>CM057338.1:736077190-737449343 GCA_030015575.1 Agapanthus africanus
ATCATTACAATGGCTATCATTTCATGGTAAAGACTTTTGCTTGCTTGTTTCTTTTTGCAAAATGAGTGCATGAAATGATATGGCCATTTTGACTTGAACCATCACATAATGCTTGATTACTATTATTTTTTATGATGATTTTGGATTATGAGAGCTTGGATGGCAAAAGAGTTACTCATTCTCTCATTTGCTTTCTCTCTCTTGCTTGAGCTCTCCCTCTTGCTCTCTCTTTCTAGCTCAAGGCAACCCCCTCTGATGAGTTGAGAAACATTGCCTTAGAGATAAAAGAAAACCCATATCACTTCTCTGCTCATCCTAGTTCACAAGGTTTAGCAAACCAAGTGTTCTAGTTTCTTCTAGTTTGAAGAGAAGCCAAAGGTAGAAGCTTTCAGGTGGATCCATCTTCGGCGCAAGGAGACGACGAGGTGAGGCCGATCCGTACACCGCAAAGAGTTGAATACGAAGGAGTTCAAGAAAGGTATAACCCCCTAACCGAGTAGGTAAAACTCTTGTTAGGTTTGTTAGATAGTTGTTTAACAAAGATCCGTATTTTGAGTCCATGTTACCACCTCTTGAAAAATCGTTTTCATCATTTCCGCAAGCCCGTAAGTACCGGGAGAGGTAACGTGGACTTACAGTGGTATCAGAGCCTAGTTAAACACTATCTAACATGTTAGCAAAGTAAGTAGAAGTTCGATCGTAGAAAAAGTCACGAAACACGCCCGTAAAATCAACTTTCTGCCGAATTTGTTTCTGTTCCAAAAATAATAAATCTTATCTTAAAATTCGGCTCAGGGTTTTTAGAAGAAACTGTAGAAAAATGGTCCACTGAACCGATCAATGCGCCGCGGAACCGCGGCGGGAGCAAGCTCCCGCCGCGGATTCGCGGCCGAGTTGACTCGGTCGTGGGCGATTTTTCATGCAGTTTATTCAGTTGGGTGTTTTGGAATTTTTACAGTATATGTTTTCAGCCCAGATTTTCCAGAAAGCAAAATTTGTTTTTTGGGCCTTAAAATCCATATTTTGATCGAACTTCTAAAGACTTAAGCCGACGGGTATATATCTGTGATGTGTTATATGTATTGAACGTCTGCTAATCGCTATACGTCGATTAGTGGGGGTTATACATATCTGTGATCTGTAATGTTGATGGTATATGTATATGAATTCATTGGATTGTCGCGGATGAATAGCCGGGGGGTTGTGAGATGAGAGTTTTCTTTTTCTTTCAATTCTTGTAAATTTGTAATTGATGTAATATTATTTATATGGCCGCACAACCGGGATGGGGTTGTAGCCGTCATTGTATAATTTCTTTTACTGTTTTTGCTCCTAGGATAGACCTATGGTAGGGTGCACAAACTACCGGGTATCTTGAAGTGCCGAGTGGCTTACTCACAGTGTTGAGGGAGGTTGCTTCGCTTCGGGTACTTGGCGGGTAGTTTGCTTCACCCATAGGGGTCTAGGGTAGGGTCTTGGCTATTCATCGCGACCGTGTAATCTGCTTTTCGTTACAGGCTCATACGAATTGCGGATTCCTAGTATATCCAATGTGTTCATCTGTGATCTGGAATGGCTATCATTGCAATATATCTATATATGATATTATTTAGGCGTTGCTTATATTTTGCATCCGCGCTAGTCCAGCCCCCGCTCTGTCGTTAGTTAAGTAACTTAACGGGAAATGACGGGGCCTCATGGAGAATGCGGATGGCATAAGCGTACGTCATATTTTGGTTGTTTTCTGCAATGGTAGGATTAAATGATGGGACGCATTAAATTAATGCAAGAAAATAAACCAAAGTTGAATCGTTGGAACACTTTCAAAACCACTCGGTTTCTTTTCAAAAAGAACTTTTAAACGCGGAGCTTAAGCCACTCCTTTTAAAAGCTATCTCGTTTCATCGATTATATCAAGTTCACTACGTTCACGGTTTTGCCAAAACCATCCGTAGCCTTCCATCATTTCAGTTAAATATTCGGTAGTATTCAAGCTATGTATTTTGACCTCATGCCAAGGCATAGTGATTGGTAGCTGCCGGATATTTATCTGTTGCATAGAGAGAATGCGTTGGTTTGAGACAGTCATATTGCCATTTTGGCTTACGTCAAGGGTAGGTACGGGTGGGTTCAAATTAACCTGGATAATGATGGGAAGAACTTGACATGTGACTTATGACATTTTGACCTCACGCCAAGGTCATAAGAGCATGGGGCAAAAATCCACATCGGGAGTTTCAAAAGAACTGAAACTTTCTAGCGCTGCATACCATTTGGAGTGTGATGATTCTGGTAGGATTCCTTCAGTTTTGTCACGTAATGATATTTGGATCCGATCCTACTGTGAGTATATGCTACTCCTCGGGAAATTTCTCACTTAACGATCAATGCTATAAACCAAGTAGGTGTCTAGAAAGGTGTTAGCGGGGCTACGCCCCCAGGGAAAAGAGGTTATTTAATTAAGGAACTTTGCGAAAGCGTTGGAAAACCTCCCTCAAAGTACCGACACTTGCCTGGCTGAACGGTTAAGCAAGTATTGTACGGTGAGATTGATCTTGACTAATTCTTCCTTTTTGGTTTGAGGAGGGATTCGAGAGACAGTGGGAGCCATCCTGTTTAGACAAATTAAAAACCACTCTAAACTTGCAAGAGTATCATACTAAAGTGTTTCTTCTCTCTCTCCTAATTGCAGCGACTAAACATCATGACCGGAAATAAGTTACTACTAGATAAAAACATACTGACAGGGCCAAACTACAAAGATTGGCTCAGGAATGTCAAAATGGCAATCACTTATGACAAGTTGGGGCATCTCCTTACCACCAAAGCTCCCCCTGTCCCAGGTCTCAAAACTAGCGTCGCGGATAGGAAAATCCGTAAGACTTAGGAAATCGATTGCGCGAAGGCCAAGTGCCTCGTGCTTGCCTCTATGGACAATGAACATCAGAGGAGGCACGAGAATATGGACCTTGAATCCATATTTTTCCATACAAAAGAACTGTATGGAGAGCAATCACGTATTGCAAGATACGAAGTCTCGAAAAAGCTGTTTTCAGCAAGATTGGCCGTCGGATCATCGGTAGCGGAATACGTGCTTAAGATGATTGGCTTCATTGAGGAGCTCGCGGACCTTGGGACCACGTTAGAGAACGAGCTCTATACGGACTTGATTCTCCAGTCCCTTCCTTCCACTTACGCCCAGTTTATCCTGAACTTCAACTTGCAAGAAAAAGAAGCTGAACTTTCAGAACTCCTCAACATGCTGAGGAGTGCAGAGGGCACCCTACAGAAAGGTAGGGAAACATCCACTTTGTTTGTTGGAGGATCTTCCTCTTCTAGGTGTATGGCGAAAGCCAAGGGAAAGAAGAAGAAAGCCCCAGCCAAACCAAGGGGCGGTGTTAGTAAAGTGGATACGAAGGGAAAGACAAAGGCAACAAAGGTAGAGGGAAAGCTTGTGGGAAAGGTGTAGGGTTGCTAGGCACGCGCACAAGGGTCTACGAGGCATCAACCATGCCCGATTTCAATTTTAGCCGTGCCGAACAACCCGAATACGGAACTTTAAACTAGAGATTAGGCGAAAACAAGCATGCTAAACACTTTAACACTAAGAGAGAGGGATTACAACCTTTGTAGATCCGGTCCTTCACTTCATATGCTCCGTGTTGTGGTCCCTTCGCTGCGATCATCGGGATCCGGACTCTCGAGAGGTTCCACGAAGAGAAAGACGCAACCTTTGCTTCCGATCTTCGATACTAAGATGATCTACCTTGAAGTTTCTTTAACACAAGCTAACACTCATGAAATGATGTGAACACCCTCATCTAAATGGCAAGGGAAGATGAGGATGATGAAGTAGGATTTCTGCTCTCTTTATTTATCTTTTTCTCATATTTATTCATCACCTTTTGAAAAACTAGTAAGCTTTTCATGAAAGAATGAAGGAGGAAGAAGATGAACAATGTTAGAATCCTTTTGTGATGAATAGGAAAAGAATAATATGATAGAATTATGCAACCATGGTCAAGTGAACCTTTGTAGAGAATTAACTAGGGTTAGGGTTTGGGTTGGGTTAAAGCATGACTCACTTGAAAATATCTTTATCATGACAAAAAGAAAAGCTTCTAGAAACATCTAGAAAGCTTAACCCTAATCCAAACCCTAATCATGTTTAAACTCCACTAAACAAGTTGCATTAGTTATCATATCATGTTACAATATTATATATCACATATATAATATTTATCGTAACAAAATAAAATAATACATTTAACATATATCGCATATATATCAATGTATTACCCGAGTGAGAAAAAGAATCTTTTAGTGAGCAAATATTAGTTAATGCAATTTAATATATCATATATATATTATTATACATTAAATTATCGAATCAACACTTGATCCGACAATCCGGCTATATCGCATATAACCGGCTAATATATATCCGTACCGATTCATCGAATCAACACTTGATCCGATGACCCGGCTGATATCAAATATCGCGAGAATAGAATACGGTATCACATATCGCATTATCCTCGGTCCCGCACATATCACATATGTGCCCCTACTCCGTTTTGCCTGAGTCAAGAAACCTCTGTGTAGGACTCTAAAGAATCGTCAATACGCCGGCAGTAGGTGATGATCATATCAAACACCCACAAGCTGCAAGCGGTCAGCTAAACGTAACAGCTGCCCAGGTATTGAGCGCTCAGAAGATCAACAAGCAAGCCTGTACATTCTCCTGCGAATCCAAACAGTAACACTCCCGTACAGTCCGGTCTCGTCGTCTGATATGTCGCATATCTCGCCTAGGGGTGGTAAACGTCAGACCCCAGTAGCTCGATAAGTCGTGTCGATATGAGGTCTATAACTGTTCGAGAAACTACTGATAACACTTACCAGTAAATCTCAGCAACCCTGGCCAGGGATTTCCGGTTATAGCCAATCGAACACAGCACAACATCAACTCCCTATACCGGGAGAGACGAATCCCCTCCTATCGCTCATTGCCTCCATGTGATTCAGGACTGTACCCAAAAGCCACCTTTTTGCACGCCCTCTTAGACGTGGTATGATGGAAATCAAAGCACAGTGGGAACCACACAAGACTCTATGACGATCTCGGGTCAACAGACTACTCTGTACCAGTGTCACCGGAGAACTGCCATCTGACGTATGGTATAATACCATCTGGGAGTTCTCGGCGAGTCCGTCCAGTGTACCCAGTCTCCACTGAGCACCCGTACACCATCCTTGATGTCAAACACCGATAGATATGGGATCATCCATCGCCCATCATATGGGTCAAGATGCGTATACGCTAGTCTACTCTGGTGTATCGATGCCCTGTCTCGATACACCCTCGACTAGGAACAGTTATAGGATGTACTCGTCGACTACCGTGGCCCCACTAGTATGATCTAATCATAGTCCCAGTAGTCGAGTACATATCCTAAGGGCTTTATCAACATGTAACATAGAGACAATCAGAGTACATGTTAAGATAAAGTACAACCAGATAGCATACTATCATGTCGAGCAAGAAAGTCCTCCCTATATATGTCATAGCATCCACTACAATATACATCGTATGTACAGTAATGGCCTCTAGGGCATACATATAACTAACAAAAGGAAGAATGCTTTTACTGTCACAAGAGTGGACATTGGAAAAAGGATTGCAGGGCTTGGAAGGCCAGAACCCAGGATCTGAAGCAAGTTGCGGCTTCATCTTCAAGTGTGTATGTTATTGAAAACTGTCTATCAATAAACTCTACATCCTGGGTATTGGATACCGGATCAGGATCTCATATCTGTAATTCTTTGCAGGCGTTGAGAAAGCGTAGGGTTTTGAAGGCAGGTGATATGACCCTCAGAGTTGCAAACGGAGCTAGCATGGATGTTGAGTCCATGGGGGACTATCACCTGGGGTTGTCAGATGGACACGTTTTGGTTTTGCGTAATTGCTATTTTGTACCCAATGCAACTTGTAATATCATTTCTGTATCTTTATTATATAAAGAAGGTTATGAATTTGCATTTGTAAGAAATGTTGTAAACATTCACCTTAATCAAGTTTTGATTGGGTCAGGTACATTAAGCAATGGTATATACATACTAAACTAACCACAGATTTTCAATGTCCAGAATACACACAAAAGAAAGTCTCCGGAAACAAACCAGGCTTTCTTATGGCATTGTAGACTGGGTCACATCAATGAGAGAAGATTGACGAAGTTACATACAGAAGGATATTTGGATCCGTTCGAATATCAATCGTATGCCACTTGTCAATCATGTCTTAAAGGAAAGATGACAAAGACTCCGTTCACTGGACACGGAGTAAGAGCGAGCGAGCTCTTGGGAATCGTACACAGCGACGTGTGCGGTCCAATGTCTACACATGCGCGAAGCGGTTATTCCTACTTCATTACTTTTACGGATGACTTTTCAAGGTATGGATATGTCTTCTTAATGAAACATAAATCCGAAGCCTTTGGAAAATTCCAGGAATATAAGAATAAAGTAGAAAAACAAACAGGCAAAAGTATCAAGACACTAAGATCTGATCGAGGTGGTGAATACTTAAGTGCCGAATTCCTGGATTACTTAAAAGAGAATGGTATTCTCTCTCAGCTTACTCCTCCGTACACTCCGCAACATAATGGTGTATCGGAGAGACGGAACCGGACCCTATTGGATATGGTACGTTCCTTGATGAGTAACATTGAGTTACTGCGATCATTCTGGGGATATGCACTAGAATCAGCTGCATACCTTTTGAACCGAGTTCCAACTAAGACTGTGCCTACCACACCATATGAGATATGAAGTGGGAAGAAACCCTATCTTCAATATCTGAAGATCTGGGGATGTTCGGCTTTTGTCAAAAAGCAGCATGCGGACAAACTCGAGGCACGCTCAGTACTGTGCAAGTTTGTGGGATACCCAAAGAACTCCGGGGGGTATCTCTTCTATTACGCAGAGGAACAAAAGATCATTGTTTCTCATAATGCCCATTTTTTGGAACACCAGTTATTAGAAAAGGAAACAAGTGGGAGCGAAATAGAACTTGAAGAAATTCCAGAACCACAGACTATTACTGAAAGCTTAGTAGAAACAAAGGGTTCAAAAGAACATGACATTCCTACGCCGCTCCGCAGGGGTAATAGGCAGTCTCATCCGCCCTAGAGATACTATGGTTTTCTCATAGACGGGGATAGAGAGGATTGCATCATTGATTATGATGAGCCGACTAGCTTCCAGCAGGCCATTCAGAGCATTGACTCGGTAAAATGACTGGATGCAATGCGGACCCCATGTACACCAACAAAGTATGGACGTTGGACGTTGCTCCAGATGGGGTAAAACCCGTAAGATGCAAGTGGATCTTCAAAAGGAAGATTGGTGTAGATGGACAGGTTGAGACCTATAAAGCTAGACTTGTTGCAAAGGGTTTTCGTCAGAGACCTGGTTTGGACTATGACGAAACCTTTTCTCCGGTGGCTATGCTGAAATCCATTCGGATCCTTCTTGCCATTGCTGCCTTCCACGATTATGAGATTTGGCAGATGGACGTAATGACCACTTTTCTGAGAGGAGTGTGTCTATATGGACCAGCCAGAGGGTTTCATTCAGAGTGGGAGCAGCGGAAAGGTGTGCAAGTTGCTTAAGTCCATCTATGGACTAAAGCAGGCATCGCGGAGTTGGAACATCTGCTTTGATGAGACGGTCAAAGAATTTGGCTTTATCAAAAATCCAGATGAACCATGCATCTATAGTAGATTTGTAGCAAGAACTGTCGTATTCCTCGTATTGTACGTGGATGACATTCTTCTGATAGGAAATGACATTCCTATGCTACAATCTGTCAAGGGATTCTTGTCACACAGGTTCTCCATGAAAGACCTGGGTGATGCCTCGTACATTCTGGGGATCCGAATCTTTCGTGACAGATCCAAGAGGATATTAGGACTTTCACAGTCCAGGTACATCGACACCATACTAAAAAGATTCAGTATGGAAGATTCTAAGCGCGGTAATCTACCGGCTTGTCACGGGATCACCCTCTCCAAAGAGATGTCTCCCAAGACTGATTTGGAAAGGGATCGCATGTCTATTGCACCCTACGCTTCTGCAGTAGGCTCTATAATGTATGCGATGTTGTGTACCAGACCAGATGTAGCTTATGCACTGAGTGTGGTAAGCTGGTATCAGTCAAACCCTGGGGAGAAGCACTAGATAGCGGTAAAGAACATTCTCAAGTACCTGAGAAGGACTAAGGAGATGTTCTTGGTGTATGGCGGAAAAGACCTCCAGATCGAGGCCTTTACTGACTCCAGCTTCCAGAGTGACAAGGATGATTCTAAGTCCATGTCGGGTTATGTCTTTACTCTCAATGGAGGGGCGGTGTGTTGGAAGAGTTCCAAACAGGAAACCGTTGCTGACTCGACGATGGAAGCGGAATATATCGCTGCTGCAGATACCGCAAAAGAAGCCGTCTGGATAAGGAAGTTCTTAACTGAACTTCAGGTGGTTCCGTCCATTGTTGATCCAATACCTCTGTATTGCGACAACAACGGGGCTATAGCTTTAGTCCCGGTAGCCCCACTAGTATGATCTGCATCATAGTCCCGGTAGTCAAGTACACATTCTAAGGGCTTTACCAACATGTAACCATAAGACAGTATCAAGAGACAAGTATACATGTTAAGATAAAGAGCAACCAGATTGCATACTATCATGTCGAGCAAGAAAGTCCTCTCTATATATGTCCAAGCATCCAATATAATGTACATCATATGTACAATACTGGCCTCTAGGGCATATATACAACTAACACTTTCATCTTCCTCCATACCAAAGATTTATATGGAGTGCAATCTCGTATCGTAAGATATGAGACCTCGAAGAAATTGTTTCAGGCAAGGTTGACTGTTGGGTCATATGTAGGGGACCATGTCCTTAAGATGATTAACTATATTGAAGAGCTCGTGGACCTTAGGACCACATTGGAGAACGAGTTATATACTGACTTGATTCTATAGTCCCTCCTTTCTACCTAGGCCCAGTTTATCTTGAATTTCAACATTCAAGAGAAGGAAATTTCCCTTCCAGAACTCCTCAACATGTTGAGGAGCACGGAGGGCACCTTGCAGAAATCCAGAGAGACACCCACTCTTCTTATTGGGGAATCATCCTCTTCTAGATCCAAGGCGAAAGCCAAGGGGAAGAAGAAAAAGGCCTCCAACAAGACAAAAGGCGGTGTCAGTACGGTAGAGGGAAAGGGCAGGGCGAAAGTCGCTGACAGTAGGGAATGATGAATGTTTCTATTGTTATAGGAAATGGCATTGGAAGAAGGACTGCAGGGCTTGGAAATCCAGAAACAAGAATTCGAAGCACGTTGTGGTTTCGGCTTCAGGTGTGTTTATGATTGAAAACTATCTATCAATTAACTCTACTTCCTGGGTACTAAATACTGGATCAGGATCTCATGTATGCAATTCATTACAGGCTCTAAGAAACCGTAGAGTTATCAAGACAGGTGATATGACTCTCAGGGTTGCTGAGCGTGGATGCTGTATCCGTAGGGGAATATCACCTAGGATTAACATGTTGGTAGATTTTGATTTTGCGTAACTGTTTGTGTGTATCTAGTTTGGCATGTAATATCATCTCTGTATCTTTACTATCTAAAGAAGGTTATGATTTTACATTTGTAAGAGATGTCATCCACATCCACCTTAATCAAAGTTTAATTGGGTCAGGTATACTAGATAATGGCATATACATATTAAATCAAGCTCAGGTTTTCAACGTCCAGAACACACTTTAAAAAAAGTCTCAGGAATTAAATCAGGCTTTCTTATGGCATTGCAGACTGGGTCAAATCAATGAAACACGGTTGACAAAGTTACATAAAAAAGGATATTTGGATCCGTTTGAATATCAGTCTTATGCAACTTGTCAATCATGTCTCAAAGGAAAGATAACAAAGACTCTGTTCACTGGACACGGGGTAAGAGTCATCGAGCTCTTAGGACTCATACACAGCGACGTGTGTGGTCCAATGTCTACACATGCAAGAAGTGGTTATTCCTATTTCATTACTTTTACGGATGATTTCTCAAGGTATGGACATGTATTCTTGATGAAACATAAATCTGAGGCCTTTGAGAAATTCCGAGAATACAAGAATGAAGTGGAAAAACAAACCAGCAAAAGTAACAAGACACTTAGAATTGATCGAGGTGGTGAATACTTAAGTGTTGAGTTCCTGGATTACTTAAAAGAGAATGGAATTATCTCTTAGATTACTCTTCCATACACACCTCAACACAACGGTGTATCAGAAAGACGGAACCGAACCTTATTGGATATGGTGCGTTCATCAGTAACGCTGAGTTACCGCGATCCTTCTGGGGTTATGAACCAGAATCAGCTGCATATCTTTTGAACAAGGTTCCTACTAACTCAGTGCCTACGACACCATATAAGATGTAGAGTGGAAAGAAACCCTATCTTAAGTATCTAAAGATATGGGGATGTCCAGATTTTATAAAAAAGCAGCACGCGGATAAGCTCAAGGCACGCTTAGTACTGTGTAAGTTTGTGGGATACCCAAAGAACTCCACGGGGTATCTTTTCTATTACGCGGAGGAACAAAAGGTTTTTGTTTCTCGGCATGCCTACCTTTTGGAAACTCAATTTCGTGAAAAAGAAATAAGTGGGAGCGTAATAGAACTGGAAGAAATTCCAGAACTACAAGCTATTACTGAAAGTATGGTGGAACCAGAAGTTTCGAAAGAAGCGGATATCCCCGCGCCACTCCGCAGGACTAGTAGGCAGTCTCATCCGCCCAAGTGATACTACGGTTTTCTCATAGACGAGGATAGAGAGGATTGCATCATCGACGATGATGAGCTAACTAGTTTCCAGCAAGCCATTGGAGCAAAGAATCGGTAAAATGGCTGGATGCAATGCGGACCGAAATGGAGTCCATGTACACCAACAAAGTATGGACTTTGGACATTGCTCCAGAAAGGGTAAAACCCGTAGGCTGCACATGGATCTTCAGAAAGAAGATTGGTGTAGATGGACAAGTTGAAACCTATAAGGCTATACTTGTTGCAAAAGGTTTTCGTCAAAGACCTGGTTTGGACTATGATGAAACCTTTTCTCCAGTGCTATGCTCAAATCCATTCAGATCCTTTTTACCATTGCTGCCTTCCACGATTATGAAATTTGGAAGATGGACGTAAAGACCGCTTTTCTGAATGGAAATTTGGAAGAGTGTGTTTATATGGATCAGCCGGAAGGTTTTATAGAGAGTGGGAGTAGCGGAAGAGTGTGCAAGTTGCTTAAATCCATTTATGGATTAAAGTAGGCATTGCGGAGTTGGACTGTTTGTTTTGATGAGAAAGTCAAGGAATTCGACTTTATCAAAAATCCAGATGAACCATGCATTTATAGTAAAATTGTAGCGAGAACTGTGGTATTCCTCATCTTGTACGTGATCACATTCTCCTGATAGGAAATGACATTCCTATGCTACAATCAGTCAAAAGATTCTTGTCACAAAGGTTCTCCATGAAGGACCTAGGTGATGCCTCCTACATTCTGGGGATCCAGATCTATCATGATAGATTTAAAAGGATATTGGGACTTTCACAGTCAAGGTACATCGACACCATACTGAAAAGATTTAGTATGGAAGATTCAAAGCACGGTAATCTACTGGCTTGTCACGAAATCATCCTCTCCAAAGAGATGTCTCCCAAGACTGATTTGGAAATGGATCACATGACTGTTATACCCTACGCTTATGTGGTAGGCTCTATAATGTATATGATGTTGTGTACTAGACCAGATGTAGCTTACGCACTGAGTGTTGTAAGAAGGTATTAGTCAAACCAAGGGGAGAAGCACTGGACAACAGTTAAGAATATTCTCAAATACCTGAGAAAGATTAAGGAGATGTTCTTGGTGTACGGCAGCGAAGACCGCCAGATCGAGGCCTTCGCCGACTCCAGCTTCTAGAGTGACAAGGATGACTCCAAGTCCATGCCAGGTTATGTCTTTACCCTCAATGGAGGGGCAGTCTGTTGTAAGAGCTCCAAGCAGGACACCGTTGCTGACTCGACGATGGAAGCAGAGTATACTGCTGCATGTGACGTCGCGAAAGAAGCAGTCTGGATCAGGAAGTTCATGACAGAACTTCAGGTGGTTCTGTCCATTGTTGATCCAATACCGCTGAATTGTGACAACAACGACGTTATAGCTTTAGCGAAGGAACCAAGGTCCTATTAGAAGTCCAGACATATCTTGAGGCGGTATCACCTGATAAGGAAGATCGTTGATCGCCGGGAGATCGAGATGCGGAGAGTAGAGACAGAGAACAACTCTGCAGATCCACTCACAAAGGCCATCCATCAGACACAGTTCGAGAGGCTAATCGAGATGATAGGTCTGCGATATACCAATACATGGCCTTAGTTCAAGTGGGAGATTGTTAGTGATATATGCCCTAGAGGCCATTATTGTATAGTACTGGATTGTATATTACATTTTGGAAGCTTGGGATATTCATAGTTATAATAACAGTCTTGCTCAAAATGGTAATATGCTACTTGGTTTGATTCTATCTCAATATGTGCATATGTTTCTTTTAGCATATCGCTTATACATATTGGTAGAGCCCTTAGGATCTTTGCTTGACTACCAGCACTGTGATGGCAGTCACAATAGTGGGGGCTGGGTAGTCTATAAGCACATTCTTATACAGGTCTCTAGTCGTAGGATTATCCAGACAGGGCATCGATACTCCAGAGTAGACTAGTGTATACGCTTCTCATCCCAGCAGGGAAGATGGCCTGTCCCACAGCCATTGGTATGTCGTACCGGAGATAGTATACAGATGCTCATTGGGTTATGAGTTACACTGGATGGACTCGTTGGGAACTACTGGTTGGTAGTACCTATCGTCAGGTAGCAGTTCTCGGGTGGCATGAGTACAGCTTAGTCCGTTGACTTAACATCACTATTCGTCTCGAGTGTGTTCCCATTGTACTTAGATTACTACCCTACCATGGCTTAAAGGAGTCGTGCAAACAGGTAGTAGTTGGGTGCAGTCCCGAAGCACTTGGAGACAGTAGCGGTTAGATAGGATTCGTCTCTCCCGGTATTGAGGGTTGATATCGCGCTGTGTTCGGAAAGCCATTACACAAAGTCCTTGGCCAGGGCAAGCGAGATTTACTGGTAGGTACTCCAGTTGTTTCTTAGGATGTATTGGGCTCTACCCCGGCACGACTTATTGCGCTATTAGGGATCTTACGGTTACCATCCCTTAGGCCCGATATACGAGTATCTTAGACGAACAGACCGGACTGTACGGAGATTGTCACATATAGTCTCAGTAAGAGTTCGGATGAGTTTGCTCATCGGCCTTCTTATCGATATATACCTGGATAGCCGTTACGTGCAGCTAGTACCGCTGACGGACTTGTGGTTAAACCCACTGCCAGCGTACTGTCGAGTCTTTAGAGTCCCACACAGAGGGTTTACCTTGTTCGGATGAAACGATGTAGAGGCCATATGGTTTTACGGCAGGGTTCCAATCATATACGTGTACTGGCTACACGGATGATGTTTGGACGGATAATACTTATGGCTTTGGTTTAAGCCGGATTCTAGTATTATATTATTAGATTATTATTATCTCATTGTATTCATATTTTTAGGAATACGAATATGGGTATGTATATACGGTGAGGGCATTCTTGTAATTTCACAAGACATTTTTCTAGAAGGGGACACCTTATTATTTGGATATATGTATTTTTAGAAATAGATTAGTGAGGTGGAAAATGGAGATATTTGTGGCATGGTGAAGCATGGCTCATTTGCATTTGTTTATTGGTTTGGACTCACTATTCAAGCATGGTTGATATTTTCAATTGGAAAATATTGCATGCTTGAATGAGTTGAGTGAGGGAGCCATTCTTCACTTGCCTTCACTTAGTTCATTTGCTCATTTGGTTTCTCTCTCCATTTTTCTCTCCTTCTTCCTCAAGACCCTAATCCCTCACATGAGTTGTGAACCATAGGGTCAAGTGAGATTAAATACTCCATTAGATACTCTACATCATCTAGGCTATCTAGCTTAGCGAACTAGGTACCCTAGTTACCTTGGTTTAGAGGATGGAGCTTGAGGTATAGACTCTCGGGTGGATCATCTTCGACACGAGGAGGCCGACGATCAAGCGCGATCTGGATCTTCGAGGACCTCAAGGAGAGGAGGAGAAGAATACCCGAAGGACTAGAGTCAAGTAGGTATAAACACTTATCATAGTAGTTAGAACCTCCTAGTAGAATAGCTAGTTAAGATTTCTGTTATGATCCTGGAGTTTAGTCGGTGTTGCATAGTATGAAAAATTGTTTTTTGTAAATTCTGCCTCCCCACAAGTGCGTGGGGTGTGCGATATCGGCTTACAACACATCTATGGATACTTGATCTAAAATCTCTAAGAATAACTTAGTTAAAGGAATCCTTATGTTAAAATACGAAAAAGATAAACAATGTGATGCATGTTTAAAAGGTAAACAGACTAAATCTTCATTTAAACCTATGAATGAAGTATCTACTATTAATCCTTTATAACTAATACACATGGACTTATTTGGTCCTAGTAGGAACGCTAGTCTAGGAGGCAAACTCTTTGCCTATGTTATACTAGATTACTTTTCTAGATTTACATGGGTATTCTTTCTTAAAACTAAGAATGAAACGTTTCATATTTTCAAATTTTTCTCCAAATGTATTCAAAATGAAATAAATTTTAGGATTTCTAGGATTGGAAGTGATCATGGTGGAGAGTTTGAAAATAATCTATTTGAAAAATACTGTAATAAGAAAGTATATAAACATGAGTTCTTATATGCCCGAACACCACAACAAATTGGTGTTGTTGAAAGGAGGAATCGTTCCTTACAAGAAATTGCACAAATCATGTTAAATGAAAACAACTTACCTATATATTTTTGAGCTGAAGCTGTAAATACATCTGCTATATTATAAATAGAGTTAGTATTAGGAAAATTATTAATAAGACACCATATGAACTATTCTATAATAGGACCCCTAATATAAAGTATTTTAGAGTTTTTGGTTGTAAATGTTTCATTTTAAACACCTTAGATAACCTAGGTAAGTTTGACTTTAAATGCGATGAAAGTATTTTTGTTGGTTATTCCATGACTAGTAAAGCCTATCGTGTTTACAATAAGAGAACCTAAGTCATACAAGAAAGTATGAACGTTGAATTTGAAGAAAACAACTCAATCTCTAAAACCGTACAAATTGATGATGAGCTAAACATCTCAAATGGTTTGGAGAATCTATCAATAGAAAAAGGAATTGCTGAACCACATATAGAAGATGCTCCACAAGTTGTGGAAGAAGATCTTCTAAAGGATTAATAATTTAATAGAGATCATCTTGAGGACTTGATCATAGGAGATATTGATAAGGAATTGTAACACGAACATCAACTTTCAACACTAGTATAAACTTAGCCTTTATATATATGATAGAGCCCAAAAATGTAAATGAAGGCATAATAGATGAAAATTGGAAAATAGCTATGCAAGATGAACTAAATCAATTTGAATAAAATAAAGTATGGTATTTAGTACCGAAACCTGATGATAGACTAATAATAGGTACTAAATGGGTAATCAAAAATAAACTTGACGAATTAGGCAAAGTAGTTAGAAACAAAGCCCGTTTAATAGCCCAAGGATATAATCAAATTGAAGGTATATATTATGAAGAAACTTATGCACCCGTCGCTAGATTAAAAGCCATACATATCTTACTAACATATGCTTGCTATAAAAACTTCAGAGTTTTTCAAATAGACGTTAATTGTCCTTTCTTAAACGGTCAAATAGACGGGAAAGTGTATGTATCTCAACCTCCCGGCTTTGAGAATCATGTATTTCCAGATCATGTCTATAAATTAAGAAAAGCATCATACGGTCTTAAGCAAGCTCCTCGTGCTTGGTATGAACATTTAAGTACTTTTTTAGAAAATATAAGTTTCACAAAAGGTATAATAGATAAGCCATTATTTACTAAAACCCTTAAACAAGATATTTTAATAGTTCAGATATATGTTGACGATATAATTTTTTGTTCAACAAATACAAGTCTTTGTGAAGAATTTGCCAAATCCATACAAGATGAATTTGAAATGATCATGATGGGAGAACTCAACTTCTTCCTCGGATTTCAAATAAAACAAATGGATGATAACAATTGATCTATGGAATTGGAGTTAGAGAACTAATAAATAAATTTGGCTTAGAAAATGCAAAGACTTTTAAAACACCAATGGTTACTAACACCAAACTCACGGACGATAAAGATGGTCAAGAAGTTGACATTAGACTTTATCGTTGTATGATAGGAAGTCTACTATATTTGACTGCTAGTAGACCGGATATCATATTTATTGTGTGTTTGTATGTTAGGATTCGGACTAATCTTAAAGAATCACACTTGACCGCTGTGAAAAGAATCTTTAGACATCTCAAAAGAACCATAAATTTTGGCTCATGGTATCTAAAAGATAACTTGTTCCAGTTAACCAGTTATTCAGATGCCGATTATGCCGGAAGCCTAAAAGATCGAAAGAGTATAAGTGATACTTGCAACTTTCTAGGAAACTATCTTGTCTCTTAGATTTCCAAGAAACAAAATTCAATGGCTCTATCGACAGTTGAGATAGAATATATTGCTGCCGGTGTTTATTGTGCACAAACTTTATGGATGAAATACACACTTGAAAATTATCAAGAAAGTATTTCAGAGATTCTTATACTTTGTGACAATATAAGCACGGTTCACATGACCAAAAATGCTGATCAACACTCTAAGACTAAGCATATAAACATGCGATATCACTTCCTTAGAGATCATTTTCATAAGGGAGATATCGTATTGGAATGTGTTGTAGGGTTCCTAGGCACTCTCAAGAGGTCTCACAAGGCATCAACCATGCCAATTACAAATTTTACGGGTGCCGAGAAACCCTAATACGGATCGTTAACTAGATTTTAGGCGAAACTACGAGCTAGTTAACAACATAACTAAAGTGTAAACGGAAATACAACCTTTGTAGATCCGGTGCTCCACCTCCATAGCTCCGTGATGATGTCTCCTCGCTGTCCAAATCGAATCCCGGGCTCTAGCGTCGGCTTCATCGGAGAATGGACGGGCTAGGTCATCGACTACGATGCCGAAGATGATCTACGTCGAGGCATCACTAGATCAAGCTCCAACTTCACCAAGTCATGAAACTTGTGAAGAAAACACACTCTACTACTTGACAAGAGGTAGAGGATGAAGAAATAGGAGGTGGGTTCACTTTAGAATTTGATTTCTCACTCATTTTCTCACTTTGCCATTGATGGAGGCAAGGTTTTCTTCAAGTAGAAGATGATGAAGAAGAAGATATTATGATAAGTATTAAGTAAAATGAAAATAATAATAATACTTATCATCTATCAACCATGGTCAAGTGTAGAGACTAAACTAGGGTTAGTGGGAATGGTTAGGGTTAAGCATGAGACAAAATGGTCACATAGTCAAAGCTTCATGAAGCTTCAATATACAACAAAGTTAGCCACCATTTTCTTTATGCTTTTCATTTTCCAAAAATCAATAGATAAAAAAATAAGTGAATAAAACAAAACCCTAACCATTATCATGTAACCATGGTTTGATCTTTACACAAAAACCCTAGCAAACATGTATCATCAAACATGATACAATCAAGTGCACAAAAGTATATCACATATACAATGTGCACAACCGAGTGAGAATATCCATTTAAAGTGAACCGATACTAGTTAATGCAAAGTAATATATCAAATATATAATTATACATTAAATCATTAAATCAACACTTGATTTAACGATCCGGTCATATCGCATATAACCGACTAGTATCCCATGTATCGGCTTATCGAATCAATACTTGATTCGATAACTAGGTTATATCACATACAACCAATCGATACATTCATCGCGAGAATGAAATACGGTATCACATACACGCATTATTCTCGGTCCCGCACATATCTCATATGCGCTCCTATTTCGTTTCGCTTGAGCCAGGAAAGCTCTGTGTAGGACTCTAAAGACTCGTCAATACGCCGGTAGCAGATGATGATCATATCAAGCACCCACAAGCCGCAAGCGGTCTGCTAAACGTAACGGCCACCCGGGTATTGAGCGATCAGAAGATCGACGAGCAAGCCCGCTCACACTCCTGTGAATCCAACCAGTAACACTTACAATACAGTCCGGTCTGATCGTCTGATATGTCTCATATCTCGCCTAGGGGTGGTAAACGTCAGACCCCAATAGCTCGATAAGTCGTGTCGATATGAGGTCTATAACATTTCGAGAAACTACTGGTAACACTTACCAGTAAATCTCAGCAACCCTGGCCAGGGATTTCCTGTTATAGCCAATCGAACACAGCGCAACATCAACTCCCTATACCGGGAGAGACGAATCCCCTCTCATCGCTCATTGCCTCCATGTGATTCGGGACTGTACCCAAAAACCACCGTTTTGCACGCCCTCTTGGACGTGGTAAGATGGAAATCAAAGCACAGTGGGAACCACACAAGACTCTATGACGATCTCGGGTCAACAGACTACTCTGTACCAGTGTCACCAGAGAACTGCCATCTGACGTAAGGTATAATACCATCTGGGAGTTCTCGGCGAGTCCGTCCAGTGTACCCAGTCTCCACTGACCACCCGTATATCATCTCTGATGTCAAACACCAATGGATATGGGATCATCCATCGCCCATCTGTATGGGTCGAGAAGGTATACGCTAGTCTACTCTGGTATATCGATGCCCCGTCTCGATACACCCACGACTAGGGACTTTGAAGGATGTACTTATGGACTACCACGTCCCCACTAGTATGATCTGCATCATAGTCCAGGTAGTCAAGTACACATCCTAAGGGCTTTACCAACATGTAACAGAGAGACAATCAGTGTACACGTTAAGGTAAAGAGCAACCAGATAGCATACAATCATGTCGAGCAAGAAAGTCCTCCCTATATATGTCCCAGCATCCACTACAATATACATCCAATGTACAGTAATGGCCTCTAGGGCATACATATAACTTACAATCTCCCACTTGCACTAGGGCCATCTGACAGCAGTGGTTGTAGTATCTCATACTCAACCATCTCATAAAAGTCTCTATCTGGGAAAAGGCCTTTGTGAGTGGATCCGCCGGGTTGTCCTCTGAGTCTACTCTCCTAACCTCGATTACCCTGGAGATCAACTATCTCCATGATCAGGTGACACTGCCTTAGAATATGTCTGGATCACTGATGGGACCAACGTTCCTTGGCATAAGCCACAACTCCATTGTCTCACAATGGTTGGAACGTAGTTCATCTCATGAACCAATATACACCCAGACTGCCTCTTTGGTAGCATCTTAAGTAGCGATGTATCCAGCCTTTATCGTCTAGTATGCCACGGTATCTAGCTTGGAACTTTTCCAACATACCGTCCCTCCACTGAGGGTAAAGACAATGCCTGTGACCGACTTTCAATCGTCCTTATCACCCTGGAACCATTCCAGTGATTCTCCCCAGGATCGGTTGATACCATCTCACTACAATTAGTGAGAATCCTAACATCCAATTAGATCTATCTCATAGATCCAAAACCCAGGATTTAGGAGGTATCACTTTGATCATATATGGAGAATCATTGTGATAAACGGAGATTGACCGAGCGTAGCATAGGAAACTCCTTCCCTATCAGGAGTATGTCATCCACGTACTCTACGAGGATCATCACTATACTCCCTACTTCCTTTTTGTATATACAAGGTTCATCTACCATTTTGATGATGTCAAACTCTTTGACTAACTCATCAAAACAGATGTTCCAACTCCGCGATGTCTGCTTTATCCTATAAAGCATCTTGCACACGTTTCCGCTGCTCCCACTGTCTACGAAGCCCTCTGGCTGTGTACTTATAGACGCTCTCTTCCAAAACATCATTTAGAAAAGCAGTCATGACACCCAACCACCAGATATCGTAGTCATGGTATGTAGCCGTGGTAAGTAGGATCTGGATGGACTTAAGCATAGATCCTTAGAAAAAGTTTCATCATGATCCACACCTGGTCAATGATGCAAACCTTTAACAAGTCTAGCTTTGAAAGTCTCAACTTTTCCATGTACACCAAGTAATCTTCTCAAGATATACTTGCTCCTGATGGGGATTTAACACTTCGGATATAGCAACCAAAGTCCATACTATGTTGGTGTATAAGGATTCCATCTCAGATCGCTAAGCATCCAGCCATTCTTACAGAGTCCCACTCCTGATGGCCAGCTCGAAACTAGTTGGGTCATTATCTCATGATGCAATCCTCGCTCCCACTGTCATACAGAAACCGAAGTATCTCTCAGGTGGGTGAGGAACCCTACTAGATCGGCGGAGAGGCTGAGGTTCGTTGGTAACTGTTGAATCCTTTGGTTTTGTCAAATCATCAGCTGCAGTTTTGTATAGCTGGAACCTTTCCAGTTCTACATAATAGACCTTGCCTCGAGCTTGTCCGGATTATGCTTTTAGACATAGCCCGGACAACCCCAAATCTTAACCAACTTAAGACATGGGCTCTTCCCTTTCCATATCACATATGAAGCGGTAGGCAACTGATTTGATTTGAACCCTATTCAATAGGTATGCAGCTTCTCAAGTGCATAACTCCCTAAAAGGAAATAGGTAACTCAGTAGTACTCATCATAGAGCGCACCTTATCATATAGGGTGTGATTGCTCCGCCCCGATATACCATCGTGCTATGGAATATATGGAGGAGTAATGCTGAGAGAGAATCTCATTGTCCTTTAGAATAGTCCAGGATTTCCGTGCTCAAGTATTCTCCTCCTCGATCTCATCAAAGGACATAATACTTATACCCGTTTTGGTTCTCTACTTCTAACTTATATTCTGTGAATATCTTAAAAGGTTCGGACTTGTGTTTCAACAGGAACATAGGTCTGAATCTCGAAAGATCATCAAAGAATGTAATGAAGTATAAAGAACCAGTCTTGGCAAGTGTAGACAGGGGACCTACATACATCAACATGTATCATCCCAAGAGTTCACTAACTCTTTCTCTGTTTCCATTAAATAGAGCTATGGTCATCGTATCTTTGTGACATGACTGGCAAGTTTCACAAGATGTAAATTCAAATTAATTTAAATATGCATCTACATGTAACTTCAGCTAGTTGGGTCACATTGATATGACCTAGTCTACAATGCCTCAAGAAGGATTCGTTCATTTCTGAACTCTTCCTCTTTTGTGTGTTCAGTATACTAAAGAACTGTAGTTTGATTTAGAACATGAATGCTTTTAGATAACATGCCTGAACCGATCAACTTTTGATATAGGAAATGTTCAAAACATTATCCAACAATACAAAATTTTATCATTTCTTTTCTGATAAAGAGACTGATATGATTTTGTATATCAGGTTCGGTATCTAATAACATTCGTTCAGAATCAATGTATTGGTAATACAGGGTGACAGTGACCAACAGACTTGGCTGCAACACTTGCCCCGTTTTCTGCCTCATGAAACTTATCACCCGTTCTCAGTTTTTCTACCTTTTTGTAGCCCTATTTAACAGATTACATATCTGGGATCCAGATCCGGTATCATATACCCAGGATGCGGAGGATACTGAGAAACAGTTCTGTATAATGAACACACCCGAAGATGATGCATCAGCATGCACTCTCTTCGTTTGGGCGGCATGGGAATTCTGGTAATCCCCAATTTCCTGCTCAGTCTTATAACAATTATAAGTTGGAGCGGGACCAACGTTCCCCAGTTCAGTATAACAAGCGGGTTCGGTCAATAATCCGTATTATTATCTTGATTAAGGCGTGAAATGGTCGGTACCTAGAGAGAGAGAGAAGAAAACACTCAGCGTGCGCTCTTGCAACAATAGATTGGTTATTATTTTATCTAATCAGGATGGCTCCCACTGCTTTTTATCAAATCTTCCTTCAAACCCTAAAAGGAAAGACTAGCCGGGATTAATTACACACTACAAGTTCGCCAATCTTTCAGCCAGGCCAGTGTCGGTACTTTGAGGGAGGTCCCCCGTGCTTTCGCACGAACCTAATTAATGTAAACCTCTTTTTCCCAGAGGCGTAACCTCGTTAACACCTTTCTAGACACCTACTTGATCGGCTAATTGTAATGTGTAAAACTCTCCCAGGAGTAACAATTACTCACAGCGGGTATCAGGATCCAACTATCTCATAGAAGGTATGCAATCTCATTGCAAATTTCAACACTTGAAATTTCCGATAATATTTTGCCCCTAGCGTCCTATGACCTTGACGTAGGCCAAACAACCCATAGTCCGCTAGTCAAGTTCAACCCGTCATTTCCTGATTGAATTAAACCCACCCGCACGACCCTTGACGGAGGCCAAACAATGCCGTACGAATACCCTAATCCAATCGCATCATATGCTAGCAGATAAGCACTAGTTAGCTACCGTACACTACGTCTTGACGGAGGCCAAACTACCGTAGCACGAATACTAACTAGTACTTATCTGAAATGACGGAGGGCTACGACAGGTTTTTCTGAAAACCTATTGCGTAATGAACTTGATATCGTTGTAGAATCAAATGATGTTTTGAAATGGAATGATTTTGAGGCTTTTCTAGTTTTGCTAAAGGGGTCACTCCCTGTGAAGGGATCGTCGGCCCTTTCCTCGTCGAATGAGGTGCGGGATATATCATATATATCACTGTGCGAAACAGAAACTATAGAAGCAATCAAAAGTCAAACCGAGTGTGTAGCATCTGCCAGTTATTGCTAAAGGAGTCACTCTCGGTGAAGGGATCTCGGTCCTTTCCTCATCGAATAAGGTGCAGGGTATATCATATATACCACTATGCAAAGCAAGAACTGTAGCTACCTGTTTTGTTTAAAATTTGATTCTACAACATCTTAGGTTTCTTTTCTTTCATTAATCACATTAATGAAGTCCCATCATTTAAATACCTAAACATCACAGATAAATACGACGTACACTTATGCCATCCGCATTCGCCTCGATGTCCCCTCGTGCACCGTTAGGTTAGGTAACTAACGACAGAGCAGGGCAGTGCTAGTGCGGGTGCAAAACATAAGTAACGTCTATATAATATATCATATATACTATATACTGTATCTATCAAAGAACATCACATGATTACATCACAGATATCGCAGCAGAAGAAACATATGAAACATTGGATATACTAGGACGTCCGTGTTTTCAATACGAGCCAGTATAAAACACGGATTCCACGGTCGTGATGAATAGCCAATCCCACACCCTTAGACCCCTACGAGAGCGGCAAGCAACCCTACCAATTCTAGGGTTAGGAGACCCGGACTCGACTCCTCGAGATGGTCTCCCACTGGACCCTAGAACCCGGTTACATGTGCTCCCCTCCTTGGGTCTATCCTAGTGCAGAAAAGTAAATAATATACAAAGGGTGACAACTTCCGCAACCTGGAAGTGCCCCAATAAAAGAATATTACATACAAGTTTTTACATGAATGAAAATGAAAAACACTTATCTCACATAAAAAAACCCCGGCTATTCAAACACGACGATCCAATATAACATATCCAGCAACACATAACATCACATGTCATCAACGTAAGTAAATATGCGCATCCCAATTGTCGTTGGCATATAGCAACGAAACCGGCGATATCACATATTACACTTACGGTCACAGAAAAGAAAGTGTAAAACTACAACAGTTGGAATCCGCAATCTGCATAGACATCGCATGCCTGATCAAATGAATACCTTAGACATCACATGCCTAACAATTATAAACCCCACATTTTAGTCTCAAAATCGAAAACACTTTTCAATATTAAGTCGGGCAATTCAACAAGATTCCCGACATCCTGATCGAATGCTCGTCGCAAACTTCAGTAGACGGCCGCACCCCCGATACCGTCGACGAAGTGCACCAAGGCGGAACACCGCTGCCGCGAGCACCCGAACGGATGCTTTCGGCGACGGGGTTCTCCTACAGTCACTTGGTCGGGGCTATGGAGTGAGGCTGTCTATTAAGTTTACCCGACGAGTATCCGCGTACGCTACGTGATTGCGACGGACTTTTGATCACATCAAAATTCCGTGGCAACCGATCAAGTGAGACTAAACTGCTATGTTTATAACATTCATTCAGTTATCTCATAACTTCTTGTGAATTCCAATTATTGTATCACATTCCGGATAAATAGAAAATGTTAAACTCTCCGATCGAACAATCGAACACCCAAGTTTTCCGATACAGCTCAACACATGAAATAAGTCTAAAAACATTCAGTTCGTGCCTCAGTACCAACGGTCCAGCCGTAGAAGGGTCAAGCCAACGCCTCACATGTGGCACGCCGTACTGCCCCAAACCCTAAGGTTCAAAGGGCAGTTCAAGACGGTCACATAATCGAGTTAAGGTTTGTTGTATTCTAGAGGGACCATCGCGTTACTTGCACTACTTAGAACGTCTTTAAACCACGGAAAAATCCAACACTTGGAAATTTCCCGACAGGGAAAAAATTGGGTATTTATATCCGGTCGAACTTTTTAACATATTCAAAAAATTATCCGGAATCTACATAGACAAAATCTGATAATCCGATCGAATCATCGAATCCCCAAAACAACCCCAGAAAATTCAACTCTTGAATAATATTTAAAAATACCCAGGAAAACCAGCACCAGAAAGAATGAATTACTGTGCAAAGTTTGAAGGCCAATCAAGTCAAGTGGCCGCGGAACCGCCGCAGAATCCAAGCTTCTGCCGCGGTTCCGCCGCTCTTTAGAGGTATCATGAAAATATTTTTGCATCGTAATTCTTAGAATTCCCTGATGGTTTTTCTGCATATTTTTAATCTGGAAAAAACCCATTTTTCGAAAAATGTACAGAGAGCAATTTAGATTTAGGGTTTCGATTCGTTCGGATATCAAACGTCGTCTACGCATCGTCTAAGGCTCTAGCTAGGCTCTGATACCACTGTAGGGTTCTTAGGCACTCTCAAGAGGTCTCACAAGGCATCAACCATGCCAATTACAAATTTTACGGGTGCCGAGAAACCCTAATATGGATCGTTAACTAGATTTTAGGCGAAACTACGAGCTAGTTAACAACATAACTAAAGTGTAAACGGAAATACAACCTTTGTAGATCCGGTGCTCCACCTCCATAGCTCCGTGATGATGTCTCCTCGCTGTCCAAATCGAATCCCGGGCTCTAGCGTCGGCTTCATCGGAGAATGGACGGGCTAGGTCATCGACTACGATGCCGAAGATGATCTACGTCGAGGCATCACTAGATCAAGCTCCAACTTCACCAAGTCATGAAACTTGTGAAGAAAACACACTCTACTACTTGGCAAGAGGTAGAGGATGAAGAAATAGGAGGTGGGTTCACTTTAGAATTTGATTTCTCACTCATTTTCTCACTTTGCCATTGATGGAGGCAAGGTTTTCTTCAAGTAGAAGATGAAGAAGATGAAGAAGATATTATGATAAGTATTAAGTAAAATGAAAATAATAATAATACTTATCATCTAACAACCATGGTCAAGTGTAGAGACTAAACTAGGGTTAGTGGGAATGGTTAGGGTTAAGCATGAGACAAAATGGTCACATAGTCAAAGCTTTATGAAGCTTCAATATACAACAAAGTTAGCCACCATTTTCTTTATGCTTTTCATTTTCCAAAAATCAATAGTTAAAAAAATAAGTGAATAAAACAAAACCCTAACCATTATCATGTAACCATGGTTTGATCTTTACACAAAAACCCTAGCAAACATGTATCATCAAACATGATACAATCAAGTGCACAAAAGTATATCACATATACAATGTGCACAACCGAGTGAGAATATCCATTTAAAGTGAACCGATACTAGTTAATGCAAAGTAATATATCAAATATATAATTATACATTAAATCATTAAATCAACACTTGATTTAACGATCCGGTCATATCGCATATAACCGACTAGTATCCCATGTATCGGCTTATCGAATCAATACTTGATTCGATAACTAGGTTATATCACATACAACCAATCGATACATTCATCGCGAGAATGAAATACGGTATCACATACACGCATTATTCTCGGTCCCGCACATATCTCATATGCGCTCCTATTTCGTTTCGCTTGAGCCAGGAAAGCTCTGTGTAGGACTCTAAAGACTCGTCAATACGCCGGTAGCAGATGATGATCATATCAAGCACCCACAAGCCGCAAGCGGTCTGCTAAACGTAACGGCCACCCGGGTATTGAGCGATCAGAAGATCGACGAGCAAGCCCGCTCACACTCCTGTGAATCCAACCAGTAACACTTACAATACAGTCCGGTCTGATCGTCTGATATGTCTCATATCTCGCCTAGGGGTGGTAAACGTCAGACCCCAATAGCTCGATAAGTCGTGTCGATATGAGGTCTATAACATTTCGAGAAACTACTGGTAACACTTACCAGTAAATCTCAGCAACCCTGGCCAGGGATTTCCTGTTATAGCCAATCGAACACAGCGCAACATCAACTCCCTATACCGGGAGAGACGAATCCCCTCTCATCGCTCATTGCCTCCATGTGATTCGGGACTGTACCCAAAAACCACCGTTTTGCACGCCCTCTTGGACGTGGTAAGATGGAAATCAAAGCACAGTGGGAACCACACAAGACTCTATGACGATCTCGGGTCAACAGACTACTCTGTACCAGTGTCACCAGAGAACTGCCATCTGACGTAAGGTATAATACCATCTGGGAGTTCTCGGCGAGTCCGTCCAGTGTACCCAGTCTCCACTGACCACCCGTATATCATCTCTGATGTCAAACACCAATGGATATGGGATCATCCATCGCCCATCTGTATGGGTCGAGAAGGTATACGCTAGTCTACTCTGGTATATCGATGCCCCGTCTCGATACACCCACGACTAGGGACTTTGAAGGATGTACTTATGGACTACCACGTCCCCACTAGTATGATCTGCATCATAGTCCAGGTAGTCAAGTACACATCCTAAGGGCTTTACCAACATGTAACAGAGAGACAATCAGTGTACACGTTAAGGTAAAGAGCAACCAGATAGCATACAATCATGTCGAGCAAGAAAGTCCTCCCTATATATGTCCCAGCATCCACTACAATATACATCCAATGTACAGTAATGGCCTCTAGGGCATACATATAACTTACAATCTCCCACTTGCACTAGGGCCATCTGACAGCAGTGGTTGTAGTATCTCATACTCAACCATCTCATAAAAGTCTCTCTCTGGGAAAAGGCCTTTGTGAGTGGATCCGCCGGGTTGTCCTCTGAGTCTACTCTCCTAACCTCGATTACCCTGGAGATCAACTATCTCCATGATCAGGTGACACTGCCTTAGAATATGTCTGGATCACTGATGGGACCAACGTTCCTTGGCATAAGCCACAACTCCATTGTCTCACAATGGTTGGAACGTAGTTCATCTCATGAACCAATATACACCCAGACTGCCTCTTTGGTAGCATCTTAAGTAGCGATGTATCCAGCCTTTATCGTCTAGTATGCCACGGTATCTAGCTTGGAACTTTTCCAACATACCGTCCCTCCACTGAGGGTAAAGACAATGCCTGTGACCGACTTTCAATCGTCCTTATCACCCTGGAACCATTCCAGTGATTCTCCCCAGGATCGGTTGATACCATCTCACTACAATTAGTGAGAATCCTAACATCCAATTAGATCTATCTCATAGATCCAAAACCCAGGATTTAGGAGGTATCACTTTGATCATATATGGAGAATCATTGTGATAAACGGAGATTGACCGAGCGTAGCATAGGAAACTCCTTCCCTATCAGGAGTATGTCATCCACGTACTCTACGAGGATCATCACTATACTCCCTACTTCCTTTTTGTATATACAAGGTTCATCTACCATTTTGATGATGTCAAACTCTTTGACTAACTCATCAAAACAGATGTTCCAACTCCGCGATGTCTGCTTTATCCTATAAAGCATCTTGCACACGTTTCCGCTGCTCCCACTGTCTACGAAGCCCTCTGGCTGTGTACTTATAGACGCTATCTTCCAAAACATCATTTAGAAAAGCAGTCATGACACCCAACCACCAGATATCGTAGTCATGGTATGTAGCCGTGGTAAGTAGGATCTGGATGGACTTAAGCATAGATCCTTAGAAAAAGTTTCATCATGATCCACACCTGGTCAATGATGCAAACCTTTAACAAGTCTAGCTTTGAAAGTCTCAACTTTTCCATGTACACCAAGTAATCTTCTCAAGATATACTTGCTCCTGATGGGGATTTAACACTTCGGATATAGCAACCAAAGTCCATACTATGTTGGTGTATAAGGATTCCATCTCAGATCGCTAAGCATCCAGCCATTCTTACAGAGTCCCACTCCTGATGGCCAGCTCGAAACTAGTTGGGTCATTATCTCATGATGCAATCCTCGCTCCCACTGTCATATAGAAACCGAAGTATCTCTCAGGTGGGTGAGGAACCCTACTAGATCGGCGGAGAGGCTGAGGTTCGTTGGTAACTGTTGAATCCTTTGGTTTTGTCAAATCATCAGCTGCAGTTTTGTATAGCTGGAACCTTTCCAGTTCTACATAATAGACCTTGCCTCGAGCTTGTCCGGATTATGCTTTTAGACATAGCCCGGACAACCCCAAATCTTAACCAACTTAAGACATGGGCTCTTCCCTTTCCATATCACATATGAAGCGGTAGGCAACTGATTTGATTTGAACCCTATTCAATAGGTATGCAGCTTCTCAAGTGCATAACTCCCTAAAAGGAAATAGGTAACTCAGTAGTACTCATCATAGAGCGCACCTTATCATATAGGGTGTGATTGCTCCGCCCCGATATACCATCGTGCTATGGTATATATGGAGGAGTAATGCTGAGAGAGAATCTCATTGTCCTTTAGAATAGTCCAGGATTTCCGTGCTCAAGTATTCTCCTCCTCGATCTCATCAAAGGACATAATACTTATACCCGTTTTGGTTCTCTACTTCTAACTTATATTCTGTGAATATCTTAAAAGGTTCGGACTTGTGTTTCAACAGGAACATAGGTCTGAATCTCGAAAGATCATCAAAGAATGTAATGAAGTATAAAGAACCAGTCTTGGCAAGTGTAGACAGGGGACCTACATACATCAACATGTATCATCCCAAGAGTTCACTAACTCTTTCTCTGTTTCCATTAAATAGAGCTATGGTCATCGTATCTTTGTGACATGACTGGCAAGTTTCACAAGATGTAAATTCAAATTAATTTAAATATGCATCTACATGTAACTTCAGCTAGTTGGGTCACATTGATATGACCTAGTCTACAATGCCTCAAGAAGGATTCGTTCATTTCTGAACTCTTCCTCTTTTGTGTGTTCAGTATACTAAAGAACTGTAGTTTGATTTAGAACATGAATGCTTTTAGATAACATGCCTGAACCGATCAACTTTTGATATAGGAAATGTTCAAAACATTATCCAACAATACAAAATTTTATCATTTCTTTTCTGATAAAGAGACTGATATGATTTTGTATATCAGGTTCGGTATCTAATAACATTCGTTCAGAATCAATGTATTGGTAATACAGGGTGACAGTGACCAACAGACTTGGCTGCAACACTTGCCCCGTTTTCTGCCTCATGAAACTTATCACCCGTTCTCAGTTTTTCTACCTTTTTGTAGCCCTATTTAACAGATTACATATCTGGGATCCAGATCCGGTATCATATACCCAGGATGCGGAGGATACTGAGAAACAGTTCTGTATAATGAACACACCCGAAGATGATGCATCAGCATGCACTCTCTTCGTTTGGGCGGCATGGGAATTCTGGTAATCCCCAATTTCCTGCTCAGTCTTATAACAATTATAAGTTGGAGCGGGACCAACGTTCCCCAGTTCAGTATAACAAGCGGGTTCGGTCAATAATCCGTATTATTATCTTGATTAAGGCGTGAAATGGTCGGTACCTAGAGAGAGAGAGAAGAAAACACTCAGCGTGCGCTCTTGCAACAATAGATTGGTTATTATTTTATCTAATCAGGATGGCTCCCACTGCTTTTTATCAAATCTTCCTTCAAACCCTAAAAGGAAAGACTAGCCGGGATTAATTACACACTACAAGTTCGCCAATCTTTCAGCCAGGCCAGTGTCGGTACTTTGAGGGAGGTCCCCCGTGCTTTCGCACGAACCTAATTAATGTAAACCTCTTTTTCCCAGAGGCGTAACCTCGTTAACACCTTTCTAGACACCTACTTGATCGGCTAATTGTAATGTGTAAAACTCTCCCAGGAGTAACAATTACTCACAGCGGGTATCAGGATCCAACTATCTCATAGAAGGTATGCAATCTCATTGCAAATTTCAACACTTGAAATTTCCGATAATATTTTGCCCCTAGCGTCCTATGACCTTGACGTAGGCCAAACAACCCATAGTCCGCTAGTCAAGTTCAACCCGTCATTTCCTGATTGAATTAAACCCACCCGCACGACCCTTGACGGAGGCCAAACAATGCCGTACGAATACCCTAATCCAATCGCATCATATGCTAGCAGATAAGCACTAGTTAGCTACCGTACACTACGTCTTGACGGAGGCCAAACTACCGTAGCACGAATACTAACTAGTACTTATCTGAAATGACGGAGGGCTACGACAGGTTTTTCTGAAAACCTATTGCGTAATGAACTTGATATCGTTGTAGAATCAAATGATGTTTTGAAATGGAATGATTTTGAGGCTTTTCTAGTTTTGCTAAAGGGGTCACTCCCTGTGAAGGGATCGTCGGCCCTTTCCTCGTCGAATGAGGTGCGGGATATATCATATATATCACTGTGCGAAACAGAAACTATAGAAGCAATCAAAAGTCAAACCGAGTGTGTAGCATCTGCCAGTTATTGCTAAAGGAGTCACTCTCGGTGAAGGGATCTCGGTCCTTTCCTCATCGAATAAGGTGCAGGGTATATCATATATACCACTATGCAAAGCAAGAACTGTAGCTACCTGTTTTGTTTAAAATTTGATTCTACAACATCTTAGGTTTCTTTTCTTTCATTAATCACATTAATGAAGTCCCATCATTTAAATACCTAAACATCACAGATAAATACGACGTACACTTATGCCATCCGCATTCGCCTCGATGTCCCCTCGTGCACCGTTAGGTTAGGTAACTAACGACAGAGCAGGGCAGTGCTAGTGCGGGTGCAAAACATAAGTAACGTCTATATAATATATCATATATACTATATACTGTATCTATCAAAGAACATCACATGATTACATCACAGATATCGCAGCAGAAGAAACATATGAAACATTGGATATACTAGGACGTCCGTGTTTTCAATACGAGCCAGTATAAAACACGGATTCCACGGTCGTGATGAATAGCCAATCCCACACCCTTAGACCCCTACGAGAGCGGCAAGCAACCCTACCAATTCTAGGGTTAGGAGACCCGGACTCGACTCCTCGAGATGGTCTCCCACTGGACCCTAGAACCCGGTTACATGTGCTCCCCTCCTTGGGTCTATCCTAGTGCAGAAAAGTAAATAATATACAAAGGGTGACAACTTCCGCAACCTGGAAGTGCCCCAATAAAAGAATATTACATACAAGTTTTTACATGAATGAAAATGAAAAACACTTATCTCACATAAAAAAAACCCGGCTATTCAAACACGACGATCCAATATAACATATCCAGCAACACATAACATCACATGTCATCAACGTAAGTAAATATGCGCATCCCAATTGTCGTTGGCATATAGCAACGAAACCGGCGATATCACATATTACACTTACGGTCACAGAAAAGAAAGTGTAAAACTACAACAGTTGGAATCCGCAATCTGCATAGACATCGCATGCCTGATCAAATGAATACCTTAGACATCACATGCCTAACAATTATAAACCCCACATTTTAGTCTCAAAATCGAAAACACTTTTCAATATTAAGTCGGGCAATTCAACAAGATTCCCGACATCCTGATCGAATGCTCGTCGCAAACTTCAGTAGACGGCCGCACCCCCGATACCGTCGACGAAGTGCACCAAGGCGGAACACCGCTGCCGCGAGCACCCGAACGGATGCTTTCGGCGACGGGGTTCTCCTACAGTCACTTGGTCGGGGCTATGGAGTGAGGCTGTCTATTAAGTTTACCCGACGAGTATCCGCGTACGCTACGTGATTGCGACGGACTTTTGATCACATCAAAATTCCGTGGCAACCGATCAAGTGAGACTAAACTGCTATGTTTATAACATTCATTCAGTTATCTCATAACTTCTTGTGAATTCCAATTATTGTATCACATTCCGGATAAATAGAAAATGTTAAACTCTCCGATCGAACAATCGAACACCCAAGTTTTCCGATACAGCTCAACACATGAAATAAGTCTAAAAACATTCAGTTCGTGCCTCAGTACCAACGGTCCAGCCGTAGAAGGGTCAAGCCAACGCCTCACATGTGGCACGCCGTACTGCCCCAAACCCTAAGGTTCAAAGGGCAGTTCAAGACGGTCACATAATCGAGTTAAGGTTTGTTGTATTCTAGAGGGACCATCGCGTTACTTGCACTACTTAGAACGTCTTTAAACCACGGAAAAATCCAACACTTGGAAATTTCCCGACAGGGAAAAAATTGGGTATTTATATCCGGTCGAACTTTTTAACATATTCAAAAAATTATCCGGAATCTACATAGACAAAATCTGATAATCCGATCGAATCATCGAATCCCCAAAACAACCCCAGAAAATTCAACTCTTGAATAATATTTAAAAATACCCAGGAAAACCAGCACCAGAAAGAATGAATTACTGTGCAAAGTTTGAAGGCCAATCAAGTCAAGTGGCCGCGGAACCGCCGCAGAATCCAAGCTTCTGCCGCGGTTCCGCCGCTCTTTAGAGGTATCATGAAAATATTTTTGCATCGTAATTCTTAGAATTCCCTGATGGTTTTTCTGCATATTTTTAATCTGGAAAAAACCCATTTTTCGAAAAATGTACAGAGAGCAATTTAGATTTAGGGTTTCGATTCGTTCGGATATCAAACGTCGTCTACGCATCGTCTAAGGCTCTAGCTAGGCTCTGATACCACTGTAGGGTTCTTAGGCACTCTCAAGAGGTCTCACAAGGCATCAACCATGCCAATTACAAATTTTACGGGTGCCGAGAAACCCTAATATGGATCGTTAACTAGATTTTAGGCGAAACTACGAGCTAGTTAACAACATAACTAAAGTGTAAACGGAAATACAACCTTTGTAGATCCGGTGCTCCACCTCCATAGCTCCGTGATGATGTCTCCTCGCTGTCCAAATCGAATCCCGGGCTCTAGCGTCGGCTTCATCGGAGAATGGACGGGCTAGGTCATCGACTACGATGCCGAAGATGATCTACGTCGAGGCATCACTAGATCAAGCTCCAACTTCACCAAGTCATGAAACTTGTGAAGAAAACACACTCTACTACTTGGCAAGAGGTAGAGGATGAAGAAATAGGAGGTGGGTTCACTTTAGAATTTGATTTCTCACTCATTTTCTCACTTTGCCATTGATGGAGGCAAGGTTTTCTTCAAGTAGAAGATGAAGAAGATGAAGAAGATATTATGATAAGTATTAAGTAAAATGAAAATAATAATAATACTTATCATCTAACAACCATGGTCAAGTGTAGAGACTAAACTAGGGTTAGTGGGAATGGTTAGGGTTAAGCATGAGACAAAATGGTCACATAGTCAAAGCTTTATGAAGCTTCAATATACAACAAAGTTAGCCACCATTTTCTTTATGCTTTTCATTTTCCAAAAATCAATAGTTAAAAAAATAAGTGAATAAAACAAAACCCTAACCATTATCATGTAACCATGGTTTGATCTTTACACAAAAACCCTAGCAAACATGTATCATCAAACATGATACAATCAAGTGCACAAAAGTATATCACATATACAATGTGCACAACCGAGTGAGAATATCCATTTAAAGTGAACCGATACTAGTTAATGCAAAGTAATATATCAAATATATAATTATACATTAAATCATTAAATCAACACTTGATTTAACGATCCGGTCATATCGCATATAACCGACTAGTATCCCATGTATCGGCTTATCGAATCAATACTTGATTCGATAACTAGGTTATATCACATACAACCAATCGATACATTCATCGCGAGAATGAAATACGGTATCACATACACGCATTATTCTCGGTCCCGCACATATCTCATATGCGCTCCTATTTCGTTTCGCTTGAGCCAGGAAAGCTCTGTGTAGGACTCTAAAGACTCGTCAATACGCCGGTAGCAGATGATGATCATATCAAGCACCCACAAGCCGCAAGCGGTCTGCTAAACGTAACGGCCACCTGGGTATTGAGCGATCAGAAGATCGACGAGCAAGCCCGCTCACACTCCTGTGAATCCAACCAGTAACACTTACAATACAGTCCGGTCTGATCGTCTGATATGTCTCATATCTCGCCTAGGGGTGGTAAACGTCAGACCCCAATAGCTCGATAAGTCGTGTCGATATGAGGTCTATAACATTTCGAGAAACTACTGGTAACACTTACCAGTAAATCTCAGCAACCCTGGCCAGGGATTTCCTGTTATAGCCAATCGAACACAGCGCAACATCAACTCCCTATACCGGGAGAGACGAATCCCCTCTCATCGCTCATTGCCTCCATGTGATTCGGGACTGTACCCAAAAACCACCGTTTTGCACGCCCTCTTGGACGTGGTAAGATGGAAATCAAAGCACAGTGGGAACCACACAAGACTCTATGACGATCTCGGGTCAACAGACTACTCTGTACCAGTGTCACCAGAGAACTGCCATCTGACGTAAGGTATAATACCATCTGGGAGTTCTCGGCGAGTCCGTCCAGTGTACCCAGTCTCCACTGACCACCCGTATATCATCTCTGATGTCAAACACCAATGGATATGGGATCATCCATCGCCCATCTGTATGGGTCGAGAAGGTATACGCTAGTCTACTCTGGTATATCGATGCCCCGTCTCGATACACCCACGACTAGGGACTTTGAAGGATGTACTTATGGACTACCACGTCCCCACTAGTATGATCTGCATCATAGTCCAGGTAGTCAAGTACACATCCTAAGGGCTTTACCAACATGTAACAGAGAGACAATCAGTGTACACGTTAAGGTAAAGAGCAACCAGATAGCATACAATCATGTCGAGCAAGAAAGTCCTCCCTATATATGTCCCAGCATCCACTACAATATACATCCAATGTACAGTAATGGCCTCTAGGGCATACATATAACTTACAATCTCCCACTTGCACTAGGGCCATCTGACAGCAGTGGTTGTAGTATCTCATACTCAACCATCTCATAAAAGTCTCTCTCTGGGAAAAGGCCTTTGTGAGTGGATCCGCCGGGTTGTCCTCTGAGTCTACTCTCCTAACCTCGATTACCCTGGAGATCAACTATCTCCATGATCAGGTGACACTGCCTTAGAATATGTCTGGATCACTGATGGGACCAACGTTCCTTGGCATAAGCCACAACTCCATTGTCTCACAATGGTTGGAACGTAGTTCATCTCATGAACCAATATACACCCAGACTGCCTCTTTGGTAGCATCTTAAGTAGCGATGTATCCAGCCTTTATCGTCTAGTATGCCACGGTATCTAGCTTGGAACTTTTCCAACATACCGTCCCTCCACTGAGGGTAAAGACAATGCCTGTGACCGACTTTCAATCGTCCTTATCACCCTGGAACCATTCCAGTGATTCTCCCCAGGATCGGTTGATACCATCTCACTACAATTAGTGAGAATCCTAACATCCAATTAGATCTATCTCATAGATCCAAAACCCAGGATTTAGGAGGTATCACTTTGATCATATATGGAGAATCATTGTGATAAACGGAGATTGACCGAGCGTAGCATAGGAAACTCCTTCCCTATCAGGAGTATGTCATCCACGTACTCTACGAGGATCATCACTATACTCCCTACTTCCTTTTTGTATATACAAGGTTCATCTACCATTTTGATGATGTCAAACTCTTTGACTAACTCATCAAAACAGATGTTCCAACTCCGCGATGTCTGCTTTATCCTATAAAGCATCTTGCACACGTTTCCGCTGCTCCCACTGTCTACGAAGCCCTCTGGCTGTGTACTTATAGACGCTATCTTCCAAAACATCATTTAGAAAAGCAGTCATGACACCCAACCACCAGATATCGTAGTCATGGTATGTAGCCGTGGTAAGTAGGATCTGGATGGACTTAAGCATAGATCCTTAGAAAAAGTTTCATCATGATCCACACCTGGTCAATGATGCAAACCTTTAACAAGTCTAGCTTTGAAAGTCTCAACTTTTCCATGTACACCAAGTAATCTTCTCAAGATATACTTGCTCCTGATGGGGATTTAACACTTCGGATATAGCAACCAAAGTCCATACTATGTTGGTGTATAAGGATTCCATCTCAGATCGCTAAGCATCCAGCCATTCTTACAGAGTCCCACTCCTGATGGCCAGCTCGAAACTAGTTGGGTCATTATCTCATGATGCAATCCTCGCTCCCACTGTCATACAGAAACCGAAGTATCTCTCAGGTGGGTGAGGAACCCTACTAGATCGGCGGAGAGGCTGAGGTTCGTTGGTAACTGTTGAATCCTTTGGTTTTGTCAAATCATCAGCTGCAGTTTTGTATAGCTGGAACCTTTCCAGTTCTACATAATAGACCTTGCCTCGAGCTTGTCCGGATTATGCTTTTAGACATAGCCCGGACAACCCCAAATCTTAACCAACTTAAGACATGGGCTCTTCCCTTTCCATATCACATATGAAGCGGTAGGCAACTGATTTGATTTGAACCCTATTCAATAGGTATGCAGCTTCTCAAGTGCATAACTCCCTAAAAGGAAATAGGTAACTCAGTAGTACTCATCATAGAGCGCACCTTATCATATAGGGTGTGATTGCTCCGCCCCGATATACCATCGTGCTATGGTATATATGGAGGAGTAATGCTGAGAGAGAATCTCATTGTCCTTTAGAATAGTCCAGGATTTCCGTGCTCAAGTATTCTCCTCCTCGATCTCATCAAAGGACATAATACTTATACCCGTTTTGGTTCTCTACTTCTAACTTATATTCTGTGAATATCTTAAAAGGTTCGGACTTGTGTTTCAACAGGAACATAGGTCTGAATCTCGAAAGATCATCAAAGAATGTAATGAAGTATAAAGAACCAGTCTTGGCAAGTGTAGACAGGGGACCTACATACATCAACATGTATCATCCCAAGAGTTCACTAACTCTTTCTCTGTTTCCATTAAATAGAGCTATGGTCATCGTATCTTTGTGACATGACTGGCAAGTTTCACAAGATGTAAATTCAAATTAATTTAAATATGCATCTACATGTAACTTCAGCTAGTTGGGTCACATTGATATGACCTAGTCTACAATGCCTCAAGAAGGATTCGTTCATTTCTGAACTCTTCCTCTTTTGTGTGTTCAGTATACTAAAGAACTGTAGTTTGATTTAGAACATGAATGCTTTTAGATAACATGCCTGAACCGATCAACTTTTGATATAGGAAATGTTCAAAACATTATCCAACAATACAAAATTTTATCATTTCTTTTCTGATAAAGAGACTGATATGATTTTGTATATCAGGTTCGGTATCTAATAACATTCGTTCAGAATCAATGTATTGGTAATACAGGGTGACAGTGACCAACAGACTTGGCTGCAACACTTGCCCCGTTTTCTGCCTCATGAAACTTATCACCCGTTCTCAGTTTTTCTACCTTTTTGTAGCCCTATTTAACAGATTACATATCTGGGATCCAGATCCGGTATCATATACCCAGGATGCGGAGGATACTGAGAAACAGTTATGTATAATGAACACACCCGAAGATGATGCATCAGCATGCACTCTCTTCGTTTGGGCGGCATGGGAATTCTGGTAATCCCCAATTTCCTGCTCAGTCTTATAACAATTATAAGTTGGAGCGGGACCAACGTTCCCCAGTTCAGTATAACAAGCGGGTTCGGTCAATAATCCGTATTATTATCTTGATTAAGGCGTGAAATGGTCGGTACCTAGAGAGAGAGAGAAGAAAACACTCAGCGTGCGCTCTTGCAACAATAGATTGGTTATTATTTTATCTAATCAGGATGGCTCCCACTGCTTTTTATCAAATCTTCCTTCAAACCCTAAAAGGAAAGACTAGCCGGGATTAATTACACACTACAAGTTCGCCAATCTTTCAGCCAGGCCAGTGTCGGTACTTTGAGGGAGGTCCCCCGTGCTTTCGCACGAACCTAATTAATGTAAACCTCTTTTTCCCAGAGGCGTAACCTCGTTAACACCTTTCTAGACACCTACTTGATCGGCTAATTGTAATGTGTAAAACTCTCCCAGGAGTAACAATTACTCACAGCGGGTATCAGGATCCAACTATCTCATAGAAGGTATGCAATCTCATTGCAAATTTCAACACTTGAAATTTCCGATAATATTTTGCCCCTAGCGTCCTATGACCTTGACGTAGGCCAAACAACCCATAGTCCGCTAGTCAAGTTCAACCCGTCATTTCCTGATTGAATTAAACCCACCCGCACGACCCTTGACGGAGGCCAAACAATGCCGTACGAATACCCTAATCCAATCGCATCATATGCTAGCAGATAAGCACTAGTTAGCTACCGTACACTACGTCTTGACGGAAGCCAAACTACCGTAGCATGAATACTAACTAGTACTTATCTGAAATGACGGAGGGCTACGACAGGTTTTTCTGAAAACCTATTGCGTAATGAACTTGATATCGTTGTAGAATCAAATGATGTTTTGAAATGGAATGATTTTGAGGCTTTTCTAGTTTTGCTAAAGGGGTCACTCCCTGTGAAGGGATCGTCGGCCCTTTCCTCGTCGAATGAGGTGCGGGATATATCATATATATCACTGTGCGAAACAGAAACTATAGAAGCAATCAAAAGTCAAACCGAGTGTGTAGCATCTGCCAGTTATTGCTAAAGGAGTCACTCTCGGTGAAGGGATCTCGGTCCTTTCCTCATCGAATAAGGTGCAGGGTATATCATATATACCACTATGCAAAGCAAGAACTGTAGCTACCTGTTTTGTTTAAAATTTGATTCTACAACATCTTAGGTTTCTTTTCTTTCATTAATCACATTAATGAAGTCCCATCATTTAAATACCTAAACATCACAGATAAATACGACGTACACTTATGCCATCCGCATTCGCCTCGATGTCCCCTCGTGCACCGTTAGGTTAGGTAACTAACGACAGAGCAGGGCAGTGCTAGTGCGGGTGCAAAACATAAGTAACGTCTATATAATATATCATATATACTATATACTGTATCTATCAAAGAACATCACATGATTACATCACAGATATCGCAGCAGAAGAAACATATGAAACATTGGATATACTAGGACGTCCGTGTTTTCAATACGAGCCAGTATAAAACACGGATTCCACGGTCGTGATGAATAGCCAATCCCACACCCTTAGACCCCTACGAGAGCGGCAAGCAACCCTACCAATTCTAGGGTTAGGAGACCCGGACTCGACTCCTCGAGATGGTCTCCCACTGGACCCTAGAACCCGGTTACATGTGCTCCCCTCCTTGGGTCTATCCTAGTGCAGAAAAGTAAATAATATACAAAGGGTGACAACTTCCGCAACCTGGAAGTGCCCCAATAAAAGAATATTACATACAAGTTTTTACATGAATGAAAATGAAAAACACTTATCTCACATAAAAAAACCCCGGCTATTCAAACACGACGATCCAATATAACATATCCAGCAACACATAACATCACATGTCATCAACGTAAGTAAATATGCGCATCCCAATTGTCGTTGGCATATAGCAACGAAACCGGCGATATCACATATTACACTTACGGTCACAGAAAAGAAAGTGTAAAACTACAACAGTTGGAATCCGCAATCTGCATAGACATCGCATGCCTGATCAAATGAATACCTTAGACATCACATGCCTAACAATTATAAACCCCACATTTTAGTCTCAAAATCGAAAACACTTTTCAATATTAAGTCGGGCAATTCAACAAGATTCCCGACATCCTGATCGAATGCTCGTCGCAAACTTCAGTAGACGGCCGCACCCCCGATACCGTCGACGAAGTGCACCAAGGCGGAACACCGCTGCCGCGAGCACCCGAACGGATGCTTTCGGCGACGGGGTTCTCCTACAGTCACTTGGTCGGGGCTATGGAGTGAGGCTGTCTATTAAGTTTACCCGACGAGTATCCGCGTACGCTACGTGATTGCGACGGACTTTTGATCACATCAAAATTCCGTGGCAACCGATCAAGTGAGACTAAACTGCTATGTTTATAACATTCATTCAGTTATCTCATAACTTCTTGTGAATTCCAATTATTGTATCACATTCCGGATAAATAGAAAATGTTAAACTCTCCGATCGAACAATCGAACACCCAAGTTTTCCGATACAGCTCAACACATGAAATAAGTCTAAAAACATTCAGTTCGTGCCTCAGTACCAACGGTCCAGCCGTAGAAGGGTCAAGCCAACGCCTCACATGTGGCACGCCGTACTGCCCCAAACCCTAAGGTTCAAAGGGCAGTTCAAGACGGTCACATAATCGAGTTAAGGTTTGTTGTATTCTAGAGGGACCATCGCGTTACTTGCACTACTTAGAACGTCTTTAAACCACGGAAAAATCCAACACTTGGAAATTTCCCGACAGGGAAAAAATTGGGTATTTATATCCGGTCGAACTTTTTAACATATTCAAAAAATTATCCGGAATCTACATAGACAAAATCTGATAATCCGATCGAATCATCGAATCCCCAAAACAACCCCAGAAAATTCAACTCTTGAATAATATTTAAAAATACCCAGGAAAACCAGCACCAGAAAGAATGAATTACTGTGCAAAGTTTGAAGGCCAATCAAGTCAAGTGGCCGCGGAACCGCCGCAGAATCCAAGCTTCTGCCGCGGTTCCGCCGCTCTTTAGAGGTATCATGAAAATATTTTTGCATCGTAATTCTTAGAATTCCCTGATGGTTTTTCTGCATATTTTTAATCTGGAAAAAACCCATTTTTCGAAAAATGTACAGAGAGCAATTTAGATTTAGGGTTTCGATTCGTTCGGATATCAAACGTCGTCTACGCATCGTCTAAGGCTCTAGCTAGGCTCTGATACCACTGTAGGGTTCTTAGGCACTCTCAAGAGGTCTCACAAGGCATCAACCATGCCAATTACAAATTTTACGGGTGCCGAGAAACCCTAATATGGATCGTTAACTAGATTTTAGGCGAAACTACGAGCTAGTTAACAACATAACTAAAGTGTAAACGGAAATACAACCTTTGTAGATCCGGTGCTCCACCTCCATAGCTCCGTGATGATGTCTCCTCGCTGTCCAAATCGAATCCCGGGCTCTAGCGTCGGCTTCATCGGAGAATGGACGGGCTAGGTCATCGACTACGATGCCGAAGATGATCTACGTCGAGGCATCACTAGATCAAGCTCCAACTTCACCAAGTCATGAAACTTGTGAAGAAAACACACTCTACTACTTGGCAAGAGGTAGAGGATGAAGAAATAGGAGGTGGGTTCACTTTAGAATTTGATTTCTCACTCATTTTCTCACTTTGCCATTGATGGAGGCAAGGTTTTCTTCAAGTAGAAGATGAAGAAGATGAAGAAGATATTATGATAAGTATTAAGTAAAATGAAAATAATAATAATACTTATCATCTAACAACCATGGTCAAGTGTAGAGACTAAACTAGGGTTAGTGGGAATGGTTAGGGTTAAGCATGAGACAAAATGGTCACATAGTCAAAGCTTTATGAAGCTTCAATATACAACAAAGTTAGCCACCATTTTCTTTATGCTTTTCATTTTCCAAAAATCAATAGTTAAAAAAATAAGTGAATAAAACAAAACCCTAACCATTATCATGTAACCATGGTTTGATCTTTACACAAAAACCCTAGCAAACATGTATCATCAAACATGATACAATCAAGTGCACAAAAGTATATCACATATACAATGTGCACAACCGAGTGAGAATATCCATTTAAAGTGAACCGATACTAGTTAATGCAAAGTAATATATCAAATATATAATTATACATTAAATCATTAAATCAACACTTGATTTAACGATCCGGTCATATCGCATATAACCAACTAGTATCCTATGTATCGGCTTATCGAATCAATACTTGATTCGATAACTAGGTTATATCGCATACAACCAATCGATACATTCATCGCGAGAATGAAATACGGTATCACATACACGCATTATTCTCGGTCCCGCACATATCTCATATGCGCTCTTATTTCGTTTCGCTTGAGCCAGGAAACCTCTGTGTAGGACTCTAAAGACTCGTCAATACGCCGGTAGCAGATGATGATCATATCAAGCACCCACAAGCCGCAAGCGGTCTGCTAAACGTAACGGCCACCCGGGTATTGAGCGATCATAAGATCGACGAGCAAGCCTGCTCACACTCCTGTGAATCCAACCAGTAACACTTACCGTACAGTCCGGTCTGATCGTCTGATATGTCGCATATCTCGCCTAGGGGCGGTAAACGTCAGACTCCAATAGCTCGATAAGTCGTGTCGATATGAGGTCTATAACATTTTGAGAAACTACTGGTAACACTTACCAGTAAATCTCAGCAACCCTGGCCAGGGATTTCCTGTTATAGCCAATCGAACACAGCGCAACATCAACTCCCTATACCGGGAGAGACGAATCCCCTCCTATCGCTCATTGCCTCCATGTGATTCGGGACTGTACCCAAAAACCACCATTTTGCACGCCCTCTTGGACGTGGTAAGATGGAAATCAAAGCACAGTGGGAACCACACAAGACTCTATGACGATCTCGGGTCAACAGACTACTCTGTACCAGTGTCACCAGAGAACTGCCATCTGACGTAAGGTATAATACAATCTGGGAGTTCTCGGCAAGTCCGTCCAGTGTACCCAGTCTCCACTGAGCACCCGTTTATCAACTCTGATGTCAAACACCAATGGATATGGGATCATCCATCGCCCATCTGTATGGGTCGAGAAGGTATACGCTAGTCTACTCTGGTATATCGATGCCCCGTCTCGATACACCCACGACTAGGGACTTTGAAGGATGTACTTATGGACTACCACGTCCCCACTAGTATGATCTGCATCATAGTCCAGGTAGTCAAGTACACATCCTAAGGGCTTTACCAACATGTAACAGAGAGACAATCAGTGTACACGTTAAGGTAAAGAGCAACCAGATAGCATACAATCATGTCGAGCAAGAAAGTCCTCCCTATATATGTCCCAGCATCCACTACAATATACATCCAATGTACAGTAATGGCCTCTAGGGCATACATATAACTAACATGTGTCAACTGATAGTCAAGTTGCAGATATATTTACTAAGCCGCTTGATAAAACTAGTTTTTCTCATCTTGGAGGAGAACTTAATATGACGGAATTAACTATGTCTTAAATACTTAAACATCCTTAAAAGGACATAAAATTTAGACAATTTTAGGCATCAAACTTCTCCTGCAGACGTCTGGTCCAGTTAAATGCCAGAGCCAGACGTCTTCTACAGACGTTTGCCCTAACTGACTCTATATATTCATAATTATTTAATAAATAATAATATAATTAACAAAAATAATTGAATTCTAAATTAAATAGAAATTAAATGGGTGATTAATTCTCTGCAATTCAAATTCAAATACAGGAATTCAAATTCAAACCAAATGGGGAGTTAGAATAACTTAAAATTAGTTTTAGAAACTTCCTGGTGGTTTTCTCTTCCTTCTCTATAAATAGGATTCAATTCATTTCTAAATTGAACACCCTATTTTCAGTCTTTTACTTTGATAAAGACATGGAGAACATTCAAGTGTATAAGAGGAAGATAAAGGTAGAGAATGGAGAGAGTTCAAAGAAGGTGAAATCCAAACCATCGACTCCTCGTTCCGAAGAGGATTCGAGTGAAGATTCACTATCTCCTATTCCACCACCCAACCCAACTCCACCATACCCTTCTACCGTGGATGGAATTGTGTTGATCTTCAGGTAAACCTTCACTGACAACACCACTATTTTCTTCGACCCCGAAGTTAATATGATAATAAAAAACCAGACAACCGACGTCATGGAGATGTTTAAGAAGGAAGACTAGGCTAGGTCTAGTTAATTAGTGCTTGTATTTGTTTGTTTTCATGTATTGTTTGTCTTTACTTTCTTGTACTCTATGTTTGTCTTTTTAATGAATAAAAATGTTTATGTTATGTTCCAAATTCGTTTCAAAAACAAATAACCATAAACAAACTTCCAGAAAACCACATCAGACGTCTGTAGCAGACGTCTGGTCCAAAACTTTTGACCTACAAACGTCTGTAGCAGTCGTCTGGTCCATACTAATTGAACTCCAAATGTCTATAACAGACGTCTGTAGTTCAAATATATCTTTGGAGATTGTTTTCAGAGACGTCTGGTCCTAGGCAGCAGACGTCCGCACGGTAAAATTTGAAACGATCAGTTGAAAACTGATTGTTCGATCTCTTCATATCTAATCATGACCGTTCAAATACCCTATATAACTATACTTTCCCCCCTAAAATTCTTAACCCTAGACGTCTTGTTATCTCTCTCGTTCATCCTCACAGACGCCTCCAACTCCAAAGCCCTAAAATTTCCTCAAATTTTCTCCAAATTTCTTCACCAATTTCACAATAGCACCGAAAAGGAAAATGACAAGGTACCTGCATCTTCATCTAAGAAGAGAAAGACCTTCAAGGCTGAAGAATCGTCGGAACCGAATCTATTTCTCGATGAAGAATGCAAATCGAGTTTTTCTTCTATCGTCTCTAAACCCATTCAATCTGGCTCTACCGTCACTTTTAGAGAATTAGCTGAATTTCGATTCCAAGAACTTTTTGAAATTCAAGGATGTATATTGTTCCTAATCTTAGATTGTCCGACTTATGACAAAGCAGTTCGCCTATTCTATACCAATCTTACCGGCACCAACGAAGACCCCACCAATCTCAAGACCAAAGTTTTCGACTTCGATTTCAATTTCACACCCGGAACTCTTGTTAGGGCATTAGGCATTTCTAATGAAGGTATCGATATTCACCAAAAGAATTTGAACACTTTTGAGTATTCCGACACCATGAATAAGGAAAAGGCGTTGAAAATTCTGCATGGTCTTGAGAATCTTCACTTTTTTGGAAACCAACAAGCCAAAACCCTAACCAAGCGTACTAGGGTTCTTGCAAATCTACTTGCCCATTGTAACACCTTAGAAATGCGGTTAGTGTTAATTAAGCGTTAATGCGGGTTTTTAGTCGAAAGTTTACCAAAGCGGTTTCCTCATATTTTATAACAATTAATAAATATTTTATTATTATTTGTTATGGCTTGCATACACCGGGTTAGTTGGTGTTAATCTCGTTTAGTAGCCATGACAACCTTTAACCTATTCCTTACTTGGTTTAAACCTTAACCCTTAATAATTGTTTGTGAGAAGATATTTCCAATTGTGTTTTGGATTGAGAGAGAGGTGGCTAGGTGAGTCATGGGGAATTAATGGTTGCATTAATGGAGGTGAGAGAGAGAGCGTGAGGGTAAGGGTTAAGCTTACCCTACACTCACCTCTCATCATTATCATCTCTCACTCTCTCATTCTTCTCTCATTCTCAATAATTCTTCATCTCCTCAACCCCAAACTGAACTCTCACTAACCCATCACCAAAACCTTGCTAAACTTCACAAAATTCCATTAAAATACTTCAAAAGTCTTGATTTAGCCACTAGGTTGCCTTGGAGCTTGGAAAGCTAGGATTTTTAAGCAAGAGTGGCTAGGTAATGACCTCTAACAGATAATTAGGTATCTATTTTGTTGTGTTGCCTCATAGTTATGGTTTAGAACACTAAAGGTTTAGTTTTATGCAAATATCATATTTTTAGTGTCATATTGATGTCTCTGTGATCTGCTGTAGAACCAGGTGTTTTTTGGAAAAGTTTCCATCACAGTGACCTAGTGTTGTGAGTTAGAACCCACCATATAAACCTGAGACCCATTCCTCTCTTCGAGGCCGCAAATTTATTGGTTCTGCCCGCAAATTGTGGCCAAAGTGGGGGCTGGGGTGTTGAATCTTGGTCGTACGGTCTCTGGGGTTGTATGTAGTCTCATGGAACTTGCAACTTTCACTAATTGTTTGTGTATCAAAATCTGGGATGACTTTGCTATAATCTAGTGTTTTGAGTACGTGTGTTACGTTATCCGACATGGTTCGTGATCTTGTGTAGCTGCTACACTTGGGTTTGTTTGGTGTGTCGCCATACACGTTAGCCCTTAGACGAACACTTGTGAGTTGGTGTGTCGGTCAAACGTAGTGTGTATGTGATATTGATCGATTTCTGAGATTTGCACTTGTTATGTTTTGTGTTAATAGGATCGCAGGCGGGGATTTCGGACGCTGCGAAGAAAGGGAAACAGGTGATTTGATTTACCTAGCCCGCGATTGTCGGTGAGTAGATTTAACATCTACGGGGAAATCGACCGGATGATGTTAAGCGTCAGGGCTAGATATGATATGATATTAGCCGCATGTTTATATGCACATATATAGATGGTGCATGAACTTAATTGCATATAGTTACTTATTGTGCCTGAACCTGTACCCATTGTACACTGCACTATTATTGACAGTCCATGTTGCACGAGCACTCATTGTATGCTAAACACACACTGTCGGTAATTGCCATGATACACACAAAACATATACGTATGCGAGATTCTATTGATTAGCGACGTTGAGACATTGATTCTTGTGCGATTGCGCATATGAAATATAGCATACATGCATACCTATATGCTTACACATATACCTTGCTATAGCTATATGTTAAGCTTCATATGATGTTGCGTTGGATTTGGATAATTGGGAACCACGTGATATATTTAACGACTTGATGCATTTAAATAGCAGATTTTTCCCCTTGATATGCTCATATTGTTGTTCTATGTTGCATACATCATATTACATGGATTTACGCATTGAGATATGGATTTCATGTGATTTTCTGGATTTGATAACCGCGGGGATATTTCAAGAAATGTGTATTGTTTTGAAAACCAGGTTTCTATTAATATGGGGATTTCGAGTGTCGATGGTGGGCACTTATGTTCCGTGAGATATGTTGATACGGGGGTTTCGAGCGTCAATGGTGGGCACTTATGTTCCGAGAGATACTTGGATATGGGGATTTCGAGTGTCGATGGTGGGCACTTATGTTCTGAGAGATCTATGGATATAGGGATTGCGGGTGTCGATGTTAGACACTTATGTTCTGAGAGACACATGGATATGGGGATTTCGAGTGTCGATGTTGGACACTTATGTTCCGTGAGATTTACAGGATATGAGGGCCAGTCCTGGTGACGGCGTTGAGTGATTTGGGATTTGGGGTGTTGTTGATAGACACCAGGTTTTTCCATGCTGATGATTTATGCATGAGGTTTATTATTTATCCCACACTCAGGATTTATTTGATATGCATTTGTTTCATGTAGATGTAGTACTTTGGTGGTGTACCTTGATCATGATAGTTGCATATTCATATTACCATACTTATGCTATCAGATTACATGTGATAGATTATCGCTGTTAGTGCATACTTGCGATTACAGTATGATGTTATTTTCTATTCACGAGTTGGCAACTCACCCCCGGAGTGCCGCAGTGTTTTGTAGGTCTGATCCTCAGAGTAGATGCGGCAGGGCGCCTTATTATCTATACTTTTGCGGATACCGCTACGGTTGGCTGTGAGGCCTTTTGCTTAGGTGGGTTGCGGTTATCCGATGATGTACATTGTATATCTTTTGTATCTAGTACTCTCTATCTACCACCTCCATGTATTGACTTAGAGACGAGTTGTGAGGATCGATGTTGTATATTCTTATGACTCTGGTTGTCGTGCTCGTTTGAGCCGGCCTTTATTTATGTGGATTATCTCATTTTTTCTCTACGGCGTCGTATATCTGTTGTGGTGGTTGTTTCCTCCTTTGGGCCAGATTTGCTCCCGTTTGGGGATGCTTTACTTATATTTTATGTTTGTACCCGTTTCGGGGCTAGCTTTTACAAAGGAGGTGCTGCCGAAATTTTTATGAAAACAAACTTAAGCTTTAAGTTTTGCTTGGGATTTTAAAAATGTTCTATCTTTTCCTTCTTGTAATAGTTTATATTGCTGGGTTTTCAGCTTACTTAAATTGCGTTACGCCTGTTGACGTTACGTAGTCTAAGTGCCGGTCATTTGCCTAAATTGGGTCGTGACAAAGTTGGTATCAGTGCGCTAGGTTTTACCTTTCGGAGATTAGCCTGACCTTGGTATGATAGAGTAGGTAGCTTAAGCAGAGTAACGTAGTGTGTGTATGTTCCGCGGCATACTTACGACACAGTACTCCGCCTAAGTGACCTTAGGACTTATTGTTTGAAATTCCTTCCATGATTATATACATCCTTGTGATTCGATTTCTGTGTCCTTATCGAATCCTGTTTCCATTTCCAGCCTTTATGCCACCAAAGACTATGAGGGCGCAGAGAGCGGCCGTGAGGGCCGAGGTCAGAGTTGACTTGTCTGAGGCGAGGACTGACCAGGGCGGTACGCCCATTATGCAGGAGCAGATTGATCCACCTTCGATAGACCATATTTCTATGCTAGGGGCCGGTATCCAGGAATTGCACCAGATGATGGGGTCGTTAGTTGAGGCCATTCGAGCACAGAGACCGGAGGTTGTTCCACCTGTTGCGGGGACCGCGATGGTGCCTACTGTTCAGGCAGTTGTACCTGCAGTTACGGATGTGATCACCGTATCGTTATCGGAGTTCATGAGGTTGAGGCCTCCGGTTTTCACTGGCACTGATACAGCTGAGGATCCCCAGTCGTTTATCGATCGGATAGCCAGGATATGTCGTTCGCTGAGATGCTCCGACGCGAGATGGGTAGAGTTCGTGAGCTTTCGTCTGGAAGGTTTGGCCCAGAAGTGGTGCGAGTCCTTACAGAAGGGCAGAGCCGCAGGTCTTGCTCCTATGACTTGGACTGAGTTCGTGATGGTATTTTTTCCGCGTTTTCTTCCGCTGAGCGTCAGGGATGCTCGAGCGTACAGTTTATAGTCGTTACGGCAGACTCAGGGAATGACGGTGGCTGAGTACGATGTGCAGTTTACCGAGCTGTCTGTGTATGCTCCGTATTTGGTAGCTACGGAGGAGATGAGGGTAAAGAGGTTTGTTTGAGGCCTGCTTACCTATTTGTTCCTCTCTATCAGCGTACAGCATTGTGACACGTATGCAGCAGCGGTGGACGCAGCCCTATTGTTTGAGGAGCGTCTTTCCGAGACGTCGGTTGTTCCGGAACCGAAGAGAGTTCGTACTGGTGTATCAGCACGGATACAGGCGTTTAGATGCCGTGACAGATCCCGTTTAGATGCTGGGGCCAGTGGAGTCTCGGGACGAGGCCAGTTGTTTAGCTCTTATCCCCAGGAGAGTCAGCAGTTTTCTTCTGGATGTTTCCGGTGCGGGAGTTTATGTCATCGCGTTCGAGATTGTACTGAACCACATGAGGGAGAGGCAGATGTACTACATGTTACCCTATCACCTTCTCCACCTCAGAGGGCGTTGCCTCTTATGCCGGTTGAGGCTCCGCGTCAGACTATTACACCCAAGTCCAATGCTACTAATTTCAGTTACCGTTTGAACATAGTGTGGCACTCATTTCATTTATCTTGCTTGATTGTTACTTACTGTAAATTTTTACCCGGCAAATTCATTTCTGCATATAACAATTTTTGGCATCTAAAGTAAAATTAAAAATATTCATCTTGGCCTACTTGACACCCCTAACCCTGTTGTAGCGTCCGTGCATCGTGTCCTCGTCCCGTTCAGTGAAACGGGCGAGTTTGGACGGCTACGTGCACGTACGTGTGTCCGTTTTGGGGGGTATGCTTTTTGATCATAAAACACTTCATTTTAAATTTTGGATCCCGCTTAAAATCCTATTATTTCTATTTCAAATTTTTGGACCCGACCCGGGCGCGATTTGGAAATGTTTTACTTTGCGCCAAAATCCCAAATTTTAATATATTCGTATATTCCATTTCCTTTAACAAACCTAAATATTCTAACTGTATAAGATTTCTAATAAATTTTAAATCTTTTAAAAATCCCTCCACCCAATCAACTCCTTCCTTTTTCCCGTGGGCCCCTCATCTCTCTCTCTCTCCCCCACCGTCTCTCTATCTCTCTCCTCTCTCTCTCGCGTTCTCTCTCCTCTCTCTCTCTCACTCTCTCTTTTATATATTTAAACCTCCCTCTCCCCTCCTTTTCTTTTTATGACGCGAACCCATCACCCCAGCGAACCCTAGCCGCGCACCTCCTCGTCGCCGCAGACCCAACGCCGGCGATCTCGTTTCCCCCTTCGACCACCATCTTCCTCGACTCAACCGCAGATCCATTTCCTCCTTCTCCCTTCCCCCGATGCACCCCCGACCAGACCCGCGCACCCCCTGCACACGCGTTGCACGCCGGATCTGTTGCCGCCGACGACCTCGCCTCCGTAGCCCCGGCCTCGCAAGCACCCCCCTGTGAGCATTGCTTCCTTCCTCTTTTCCTTTCTTCTCTTTTTCCCTTCTCTGGTGAGGTTTTCTTGAAATGCAGATTCCTGTCGCGATCACTGTTGGCTGGCCGCCGGAGCTCCGTCGACGAGGTCGACCGTCACCACCCGTCCCGCGGATCATCGTGAGCACCCCTTCTCTGATCCTACATCCTTTCTTCGCTGTTTTTCTTTTCCTTTCTTGATTCCATGTATTGACATTCACTGTTCATTCCTAGGCCGGAATCCGACGATGCTGATGACGTGACCCGATGTTCCAGCGAGGTACCCCGACCCGTGTGGTTCCATTGTTCGTTGTTTGGGTTCATTCCGTGAACCGTGCGCCGTCGCGAGTTTCACCGCCAACATTCTACGTTCCGTTTTTCCCGGTTCGCGACCCATCGAGGCAAGTACCCCTTGCTACATGATAAACGATATTTACTTATAATTAATGACACCCTAAAACCCGCAATTTAACTTTGGTATTATAATTTCCCACTTTTTCATGTACAATATTGTATATATCATTTTATCTTTAAACGTGGAACCTACAGTTCGTAATTGAACCTAATAACCACATTTACCTGTTTAATCACATTTTTAATATTGACATAGCTTATGGCATTTATCTCTATCGTTTTGTTCCATTCGGACACTCGTATGCATTTTAACCTGTAATAGTTGTATTGAACCTTTATATAAATCATTACACCTCTAAAGTGCGTAAACTTGTTAACAAGATTAAAAGGCCATAATTGTCATACTGCATTCGCATAATATTGAAATCATCTCTGTGACACAACTGACAACTGTACTGCTAATTCAGTGAAATTGCCTATTGCTTACTTCATTGCTTATCTCATGTCGTTAATGCCCATGCTTGATTATATAACTGATTGTGAGTACACCTATGATATCGCTTGCTTCTTGAACTGTCTTGCTACCTACACATTGATTGACCCGACATGATACCGTACATTGCTTGACTTGACCTGATGTACCATGACCTGATCCGTTACCTAATCTTGTGTCTAATGCCAACAAACCTGACATGTAGTCCTCATGGACCGTTCCTGTTGTCTATCCAGACAAACCTGTTTACCTGATCTTGTGTTAGCATTAGTTTCTTGATTTCGGGATATCTGACTTGACATACACATATAACTTGGGGGTATGGGGAAATCAAAGGTGAAACCTGACTTGTAACTCGACAGTTCACTACCTGTCCTGAGTGTACACATTCCTGTTTTGTGCCTAGCGGCATATCTCGGTTTCAACCGAGAATATTGTGGCCATGGTCCCGGATATGTACGGGATACTATCAAGTGTACACATTCCTGTTTTGTGCCTAGCAGCATGTCTCGGCTGCAGCCGAGAATATTGTGGCCGTGGTCCCGGGTATGTACGGGATACTATTGAGTTACATCGATGATTCATCATTTGGTTTCAAAGACTTTAGAACAGAGAACCTGATAGCACAGTTTAGTTTACCCACTGCACACTACCCTGCACTGCTCTGATTCATATTATTGTTACCCTTGCTTTATTCATGTTTACATTCGCATTGCCTGTTTATTATGTTATTACTTGATGTTTTGACGCGCTGACGTCTGGGTTTTGCATGGCCCAGATTCTGTACCGCTGTCGCAGTCCGAGCAGGAGTACTTCAGCCGACAGGCTGAGCTGTGAGTGTTAGCAGTAGTTAGCTTTTCTTTCCTGCATTTTATTCCTGATGTGAGCCCGCATTATGGGACATTCATTCCAGTTATTTGTATTGCATCTTTCGCTTCCGTATTTATTTATTATTGACTCATGTTGTCTTGGATTATGGACATGTTTTAGATAGTTTTATTTTGTTCTTGATATCTCTACAACCGTAATGTGAATGTGGATGGATACTTCCTACCCAAAGGTAGCATGGTTAGCTATGTCACGTGCCCATTTTAGCGTACTCTGGGAAGCGGGGCGTGACATGGTTCTTTTGGTATCAGAGACATAGGTTAGTCGGGTTGATTCTTTTGTAGTTGGGTATTGTACCCAATACACGAATCAGAATACCCGTGTTTAGGAAACATGTCCTGCCACCTTGTCGTTTACCATTCTTGAATCACATTCTTCCTGATTATATCTTTTACGATATGCAAACTTCCTTTGCATATCAACTCGAAAACCTGATTCCTTGTTATCTCTAGGACTTAGGCGACTTGGGTGGAGTTATGTAATTGTGGCTATGATACCGCGGCATAGTTACAATGTGGCACTCTATTTAAGTATCTTGGAGTTCTAGCCTTGATCTATATATTGAATATATCACCATGCTAATGTTGGGTGTTTTGATTTCAGGAATATGGCTGGTAAGAATTTGAAGACGTACCAGAGGCGTGTGGACGAAGCCGCCATGCTTGGAGTGATAAGAGGAATGCTGGAAAATCAAAAGAGACAGACCGAACTGATCCAGCAGCAAGCGGAATCTTTTCAGGAAGGTTTGCAGATCGTTCAGCAGTCTGTGAACAATGTTGGAGCTAAACCAGTTGATCGAGTAGGGACCGTAGCAGATTTCAGGCGTTTGGGTCCGTCTACATTTACTGGATTGGAGGAGCCATTGCCAGCAGAGCAGTGGCTAGTTGACACAGAAAACTTGCTTATTGCGGCACATATTCCAGATGAGAAAAGATTTGATGAGGTACGCATTCAGTTAGTAGACTACGCCCGAGAATGGTGGCTTATGGAAGAGAACCGTTTGCCCAAGCCAATCAAGTGGGTGGATTTTTTCAAAGAGTTTCCTGGAGAAGTTCTTCCCGCGGACTGCACGGGAGGAAATGGAAGAGAAATTCATCGGGCTAAAGCAGAATGGAGCACCCGTGGATGTGCATGCAGCAGAATGGACAAGACTCAATAGATTCGCTGGACCTTTAGTTGCCAACGAGGCAGACAGGGCATGAAGGTTCATGCGCAGCTTGGACGTGGACATCCAGCGGAAGATTGTCTCCCTGGGTTTGACCACTTTCTCACAAGTACTTGCGGCAGCCTGAGAGCAGCAGAGTTTATCTGGGATGAAAGGGAGTTCGCAACCGACAGCAGTTGTGGTAAGGAAGCCAACATTTGTACCTAACCGAGCTCATGGTCGCAGAGGTATTCTAGTGGACCGTCGAGGTGTAGCACCCATGAAGAAGCCAGTGATCGTTGATCGAAGAAAGAGCATGACCTGTAACTATTGCAATTTACCTGGCCACATGCAAAAGGATTGTCGAAGGAGGCTGGGACTTTGTTTGGTTTGTGGAGCGGCTGATCACGCCGTTGGTGCTTGTCCTTCGAAGCTTCATACGAGAGATGATTTTCAGAAGCCTCCGCAGAGACCGTTCCAGAGACAGAAACAACTGACTTAAGGACCTAATCAGGCTCGAGCTTTTACCTTGACAGCAGAAGAAGCTAAGGCGTCAGGAGAAGTTGTTTCAGGTACTCTACTCGTTCGTGGTTTTCCCGCATTAGCGTTATTTGATTCTGGTGCATCCCATTGTTTTATGTCATCCAAGTTTTTAACTACACACTCGATTGCCAGCACGACCCTGTCTAGTTTCTTGGACATACACACTGGGAATGGGAAAATCATAGCTAGTAGGGAATGTAAAGATTGTACAGTTGTTGTGTGCGCACGGGAACTTTTTGCATATTTCTTGGTGATTGATACGGGCAGCTACGAAGTTGTCTTGGGAATGGATTTTCTTGGCACTTTCCACGCTCACATTGATTGTAGGGAAAGAAAGGTAATTTTCCAGATTCCCGGACATCCCGAGTTTACCTTCACTGGAGGAAGCAGTTCTGTCGGGCCAGTCGAGTTTAGGGCTAGGCCGACCAATGGTATTCTTGCAGCAATGGAAGTTGATGGAAGTGAAGAACCGGCTGTTGTTCGTGATTTTATGGACATGTTTGAAGATATATCGGGATTACCGCCGAAGCGAGACGTGGAGTTCGCAATTGATCTTATTCCTGGTGCAGCGCCAGTATCCAAAGCGTATTATCCAATGGCACCAGTAGAGTTGGAAGAAGTCAAGAAACATGTTGCTGAATTGCTTGAAAAAGGTTGGATTCGAAGCAGTAACTCGCCTTGGGGAGCTCCAGTTCTTCTAGTAAAGAAGAAGGATGGCACAAGAAGGATGTGCATCGACTATCGAGAATTAAACCGGGTGACTATTAAGAACAAGTACCCGATCCCTCGCATTGGCGAACTTTTCGAGCGGCTTAATGGCGCGAGGGTATTCTCGAAGCTGGATTTACGATCCGGATATCATCAGGTCTGAGTGAAAGCAGAAGATATTTGCAAGACGGCGTTCCGAACTCGGTATGGACATTATGAGTACTTAGTGATGCCCTTCAGAGTAACGAATGCGCCGGCAGTATTCATGGACTTGATGAACCGAATCTTTTCACCATTCTTGGACCAGTTTATTGTGGTGTTCATTGACAATATTCTGGTTTACTCGAAGAGTTTTGAGGAGCATGCTGAACATTTGAAGATCGCACTGCATACGTTGAGACAGGAGAAGCTTTATGCGAAGATGAGTAAGTGCGAGTTTTGGCTGGAGGATGTAAAGATTTTGGGGCATGTTGTGTCTGGCGATGGAATTGCTGTCGATCCAGAAAAGATTGCAGCAGTTCGAGATTGGCCGATTCCAAAGAATGTTCCGGACATAAGAAGTTTTCTTGGACTCGCCGGATATTACAGGAGGTTTGTGGAGAACTTTGCTCGTCTGGCGGAGCCGTTGACCAAGCTTACACGCAAGGAGGTACCGTTTGTGTGGACGGACAATTGTGCGTTAGCCTTTGAGACGTTGAAGCAGAAGTTGATAACCGCCCCTATTCTGACCGTGCCAGACAATTCCGGAGGATTGGTGATTCACAGCGACGCATCTGGGAAAGGATTGGGATGTGTTTTGATGCAGCATGGGAAGGTTGTAGCGTACGCTTCGAGACAGTTGAAGACCCATGAGAAGAATTACCCAACTCATGACTTGGAACTTGCGGCTGTGATTTTCGCTTTGAAGATTTGGAGACACTACCTTTTGGGCGAAAGGGTCAATGTTTTTACTGATCATAAGAGCTTGAAGTATGTGTTCACGCAGAAGGAGCTTAATATGAGGCAGCGTAGATGGTTGGAGCTGATGGCTGACTACGATCTTGATCTTAAGTACCATCCGGGGAAGGTTAACGTCGTGCCGGATGCGCTTAGTCGGTTACTAGCAATTCAGATGTTAACTACGCAGAAGGTGATCGTTGCAGATTTTCGAAGATTTGACTTGGAGGTTGTGCTACCGCATTCTTCGGGGCAGTTGTTGCAGCTGCAAGTACATTCATCGTTGATCGAGAATATTAAAGCAGCACAATCGCAGGATCCTAGACTGCAAAAGTTTCGAGAGCAAGTTGAAGCCGGACTACGAACAAATTTATTGATCCACGAGGATGGTTCGTTGAGGTATGGTAGCCGTTTGTGTGTGCCAAAGGGAGATATTCGCGAAGAGCTTATGAAGGAGGGACACAGTTCAGCTTATTCTGTACATCCAGGAGGCACAAAGATGTACCGAGATATTCGACAGCATTTCTGGTGGGAAGGCATGAAACGGGAGATTGCTCGCTTTGTGGCGAAGTGCTTGGTGTGTCAGCAAGTTAAGGCTGAACATCAAAGGGTTGCTGGTTTATTGCAACCACTTCCGATTCCTCAGTGGAAGTGGGAACATATAACCATGGATTTCGTGACGGCTTTACCGCGGAGTCCAAAGGGCAACAATACTGTATGGGTGATTGTTGATCGGTTGACCAAAGCGGCTCACTTCATTCCTTTCCGGGTTGGTCAATCAACAGAGACTTTGGCAGAGCGGTACATGCAAGAGATTGTAAGATTGCATGGAGTACCGGTGAGCATTGTGTCCGATCGGGACACTCGGTTCTTATCACACTTTTGGCGGAGTTTACAGGAAAGTTTGGGGACTCGATTGAAGTTTAGCACAGCTTATCATCCTCAAACTGATGGTCAGTCGGAGAGAACGATCCAAACTCTTGAGGATATGTTGAGAGCATGCATGTTGGACTTCAAGGGTTCTTGGGAGGATCATCTACATTTGGTGGAGTTTTCTTACAACAACAGTTTTCAGGCAACTATCCAGATGGCTCCATTTGAAGCTTTGTATGGTCATAAGTGCCGTTCACCTGTTTGTTGGGATGATGTCGGTGAACGAAGATTATTAGGACCAGATTTGGTTGTGCAGACAGTTGAGAAGGTTAACACTATCAGAAATCATATGAAGGCAGCACAAGACTGACAGAAGAGTTGGGCAGACACGTCAAGAAGACCTCTAGAGTTCGTCGTGGGTGATTTGGTATTCTTGAAGATATCACCGACTAGAGGGGTGATTCGTTTTGGAAGTCGAGGAAAGCTTAGTCCTCGATTCGTTGGACCCTTTGAGATCTTGGAGCGTGTTGGTGAGGTAGCGTATCGTTTGGCGTTACCGCAGTCCTTGGCGAATGTGCACGATGTGTTTCACATATCTCAACTCCGTAAGTATGTTCGTGATGAAACGCACGTATTGGATCATTCGGAGTTGACTTTACGGGAGGACTTGACTTTTGAGGAGCGACCGATTGAAATTGTGGATCGAAGGGAAAAGGTCCTTAAGAACAAGGTTATCCCTCTTGTACTTCTTTCTTGGCGTAATCGCTCGCATGGAGAGTCCACATGGGAACGAGAAGATGAAATCCGGCAGAAGTTTCCTCACCTGTTCTTGTAATTTTCTAGCTTTATGTTCTTGGAATTTCGAGAACGAAATTCTTTTTGTAGTTGGGTATAATGTAACACCCAAGTCCAATACTACTAATTTCAGTTACCGTTTGAACGTAGTGTGGCACTCATTTCATTTATCTTGCTTGATTGTTACTTACTGTAAATTTTTACCCGGCAAATTCATTTCTGCATATAACAATTTTTGGCATCTAAAGTAAAATTAAAAATATTCATCTTGGCCTACTTGACACCCCTAACCCTGTTGTAGCGTCCGTGCATCGTGTCCTCCTCCCGTTCAGTGAAAAGGGCGAGTTTGGATGGCTACGTGCACGTACGTGTGTCCGTTTTGGGGGGATGCTTTTTGATCATAAAACACTTCATTTTAAATTTTGGATCCCGCTTAAAATCCTATTATTTCAATTTCAAATTTTTGGACCCGACCCGGGCACGATTTGGAAATGTTTTACTTTGCGCCAAAATCCCAAATTTTAATATATTCGTATATTCCATTTCCTTTAACAAACCTAAATATTCTAACTGTATAAGATTTCTAATAAATTTTAAATCTTTTAAAAATCCCTCCACCCAATCAACTCCTTCCTTTTTCTCGTGGGCCCCTCATCTCTCTCTCTCTCTCCCCCCACCGTCTCTCTCTATCTCTCTCCTCTCTCTCTCGCGTTCTCTTTCCTCTCTCTCTCTCTCTCATATATTTAAACTTCCCTCTCCCCTCCTTTTCTTTTTATGACGCGAACCCATCACCCCAGCAAACCCTAGCCGCGCACCTCCTCGCCGCCGCAGCCCTAACGCCAGCGATCTCGTTTCCCCCTTCGACCACCATCTTCCTCGACTCAACCGTAGATCCATTTCCTCCTTCTCCCTTCTCTCGGTGCACCCCCGACCAGACCCGCGCACCCCCTGCACACGCGTTGTACGCCGGATCTGTTGCCGACGACGACCTCGCCTCCGTAGCCCCGGCCTCGCAAGCACCCCCCTCTGTGAGCATTGCTTCCTTCCTCTTTTCCTTTCTTCTCTTTTTCCCTTCTCTGGTGTGGTTTTCTTGAAATGCAGATTCCTGTCGCGATCACTGTTGGCTGGCCGCCGGAGCTCCGTCGACGAGGTCGACCGTCACCACCCATCCCATGGATCATCGTGAGCACCCCTTTTCTGATCCTACATCCTTTCTTCGCTGTTTATCTTTTCCTTTCTTGATTCCATGTCTTGACATTCACTGTTCATTCCTCGGATGGAATTCGACAAAGCCGACGACGTGACCCGACGTTCCAGCGAGGTACCCCGACCTGTGTGGTTCCATTGTTCGTCGTTTGGGTTCATTCCGTGAACCGTGCGCCGTCGCGAGTTTCCCCGCAGACATTCTACGTTCCGTTTTTCCCGGTTCGCGACCCATCGAGGCAAGTACCCCTTGCTACATGCTAAACGGTATTTACTTATAATTAATGACACCCTAAAACCCGCAATTTAACTTTGGTATTATAATTTCCTACTTTTTCATGTACAATATTGTATATATCATTTTATCTTTAAACTTGGAACTTACAGTTCGTAATTGAACCTAATAACCTCATTTACCTGTTTAATCACATTTTTAATATTGACATAGCTTATGGCATTTGTCTCTATAGTTTTGCTCCATTCGGACACTCGTATGCATTTTAACCTGTAATAGCTGTATTGAACCTTTATATAAATCATTGCACCTCTAAAGTGCGTAAACTTGTTAACATGATTAAAAGGCCATAATTGTCATACTGTATTCGCGTAACATTGAAATCATCTCTGTGACACAACTCACAACTGTACTGCTAATTCAGTGAAATTGCCTATTGCTTACTTCATTGCTTATCTCATGTCGTTAATGCCCATGCTTGATTATATAACTGATTGTGAGTACACCTATGATATCGCTTGCTTCTTGAACTGTCTTGCTACCTACACATTGATTGACCCGACATGGTACCGTACACTGCTTGACTTGACCTGATGTACCATGACCTGATCCGTTACCTGATCTTGTGTCTAATGCCAACAAACCTGACATGTAGTCCTCATGGACCGTTCCTGTTGTCTATCCAGACAAACCTGTTTACCTGATCCTGTGTTGGCATTAGTTTCTTGATTTCGGGATACCTGACTTGACATACATATATAACTTGGGGGTATGGGGAAATCAAAGGTGAAACCTGACTTGTAACTCGACAGTTCACTACCTGTCCTGAGTGTACACATTCCTGTTTTGTGCCTAGCGGCATATCTCCGTTTCAACCGGGAATATTGTGGCCGTGGTCCCGGGTATGTACGGGATACTATCGAGTGTACACATTCCTGTTTTGTGCCTAGCAGCAAGTCTCGGCTGCAGCCGAGAATATTGTGGCCGTGGTCCCGGGTATGTACGGGATACTATTGAGTTACATCGATGATTCATCATTTGGTTTCAAAGACTTTAGAACAGAGAACCTGATAGCACAGTTTAGTTTACCCACTGCACACTACCCTGCACTGTTCTGATTCATATTATTGTTACCCTTGCTTTATTCATGTTTACATTCGCATTGCCTGTTTATTATGTTATTACTTGATGTTTTGACGCGCTGACGTCTGGGTTTTGCATGGCCCAGATTCTGTACCGCTGTCGCAGTCCGAGCAGGAGTACTTCAGCCGACAGGCTGAGCTGTGAGTGTTAGCAGTAGTTAGCTTTTCTTTCCTGCATTTTATTCCTGATGTAAGCCCGCATTATGGGACATACATTCCAGTTATTTGTATTGCATCTTTCGCTTCCGTATTTATTTATTATTGACTCGTATTATCTTGGATTATGGACATGTTTTAGATAGTTTTATTTTGTTCTTGATATCTCTACAACCGTAATGTGACTGTGGATGGATACTTCCTACCCACAGGTAGCATGGTTGGCTATGTCACGTGCCCATTTTAGCATACTTTGGGAAGCGGGGCGTGACAAAAACTCATGTTCAGAGAGGTCATGGTCGCGGCGGTTTTGTTCCGAGGGGACGGGGTGGCAGAGGCGGAGGTCATCCAGTCGCCGGTAGAGGGCAGGCTCGGTGTTTGCCTTGACTCATCAGGACGCGCAGGCGTCCAATGCAGTGGTTTCATGTACTCTTTCTGTATGTTCTTTTAATGCACATGTTCTGTTTGATCCGGGTTCTACTCATTCGTATGTTTCTACGCACTTCGTGCCGAGGTTAGGCCGAGAGTCGTGTTTGCTAGATCAGCCGCTTGTTATGATTACTCCGGTTGGCGATTCTTTTTTCGCGCGACATGTTTTTCGGTCGTGTGCCGTTTTTATTGGAGATAGAGATTCGTCTGTTGACTTGATCCTTCTAGATATTTTGGACTTCGACGTTCTCCTTGGCATGGACTGGTTAGTTGCTTGCTATGCGTCCGTGGACTGCCGTGAGAAGACAGTCAGTTTTAGTTTTCCGGGAGAGTCTGTTCGGGTTGTGTAAGGGGACCGTGGTGCCGCCCCTCACAGTTTGATTTCAGCCCTTTATGCTAGTCGTCTTTTGAGGAGAGGATGTCGGGGATTCTTGGCTTTCATTTATGATACTGGAGCCACAGTAGATTCGTTGGACCGGGTTCCAATCGTGCGAGAGTTTCTTGACGTTTTTCCCGATGAGTTACTTGGTTTGCTGCCAGAGCGCGATATTGAGTTTTGCATTGATCTGATTCCTGGCATGGGGCCTATTTCTATACCGCCTTACCGGATGGCTCCTGCAAAGCTTAGAGTGCTTAAAGATCAATTGCAAGAGTTTCTTGATAAGGGACTTGTGTGTCTGAGTGTTTCTCCTTGGGGAGCTCCTGTGCTGTTCGTCAAGAAGAAGGAGGGCAGTTTGAGGTTGTGTATTGATTATCGTCAATTAAACTGAGTTACGGTGCGGAATAGGTATCCTTTACCTCGCATTGACAATTTGTTTGATCAGCTCCAGGATGCGAAACATTTTTCTAAGGTTGATTTGCGTTCGGGTTATCATCAGTTGCGGGTTCGGAATGATGACATTCCGAAGACTGCCTTTCGTACACGCTACGGGCATTATGAGTTTTTGGTGATGTCATTCGGACTCACCAATGCCCCAACAGCGTTCATGGATCCGATGAACCAGATTTTCAGGCCGTTCCTCGACCAGTTTATCATTGTGTTTATTGATGACATTCTGGTCTACTCTAGGAGTCGAGAGGAGCATGAGGAGCACTTGAGGATTTCTTTTCGAACATTGAGAGAGCACTAGCTGTATGCTAAATTCTCAAAGTGCGCATTTTAGCTTGATAGAGTTGACTTCCTGGGTCATGTGGTGATGGGGGATGGTATTCTTGTGGACCCGAGGAAGATCGAGGCTGTACAGCTTTGACCCAGACCTGTATCCGTGATAGAGGTCCCCAGCTTTTTGGGTTTAGCTGGTTATTACCGCCGCTTCGTGCAGGATTTCTCGAGTATCGCTGCACCGCTGACCGGACTGACCCGGAATGGGGTTCCTTTTCTTTGGACTGATGCGTGTGAGGAGAGTTTTCTACGGTTGAAGACTCGGTTGACGACTGCACCAGTTCTATCTTTGCTTTCTGGATCGGGTGGCTTTGTTTTTTACTGCGATGCGTCTCGAGTCGGGCTCGGTTGTGTACTGATGCAACATGATAGAGTGATTGCTTATGCTTTTAGGCAGCTGAAGAAGCACGAGAAGAATTACCCCACTCACGATCTTGAGATGGCTGCGGTGGTCTTTGCGTTGAAGATTTGGAGACACTAGTTGTACGGGGAGTCGTGTCAGATTTTCATGGACCACAAGATCTTGAAGTACATCTTCCAGCAGCGGGACCTGAATCTGAGACAGCGCCGGTGGATGGAGCTTGTGAAGGATTATGATTGTGAGATCTTTTATCACCCGGGCAAGGCGAATGAGGTAGCTGATGCTTTGAGTCGTATACCCGGGGGTAGCTTGCCCCAGTTGAGCGCAGTTCGGAGACAGTCTTCTGTAGATTGGCAGATCTTGTGCGACGGTAGAGTTCAGTTTGAGTTCACTTCTACTGGGGGATAGCTTTCTCATGTCCGCACCCGTCCACTTCTACTTGATCGTATCCGTGAGGCGCAGCCCAGTGATGCCCATTTGTCTGAGATTCTTGAGCTTGTTCGGCAGGGTACAGATTCAGAGTTCTTGATTGATGACCAGGGTGTGCTGTGTTACGGGACTCGCTTGTATGTACCAGATATTGATGGATTGTAGCGCGAGATCCTAGAGGAGGCACACCAGTCAGCCTTTAGCGTTCATCCAGGTTCCACCAAGATGTACCGTGACTTGAGAGATATTTACTGGTGGGAAGGGATGAAGCACGATGTTTCGGACTTCGTTTCGAGGTGCCTGACTTGTCAGCAAGTCAAGGCTGAGCATCAGAGACCGAAAGGAGAGTTGCAGCCTTTACCCGTTCCGCGGTGGAAATGAGAGCAGATTTCCATAGACTTGGTTGTGGGTCTACCCGGGACCAGTCGGGGGTATGACTCCATTTGGGTGATTGTTGACCGGTTGACGAAAGCAGCTCACTTCCTTCCAGTGAAGACCACTTTCAGTTATGCTCAGTATGCTTAGTTGTATATAAATGAGATTGTGCATTTGCACGGCGTTCCCACATGCATTGTATCCGACAGGGGGACCCAGTTTACTAGCCGTCTTTGGCAGAAGCTTCAGGAAGCTTTGGGTACCCGGTTGAGTTTTAGCACCACTTTCCATCCGTAGACCGATGGTCAGTCAGAGCGGACGATACAGACTCTAGAGGATATGCTTCGGGCATATATGCTTGATTTTGGCGGCAGTTGGGATCGTCACTTGCCGTTGATTGAGTTCTCCTTCAACAATAGCTTTCAGGAGACTATTCAGATGGCACCTTTTGAGGCTTTATATGGTAGGAAGTGTCGATCGCCAGTCTGTTGGACCGAACTCAGTGGGAGTAGGGTTTTGGGACCCCAGCTAGTTCAGGAGACTACGGAGAAGATCCAGCTGATTCAGGATAGGATGAGAGCAGCCCAGTACAGACATAAGTCATATGCCGACCGTCGTCGTCTCAGACTTGAGTTCGCAGTGGGGGATCATGTATTCCTGTGGATTTCTCCGATGAAGGGCGTTATGAGATTTGGGAGAAAGGGGATGCTCAGTCCCAGATTTGTAGGTCCTTTCGAGATCCTTGAGCGAGTTGGTACCGTTGCTTATCGTTTGGCGCTCCCACCCAATTTTCCGGATGTTCACCCCGTGTTCCATGTGTCGATGCTTTGTAGATACCTTCATGATCCTTCTCACATGATTCAGCACCAGACCTTTCAGTTTGAGCATGATTTTTCGTTCACCAAGCAGCCGGTAGTTATATTGGATCGGCAGGTGAAGAAACTTCGGTCCAAGGTCTTGCCATCTGTGAAGGTTCTTTGGCGTAGCCCGACTAGTGAGGAGATCACTTAGGAGGCCGAGAGAGATATGCGGAAGAAGTTCCCTCATCTCTTTGAAGGTACGCTTAGTAAGAATTTTAATTCGGGGACGAATTTCTTTAAGGGGGGAGATTGTAACACCTTAGAAATGTGGTTAGTGTTAATTGAGCATTAATGCAGGTTTTTAGTAAAAAGCTTACCAAAGCGGTTTCCTCACATTTTATAACAATTAATTAATATTTTATTATTATTTGTTATGGCTTGCACACACATGTGCATGTTAATGTGAGGGTTAGTTGGTGTTAATCTCGTTTAGTAGCCATGACAACCTTTAACCTAATCCTTACTTGGTTTAAACCTTAACCCTTAATAATTGTTTGTGAGAAGATATTTCCAATTGTGTTTTGGATTAAGAGAGAGGTAGCTAGGTGAGTCATGGGGCATTAATGGTTGCATTAATGGAGGCGAGGGAAAGAGTGAGGATAAGGGTTAAGCTCACCCTACACTCACCTCTCATCATTATCATCTCTCACTCTCTCATTCTTCTCTCATTCTCAATAATTCTTCATCTCGTCAACCCCAAACCGAACCCTCACTACCCCATCACCAAAACCTTGCCAAACTTCACAAAATTCCATTAAACACTTCAAAGTCTTGATTTAGCCACTAGGTTGCCTTGGAGCTTGGAAAGCTAGGATTTTTGAGGAAGAGTGGCTAGGTAATGACCTCTAACTGATACTTAGGTATCTATTTTGTTGTGTTGCCTCATAGTTATGGTTTAGAACACTAAAAGTTTAGTTTTGTGCAAATATCGTATTTTTAGTGTCAACTTGATGTCTCTGTGATCTGCTGTAGAACCAGGTGTTTGTTGGAAAAGTTCCCATCACAGTGACCTAGTGTTGTGAGTTAGAACCCACCATAAAAACCTGAGACCCATTCCTCTCTTCGAGGGCGCAAATTTATTGGTTCTGCCCGCAAATTGTGGCCAGAGTGGGGGCTGGGGTGTTGAATCTTGGTCGTGGGATCTCTGGGGTTGTATGTAGTCTCGTGGAACGTGCAACTTTCACTAATTGTTTGTGTATCAAAATCTGGGATCACTTTGCTATAATCTAGTGTTTTGAGTACGCGTGTTCCGTTATCCGACACGGTTCGTGATCTTGTGTAGCTGCTGCACTTGGTTTGGTTTGGTGTGTCGCCACACACATTAGCCCTTAGACGAACACTTATGAGTTGGATTAGAGTTGGTGCGTCGGTCAAACATAGTGTGTACGTGATATTGATCGATTTATGAGATTTGCACTTGTTATGTTTTGTGTCAATAGGATCGCAGGCGGGGACTTCGGACGCTATGAAGAAAGGGAAGCAGGTGATTGGATTTACCTAGCCCGCGATTGTCGGTGAGTAGATTTAACATCTACGGGGAAATCGCCCATATGGCGTTAAGCGTCAGGGCTAGATATGATATGATATTAGCCGCATGTTTATATGCATATATAGAGATGGTGCATGAACTTCATTGCATATAGTTACTTTTTGTGCCTGAACCTGTACCCATTGTACACTGCACTATTATTGACAGTCCATGTTGCATGAGCACTCATTGTATGCTACACACACACTGTCGATAATTGCCATGATACGCACAACACATATACATATGAGAGATTGTATTAATTAGCGACGTTGAGACATTGATTCTCGTGCGATTGCGCATATGAAATATAGTATACATGCATACCTACATGCTTACACATATACCTTGCTATAGCTATATGTTCAGCTTCATATGATGTTGCGTTGGATTTGGATAATTGGGAACCGCGTGATATATTTAATGACTTGATGCATTTAAATAGCGGATTTCCCCCTTGATATGCTCATATTGTTGTTCTATGTTGCATACATCATATTACATGGATTTACGCATTGAGATATGGATTTAATGTGATTTTCTGGATTTGAGAACCGCGGGGATATTTCAAGAAATGTGTATTGTTTTGAAAACCCGGTTTCTATTGATATGGGGATTTCGAGTGTCGATGGTGGGCACTTATGTTCCGTGAGATATATTGATATGGGGATTTCGAGTGTCGATGGTGGGCACTTATGTTCCATGAGATATATTGATATGGGGATTTCGAGCGTCAATGGTGGGCACTTATGTTCCGAGAGATACTTGGATATGGGGATTTCGAGTGTCGATGGTGGACACTTATGTTCCGAGAGATCTATGGATATAGGGATTGCGGGTGTCGATGTTAGACACTTATGTTCCGAGAGACACGCGGATATGGGGATTTCGAGTGTCGATGTTGGACACTTATGTTCTGTGAGATTTACAGGATATGAGGGCCAGTCCTGGTGACGGCGTTGAGTGATTTGGGATTTGGGGTGTCGTTGATAGACACCAGGTTTTTCCATGCTGATGATTTATGCATGAGGTTTATTATTTATCCCACACTCAGGATTTATTTGATATGGATTTGTTCATGTAGATGTAGTACCCTAGTGGTGTACCTTGATCATGATAGTTGCATATTCTGTAAGTCTACGGTAGCGCTCCGGCCGTCTTACAGACGCCAAATGCGGAACAAAAACTTTTTACAACTGGCGCTATCGCGTACTATAACCCGGATCTGCCATTAAAGCTAAACTAACAAACTACAAAGTGGGCAGAAGAGTTATACCGAACGATCCGAGTCCTTCGGTCTTCAACCATCATCCCACGCTTTGTTGCGGCTGCTCCGATCTCCTGAATCTCCAGTCTTCTCGTCCAGGTGGCACCACGTCGACAGATCTTTAAACGGGCTCCCGCTTCTGAACCGAGGCAACTCGATCATCATGTTTTTTAAAAGAGATGACCAAGATTGATGTAGAGAATGAGTAGAACACTTTGACTCGTTACGTCCAAAGCTATGGAAGAACGGTTAATGAAGTTTCCTTTTGGATCGAGTGAAAAGAGAAACTGATCACATCTAATTTCTATGCACCAAAACTTATATCTTTTTTTCCAATCAAGAAACCATAATCTCTCTCTCACTCATGGGCCGGCCATATATAGGAGAGTGGGGGTGAGTGTAGGAGGAGGGAGTGGTAACCACAAAGCAAAAGAAAGGATGAGTCACAATAACATCTAGTATGAACATATTTAATGCAAATGATGAATCATTATCCCTAGTCATCAAACATCATTAAATGCACTAATGATTCACAAAGATGCATGAACCTAGTCACTACCTTCTAGAAGCCTCTAGAAACTTCCACACTCATCTCAAGAAAATATAAATCCGTATTTAACCGAATGTTAAATACGGCTGATAGAAAAATGGAAACTGGCAACTTCCAAAAGTGATCCTGAAACGAATTTCAGGATAACCCCGTATCAGTATAAACATACCCGCATTTGTATTACGACCGAATACAAATGCAACCGAGACAAAGATATTATATCTACACAGCATAATACTTGGATCCGGCTTAAACCAAAGCCGACCAGTATTATCTGCCAGAAAAATGACACGTGCGTAAACGCACGTGCATTTTCCGAACCCTGCCATAAAACCATACGGCCTCTACAACGTTTCGCCCGAACTTGGAAAAGTGTCTGTGGGGGATTCTAATGACTCATCAACACACTGGCACTGGGTATAACCACTAGCACGTCAGAGGTACTGGCTGTACGTAACGGTTGCCTATGTATCGATTGGAAGGGAAGCTGACGAGCGAACTCATTTTTAAACCCTACTGAGCCTAATAGTGACAATATACATACAGTCCGGGCCGTTCATCTATGAGTATCGCATATCGGCCTAGGGGCTGGTAACGTCAGACCCCCAATAGCAGTATAAGTCGTGTCAGAGAGTGGCCCAGAACACCCTAAGATACTACTGGAGTACCTACCAGTAAATCTCATGCCTCGGCCGAGGGCTTTGTGTAATGGCTCTCCTAGACACAGCGCGATCTCACCCCCAATACCGGGAGAGACGAATCCCCTGCCGATCCGCTCACTTGCCTCCATGTGGCTTGGGACTGTACCCAAAAAAGACCTGTTTGCACGACTCCTTTGAGCCGTGGTAGGGTAGAAATCAAAGCACAGTGGGAACTCACAGGAAACAAATGACGACCTCAGGTTGATGAACTAACCTGTACACATGTCACCAGGGAACTGCTATCTGACGATATGTATAATACCAACAAGCATGTTCCCGACGAGTCCTGTCCGGTGTACTCATAACCTAATGAGCACCTGTATACATCTTAGGTGATCCTACTGACACCAATGGCTTGTGAGACCGGCCATCTCCCCTCGTCGGGGTCTCGACTGTATACACTAGTCTACTCTGGAGTATCGATGCCCTGTCTCGAAACTCCCATGACTAGGGACACTTTAAGGATGTGCTTACAGACCCCAGCTCCCACGTATATGATCGCCATCATACTGCTGGTAGTCAAGCAAGAATCCTATAGGCTCTATCAACATGCAATAGCGAACTAAAGCATGTATACGATGATAAAGACAAACCAGATAGCAAACTATCATCTCGAGCGAGACTGTCATATCTGTGTAGGTCCTACCTCAATCATTGCAATCACGTACCTGCGATCCAATAATTGACTTTGAGGGCACTATCTCCAACAATCTCCCACTTGCACTTAAGACTAATTATTGCAATGTCACATACTCACAGCCCGTGTGATACCGAATATCCAACTCCTCTACTAATCAGTTTCATAAAGCTAGTTTGTAAAACACTTGTGTTCGAGAAATAGCCTATGTGAGTGGATCCGCCCTGATGTTCCTTTCTATGTCTCTCTTAATCTCTAGTTCGCGGAGAAAGCCATCTCCCGAATCAAGTAATACCTGTCTTTGAATATGTCTGAATATCTGATGGGACCTAGTTCATAAATGAACTCCAAATCCAAACTTCATAGACTGTATCGATAACTGAACCTAATCAGTATCTAGCACCAAGTCTCCCACAGTATCCTCTTAGACCACCTGTCCATAATATTGTCCCTCGTCAGAGGGAAAACTATAACTCTGACAATCACTTTGTTATTCATGTCACCTTGGAAGCCTGGAATGATAACCGTCTCCCGAAGGAGTCTGCTGCCATCAAATCCATAGAACAAGCACTTATGTTTCTTCAGGATTGGATTAATATAAATTTATCGCATCTAGTGCAAAAACAACATCTGGTGTGGTACTTGACTTTTCACGGTTGACTCAATTGCCTAAGCAAGTGATCTGCCAATCATGCACATCCCTCTCCCCTTTAGTCTGTACGACACCTTTAGAGAGGGTGACTCCATCATCTGCAGGTACACTACCATGCCAGGAGTCATCTATTCTAAAATACTATTAGAATACTGTCAAAGTATCCTGATTGGGAAACTACCCAATACTACATCTAAAACCATAGATCTAGTAACCAGAATGTCAGATATTATATCTATGTCCTTTGTGGAGAAACAACTATGTGACGATCAAAGTACAACCGATCGTAGTACAGGAATTTTACTTCCTACTCTGTGTATGTCATCCAAATACCAGGACATCACACCCTACTACCTTCTTAACTGATCCATTCCCTATTCTGATGAAGTCAAAACCCATGACTGTCACATCAAAATTAGATGATCTTATCTCCGCTATATCTGCTCAAGCCTATAAATAGACATAAGCTACTTGCCCACTATGCTTCCGCTGCTCCCACCGACTACGACAACCCTCTGGTAGAATAATATCTACGTACACTTCTAAAGCTAGTTTAGAACGACGTTATACTTATCCTCTTACCGGGTCTCATAGTCTGGAACAACAGTAGTGTCAAGTCTGGGTAAACAAGAACCTCCCTGTCACCGTCCTTGAGGCTACCGGAGTACCTCTCGGGTGTCTGAGGTTACCCACCATATCTGCGGAGTGGATAATGGAATGTCAAACCTAATTGAATATATAAGTCCTATTAAATTTTCCGTAATCATTTGCGGTTCTGGAATCACTTCCAGTTCTACCATACCCCCACAACTGTTTTCTGAAAAAATCCATTTTACTAAAACTGTGGCGAGTCAAGAACAATATCACTATTGATCTTCCAGATGGTAGAAAATTAACCCTCGACTAAGCCCGGGTCAACCCACAAACTTCCATTACAGAAACGTGCCCTGAGTTATCCAGAGTCTGGTTTTAAGCATAAGCCGGACAACTCCTCGTATCTTAACATCGTTAAGATATGAACCATTCTATATACTATAGAAATAGAGGCACTAATTTAATTGGAACCAGATTCAAATCATGCAGCTGTCTCCAGTGCATATCAACTTAAAGGAAAGTGGCTACTCAGCATTACTCAACTTAGGAATCCATCCAATTATGAGTAACCTGAAAAGAGAAACGAGTTTCTCAAAACCATTACTATCAACAGAATACCAATCACAAGAATCTACATCTTCGATCTTTTTGAAGAATCCCGATACTTGCGATAGCTGGTTCTCTACTTTATTCTTATACCCATAACTTCTCAAAACTTTAGACATTGTATTTCTACGAAACACTTGTCTAAAAACAAGAGAAGTCACAAGTAAACAGAATATAGTACGAGGACCTACCCCTTTATCCTGACGGACACTGGACAACATACAATACTGTATATAAGTCCGCTGAGTTTAAATAACTCAAAAACCTGTGCGTTGTAGGTTGAAAACTGTACTTATGGTTAAGAACTACTCCGTTGTTCAATGCTCCTTACCCAATCGTCAACTGATATAGGTAAATGTCACGGACATAATTTCAAAAAGTTATATCTCACTTTATAAAAATAAACGTATAGATATATCATTTTGAAATTGGTGCACAACAACGGATACTCAAAACCAAATACATGCCGTCCTGCAAAAACCCAGGCGACTTCCTCAAATATCACCAATTACAACGAATTCCGATATAATGAGGATGATCACCTTATTTCCAATAACCTACTCCCACTCATCATCTGTAAAACCATACAGATGTGAGAATCATACCTGGTAAATACATACCCTGGAGTAAGTATCTAATCGGGAAATCAGTTTTCTTTTAACAATGCTCTGAAACATGAAAATGTTTCGTAGGGGTATCCTGGTATTCTTAGTAATGCCTCTTCCATAATCCAATTCATGACTTTAGCCGTATATTTTATTGCCATCTCTCCAAATCCCTTTATTTGTCTTTAGTCGTTACCTTCTGTACACCATCGTTAGGCTAAATGGTTTTCTTCCGTCCCTACCGTTCGGCACCACCCTATGGTTTGGAAGAAGACTATCCAGTAAGCATAATAGGTGTACCCTCCTCAACCTAGGAGTACTCATAACTTGAGAGAAGGTGATGATAAAAGACAACTGAATATTACCTTATTATTTTTCTCCCGAATTGGGGAAAAAAGCAAAGGTGAAATAGGAGTGGCGATGAACTACGCGGTTTGGTCGTGAATGATAACAGTCGCAATTTACTTTGCCCTCTTTCTAATCCCTTTATTTTGTTTTTAGTTATTACCTTCTGTACACCCTACTTAGGCTAATTGGTTTTCTTCATTCCCTACCTTTCGGCACCGGCCTATGGTTTGGAATAAGACTATCCAATAAGCGTAATAGGTATACTCTCCTAAACCAAGGAGCCCTCGCAACCTGAGAAAAGGTAATAAAAAACAACTGAATAAACCAATTCTATTTCTCCTGAACCTGGATCCATCCTCGAAGTAGTACCTTCGAGTTCGTATATAACCATACGATGGATCTATCCAATGGAAGTGGATGTCAGTAGTAATACGGGGTGTTCTGAGAAATACAAAGGGTAAAAGAAGGAGCGGCAATGACTTATGCAACTAAGACAATCCAAAAGCCAGTATTTTAAGAAGGTTCGGTCAACTTGGTCACTGAGTCATAGTCTAGGGTCAGTCAAAGGTCGCTGCCAAAGAGAGAGAGAAAAGAAACACTCTGCGTGCACTCTAACCTAGATCAGAATGCTTATCAATTTATCTAATCAGGAAACCTCCCACTGTAATCTTAAATTCTCCTCAAAACCTGAAAGAAGAATGAGTCGGGATCACCCGAAGAGTAAACCAACTCATTAGTGGGAATTGGGATCCAACTATCATCGCATGATAACTTGATGGAAGCCACTCAAGTTATCACACTCCAGAAGGTATGCGTATACTTGGCAAGTTTCAGTTTCTTTAGAAACTCCCGATGTGATTTTTGCCCCATGCTCTTATAACCTTGGCGTTGGTCAAAATGTCATAAGTCACATGCCAAGTTCTACCCGTCACTGTCCAGGTCAATTTGAACCCACCCGCACATGCCCCTGACGTTGGCCAAGTATGACAGAACGACTGTCCCAAACCAACTCATCTATCTATGCAACAGATGAATACCCAGCAGCTACCAAACACTATGCCCTGGCGTTGGTCAAATGCATAGCTTGAATACTACTGAATACCCAAAATAAATGACGGAGGGCTACGGCTGGTTTTTGGCGAAAAAACTTTAACGTAATGAACTTGATCTCGTTGAAGGAAACTGATAGCTTTTTATAAAAATATAGTGGCGAAAACCTTTTGCTAAAGAGGTCACTCCCGGTGAAGGGATCTCGACTCTTTCCTCGTGGAATGAGGTGAAGGAGATTCCAACTGAATACCGCGATGCAAAGCAACTTGTAATCGACTATATTGAAGTTATTATCCTAACGTAAACTTCTGTCCAAGGGGTCACTCCCGGTGAAGGGATCTCGGCCCTTGCCTCGTCGAATGAGGTGCAGGATATTCTAACTGAATATCACTATGTAAAACAAAAGGAGACATCTTTGTAATAACACCTTTTAAAATTTGTTCCAACAACATCAAATATAGGTTTGTTTTATCCGTGCATTGATAAGAATCAATGCAGTCCCATCAATCAATCACACCAGAAAAGAACGAAAATAAAATGTACGTATATGCTATCCGCATTCGTCACTGGGTCCCGTCATCACTCGTTAGGTTACTTAACTAACGACAGAGCAGGGACTGGACTAGTGCGGGTGTAAAACATATACAACATCTAATAGTATATATACCAATATACAATAATCGCTCCAGGCGTGATAATATACAACATTACAGAAAAGAAATAAGCATCACAGAACAATACAGATAATCTGGGATCCCCGGGTTTCACAGAGCCGCTGCTGAAACTCGACGTTCCCCTGGTCGTGTAGATAGCCTGTGCAATGAAAGCTAGACCCCTACGGGTGCAGAAAGTTACCCGCCAAAACCTGAAGCGAGGTAGTCCCCACAACATAGTGAATGGAACACCCGGCACTTCATGAAATCCGGTAAATTGAGCACCCCTCCTTGGGTCAACTTGTACACCCTACGAGTGCGGCGAATAGTCTGCCAATTCTTGAGTGAGGTCACTTTGCCTCTCAAAGCCATGAGATACGGACCCGTTGCCCTCGAGAACCTGGCTATCTGTGCACTCCGTCACGGGATAAACCTAGTACAGAAATAAAAAATATGTACAACGGGTACATCGACGTCAACCCGGTCGTGCCCCAAAAGAATATTATACAATAGGCAGTGACGGCAGTCCACATGTTGGACGCTCGCCCCGCAATATTAAATGTACAAATAAATCCAAACTGCACTATCATTGCACCCTGCTATCCACTACGACAAATCCGTAACATCACAGCACAACACAGAACATCAACGCGAATGTCACGTTCGCAAACCCATCTAAAAGAACTATAGCAATTAGACGCGGTTTACCGATCAAATGACATTCCCGGTCGGAGATATAAAGTAAGTACTGCAAACTAATATGTTTAAATTTCGATCGACCAAATATCCCAAAGTGGGCCCCACAAACATCTGTTGTACAGTAACAAAATCTGGGCCCAAAAGAACAGTACCTGAAACCATAATTTCCCAATTTAAAGCTCTCTGGAAAAATTGGAGCACTGTTCCCATAAAGTCGCCGCGGTTCCGCGGTCAAACCCTAGGTTTGACCACGGATTCGCGGTGGTCATGTGGGATCACGTGCCTAAATTTTCCCAGAATGCTTAGAAAACCCTGCACGCTTTTCTGTGATATGCAAAATTATTTTTAGGCCCTTTAAAAAATCGACAGAAACTTGTGTGCTGAAAATTATGATTTCGGAAATTCCGTTCGATCGATCTTTTAAACGCGTTAGCACAAGTTTGTAAAGCTTAATGGTGAGGCTCTGATACCACTGTAAGTCTACGGTAGCGCCCCAGCCGTCTTACAGACGCCAAATGCGGAACAAAAACTTTTTACAACTGGCGCTATCGCGTACTATAACCCGGATCTCCCATTAAAGCTAAACTAACAAACTACAAAGTGGGCAGAAGAGTTATACCGAATGATCCGAGTCCTTCGGTCTTCAACCATCATCCCATGCTTTGTTGCGGCTGCTCCGATATCCTGAATCTCCAGTCTTCTCGTCTAGGTGGCACCACGTCGACAGATCTTTAAACGGGCTCCCGCCTCTGAACCGATGCAACTCGATCATCAAGTTTGCTAAAAGAGATGACCAAGATTGATGTAGAGAATGAGTAGAACACTTTGTCTCGTTACGTCCAAAGGTATGGACGAACGGTTAATGAAGTTTCCTTTTGGATCGAGTGAAAAGAGAAACTGATCTCATCTAATTTCTATGCACCAAAACTTATATCTTTTTTTCCAATAAAGCAACCATAATCTCTCTCACTCATGGGCCGGACATATATAGGAGAGGGAGGGTGAGTGTAGGAGGAGGGAGTGGTGACCACAAAGTAAAAGAAAGCATGAATCACAATAACACCTAGTATGAACATATTTAATGCAAATGATGAATCATTAACCCTAGTCATCAAACATCATTAAATGCACTAATGAGTCACAAAGATGCATGAACCTAGTCAGCACCTTCTAGAAGCCTCTAGAAACTTCCACACTCATCTCAAGAAAAGATAAATCCGTATTTAACCGAATGTTAAATACGGCTGATAGAAAACTGGAAACTGGCAACTTCCAAAAGTGATCCTGAAACGAATTTAAGGATAACCCCGTATCAGTATAAATATACCCGCATTTGTATTATGACCGAATACAAATGCAACTGAGACAAATATATTATATCTACACAGCATAATACTTGGATCCGGCTTAAACCAAAGCCGACCAGTATTATTTGCCCGAAAAATGACACGAGCGTAAACGCACGTGTATTTTCCGAACCCTTCCATAAAACCATACGGCCTCTACAACGTTTCTCCCGAACTTGGGAAAGTGTCTGTGGGGGACTCTAATGACTCATCAACACACTGGCACTGGGTATAACCACTAGCACGTCAGAGGTACTGGCTGTATGTAACGGTTGCCTATGTATCGATTGGAAGGGAAGCTGACGAGCGAACTCATCTCTAAACCCTATTGAGCCTAACAGTGACAATATACATATAGTCCGGTTCGTTCGTCTATGAGTATCGAATATCGGCCTAGGGGCTGGTAACGTCAGACCCTCAATAGCAGTATAAGTCCTGTCAGAGAGTGGCCCAGAACACCCTGCGATACTACTGGAGTACCTACCAGTAAATCTCCTGCCTCGGCCGAGTACTTTGTGTAATGGCTCTCCTAGACACAGCGCGATCTCACCCCCAAAACCGAGAGAGACGAATCCCCTGCCGATCCGCTCACTTGCCTCTATGTGGCTGGGGACTGTACCCAAGAAAGACCTGTTTGCACGACTCCTTTGAGCCGTGGTAGGGTAGAAATCAAAGCACAGTGGGAACTCACACGAGACAAATGACGACCTCAGGTCGATGAACTAACCTGTACACATGTCACCAGGGAACTTCTATCTGACGATATCTATAATACCAACTAGTATGTTCCCGGCGAGTCCTGTCCGGTGTACTCATAACCTAATGAGCACCTGTATACATCTTAGGTGATCCTACTTACACCGATGGCTTGTGAGACCGGCCACACTACTACAAATAAGGGTTGCCCCTACGGATTTATCCATAGGGGCAACCCACTGCCCCTACGGATAAATGCGTAGGGGCGAAAAAATACCCCGCAGGTGCAAAGGCCGCAGGTGCAAGTTGAGGCCCTGAACTTGCCCCTACGGGCAAATTATTGCCCCTACGGATTTATGTGTAGGTTCTGTTGCCCCTACGGATTAATCCATAGGGAATAATATTTTATATTATTTACGGTTTTTTTAATATATTACATGTACCTACGGATATAACCGTAGGTCCATGTACCTGCCCCTACGGATATATCCGTAGGTACTTGTCCGTAGGGGCAAAATATCAGGAATCCTGATATTTTGCCCCTACGGATAACCCCGTAGGGGAGAGGCAGTAGCCCCTACGGATATGTCCGTAGGGGCACCCCCAACTCCCTGGCACTGAGATCAGGGGGGAAATATCAGTTACTGCTGATATTTTGCCCCTACGGATATCTCCGTAGGGGCAACTTGTTGTAGGGTTCCTAGGCACTCTCAAGAGGTCTCACAAGGCATCAACCATGCCAATTTCAAATTTTACAAGTGCCGAGAAACTCTAATACGGATCGTTAACTAGAATTTTAGGCGAAAAGATAAGCTAGTTAATAACTTAACTAAAAGTGAGAAGCTACAACCTTTGTAGATCCGGTTCTCCACTTCCTTAGCTCCACGTAGACGTCCTCTCGCTGTCCTAGTCGGATCTCGGACTCTAGCATCGGCTTCATCGGAGAAATGAGCGGACAAGTCGTCGGCTACGATGCCGAAGATGATCTATGTCGAGGTTACACAAGATCAAGCTCCAACTTCACCAAGTTGTGAAACTTGTGAAGAAAACACCCTATACTACTTGGCAAGAGGTAGAGGGTGAAGAAATAGGAGGTGGGTTCACTTTAGAATTGGATTTCTCACACTTTTACTCAAGAAGCCATTGATGATGGCAAGCTTTTTCTTGAAGAAGAAGAAGAAGCTCAAGATAGAAAATGATAAGTGTTCCTTTTTAAAAATCAAAAGAAATGAATACTTATCATAATATGAACCATGGTTAGGTGTAAAGAATTGACTAAGGTTAGATGAATGGTTAGGGTTAAGCATGAAGACAAAATGGTCACTTTGGTCAAAGCTTCATGAAGCTTCAACAAGCTTCAAGAATGATAGCAACCATTTTGTTTTCTTTTGCAATTTCTTTTTAATCCTAATTAAAAAGATAAAAGAATGATTAAATAAAAACCCTAACCATTTACTTAACCAAGGTTTAATTCTTTTCACTTAACCAAATGAGCAAGTATCATCAAACATGATACAAACATGTGCACAAAAGTATATCACATATACAACTTGCACATCAAGTGAGAAAATCCATTTAAAGTGAACCAATACTAGTTAATGCAAAGTAATATATAAAATATATAATTATACATTAAATCATTAAATCAACACTTGATTCAATGATCCGGTCATGTCGCATATAACCGACTAGTATCCAATGTATCGACTTATCGAATCAATCTTTGATTCGATAACTAGGTTATATCACATACAACCAATCGAAACATTCATCGCGAGAATGAAATGCGGTATCACATACACGCATCATTCTCGGTCCCGCACATATCTCATATGCGCCCCTATTTCGTTTCGCTTGAGCCAGGAAACCTCTGTGTAGGACTCTAAAGACTCGTCAATACGCCTGTAGCAGATGATGATCATATCAAGCACCCACAAGCCGCAAGCGGTCTGCTAAACGTAACGGCCATCCGGGTATTGAGCGATCAGAAGATCGACGAGCTAGCCCGCTCACACTCCTGTGAATCCAACCAGTAACACTTACCGTACAGTCTGGTCTGTTCGTCTGATATGTCGCATATCAAGTCTAGGGGTGGTAAACGTCAGACCCCAGTAACCGATAAGTCATGCCGATATGAGGCTCATAACGGGTCGAGAAACTACTGGTAACACTTACCAGCAGATCTCTTATCAGCCCTGGCCAGGGACTTCCCTGTTTCGGCCAATCGAGCACAGCGCAACATCAACCCCCAATACCGGGAGAGACGAAACCCCTCCTATCGCTCATTGCCTCCATATGACTCGGGACTGTACCCAAAGACCACCGTTTTGCATGCCCTCATGGACGTGGTAAGGTGGAGATCAAAGCACAGTGGGAATCACACAAGACTTTATGACGATCTCGGGTCTACAGACTAACCTGTACAAGTGTCACCTGAGAACTGCCATCTGACGTGAGGTATAATACCATCTGGGAGTTCTCGGCGAGTCCGTCCAGTGTACCCAGTCTCCACTGAGCACCCGTATACCATCTCTGATGTCAAACACCAATGGATATGGGATCATCCATCGCCCATCTCATGGGTCAAGAAGCATATATGCTAGTCTACACTGGTATATCGATGCCCCGTCTCGATACACCCACGACTAGGGACCTTGAAGGATGTACTTATGGACTACCATGTCCCCACTAGTATGATCTGCATCATAGTCCAGGTAGTCAAGTACACATCCTAAGGGTTTTATCAACAGGTAACTATAAGACAGTTTAAAGAGACTAGTATACATGTTAAGATAAAGTGCAACCAGATAGCATACTATCATATCGAGCAAGAAAGTCATCTCTATATATGTCCAAGCATCCAATATAATATACATCATCTGTACAATACTGGCCTCTAGGGCATACATACAACTAACAATCTCCCACTTGCACTAGGGCCAGCTGCTGTAGTATCGCATACCGAGCATCTCGAAGAGTCTCTCAAACTGTATCTGGGGAATGACCTTCGTGAGTGGATCCGTCGTGTTGTTCTTCGTGTCAACCCTCCTAACCTCGATCTCCCGGCGATCAACTATCTCCCGGATCAGGTGATACCGCCTCAGAATATGCCTGGATCGCTGATGGGACCTGGGTTCCTTGGCCAAAGCCACCGCTCCGTTGTTATCGCAATACAAAGGTATTGGATGCTCAATGGATGGAACCACTCCAAGTTCAGTAATGAACTTCTTGATCCAGACAGCCTCTTTAGCAGCATCGTTGGCAGCGATGTATTCAGCCTCCATCGTTGGGTCTGCCACGGTTTCCTGCTTGGAACTCTTCCAGCTAACCGCCCCTCCGTAAAGGGTAAAGACAAATCCCGACCGCGACTTAGAGTCGTCCTTATCACTCTGGAAGCTTGAATCGGTAAAGGACTCCACTTGGAGTTCTCCATTACCATACACCAAGAGCATCTCTTTAGTCCTTCGTAAGTACTTGAGAATGCTCTTCACAGCTGTCCAGTGACTCTCTCCAGGATCAGCTTGATACCTCCTCACTATACTTAGTGAGTATGCTACATCGGGTCTGGTACATAGCATCGCATACATGATAGAGCCTACAGCCGAAGCATAGGGTATCCCTTGCATGCGAGCTCTCTCCAAATCAGTCTTGGGAGACATCTCTTTGGAGAGAGTGACTCCAGAGATCGTGGGCAAGTTCCCACGCTTGGATTCTTCCATACTAAACCTCTTTAGTATGGTGTCAATGTACCTGGATTGGGACAATCCCAATATCCGTTTGGATCTATCTCTATAGATCCTTATTCCCAATATGCAGGAGGCATCACCAAGATCTTTCATTGAGAATCTTTGTGATAAGAAGAGTTTGACCGATTGCAGCATAGGAATATCATTTCCTATCAAGAGTATGTCGTCCACGTACAATACGAAGAAGACAACCTTACTCTCTGCTACCTTCTTGTAGATACAAGGTTCATCTGGATTTTTGACGAAATCAAACTCTTTGATAACGTCGTCAAAGCAGATGTTCCAACTCCGTGATGCTTGCTTTAATCCATAAATGGATTTAAGCAGCTTGCACACCTTCGCGCTGCTCCCACTATCTACGAAGCCCTCTGGCTGAGTCATGTACACGCACTCTTCTAAATCACCATTTAGAAAGGCGGTCTTAACATCCATTTGCCAGATTTCGTAGTCATGATATGCAGCGATGGCAAGCATGATCCGGATGGATTTAAGCATAGCCACTGGAGAAAAGGTTTCGTCATAGTCCACACCTGGTCTTTGACGAAAACCCTTTGCAACAAGTCTAGCTTTGAAAGTCTCCACTTTCCCATCTACACCAAGTTTCTTCTTGAAGATCCACTTGCTCCCAATGGGTTTTACCCCTTCAGGAGCAACTTCCAAAGTCCATACTTTGTTGGTGTATATAGATTCCATCTCGGACCGCATAGCATCCAGCCATTTCACTGAGTCCCTACTCGTGATGGCCTGCTCGAAGCCAGTTGGGTCATCATCCTCCATGATGCAATCCTCGCTTCCACCGTCAATGAGAAAACCGTAGTATCTCTCAGGTGGATGAGATACCCTACTAGATCGGCGGAGAGGCTGGGGTTCGTCGAGTTCTACTGAATCCTCTGGTTCTACCAAGTCTTCTGTTACAGTTTGTGTTGCTGGAACCTCTTCCAGTTCTACCTCAATGCTACTTGTCTGTTTCATAAGAAAACTCTTTTCTAAGAAAGTGGCATGTCGAGAAACAAACACTTTTTGTTCCTCGGAGTGGTAGAAGATATACCCTCGCGAATGTTTGGGATATCCAACAAACTTACATAGAACAGACCTTGCCTCGAGCTTGTCCGGATTTTGTGTTTTAACATAGGCCGGACAACCCCATATCTGAATAAAATTAAGACATGGTCTCTTGCCATTCCATATCTCATATGGAGTGGTAGGCACTGATTTGGTTGGAACTCTATTCAATAGGTATGCAGCAGTCTCCAGTGCATATCCCTAGAAGGAAATAGGTAACTCAGCTGCACTCATCATAGAGCGCACCATATCTAATAGGGTGCGATTTCTCCGCTCCGATACACCGTTGTGCTGTGGTGTATAAGGAGGAGTAAGCTGAGAGAGAATCCCATTCTCTTTTAGATAATCTCTGAATTCGTTACTTAAGTATTCTCCTCCTCGATCAGATCGAAGGATCTTAATACTTTTGCCTGTTTGGTTCTCTACTTCTTGTTTATATTCTCTAAATTTCTCAAAAGCTTCTGATTTGTGTTTCATCAGGAACACATATCCGAATCTAGAGAGATCGTCAGTGAATGTAATGAAGTACGAAGAACCATCCCTGGCATGTGTAGACATGGGACCGCATACATCACTATGTATTAGTCCCAAGAGTTCGGTAACTCTTTCTCCGTGTCCAGTAAACGGAGTTTTGGTCATCTTGCCTTTGAGACATGACTGGCAAGTGTCATAAGATGAAAATTCAAACGAATTTAAATATCCATCCTTATGCAACTTAGCTAGTTGTGTCGCATTGATGTGACCCAGTCTACAATGCCACAAGAAAGATTCGTCCAGTTCAGAACTCTTTCTCTTGTGTGTGTTTTGTAAATTGAGGACTGTATTTTGATTGAGAATGAATATGCCATTATACATCGAGCCTGATGCAATCAACTTTTGATCTAGGAATATGTTCATAACATTATCCTTTACTACAAAATTATATCCTTATTTACTTAATAAAGAAACTGATATAATGTTGCACATCATGTTCGGTATATAATAGCATTCATTTAGAATCAGTGTATCACCGCTTGGTAATACTAAGTGATATTCGCCAACAGCTTTGGCTGCAACATTTGCCCCATTCCCAACTTGAACGGAATGATCACCTTTTCCCAGTTCTCTACCTTTCCACAGCCCATGTAACATCTTACATATGTGGGATCCTGATCCGGTATCTAATACCCAGGACGTAGGGTGAACTGAGAAACAACTCTCAATGACAAACACACCCGAAGATGATGCATCAACATGCATGTTCTCCGTTTGGGCGGTGTGCGAATCCAGATATTCTCCTGTTTCCTGTTCATTCTTATAACACTTATAAGATAGAACGGGTTCAACGTTCCCCTGCACAGTATAACATGCGGGTTCAGTCAATACATCCATATTATTATCTTGATTAGGGCATGACATGGTCGCTACCTGGAGAGAGAGAGAAGAAAACACTTTAGCGTAAGCTCGTGCAAGATCAGATTGGTTATTATCTTATCTAATCAGGATGGCTCCCACTGGTTTTTATCAAATCTTCCTTCAAACCCTAAAAGGAAAGACTAGCCGGGATTAATTACACACTACAAGTTCGCCAATCTTTCAGCTAGGCCAGTGTCGGTACTTTGAGGGAGGTCCCCCGTGCTTTCGCACGAACCTAATTAATGTAAACCTCGTTTTCCCAGAGGCGTAACCCCGTTGACACCTTTCTAGACACCTACTTGATCAGCCAATTGCAATGTGTAAAACTCTCCCAGGAGTAACTCTTACTCGCAGTGGGTATCGGGATCCAACTATCTCATAGAAGGTATCCAATCTCATTGCAAATTTCAACACTTGAAATTCCCGATAATACTTTTGCCCCTAGCGTCCTGTGACCTTGACGGAGGCCAAACTACCCACAGGGCGCTAGTCAAGTTCAACCCGTCATTTCTTGATCGAATTAAACCCACCCGTACGACCCTTGACGGAGGCCAAACTACGCCGTACGAATACCCTAATCCAATCGCATCATATGCTGGCAGATAAGCACTAGTTAGCTACCATACACTATGCCTTGACGGAGGCCAAACTACCGCAGCATGAATACTAAGTAGTACTTATCTGAAATGACGGAGGGCTACGCAGGTTTTTCTGAAAACCATGAGCGTAATGAACTTGATATCGTTGTAGAATCAAAATGAAGTTTTGAAATGGAGTGATTTTGAGGCTTTTCTAGTTTTGCTAAAGGGGTCACTCCCGGTGAAGGGATCGTCGGCCCTTTCCTCGTCGAATGAGGTGCGGGATATATCATATATATCACTGTGCAAAGCAGAAACTATAGAAGCAATAAAAAACAAACCGAGTGTGTAGCATCTGCCAGTTATTGCTAAAGGAGTCACTCCCGGTGAAGGGATCTCGGTCCTTTCCTCATCGAATAAGGTGCAGGGTATATCATATATACCGCTATGCAAAGGAAGAACTGTAGCTATCTGTTTCGTTTAAAATTTGATTCTACAACATCCTAGGTTTCTTTTCTATCATTAATCACATTAATGAAGTCCCATCATTTAATTCACCTAAACATTACAGATAAATACGACGTACACTTATGCCATCCGCATTCGCCTGGATGTCCCCTCGTGCACCGTTAGGTTAGGTAACTAACGACAGAGCAGGGCAGGGCTGGTGCGGATGCAAAACATAAGTAACGTCTATATAATATATCATATATACTATATACTGTATCTATCACAGAACATCACATGATCACATCACAGATATCGCAGCAGAAGAAACATATGAAACATTGGATATACTAGGACGTCCGTGTTTTCAATACGAGCCAGTATAAAACACGGATTCCACGGTCGTGATGAATAACCAATCACACACCCCTAGACCCCTACGAGAGCGGCAAGCAACCCTACCAATTCTAGGGTTAGGAGACCCGGACTCGACTCCTCGAGATGGTCTCCCACTGGACCCTAGAACCCGGTTACTTGTGCTCCCCTCCTTGGGTCTATCCTAATGCGGAAATGTAAATAATATACAAAAGGTGACAACTTCCGCAACCTGGAAGTGCCCCAAATAAAAGAATATGACATACAAGCTTTTACATGAATGAAAATGAAAAACACTCATCTCACATAAAACCCCCCGGCTATTCAAACACGACAATCCAATATAACATATCCAGCAACACATAACATCACATGCCATCAACGTAAGTAAATATGCACATCCCAATTGTCGTTGGCATATAGCAACGAAACCGGCGATATCACATATTACACTTACGGTCACAGAAAAGAAAGTGTAAAACTACAACAATTGGAATCCGCATTCTCATTAGACATTTCATGCCTAATCAAATGAAATACTTAGACATCACATGCCTAACAATTATAAACCCCGCATTTTAGTCTCATTATCGAAAACTCTTTTCAATATGAAGTGAGACTAAACCGCTAGATTTATAACATTCATTCAGTTATCTCATAACTGTGAGTGAATTCCAATTATTGTATCCCATTCCGGATAAATAGAAAATATTAAACTTTCCGATCGAACATTCGAACACCCAAATTTTCCCGAAACCGTTCAACACATGAAATAGGTTCAAAGACATTCACTTCATGCCTCAGTACCAACGGTCCAGCCGTAGAAGGGTCAAGCCAACGCCTCACATGTGGCACGCCGTACTGCCCCAAACCCGAAGGTTCAAAGGGCAGTTCAAGACGGTCACATAATCGAGTTATGGTTTGTTGTCTTCTAGAGGGACCATCGCGTTACTTGCACTACTTAGAACGTCATTAAACAATGGAAAAGTCCAACAATTGGAAATTTCCTGGCAGGGGAAAGATTGGGTATTTACATCCGGTCAAACTTTTTAACATATTCTAAAATATCCGGAAAAACACATAGACAAAATTTGATAATCCGATCGAATAATCGAAGCTCCAAAACACCCCAGAAAACTCAGCTCTTGAGTGAAAATTAAAAATTCCCAGAAAACTCAGCACCTGAAAACATGAATTACTGTGCAAAGTTTGGAGGCAGATCCCATCAAGTGGCCGCGGAACCGCCGCAGAAGCCAGGCTTCTGCCGCGGTTCCGCCGCGCTTTCGAGGCATCATGAGATAATTTTTGCACCGTAATTCTTAGAATTCCCTGTTGAATTTTTTAAGCATTTTTAATCTGGAAAAAACCCAGTTTTTGAAAAAAGTCCAGAGAGCGATTTGGTTTTAGGGTTTCGGTTTCGATCGGGTTTCAAACATCGTCTAAGCATCGCCTAAGGCTCTAGCTAGGCTCTGATACCACTGTAGGGTTCCTAGGCACTCTCAAGAGGTCTCACAAGGCATCAACCATGCCAATTTCAAATTTTACAAGTGCCGAGAAACCCTAATACGGATCGTTAACTAGAATTTTAGGCGAAAAGATAAGCTAGTTAACAACTTAACTAAAAGTGAGAAGCTACAACCTTTGTAGATCCGGTTCTCCACTTCCTTAGCTCCACATAGACATCCTCTCGCTGTCCTAGTCGGATCTCGGACTCTAGCATCGGCTTCATCGGAGAAATGAGCGGACAAGTCGTCGGCTACGATGCCGAAGATGATCTACGTCGAGGTTAAACAAGATCAAGCTCCAACTTCACCAAGTTGTGAAACTTGTGAAGAAAACACCCTATACTACTTGGCAAGAGGTAGAGGGTGAAGAAATAGGAGGTGGGTTCACTTTAGAATTGGATTTCTCACACTTTTACTCAAGAAGCCATTGATGATGGCAAGCTTTTTCTTGAAGAAGAAGAAGAAGCTCAAGATAGAAAATGATAAGTGTTCCTTTTTAAAAATCAAAAGAAATGAATACTTATCATAATATGAACCATGGTTAGGTGTAGAGAATTGACTAAGGTTAGATGAATGGTTAGGGTTAAGCATGAAGACAAAATGGTCACTTTGGTCAAAGCTTCATGAAGCTTCAACAAGCTTCAAGAATGATAGCAACCATTTTGTTTTCTTTTGCAATTTCTTTTTAATCCTAATTAAAAAGATAAAAGAATGATTAAATAAAAACCATAACCATTTACTTAACCAAGGTTTAATTCTTTTCACTTAACCAAATGAGCAAGTATCATCAAACATGATACAAACATGTGCACAAAAGTATATCACATATACAACTTGCACATCAAGTGAGAAAATCCATTTAAAGTGAACCAATACTAGTTAATGCAAAGTAATATATCAAATATATAATTATACATTAAATCATTAAATCAACACTTGATTCAATGATCCGGTCATGTCGCACATAACCGACTAGTATCCAATGTATCGACTTATCGAATCAATCTTTGATTCGATAACTAGGTTATATCACATACAACCAATCGAAACATTCATCGCGAGAATGAAATGCGGTATCACATACACGCATCATTCTCGGTCCCGCACATATCTCATATGCGCCCCTATTTCGTTTCGCTTGAGCCAGGAAACCTCTGTGTAGAACTCTAAAGACTCGTCAATACGCCGGTAGCAGATGATGATCATATCAAGCACCCACAAGCCGCAAGCAGTCTGCTAAACGTAACGGCCATCCGGGTATTGAGCGATCAGAAGATCGACGAGCTAGCCCGCTCACACTCCTGTGAATCCAACCAGTAACACTTACCGTACAGTCCGGTCTGTTCGTCTGATATGTCGCATATCAAGTCTAGGGGTGGTAAACGTCAGACCCCAATAACCGATAAGTCGTGCCGATATGAGGCTCATAACGGGTCGAGAAACTACTGGTAACACTTACCAGCAGATCTCTTATCAGCCCTGGCCAGGGACTTCTCTGTTACGGCCAATCGAGCACAGCGCAACATCAACCCCCAATACCGGGAGAGACGAAACCCCTCCTATCGCTCATTGCCTCCATATGACTCGGGAGTGTACCCAAAGACCACCGTTTTGCACGCCCTCATGGATGTGGTAAGGTGGAGATCAAAGCACAGTGGGAATCACACAAGACTCTATGACGATCTCGGGTCTACAGACTAACCTGTACAAGTGTCACCTGAGAACTGCCATCTGACGTGAGGTATAATACCATCTGGGAGATCTCGGCGAGTCCGTCCAGTGTACCCAGTCTCCACTGAGCACCCGTATACCATCTCTGATGTCAAACACCAATGGATATGGGATCATCCATCACCCATCTCATGGGTCGAGAAGCATATACGCTAGTCTACACTGGTATATCGATGCCCCGTCTCGATACACCCATGACTAGGGACCTTGAAGGATGTACTTATGGACTACCATGTCCCCACTAGTATGATCTGCATCATAGTCCAGGTAGTCAAGTACACATCCTAAGGGCTTTATCAACACGTAACTATAAGACAGTTTAAAGAGACTAGTATACATGTTAAGATAAAGTGCAACCAGATAATATACTATCATATCGAGCAAGAAAGTTATCTCTATATATGTCCAAGCATCCAATATAATATACATTATCTGTACAATACTGGCCTTTAGGGCATACATACAACTAACACATGTGTACCTACGGATTAATCCGTAGGTACATATTATCTGTATTTTTTTTTAAAAATGGGCTCCTTGATTTTTTCCCGCCCTGTGCACAATAATATATACATCAATCAAATCATATATTGTAGTATTCATAATCACATCTCACGCATATATATAATATACAAAAGAAACCCAAAAACTGAATATGATATAAATACAAACCAATATCAATATCGTTTCAAAATGTAGTACAATGTGTATGATATAAATAAATACATGTTTCAAAAAATAAGAACCAAAAAGCTACCCTAGTTTGGTCCAGCTCCACTTTTGAATAACGATAGAATAACGCGCGCCTGCTCCTCGGTCAATAAACTCTGCAATTGGTCGCCAGCGGGAGTCTGAACGGCATGTGGAGCTGGCGATGTGGTCTGCACAGCCGCCGTCGAGGTAGTCGCTTGCGGAGCCACGGCTGCGGGAGTCTGAGTGGGCGGTGGAGCTATAGGAGCTGTCTGCGGAACCGCAGCCGATGTAGTGGCTTGCGGAGCCGCAGCCGAAGGAGATGCATGTGGAGGCTCGGCCGATGTACCTTGTCGCGTCTGGACCTAACGTGTGTAATAAGCGTGTAAGAACTGTGTATTATTCGAATTCGTATCATTATTAAGTTATTTCGAAACCCCGTTTGGATATCTAGTTTGTTGTTTATTTTAATTACAACTGTATGTATGATTAATCAAACTTAAGTCTAAAACCAAATAAGCTCAAGCTACGTACTAATTATGGATATTTTGATATCTATATAATATAACATGATATTTTACTATAAAGCAGTATACATAGAAGTATCTCCTTCAACTCCTGAACGGTGGCCCTCAAGCTCTCCAGTTCCTGATGGACACGTCGGTCACTGGAGACGGAGGAAGTAACCGCCGGAGTGGAATCCAACCTCATATGGGCCCTGCTAGGGCCTAGTCCCCGGCCTCTCTCCCAACCTCCGTGGTGCCCTCCGTGTGCGGCGTCCAGAACTGGGGTCAGCAGCCTCGGATCGCTCTGTCCGGTAAAATCGATCCCCGAGGCCTGGGCCTGCTCAACCACCCGCTCCTACACCCATATTAAGCAGTAAAGTATAAGTATAAGATTTAAACTTGAACCTTCCAAAACTAAAATTTCAAATTTGGGTAGAAAAAATATTAACACTTACGCAGTACTCCTGGGTAGAGACGTTGGGATATCGAAGCTCGCCCGTGGCGGGATCTGTCGAGGTGCCGTGGACGACAAGATATGCGGACAGCACGCTCGGTGTACCACCTGACGCCACGGTCCGAGATGTCTGCAATATTAGAAAGTAACTCTTAATATTAGACATATTAGAAAATAACTCTTAATATTGCAGAATATCACAAAGGTCGGTCTATTGTAATTTACCGATAACTCCATGGCTCGAGTAATGTTCCTCGAGCCACCTGTGTAAGTGGGGCGACCCCTCTTCGCCGACTTCCTGTTCTCTGTATTCTGAGCGGCCTGTTTCTGCACAACGCATTAACATTTAGTTTTCTAATTAAGAAACACAAATTCATTATTTATATCATAAATAATGAATTACATTTAAAATACATACCTGTTTGCGTTGGGAGTCGAAATAAGCGCACAATAAAGGCCATGTCTCTACGTCGACTCTCGCAAACGCCGGAGTAGATAGGAGGGCCGCTCTCTCTGCCTCAGGGGTCGCCATCCACAGGGAGTAGTAGTCGGCCTTCAGCTCATTCCTGTTGTATCGGACCTTGGCCTGCATGTTCTTCATCAGGCCATTGTACAGAGCATGAAGGTCGAGCACCCTCCCCGGGTGATCAGGGTCGGATACAGGCTGAAAATCGTAATCCAACTGAAAATACAAAAAAACATTGTTATTAGATTGCAAGTGTTAATAATAAATATATTGGATAGATCAAATGAAAATATATATTAATACATACCCGAGCCTGATCAAAGAAGAGGGCGAATGAGCGCTGGTGCTGCTCGCCCCACTCAACGTAAAGTGGATAGTTCTTCACGAGCCGGCTCTCGTCCCCCAAATACCGGCCGAACCTCTCGGCATGAGGACCGGTATAGCGATAGTCAAGGGTAAAAAAAGGGGGAATGCTGCCTCCCCCCTAGCTCTGTCAGGCCTCAGCCTATGGGACTGATTCGGGCCTCGAGTCCCCCTCTGGGGATGGGGAGGCCCTGCGTCTGCACGAAATATCAAGACAATCAATAATAAGACAAAGTTGTATTAAGAAATCAAGGTTAAATGAAAATTCAAGTGTGATATATACCTCCGGTGACTATCGCACGAGCCTGGGCCCGGGCAGCAGCACGAGCGGGACGATAGTTCCTCTGGTGAGGAACAACCGGGGTCCCGGATGCGGACGCATCCCCTCCAACTAGAAAATAAACATCGACGCTAAATTTCCATGAAGTTCATATTTATTCTATAGAGCATATGTAAAATGAATAAATATTTTAAATTTATTCATACTAACCTGCAGACGATGCGGAGGGTATGGAAGCGGCAGGAGTGGCCCCTGCGGAAGATGTGGACGCACAACCTATAATTAGACAATTAAAAATAGATTATATAAGTAATTGCAAAAAGAATGTGTAGATCAATAATATAACGTTCTAAATCAATATGCATGCACTATAGGATATATAAACATACCCGCAGGTGCGGTGGTGTCACCACCTACAGCTAGACAATAATAAAAATTGCTAAGTAAGAGCAAAAGGAATGTGTGTATTTATGATATAGCATTCTAAATCAATATACATACACTATATGATATATAAACATACCTGGAGGAGCGGGGGTGGCCTCTGTCCCAGATGTGGATGCATCACCAACAACTAGACAATCAAACATTGACAGTATAAGTAATTTTGACCTAAACAGGCATGAATATCTGTAATATTACATTCAAAATGGATATGCGTGCAGTATACCTGGAGGTGTGGCAAAATCCACACGGAAGGATGCATCCGAAGGGGTCTCCGATCTAGGTGCAAGACCGGCCCTCTAAAGCTCCCTACGGAGCTCTCCGGGCGGCAGAACCGCTCTGCCTCTGCCTCTGCCTCTGCCGCGGCTGGAGCTCCTGCCACCCCTCACTGCTCCCGACATCGTCATCAAATCTAGATAAACGGTTCGTGGACGCATTAGACAATCATTAAAAGTATTGACTATATATGTATAGAGCGTAAAATGTGAAGTAATAATATAACATTACTGATAACCTTTTTCGTTTCGTGGGCGCATCATACATATCTACTTGGATTTCATCGTCGATGTCATTTCTAACCCACGTAACTTCATGATCGGTCGAAGACAACCCGTCCTTCGAAACAGACGGTCGGAGCACTTTAAGCCTTCTCTCTTCTTCGTCCTCGCTGTCCACGTATTCTGGGACATCGTAGACATCTCTGGGTTTCCATCGGCATACAACACTCCACCCCGGATGCTTCAAACACTGTGCTAGTATACTTGGAACGCTTGGTTCGGAAAGATAAACGGATCGTCCTGACCGTAAAATCGAAGTGTGTTCACACTGGTCAATCCATATTCATCTTTCCAAGTCCCAAGACTGCTTCTCCACCTGTCCGTATCGGTTCGCGGATCGTACCAAGTACACTGGAATATATAAAAGGGTTCTGATCTTCCGGGATAGTGGATGCCGAGTATACAATTTAAGTACCCATAGTAAATCACACCATCCGATCCTACCGTCGCAATCCCACAATTCTGAGTGGTTCTAGATGTTTCTATGTCCTTAACTTCGAATTTGTATCCAAGGACACCAAATCCTTTGTAATATGCAACCTCCATACTAGGAAATTGAGCTAAACATCTTGAATCACTCTCAAATGATGCAGACAAGTTCGAATCGTGGATCTAACAAAACAAATTTTACGACAAATACATAACGATAAAAGTTTAGATTAAAACTGATAGCAATAAAATGTTATTCGAATAACTTACATGATCAATGACCCAATCACAAAAATTATCCTGATGGTATTTTTCCAAACGTTCTTCGTTCCAATCAGGATGCCCCTCACGTACCTCGTTAAAATGAGTTCTGTTTCCGACAAATAATTATGACATTAATATTATGTCATTTCATACACACACAAACACAGATATAACAATTAATCCAAAAGAACTTACTCTCTAATTTGTTCAAGACATGCGCAATTAAGCAAGATAAACTGGTATATCTTGTTGATAAACATAGTGTCTACCCTCTTATACTCGGCTTTACCATATGGCCCGTCTTGAATTCTTCGTGGTCGGTTAAGCCTTGTCTCAATGTTCTCGTCCAGATAGCGGGAACAAAATGTGGTTGTTTCATCAAGAAGATAACCTTGCATGATAGAACCCTCTGGTCGATTTTTATTGCGTATATACTTCTTAAGAGTGTAAAGGTACCTAATGAGAATATATTGAATAAATAAATACGGGCATACAGGACAACAATAAATTTATAAATTGCGCGAAACGAAAAATTACACGTACCTCTCGACGGGATACATCCATCGATACTGTACCGGTCCGGCTAACTTCGCCTCAGTTGCAATATGAACCGTCAAGTGTATTATGATATCGAAGAATGACGGTGGAAAAATACGCTCAAACTTGCAAAGTATCAACGCAATAGAATTTTCTAGTTTATCCAGCGTCGCAACCTCCAGTGTTTTAGCACACAACTCCCTGAAAAAACAACATAGGTCGTTGATTACTAGACCAACCGAGTCGGGGAGAGAAGTCCTGAGCGCTAATGGAAGAAGGTGCTCCACGATAACATGGTGATCATGACTTTTCAGCCCATCGATCTTGCCCTTAACAATTTTTATTTTCTTGCTGAATGATCCTGAGAAACCTGTGGGGACTTTCAAATCATGCAACACCTGCAGGAATCTTTTCTTCTCCGGTTGTGACATATGATAAGCGGCATTGGGAAGTACAAACTTGCCCGGTTTACCCGCTATCGGTTTAGGGTGCAATTCACTTCTTATTCCCCACTCTTGTAGATCCATCCAAGCATTCATGTTGTCTTTCGATTTCCCGTCTTTACACAGAAGCAAGTTAAGTATGTGCTCTGATACTCCCTTCTCTATATGCTTGACGTCTAGACAATGACGCACTGAATTTGTAGACCCGTACGGAAGCTCGAAGAAAATGCTTAGCTTGTTCCAATATTATGGTTTGACCTGTTTCGTCGGATCCATCCCGAAGGTCAAGTTATTGTAACCATCCCATTTAGCAGTCACGTCCTCTCCGGACAATGGGGATGGAGGTCCAAGAAGCTCCTGATGACCATCAAAGTGAACCGTGTCTAACCTATAGGGGTGGTCTGGAGGCAGAAAACGTCGATGGCCGCAATAACAAACCTTCCTGCTAAAATTCAAAAATTTTGATGTTGTGTGTTCATGGCAATGAGGGCATGCTTTGTGACCATGTACGGACCAACCTGATAGCATTTCATACGCAGGAAAGTCATTAATTGTCCACATTAAAGCCACACACAGTATGAAGGTTGTATTTGTGTTTGAATCATATGTCTCTACACCATCAATGAACAAAGTTTTCAGCTCCTCGATCAGAGATCGGAGATAGACGTCGATATTGTTCCCCGGTGAGTTTGGTCCGTCGATAAGAAGAGGCATCATAAAGTATGATTGGTCCATAGCCAACCAAGGCGACAGATTATAAATTATCATTACAACGGGCCATGTACTGTGACTTCCAGCTATATAGTTGAATGGGCAGAAGCCATCGGTAGCCAGTCCGAGCCGGACATTGCGAGGATCGCTACTGAATATTGCGTGCCTCCTATCGAAATCCTTCCATGCCGGTGAATCTCTTGGATGGCTCATTTTTCGATTTTCGCTTGGAGGAGCACGGTGATGCCAAATCATTGCCTCGGCTGTTTTCTTGCACCTGAATAGCCTCTGTAGCCTCTGTGTTATGGGAAAGTATCGTGCTGTCTTCACAGGTATATCAGGCTTCTTATCAGAATCTTTCGGCTTATACCTGGCCTCTCCGCATGTTGGACACTCTTTCAAATCTGAATTCTCTTTCCAGTACAACACGCAATTTTTAGGACATGCTTGAATCTTCTCGCACTTTAGACCCAAATCAGACATCATCTTCTGGGCTTCGTACCAGCTTTCGGGCACATTATTTTCCGGAGGCATAGAATCTTTCAACAACGAAAGAAGCATTGTGACTTGTTGCTCCATCCATTTAGGCACTTAATCTGGAAAAGTTGGACGAACCATGAGAGGGTGGAATACTTCGCATTCTCATAAATTGGTTTCCTAGCATCATTCATGAAATTTTCATATTTATCCGCACGCGGTCCTTGACCGGAAGGAATGTCATCTTCGGTACAAATAGATTCACCTAGGGAAGCCTCTACTATATCCTCCATTTCTTCTGATGGAAATAAATTTCCGTCTCCCGCCGTATTACCGAATTCTTCTTCTTCTCCTGCCGCATTATCGTGTTCTCCTTCTTCTTCTACCGCAGTACTGCATTCTTCTCCTTCCCCGTGATATTTCCAAGTTGAATAAAGTCTAGTAAACCCATGTTTTACAATATGAAGCTCTGCCAATTCTACCATCTGCCAGTACTTATTGCCACATCTATCGCACGGACAGAGAATCTTCTCTATTATGATCTTATTATGTGCGCGTGCTAATTCAAGGAAAGCAGCAACTCCTGCGACAAACTTAGGTTGCATACGTTGTTTCCAATACACATACATCCAGTCCTTAACTCTGACGTACTCATGGGCCATGTTAGACTGAATAACATATAAATTATAGGTTATGTTGACTATATTGAGAAATATAAGAACGGGATAGTTACTGACAAAGGAGAAAATCCGTGTATATGCTTTGTGTATGCGTTTGTCGTTGAAAAGAAAAAAATTATCGCACGTAAGTTAACCGATAGACGGGGACTAAGTGGCGCTTTTAGTTTCATATATGAGTATCGATGGGAATATGAAGGTTTCATATTATCATATATTGGTTTTAACCCTAACATCTCGAATCGCTCTCTATTTATGCTTTTGTATGTGTGTGTTCCGGCTGTCGGGGGTAGGCTTCTATCCTATTAAGAATGTATAGAGCGAACGCCCATCACTTGTGCTTTCAACCCTTTCGAGTAAAGCACCTCTCCGCTGTTCTCCGAGTACACTATAATAGAATAGATAATCATTTCAAAGCTGTGAAACAACGTTGAAATGAACATCTAATCTATCTTTGTACACGGAGAACCAGCGGAAAGGTACCGACGAAATATCTCGAAACGGATGAAAACACAAGTGAATGAAAGCGTTTGGTTTATACATTCTTAACTTGTCCACACGGGACAAATCTATGGGTTACCATACGATTGAATTTTCTCGTCGCGTAGACTATACGACGGTTGTTAGTATCGAGCTATACTGTCCAATATTTAACAACCTTCGTATAGTTCTAGGTCACGACGAGTATCGCACGTATGTTAACCGATAGACGGGGACTAAGTGGCGCTTTTAGTTTCATATATGAGTATCGATGGGAATATGAAGGTTTCATATTATCATATATTGGTTTTAACCCGAACATCTTGAATCGCTATCTAATTATGCGTTTGTTGTGTATTCTTGTTGTATGTGTGTGTTCTGGCTGTCAGGGGTAGGATTCTATCCCATTAAGAATGTATAGAGCGAACGCCCATCACTTGTGCTTTCAACCGTTTCGAGTAAATTTCGGCAGCACCTCCCCGCTGTTCTCCGAGTACACTGTAATAGAATAGATAATCATTTCAAAGCTGTGAAACAACGTTGAAATGAACATCTAATCTATCTTTGTACACGGAGAACCAGCGGAAAGGTACCGACGAAATATCTCGAAACGGATGAAAACACAAATGAATGAAGGCGTTTGCTTTATACATTCTTAACTTGTCCACACGGGACAAATCTATGGGTTACCATACGATTGAATTTTCTCGTCGCGTAGACTATACGACGGTTGTTAGTATCGAGCTATAATGTCCGATATTTAACAACTTTCGTATAGTTCTAGGTCACGACGAGCATCGCACGTATGTTAACCGATAGACGGGGACTAAGTGGCGCTTTTAGTTTCATATATGAGTATCGATGGAAATATGAAGGTTTCATATTATCATCGAGTATCATATATTGGTTTTAACCCGAACATCTCGAATCGCTCTCTAATTATGCATTTGTTGTGTATTCTTGTTATATGTGTGTGTTCCGGCTGTCGGGGGTAGGCTTCTATCCCATTAAGAATGTATAGAGCGAACGCCCATCACTTGTGCTTTCAACCGTTTCGAGTAAATTTCGGCAGCACCTCCCCGCTGTTCTCCGAGTACACTGTAATAGAATAGATAATCATTTCAAAGCTGTGAAACAACGTTGAAATGAACATCTAATCTATCTTTATACACGGTGAACCAGCGGAAAGGTACCGACGAAATATCTCGAAACGGATGAAAACACAAGTGAATGAAGGCGTTTGCTTTATACATTCTTAACTTGTCCACACGGGACAAATCTATGGGTTACCATACGATTGAATTTTCTCATCGCGTAGACTATACGACGGTTGTTAGTATCGAGCTATACTGTCCGATATTTAACAACTTTCGTATAGTTCTAGGTCACGACGAGCATCGCACGTATGTTAACCGATAGACGGGGACTAAGTGGCGATTTTAGTTTCATATATGAGTATCGATGGGAATATGAAGGTTTCATATTATCATCGAGTATCATATATTGGTTTTAACCTGAATATCTCGAATCGCTCTCTAATTATGCGTTTGTTGTGCATTCGTGTTGTATGTGTAACATGATTTTAAACCATTGAGATCATGATTGATAGAACTGATCATCCTACATTACAATAGCATTCATCAACCAAAAACTATTATTGCAATGGTATTCTTCTATAACAATCAACAATTAAAACTACAAATGTAGGATACTGATATCATAAAGCGTTATACGCAACATTGATAGAACTGATAAATAAAAAAACGAAACACAAACCGTATCAAGATTTAACAACTTTGATTATGTCATATACGCGGGACGATATTTTCATATTAGCCAATAGGCAAAAATAGATTGCGGTCTGGATATGGCATATTGGCAGATGTTACCTATATGCATACATGCATGTTGTCTCCCCATTTTTTTATAAATCAAACCAACTACATATATCAAACTAGTCCATGCCACCAATCGGAAACTCCACTATGTCTTTGAATTATTATTTTTCCAAATAGCATTGAGCTCCTATTGACATTGTCCTATCCAACAAATTTGTTGTGCTTGCCTCGAACTTCATCTAGCTTTCACATGCCATACACATTAGATGAGTAATATAGTTATAAATTATGGTATTTTATTGTCATCAATCCACAAAATAAGATTTCTTAGTAAACACCTAAGCCAATACTTCGAGTTGTAAATAGAATATCCTCCACGTTAAAGTGACAATAACAAAAAATGGTATTTCTAGCATGACTTCAAGCTGGGGATGATTTTTTTAACTTTTCTAGGCACATTCCTTCCATGATCTTAGCCTCTTAGGGCGTGTCTGGTTGGTTGTAGCTGCCAAAAAAAAGTATTTAAAAGTACAAGTAAATCCAACTACAGATGTTGCAACATCATTCCTTTGTTTGGTTAAATGTAGTTCTAACAACATATTTTGCAAAATTTTTGTATGGTTAGGTGTAATTGCAACGAAATTGCAAAATTTCCCTTTGTTTGTGTATCCCAAAACCGGTAGCTGCAAAAGTACTCAATTTGAGGCCGAGAATAGTTGCAACTACATATTTTTTAAATTCAAATTGTTGTTCCAACTACGTGTTGGAACAACTACTAGCAACCAGATACCAACTTTTAGATTTCCATGTAGTTGGAGCCCTTAGTGTGTCTGCTTGAGAAACCCTGCAATTATACTTATAATCATACAAGTAGAAGCCATTTTTTGATTTAGTTTAAGACCTTACTGGGCCTGTGGAGCTCCGCAAGCCCCAACCCTAACCTAACCCTAGCCCCAGCCCTAGCCCCAGCCGCAGCCCCAGCCCCAGCCCAGCCCCGCCCCAACCTAACCCTAACCCCAGCGCGGCCAGCTAAACCCCAACACCAACCCTAAGGCAAACCCTAACCCCAGCCCCAGCAGCAGCCGAACCCCAACCCTAACCCTAACCCCAACCCCGACCCCGACCCCGACCGTGACCCCTGCCGAACACCAACTCGCGCGCGCAACCCCAGACCCAGCCATGAACCCTAAGCCCAAAATAATCAAAAAATTCTTTAATTTACCTGAAGATTTACTCACCTGAACGGCGGTGGCGACGACCTGAACGGCGGTGGCGACGACGAGAACGGCGGTGGCGACGAGAACGGCGGTGGCGATGACGAGAACGGCGTGGCGATTTGGGGATTTTTTTCGCGCACGATCGAGAGAGAGAGGAAGAAATGAGCGTAGGCGATCGATCTGTGTCTTTATTAAATCGATATTTAGTTGCCCCTACGGATTTGTCCGTAGGTCCTTGGTTTGCTGCTCCGTAGGGGCAAATACCAAATTAAGAATTAATATTTTTATTCTTGGACGTCTGGACCCATAGGGGCAACCTTTTAGCCCTACGGATTAATTCGTAGGGCCTAGTTAAATCTGCCCCTACGGATTTCAATATCCGTAGGGGCAACCTCCTATTTTACTAGTGCCATCGCCTCTCGTTGAGGTCTCGACTGTATACACTAGTCTACTCTGGAGTATCGATGCCCTGTCTCGAAACTCCCACGACTAGGGACACTTTAAGGATGTGCTTACAGACCCCAGCTCCCACGTATATGATCGCCATCATACTGCTGGTAGTCAAGCAAGAATCCTATGGGCTCTATCAACATGCAATAGCGAACTAAAGCATGTATACGATGATAAAAACAAACCAGATAGCAAACTGTCATCTCGAGCAAGACTGTCATATCGGTGTAGGACCTACGTCAATCATTGCAATCACGTACCTGCGATCCAATAATTGACTTTGAGGGCACTATCTCCAACATATTCATATTTCCATACTTATGCTATCAGATTACATGTGATAGATTATCTCTGTTAGTGTATACTTGTGATTACGGTATGATGTTATTTTCTATTCATGAGTTGACAACTCACCCTCGTAGTGCCGCAGTGTTTTGCAGGTCTGATCCTCAGAGTAGACGCGACAGGGCGCCTTATTATCTCTACTTTTGTGGATACCGCTACGGTTGGCTGTGAGGCCTTTTGCTTAGGTGGGTTGCAGTTATCCGATGATGTACATTGTGTATCTTTTGTATCTAGTACTTTCCATCTACCTCCTACGTGTATTGACTTAGAGACGAGTTGTGAGGATCGATGTTGTATATTCTTATGACTCTGGTTGTCGTGCTCCTGTGAGCCGGCCTTTATTTATGTGGATTATCTCATTTCTTCGCTAAGGCGTCGTATATCTGTTGTGGTGGTTATTTCCGCCTTTGGGCGAGATTTGCTCCCGTTTGGGGATGCTTTACTTATATCTTATGTTTGTACCCGTTTCGGGGCTAGCTTTTACAAAAGAGGTGCTGCCGAAATTTTTTTGATAACAAACTTAAGCTTTAAGTTTTGCTTGGGATTTTAAAAGTGTTCTATCTTTTCCTTCTTGTAATGGTTTAGATTGCTGGGTTTTCGGCTTACTTAAATTGCGTTACGCCTGTTGACGTTACGTAGTCTAAGTGCCGGTCATGTGCCTAAATTGGGTCGTGACAATATTATTTTCCCTAAGTCCGAAAGTAGAGAAACATTATATGGAAGCCATAAACTCATGACGTATTATGTTCTTGTGGGCATTCGTGTTAATCTTACACTTTTCCTCATTCATAGTATGTGGGATTTGATAGTCTACCTTAACACCACCATGAGATTCTAGAGCCATCAAGTATGACAAATTCAAATTTTTCATAGTGCTAAGTTAGACTATACAAGATCATTACTAGATTATTAGGGTTTGCCTTTGTGATGTGATTAAACCAAGAGAAGAAAAGAGCATACAACCTTTGTAGTTCGAGTCCTTCTTGTAGGGTTACGGTAGCGCCCCGGCTGGTAATCCGAGGCCAAACGCGTAACAAAAACTTTTGTAAACTGGCGCTAACGCAACCCGATTCCCGGATCGTTCCATTAACCTTATACTAGAAACTACAAAGAAGTTAGAATGGCTATACCGATCGATCTGTGTCCTTCGGTCTTTAGCCACCATCCTTAGCTCCTCGCGGTAACTCGGACATGAAGTTTGCTAGCCGACATGTCCAAGGTGAAGTAGAGAATGTGTGTGATTACTTTGTCTCATGACATCCATGGATTCTCAACACATGAGATGGTATGGATGGAGGTTGAAGAAGAAGCCATTGATGAAGAAGTTGTGAGCACAAGAAAAGCTAGTGAAGAAGAAGAAGCTTGCTTGCTTATTATGTGGGATAAATTGTGAGAGCTCTAGATAATACAAAAACAAAACCCAAGCCATCCCTTGGCTGCCCTCTCTCTCTTCACATATCAATCCCACACAATAAATAATCAAGAGATTAGACATGGCACAAAAAATAACACCATGAGTCACCACTAATGCACATGCCACATTTAATGCTCTTGATTAAGACTTGCACTCACAATTTCCGCTTACTAAACATTAATCCAAATGTTTAACACAATAAATAGAATGGCATCTTCTAAACTAAACTCGTGACGGATCACAAGAATACCCCTCACCTGTATATACATACCTGCATTCGTATTCCGATTGAATACGAATACTTCGAGACTAAAGTAATCCAACAAATCTAATACTAGGATCCGGCTTAAACCAAAGCCCACTAGTAAGATCCGTCCGATCATGATCCGTGCATAAGTGCATGTATATGATCAAACCTTGCCATAAAACCATACGGCTACTACAACGTTTCGCCCGAACTTAGGAAAATTTCTGTGGGGGACGCTAAAGACTCGTCAATACGCTGGCAGTGGGTTTAACCACAAGCACGTCAGTAGTACTAGCTGTACGTAACGGCAGCCCATGTATTGAGTGAAAGGGAAGATGACGAGCGAACTCATCCTGAAACCCTACTGAGCCTATCTGTGACAATCTCCGTACAGTCCGGTCTGTTCGTGTCACGACCCAAATGTGGCACGTGACCGACACTTAAAACACGTGACATCTAAAGACGTCGACGCGGTTCAAGTAGCCGAAACCCCGAATCTAAACCCTTTTTAGAATTATTGATGGTGGTTTCTAAAATAGTCATCCGATGAAATTAGTTAAAAATAACATTAGAATTTAACTAAGTATGTTGAAAAGCATCTATGATGTTTTGAAATTTGACATCACCTCCTTTACAATTTTTTGTAAAACCCGATACAACATAATAATAAAATAGCCTCCCAACAGAAGCTAGTCTCCACGTCCAAACGATGGAGCAAACAACAATCTAAATCAGAAATCGACTCCAAAGAGTGCGGCATCACCACACATAAACTCTAAGTCTTGCTCCTAAGTCTATAATATACCACTTCTAAGTTGATGGAGTTTCCACTAGATACAAGAATATATGAATAATCAAGAGTGAGTATGATACAATAATAACTCACTTACCCATCAATCCCCAAAAGAATGTGTGCCCAAGCCGCTGATAATCCAATCGGTAAATCCTGCAAGAAACTGTGGCACAACGGGGATGAGTTGCCAACTCAGTGAATAAAAGTACATCTAAAGGTAGAAATTGAAATGCATGACGATACCTAGGTCATAAGTATAGTCCTATCATAATCTGTACCGATATACTATATGATATGCATATGTGCTATACTAACTATCATGCAATCCCAAGTATAATATCTCAATGTCATATGAGTCAAAATCATGAATTTATAATCCGTGTTGGAATTCGTTTTTGTCTATGAATGTCTGTACAATTATATGCAGGTACTGTCACCCGGATCAGCCCTGGTTGAACCCAATAAACAATATCTAACTGTGTAACTCATGATAATGATCATATCGATATATATATATATATATATATATATATATATATAGATGTCCAGCATCGACATCGAAATCCTAAATCTCTCGTTTCCAGCATCGACACGTAAATGCAGATATCGTCGACACCATCTCAACAGATGATCGTCACCCCGTATCCCTGGCCCCGGTCGGTATCCCCCGGATATCCTCCGTGCCCAATCGAACCCCGGTCAGTACCCCCTGGATATCTGCCGTGCTCATCTCTATCTCCGGTATCGAGTATCCTCGTTAAGTTCCCCGCCTATAACTGCGGCTTTCTAGCCCCTCGGTCTCAAACTAGGTCCACCATGTACCCGACTGTATAGCTCCCCCACTCAGTCCGGATAATAACAAGTCCGAAGCCGTATAGCTCCCCCACTCGGGTCGGAATCAGAATCAGAAAACACAAAACTCATGGTGGACGTTTAACTCATCATATCAAAATATCAAGTAAGGAATAAGAAACATTGCATAGATTATATTGATGATATATTATATATATACATATATAACAGTGTCCCATACCACCGATATATATCATCAGGAGTAAAATACCCAGAAAATCCAAAGAATCAAATACAACATTTATAGTACTAATATTCGTAATTTACAACAAGGATAAATAAGATTACGCAATTACATCACATAAATATAATGATTTCAATTCTACTTTGTCATGGTACTACTAATGATGTGTAGTGTAGCATGCGCGTCTGTGCTCGTGCAATATGGCAATCATTAGTATTTGTGCAAGTGTTTTACGGTGTAACCTATTTATTTTAACACATATATAACAGAACGGTTCTAGAGTGAAATGGCAGTACCACTGAGGTGTAGTGTAACATATATTTACGTACTGGTGCAGCATGGTAATCATTGGTATTTGTGCAGTGTTCTATCAAAGTGTGCGTAACGCAGAAACATATAATATGGATAATATAATGCAAACATGTAAAGTAGTCTAAACGTAACTATTGTAATTACTTGCTATGAGCTATACCATTATCTTTCGAAATAATCGAAACGTTAAGTTTGAAAGAAGGAAGCTGCCCAAAATTTAAAATAGATATCCGTTTTAGAAACTGGCACGCATCCTGGTATTTTATTTAAAAGACAAACGAATCGTAGTTTTTAAAAGAATATAGCTCACACAAGTATTACATCCTAAAGCGGAATATAATCTAACTCTACGAGTCAACGGATAAATTGGCCGTTATTTGGCATACAAATTTCATCATTTCCAATACGTACAAATCCTTGTATTATATCTCATCATATCGCTATATTTGTATCATCTTAAGTATGGCATGATCTCTCGTACAAACTCATCAAATCATATCCATGTCGTACGGATCTAACATCACGTACATGTCTCAATTAAAACCATAAATGAACTCTATGCAAATGAAGAACATATAAGGTGCGATATTATATCAATATCTTGAATAACTACTATACTAACTAGAGATCATAATAATATTTATAAGGTTGCGGGGGTGCTATACGCCATCCACCCGACTTCCCCTGTAGATGTAAATCTACTCACCAACTTAAAAGCTCGCCGAATCCACGCTGCTACATCGCCAACTCCGTCTCGGAATCCTCGAATCGTAACTATATTCGTATTTAAATCGCATTGATGTAAATATCATATCGAAAACCAAAACAACAAGCTAAACGCCCGTAGGTTAGAACCTACAGCACATTTAACCTAAAAACGACAACAAAATTCTGTCTTTAACGTATAAACGTCAACGGTTCAGCTGCAACATCAAAATACGAAAATTCCGTATCGTAAATATCTGAAATTTGATAAAACCATTTCTAAAACGTTCCGAGATTTTACTGTATATTATTTAGAGAACCCAAACAATACAGAGACTTGTAAAATACCAACTCAAAGCTACAGAAGGAGAACCAACACCTAAAAGCCATAAGATGGTCGGCGTAGCCGGATTTCAAGGTTGCCTCGCCGGATTTATTAAGGAGTTTGGGGCTCTGGTTTCAAGTGGTGTTTCCTATTTATCTCATTATACTTTTAGTCTTTCTAGTTTTTCTAGTAATTATACCTATTAGTTCCAGATTCCGTTACAGTAGCTAAATTATCACAAAAACCTAGTTTATGATACTGCACAACTACACATGCTACGTATCGTATATAGAATTTTTCCCCAAACTGATATTAGCTTACAGATTTATCCTACTGAACATTTAATTTATTTAGACAATACCAAACATACCCAAAACACCTACAGAGAGATACCCTAAAAAGTACAAACCCAACTCTCCCACAAAACCGGCAAACTCGGATTTTGCCTTGATGTCGCCAGCCAAAATCCGAGGGGATGGGTCCGTCTTCCTGTGGTTTATTGTAGGTCTAGTCTATAAGATTATGGCACTTTTTGGGTTTTCTAATTTACATCTAAATTATAGCAGATTCAATATCTGTAGGCTAATGATCACAAATACACAGTTTTTATAACACTGCACAGAAAACATATTTAAACCTTTACTAAACTTCTAAGGATGAAAGGAATTATACCTATGGAGATTGTGTATAAGAAAATCCTGCTCAAGACGTGCTTGTGGAAGCATCTAGAGTTGTAATGGCTTTTAGGATGATGGTGTGCACAATTTGATGAAGAAATTTCTTGCTCAAACTCTTTTGGTATGAACACTTAGAATTTTTATGGGTTTGGAGCTGAAGAGGTATGGTTTCAGTTGGAATTGCTACTGAATTCTTTAAGTGTTAAGTGTAAATGAAGTGAGAAGATATGTAGAGAAAGCATGTGGTGTGTGATGAGAGGGGGAGGTGGAATGAGAGGAAGGAGGTGGTGTCACTTGATGAAGCATGAGTGATTCATGCAATGAGGAGGTAGAGAGATGTGAGAAAGGGTGAGGGTATGTTGAGGGTGAGAGTTTAAACTTAGGTTATCATAAACTCTACCATTATAGAATTTCAAAATGAAAGAAAACCTTTCATGACATAATTTAGTTGATAAGAAATAAAAGATATATAATAGTTAGTCTATTACTTAAAGGTCATTAGCTTAATGAAAAGTCCAATATCATGTTAAAACAATTAAATATATCATTTTTAAATGGTATCACACTTTTATTTACATTTATCAAAATAATTACATTTTTCGGATATGATTCCGATACTCAATTTCATAAGCGATATCACTTCCGTAAAAATATCAATTTCATTATTTTATATTGATTTTTTTTTATTAAATCTTCTTAATTTTCCAAAATGTTACAGTCTCTCCCCCTTAAAGAAATTCGGTCCCCGAATTTAAATTAAACCTCTTTCGTAAACATTTTCTTAATCCAATCAACTTATTTCAATACAACTTCCCGTGGTCCAATTTTAAAACATAAAATTTGCTCGATATAACAAGGCTCCAAAGTCCCCTATGAGCTAAAAACGCATCACAACGCAACAGTGTGCTTGAAAACTCCAAAGATAATCATTCATAACTGTAACTCTAGCGGTTGCTATGAGAATTTCTCCAGTTATGACAAAAATTGTGCCAAATACGAAAACCGTTGTATATCCTAAGTACACAAAATCAATGCCATAATCGTAATTCTATATCAGTGCATACGACCAAGCGAAAAATCAAATCTATCACATATCCTATCCAGTGCAAATCATTAAACAAAATCAAACCTTAATGGGTTTGTATGTAAGTCTCAAACCACACTTCCCGGTGTGCACGAAAACAACAGCGCTAAGTGTAACAGGCGTGCACGAAACAATATCCACTGCACCCACTGTGCATGGAATTAAAAGTATACAAAATAATACCAAGTGCATCGGGGTGCACAAAAATCAAATCTAAGTGCATCAGGGTGCACTATTATATCTCAGGTGCATTGGGGTGCGCAAAACTAAAATCAAGTGCATCAGAGTGCACAGAATCAAAACGTGCAACTGGTGTGCATGAAATCAAACCAAATATACCTAGGATATATATATAAATTCTTAACCATGTGCATCTGATGTGCACAGACAAATCAGTGTAGTGCATTCGGTATTCACAACACTCCAATTGAGTGCAGTCACCTCGCACTAAAATCTCATCAAGTCCACTTGGTGTGCACAAAGCATAAGTCAAAGTACTGTACCTAGAAATCTTATCAAGTGCACCTGGTGTGCACAAAACATAAATTGATCCTCAAATCTTCAAAATACATATATAGAAATCACGGACGTCGAGTTGTCTTTTCTCCAACGTTTAAAAATGAATGTTTTAGATTATAAAAACGTAAATCGAATTCAAAGGACATCGAAGCATACTCTTATCAATGTCGGAAGGTATTTATACCACCGAAATTGGCATAGCAAGGATTACTACTTGCTGTCTGCCACATTCTAACGTTCTCTGTCTTTGAATTCTGGTTCTTCTTATAGATCTCTAATACAATGGCTTCTTTATGCGATCGTCCGGTGAGGAGCAATGGCACCATTCGTCTTATTGCGGATACATCCCATCACACCTTCTTGATCAGTAGTTCAGTCTCTTGTACGCAACAGTTTGATAACGGAAATCTCTGTCCTCTGCTTGTGTGCTAACAATTAATCCAAATCGAATCTTATTTATTATAACTCCTGGAAGAGAATCCATCAAGTCTTATACTAAAATAATTTATCCAGCCTGCCCGGAACTAGTACTCATTACCGAATCCACTTTTCCTTTGGTAATCACTGTCATCCCTTTTTAATTTTCCTCCTGAAAGTGTAGTTGTATGCGTCATCAAATCTTCGATATCAACTGTGAAGAAAAACAGTCTTTTAAACTTCGCACCATTCTCCTGTTCCATAAATTTCCTGTATCAATCACTTAAGGAGCGTATCTGCGTAGTCATGCAAATTGCAAGTCATACTTAGTTATGACCAAACTCGGAGTCTTACAAACTTGGAAACACGACTCTGTTATCTCCGATACTCTGTAGAAGAATCTAACTATTCTTACTTTCGAAGATTCGTCCCAATTCGTCGGAAGAAAACGTACTGCATTATCTCCTTCTTGAACGACTTGCATCTGGTCTGAGTAAGATCTATAGGAAGAAGCAATCAAATTTTCCCTACCTCCTATCGGAGCGCCACTACGGATTTAAAAGTCCTAACCATTCCACATTTGCACGGCTATGAATCATGCTGATCCATTTATACGGTAACATCGTCAATTGTTAAATTGATGAATTCTGGGAGTAACATCTTGATAGTCTCTGCAATGATTGGTACCGTTGTCTAAACAGTACACAACGCCACAATCTTTGGAGAGGGCAAACATCACGCCTCAAGTCCGGCTGATCTCTAGCAATAATCCTACCATCTGGTGCAAATTCCGAAGAAACTCGCTTCACTATTAGAACTCGATCAATTATAAATAAACGACGTGTATCTATATCATCGGAAAGTCACCCCGGTCAGTCCTTGTCCCAGACAAGTCTTCTCTGACCGTATCTCTAACAGCAACCCTCTCGGCTCCCATAAACATGGTGACCGAAACAATTATCACGCACTGACGAGGATAGATCAACGGAATGAATAGAAGGAAGATCTCAAGATATAAATCCTAAGGTATCTTAGGCGGAGTATCATATCGTAAAATATGCCGCGGAACATATGTACGGTACGTCACTCTACTTAGTACCTACTCCATCAACAAAGGTCATCCTATATAACGAAAGTTCGGGTATAAGATCCCCAAAGTCAAGTCTACGTCCTATAAGTTTAATCCAGGTAATAAAACTACATGCCTAGATCCCATATATCCAACCTAGACTCGAAAAAGGTTAAACCAAACGCTCTGATACCAACTTTGTCACGACCCAAATGTGGCACGTGACCGGCTCTTAAAACACGTGACATCTAAAGACGTCGACGCGGTTCAAGTAAACCGAAACCCGGAATCTAAACCCTTTTTATAATTATTAAAGGTGGTTTTTAAAATAGTCATCCGATGAAATCACTTAAAAATAACATTTGAATTTAACTAAGTATGTTGAAAAGCATCTATGATGTTTTGAAATTTGACGTCACCTCCTTAACATTTATCTGTAAAACCCGATACAGCATAATAATAAAATAGCCTCCCAACGGAAGCTAGTCTCCACGTCCAAACGATGGAGCAAACAACAATCTAAATCAGAAATCGACTCCAAAGAGTGCGACATCACCACACATAAACTCTATGTCTTGCTTCTAAGTTCATAATATACCACTTCTAAGTTGATGGAGTTTCCTCCAGATACAAGAATATATGAATAATCAAGAGTGAGTATGATACAATAATAACTCACTTACCCATCAATCCCCAAAAGAATGTATGCCCAAGCCGCTGATAATCCAAGCGATAAAACCTGCAAGAAACTGTGGCACAACGGGGATGAGTTGCCAACTCAGTGAATAAAAGTACATCTAAAGGTAGAAATCGAAATGCATGAAGATACCTAGGTCATAAGTATAGTCCTATCATAATCTGTACCGATATACTATATAATATGCATATGTGCTATACTAACTATCATGCAATCCCAAGTATAATATCTCAATATCATATGAGTCAAAATCATGAGTCTATGAATGTTTGTACAATTATATGCAGGTACTGTCACCCGGATCAGTTTTGGTTGAACCCAATAAGAAATATCTAACTGTGTACCTCATGATAATGATCATACCAATATATATATGTATTTATATATATATATATATATATCTATATATATATAGAGAGATGTCCAACATCGACATCGAAATCCGAAATCTCTCGTGTCCAGTGATTGTTAAGATACGAGCGTGTTCAAGTTCTAGTTTAAATACCGCAATCAAGACGGTTTCGCACGTAGCTAGCCGGTTGAGTACGGGTCGTTCGCAGGGAGATGGGAATCTTTTTCTATGTGTTTTTCGACGAGTTAAGTCCGGTTGTTCAGATTTTGTTTGTAGTTATCTAAGTGTTGAGTTGATATTTAAAGAGAGCATGTTAGGGTTAGGATTAGGTTAGTTTGAGTTAGGAGTCTCCACATCTTTCGTTGCCCTTCTTAATATCGTGTTACGGTAATCGGCAACAACGGGGATTAGCACGACTAGGAAGGACTTTGCGAGTATAAGCTAGGCTTTCCAACGCATAAGTCTTCCTTTTGGTGCTTGTCTGTCCGTTCTTGGCTCTTAGCCATAACCTCCGGTTAATCCAACCACAACCGGTCTCACTACGGAATCACCGCTATCATTTAGGATAGGGTGCCGTAAGGAGCGGATTGTGGTTCGATTAACGGGAGTCGATTTAAGATGTTGGGCAAGGAAAGAGTGAGAGAGATTTCCTTCTCTCAAACTTCCCTTATCCTACCCTAACAAGAATGAACTACTCACACATCATAATACGGAAAAATAAAACAACACAAAAGAGGAAGATAGAAAGAAGAAGATTAGAAGAATACGACTAACTGTTTGCGACCTCACCTTGGCGAGGATCAAGCGTAAGTATCATGGTCGTATGTAAGGATAAAGAAAAAAGAGAAGAAAGAAATAACAAGGAAATAACAACAACTACTTAACAATTGAAATTACAACACATTACAACAAGTAAAAGAAAGAGACAAGCATGATATAAAATGGTCTTCTTTATTCATCACTCTTCACTCAAAAGCTCACTTACAAGTTTAATGGAGAAGAGGTCAGAAGAGGAAGAAGAACATGTAACTAAAACCTAGCCAAAAGAAATACAAGAATTGGACCCCTTCCTTCACAAACTTCTGGGGTATTTATAGGCTGAAAGATGAGAAACTAGGGCAACAATACGGGCCCTCATGAAAAGACCAAAGAGCCCCTGAAAACCCTAACCGTTTGGCGCCAAGATGGCCGCGGAAGGGCGGCCAAAACCCCCATTTGGCCGCGCTTCCGCGGCCGTTTAGAGGAGTTGGGCCCATATCTTTTTGGTGCTGGCCTGGTTTGGTGTGTACTGCATTCTGGTATATGTATTTTCTCATAATTTCTTCACGAATTTTCCAGAATTTCTGTTGAGGGAAAGGTGGACTTTTTGTCAAGATTTTGTCATGATTGCCTCGAGCTCCGCGTAGATCTCTTGGATCTTGTGCCACCATTGAGCCTTGTGCATAGATTTGACATTTTGTCTTCCTACTGGTATCTGGCAACATACGGATGAGGGACGGAGACCGTGTTTTATCTGTGGTCGGAAAGAACCCGGATTTTTTTCGTCTTTTCCATGAATTTCATCGTTTTGGAACCGAGAACCTGTATCCTGCAATTGACTAGCAAACACGGCTCAAGAGTATCTACGGATATGCAATGTGATAAAAATTGGGCGGTATGAAAATGCAAAAATCTGATATGAACAAATACCCCCAAACTTATCATTTGCTCGTCCCGAGCAAAGTCCATTTATTCTCAAAAAATTTCCTAACCTCACTTTCGCAGGGAACGCGATTGCACTGAGCATGTGCAACAAGCCGTTAAACCTCTAGGTGTCCCTAGTAGGAGGAGTGTTGTCTCCTGAGGGTTTTCAGCGGATACTACCCACAAAATCCGGTCAAGTTGGTTTGTAAAAATGACTAAGTTTCAAACCCTAAAGTTTTGTTTTAGAAAATAACAATTCTATAATCCTAAGTCTAGACTATCGAACCTTTATTTTTCACACCTCGCATCTTATTTAACTACAGATTTTATATGTCTTTACGTGCAGTGCAAATAGTGTCGTTAAGTTCCAGAAGGATCGATTAAAGTCATCATGTCGCACAATAAAGCCCAGATAACAATTTAAAAAGGATCACATAAGTTTTATAAAGAGTTAAGCATTTTTCAAGTTTCGTTTTCCAGTAAGGTTTCAACTTCAGAATTTCTATCTTCCTTAACAGGAAGCTAAGTCGTATTTTTCACTCCACCTTTTTCTTGTTTTCATTTCATACACACCTCTGTGAATGTGCAATAGTCTTTATCATAGAATAAAACCTTCATATCTCCGCTAAAATTTTTATAAAAGCCTGTCTTTTATCAAGATTATTCTCACACAAAGAACCGTTAGGAATTTTAACTCGGAGAGAACACTTGCTTGACTTTGTTTTAAACTGGACTTTCTAGGCTTCTTAGCGAGCTTTGGGCCAATGCACCCAAACCAGTTGGTTTTAGGGCATTAGGTGTAGAAACACCCCAGCGGACTTAATTACTCAAGTTACCTAGGTCCAAAAACAAAAGACAGTTTGGCGTGAAAATCAGATGATTTAATACGAACGGAGATATAACCGGCAGTTCAAATATTTTTTTTTTTTTTTTTGGATAAAAGACGTGTCTAGTGGGTTTGGTGTGTAATCATTCCAATCAAGTTTTAGATGGGTTATTTTTCAGACTTAGCTCCAATTACGGCATCAATAACATTCCTTCATATTCGCTTTACTTCATAAACTATTCTTGATATTACTTATTTCAGAACAAACCTATTTGATCCTCAGAAAATCATTTATCTGTTTAAAAGTTTAACATGAAAAACTTGTCATCTAATTCCCAAAACTCACGACACGTGTAGTGTGATGTAAAGACTTATATCAGCTATAGTTAACTTCAAAGGAGAGTTATCTTTCAGGTTTTCAAAATCCAAACATAAGATCTAGTTATTCCTATTTTTTCAAACGAAAACCGTCAAATGTTGAGTCAGAGTTCTTTCACAAGCTAACTTGACAAAAAGTTTTTATATTTTTAGAAAATTTTCAAATTTTTATGGATTTTATGGATTGTAATATGCAGATGCAAAATATACATATGAATGCGAAGGTAAGAAATGCGTACCGAGCGTACCCCCAAACTTAAACTGGGCAGTGTCCTCACTGTCGTTGCATGAAGAGAGCAGTTTGAAGGTTCAAAATTATTGGTTAGCGATACACAATTTTTATTTGTTTTTGTTTTGAAAGAAAAGAAAAAGAATATACACAAATATAAACAAAATGGTTTGTACATACCCCCAAACTTATTTGGAACAGTGTCCACTGTTCGTGGCTGGATAACCGAAGTTTGGAGGTAGGCAGAGGAAATCATTCAGGGTAAACCGGCTCCTGTAAGAACAGGAGCTCCTCTGTTGGTTCGGCGCTAAGGTACGGTTTGCATCGGTGCCCGTTCACTTTGAATAGTGAACCGTCCTTTGGATTTTCCAAATCCACAGCGCCCTGCGGATACACATTATGCACAAAATACGGCCCTTTCCAGCGAGATCTAAGCTTTCCCGGATGGAAGTGAAGTCGGGTGTCGTAAAGAAGTACCTGCTGACCAGGTACGAAGGTTTTGCGCACAAGGTGTTTATCGTGAAACACCTTCGTTCGATTCTTAACGACAACCGTGTTGTCGTAAGCCTCATCCCTAAGCTCGCTCAGTTCGTTCAGCTGCAGCTTTCGATGGCTGCCCGCGTCCTCCAGAGACAGATTCAGCTCCTTTATCGCCCAAAACGCGCGATGCTCGATTTCAACCGGAAGGTGGCAGGCTTTTCCGTACACAAGCCGATAGGGAGACATGCCAAGGTCGGTCTTATAAGCGGTTCTAAATGCCCAAAGGGCATCAGTGAGTTTCAAAGACCAATCCTTACGGTTCTTGGAAACCGTTTTCTCCAGTATCTGCTTGATTTGCCGATTGGAAACTTCGGCCTGCCCGCAGGTTTGGGGGTGGTAGGGCGTAGAAAGCTTATGATTAATGGAGTATTTCCGCATCAAGGCCTCGAAAGTCCTATTGCAGAAATGACTTCCATTGTCGCTAATGATCGCTCGGGGGTGCCCAAACCGTGAGAAAATGTTTTCTTTAAGGAACCTAACGACAACCTTGTTGTCGTTAGTTCGGCTGGGCACAGCCTCGACCCATTTAGAGACGTAATCAACAGCTAGAAGGATGTACAAGTTCCCAAAAGAGCTGGGAAACGGCCCCATGAAGTCTATCCCCCAAACATCGAAAATCTCCACAACCAAGATCGGTTGGAGCGGCATCTCGTTCCTCCGGGATATCCGGCCCATGTGTTGGCACCGGGAGCAAGTCTTGCAATAGTCGTGAGCGTCTTTGAAAAGTTGTGGCCAGTAGAAACCACATTGCAAGATCTTCTCAGCTGTCTTTCTGGGCCCAAAATGCCCGCCACACGCTTGATCGTGGCAAAATGACAGCACACTCTTGAATTCCTCATCAGGGACACACCGACGAATAATCTGGTCGGGACAGTACTTGAACAAGTAGGGTTCATCCCAGTAAAAGTGTTTTACTTGGGATAAGAAGCGAAGTCTGTCCTGACTTGACCATTCGGTCGGTAGCAATCCCGTGGCCAAATAGTTCACAATATCTGCGAACCAGGGTTCGCAAGATACTGCCAAGAGCTGTTCATCCGGGAAAACGTCATTGATCGGAATTGGAAGCGAAGGCGAAGAAGGAAGTCGTGAGAGATGGTCGGCAACCACGTTTTCACATCCTCGTTTGTCCTTAATGACAAGGTCAAACTCTTGAAGCAAGAGGATCCAACGGATTAACCGAGATTTTGCATCTTTCTTCGCAAAAAGATGGCGCAAAGCTGAATGGTCCGTGTAGACAATGACTGGAGAGCCGATGAGGTAGGGCCTGAACTTTTCTAGAGCAAATACAACAGCTAAGAATTCCTTCTCAGTCGTTGTATAATTGAGTTGTGCGTCGTTCAGGGTTCGGCTCGCGTAATAGATTACATGCGGCATCTTGTTGATGTGTTGTCCAAGGACAGCACCGATGGCAAAGTCGGATGCATCGCACATAATCTCGAATGGGTGCGTCCAGTCAGGAGAAGAGAGAACGGGAGCAGAAGTGAGTGAGCGTTTCAGTGACTCGAATGCAGTCACACAGCTCGAGTTGAAGTCGAAAGGCGTGTCCTTGGCCAGCAAAAGTGTCAAGGGCCTAGCAATCTTGCTAAAGTCCTTGATAAACCGTCTATAGAAACCGGCATGGCCAAGGAAGGCTCGGATATCTCTGACGCATCGGGGAGGAGGCAGATTGGAAATGACCTCAATCTTTGCTTTGTCAACCTCTATGCCATTTTGCGAGATGATATGTCCTAAGACAATACCTTCGCGCACCATGAAGTGGCATTTCTCCCAGTTCAAAGTGAGATTCTTGTCCTTACATCTGGTAAGGACAGCGTCGAGATGCAGCAGACACTCGTCAAAAGAATCGCCAAAGATGGAGAAGTCGTCCATGAAGATCTCCAGAAATTTCTCCACCATGTCTGAGAAAATTCCCATCATACACCGCTGGAAGGTAGCGGGCGCATTGCATAACCCAAAGGGCATGCGACGATATGCAAACGTGCCGAAAGGACAAGTGAAAGTGGTCTTGTCCTGGTCTTTTTCGGCGATGGGAATTTGATTATAGCCAGAGTAGCCATCTAGAAAGCAATAGTACTCATGTCCGGCCAATCGTTCGAGCATCTGGTCAATAAAAGGTAGCGGAAAGTGGTCTTTCCGCGTTGCAGCGTTGAGTTTTCTGTAATCAATGCAAACTCGCCACCCGGTTTGGGTGCGAGTAGGGATTAACTCATTCGCCTCGTTGGTTATGACCGTGATGCCCGACTTCTTGGGGACAACGTGAATGGGGCTAACCCACTGGCTATCAGAGATAGGGTAAATGATACCACTATCTAGACATTTGACGATCTCCTTCTTCACAGTCTCCTTCATGACTGGATTAAGACGTCTTTGTGGATCCCGGGCTGGTTTGGCATCATCCATCAGATGAATGTGATGCTCAACGATGAGGGGACTAATCCCCTTGATGTCCGCCATGGACCAGCCAAAAGCTTGCCTGTTGCCGTGCAAGACCGTGAGAAGGGCTTTCTCTTGCTCGGGAGCTAGAGAAGCCGAGATGATGACAGGGAGGGTCTCGTTCTCACCTAAGTAAGCATACTTAAGGTGAGACGGCAACGGCTTGAGTTCGAGCGTTGGAGGTGAAATGATGGAAAGCAAGACTGGTGCAAAGGTCTCGAACTCAAAGGACTCCAGCAAAGGTTCAAAACGAGTGTAGGCAACCGAGTCGGATGGTTCAGGTAACTCATCCGAAAAGTCGAAAGATTCAAACTCGGGTTGTGCACGGCTAAGATCGTTCGTGAACGTGAAACACTCGTAGTCGTTATCGGGCGCAGAAACAGCAGCAGGTTCGAAGAGACACGCACTAGTGGCGTCAAGATCATCGTGTTCAAACAGAAACTCCTCGAATTCACACTCTTCGGGGGTGATCTCCTGGATCGAGCAAACATCCAGTATATGAGCATTAGGTTCGGCGGGCTGATTCCCCAACCTAAAAATGTTGAGTTCAATTGTCATATTTCCAAAAGAGAGGTTCATTGAACCATTGCGACAATTGATCACAGCATTTGAGGTTGCGAGAAATGGGCGACCGAGTATCACCGGAATTTGATTCCGGGGGTTAGCTACAGGCTGTGTATCTAAGACAATGAAGTTGACGGGGAATATGAAGTCCCCGACTCTTATCAACACATCCTCTAGCTCACCCCTAGGGTGGGTGATCGATCGGTCGGCCATCTGGAGAGTGCAGTGTGTGGGTTTCAGCTCTCCGACGCCTAATTGCTCGTATACTGAATACGGAAGCAAGTTAACACTGGCACCAAGATCTAATAGTGCGCGGTTGATGTTCTTATCCCCAATAGTAATTGAAATCGTAGGACAGCCAGGATCCTTCTGTTTTTGTGGTAAAGATTGGGTAAGGGCATCACTCACAGCACTAGCCAAGAAAACTTTCTTGGGTACCTGAGACTTCCTCTTTTTCGTGCACAAGTCCTTTAAGATTTTCGCGTAAGACGGGACTTGTTGGACAGCATCTAAAAGAGGAATGTTAATGTTAACTTGCTTGAATAACTCCAAAATCTTCTCCATTTGTGGATTTTGTTTGTTAGACCTCAACCGGTTTGGAAATGGAACATTTTGAAAATTGGTTGAGTCTAATGCTGGAGGAGGGGATTTTGGAGTTGGAACGGATCCCAGAATAGGTGTTTTCGTGGAGTGAGAAGCGGGTCCGTTTAGAGAAGAAGAGGAAGGAGAGCCTTGTGAAGAACGGAGAATAGGCTCAGAAGACGAAGAAGAAGAAGCAGGAGAAGAAGAAGAAGAAGCGGCCGGGGTGTCATCATTGATTCGCTTGCCAATGTCGTTTTGCAGCACCCTCCCTGATCTCAGTGTGGTCACGGCACTCACATTATGGTTTTGTTGTTCAAGAGCAACAAGTGCATTATGTGGGTGGCCGGGATTTGGAAGTGGCTGAGACGGGAGCTTCCCCTTCTCTCGCTCGCTCAAGGCCGCGTTCAGCTGTGCAATCTGGGCCTCAATGGTCTTGATGCTTTGCCCGTGTGCGGCAGTGTGTTGCACTAAAGATTGAATCGAAGACTGGATGTTGGCGGTGGATTGAGTCGATTGTTTAACAAACGCATCCAGACTTCGCTCGAGCGATGAAACCTTATCGTTGTTTGACGGAACAAAGTTGTTTGGTGGAAAAGAATTGTTCGGTGCAAAGTTGTTCGTCTGGTTTTGGTAAGGTTGGGGTTGGAAGGGCTGCTGATACTGAGTTTGTTGTTGCGCTTGTTGTTGCGGTGGAGGGCCCCTTTGGAAATTGTTGCCCTGGAATTGATTCTGATTCTGATTCCAGGCGAAATTGGGGTGGTTCCTCCAACCGGGATTATAGGTGGAAGAGTATGGATCATTCCTCGGTCTTTGCTGGAAGGCAGCATTAACCTGATCCTGTCCTTGCGAGGGTGGATTGTAAGGACACTCTTCAGTCAAGTGGGAAGGATCGGAACAACAAGCGCAGATGGTACGAAGGGGGAGAACAGGTGTGGGGGCAGGAGCAGAAAATTTGCTCTCTATTGCTTCAAGCTTTCGTGTTATTGCAGCCATTTCAGCTTTCATCGCAATAGAGACATCGAGTTGGTGGATTCCTACCCTAGACTGACCGGTAGAAGTGGAGGTAGAAGAAGAAGAAGTCGGTCTAGTGCTCTCCCACTGTAGCGTTTGCTCCGCAAGATCGTCAAAGAACTGCCACGCTTCCTCGTCAGATTTGGATAGGAAGTGGCCCTGACAGATGGTTTCCAGCAACTGCTTCGTTGCTGAGTTCAGTCCCTCGTATAAGGTTTGGCAGAGCTGCCATTTCTCTATTCCGTGGTGAGGACACTGAACAAGAAGGTCTTTGTATCGGTCAAAGCACTTCCAGAAGGGTTCAGAAGGAAGCTGGGAGAATTGGTTGATCTCATTTCGAATTCTTGCGGTCTTATGATTTGGGTAGAATTTTTTTAGAAACGCTTTAACAAACTCGTCCCAGCTGGTGATTGAGTGGGAAGCGGTGCTATACAGCCATTTTTCAGCGAGATCGCATAGAGTGAACGGAATGACCCGTAGACGTATAGCATCGTCCGACAGCTGGGTGGTTTTCATCATGGCACAGACGTTTTGAAATTTGTTTATGAAGATATAGGCATCTTCAGATTCAAGCCCATGAAAACGTGGAAGCATGTTAATGAAATGGGGCTTAATTTCAAAGTTGTCCCCATTGGCCGGAGGAAGAGAAAGGCAGGTGGGAAGTGCAGAACGGGTAGGGTAGAAACGATCCTGGAGCGCAATTCGCTGCGGCGCTACAACAGGCGGAGGTGGTGGAAGATTGGTCTCCGTAGGAGGTGGAGCCAATCCAGGGGTGGTCAAAGAGATGTTCGGATTAAATCCCGACATCGCGGAAGAAGAGGTTGGTGAAGGTGAAGGTGAAGGTGAAGATGTATGAACAGAATTCCGGTCAACGTCGGAGTTGGCCGGCAAAGGAAGGGGTGAAAGAGGAGTGGACGGAGTATCGACTTCGGAGTCGATCGCGTAGTCGGTCGCGACTAACGTAACGCGGACTAGACGGGCGCTAGTGTCCCGAGTCCAAGCGGACATACACTAAACGAGTTTAGTATAGTCAAAGCGGAGAAGGTGAGGGTAAGAAAACGTCAATGAAGAAAGGCGATGGGCGTTGGGTGAAAATGGATTTGGCGACAAAAGGGCAAGTTTTTATAAAAGTTTTTGATTTTTTCTTTTTTTTTTTTTTAGAAAGAGATTTACAGAAGTATGTACGGAAATACGGCTTAAGCAATCACAAACAAGATATGCACAATCACACCTAGATCTAGGGTAACCTAGGTCTACTAGACCTGCTCCTGAACTTGATTGTCGAAGTTAAACAGTGTCGAGAAACAAGCTTAAAAATACACTGATCACGAGACCAGGTAAGTGCAGAGATAAGGGGAGGTTGTCCAACGCTTTCGCGAAGTTCCTTAATTAAATAACCCTTTCTCTTTCGGCGGTTGTGCCTTTAACACTTTCCTAGACACCCCGTAAACAATATACGGTAAGCAAGGTTCTAAACAAGGTTTATCTTCTCCTAATGAGCACGAAGTCCTTAGGGCTGAAGTCTAGTATTTTTTAAATTTACAATGGACAATGCATATGCTTTAGTGATTTCCGGGGTCCTGGGAAGGGTGATGAAATCCCCACCCAATCTGGATTGGTTTCAAACCCCTTAAGTCCGTATTAAAGAATGCAAAACAGTAACAAATCAACAGCAAACAATTTTTATTTGCGGCGCAAAGAATCCTGCACAAGAACAGTTTATTGGAAGGGGGAGAAGAATTTGCGCAAAGAAGCCTGCAGAAAACACAGTTCAGTGGAGTTCAGAGGAGTGGAGAGAGGAGAGAGAGTCACCAGAAAAAAATTCACCCCTGAAGCCACTAAATGGCCGCGGTTCCGCGGCCAAACAGGTGATCTTGCCACGGTTCCGCGGCAAGATAGTAAGCTTGGGGTTTGAAATTTTGTGGAGATGCTGGTGTGTGTCTCTTCTGGTTGTCTGGATGTCCTGAATTTGGATTTGCTCACTGGAACAGCTCCAGATTTGTACAGTGGACCGGATGCTTCGTTTTTGTACGTCGCGGTGTAGCCGCGAAAATGTGGGTCTATCTTCCCACGTCTTTGGCACTGTACTTGAACTCCGTATTTCCAACGTCTTTAGCGTCGATCTTTGAGCTTCGTATTTCCTGCACACTTGCACAAAAACTAATCAAGAATAACAAGATGATTTTTTTTTATAAAGGATATTTTTTTTTCGTTTTTTCGGTTAGAGTTATACTTACAAATTAACCCGAAATTACACAAGGAAATAAACTACCGTCTCCCCGGCAACGGCGCCATTTGATTGTTAAGATACGAGCGTGTTCAAGTTCTAGTTTAAATACCGCAATCAAGACGGTTTCGCACGTAGCTAGCCGGTTGAGTACGGGTCGTCCGCAGGGAGATGGGAATTTTTTTCTATGTGTTTTTCGACGAGTTAAGTCCGGTTGTTCAGATTTTGTTTGTAGTTATCTAAGTGTTGAGTTGATATTTAAAGAGAGCATGTTAGGGTTAGGATTAGGTTAGTTTGAGTTAGGAGTCTCCACATCTTTCGTTGCCCTTCTTAATATCGTGTTACGGTAATCGGCAACAACGGGGATTAGCACGACTAGGAAGGACTTTGCGAGTATAAGCTAGGCTTTCCAACGCATAAGTCTTCCTTTTGGTGCTTGTCCGTCCGTTCTTGGCTCTTAGCCATAACCTCCGGTTAATCCAACCACAACCGGTCTCACTACGGAATCACCGCTATCATGTAGGATAGGGTGCCGTAAGGAGCGGATTGTGGTTCGATTAACGGGAGTCGATTTAAGATGTTGGGCAAGGAAAGAGTGAGAGAGATTTCCTTCTCTCAAACTTCCCTTATCCTACCCTAACAAGAATGAACTACTCACACATCATAATACGGAAAAATAAAACAACACAAAAGAGGAAGATAGAAAGAAGAAGATTAGAAGAATACGACTAACTGTTTGCGACCTCACCTTGGCAAGGATCAAGCGTAAGTATCATGGTCGTATGTAAGGATAAAGAAAAAAGAGAAGAAAGAAATAACAAGGAAATAACAACAACTACTTAACAATTGAAATTACAACACATTACAACAAGTAAAAGAAAGAGACAAGCATGATATAAAATGGTCTTCTTTATTCATCACTCTTCACTCAAAAGCTCACTTACAAATTTAATGGAGAAGAGGTGAGAAGAGGAAGAAGAACATGTAACTAAAACCTAGCCAAAAGAAATACAAGAATTGGACCCCTTCCTTCACAAACTTCTGGGGTATTTATAGGCTGAAAGATGAGAAACTAGGGCAACAATACGGGCCCTCATGAAAAGACCAAAGAGCCCCTGAAAACCCTAACCGTTTGGCGCCAAGATGGCCGCGGAAGGGCGGCCAAAACCCCCATTTGGCCGCGCTTCCGCGGCCGTTTAGAGGAGTTGGGCCCATATCTTTTTGGTGCTGGCCTGGTTTGGTGTGTACTGCATTCTGGTATATGTATTTTCTCATAATTTCTTCACGAATTTTCCAGAATTTCTGTTGAGGGAAAGGTGGACTTTTTGTCAAGATTTTGTCATAATTGCCTCGAGCTCCGCGTAGATCTCTTGGATCTTGTGCCACCATTGAGCCTTGTGCATAGATTTGACATTTTGTCTTCCTACTGGTATCTAGCAACATACGGATGAGGGACGTAGACCGTGTTTTATCTGTGGTCGGAAAGAACCCGGATTTTTTTCGTCTTTTCCATGAATTTCATCGTTTTGGAACCGAGAACCTGTATCCTGCAATTGACTAGCAAACACGGCTCAAGAGTATCTACGGATATGCAATGTGATAAAAATTGGGCGGTATGAAAATGCAAAAATCTGATATGAACATCCAGCATCGACACATAAATGCAGATATCGTCGACACCATCTCAACAGATGATCGTCACCCGGTATCCTTGGCTCCGGTCGGTATCCCCTAGATATCGGCGTGCCTAATCGAATCCCGATCAGTACCCCCTAGATATCTACCGTGCTCATCTCTATCTCCGGTATCGAGTATCCTCGTTAGGCTCCCCGCCTATAACTGCGGCTTTCCTGCCCCTCGGTCTCGAACCGGGTCCACCATGTACCCGACTGTATAGCTCCCCCACTCAGTCTGGATAATAACAAGTCCGAAGCCGTATAGCTCCCCCACCCGGGTCGGAATCAGAATCAGAAAACACAAAACTCATGGTGGACGTTTAACTCATCATATCAAAATATCAAGTAAGGAATAAGAAACATTGCATAGATTGATGATATATTATATATATACATATATAACTGTGTCCCATACCACCGATATATATCATCAGGAGTAAAATATCCAGAAAATCCAAAGAATAAAATACAACATTTATAGTACTAATATTCGTAATTTACAACAAGGATAAAGAAGACTACGTAATTACATCACATAAACATAATGATTTCAATTCTACTGTGTTATGGTACTGCTAATGATGTGTAGTGTAGCATGTGCATCTGTGCTCGTGCAAGATGGCAATCATTAGTATTTGTGCAAGTGTTCTATGGTGTAACCTATTTATTTTAACACATATATAACAGAACGGTTCTACAGTGACATGGCAGTACCAATAAGGTGTAGTGTAACATATATTTACGTACTGGTGCAGCATGGTAATCATTGGTATTTGTGCAGTGTTCTATCAGAGTGTGCGTAACGCAGAAACGTATAATATGGATAATATAATGCAAACATGTAAAGTAATCTAAACGTAACTATTGTAATTACTTGCTATGAGCTATACCATTATCTTTAGAAAAGATCGAAACGTTAAGTTTGAAATATGGAAGCTGCCCTAGATTTAAAATAGATATCCGTTTTAGAAACTGGCATGCATCCTGGTATTTTATTTAAAAGACAAACGAATCGTAGTTTTTAAAATAATATAGCTCACACAAGTATTACATCCTAAAACGGAATATAATCTAACTCTACGAGTCAACGGATAAATTGGCCATTATTTGGCATACAAATTTCATCATTTCCAATACGTACAAATCCTTGTATTATATCTCATCATATCACTATATCTGTATCATCTTAAGTACGGCATGATCCCTCATACAAACTCATCAAATCATATCCATGTCGTATGGATCTAACATCACGTACATGTCTCAATTAAATCCATAAATGAACTCTATGCAAATGAAGGACATATAAGATGCGACATTATATCAATACCTTGAATAACTACTATACTAACTAGAGATCATAATAATATTTATAAGGTTGCGGGGGTGCTATACGCCATCTACCCGACTTTCCCTGTTGATGTAAATCTACTCACCAACTTAAAAGCTCGCTGAATCCACGCTGCTACATCTCCAACTCCGTCTCGGAATTCTCGAATCATATCTATATTCATATTTAAATCGCATTGATGTAAATGTCATATCGAAAACCAAAACATCAAGCTAAACACCCGTAAGTTAGAACCTACAACACACTTAACCCAAAAACGACAACAAAATTCTGTCGTTAACGTATAAACGATAACGGTTCAGCTGCAACATAAAAATACGAAAACTCCATATCGTAACTATCTGAAATTTGATAAAACCATTTCTAAAACGTTCCCAGGTTTTACTGTATAATTATTTAGACAACCCAAACAATACAGAGACTTGTAAAATACCAACTCAAAGCTACAGAAGAAGAATCAACACTTAAAAGCCATAAGATGGCCGGCGTAGTCGAATTTCAAGGTTGCCTCGCCGGATTTATTAAGGAGTTTGGGGCTCTGTTTTCAAGTGCTGTTTCCTATTGATCTCATTATACTTTCAGTCTTGCTAGTTTTTCTAGTAATTATACCTATAAGTTCCAGATTCGGTTACAGTAGCTAAATTATCACAAAAATCTAGTTTATGATACTGCACAACTACACATGCTACGTATCGTATATAGAATTTTTCCCCAAACTGATATTAGCTTACAGATTTAACCTACTGAACATTTAACTTATTTGAACAATACCAAACAAACCCAAAACACCTACAGAGAGATACCCTAAAAAGTACAACACCCAACTCTCCCACAAAAACGGCGATCTCGGATTTTGCCTTGATGTCGCCGGCCAAAATCCGAGGGGATGGGTCCGTCTTCCTATGGGTTATTCTAGGTCTAGTCTATAAGATTATGGCACTGTTTGGGTTTTCTAATTTACATCTAAACTATAGCAGATTCAATATCTGTAGGCTAATGATCACAAATACACAGTTTTTATAACACTGCACAGAAAACAGATTTAAACCTTTACTAAACTTCTAAGGATGAAAGGAATTATACCTATGGAGATTGTGTATAAGAAAATCCTGCTCAAGACGTGTTTGTGGAACCATCTAGAGTTATAATGGCTTCTAGGATGATGGTGTGCACAATTTGATGAAGAAATTCCTTGCTCTCACTCTTTTGGTATGAACACTTAGAATTTTTGTGGGTTTGGAGCTGAAGAGGTATGGTTTCAGTTGGAATTGCTACTGAATCTTTTAAGTGTTAAGTGTAAATGAAGTGAGAAGATATGTAGAGAAAGCATGTGGTGTGTGATGAGAGGGGGAGGTGGCATAAGAGGAAGGAGGTGGTGTCACTTGATGAAGCATGATTGATTTATGCAAGGAGGAGGAGTGATGTGAGAAAGGGTGAGCGTATGTTGAGGGTGAGGGTTTAAACTTAGGTTATCATAAACTCTACCATTATAGAAATTCAAAATGAAATAAAACCTTTCATGACATAATTTAGTTGATAAGAAATAAAAGATATATAATAGTTAGTCTATTACTTAATGAAAAATCCAATATCATGTTAAATCAATTAAATATATCATTTTAAATGGTATCACACTTTTATTTACATTTATCAAAATAATTATATTTTTCGGATATGATTCTGATACTCAATTTCATAAGCGATATCACTTCCGTAAAAATATCAATTTCATTATTTTATAATAATTTTTTTAATTAAATCTTCTTAATTTTCCAAAATTTACAGTTCGTCTATGAGTATCACATATCTGGCCTTGGGTGATGGTAAACGTCAGACCCCCAATAGCGGTATAAGTCGTGTCGGAGTGTAGCCCAGAACACCTTGAGAAACTACTGGAATATTTACCAGTAATTCTCACTTGCCTTGGCCAAGGACTTTGTGTAATGGCTCTCCTAAACACAGCGCGATATCAACCTCCAATACCAGGAGAGAAGAATCCTATGTAACCGTCACTGCCTCCAAGTGCTTTGGGACTGCACCCAACTACTACCTGTTTGCACGACTCCTTTGAGCCATGGTAGGGTAGCAATCAAAGAACAGTGGGAACACACTTGAGGCAAAGTAGAATTGTCAAGTAAACGGACTAAGCTGTACTCATGTCACCTGGGAACTGCTCCTGACGATAGGTATAGTACCAATCAACAGTGCCCCTGCGAGTCCGTCCGGTGTACTCATAACCCAATGAGCACCTGTATACTATCCTAGGTGAACCAACTGACACCAATGGCTTGTGAGACCAGCCACCGCCCCTCGTCGGGGTCTCGATCCGTATACACTAGTCTACTCATGGAGTATCGATGTCCAGTCTCGAAACTCCTATGACTAGGGACACTTTAAGGATGTGCTTATAGACTGTCCAACTCTCAGTATATGATCGCCATTATACTGCTGGTAGTTAAGCAAGAATCCTATAGGCTCTATCAACATGTAATAGTGATCTGTAATGTCACCTGAAGCATGTACACAATGATAGAGACAAACCAGATAGCATACTATCATCTCAAGTAAGACTGTTCTACCGGTATAGGTCCCCCCTCAATCATTGCAATCACGTGCCTGTGATCCAATAATTGACTTGAGGGAACTATATCCAACACTTCTCATCAATAGCTTCGGGTTGAAGTCCACGTGACTCTACTAAGCTCCTCTTCGAGTTGAACGCACCTCCTTCGTGATCTTCACACCAAAGACGATCCACCCGAAGTTCCTCTAGCCCAAGCTAACTCCACACAAAACTTCTTTAGTGTAGCAAACACACCACAGCAAATTGCTAGTTTGGTATGGGATGATGAATGTCACGACCCAAAGTTTGGATATGACCAGCACTTAGATTAAAGATATCTACACAACCCGAGTAAGCCAAATACCAAGATCAAAACTGTAACGTTTTGAAAATCGTTTCGGTGAAATTTCGGAAAATCGGTAAAATAAGGGGGTTTTCTGTAAAAAGTCAAAATACAAATATCTTTATTATAAAATTAAATATACATATTCTAGCTATGTAATTGCTAGTATTTGGTGTTTATTGAGCCACTGGTGAAATTTCAAATTTTCTGAAAAATTTTCCGAAATTAATTATTTTAAGCCGTCACTAATACATTTAATTAGGGAAAATTACAAATTGGAATGAGTTGAAACAAATTTTTTGCAACATAACACATTAAACAAAATTTTATCATGTGGTTTTTGAAATGAAATGGTTTGCCAAAACGGTTTAGAAAATATCGAAGAAAAATTCTTTTTTCGGTGAAATTAGTGTTAATGGGAATTGGGGTATTGTATTTATCTTTTTCCCCCACCCACACATACACACACATACCCCATTTTCCTCCCATGGCTGAGCCTAGGCTGCCCCAATCACCCAAGTCCCCACCGCATTCCTCACACATAGAATAAAGAATAAAAAAGAAAAGAAAAGAAAAGGAAATAAAGAAAATGAAGCATGATCTTTTGTTGACTTTAAAACCCACACCACTCTCTCTCTCCCCCTCACAACATTGGCCGAGCCCTCTTTTTCCTGCACACCACAACAGCCCCTCTTTCTTCCTCTTTCATTTTGCATAAAAAATATTCAACAAAATGCCCAAAAATCAACATAAAAATCCCACAAAATCAAAATCCAATCTCTACCCATTTCTTCTTAACCTATTCTAGTGTGGATCATGGATCAAGAAGCTATTTTGGAGGCCAAGATTTTCATGTTAGATCTTCAAATTTGAGAGGTATAATCTTACACTAATTGTACCTTGTTAGTTTTTATTGTGATCTAAGCTAATTAGGTGTTTAAATTGTGGGTTTAATTGAAAGTTGAAATTTAAAGAGAAGAGTTGAATTGGGAGTTAGGGTTTGGATTATTTGGTTATGGTTGTGTTGTGTAATTTATAATCTTGAGAATTTCAAAACCCAAACTAGTTGTTAGTTGCAAATTCACTTTAAAAAGAAATTGTCCAAATTGTATTATGTTGCAAACTAGATTTTAGAATTAATGTAATTAAGTGAGATTAAAATCTGTAAGTCCACGTTGCGACCCCCGGTTCTTACGGGGAGGCGGAAACGGTATAAAATCAAAATTTTAACGCAAGAGGCAACATGGACTAAGCTAGGTCGGGATCTTTACCTAAACTAAAACTAGCAAACTAAGCTAAAGATATTTAGCTACTCGGATGAAGATGGTTATACCTAAACTTGAACTCCTTCTCTTCAAGCTCCGATGGTGGTTCGATGGCTCCTTCTCGTTGTCTCCGTACGCCGAAGATAGATCCACTTGAAAGCTCCAACCTTTAGCTCCTTCTTCGTTCTTTGAAGAAACTAGTTCACTTGGTTTGCTAAACCTAGTGAACTAGAATGAGTAGAGAGGAAATAGAATGGGATTTTATCTATGGTTCTTGATTCTCAACTCATGAGACAAGAGAACCATAGATCAAGTGAGGGAGCAAGAGGTTGAGGGTGAGAGCAAGAGGAGAGCTCAAGAACAAGAGAGAGAATGAGCAAGAAAGAATGAGGCTCTCTTTTCTCTCTCACCCTCTCATAATCCAAAGTGATCATAACTCATCATATCAAAAAAGTCTTATGTGATGGTTAGAAGCAACCATAACCTTATCATGTCATGCACTCATTTTACTCAAATGAGCAAGCAAGAAAAAGTCTTTGGCATGAAATGATAACCATGGTTATCATGATGGTCAACTAGTCAAGCCTAGTCAACCGGTCAACAAGTCAACAAAAGTCAACAAGTCAACAAAGTCAACAAGTCAACAAAAGTCAACAAGTCAACAACCATATCACCATAATACTTAATTAATATAATAGTTAATCACATATCATATTCTCATTAGGGTTGAGCAAAAAGTCAAAAAGTCAACGGTCAACTGTCAACAACCCTAATGAGAATCCGCTGTCTGTGCCTCCCTGTCAACTGTGCATACACACCCGCATCCGCGTTCCGAGGAACACGAATGCAAACTGGATAAATCCAATACCATAAGGTACACTAGGATCTGGCTTAAACCAAAGCCCGCTAGTGTAAACTGTCCGGACACTGTACGTGCACAAGTGCACGGATGTGACCGAACCCTGTCGCAAAACCATGCGACCTGTCGCAATACCATGCGACCTCTACTCTTTTGCCTAAAGGCGAAAAGCTTTCTGTGTGGGACTCTAAAGACTCGACACTACGCTGGCAGTGGGTTTAACCACAGACCGCAAGCGGCACTAGCTGTGCGTAACGGTCCCCAGGTAATGCCGACAAGAAGACCGACGAGGCGAAACCCATCTGAACTCTTACTGAGCCTGAGTGTGACATTCTCCGTACAGTCCGGTCTGTTCGTCTGATACATCGCATGGCGGGCCTAGGGGGCGGTAAACGTCAGTCCCCCAATAGCGGTACAAGTCGTGCCGGAGCGAAGCCCAAAACACCCTGAGATAACACTGGAAACCTACCAGTATATCTCGTTTGCCCTGGCCAGGGACTACTCGTGTAATGGCTCTCCTAGACACAGCGCGATGTCAACCCCCAATACCGGGAGAGACGAATCCTGTCTAACCGTCACTGCCTCCAAGTGCTTCGGGACTGCACCCAACCACTACCTGTTTGCACGACTCCTTTGAGCCGTGGTAGGGTAGTGATCAAAGTACAGTGGGAACACACTCGAGGCGGAGTGACAGTGTCAAGTCAGCGGACTAAGCTGCACTCATGTCACCTGGGAACTGATAACTGACGATAGGTATAATACCAACTAGTCAGTTCCCGACGAGTCCTGTCCAGTGTACCCGTAACCTAACGAGCACCCGCATACTATCTCAAGTACGACGTACTGACGGCTGTGGGACAGACTGTCTCCCACACTGGGATGAGAAGCGCATGCGCTGGTCTACTCCGGAGTATCGATGCCCTGTCTCGATAGTCCTGCGACCAGGGACCTGCATAAGGATGTGCTTATAGATTACCCAGCCCCACTAGTGTGACGGCCATCACATCGCTGGTAATCAAGCAAAGATCCTAAGGGCTCTACTAATGTGTATAGGCGATATACAAAAATAAACACATGTACACATTGAAGTAGAAACAAACCAAGTAGCATACTACTATTTTGAGCAAGATTGTATATACAAGGTGAATATCCCAAGCATCCATTAAGTAATATACAAACCAGTATGATACAGTAATGGCCTCTAGGGCATATACACTAACAATCTCCCACTTGCACTAAGGCCATGTACTGGCGTATCGAAGACCTATCATCTCGATCAGCCGCTCGAACTGAGTCTGGGGCAGGGCCTTGGTGAATGGATCAGCAGTGTTATCTTCTGAAGCGACTCTCCGAACCTCGATCTCCTGGCGATCTACTATCTCCCTGATCAGGTGATACCGCCTTAAGATGTGCCTGGATCTCTGATGGGACCTGGGTTCCTTCGCTAAAGCTATAGCCCCGTTGTTGTCGCAATACAGAGGTATTGGATCAACAATGGACGGAACCACCTGAAGTTCTTTCAAGAACTTCCTTATCCAGACAGCTTCTTTTGCGGCATCAGATGCAGCGATGTATTCCGCTTCCATCGTCGAGTCTGCAACGGTTTCCTGTTTGGAACTCTTCCAACACACCGCCCCTCCATTGAGGGTAAAGACAAAACCCGACATGGACTTGGAATCATCCTTATCACTCTGGAAGCTGGAGTCAGCAAAGGCCTCGATCTGGAGGTCTTTTCCGCCATACACCAAGAACATCTCCTTAGTCCTTCTCAGGTACTTGAGAATGTTCTTTACCGCTATCCAGTGTTTCTCCCCAGGGTTAGACTGATACCGGCTTACCACACTCAGTGCATAAGCTACATCCGGTCTGGTACACAACATCGCATACATTATAGAGCCTACCGCAGAAGCGTAGGGTATAATAGACATGCGATCCCTCTCCAAATCAGTCTTGGGAGACATCTCTTTAGAGAGGGTGATCCCGTGACAAGCCGGTAGGTTACCGTGCTTGGAATCTTCCATACTGAACCTCTTCAGTATGGTGTCGATGTACCTGGACTGTGAAAGTCCTAATATCCTCTTGGATCTGTCACGGTAGATCCGGATACCCAGAATGTATGAGGCATCACCCAGGTCTTTCATGGAGAACCTGTGTGACAAGAACCCCTTGACAGATTGTAGCATAGGAATGTCATTTCCTATTAAGAGAATGTCATCCACGTACAAAACGAGGAATACTACAGTTCTCGCTACAAATCTACTATAGATGCATGGTTCATCTGGATTTTTGATAAAGCCAAATTCTTTGACCGTCTCATCAAAGCAGATGTTCCAACTCCGCGATGCCTGCTTTAGCCCATAGATGGACTTAAGCAACTTGCACACCTTTCCGCTGCTCCCACTCTGAATGAAACCCTCTGGTTGGTCCATATAGACACACTCCTCTAAATTTCCATTTAGAAAAGCTGTCTTTACGTCCATTTGCCAGATCTCATAATCGTGGAAGGCAGCAATGGCAAGAAGGATCCGAATGGATTTCAGCATGGCTACTGGAGAAAAGGTTTCGTCGTAGTCCAAGCCAGGTCTTTGACGAAAACCCTTTGCTACCAGCCTAGCTTTATAGGTCTCAACCTGTCCATCTACACCAATCTTCCTTTTGAAGATCCACTTGCATCCTACGGGTTTTACCCCGTCTGGAGCAATGTCCAACGTCCATACCTTGTTGGTGTACATGGACTCCATTTCGGTCCGCATTGCATCCAGCCATTTCACCGAGTCAACGCTCTGAACGGCCTGCTGGAAGCTAGTAGGCTCATCATAATCTATGATGCAATCCTCTCTATCCCCGTCTATGAGAAAACCGCAGTATCTCTCGGGCGGATGAGACTGCCTACTACTCCTGCGGAGCGGCGTAGGAATGTCCTGTTCTGTTGAACCCTCTGGTTCCACTAACCTTTCAGTAATAGTCTGTGGTTCTGGAATTTCTTCCAGTTCTACTGCGCTCCCACTAATCTCCTTTTCCAAGAACTGGTGTTCTAGAAAGTGGGCATTACGAGAAACAAGGACTTTTTGTTCCTCTGCGTAGTAGAAAAGATACCCCCTGGTGTTCTTTGGGTATCCCACAAACTTGCACAGTACTGAGCGTGCCTCGAGTTTGTCCGCATGCTGCTTTTTGACAAAAGCTGGACATCCCCAGATCTTCAGATATTGAAGATAGGGTTTCTTCCCACTCCACATTTCATATGGGGTGGTAGGCACAGTCTTAGTCGGAACTCGGTTCAAAAGGTATGCAGCTGATTCTAGCGCATACCCCCAGAATGATCGCGGTAACTCAGTGTTACTCATCATGGACCGCACCATATCCAATAGGGTGCGGTTCCGTCTCTCCGATACACCGTTATGTTGCGGGGTGTATGGAGGAGTAAGCTGAGAGAGAATTCCGTTCTCTTTTAAATAGTCCAGGAACTCGGCACTTAAGTATTCTCCACCTCGATCCGATCTTAGAATCTTAATACTTTTGCCGGTCTGTTTCTCTACTTCATTCTTATACTCCTGGAATTTTCCGAAAGCCTCGGACTTATGTTTCATTAAGAAGACATAGCCGTACCTTGAGAAGTCATCCGTAAAAGTAATGAAGTAAGAATGTCCGCTTCGGGCATGTGTAGACATTGGACCGCACACGTCACTGTGTACGAGTCCCAAGAGCTCGCTCGCTCTTACTCCTTGTCCAGTAAATGGAGTCTTTGTCATCTTTCCTTTGAGACAGGATTGACAAGTGGCATACGACTGATATTCGAACGCATTCAAATACCCTTCTGTATGTAACTTCGTCAACCTTCTCTCATTGATGTGACCCAATCTACAATGCCATAAGAAAGTCTGATTTATTTCTGGAGACTTTCTTTTGTGTGTATTCTGGACATTAAAAATCTGTGGTTGGTTTAGCACGTATATACCATTACTCAAAGTACCTGACCCAATCAAAACTTGATTAAGGTGAATGTTTACAACATTACTTACAAACGCAAATTCATAACCTTCTTTAGAAACTAAAGATACAGAAATGATATTACAAGTTGCGTTGGGTACAAAAAAGCAATTACGCAAAACCAAAACATGTCCATCTGACATTCCCAGGTGATAGTCCCCCACGGCTTTAGCATCCATGCTAGCTCCGTTCGCAACTCTGAGGGTCATGTCACCTGCCTTCAAAACCCTACGGTTTCTCAACGCCTGCAAAGAATTACAGATATGATATCCTGATCCGGTATCCAATACCCAGGAAGTAGAGTTTATTGAACGACAGTTTTCAATAACATACACACCTGAAGCTGAAGCTGCAACCTGCTTCAATTCCTGTGTTCTGGCCTTCCAGGCCCTGCAATCATTCTTCCAGTATCCTTTCTTATGACAATAGAAGCATTCTTCCTTATCCACAAGCTTCCCCGCTATCTTTGTTGCTTTTCCTTTTCCCTTCGTATCCACTTTACTAACACCGCCCCTTGGTTTGGCGGGGGCTTTCTTCTTCTTTCCCTTGGCTTTCGCCTTGGACCTAGAAGAAGATGATCCTCCTACAAACAAAGTGGATGTATCCCTACTTTTCTGTAGGGTGCCCTCTGCGCTCCTCAGCATGTTGAGGAGCTCTGATAGTTCAACCTCTTTTTCTTGTAGGTTGAAGTTCAGTATAAACTGGGCGTAAGTGGAAGGAAGGGACTGGAGAACTATATCCGTATATAGCTCACTCTCCAATGTGATCCCTAGGTCAGCGAGCTCCTCAATGAAGCCGATCATCTTTAGCACGTGCTCGGCTACTGATGATCCGACGGCCATTCTTGTCAAAAACAACTTTTTCGACGCTTCGTATCTTGCGATACGTGATTGCTCTCCATACAGTTCTTTTGTATGGAGCAATATGGACTCCATGTCCATATTCTCATGCCTCCTCTGATGTTCGTTGTCCATCGAGGCAAGCAGGAGGCACTTGGCCTTCGCGCTATCAATCTCCCAAGTCTTACGGATTTCCTTATCCGCGACGCTGGAAGTTGGACCAGGGACAGGGGGAGCTTTGGTGGTAAGAAGATACCCCAGCTTGTCATAAGTGATTGCTATCTTGACATTCCTGAGCCAATCTTTGTAGTTTGGCCCTGTCAGTTTGTTTTTATCTAGGAGTAACTTAAGTCCAGTCATGTTGATTGGTCGCTGCAATTAGGAGAGAGAAGAAGAAACACTCAGCATGATGCTCTTGCAAGTTTAGAGTGGTTTTTAATTTGTCTAAACAGGATGGCTCCCACTGTTTCTCGAATCCCTCCTCAAACCATAAAGGAAGAATTAGTCAGGATCAATCCCACCGTACAATACTTGCTTAACCGTTCAGCCAGGCCGGTGTCGGTACTTCGAGGGAGGTTTTCCAACGCTTTCGCGAAGTTCCTTAATTAAAGAACCTCTTTTCCCTGGGGGCGTAGCCCCGCTAACACCTTTCTAGGCACCTACTAGGTTTATAGCATTAATCGTTAAGTGAGAAATTTCCCGAGGAGTAGCATATACTCACAGTAGGATCGGGATCCAAATATCATCGCGTGACGAAACTGAAGGAATCCTACCAGAATCATCACACTCCAAATGGTATGCAAATCTAGCAAGTTTCAGTACTTATGAAACTCCCGATGTGGATTTTTGCCCCATGCTCTTATGACCTTGGCGTGAGGTCAAAATGTCATAAGTCACATGTCAAGTTCGTCCCATCATTATCCAGGTTAATTTGAACCCACCCGTACATACCCTTGACGTAGGCCAAAATGGCAGTACGACTGTCTCAAACCAACGCATTCTATCTATGCAACAGATAAGTATCCGGCAGCTACCAATCACTATGCCTTGGCGTGAGGTCAAAATACATAGCTTGAATACTACCGAATATTTAACTGAAATGATGGAGGGCTACGGATGGTTTTGGCAAAACCGTGAACGTAGTGAACTTGATATGGTCGATGGAACGAGATAGCTTTTAAAAGGAGTGGCTCAAGCTCCGCATTTAAAAGTTGTTTTGAAAAGAACCGAGTGGTTTTTCGAGAGTGTTCCAACGACTTTAACTTGGTTTATTATCTTGCATTAGTTCTTTTAATGCGTGATATTCTTGCATTAGTTCTTTTAATGCGTCCCATCATTTAATCCTACCATTACAGAAAACAACCAAAATATGACGTACGCTTATGCCATTCGCATTCGCCACGGGGCCCCGTCATTACCCGTTAGGTTACTTAACTAACGACAGAGCGGGGGCTGGGCTAGCGCGTCTGTAAAACATAAGCAACGCCTAAATAATATCATATATAGATATACTGCAATGATAAACATTTCAGATCACAGATAAATACATTGGATATACTAGCAATCTGTAATTTGTACGAGCCTGTAACAAAAACAGATAACACGGTCGCGGTGAATAGCCAAAACCCCACCCAAGACCCCTACGGGTGCGGCAAACTACCCGCCAAGTACCCAAAGCGTAGCAACCTCCCTCATCTCCATGAGTAGGCCACTCGACACTTCGGCATACCCGGTAGTTTGTGCACCCCTCCATGGGTCTATCCTAGGAGCAAAAACAGTAAAAAGAAATTATACAATGACGGCTACAACCCCTTCCCGGTTGTGCGTCCATACAAATAATTATTACATCAATTTACAAATTTACATGAATTGCAAGAAAAGAAAACTCTCGTCTCACAACCCCCGGCTATTCACCCGCGACAATCCAACATATTTATATACACATTCCAGCACATTACAGATCATGTATAACCCCGACCAATCGACTTATAGCGATCAGCCGACGTTCAATACATGCAAACATCACAGATATAACCATCATAGTCAAAGTGCAGTGAAGTTCGGAAAAATACGGAATTATAGGACCCCAAAAGGAAATTTCTTTTCTGGAAAATCTGGGCACATATAATATATATCAAAAATCCCAAAACCAACACAGACACACACTGCACGAAAAACGATGCACAGAAGACGACAAAGAGCGGCGGTTCCGCGGCGAATGCATAGCTCGCGCGGCGGAAGGGCGGCGGTTTCGACGAATTACTGTATCGTTTTTCTTGGGTGTTCACACAAAACCCTGAGCCGAATTTACAAGTGTAAAGTTTTTCATTTTGACCAGAAAAAAATTCAACAGAAACTCAGGTTTTGTAAAAGTTAGGTTTTTGGATTTTTTTCGGTTCCGAACTTCGTTACACTTTACTACCAAGCTAGTTTAAGTTTAGTTAGGCTCTGATACCACTGTAAGTCCACGTTGCGACCCCCGGTTCTTACGGGGAGGCGGAAACGGTATAAAATCAAAATTTTAACGCAAGAGGCAACATGGACTAAGCTAGGTCGGGATCTTTACCTAAACTAAAACTAGCAAACTAAGCTAAAGATATTTAGCTACTCGGATGAAGATGGTTATACCTAAACTTGAACTCCTTCTCTTCAAGCTCCGATGGTGGTTCGATGGCTCCTTCTCGTTGTCTCCGTACGCCGAAGATAGATCCACTTGAAAGCTCCAACCTTTAGCTCCTTCTTCGTTCTTTGAAGAAACTAGTTCACTTGGTTTGCTAAACCTAGTGAACTAGAATGAGTAGAGAGGAAATAGAATGGGATTTTATCTATGGTTCTTGATTTTCAACTCATGAGACAAGAGAACCATAGATCAAGTGAGGGAGCAAGAGGTTGAGGGTGAGAGCAAGAGGAGAGCTCAAGAACAAGAGAGAGAATGAGCAAGAAAGAATGAGGCTCTCTTTTCTCTCTCACCCTCTCATAATCCAAAGTGATCATAACTCATCATATCAAAAAAGTCTTATGTGATGGTTAGAAGCAACCATAACCTTATCATGTCATGCACTCATTTTACTCAAATGAGCAAGCAAGAAAAAGTCTTTGGCATGAAATGATAACCATGGTTATCATGATGGTCAACTAGTCAAGCCTAGTCAACCGGTCAACAAGTCAACAAAAGTCAACAAGTCAACAAAGTCAACAAGTCAACAAAAGTCAACAAGTCAACAACCATATCACCATAATACTTAATTAATATAATAGTTAATCACATATCATATTCTCATTAGGGTTGAGCAAAAAGTCAAAAAGTCAACGGTCAATTGTCAACAACCCTAATGAGAATCCGCTGTCTGTGCCTCCCTGTCAACTGTGCATACACACCCGCATCCGCGTTCCGAGGAACACGAATGCAAACTGGATAAATCCAATCCCATAAGGTACACTAGGATCTGGCTTAAACCAAAGCCCGCTAGTGTAAACTGTCCGGACACTGTACGTGCACAAGTGCACGGATGTGACCGAACCCTGTCGCAAAACCATGCGACCTGTCGCAATACCATGCGACCTGTCGCAATACCATGCGACCTCTACTCTTTTGCCTAAAGGCGAAAAGCTTTCTGTGTGGGACTCTAAAGACTCGACACTACGCTGGCAGTGGGTTTAACCACAGACCGCAAGCGGCACTAGCTGTGCGTAACGGTCCCCAGGTAATGCCGACAAGAAGACCGACGAGGCGAAATCCATCTGAACTCCTACTGAGCCTGAGTGTGACATTCTCCGTACAGTCCGGTCTGTTCGTCTGATACATCGCATGGCGGGCCTAGGGGGCGGTAAACGTCAGTCCCCCAATAGCGGTACAAGTCGTGCCGGAGCGAAGCCCAAAACACCCTGAGATAACACTGGAAACCTACCAGTATATCTCGTTTGCCCTGGCCAGGGACTACTCGTGTAATGGCTCTCCTAGACACAGCGCGATGTCAACCCCCAATACCGGGAGAGACGAATCCTGTCTAACCGTCACTGCCTCCAAGTGCTTCGGGACTGCACCCAACCACTACCTGTTTGCACGACTCCTTTGAGCCGTGGTAGGGTAGTGATCAAAGTACAGTGGGAACACACTCGAGACGGAGTGACAGTGTCAAGTCAGCGGACTAAGCTGCACTCATGTCACCTGGGAACTGATAACTAACGATAGGTATAATACCAACTAGTCAGTTCCCGACGAGTCCTGTCCAGTGTACCCGTAACCTAACGAGCACCCGCATACTATCTCAAGTACGACGTACTGACGGCTGTGGGACAGACCGTCTCCCACACTGGGATGAGAAGCGCATGCGCTGGTCTACTCCGGAGTATCGATGCCCTGTCTCGATAGTCCTGCGACCAGGGACCTGCATAAGGATGTGCTTATAGATTACCCAGCCCCACTAGTGTGACGGCCATCACATCGCTGGTAATCAAGCAAAGATCCTAAGGGCTCTACTAATGTGTATAGGCGATATACAAAAATAAACACATGTACACATTGAAGTAGAAACAAACCAAGTAGCATACTACTATTTTGAGCAAGATTGTATATACAAGGTGAATATCCCAAGCATCCATTAAGTAATATACAAACCAGTATGATACAGTAATGGCCTCTAGGGCATATACACTAACAAAATCTAGTTAGGATTTTTAGCACATCATTAAGATTTCCATGAGTGGTTTAGTACCTTTGAATCATGCAAAACCAACCTTAGTTGTTGTTTTGTGCATTTTTACTTGAAATTGTTAAAATTTGATAAAATTGCAAAACTAGAATTTTTAGTTTTATAAAAATTGATGAGATTAAATTGTGGAAATAGTTTATATGACATAATTATGATATTTAGTGGATATTATGGCCATTAGTTTTGCTAAAACATCAAGTTTCGAATTAAAACGAAAATTTAGGGCTTTCTAGGTTTTCGGAAATAAATCGATTTGATTTATTTTGGGGTTTTGATGAGTTGCATTCTACTTAATATTATAATTAATGAGTTTTGAAATCATCATTGGTGTGTTTGGGTTTTCTCGATGTGTTGATGTTGGTACATCGACATCGAGGGTTGGTTTGACTATTCTTGCATGCGTAGGCGATAGGTTTTGACCTATACGTGATACGCGTGCCGATTTGGTTTCGTATGCCGTTTCGATTTCGAATTTAGTTTTTATGCGACACAATACGTTATGACATGTAGGTACCCCCATGTGGACTTCGAGATGACAAGCAAGCGCGTGGTGACGTCGGCACTGGCGAGCGAGGACCAGGTGAGTAGAGAAGTCGGGTGGATGGTGTATAGCACCCCCGCAGTTCGATGTATAGTATGTATATATACTATATATTTATGATATCTATCTTGTGTGACATGGATGTTAATGATAGGGTTACATGTTCATGGATTAGAAGTGTTACTTGCGAAACCCTTGAGTAGTTGTTGCACCTATGCACGCACACTTACTTGCATACATTCATTATTTTACCTGTGCGTATATGGGGATATGTATATATATATATACACATGGGCATGGGACTATGTATATATATATATATATACGTATACATATATACGGATTATGAGGATAGTACTTGGGATTGGAGATGAGTCGATGAGATTGGGCTTGAGGCCGTGAGATCGGTGAGGTGATATGGTCCGTAATTTAGATACGATATGATATCTTAGCGGGTTGTTTAGGCATGGTGTTTTCATACACACGCATGCATTACATTGATTGTATCAGTATTGTACTAGACGTAGATCAGTACCCCGGATTATGATCTTTGATAAAGAGGATACCAGATGAACAATGTGATGAATGCGATATTGACCCGTACCCAGATTTGGGATGCCGTATGACGGATTTACGTACGAGCTATATATTGATGATTGATCCGCACTCTTGACTTGGGAATATCTGATTATAGATATGGTATCGGATTGATAGTATCGAGGCGGGATCACCGACTAATATATATTTATAGGCGGGATCACCGACTAATATATATATGTATCGACTCAGATACTAGGCGGTTTCCTTACCTTTAGTTCAGCCGTATAGTTTAGTGTAGTTGTCAGACTAGAATAGATTTCTACCTATTTCAAAACTAACGGATCGTAGGTATTTTAAAAGACAGGTCAAGGGATCTACGGATATTTCAAAAGACGTATCCTTTCTTAAAACCACCGTAGCCCTTATTTTCAAAACCCCACGATTCGTGTTATTTCAAAGGGCACCATTATTTAGTATTTAGCTCCCGCTCATTATTGTTTTTCGCTCTGCATCGCATGCTTATATTATAATTTCTTATTGCATTGTTGATATTATACTGTTAGGACACCAGCACCATTACCGATGATGCGTATGTACCACGTACACTTACTTGCCGGCTCACACACATCTTCATCGGTAATTGCCATGTCACGCACACCTTAGAAAATATTATTGCCTAATGTAGCTTGTTAACTAGTAGTTTAGACATTGTAGTTGTTACTTGTCACTTCATGCATACTGTTATTCATTATATGCCGCATTCATGGATGCTCATGCTTATATTCATGGTTTTACATGCTATTGATGATTCGGATTTCCATGATATTTTCTGGATTTGGAGGAAAATCGCAAAACATATATAAACTGCTTTCTCTCTTTTTAAATAAAAATGCGGTTTTCCTATGATGTATGAGTCGTCCACCATGAGTTTGCTGATGGATTTCGAGACCCGATTCGAGGAGTTGGATGAACCGTTTCGGGTACATGGTGGGCCCGGTGCGGTACCCCGGGGCGAGAAGGTCGTGTTGTTGACGTTGAGCCTGGCAGGGGAGCACTACAGACCGGTGATTTTACCCGACACGTCGGATATCTGATTAATCCAAAAATTTGTAGTTTACCGTAATCAGAAACGGCGTCGCTTTGCAGCTAGCCGGTGAATACGGGTCGATCCGCAGGGATGTGTTAGTTTCTGTTTTTGTGTTATAACGAGTTGATTCAAATCGTTGTTTGGTTTTTATCGACTGAATTAAAGACGAAGTTTTGTGATAAGGAAAGACTCGTTAGGGTTAGGTCAAAGGTAGGGGTGTTGAGATCTATGTTTTCACCTCTTTCAATGCCATGATTTAAGCTTTTTAGAATTATCACAACAATTATTAGCAAAGGGGATTAGGATGATCGGGAAGAAACAAAGTTTCTTCCTCTAGATCCTTGTCCTTCCTTTCCTATTAATTGTTGTGATCTTCATGGACATCATATATGTCCGGCCTTTTATACTACGATTCACCGTTACCTTGTAGGTATGGTGTCGTAGGGGGCGGATCATATGTGCGTGCATGAAGATTTTGTTTTAAAAATATGTTGGCATTGAAGGAGGTGAGAGACATCCGTCTCTCACTCACTCCCTTGTTCCTAACCCTAACGAGCGAGGATTTTACTCGCTCATTAGGGAATTATTACAACGAGACATTTTTATGTTTATGTTTTAAAGAGTTTGATTACGACAAATTAAACTAGCTAACTAGTGAACTACAGCAAACAAGTGATTACTAGGGCAAGTAGAACAATTAAACTAATGCAGGAATTTAAAAACTTACAATAAAAGATGATGCTCTGAATTCTCCAACAAATCTCACTTTTATTGAATAAAAAGAGGCATACATTTTTTTAGATCTAGATTACAATTTATAAGTAAATAGAAGAATTAGAGTTTCAGAGTCTCGCGCATGTTAAATTACAGATTTGACCCCTGAGAATCCTAACATCTGCACCGACACAACTGCACAGAAGAAATCCATCGACACGGGCTCCACATGGCCGCGGAACCGCGGCTCAACGCAGGGTTTGGCCGCGGTTCCGCGGCCAAACTAGGGAAGTGGGCTCTGTGGTTTTTTGGGCTTTCCTCTGGGATTCTTGGCTTTCTGTTTCTATGTGTATTTTCTCTGTTGGGCTTCTAAGTCTTCTCCAGATCTTCAGTGAAACTTGTTCGTATCTTTTGACCGTTCACTTGACATGTTTGGACCTTGCACTGTTCTTTGACTAGGATCCGTCTAATTGTTGGTCAAAAGTTCCTTTTTCTGTTGTTTTGTGTCTTTTTTCACTGTATTTGCTCCAGAAACCTGTATCCTGCAACATGCAACAAACGATCGTCAAAAGCATCTGTTTACTTATAAAATGCACGAAAGTGGGGCGTATGAATTGCAATATTATGATGTGAACAAATACCCCCAAACTTACCTTTTGCTCGTCCTCGAGCAAACTTATTAGTTTATTCTAACCTAGCCACACTTTCGCAGGGAAACGCGATTGCACTGAGCACGTGCAACAAGCCGTTAAACCTCTAGGTGTCCCTAGTAGGAGGAGTGTTGTCTCCTGAGGGTTTTCAGCGGATTACACCCACAAAATCCTATCAATTTGGTTTTTCAACTTTTGTTTTCCAATCAGGTTTTCTAATAAGGAATTCTATTATCGTCGCCTCACAAATTATCCGCCCGTATTCTTCACACTTCCTTATTATGCAACTTAAGATTATACATGTTCTATAGAATTACTTAGAATTCAGCATTTCTTAAGTTTTTCTTCTAGAGTTTCATCTCCAATTAGGAATTTCTATCAACTCTATTAAAGATACAAGTTTTATTTTTCATTCCTTTCTCTTATCTAAACTCTAATCACATATCCCCACGTGTGTGTAATTTTCACCCCTACACTTGGAAATTCAAATCAAGCAATCGTACTCTCGTCCATTGTCCAAAGCACTTAACTTTCGCTTACACATCCTTCATGCGACCGTTAATACTTCTTGAGGTACCAACAGCCGATTACAAGATACGTTAGGCCCTTAAAGCGTATTTCCTAGTTTTGCAACACTTAAGGCTTTTAGCAGTGACTCCCAAACCAGTTGGTCTAAGGCACTAGGTGATGAAGCACCCTCGCTAATTAATTTTCTAGCCCTAAGTAATCACAAAAACCAGTGTCCATTTTTTTTATTCACACTTTTTTTTTCTTTTTATGTTCATTGTGCTAAGGACTTTAGACAAGAGTAATTCAAGGTCTCTTCTACTAATCCAAGTTTCAAGGTAAGTGTTTGTGCATTTTGTAGGGTACATGTTTTCAGAATCTAAACTCAAGCTAGGAACTATCTTTCGAACTTATACTTTAATAAGAGCATTAATACTCTTCCCTCGTTTTGGCTTAACCCACGAAGTGAACCCAAAATTTGCCTATTTCTAAATAACCTACAAAGACATATACTCTCTCTCGCTACACTTTAAGGAATGTTATTTTTAGGGTTTTAATTTGCTAAGTCTAGGATCTAGTTTTTCCTACTCAGTTAACCTTTTATCAAACTCAAATTAATTAACCAAAATTGAATACAATAATTTTTATAACTTTTCAAATTTTTCAAATTTTTATGATTTTTATATAAAGATGCAATGCAGAGATTAAATATGCAAAAGGTAAACAAAAATATATACAATATGCAATGCGAAGTATAACTATTTACATAACCCTCTAATACCCCCAAACTTGAGCAAAGCAGTGCCCTCACTGCCCGGCCCCACGTCGCGCTCGTGAGCGTGAACGTGATCTCTCCCCCCTAGCCAACAGTTTTTGGATCCCCCTCTCAATCTCCGTCAACCGACGGTCGTGCTCTCGTGCCGTTGCCCTAAACTCATCCCGCAAAGAGTCTATTCTTCTCACTGTTCGTCGCATTAATCGCGCATGCTCCTGGGGAGTTAGCTCTTCCCCGCTCGAAGTCGAGCTCGAGCTGGGGGTGTGTGCAGGTATGTTTTCTCCCGGCTCTGTCCGTGTCCAAATATCCGTCAGTCTAGAGTAGGACGACGAGACGCCCTCTAAAAGTGGTCGAACTGGGGTACCGTCTATCAAATATGAGTCAAATTCCTCGGCCGGGAGGAAATAACGGCAGAGTTGGGTAACGAGCATGGGACATGGGTATACACTACCTCGTTTACCCGTACCTATGGATTGCAGCAAAACCGTGCACATATCGAACCTAGGATTTTTTGTCATTAAAGTGTGGACGACATGTAGCGAAGGGGTGAAAAAGGTCGTGTTATAAGAACTTCCAAAAATATTGTTTTGTGCCCACCGGCACACAGTTAAAACATTTGCGAAAAGGGTCCGTGCTTGGATCCCCTTACGCGGTTCTCGCGCACAGTCATTACCCATTAACGGCATATAATCTTCAAAGCGAAGTGGGTGGTCATGTGCAGGCACACGTGGTATGAGTGTAACCTCGTGTATCATGTCCCTATCGATGCGAATTTCATTATTTCCCCAAATTAGTTTAATATAACCTAAGTTGTCTAGGCTATTATCTTCCATTGACTCGTAAAATTGGGCAACTAGGTTAGGGATAGCAAATGCAGATCCATGGTTATAGAGGAGGAAGTTCCAACCCCTTTGTGCAATTTCGTGTGGGAAGTATGAACCATAGATCTCGTGTGCGAACACCGGGGAAAAATCTCTCTCGTACTGCATTTTATGGGCCATCACAAGTTTACAGAGAAAAGTATATGCAGAAACAGAGAGTATGGGTTCAGGTTTACCTCCCCTGAAAATTTCAGGGGGTGACGAGGCAGATCGGCGGCGGAAGCGCGGCGGGAGACGACAGGAGCGGCGGATCCACGATCTTCTGGTGGAGGTGCGTCTCGAAATTTCTGCAGAGGGCAGGGACGGCGGCTAGGGTTTTTATGAGGAGGAAATGTTTTAGGGTGAACAACAGAGGGGGTCTCAGTTCATTTAAATAGGGGTTGAGAGGGTTATTTACACAAAGCACCCTATAAGACGAGGGTTTTATTTGTAAAAACAGCTTGTAATCTGCAAATTTGCAATTTGGTCCAAAAAAAAATTATTATTTTTTTATTTTTATGTATTTTTTTATGGTATTTTGGAAATATACATACAAATGATAGACACACCCCCAAACTTATTTGAAATAGTGTCATTGCGAAACAAAGTTTGGGGGTGAAAGCGGAGGAAGATCAATCAGTGTAAAGCGGCTCCTGCAAAAACATGAGCTCCTCCGAAGGATCCGCAGTGAAGAACGGTTTTAGTCGATGCCCATTTACCTTAAATAAGGTACCATCTTCAGGGTTCTCAAGATCAACCGCACCGTGCGGATAAACGGTGCGGACTACAAAAGGTCCTCTCCATCTGGACCTGAGCTTACCGGGATGAAAGTGTAACCGAGTGTCATAAAGTAGAACCTGTTGACCAGGTTCAAAAGTTTTTCGTAAAAGGTGTTTAACGTGGAACACCTTGGCTCGGTTTTTAGCAGTTATGGCATTGTCATATGCCTCATCCCTTAGCTCCTCCAACTCATTCAATTGCAGCTTTCTGTTGCTGCCCGCATCTCCTAAAGACAAATTTAGCTCTTTGATAGCCCAAAAAGCTTTGTGCTCGATCTCCACTGGGAGGTGGCAAGCCTTCCCATACACAAGCCGATATGGAGACATACCAAGGTCGGTCTTATATGCAGTACGGAAAGCCCATAGTGCATCTATCAGTTTTAGTGACCAATCCTTACGGTTTTTGGAAACCGTTTTCTCCAAAATTTGCTTTATCTGCCGATTTGAAACCTCGGCTTGCCCACATGTTTGGGGGTGATACGGCGTTGACAATTTATGGATGATAGAGTATTTACGCATCAAGGACTCAAAAGTCCTATTGCAGAAATGAGAACCATTATCACTTATAATCGCACGAAGGTGCCCGAATCGAGAAAATATGTGTTCTTTAAGGAATCGAACGACAACTTTTTTATCGTTCGTTCGGCTGGGTACAGCCTCGACCCACTTAGAAACGTAGTCAACCGCCAACAGAATATACACATTTCCAAAAGAGTTAGGAAATGGTCCCATAAAATCTATACCCCAAACATCAAAAATGTCCACTACCAAAATGGGTTGGAGTGGCATTTCGTTTCTCCGCGAAATCCGGCCCAAATGTTGGCACCGGGAGCAAGTTTTGCAGTATTCAAATGCATCCTTGAAGAGTCGTGGCCAATAGAAACCACACTGCAAAACTTTTTCGGCTGTCTTCTTTAGGCCAAAGTGCCCGCCACATGCTTGATCGTGGCAGAAAGACAGCACGCTCTTGACCTCACTCTCGGGCACACACCGACGAATGATTTGGTCGGAACAGTATTTGAAAAGATAGGGTTCATCCCAGTAAAAATGCTTTACTTGGGACAAGAATCGAAGCTTATCCTGTTTCGACCAATCATTAGGAATCAGGCCGGTGGCTAAATAGTTTACAATATCGGCGAACCATGGTTCGCAAGAAATGGTCAAGAGTTGCTCGTCGGGAAAAACGTCAGTGATAGGAAGATCGAGCGTGGGCGAAGAAGGAAGTCATGATAGGTGATCAGCTACTACGTTTTCACATCCCTTTTTGTCCTTAATGACAAGGTCAAATTCTTGCAATAAAAGGATCCAACGTATTAACCTAGACTTAGCATCCTTCTTCGCAAAGAGGTGGCGAAGAGCCGAATGATCAGTGTAAACAACGACTGGAGAGCCGATTAAATAAGGCCGAAATTTTTCGAGTGCGAACACAACAGCTAAAAATTCTTTCTCTGTTGTTGTGTAATTAAGTTGGGCCTCATTTAATGTTCGGCTAGCATAATAAATCACGTGCGACATCTTATTAATGTGCTGTCCAAGAACAGCGCCAATTGCAAAATCTGATGCGTCGCACATGATTTCAAAAGGGTGCGTCCAGTCGGGAGATGAGAGGATGGGCGCAGTGTTGAGTGAATGTTTTAAAGACTCGAATGCTTCAGTGCATGTGGAGTCAAAAGCGAAGGTCGTGTCCTTGGCCAGTAAGAGAGTCAAGGGTCTAGCAATCTTGCTAAAGTCCTTGATAAACCGTCTGTAAAAACCGGCGTGGCCAAGAAAGGCTCTGATATCTTTGACGCATTTTGGGGGAGGTAGATTAGAAATCACTTCGATTTTGGCCCTGTCTACCTCGATGCCGTTTTGCGAGATGACATGTCCTAAGACAATGCCCTCTCGCACCATGAAATGGCACTTCTCCCAATTTAATGTTAGGTTCTTATCCCTGCAGCGGGTAAGAACAGCGTCAAGATGGCGTAAACACTCGTCGAAGGAGTCGCCAAAGATGGAGAAATCGTCCATAAAGATCTCCAAGAACTTTTCAACCATGTCTGAAAAGATCCCCATCATACACCGCTGAAATGTCGCGGGTGCATTGCATAACCCGAAGGGCATGCGACGATAAGCAAAGGTGCCAAAGGGACAAGTGAATGTTGTCTTGTCTTGGTCCTCTTTGGTGATGGAGACTTGATTGTAACCGGAATAGCCATCGAGAAAACAATAGAACTCGTGCCCTGCCAATCGCTCGAGCATTTGGTCAATGAAGGGTAAAGGAAAGTGGTCTTTCCTTGTTGCGGCATTGAGTTTCCTATAGTCTATGCAGACTCGCCACCCAGTTTGGGTGCGAGTGGGAATCAACTCATTTGCCTCGTTTGTAATGACCGTAATGCCCGATTTCTTTGGCACGACGTGGATTGGGCTAACCCATTGGCTATCCGAGATAGGGTAAATGATACCGCTATCCAGACATTTGACAATTTCCTTCTTAACAGCCTCTTTCATGATGGGGTTGAGGCGCCTTTGTGGATCTCGTGCTGGCTTGGCATCATCCATTAAGTGTATATGATGTTCGACTATGAGGGGACTAATCCCCCTAATGTCCGCCATAGACCAGCCGAAAGCTTGCCGATTGTTATGTAAGACCATCAAGAGAGCCTTCTCTTGCTCAAGAGCTAGAGAGGCTGATATAATGACGGGTAAGGTCTCATTATCACCTAGATATGCATATTTTAGGTGTGTCGGCAAAAGCTTTAATTCGAGTTTAGGAGGTGAAACAATAGATGGTAGCAAAGGGGTAGTTGTTTCAAACTCGAATGATTCCATCAAAGGTTCGAACCGAGTGTACGCAACAGTGTCGGATGGTTCAACTAACTCATCCGCAAAAGCAAAAGACTCCAAATCAGGTGATGAGTCTTCGAAGTCATCAATGAAGGTAAAGCACTCAAAATCGTTATCCGCCGCGAAAGCTGAGTCGGATTCTAGGAGGAACGCACTAGTGGCGTTAACATTGCTGTGGTCGAACAAAAAATTCTCGAACTCACAGTCCTCCTCCGCGATCTCATTGATCGAGCAAACGTCGAGTACGCTAGCATTGGGCTCAGCAGGCTGACTTCCTAACTTGAAAATATTGAGCTCAATTGTCATATTGCCGAAAGATAGGTTCATTGAACCGTTACGACAATTGATCACGGCGTTGGAAGTTGCCAAAAATGGTCGACCTAGTATTACCGGAATTTGGTTCCGGGGGTTAGCGACAGGTTGTGTATCCATCACAATAAAGTCAACGGGGAAAATGAAATCCCCTACTCTTATTAACACATCCTCCGGCTCTCCCCTAGGATGGGTTATTGACCGGTCGGCTATTTGGAGAGTACAGTGAGTGGGCTTAAGCTCTCCAACGCCCAATTGCTCGTACACAGAATAGGGTAGCAAATTGACGCTCGCGCCAAGATCTAATAGTGCTCTATTGATGTTCTTGTCCCCAATTGTTATCGAAATGGTAGGACACCCGGGGTCCTTTTGCTTTGGGGGCAAAGAATTTACAAGAGCATCGCTAATAGCACTAGCCACAAAAACTTTCTTTGGCACTTGCGACTTCCTCTTTTTGGTGCATAAGTCCTTTAAAATTTTGGCATATGAAGGAACTTGCTGAATTGCATCCAAAAGAGGGATGTTTATGCTAACCTGTTTGAACAACTCGACAATCTTTTCCATTTGAGGAGTTGGTTTATTGGATCTCAAACGATTAGGAAAAGGAACATTTGGAAAAGTGGTTGAGTCCAATTTTTGTGGATCAGATTGTCGAGTTGGAACGGTACCTCGTGTAGATGTGTTCGTGTCATGAGAATTAGGTCCGTTCAAGCTAGAAGAGGTAGAGCCATGTGAAGGGTGGAGAATAGGCTCTAAAGAAGAAGAAGATAGTGAAGAAGAAGAAGAAGACCCACCGGCAGGGGTGTCATTGTTAATGCCCACATTGTTCCGCAACACTTTTCCCGATCTCAACGTGGTCACAGCATTCACATTATGATTTTGCTGATTGTGTGCAGCATGTGCGTGACCGGGGTTGGGCAATGGTTGAGACGGGAGTTTTCCTTTTTCGCGCTCGCTCAAAGCTGCATTGAGTTGTGCAATTTGTGCCTCAATAGATTTAATACTCTGATCGTGGGAGGTACTATTTTGCACTAAAGATTGAATAGAAGTCTCAAGTCTTGCTGTAGACTGTGTAGATTGCTTAAGGAACGCTTCTAGACTTCTTTCGAGCGAGCTAACCTTATCATTATTAGGTTGAACATAATTGTTTGGCTGGTAAGCATTGTTCGGCACAAAATTGTTCACCTGATTAGGGTAAGGTTGCTGTTGAAATTGTTGCGGTTGATATTGAGTTTGCGAGGGTGCTTGTTGTTGTTGTTGTGGAGGAGGAGGTCTTTGAAAATTATTATTATTTCCTTGGAATTGTTGATTTTGGTTCCAAGCGAAATTTGGGTGACTCCTCCACCCCGGATTATACGTCGAAGAGTACGGATCGTTTCTTTGTCGTAGCTGAAATGCAGCATTGACTTGATCCTGTCCTTGTGTAGATGCATTATAAGGACACTCTTCGGTCAGGTGCGATGGATCCGCACAACAAGCACAGACAGTTCGTGGGGGCATAGCAGGGGCAGGAGAAGACGACGAGATTTTGGTCTCGATTGCTTCTAGCTTTTTCGTAAGAGCGGCCATCTCGGCCTTCATGGCTATTGACATCTCTACTTGATGTATGCCTGCCCTAGATTGACCACTAGAAGATGACGTGGTCTTGGTACTCTCCCCTGTATTGTCTGCTCACTGAGATCCTCGAGAAACTGCCACGCTTCATCACTAGACTTAGAGAGAAAATGACCTTGACAGATGGTTTCTAGCAACTGCTTCGTTGCCGAGTTCAATCCCTCATATAATGTTTGGCAAAGTTGGCAACTTTCTATCCCATGATGAGGGCATTGAACTAATAGGTCCTTGAATCTCTCGAAGCACTTCCAAAATGGTTCAGACGGAAGTTGTGAGAATTGAATTATTTCATTGCGGATTCTGGCAGTCTTATGATGAGGATAAAACTTTTTTAGAAAAGCTTTCACAAACTCATCCCAATTCCTAATAGAATGTGATGCGGTGCTATATAGCCACTTCTCGGCTAGGTCACATAAGGTGAAAGGAATGACCCTTAGCCTTATAGCGTCATCACTCAATTGGGTCGTTTTCATCATAGCGCACACATTTTGGAATTTATTAATAAAGATATATGCGTCTTCAGTTTCCAAACCGTGAAATTTCGGCAGCATATTGATGAAATGTGGTTTAATCTCAAAATTGTCCCCATTTGCCGGTGGGGGTGAAAGACAGGTGAGTAAAGAGGTGCGGATGGGGTAAAAGAGGTCCTGGAGCGCAACTCGTGCGGGCGCTTCAACAGGCGGCTGGTTCGGGTTATTCGCACCTGGTGGAGGCGGAATCATTCCCGTCGGCAAGGTATTATTGGGGTTGAATCCCGACATACCTTCGGTGGAAGAAGTTGAAGGTGAAGGTAAGAAAGTGGACGGATTTTCGACTTCGGTGCCGAAGGGTTCGTTGGTCGGTACCAACGAAACGCGGACTAATCGGGCGTCTGTATCCCTAGTCCAAATTGACATACACTAAAAGGGATAGTGTAGTCAGAAAAAAAAAGAAAAACAGAATGTGGGGGTAAGATAACGTCAGTGAGCGAAATTGGTGTGGTGAATTTTTCAGGTTTCCTTTTTGCGACAAGTTGCAAGTTTTGAAAAGTTTTATTTGTTTTTTTTTTTAATGTTTTATGTGGAAGTTTTGCAAAGAGGTTTTTGAAAACGGACTCGTGACACAACTGTATCAACCACACATGCACAATCAGGCCTAGATCTAGGGTCGCCTAGGTCTACTAGACAGCTCCTAACTAGGGCTAGAAATAGACTTCAAACCGCCTCTTCACGAACAAATACGGCCAGGTAAGTGGGAAGGAACCACCACTACAGTGGGCCTAATTAATAACCACTAGCCTAGACACCGCAATGTCGGTTAGGATAAACGGCCGATGCCTACCCTAGTCCTTTTCCTATTGAGCTCGCTGTCCTTAGGTCTGAGTCTAATCTTTTTTAATTAAAGGTGGTCGATGCAAAATGCTTAGGTGTTTTCTGGGGTCCTGGGAAGGGTGATGAAATCCCCACCCAATCTGAGTTTGGTCAAATAGCCCCTTAAGTCCAATTAAATTATGCAAAACAAGAATTCACTTGCAATCAGTTTTAGCGCGGCGCAAAGAAACCTGCAGCAAATTTGTTATTTAGAAGGGGGAAGAAGAAAAATTTTTAGCGCAAAGAAACCTGCAGAAAATTTTACAGTGGAGATATGGAGGTTTCAGAGGGGAGAGAGAGAGAACTAACCCTGAAAATTTTTAACAGTGAATCCAACAGATGGCCGCGGTTCCGCGGTCTGGGGTGCTCCTTGGCCGCGGTTCCGCGGTATGGTGAAGGGATCGGGCTCTGCAAAAATTTGTGCTGCTCTGGGCTATCAACCCCTCTCTGTTTTTATGTTCTCTTTTCTGTTTTCACCTTCTGTAAAACTCCAGATCCAAAAGTGTTTGCTGTTCCTGCAAGATTCCAATGAAAAACCCTTCAAACAGATAAAGATAATGAAAAGAAAATTTTTGTATTTTGTATTTTCAGATTTTTATAATTTTTCAAAATTTTATATCAACCCGAAATCATACAAAAACGAGAAAATTACGCCATCCCCGGCGACGGCGCCATTTGATTAATCCAAAAATTTGTAGTTTACCGTAATCAGAAACGGCGTCGCTTTGCAGCTAGCCGGTGAATACGGGTCGATTCGCAGGGATGTGTTAGTTTCTGTTTTTGTGTTATAACGAGTTGATTCAAATCGTTGTTTGGTTTTTATCGATTGAATTAAAGACGAAGTTTTATGATAAGGAAAGACTCGTTAGGGTTAGGTCAAAGGTAGGGGTGTTAAGATCTATGTTTTCACCTCTTTCAATGCCATGATTTAAGCTTTTTAGAATTATCACAACAATTATTAGCAAAGGGGATTAGGATGATCGGGAAGAAACAAAGTTTCTTCCTCTAGATCCTTGTCCTTCCTTTCCTATTAATTGTTGTGATCTTCATGGACATCATATATGTCCGGCCTTTTATACTACGATTCACCGTTACCTTGTAGGTAGGGTGTCGTAGGGGGCGGATCATATGTGCGTGCATGAAGATTTTGTTTTAAAAATATGTTGGCATTGAAGGAGGTGAGAGACATCCGTCTCTCACTCACTCCCTTGTTCCTAACCCTAACGAGCGAGGATTTTACTCGCTCATTAGGGAATTATTACAACGAGACATTTTTATGTTTATGTTTTAAAGAGTTTGATTACGACAAATTAAACTAGCTAACTAGTGAACTACAGCAAACAAGTGATTACTAGGGCAAGTAGAACAATTAAACTAATGCAGGAATTTAAAAACTTACAATAAAAGATGATGCTCTGAATTCTCCAACAAATCTCACTTTTATTGAATAAAAAGAGGCATACATTTTTTTAGATCTAGATTACAATTTATAAGTAAATAGAAGAATTAGGGTTTCAGAGTCTCGCGCTTGTTAAATTACAGATTTGACCTCTGAGAATCCTAACATCTGCACCGACACAACTGCACAGAAGAAATCCACCGACACGGGCTCCACATGGCCACGGAACCGCGGCTCAAGGCAGGGTTTGGCCGCAGTTCCGCGGCCAAACTAGGGAAGTGGGCTCTGTGGTTTTTTGGGCTTTCCTCTGGGATTCTTGGCTTTTTGTTTCTATGTGTATTTTCTCTGTTGGGCTTCTAAGTCTTCTCCAGATCTTCAGTGAAACTTGTTCGTATCTTTTGACCGTTCACTTGACATGTTTGGACCTTGCACAGTTCTTTGACTAGGATCCGTCTAATTGTTGGTCAAAAGTCCCTTTTTCTGTTGTTTTGTGTCTTTTTCACTGTATTTGCTCCAGAAACCTGTATCCTGCAACATGCAACAAACGATCGTCAAAAGCATCTGTTTACTTATAAAATGCACGAAAGTGGGGCGTATGAATTGCAATATTATGATGTGAACAATATCCGGAGGATACCTTCGTAGTCTTGAGATGGATGGTAGGGGCCGGTCTGGACTGACGGCGCCCTAGATATTGAGATTTGATACATTGAGATTTTGAGATATTGAGGTACTGAGATTTGATGATCCAGGTCAGTCTGGGTAGCCGGAGCCTGAGATATTGAGATATGTGGATTTATGTTTTTGTGTCGATGCTAGACACGGTTTATACTGATTTCCTTATGATACCTCATTTTTAAAAATACAGAAATCTCACTGAGTTATGAAAGCAGTTTCTTTAGTACATGTACTCTGTTTTCATGCATTCATACATCATCTATATGATATATTGCTATCTGAGGCACTGACACGAGCACTTGGTATTACTGTTGTTTTGTGGTATACCCTAGCCATGGTTATAGACTGCTGGTTATATTTTGATGATATATTATGATCGTATGACCTAGGATTGCGTCATACATGCGATTCCTGTTCGTAGATGTATTCTATTCACGAGTTGGAAACTCACCCCCGTTGTGCCACAGTTCTTGCAGGTTTCGCCGTACAGGTTTCATTATGGGTTTGCTGGCACTATTTCCATTTCCGGGTGACTTGCTAGCAGGTGGGTTTATTGGTATCGCACCCATCATTATATCTTGTATATCATTATTCAGTTGTATCTAGAAGTTCCATCAACCAAACATGTATTTATTTTGAGATAGAGACCAGTGTTGTTTATTCTTTCGACCTTAGAGTCGCGCGTTATATTTCTTGTGGTTTTGAGTTTACTTTTGAGTTTTTGATCCTCGCCCTTGGCGTTGTATAATATATTGCTCGTGTGGTTTTGACCGTCGATTGACAAAGAGCTAGCTCTCGCTTGGGGATGCCTTTTATTGATTTCGTATACTATTCATGTTGTATCCCGTTTGGGGGCCAGTATTTACAAAGGAGACTCTGCCGAAATTTTCAGTAAATATTTGATGTTTTTTTAAAAAACGCATAATTCGGCTTATGCAATTAAAACTACTTGATTTGAATTGGTTTTCCTTCACTCTACAACTTTTCTTGGTTTGGATTTCTGGGTTTTCGGCTTACCTAGATTACATACGCCTCGAGGCGTTTCATAGTTTAAGTGCCGGTCATGTTCCGTACTTTCGGGACGTGACAAAGTTGGTATCAGAGCGTTAGGTTTTACCTTCGGAGCGTAGGATGACCCTAAGTTGATGGAATATGTGACTAAAGTGGAGTGACGTACCGTGGGTATGTTCCGCGGCATACTTACGATACGCTACTCCACTTAAGAAGCCTTAGGATGTACATTTCTTTGCTCAGTATTACATTCATTCCTGATCTAGCCTCATCGGTACCAGTTATGGTTTTGCTGCCACGATTACTGGAAGGGAGAGCTACGGCTAGAGTGGCGGTCTGCATGAGCTCGTCACGAACGAGGACTGACCAGGGCGTAATTCCGGCGACACACGATTGCAGAGATGTGTCTTTTCATTGTGTTTTCGCGCCACGTGCGTTGGGTGGATTGCTGTATGAGGTTACTCGGACGTGCTGATTTGCACTAGAGGATTGAGCCACTGATAGAGGCCAGCCAGATTTTGATGACCGTTGATATATAGCCTATTTATGATGATTGAGGCACGGTTCAACGTGCAGACGAGTGAGCCCGTTATTGCTGCGAACGACAAGATATCGTCCCAAATGTTGGAGCTATTATGGTACGAGTTGTACTAAGAGATGATAGGAGGTCGCTAGTCACCCGAGGATGAATGACTAGGACAGGTAGTTCGTTCGCCAACCCCGATGCGAGGTCATCAGATGGATTGATTTTAGCAAGAGACGACTTCACGCGGAGACGTTGAGAGTCGACAGAGACGATCGAATGTCAGAAACCTATTATTCCAAGTTTAAACTATTCGGAAAGACATGAAGGCAATTCTATGGACCCTCTAGAATAATGATACCCTAACTCGACTTAATGACCGTATGAAAGCCTTTGAACCTTAGGGTTTGCGGCAGTTCCGCGGCGCCATTAGTGAGGCTTGGGTTTGCCCTTCTACGGCTGGACCATCGATGCTGTGGTACGTACTCGATACTATTAAACTGTACCCAAGATGTTGAGCTCTTGGGGGATTATGAGGTTTTGACGAATCCATCGGATGGTTCGACTTCATTCGGATGCTAGGTGGTGAGATGCATTTCTTAGGAGACTCCAGATATGAGGATAGCCGTTGGAGCTCAGTCCATGCAGCCACGACGAGACGAGTCCGATGCAGTCGACATTCGAAAAAGTGGAGTAAGAGGTTCGTACGAAATCTTGATGAGACGACGTTCCACTCTGCCGACATCAGAGATGCGATACGCATGCCGAGGCATTATACTTGGATATACCTTCCAGAAGGAGTCGTGATGAGTATGCAGCCGTTCCGGAACGAGGACAGATCTAGTAAGGGACGATGACTTCCGGACAGTTCGGCAGACACGAGATTTGAGAGAGATTTCGACAAGACCTTTCTGGAATAAATTACGAGAAGACCTGGACCCAGGAGTGGTCATGTTATGCACTGTTAGTGTATATGCCCTAGAGGCCATTACTGTATCATACTAGTTTGTATATTACTTAATGGATGCTTGGGATATTCACCTTGTATATACAATCTTGCTCAAAATAGTAGTATGCTACTTGGTTTGTTTCTACTTCAATGTGTACTTGTGTTTATTTCAGTATATCACTTATACGCATTAGTGGAGCCCTTAGGATCTTTGCTTGATTACCAGCGTTGTGATGGCAGTCACACTAGTGGGGGCTGGGTAATCTATAAGCACATCCTTATTCATGTCCCTGGTCGCAGGACTATCGAGACAGGGCATCGATACTCCGGAGTAGACCAGCGCATGCGCTTCTCATCCCAGTGTGGGAGACGGTCTGTCCCACAGCCGTCAGTACGTCGTACTTGAGATAGTATGCGGGTGCTCGTTAGGTTACGGGTACACTGGACAGGACTCGTCGGGAACTGACTAGTTGGTATTATACCTATCGTCAGTTATCAGTTCCCAGGTGACATGAGTACAGCTTAGTCCGCTGACTTGACACTGTCACTTCGCCTCGGGTGTGTTCCCACTGTACTTTGATCACTACCCTACCACGGCTCAAAGGAGTCGTGCAAACAGGTGGTGGTTGGGTGCAGTCCCGAAGCACTTGGAGGCAGTGACGGTTAGACAGGATTCGTCTCTCCCGGTATTGGGGGTTGACATCGCGCTGTGTCTAGGAGAGCCATTACACGAGTAGTCCCTGGCCAGGGCAAACGAGATATACTGGTAGGTTTCCAGTGTTATCTCAGGGTGTATTGGGCTTCACTCCGGCACGACTTGTACCGCTATTGGGGGACTGACGTTTACCGCCCCCTAGGCCCGCCATGCGATGTATCAGACGAATAGACCGGACTGTACGGAGAATGTCACACTCAGGCTCAGTAGGAGTTCAGATGGGTTTCGCCTCGTCGGTCTTCTTGTCGGCATTACCTGGGGACCGTTATGCACAGCTAGTGCCGCTTGCGGTCTGTGGTTAAACCCACTGCCAGCGTAGTGTCGAGTCTTTAGAGTCCCACACAGAAAGCTTTTCGCCTTTAGGCAAAAGAGTAGAGGTCGCATGGTATTGCGACAGGTCGCGTGGTTTTGCGACAGGGTTCGGTCACATCCGTGCACTTGTGCACGTACAGTGTCCAGACAGTTTACACTAGCGGGCTTTGGTTTAAGCCAGATCCTAGTGTACCTTATGGGATTGGATTTATCCAGTTTGCATTCGTGTTCCTCGGAACGCGGATGCGGGTGTGTATGCACAGTTGACAGGGAGGCAGAGGCGGCGGATTCTCATTAGGGTTGTTGACTGTTGACCGTTGACTATTTGACTTTATGCTCAACCCTAATGAGAATATGATATGTGATTAACTATTATATTAATTAAGTATTATGGTGATATGGTTGTTGACTTGTGGACTTTTGTTGACTTGTTGACTTTGTTGACTTGTTGACTTTTGTTGACTTGTTGACCGGTTGACTAGGCTTGACTAGTTGACCATCATGATAACCATGGTTATCATTTCATGCCAAAGACTTTTTCTTGCTTGCTCATTTGAGTAAAATGAGTGCATGACATGATAAGGTTATGGTTGCTTCTAACCATCACATAAGACTTTTTTGATATGATGAGTTATGATCACTTTGGATTATGAGAGGGTGAAAGACAAAAGAGTTGCTCATTCTTTCTTGCTCATTCTCTCTCTTGTTCTTGAGCTCTCCTCTTGCTCTCACCCTCAACCTCTTGCTCCCTCACTTGATCTATGGTTCTCTTGTCTCATGAGTTGAGAATCAAGAACCATAGATAAAATCCCATTCTAAATCATCTCTACTCATTCTAGTTCACTAGGTTTAGCAAACCAAGTGAACTAGTTTCTTCAAAGAACGAAGAAGGAGCTAAAGGTTGGAGTTTTCAAGTGGATCTATCTTCGGCGTACGGAGACAACGAGAAGGAGCCATCGAACCACCATCGGAGCTTGAAGAGAAGGAGTTCAAGTTTAGGTATAACCATCTTCATCCGAGTAGCTAAATATCTTTAGCTTAGTATGCTAGTTTTAGTTTAGGTAAAGATCCCGACCTAGCTTAGTCCATGTGCCTCTTGCGTTAAAATTTTGATTTTATACCGTTTCCGCCTCCCTGTAAGAACCGGGGGTCGCAACGTAGACTTACAGTGGTATCAGAGCCTAACTAAACTTAAACTAGCTTGGTAGTGAAGTGTAACGAAGTTCGGAACCGGAAAAATCCAAAAACCAAACTTTTACGAAAACTGAGTTTCTGTTGAAATTTTTTTGGCTCAAAATGAAAAACTTTACACTTGTAAATTCGGCTCAGGGTTTTGTGTGAACACCCAAGAAAAACGATACAGTAATTCGTCCAAACCGCCGCCCTTCCGCCGCGCGAGCTAGGCATCCGCCGCGGAAGCGCCGCGCTTTGTCGTCTTCTGTGCATCGTTTTTCGTGCAGTGTGTGTCTGTGTTGGTTTTGGGATTTTTGAAATATATTATATGTGCCCAGATTTTCCAGAAAAGAAATTTCCTTTTGGGGTCCTATAATTCCGTATTTTTTTCCGAACTTCACTGCACTTTGACTATGATGGTTATATCTGTGATGTTTGCATGTATTGAACGTCGGCTAATCGCTATAAGTCGATTGGTCGGGGTTATACATGATCTGTAATGTGCTGGAATGTGTATATAAATATGTTGGATTGTCGCGGGTGAATAGCCGGGGGTTGTGAGATGAGAGTTTTCTTTTCTTGCAATTCATGTAAATTTGTAAATTGATGTAATAATTATTTGTATGGCCGCACAACCGGGAAGGGGTTGTAGCCGTCATTGTATAATTTCTTTTTACTGTTTTTGCTCCTAGGATAGACCCATGGAGGGGTGCACAAACTACCGGGTATGCCGAAGTGTCGAGTGGCCTACTCATGGAGATGAGGGAGGTTGCTACGCTTCGGGTACTTGGCGGGTAGTTTGCCGCACCCGTAGGGGTCTTGGGTGGGGTTTTGGCTATTCACCACGACCGTGTTATCTGTTTTTGTTACAGGCTCGTACAAATTACAGATTGCTAGTATATCCAATGTATTTATCTGTGATCTGAAATGTTTATCATTGCAGTATATCTATATATGATATTATTTAGGCGTTGCTTATGTTTTACAGACGCGCTAGCCCAGCCCCCGCTCTGTCGTTAGTTAAGTAACCTAACGGGTAATGACGAGGCCCCGTGGCGAATGCGAATGGCATAAGCGTACGTCATATTTTGGTTGTTTTCTGCAATGGTAGGATTAAATGATGGGACGTATTAAAAGAACTAATGCAAGAATATCACGCATTAAAAGAACTAATGCAAGATAATAAACCAAGTTAAAGTCGTTGGAACACTCTCGAAAAACCACTCGGTTCTTTTCAAAACAACTTTTAAATGCGGAGCTTGAGCCACTCCTTTTAAAAGCTATCTCGTTCCATCGACCATATCAAGTTCACTACGTTCACGGTTTTGCCAAAACCATCCGTAGCCCTCCGTCGTTTCACATGAATAGTCAATAGTATTCAAGCTGTGTATGTTGGCCAAAGTCAAGGCACAGTGATTGGTAGCTATTGGGTGTTCATGTGTAGCATAGATAGATGCGTTGGTTTGGGACAGTCGTACTGCCATTTTGGCCAAAGTCAAGGGTAGGTACGGATGGATCCAAATTAACCTGGATAATGACGGGTAGAACTTGACATGTGACTTATGATATTTTGGCCAAAGTCAAGGTCATAAGAGCATGGGGCAAAAATCCACATCGGGAGTTTCATAAGTACTGAAACTTGCTAGATTTGCATACCATTTGGAGTGTGATGATTCTGGTAGGATTCCTTCAGTTTCGTCACGCAATGATATTTGGATCCCGATCCTACTGTGAGTATATGCTACTCCTCGGGAAATTTCTCACTTAACGATCAATGCTATAAACCTAGTAGGTGCCTAGAAAGGTGTTAGCGGGGCTACGCCCCCAGGGAAAAGAGGTTCTCTAATTAAGGAACTTTGCGAAAGCGTTGGAAAACCTCCCTCAAAGTACCGACACCGGCCTGGCTGAACGGTTAAGCAAGTATTGTACGGTGGGATTGATCCTGACTAATTCTTCCTTTATGGTTTGAGGAGGGATTCGAGAAACAGTGGGAGCCATCCTGTTTAGACAAACTAAAAACCACTCTAAACTTGCAAGAGCATCATGCTGAGTGTTTCTTCTTCTCTCTCCTAATTGCAGCGACCAATCAACATGACTGGACTTAAGTTACTCCTAGATAAAAACAAACTGACAGGGCCAAACTACAAAGATTGGCTCAGGAATGTCACGATAGCAATCACTTATGACAAGCTGGGGTATCTTCTTACCACCAAAGCTCCCCCTGTCCCTGGTCCAACTTCCAGTGTCGCGGATAAGGAAATCCGCAAGACTTGGGAGATTGATAGCACGAAGGCCAAGTGCCTCCTGCTTGCCTCGATGGACAACGAACATCAGAAGAGGCATGAGAATATGGACATGGAGTCCATATTGCTCCATACAAAAGAACTGTATGGAGAGCAATCACGTATCGCAAGATACGAAGCGTCGAAAAAGTTGTTTTCGACAAGAATGGCCGTCGGATCATCAGTAGCCGAGCACGTGCTAAAGATGATCGGCTACATTGAGGAGCTCGCTGACCTAGGGATCACATTGGAGAGTGAGCTATATACGGATATAGTTCTCCAGTCCCTTCCTTCCACTTACGCCCAGTTCATACTGAACTTCAACCTACAAGAAAAAGAGGTTGAACTTTCAGAGCTCCTCAACATGCTGAGGAGCGCAGAGGGCACCCTATAGAAAGGTAGGGAAACATCCACTTTGTTTGTAGGAGGATCATCTTCTTCTAGGTCCAAGGCGAAAGCCAAGGGAAAGAAGAAGAAGGCCCCCGCCAAACCAAGGGGCGGTGTTAGTAAAGTGGATACGAAGGGAAAAGGTAAAGCAACAAAGATAGCGGGGAAGCTTGTGGATAAGGAAGAATGCTTCTATTGTCATAAGAAAGGACACTGGAAGAATGATTGCAGGGCCTGGAAGGCCAGAACACAGGAATTGAAGCAGGTTGCAGCTTCAGCTTCAGGTGTGTATGTTATTGAAAACTGTCTTTCAATAAACTCTACTTCCTGGGTATTGGATACCGGATCAGGATCTCATATCTGTAATTCTTTGCAGGCGTTGAGAAACCGTAGTGTTTTGAAAGCAGGTGACATGACCCTCAGAGTTGCAAACGGAGCTAGCATGGATGCTAAAGCCGTGGGGGACTATCACCTGGGAATGTCAGATGGACATGTTTTGGTTTTGCGTAATTACTTTTTTGTACCCAACGCAACTTGTAATATCATTTCTGTATCTTTAGTTTCTAAAGAAGGTTATGAATTTGCGTTTGTAAGTAATGTTGTAAACATTCACCTTAATCAAGTATTGATTGGGTCAGGTACTCTGAGTAATGGTATATACGTGTTAAACCAACCACAGATTTTTAATGTCCAGAATACACACAAAAGAAAGTCTCCAGAAATAAATCAGACTTTCTTATGGCATTGTAGATTGGGTCACATCAATGAGAGAAGGTTGACTAAGTTACATACAGAAGGATATTTGAATGCGTTCGAATATCAATCGTATGCCACTTGTCAATCTTGTCTCAAAGGAAAGATGACAAAGACTCCGTTTACTGGACATGGAGTAAGAGCGAGCGAGCTCTTGGGACTCGTACACAGTGACGTGTGCGGTCCAATGTCTACACATGCCCGAAGCGGACATTCTTACTTCATTACTTTTACGGATGACTTCTCAAGGTACGGTTATGTCTTCTTAATGAAACATAAGTCCGAGGCCTTTGGAAAATTCCAGGAGTATAAGAATGAAGTAGAGAAACAGACCGGCAAAAGTATTAAGATTCTAAGATCGGATCGAGGTGGAGAATACTTACGTGCCGAGTTCCTGGACTATTTAAAAGAGAACGGAATTCTCTCTCAGCTTACTCCTCCATACACCCCGCAACATAACGGTGTATCGGAGAGACGGAACCGCACCCTATTGGATATGGTGCGGTCCATGATGGGTAATGCTGAGTTACCGCGATCATTCTGGGGGTATGCGCTAGAATCAGCAGCGTACCTTTTGAACCGAGTTCCGACTAAGACTGTGCCTACCACGCCATTTGAGATGTGGTGTGGGAAGAGAGCCCATCTTAATCACATTAAGATATGGGGAAGTCCGGCTTTTGTCAAAAAGCAGCATGCGGACAAGCTCGAGGCACGCTCAGTACTGTGCAAGTTTGTGGGATATCCAAAGAATTCCAAGGGATATTTCTTCTACTGTGAGGAGGAACAAAAAGTTCTTGTTTCTCGACATGCCCATTTTCTAGAACACCAGTTCATAGAAAAAGAAATAAGTGGGAGCGCAGTAGAACTGGAAGAAATTCCAGAACCACAGACTGTTACTGAAAGCTTGATGGAACCAGAGGGTTCAACAGAACAGGACATTCCTACGCCGCTCCGCAGGAGTAGTAGGCAGTCTCATCCGCCCGAGAGATACTACGGTTTTCTCATAGATGGGGATAGAGAGGATTGCATCATAGATTATGATGAGCCTACTAGCTTCCAGCAGGCCGTTCAGAGCGTTGACTCAGTGAAATGGCTGGATGCAATGCGGACCGAAATGGAGTCCATGTACACCAACAAGGTATGGACGTTGGACATTGCTCCAGACGGGGTAAAACCCGTAGGATGCAAGTGGATCTTCAAAAGGAAGATTGGTGTAGATGGACAGGTTGAGACCTATAAAGCTAGGCAGGTAGCAAAGGGTTTTCGTCAAAGACCTGGCTTGGACTACGACGAAACCTTTTCTCCAGTAGCCATGCTGAAATCCATTCGGATCCTTCTTGCCATTGCTGCCTTCCACGATTATGAGATCTGGCAAATGGACGTAAAGACAGCTTTTCTAAATGGAAATTTAGAGGAGTGTGTCTATATGGACCAGCCGGAAGGTTTCATTCAGAGTGGGAGCAGCGGAAAGGTGTGCAAGTTGCTTAAGTCCATCTATAGACTAAAGCAGGCATCGCGGAGTTGGAACATCTGCTTTGATGAGACGGTCAAAGAATTTGGCTTTATCAAAAATCCAGATGAACCATGCATCTATAGTAGATTTGTAGCGAGAACTGTAGTATTCCTCGTTTTGTACGTGGATGACATTCTCTTAATAGGAAATGACATTCCTATGCTACAATCTGTCAAGGGGTTCTTGTCACACAGGTTCTCCATGAAAGACCTGGGTGATGCCTCATACATTCTGGGTATCCGGATCTACCGTGACAGATCCAAGAGGATATTAGGACTTTCGCAGTCCAGGTACATCGACACCATACTGAAGAGGTTCAGTATGGAAGATTCCAAGCGCGGTAACCTACCGGCTTGTCACGGGATCACCCTCTCTAAAGAGATGTCTCCCAAGACTGATTTGGAGAGGGATCGCATGTCTATTATACCCTACGCTTCTGCGGTAGGCTCTATAATGTATGCGATGTTGTGTACCAGACCGGATGTAGCTTATGCACTGAGTGTGGTAAGCCGGTATCAGTCTAACCCTGGGGAGAAACACTGGATAGCGGTAAAGAACATTCTCAAGTACCTGAGAAGGACTAAGGAGATGTTCTTGGTATATGGCGGAAAAGACCTCCAGATCGAGGCCTTTGCTGACTCCAGCTTCCAGAGTGACAAGGATGATTCCAAGTCCATGTCGGGTTTTGTCTTTACCCTCAATGGAGGGGCGGTGTGTTGGAAGAGTTCCAAACAGGAAACCGTTGCAGACTCGACGATGGAAGCGGAATACATCGCTGCATCTGATGCCGCAAAAGAAGCTGTCTGGATGAGAAAGTTCTTGAAAGAACTTCAGGTGGTTCCGTCCATTGTTGATCCAATACCTCTGTATTGCGACAACAACGGGGCTATAGCTTTAGCGAAGGAACCCAGGTCCCATCAGAGATCCAGGCACATCTTGAGGCGGTATCACCTGATCAGGGAGATCGTGGATCGCCAGGAGATCGAGGTTCGGAGAGTCGATTCAGAAGACAACACTGCAGATCCATTCACCAAGGCCTTGCCCCAGACTCAGTTCGAGCGGCTGATCGAGATGATAGGTCTTCGATACGCCAGTACATGGCCTTAGTGCAAGTGGGAGATTGTTAGTGTATATGCCCTAGAGGCCATTACTGTATCATACTAGTTTGTATATTACTTAATGGATGCTTGGGATATTCACCTTGTATATACAATCTTGCTCAAAATAGTAGTATGCTACTTGGTTTGTTTCTACTTCAATGTGTACTTGTGTTTATTTCAGTATATCACTTATACGCATTAGTGGAGCCCTTAGGATCTTTGCTTGATTACCAGCGTTGTGATGGCAGTCACACTAGTGGGGGCTGGGTAATCTATAAGCACATCCTTATTCAGGTCCCTGGTCGCAGGACTATCGAGACAGGGCATCGATACTCCGGAGTAGACCAGCGCATGCGCTTCTCATCCCAGTGTGGGAGACGGTCTGTCCCACAGCCGTCAGTACGTCGTACTTGAGATAGTATGCGGGTGCTCGTTAGGTTACGGGTACACTGGACAGGACTCGTCGGGAACTGACTAGTTGGTATTATACCTATCGTCAGTTATCAGTTCCCAGGTGACATGAGTACAGCTTAGTCCGCTGACTTGACACTGTCACTTCGCCTCGGGTGTGTTCCCACTGTACTTTGATCACTACCCTACCACGGCTCAAAGGAGTCGTGCAAACAGGTGGTGGTTGGGTGCAGTCCCGAAGCACTTGGAGGCAGTGACGGTTAGACAGGATTCGTCTCTCCCGGTATTGGGGGTTGACATCGCGCTGTGTCTAGGAGAGCCATTACACGAGTAGTCCCTGGCCAGGGCAAATGAGATATACTGGTAGGTTTCCAGTGTTATCTCAGGGTGTATTGGGCTTCACTCCGGCACGACTTGTACCGCTATTGGGGGACTGACGTTTACCGCCCCCTAGGCCCGCCATGCGATGTATCAGACGAACAGACCGGACTGTACGGAGAATGTCACACTCAGGCTCAGTAGGAGTTCAGATGGGTTTCGCCTCGTCGGTCTTCTTGTCGGCATTACCTGGGGACCGTTACGCACAGCTAGTGCCGCTTGCGGTCTGTGGTTAAACCCACTGCCAGCGTAGTGTCGAGTCTTTAGAGTCCCACACAGAAAGCTTTTCGCCTTTAGGCAAAAGAGTAGAGGTCGCATGGTATTGCGACAGGTCGCGTGGTTTTGCGACAGGGTTCGGTCACATCCGTGCACTTGTGCACGTACAGTGTCCGGACAGTTTACACTAGCGGGCTTTGGTTTAAGCCAGATCCTAGTGTACCTTATGGGATTGGATTTATCCAGTTTGCATTCGTGTTCCTCGGAACGCGGATGCGGGTGTGTATGCACAGTTGACAGGGAGGCAGAGGCGGCGGATTCTCATTAGGGTTGTTGACTGTTGACCGTTGACTATTTGACTTTATGCTCAACCCTAATGAGAATATGATATGTGATTAACTATTATATTAATTAAGTATTATGGTGATATGGTTGTTGACTTGTTGACTTTGTTGACTTGTTGACTTTTGTTGACTTGTTGACCGGTTGACTAGGCTTGACTAGTTGACCATCATGATAACCATGGTTATCATTTCATGCCAAAGACTTTTTCTTGCTTGCTCATTTGAGTAAAATGAGTGCATGACATGATAAGGTTATGGTTGCTTCTAACCATCACATAAGACTTTTTTGATATGATGAGTTATGATCACTTTGGATTATGAGAGGGTGAAAGACAAAAGAGTTGCTCATTCTTTCTTGCTCATTCTCTCTCTTGTTCTTGAGCTCTCCTCTTGCTCTCACCCTCAACCTCTTGCTCCCTCACTTGATCTATGGTTCTCTTGTCTCATGAGTTGAGAATCAAGAACCATAGATAAAATCCCATTCTAAATCATCTCTACTCATTCTAGTTCACTAGGTTTAGCAAACCAAGTGAACTAGTTTCTTCAAAGAACGAAGAAGGAGCTAAAGGTTGGAGTTTTCAAGTGGATCTATCTTCGGCGTACGGAGACAACGAGAAGGAGCCATCGAACCACCATCGGAGCTTGAAGAGAAGGAGTTCAAGTTTAGGTATAACCATCTTCATCCGAGTAGCTAAATATCTTTAGCTTAGTATGCTAGTTTTAGTTTAGGTAAAGATCCCGACCTAGCTTAGTCCATGTTGCCTCTTGCGTTAAAATTTTGATTTTATACCGTTTCCGCCTCCCCGTAAGAACCGGGGGTCGCAACGTGGACTTACATGCACACCGGCAGGCCAGAGTTCAGGATCGTCGACGAGACATGCTATGAGTGACCACGACTGTTGGCCAGAGATTCTTGGAGGATGTGCTTGAGCGGGACTATTCCGCCATACTTGATTTCGGTATTTTGGGCGATCTATTCGCATGATTGATTTTGATGACTGAGTTTCAGGATATTTGTTTTCATGCACCATGGTTGCACCTGCTGAGTATTTATGATTTCTGCACAGTGTTGCACTTGATATCGTTTTCGTGCCTTGGTTTCTCACGTTTATGATTTTATGGGTTTCATACAGTTGAGTTGATTTTGTGCGTATGTATGCACACGATTTGGTTTTTGCATTCGGTATAGTTCATATATGCTTGCAGTGCAGTGTTACGTATGCTGTGCATTTAGATGCACTGGACTTCGATTTCGATTGTGATGTTCGATATTTGTTTTGTGCACCTTGTGCACCTGATTGGACTTTGTGCATGTTCGGCGCTTGATATCGGATTTCATGATTTCGTGCACGATGGATGCACCTGATTTGGATTTTCACGCATGTTGGGCGCATGTTTTGAGGTGCGATTTTGGTGCACACCAGATGCACTAAATCGAGATTCTTCGTGCATGTCAGATGCACCTGATTTTGCTGTCAGGCACCCACGTTGCCTATGACAGATGTTTCGTGCATACCCGATGCACTAAGATCTTGTTTCTGTGCACATGTTGGCACATATATGAATTTTGATTTCCGGGCGCACCAGACGCACGTAGTATTCGTATGCATATTTTGGGATTGATTTCTTATAGAGCAGTACGTTTTTATGATATTTTCTATGTGTTTTCGTACTGAGCAGGACTAGTCAGAGGACAGTACCTGAATGTATTTTGCATGCATTGATAGCTATCGAAGGGAATTCCAAAAAGCGAGCTATAGTCTCAGTATTTACCTACGTGTCTGATATGACATGAAACGTTTAAAACAAGAAAAACCTTCCAAATTGTTTCCCAAAATGGCGGAACGTATAGTTCAAAAAAAAGGTATATATGTATATGATTATTTTCTTATGATAGACGTCCGCCACTGTGCAGTGTTATGCGCATTGCACAGCGACTTTAAGAGATTTGGCATGCATTCCCTTCAGATATTTACATGTATTGATTTGATATTTACGTGTATAGTTTCGAGTTATATCATATTAGTTTTGTATTGGATTTGACATTTGTGTCTTTACCATGACTCCGATGATTGCGGGATGCTTGACGGAGTTTTGATTTTGAGTTATATGCTCATTTTTCATTCGCATGCGCTGCGCTACGATTTGTTTTATGTATTTACGATTTCGGAGCCCCGACGACTTGATGGTTTTGGCTTAGATGTTTTAGTATTTGGGGAGTGTTTTAATTTAAATTCGGGGACCGAATTTCTTTAAGGGGGGAAGATTGTAACGTTTTGAAAATCGTTTCGGTGAAATTTCGGAAAATCGGTAAAATAAGCTGGTTTTCTGTAAAAAATTAAAATACAAATATCTTTATTATAAAATTAAATATACATATTCTAGCTATGTAATTGCTACTATTTGGTGTTTATTGAGCCACTGGTGAAATTTCAAATTTTCTGAAATTTTTTCCGAAATTAATTATTTTAATATTATTTTAAACCGTCACTAATACATTTAATTAGGGAAAATTACAAATTGGAATGAGTTGAAACAAATTTTTTGCATCATAACACATTAAACAAAATTTTATCATGTGGTTTTTGAAATAAAATGGTTTGCCAAAGCGGTTTAGAAAATATCGAAGAAAAAGGCTTTTTTCGGTGAAATTAGTGTTAATGGGAATTGGGGTGTTGTATTTATCTTTTTCCCCCACCCACACATACACACACACACCCCATTTTCCTCCCATGGCTGAGCCTAGGCTGCCCCAATCACCCAAGTCCCCACCTCATTCCTCACACATAGAATAGAGAATAAAAAAGAAAAGAAAAGAAAAGGAAATAAAGAAAATGAAGCTTGATCTTGTGTTGACTTTAAAACCCACACCACTCTCTCTCTCCCCTTCACAACATTGGTCGAGCCCTCTTTTTCCAGAACACCACAACAGCCCCTCTTTCTTCCTCTCTCATTTTGCATCAAAAAAATTCAACAAAATGACCAAAAATCAACACAAAAATCCCACAAAATCAAAATCCAATCTCTACCCATTTCTTCTTAACCTATTCTAGTGTGGATCATGGATCAAGAAGCTATTTTGGAGGCCAAGATTTTCATGTTAGATCTTCAAATTTGAGAGGTATAATCTTACACTAATTGTACCTTGTTAGTTTTTATTGTGATCTAAACTAATTAGGTGTTTAAATTGTGGGTTTAATTGAAAGTTGAAATTTAAAGAGAAGAGTTGAATTGGGAGTTAGGATTTGGATTATTCGGTTATGGTTGTGTTGTGTAATTTATAATCTTGAGAATTTCAAAACCCAAACTAGTTGTTAGTTGCAAATTCACTTTAAAAAGAAATTGTCCAAATTGTATTATGTTGCAAACTAGATTTTAGGATTAATGTAATTAAGTGAGATTAAAATCTAGTTAGGATTTTTAGCACATCATTAAGATTTCCATAAGTGGTTTAATACCTTTGAATCATGCAAAATCAAGCTTAGTTGTTGTTTTGTGCATTTTTACTTGAAATTGTTAAAATTTGATAAAATTGCAAAACTAGAATTTTTAGTTTTATAAAAATTGATGAGATTAAATTGTGGAAATGGTTTATATGACATAATTATGATATTTAGTGGATATTATGGCCATTAGTTTTGTTAAAACATCAAGTTTCGAATTAAAACGAAAATTTAGTGCTTTCTAGGTTTTCGGAAATAAATTGATTTGATTTATTTTGGGGTTTTGATGAGTTGCATTCTACTTAATATTATAATTAATGAGTTTTGAAATCATCATTGGTGTGTTTTGGTTTTCTCGATGTGTTGATGTTGGTACATCGACATCGAGGATTGGTTTGACTATTCTTGCATGCGTAGGCGATAGGTTTTGACCTTTACGTGATACGCGTGCCGATTTGGTTTCGTATGCCGTTTCGATTTCGAATTTGGTTTTTATGCGACACAATACGTTATGACATGTAGGTACCCCCATGTGGACTTCGAGATGACAAGCAAGCGCGTGGTGACGTCGGCACTGGCGAGCGAGAACCAGGTGAGTTGATTTATATCTACGGGGAGAAGTCGGGTGGATGGTGTATAGCACCCCCGTAGTTCGATGTATAGTATGTATATATACTATATATTTATGATATCTATCTTGTGTGACATGGATGTTAATGATAGGGTTACATGTTCATGGATTAGAAGTGTTACTTGCAAAACCCTAGAGTAGTTGTTGCACCTATGCACGCACACTTACTTGTATACATTCATTATTTTACCTGTGCGTATATGGGGATATGTATATATATATATATACACATGGGCATGGGACTATGTATATATATATATATATATATATACGTATACATATACACGAATTATGAGGATAGTACTTGGGATTGGAGATGAGTCGATGAGATTGGGCTTGAGGCCGTGAGATCGGTGAGGTGATATGGTCCGTAATTGAGATACGATATGATATCTTAGCGGGTTGTTTGGGCGTGGTGTTTTCATACACACGCATGCATTACATTGATTATATCAGTATTGTACTAGACGTAGATCAGTACCCCGGATTATGATCTTTCATAAAGAGGATACCAGATGAACAATGTGATGAATGCGATATTGACCCGTACCCAGATTTGGGATGCCGTACGACGGATTTACGTACGAGCTATATATTGAAGATTGATCCGCACTCTTGACTTGGGAATATCTGATTATAGATATGGTATCGGATTGATAGTATCGAGGCGGGATCACCGACTAATATATATTCATATATGTATTGACTCAGATACTAGGCGGTTTCCTTACCTTTAGTTCAGCCGTATAGTTTAGTGTAGTTGTCAGACTAGATTAGATTTCTACCTATTTCAAAACTAACGGATCGTAGGTATTTTAAAAGACAGGTCAAGGGATCTACGGATATTTCAAAAGACGTATCCTTTCTTAAAACCACCGTAGCCCTTATTTTCAAAACCCCACGATTCGTGTTATTTCAAAGGGCACCATTATTTAGTATTTAGCTCCCGCTCATTATTGTTTTTCGCTCTGCATCGCATGCCTATATTATAATTTCTTATTGCATTGTTGATATCATACTGTTAGGACACCAGCACCATTACCGATGATGCGTATGTACCACGTACACTTACTTGCCGGCTCACACACATCTTCATCGGTAATTGCCATGTCACGCACACCTTAGAAAATATTATTGCCTAATGTAGCTTGTTAACTAGTAGTTTAGACATTGTAGTTGTTACTTATCACTTCATGCATACTGTTATTCATTATATTCCGCATTCATGGATTCTCATGCTTATATTCATGGTTTTACATGCTATTGATGATTCGGATTTCCATGATATTTTCTGGATTTGGAGGAAAACCGCAAAACATATATAAACTGCTTTATCTCTTTTTAAATAAAAATGCGGTTTTCCCATGATGTATGAGTCGTCCACCATGAGTTTGCTGATGGATTTCGAGACCCGATTCGAGTAGTTGGATGAACCGTTTCGGGTACATGGTGGGCCCGGTATGGTACCCCGGGGCGAGAAGGTCGTGTTGTTGACGTTGAGCCTGGCAGGGGAGCACTACCGACCGGTGATTTTACCCGACGCGTCGGATATCCGGAGGATACCTTCGTAGTCTTGAGATGGATGGTAGGGGCCGGTCTGGACTGACGGCGCCCTAGATATTGAGATTTGATACATTGAGATTTTGAGATATTGAGGTACTGAGATTTGATGATCCAGGTCAGTCCGGGTAGCCGGAGCCTGAGATATTGAGATATGTGGATTTATGTTTTTGTGTCGATGCTAGACACGGTTTATACTGATTTCCTTATGATACCTCATTTTTAAAAATAGAGAAATCGCACTGAGTTATGAAAGCAGTTTCTTTAGTACATGTACTCTGTTTTCATGCATTCATACATCATCTATATGATATATTGCTATCTGAGGCACTGACACGAGCACTTGGTATTACTGTTGTTTTGTGGTTATAGGCAGCTGGTTATATTTTGATGATATATTATGATCGTATGACCTAGGATTGCGTCATACATGCGATTCCTGTTCGTAGATGTATTCTATTCACGAGTTGGCATCTCACCCCCGCTGTGCTACAGTTCTTGCAGGTTTCCCCGTACAGGTATCATTACGGCTTTGCTGGCACTATTTCCATTTCAGGGTGACTTGCTAGCAGGTGGGTTTGTTGGTATCGCACCCATCATTATATCTTGTATATCATTATTCAGTTGTATCTAGAAGTTCCATCAACCAAACATGTATTTATTTTGAGACAGAGACCAGTGTTGTTTATTCTTTCGACCTTAGAGTCGCGCGTTATATTTCTTGTGGTTTTGAGTTTCCTTTTGAGTTTTCGATACTCGCCCTTGGCGTTGTATATTATATTGCTCGTGTGGTTGTGACCGTCGATTGACAAAGAGATAGCTCCGGCTTAGGGATGCCTTTTATTGATTTCGTATACTATTCATGTTGTATCCCGTTTGGGGGCCAGTATTTACAAAGGAGACTCTGCCGAAATTTTTAGTAAATATTTGATTTTTTTTTAAAAAAACGCATAATTCGGCTTATGCTATTAAAACTACTTGATTTGAATTGGTTTTCCTTCACTCTACTACTTTTCTTGGTTTGGATTTCTGGGTTTTCGGCTTACTTAGATTACGTACGCCTTGAGACGTTTCGTAGTTTAAGTGCCGGTCATGTTCCGTACTTTCGGGACGTGACAAAGTTGGTATCAGAGTGTTAGGTTTTACCTTCGGAGCGTAGGATGACCCTTGGTTGATGGAATATATGACTAAAGTGGAGTGACGTACCGTGGGTATGTTCCGCGACATACTTACGATACGCTACTCCACTTAAGAAGCCTTAGGATGTACATTTCTTTGCTCAGTATTACATTCATTCCTGATCTAGTCTCATCGGTACCAGTTATGGTTTTGCTGCCATGATTACTGGAAGGGAGAGCTACGGCTAGAGTGGCGGTCTGCATGAGCTCGTCACGAACGAGGACTGACCAGGGCGTAATTCCGGCGACACACGATTGCAGAGATGTGTCTTTTCATTGTGTTTTCGCGCCACGAGCGTTGGGTGGATTGCTGTATGAGGTTACTCGGACGTGCTGATTTGCACTAGAGGATTGAGCCACTGATAGAGGCCAGCCAAATTTTGATGACCGTTGATATATAGCCTATTCATGATCATTGAGGCACGGTTCAACGTGCAGACGAGTGAGCCCGTTATTGCTGCGAACGACGAGATATCGTCCCAAATGTTGGAGCTATTATGGTACGAGTTGTACTAAGAGATGATAGGAGGTCGTTAGTCACCCGAGGATGAATGACTAGGACAGGTAGTTCGTTCGCCAACCCCTATGCGAGGTCATCAGATGGATTGATTTTAGCAAGAGACGACTTCACGCGGAGACGTTGAGAGTCGACAGAGACGATCGAATGTCAGAAACCTATTATTCCAAGTTTAAACTATTCGGAAAGACATGAAGGCAATTCTATGGACCCTCTAGAATAATGATACCCTAACTCGACTTAATGACCGTGTGAAAGCCTTTGAACCTTATGGTTTGCGGCAGTTCCGCGGCGCCATTAGTGAGGCTTGGGTTTGCCCTTCTACGGCTGGACCATCGATGCTGTGGTACGTACTCGATACTATTAAACTGTACCCAAGATGTTGAGCTCTTGGGGGATTATGAGGTTTTGACGAATCCATCGGATGGTTCGACTTCATTTGGATGCTAGGTGGTGAGATGCATTTCTTAGGAGACTCCAGATACGAGGATAGCCGTTGGAGCTCAGTCCATGCAGCCACGACGAGACGAGTCCGAAGCAGTCGACATTAGAGAAAGTGGAGTAAGAGGTTCGTACGAGATCTTGATGAGACGACGTTCCACTCTGCCGACATCAGAGATGCGATACGCATGCCGAGGCATTGTACTTGGATATACCTTCCAGAAGGAGTCGTGATGACTATGCAGCCGTTCCGGAACGAGGACAGATCTAGTAAGGGACGATGACTTCCGGACAGTTCGGCAGACATGAGATTTGGGAGAGATTTCGACATGACCTTTCTGGAATAAATTACGAGAAGACTTGGACCCAGGAGTGGTCATGTTATGCACACCGGCAGGCCAGAGTTCAGGATCGTCGACGAGACATGCTATGAGTGACCACGACAGCTGGCCAGAGATTCTTGGAGGATGTGCTTGAGCGGGACTATTCCGCAATACTTGATTTCGGTATTTTGGGCGATCTATTTGCATGATTGATTTTGATGACTGAGTTTCAGGATATTTGTTTTCATGCACCATGGTTGCACCTGCTGAGTATTTATGATTTCTGCACAGTGTTGCACTTGATATCGTTTTCGTGCCTTGGTTTCTCACGTTTATGATTTTATGGGTTTCATACAGTTGAGTTGATTTTGTGCGTATGTACGCACACGATTTGGTTTTTGCACTCGGTATAGTTCATATATACTTGCAGTGCAGTGTTACGTATGTTGTGCATTTAGATGCACTGGACTTCGATTTCGATTGTGATGTTCGATATTTGTTTTGTGCACCTTGTGCACCTGAACGGATTTTGTGCATGTTCGGCGCTTGATATCGGATTTCATGATTTCGTGCACGATGGATGCACCTGATTTGGATTTTCGCGCATGTATGGCGCATGTTTTGAGGTGCGATTTTGGTGCACACCAGATGCACTAAATTGAGATTCTTCGTGCATGTCAGATGCACCTGATTTTGCTGTCAGGCACCCACGTTGTCTATGACAGATGTTTCGTGCACACCCGATGCACTTAGATCTTGTTTCTGTGCACATGTTGGCACATATATGAATTTTGATTTCCGGGCGCACCAGACGCACGTAGTATTCGTATGCATATTTTGGGATTGATTTCTTATAGAGCAGTACGTTTTTATGATATTTGCTATGTGTTTTCGTACTGAGCAGGACTAGTCAGAGGACTGTACCTGAATGTATTTTGCATGCATTGATAGCTATCGAAGGGAATTCCAAAAAGCGAGCTATAGTCTCAGTATTTACCTACGTGTCTGATATGACATGAAACGTTTAAAACAAGAAAAACCTTCTAAATTGTTTCCCAAAATAGCGAAACGTATAGTTCAAAAAAAAGGTATATATGTATATGATTATTTTCTTATGATAGACGTCCGCCTCTGTGCAGTGTTATGCGCATTGCACAACGACTTTAAGAGATTTGGCATGCATTTCCTTCAGATATTTACATGTATAGATTTGATAATTACGTGTATAGTTTCGAGTTATATCATATTAGTTTTGTATTGGATTTGACATTTGTGTCTTTGCCATGACTCCGATGATTGCGGGATGCTTGACGGAGTTTTGATTTTGAGTTATATGCTCATTTTTCTTGCGCATGCGCTGCGCTACGATTTGTTTTATGTATTTACGATTTCGGAGCCCCGACGACTTGATGGTTTTGGCTTGAATGTTTTAGTATTTGGGGGGAGTTTTAATTTAAATTCGGGGACCGAATTTCTTTAAGGGGGGAAGATTGTAACGTTTTGAAAATATTTTCGGTGAAATTTCGGAAAATCGGTAAAATAAGGGGGTTTTTAGTAAAAAGTCAAAATACAAATATCTTTATTATAAAATTAAATATACATATTCTAGCTATGTAATTGCTACTATTTGGTGTTTATTGATCCACTGGTGAAATTTCAAATTTTCTGAAATTTTTTCCGAAATTAATTTCTTTTAATATTATTTTAAGCCGTCACTAATACATTTAATTAGGGAAAATTTCAAATTGGAATGAGTTGAAACAAATTTTTTGCATCATAACACATTAAATAAAATTTTATCATATGGTTTTTGAAATGAAATGGTTTGCCAAAACGGTTTAGAAAATATCGAAGAAAAAGGCTTTTTTCGGTGAAATTAGTGTTAATGGGAATTGGGGTATTGTATTTATCTTTTTCCCCCACCCACACATACACACACACACCCCATTTTCCTCCCATGGCTGAGCCTAGGCTGCCCCAATCACCCAAGTCCCCATCTCATTCCTCACACATAGAATAAAGAATAAAAAAGAAAAGAAAAGAAAAGGAAATAAAGAAAATGAAGCATGATCTTGTGTTGACTTTAAAACCCACACCACTCTCTCTCTCCCCCTCACAACATTGGCCGAGCCCTCTTTTTCCTGCACACCACAACAGCCCCTCTTTCTTCCTCTCTCATTTTGCATCAAAAAAATTCAACAAAATGCCCAAAAATCAACACAAAAATCCCACAAAATCAAAATTCAATCTCTACCCATTTCTTCTTAACCTATTCTAGTGTGGATCATGGATCAAGAAGCTATTTTGGAGGCCAAGATTTTCATGTTAGATCTTCAAATTTGAGAGGTATAATTTTACACTAATTGTACCTTGTTAGTTTTTATTGTGATCTAAGCTAATTAGGTGTTTAAATTGTGGGTTTAATTGAAAGTTGAAATTTAAAGAGAAGAGTTGAATTGGAAGTTAGGGTTTGGATTATTTGGTTATGGTTGTGTTGTGTAATTTATAATCTTGAGAATTTCAAAACCCAAACTAGTTGTTAGTTGCAAATTCACTTTAAAAAGAAATTGTCCAAATTGTATTATGTTGCAAACAAGATTTTAGGATTAATGTAATTAAGTGAGATTAAAATCTAGTTAGGATTTTTAGCACATCATTAAGGTTTCCATGAGTGGTTTAATACCTTTGAATCATGCAAAACCAAGCTTAGTTGTTGTTTTGTGCATTTTTACTTGAAATTGTTAAAATTTGATAAAATTGCAAAACTAGAATTTTTAGTTTTATAAAAATTGATGAGATTAAATTGTGGAAATGGTTTATATGACATAATTATGATATTTAGTGGATATTATGGCCATTAGTTTTGGTAAAACATCAAGTTTCGAATTAAAACGAAAATTTAGCGCTTTCTAGATTTTCGGAAATAAATCGATTTGATTTATTTTGGGGTTTTGATGAGTTGCATTCTACTTAATATTATAATTAATGATTTTTGAAATCATCATTGGTGTGTTTGGGTTTTCTCGATGTGTTGATGTTGGTACATCGACATCGAGGGTTGGTTTGACTATTCTTGCATGTGTAGGCGATAGGTTTTGACCTATACGTGATACGCGTGCCGATTTGGTTTCGTATGCCGTTTCGATTTCGAATTTGGTTTTTATGCGACACAATACGTTATGACATGTAAGTACCCCCATGTGGACTTCGAGATGACAAGCAAGCGCGTGGTTACGTCGGCACTGGCGAGCGAGGTCCAGGTGAGTAGATTTATATCTACGGGGAGAAGTCGGGTGGATGGTGTATAGCACCCCCGCAGTTCGATGTATAGTATGTATATATACTATATATTTATGATATCTATCTTGTGTGACATGGATGTTAATGATAGGGTTACATGGTCATGGATTAGAAGTGTTACTTGCGAAACCCTAGAGTAGTTGTTGCACCTATGCACGCACACTTACTTGCATACATTCATTATTTTACCTGTGCATATATGGGGATATGTATATATATATATATACACATGGGCATGGGACTATGTATATATATATATATACATATACATATACATGGATTATGAGGATAGTACTTGGGATTGGAGATGAGTCGATGAGATTGGGCTTGAGGCCGTGAGATCGGTGAGGTGATATGGTCCGTAATTGAGATATGATATGATATCTTAGCGGGTTGTTTAGGCTTGGTGTTTTCATACACACGCATGCATTACATTTATTGTATCAGTATTGTACTAGACGTAGATCAGTACCCCGGATTATGATCTTTGATAAAGAGGATACCAGATGAACAATGTGATGAATGCGATATTGACCCGTACCCATATTTGGGATGCCGTACGACGGATTTACGTACGAGCTATATATCGATGATTGATCCACACTCTTGACTTGAGAATATCTGATTATAGATATGGTATCGGATTGATAGTATCGAGGCGGGATCACCGACTAATATATATTCATATATGTATCGACTCAGATACTAGGCGGTTTCCTTACCTTTAGTTCAGCCGTATAGTTTAGTGTAGTTGTCAGACTATATTAGATTTCTACCTATTTCAAAACTAACGGATCGTAGGTATTTTAAAAGACAGGTCAAGGGATCTACGGATATTTCAAAAGACGTATCCTTTCTTAAAACCACCGTAGCCCTTATTTTCAAAACCCCACGATTCGTGTTATTTCAAAGGGCACCATTATTTAGTATTTAGCTCCCGCTCATTATTGTTTTTCGCTCTGCATCGCATGCTTATATTATAATTTCTTATTGCATTATTGATATCATACTGTTAGGACACCATCACCATTACCGATGATGCGTATGTACCACGTACACTTACTTGCCGGCTCACACACATCTTCATCGGTAATTGCCATGTCACGCACACCTTAGAAAATATTATTGCCTAATGTAGCTTGTTAACTAGTAGTTTAGACATTGTAGTTGTTACTTGTCACTTCATGCATACTGTTATTCATTATATGCCGCATTCATGGATGCTCATGCTTATATTCATGGTTTTACATGCTATTGATGATTCGGATTTCCATGATATTTTCTGGATTTGGAGGAAAACCGCAAAACATATATAAACTGCTTTATCTCTTTTTAAATAAAAATGCGGTTTTCCCATGATGTATGAGTCGTCCACCATGAGTTTGCTGATGGATTTCGAGACCCGATTAGAGGAGTTGGATGAACCGTTTCGGGTACATGGTGGGCCCGGTGCGGTACCCCGGGGCGAGAAGTTTGTGATGTTGACGTTGAGCCTGGCAGGGGAGCACTACCGACCGGTGATTTTACCCGACGCGTCGGATATCCGGAGGATATCTTCGTAGTCTTGAGATGGATGGTAGGGGCCGGTCTGGACTGACGGCGTCCTAGATATTGAGATTTGATACATTGAGATTTTGAGATATTGAGGTACTGAGATTTGATGATCCAGGTCAGTCCGGGTAGCCGGAGCCTGAGATATTGAGATATATGGATTTATGTTTTTGTGTCGATGCTAGACACGGTTTATACTGATTTCCTTATGATACCTCATTTTTTAAAATACAGAAATCTCACTGAGTTATGAAAGCAGTTTCTTTAGTACATGTACTCTGTTTTCATGCATTCATACATCATCTATATGATATATTGCTATCTGAGGCACTAACACGAGCACTTGGTATTACTGTTGTTTTGTGGTATACCCTAGCCATGGTTATAGGCCGCTGGTTATATTTTGATGATATATTATGATCGTATGACCTAGGATTGAGTCATACATGCGATTCCTGTTCGTAGATGTATTCTATTCACGAGTTGGCAACTCACCCCCGTTGTGCCACAGTTCTTGCAGGTTTCGCCGTACAGGTTTCATTACGGCTTTGCTGGCACTATTTCCATTTCCGGGTGACTCGCTAGCAGGTGGGTTTATTGGTATCGCACCCATTATTATATCTTGTATATCATTATTCAGTTGTATCTAGAAGTTCCATCAACCAAACATGTATTTATTTTGAGATAGAGACCAGTGTTGTTTATTCTTTCGACCTTAGAGTCGCGCGTTATATTTCTTATGGTTTTGAGTTTCCTTTTGAGTTTTTGATCCTCGCCCTTGGCGTTGTATATTATATTGCTCGTGTGGTTGTGACCGTCGATTGACGAAGAGCTAGCTCCCGCTTGGGGATGACTTTTATTGATTTCGTATACTATTCATGTTGTATCCCGTTTGGGGGCCAGTATTTACAAAGGAGACTCTGCCGAAATTTTCAGTAAATATTTGATGTTTTTTTTTAAAAAAACGCATAATTCGGCTTATGCTATTAAAACTACTTGATTTGAATTGGTTTTCCTTCACTCTACTACTTTTCTTGGTTTGGATTTCTGGGTTTTCGGCTTACTTAGATTACGTACGCCTCGAGACGTTTCGTAGTTTAAGTGCCGGTCATGTTCCGTACTTTCGGGACGTGACAAAAACCCTTTCTGCGGAATTTTAAGAAAATTTATTTTTTAAGTAAAAATCACGGTTCGTAAGTATTAAAATCTTAACAGTAATTTCCTAATAAATAAAACTGCAGTTATAAAGAGTTTTAGTTTGGTTACATCCCTAGTTGGAAGTAACGATGCCAACAGATGAAATTAATCTACAACTTTATACGACATCAATAAGAATATAAGACATAAATAAAAGAAATATCTTTTAACATAACTAAACGATCTCATTTGTCAAATAATATACATATAACCACATCTTGTTCTAAGTGATAATACAGGGTCTGATGGAGGTATTCTAAATTCAATATACAATACCAAAATAGAAGGTTACTGTATATGTAACCCACCTAGCAAAAGATGCGATAAAAGCTGATAAGTGGATCTGTAGTGCTGGTAATCGTCCACTCTACTCTTGCAAGGAACTATGGCACAACGGGGGTGAGTTGCCAACTCAGTGAATAAAACTAATATATAACGGCTGATAATGTAAATATGATGAACTATAACTAACTGCAATAAGGATAAGTATGATGCATGATAGCATGTGAAAACATGAATTTATAATAATAATCATATAAATCCATAATGAAATCTCATCACTTATTTCCAAATCAAGTTCATCTTTCTGTGTCCAACATCGACACAAATCTTATGTTTCCCTCAGTCATCGTTCCTCGAATGATCCTGCAATCAATAACACCGGTCCGTATCATTTAGATATCTGCCGTGTTTCACTACTATCTCTGGTATCGAGTATCCTCGCTAGGCTCCCCGCCTCAAATGCAGCTTTCCTGCCCTTCGGTCTCGACCGGGTCCACCATGAATCCGACTGTATAGCTCCCCCACTCAGTCTGGATAATGTAAAAATCCGCGACCATATTGCTCCCCCACTCGGCCCGGAATAAAAACCAAATCATAAAAACAACATCTCATGGTGGACATCTCACATCAATATGAAAAATCACTGAATTTACGCAATAGTATTTGAAAACTCAAAACCATAAATCCTCAATAATACAAATTCCTCTTATATCAACTTATAACACTTGAATACGAAACATGATGTCATTGATGTAATTTACTACTGTTATTGATGTTAAGGTATGATAGGAATCATATTTAACAGGATAATTACTAAGTGTGAAAGTGACATGTCAATATCGACGAGGTGTGGTGTAACATGTAGATATGTGCGTGTGCGGCATAACTCATCGATAATTGTGCATTGTTCTAACAACTATTAACATGGAGATGTATATGTATATAAGAATGCATAGAATTAACTTAACATACAAGAGCCTATTTTTATTTGAACTAAACTACGGGCGTATCACGCCATCTTTACAAGATCCCTCGGTTGATGTTTAGTCTACTCACCGGAATACGTCGTAAACTACTCAGAAATCGCCAATCCTTTTCCTTTCCTTGCGGCCTCCGAAGTCTCCATATTTGAATCTAACATCGAAACTAACTTGTATAAGAAACGGCTAACTTCGATACGGCAAAAACCTGCAAATACAAGTTCTTACGTACTAACTATACTACGTACGACTATTACAAACTATCTAACACTTATTTTAACCCATCACTGTTTTTAACAGAAAACAGTAACGCGTTATGAATTAACCGTGTCGTATTTTAGAATTTTGATCCTTTTTCAGCTATTAGTTCCCAGATTTCATTTATTGTTAAATTAACTTAATTAAACAATACCAAAACTCCTATCACACAAACACAGAGCTACCATAAAAACCACACTACCCAACTCAACCAAAAATCCGGCGACGCCGGAATTTCCCCTTGGCTCGCCGGCCAAAATCCGAGCCCCCTGGTCTGTATTCCTATGGTTGATTCTAAGTCTAGTATATAAGATTAAGGTATTGTTTGATCAATTTAGTTATCGTCTAAAATATAGCAGATTTTCACAGAGCTAAGTTTTGCTTAAAATACGATTTTATCGTTATTCGATTTCAACGTTAAACCAATTACAGAACTAATTCCTACATTGTTTAAAGATATTACCTACAAAAGATTGCTGGATGATCTCCCTCCAAGATGCACAAGACCCTAGTTCCTAGCTTGATGGTGAACTCCTTAGCCTAGTTCTTCTTCTCTTCTCTCTTTTCTTTTATTCTTCGTTGCTTGTTCTTAGTTTTCTTTAAAACATGAAATTGTCTGAATTTTAATCTGTTAAAATGATCTGAACACAATATATATGGTAGAGGGAAGAGTGAGGTGTAGGAGGAGGTGTCACCAACAAGGATGTGCCACTCTCATGCAAGGAGGTGGTGTTGTGCAATGAAGTGTGCATGCAAATAGGTGGTGGCACTGCATTATCACTCCAAATTGATTTATCTTGATATAATTTCTGATCTAAATTATTATCTAACCCCTTTTTCACTTTCACCCTCAACAATTTCAAGTTTGCACATTTTTCCTAAATTTTACAAAAAGACTTTTCACTGCCTATGTTGTTATATAAACACCATTTTATTAAAATGAAGCTAAATTTATCACTAAAACCCTTGTAATAGATTAATGTTACATACTAAAATTTCAATTTAATTTGTTTCACATACTACTTATGAAAATGTCCTATTTTGTTTTATTAACTTTTTAATTTGGCATTTTATTATTTAAATGATTAATTTTATTTATTTCTAAATTTTCAAAATGTTACAATATCCCCCCCCCTTAAGAAAATTCGGTCCCTAAATTTAAAACTTAACTAGACGTACCTTCAGAAAGATATGGAAATTTCTTTCGCATCACATCCTCGGTCTTCCAAGTAATCTCCTCGTGATTCGTTCCTCGCCAAAGAACCTTTACAGATGGAAGTACCCTTTATCTCAATTTCTTTGCCTGCCGGTCAAGAATAGCTACTGGCTGCACTGTGTAGGATAAATCCGGCTCAAGTTGCAAGGTCTGATGCTGGATCGCGTGAGAAGGATCGTGATGATACTTGCGAAGCATAGACACATGAAACACCAGATGCACATCGGGAAAACTCGTTGGATGTGCTAAACGATAAGCTACATAACCCACTCTCTCCAGAATCTCATAAGGTCCGACATATCTGGGGCTGAGCTTCCCCTTTTTCCCGAAACGCATCACACCTTTCATCGGAGATACACGAAGGAATACATGATCTCCCACCTGAAACTCGAGTCTACGACGTCTTCGATCTGCATATGATTTCTGTCTGCATTGGGCCGCTCTCTTTCTGTCTCGTATCAACTAAATCTTTTCCGTAGTCTCCTGTACTATCTGCGGTCCCAAAATGCTACTCTCTCTCAGTTCCGTCCAGCAAACGGGTGATCGACATTTCCTCCCATACAAAGCTTCAAAGGGGGCCATCTGGATCGTCTCCTGAAAACTGTTGTTGTACGAAAATTCTATCAAAGGTAAGTGACGATCCCAACTACCACCAAAATCAAGGCTACAAGCTCGAAACATATCCTCTAGAGTCTGAATGGTTCGTTCCGACTGACCATCGGGCTGTGGGTGGAAAGCCGCACTAAAACTCAATCGTGTACCAAGAGCTTCTTGAAGTTTCTGCCATAGCCTGCTGGTAAACTAGGTACCCATATCGGATACAATGCACGTCGGAACTCCATGTAATCGTACAATCTCGTCTATATAAATCTGAGCATACTGCGCAAACCCATACGTCGTCTTCACCGGAAGAAAGTGAGCTGCCTTTGTCAATCTATCCATAATTACCCAGATGGAATCATACCCTCTGCTAGCCCTGGGTAGGCCCACAACGAAATCCATGGAAATTTGTTCCCATTTCCACTCCGGAATAGGCAAGGGCTGCAACTCTCCTGCCGGCCTCTGGTGCTCGGCCTTGACTTGCTGACAAGTCAAGCATCTCGAAACAAACTCCGCAACATTCATCTTCATTCTTTCCCACCAATAAACATCCTTCAAGTCATGATACATCTTGGTGGAACCAGGATGAATACTTTATGCTGATCGATGTGCCTCCTATAAGATCTCACGTCTCAGTCCATCCAAATCTGGCACACAAAGACGAGTCCCAAAGCATAATACTCTATAGTCATCCATCACGAACTCCGACTCTCTGCCCTGCCTAACCTGATCCATAATCTCCAACATACGAGCATCTGCGGGCTGTGTCTCTTGAAAACGATCTAATAACTGAGGACGGGTGTGAACATGTGCTAACTGTCCTCCTGTCGATGTGAACTCAAACTGTACACGACTATCACATAGAATCTGCCAGTCTGTAGAAGACTGTCTCTGCAAGGTGCGCACATGAGATAAGCTACCTCTAGGCCTCCGACTCAAAGCATCTGCTACAACATTCGCTTTTCCTGGATGATACAAGATCTCACAATCGTAATCCTTCACGAGTTCCATCCATCGACGCTGCCTTAGATTTAGATCCCTTTGCTGAAAAATATACATTAAACTCTTATGATCTGTAAAAATCTGGCACGACTCTCCATACAAGTAATGCCTCCAAATCTTCAGTGCGAAAACTACAGCAGCCATCTCCAAATCATGAGTGGGGTAGTTCTGCTCGTGCCTCTTTAGCTGTCGAAAAGCATAAGCTACAACCCTGCCGTGCTACATCAACACACAGCCTAAATCCACTCTAGAGGCATCACAATACACAACAAAGCTACCTGACCCAGAAGGTAAAGATATGACTGGTGCAGTCGTCAAGCGAGTCTTCAACTGCTGGAAACTCTGCTCACATGCATCTGTCCAAAGAAATGGAACTTCCTTGCTAGTTAATCCGGTCAACGGTGCAGCGATCCAAGAAAAATCCTGCACAAAGCGTCGGTAATAACCTTCCAGACCCAAGAAACTACGAACCTCAGTAACTGACACGGGTCTGGGCCAGTGCTGTACCGCTTCGATCTTCTTTGGGTCCACACGTATCCCATCTCTCGTAACTACGTGACCCAAGAAATCTATACTATCCAGCCAGAATGCACACTTAGAGAATTTAGCGAACAACTGATGCTCCTTCAAGGTCTGCAACGTGATGCGTAAATGCTGCCCATGCTCCTCCCGATTACGGGAATAAACAAGAATATCATCAATGAACACTATAATAAACTGATCAAGGAATGACCTGAAAATACGGTTCATCATATCCATGAAAGCTATTGGGGCGTTGGTGAGTCTGAACGACATCACCAGAAACTCGTAATGCCCATATCGTGTGCGAAAAGCAGTCTTCGGAATGTCATCCTTCCGAACCCTCAACTGGTGATACCCTGACCGCAAATCAATCTTTGAAAAGTAGCTAGCTCCCTGCAGCTGATCGAACAAGTCATCGATACGAGGTAATGGATACATATTTCGCACAGTAACTCGATTCAGCTGCCTGTAGTTGATTCACAGTCTCATACTATCGTCCTTCTTCTTAACACATCAGACAGGAGCTCCCCACGGCGATACACTTGGACGAACAAGTCCTCTATCTAACAACTCTTGCAACTGGCTTTTGAGATCCTTCAACTCCGTCGGGGCCATCCGGTAAGGTGGTATAGAAATAGGCCCCGCACCCGGAATCAAATCAATGCAAAATTCGATATCGCGATCGGACGGTAATCCTGGTAATTCAGCAGGAAACACATCCGGAAATTCTCGTGCGATCGGAACCTGGTCCAACGGAATCTCAGCGGCTCCTAAGTCCTGAACAAATGCTACGAACCCATGACAACCCTTCTTCAAGAGTTGTCCCGCACAAAGAGCAGAAATCATGTTGGCAGGATTTACATTACAGTCTCCCTGCACAACAAAGATCGGTTCACCTGGAAAACAAAATCTAACCGCTTTCTCCCCGACAATCTACATAAGCATGACAAGCGGCCAACTAATCTATACCAAGAAGAATATCAAAATCTAATATATCCAGGAGAATCAGATCAACTAATGAATCCCTATCACCAATACGTACTGAACATGACTTGAATACGAGTCGAGCTACAAAGAATCTCCTACAGGAGTAATCCTAAGTAGTGGTAACTAACTAAAAACGACGACTCTCTCCTCCAGAGAAGTGCAAATTGTGCAGATACGTAAGAATGCGTAAAACCGGGATTTAAATAAATTATGTGCATCTAAGGAACGCACCGAAAGACTACCTGTTATGACAACGTTCGACGCCTGTGCGTCCCGAAGAGTCAACATAAGAGTTAAAGCATGCCCGCTTCCAGTGACCAACTGCCGTCTTCCTCTGCCTCCTCGTCCTCTCGAATTACGACCGCCTTGACCACGACCTCTATGGGTGTTGATCTGGCATGGAATGACAACAAGTATAGGAGGTAATGTGCTCGGAGGAGGTGGTGAAGGTAGTGAAGTCACATGTGAGACCGATGCCTCACCCTGTCGCCTCACGGGACAATTCCTAATAAAGTGATACAGACACCCACACCTGAAACATCTTTGCATGGGCTGCTGAACATATGGGTATAAGTGATAGAACTGACCCATATAGAATCTGCCACGGCCTCTACGAACACGTCTTGGTGCTGCTGTATTATTACGAAATTGCCTAGGTCTCTGAACAACCGTACGTGGAGTAGTGGTCGATCTCCGTGCTCAACTAATCTCTAACAAGGATCCGATCATTCGGCGCATCTCTTGAACACTTGCCTCCATCTTAGCTATATGATCAATATAGGCTGGATCAATCGGTTCATGAAAGATAGGCGTACTGCTCAGGTCTGTCCCCATTTCAGACGAGCCCGCTCCAATTTCATCTCGAACAGCGGTACTCTGAGTCCCCGTAGTCGTTAATGACATAGTGGCTGGAGTAAGAAACATGATTGATAAGGACATCGCAATCGAATCAAAAGATACATGGAATCAAGGAAAGAAGTAAGAACAAACATCTCCTAAGGTTACTTAGGCTGAGTATCATAGCGTAAATATGCCGCGGAACATATTTATGGTACTCTACTCATCCTGAATCACCTACTCCATCAAACCAAGGTCATCCTACGTAACGACACTTAAGCCTACTAACTCCAATTCACTACTCGATTCCTTAAGGTTAATCCAAAGCCCTGATACTAATTTTGTCATGACCCAAAGTTTGGATGTGACCGACACTTAGATTGTATGATATCTAAAGATATCTACACAACCCGAGTAAGCCAAATATCAAGATCAAAAACCCTTTCTGCGGAATTTTAAGAAAATTTAGTTTTTAAGTAAAAATCACGGTTTGTAAGTATTAAAATCTTAACAATAATTTCCTAAAAAATAAAACAGAAGTTATAAAGAGTTTTAGTTTGGTTACATCCCTAGTTGGGAGTAACGATGCCAACATCGGAAATTAATCTACAACTTTATACGACATCAATAAGAATCTCAGACATAAATAAAAGAAATATCTTTTAACATAACTAAACGATCTCATCTGTCAAATAATATACATATAACCACATCTCGTTCTATGTCATAATACAGGGTCTGATGGAGATATTCTAGATTCAATATAGAATACAAAAAGAGAAGGTTGCTATATATGTAACCCACCTAGCAAAAGATGCGATAAAAGCTGATAAGTGGATCTGTACTGCTGCTAATAGTCCACTCTACTCCTGCAAGGAACTGTGGCACAACGGGGGTGAGTTGCCAACTCAGTGAATAAAACTAACATATAACGACTGATAATGTAAATATGACGAACTATAACTAATTGAAATAAGGATAAGTATGATGCATGATAGCATGTGAAAACATGAATTTATACTATAATCATATAAATCCAGAATGAAATCTCATCACTTATGTAACATTTCAAAAAAAAAAATATTATTTTTGTCAATTTCTATAATTTAATATTATTTTATTGAATATTTTAGTATTTCGGTATAATTAAAAACGGATAAATGGGGAAAATTTTGTAAAAATTATGGAAAATTCTAAAATAGGGTATTTTGCGGAATTATACCATTCTTAAGTTTTTATGGTTAATTATATGCTAATCGAGTGCTAATCACGATTAAAAATCGCTAATCGGGTTTTTAGCATTTTTGGTGCAAAACATGGACATATCATTTTTTCTTCTTCCACACTTGTCACATTTTCTTACATGTTGTGGGTGTATGGATGCTTAGGGTTTACCACTGGGTGAGGTGGAAAATAAGGAAAAGAAAAGAAAGAGGGAAAAAGGAAAAGTCAAAGGAGACACAATCATGGGTCAAAGCATGCTTGTAGAGAGAAGAGAGAGTGAGGATTAGTGAGAGAGGGAGGGCTGCTGCCCAAAAAGAAATCCCCCACCATTTCCATCACCCTTTTCATCTTTCTCAACTACTCCACCCTCCACTTAAACCCTAGATCTACCTCCAACCATTCCCCAAAATCCTATACCCCCTTCAGAAAAATTAGTCCCCATCACTTCCACTACAAGATGAACCGAGAATAGTAGGATTTCGACGACCTTGGGAAGTTAGTGCTGCCTAGAGAGAAACAAGTGAGGTATAAATTTTTTCTTTTAGTTTAGTTTTGGTTCGATATGGTATTTTTGTGTCGTTTTGAGACATGGACAACCTGCTGTGACCCCGAGACTTCTTGGTGAAAACAAACAGAGTGGTAGTGTTATACTCGAGACCCTAGGTGACCACCCAAAACCCTACCCTCTTCCCATCGGTTTCGGCCAGCGACCTAGGAGGAAAATCCGGCGACCTCGGCTTAATAGAGGAGTTAGGGTGTGGGTTCTGTAGGGTAGTTACCTGAAGCTGTTTAGGGGTGTTTGGTCCTACTTGATTTTTATGTAATGACTGTAGGTGGAACCTGAGAGCAGTTAGGAGTATTTATATGACCTTGGTGACATGATCCCTGACTTGAACCATAGACACGAACCAGATGCACAAACTCAAGAATTGACCCATATCAGTTTTGTGACTTTTAAAGTGCCTACTGAGAATCTGGGATGACCTGGAGAAGATATAAGAAAACTAAACAATACCAGAGACCCATTTTAAGCCCTATGAACCCCCTGTAGCAAGACGAACCCCACTGGAACCCTCAGGGCCGGCGAGACCGGAATTTTATGGATAGGGACCGGCCACCTGGTGTGGTTGGGAGCCTAGGTTGGTTCAGTATATCACCTATACTATATGCATTACACTAGACTTGTTTGCTTGGGTATATTTGACTTGAGTCAAAATCTGGAAACACTTGTGTGGGATTTTGAGTGGTGTTAGTGCAATTGGACCTTAGAGATGACCTTGAGGTTAGAAAACCAGATCTATTTGAAACAAACCAAGTTTACTGAAAACAGAAACTATTAATGTCGGTTTTTTGAGGGTTTGGAGCGTGCAGGTAAATCTGGTGTGAACCGAGACCAAAACGAGATAAATAAACAACTCCAGGGACCAATTTGAGACCATGTGAGACCACCCTGACAAGACGACACCCCATATCCCCAGGAAAACCATGGAGGCCAGTTTTGGCAAGGGAGTGGCCGACCATTTAGTGGTGGGATGTGTCCAGATTGCTTCAGAAGGTCATATGTACCCTATATATCACCCTATTGTTTTGGAACTTTGTTTTCACTTTAAGCAAAATCTGGAACATGTTTTCAATGTTGCTGCCTTATGTTTTCCGTATTTGAAATGATGAGTTTTGATATCTGGATTCGTTTTTGGTTGTCGCATGTTGTACATCGACGATAAGGGTTGTTTGATTGATTTTCGTACGCATAAGCTATAGGTTCTAACCTTCGAGCAATGCGCGTGTTGTTTTTGTTTCTGGACTTGATGTTAATAGCAATTGCGATTGTTTATTATATGTAGGTACCCTCATGAAGACTTAGAGGCGGCAAGCAAGCGCGTGGCGACATCGGCATCGACAAGCAAAGGTGAGTAGATTTATATCTACGGGGAGAAGTCGGGTGGATGACGTATAGCACCCCCGCAGTTCGTGGTGATGTATACGAATACGTATACACACATATATTGATGATATATTGTTTGAGATTATTGATGATAAAGATGGATTCTAGGTGTAATTGGATTGGTTTAGTGTTGCGGAACCCTAGAGTAGTGGTTGCACACTCATACACACACACACCCATACTTGCATACATTCTTCTTTCAAATGTGCGTATATGGGAATATATAGTTATGTGTTCACATGGGTATGGGACTATGTGTTCATATACAGGATTTGAGGATAGTACTTGAGATTTGAAATGAGTCGATGAGATTTGATTTGAGGCCGTGAGATCGGTGATATGGCAGGGTTCGTATTTGAGATACGACATGATGTTTTAGCAGGTCCTTTGACATAGTGTTACATACACGTGCATGCATACTTTGGCGGTATCAGTATTGTACTAAACTTAGATCAGTAACCGGATTATGATCTTTGATAAAGAGGATACCAGATGAATAATATGATGAATGTGATATTGACCCGTACCCAGATTTGGGATGTCGTACGACGGATTTACGTACGAGCTATATATTGATGTTTGATCCGCACTCTGGACTTGGGAATGTCTAATTATAGATATGGTATCGGATGTGATATTATTGAGGCGGGTTCACCGACTAATATATATATATATATGAATCGACTCAGATGTTAGGCGGTTTTCTTACCTTTCAGTTAGCCTGTTAGCTCAGCCCTCTAGTTTAGTGTAGTTGCTAGACTAGATTCGATTCCTACCTATTTCAAAAACCAATGAATCGTGGGTATTTTAAAAGACAGGTCAAGGGATTCTACGGATATTTCAAAGGACGTATCTTTTCTTAAAAACACCGTAGCCCTTATTCTCAAAACACCGCGATTCGTGTTATCTCAAAGGCACTACTGTATGATTTATATTTATATTAAATGCAGATTAGTTATCATTGTGTTTATTATTCATCTTCCGCACATTATTGCTATTCGCTCCGCATCGCATACCTATTTTGTGATTCATATACCGTTATTGATATCATGCTGTTAGGACACTAGCACCATTACCGATAATGAGTATGTACCACGTACACTTACTTGCCGGCTCACACACATCTTCATCGGTAATTGCCATGTCACGTACACTTAGAAAATACTATTACATGGACATAGCTTGTTAGCTAATAGTTTCGACATGATATTAGTGTACTTGCCTTATATGCCAGTTTAGACATTGCAGTTACTACTTGCTACTTCATGCATGTTATTATTCACTGTTATGCCGGATTCATGGATTTTAATGCCTATATTCATTGTTTACATGCTATTGATGATTTGGATTCGGATTTTCATGAGATTTCCTGGATTTGGGGGAAAACCGCAAAACATTTATAAACTTCTTTTCTCTCTCTTTTTAAATGAAAAGTGCGGTTTTCCCATGATATATGAGTCATCTACCATGAGTTTGCTGATGGATTTTGAGATCCGATTCGAGAAGTTGGATGAACCGTTTCAGGTACATGGTGGGCCCAGTGCGGTACCCCAGGGCGAGAAGGTCACAGAGGATGGCGTTGAGCCTGGTAGGGGAGCACTACCGACCGGTGATTTTACCCGACGTGTCGGATATCCGGAGGATACCGTCGTGGTCTTGAGATTGATGTTAGGGACCGGTCTGGACTGACGGCGTCCTAAATAGTGAGATTGAGACATTGAGATTTTGAGATATTGAGGTACTGAGATTTGATGATCCAGGCCAGTCCGGATAGCCGGAGCCTGAGATATTGAGATATTGGGATTTATGTTTTGTGTCGATACTAGACACTATTTATACTGATTTCATTTATGATACCTCGCTTTAAAAATACAGTAATCTCACTAAGTTATGAAAGCAGTTTCTTCAGTACATGTATTCTGTTTTCATGCATTCATACATCATCCAAATGATATATTTCTATCTGAGGCACTGACACGAGCACTTGGTATTACTGTTGTTTAGAGGTATACCCTAGCCATTGTTATAGGCTGCTGGTTATATATTTAAGGATATATATTGATCGTATGCCCTAGGATTGCGTCATACATGCGATTTCTGCTCCTAGATGTTTTCTATTCACGAGTTGGCAACTCACCCCCGTTGTGCCACAGTTTCTTGCAGGTTTTGCCTTACAAGTTTCATTATGGCTTTGCTGGCATTACTTCCATTTCCGGGTGATTTGCTAGTAGGTGGGTTCACTTTTATCGTGACCATCAGTATATGTTGTATATTATTATTCAGTTGTATCTAGAAGTTCCATCAACCAAACATGTATTTATTTCAGATAGAGACCAGTGATGTTATTCTTTCGACCTTAGAGTCACGCGTTGTATTTCTATGGATTTCTTGCTGTTTTGAGTTTCCTTTTCTGTTGTGATCCTTGCCCTTCGGCGTTGTATTTTATTGCTTGCGTGGTTGTGACCGTCGATTGACGAAGAGCTAACTCCCGCTTGGGGATGCCTTTATTCATTATATATGCTTTATCAGGTTTTGTACCCGTTTGGGGTCTGTTTTTACAAAGGAAACTCAGCCAAAATTTTTAGAAAAGACTTGTGATTTTAAAAATGCATATTTCGGCTTATGTTGCAGACTATTTGATTTAAAATGGTTTTCCTCCACTCTACTACTTTTTTGGTTTGGATTTCTGGGTTTTCGGTTTACTTAGATTACGTACGCCTCGTGACGTTTCGTAGTTTAAGTGCCGGTCATGTTCCGTACTTTCGGGGCGTGACAAAGTTGGTATCAGAGCGTTAAGTTTTACCTTCGGAGCGTAGGATGACCCTTAGTTGATGGAGTAGATAGCTTGAGTAGAGTGACGTACCGTATGTATGTTCCGCGGCATATTTACAGTACGCTACTCTACTTAAGAAGCCTTAGGATGTACATTTCCTTGCTCAGTACTATACTCATTCATGATTTAGTCTCATCAGTACCAGTTATGGTTTGCTGCCACGATTACGGGCAGGGAGAGGTACGGCTAGAGTTGCGATCAGTGCGAGCTCGTCACGAACGAGGACTGACCAGGGTATAATTCCGACGACACATGATTGCAGAGTTGTGTCTTTTTATTGTGTTTTCGCGCCACGAGCGTTTGATGGATCGCTGTATAAGATTACTCGGACGTGCAGATCAGCACCGGAGGATAGGACCACTGATAGAGGCCAGCCAGATTCTGATGACCGTGGATATATTGATTATTTATGATGATTGAGGCACTGTTCAGCGTGCAGGCGAGTGGGCCAGTTATTACTGCGAACGATGAGATATCGCCCCAGATGTTGGAGCTATTGCAGTACGAGTTGTACTAAGAGATGATAGAAGGTTGCTAGTCATCGAGGATGAATGACTAGGACATGTGGCTCGTTCGCCTACCCCGATGCGAGGTCATCAGATCGATTGATTCCAGCTAGAGACGACTTCACGTGGATACGTTGAGAGTCGATAGAGGCGATCGAATGTCAGAAACCTATTATTCCAAGTTTAAAGTATTCGGAAAGACATGCAGGCAATTCTATGGACCCTCTAGAAGAATGAAACCCTAACTCGACATAATGACCGTGTGAAAGCCTTTGAACCTTAGGGTTTGCGGAGGTTCCATGGCGCCATTAGTGAGGCTTGGGTTTGCCCTTCTACGGCTGGACCACCGATGCTGTGGTATGTACTCGATACTATTAAACTGTACCCAAGATGTTGAGCTCTTGGGGGATTATGAGGTTTTGACGAATCGATCAAATGGTTCGACTTCATTCGGATGCCAGGTGGTGAGATGCACTTCTTGGGAGACTCCAGATACGAGGATAGCCGTTGGATCTCAGTCCATGCAGCCACGACGAGACGAGTCCGAAGCAGTCGACATTAGAGAAAAGTGGAGTAAAGGGTTCGTACAAGATCTGGATAAGATGATATTCCACTCCGCCGACATCAGAGATGCGATACGCATGCCGAGGCATTGTACTTGGATATACCTTCCAGAAGGAGTCCCGATGAGTATGCAGCCGTTCCGGAACGAGAAACAGATATAGTAAAGGACGATGACTTCCGGACAGTTTGGCAGAGACGTGGTTTAGGAGAGACCTCGCCAAGACATTTCCGGAATAAATTACGAGAAGACTTGGACCCAGGAGTGGTCATGTTACGCACACCCGCAGGCCAGAGTTCATGATCGTCGACGAGACATGCTATGAGTGGCCACGACAGTTGGCTAGAGATTCTTGGAGGATGTGCTTGAGCGGGACTACTCCGCCATACTTGATTTCGGTATTTTGGGCGATCTATTCGCCTGATTGATTTTGATGATTGAGTTTCATGATATTTGCCTTCATGCACCATGGTTGCATCTACTGAGTATTTACGATTTTTGCACAGTTGTTGCACTTGATATCATTTTCGTGCCTTGGTTTCATATGTTTATGATTTTATGGGTTTCATACATCTGAGTTGATTTCGTGCATATGTAAACACACGATTTGATTTTTGCACTCAGTATAGTTCACATATGCTTGCAGTGCAGGGATACACATTTGTGCACCACAGTTGCACTGGACTTCGATTTCGATTGTGATGTTCGATATTTGTTTTGTGCACTTTGCGCACCTGATTGGATTTTTCCGCATGTTCGGTGCTTGATATTGGATTTCATGACTTCGTGCAGGATGGATGCACCTGATTTGGGGATTCGCGCATGTTGGGCGCATGTTATGATATGCGATTTTGGTGCACACCAGATACACTAAATCGAGATTCTTCATGCATGTCAGATGCACCTGATTTTGCTGTCAGGCACACCTGTTGCCCTTGACAGATGTTTCGTGCACACCCGATGCACTTAGGTATTGTTCCTGTGCGCATGTATGGCACATTCATGGATTTTGATTTCCGTGCGCACCAGACGCACGCTGTATTCATATGCGCATGTTGGGATTGATTTCTTATGGAGCAGTACGTTTTTATGATATTTGCTATGTGTTTTTGTACTGAGCAGGACTAGTCAAAGGACAGTACCTGAGTATATTTTGCATGCATTGATAGATTTCAAAGGGATTTCCAAAAGCGAGCAATAGTCTCAGTATTTACCTACGTGTCTGATATGACACGAAACGTTTAAAACAAGGAAACCCTTCTAAATTGTTTTCAAAACGGCGGAACGTACATATTAAACAAAAGATATATACGTATATGGTTATTTTCTTATGATAGACGTCCACCATTGTGCAGTGTTATGTGCATTGCACAGCGACTTTAAAAGATTTGGCATGAATTTCCTTCAGATATTTACACGTATAGATCTGATTTATATCACATTGGTTTTTCTTTGGATTTGGCAGTCATGTCTTTACCTTGACTCCGATGATTGCGGGACGCTTGACGGAGTTTTGATTTTGAGTTATCTGCTCATTTCTCATGCGCATGCTCTGCGCTATGATGCGTTTTATGTATTGATGATTTCGGAGCCTCGACGACTTGGACTTTCCTTTGAAATGTTTTAGAATTTAGGGGTTTAAATTTAAATTCGGGGACCGAATTTCTTTAAAGGGGGAAGATTGTAACATTTCAAAAAAAATAAAATATTATTTTTGGGAATTTTTATAATTTAATATTATTTTATTGAATATTTTAGTATTTCGGTATAATTAAATACCGATAAATGGGGAAAATTTTGGAAAAATTATGGAAAATTCTAAAATAGGGTATTTTGTGGAATTATTCCATTCTTAAGTTTTTATGGTTAATTATATGCTAATTGAGTGCTAATCGCGATTAAAAATCGCTAATCGATTTTTTAGCATTTTTGGTGCAAAACATGCACATATCATTTTTTTTTCTTCCACACTTGTCACATTTTCTTACATGTTGTGGGTGTATGGTTGCTTAGGGTTTACCATTGGGTGAGGTGGAAAATAAGGAAAATAAATGAAAGAGGGAAAAAGGAAAAGTCAAAGGAGACACAATCATGGGGCAAAGCATGCTTGGAGAGAGAAGAGAGAGTGAGGATTAGTGAGAGAGAGGGGGGCTTCTACCCAAAAAGAAATCCCCCACCATTTCCATCACCCTCTTCATCTTCCTCAACTCCTCCACCCTCCACTTAAACCCTAGATCTACCTCCAACCATTCCCCAAAACCCTACACCCCCTTCACAAAAATTTGTCCCCATCTCTTCCTCTACAAGATGAACCGAGCAAAGTAGGATTTTGACGACCTTGGAAAGTTTGTGCTGCCTAGAGAGGAACAAGTGAGGTATAACTTTTTCCTTTTAGTTTAGTTTTGGTTCGATATCGTATTTTTGTGTCGTTTTGAGACATGGACAACCTGCTGTGACCCCGAGACTTCTTGGTGAAAACAAACAGAGTGGTAGTGTTATACTCAAGACCCTAGGTGACCACCCAAAACCCTACCCCTTTCCCACCAGTTTCGGCCGGCGACCTAGGAGGAAAATCCGGCGACCTCGGCTCAATAGAGGAGTTAGGGTGTGGGTTCTGTAGGGTAGTTACCTGAAGCTGTTTAGGGGTGTTTGGTCCTACTATATTTTTATGTAATGACTGTAGGTGGAACCTGGGAGCAGTTAGGAGTATTTATATGACCTTGGTGACATGATCCCTGACCTGAACCATAGACACGAACCAGATGCACAAACTCAGGAATTGACCCATATCAGTTTTGTGACTTTTAAAGTGCCTACTGAGAATCTGGGATGACCTGGAGAAGATATAAGACAACTAAACAATACCAGAGACCTATTTTAAGCCCTAGGAACCCCCTGTAGCAAGACGAACCCCACTGGAACTCTCAGGGCCGGCAAGACCGGAATTTTATGGATAGGGGCCGGCCACCTGGTGAGGTTGGGAGCCTAGGTTGGTTCAGTATATCACCTATACTATATGCATTACCCTAGACTTGTTTGTTTGGCTATATTTGACCTGAGTCAAAATCTGGAAACACTTGTGTGGGATTTTGAGTGGTGTTAGTGCAATTGGACCTTAGAGATGACCTTGAGGTTAGAAAACCAGATTTATTTGAAACAAACCAAGTTTACTGAAAACAGAAACTGTTAATGTCGGTTTTTTGAGGGTTTGGAGCGTGCAGGGAAATCTGGAGTGAACCGAGACCAAAACGAGATAAATAAACAACCCCAGTGACCAATTTGAGACCATGTGAGACCACCCCGACCAGAAGACACCCCATATCCCCAGGAAAACCATGGAGGCCGGTTTTGGCAAGGGAGTGGCCGACTATTTAGTGGTGGGATGTGTCCAGATTGCTTCAGAAGGTCATATGTACCCTATATATCACCCTATTGTTTTGGAACTTTGTTTTCACTTTAAGCAAAATCTGGAACATGTTTTCAATGTTGCTGCCTTATGTTTTCCGTATTTGAAATGATGAGTTTTGATATCTGGATTCGTTTTTGGTTGTCGCATGTTGTACATCGACAACAAGGGCTGTTTGATTAATTTTCGTACGCATAAGCTATAGGTTGTAACCTTCGAGCAAAGCGCGTGTCGTTTTTGTTTCTGGACTTGATGTTAATAGCAATTGCGATTGTTTATTATATGTAGGTACCCTCATGAAGACTTAGAGGCGGCAAGCAAGCGCGTGGCGACATCGGCATCGACAAGCAAAGGTGAGTAGATTTATATCTACGGGGAGAAGTCGGGTGGATGGCGTATAGCACCCCCTCAGTTCGTGGTGATTTTAACGAATACGTATACACACATATATTGATGATATATTGTTTGAGATTATTGATGATAAAGATGGATTTTAGGTGTGATTGGATTGGTTTAGTGTTGCGGAACCCTAGAGTAGTGGTTGCACACTCATACACACTCACACCCATACTTGCATACATTCTTTTTTCATATGTGCGTATATGGGAATATATAGTTTTGTGTTCACATGGGTATGGGACTATGTCTTCATATACTGGATTTGAGGATAGTACTTGAGATTTGAGATGAGTCGATGAGATTTGATTTGAGACCGTGAGATCAGTGATATGGCAGGGTTCGTATTTGAGATACGACATGATATTTTAGCAGGTCCTTTGACATAGTGTTTCATCCACGTGCATGCATACCTAGGTGGTATCAGTATTGTACTAAACTTAGATCAGTAACCGGATTATGATCTTTGATAAAGAGGATACCAGATGAATAATATGATGAATGTGATATTGACCCGTACCCAGATTTTGGATGTCGTACGACGGATTTACGTACGAGCTATAAATTGATGATTGATCCGCACTCTGGACTTAGGAATGTCTAATTATAGATATGGTATCGGATGTGATATTATTGAGGCGGGTTCACCGACTAATATATATATATATATATATATATATATATATATATATATGGATCGACTCAGATGTTAGGCGTTTTCCTTGCCTTCAGTTAGCCTGTTAGCTCAGCCCTCTAGTTTAGTGTAGTTGTTAGACTAGATTCGATTCCTACCTATTTCAAAAACCAACGAATCGTGGGTATTTTAAAAGACAGGTCAAGGGATTCTACGGATATTTCAAAGGACGTATCTTTTGTTAAAAACACCGTAGCCCTTATTCTCAAAACACCGCGATTCGTGTTATTTCAAAGGCACTACTGTATGATATATATTTTTATTAAATGCAGATTAGTTATTGTCACGACCGGAAAGTACGGAACATGACCGGCACTTAAACTACGAACGTCTCGAAGCGTACGTAATCTAAGTAAACCGAAAACCCAGAAATCCAAACCAAGAAATGTAGTAGAGTGCAGGAAAAACCAACTTAAAGCATGTAGTTTCAATAGCATAAGCCGAATTATGCGGTTTTTAAAACATCAAAAATTTACTAAAAATTTCGGCAGAGTCTCCTTTGTAAATACTGGCCCCCAAACGGGATACAACATGAATAGTATACGAAATCAATAAAAAGGCATCCCCAAGCGGGAGCTAGCTCTTCGTCAATCGACGGTCACAACCACACAAGCAAAATAATATACAACGCCAACGGCGAGGATCAAAAACTCAAAAGGAAACTCAAAACCACCAGAAATATAACGAGCGACTCTAAGGTCGAAAGAATAACATCACTGGTCTCTATCTCAAAATAAATACATGTTTGGTTGATGGAATTTACTAGATACAACGGAATAATATTATACAAGGTAATATGATGGGTACGATACAAGAAAAACTCACCTACTAGCAAGTCACCCGAAAGAAACTGAGCCCGCAAAGCCGTAATGAAACCTGTACGGCAAACCTATAAGAAACTGGGGCACAACGGGGGTGAGTTGCTAACTCGTGAATAGAAAAACATCTACGCACAGAAATTGCATAAATAACGCAATCCTAGGTCAATGATCATAATATATCCTCAAAAATGTATATAACATGCAGCCTATAACAATGGCTAGGGTAAATATCTAACCCGAGTGTAAACTCATGTGCCCGTGTCAGTGCCTCAGGTAGCAATATATCATATGAATGAGGTATGAATGCATGGAACAGAAAGCTTGTACTGACGAAAACTGCTTTCATAAATCAGTGAGATTTCTGTATTTTAAAAGTGTGGTACCATAAATGAAATCAGCATAAAACAGTGCCCAGCATCGACACAAAACAAGTGTCCAAATATCTCGATATCTCTGTATCACAATCGCTGTATCTCAATATCTCAAATCACAATATCTAGGGCGCCGTCAGTCCAGACCGGCCCCTACCATCCATCTCAAGACCACGACGGTATCCTTCGGATATCCGACGCGTCGGGTAAAATCACCGGTAGGTAATGCTCCCCGGCCAGGCTCACATCGTCATCATCACGCGCTTCTTGCCCCGTGGTACCTTACCGGGTCCACCATGTACCCGAAACGGTTCATCCGTCTCCTCGAATCGGGTCTCGAAATCCATCAGCAAACTCATGGTGGACGACTCATACATCATGGGAAAACCGCACTTTTTATTTTAAAAGAGGAAAAATGTTTATTTATGTTTTTGCAGTTTTCCTCCAAATCCAGAAAATCTCATGGAAATCCGAATCCAAAACCTCAATAACACGTAAAATGGTGAATATATGCATGAGAATCCATGAATGCGGCATAACAATGAATAACAGTATGCATGAAGTAGCAGGTAATAACTACAATGTCTAAACTAACATATAAGGCAAGTACACTAATATCATGTCTAACTATTAGCTAACAGGCTATGTCAAGCAATAATATTTTCTAAGGTGTACGTGACATGGCAATTACCGATGAAGATGTGTGTGAGCCGGCAAATAAGTGTACGTGGTACATACGCATCATCGGTAATGGTGCTTGTGTCCTAACAGCATGATATCAATAATGGAGTATGAAACATAAAATAAGCATGCGATGCGAAGCGGACCACAAAAGAAGAGCGGGAGCTGAAAACTAGATGCAACTATAACTAATCTGCATTAATCTAATATAAGTCCTACAAATGGTGCCCTTTAAAATAACACGAATCATGGGGTTTTGAAAATAGGGGCTATGATTGTCACGATCTAACTGTGTCGTGTTTAAAAAGAATTCTGAAATTACCGCAATCAAAACGGTGTCGCTTGTAGCGAGCCGCGATGAATACGGGTCGTCCGCAGGGAGATGGTAAGTTTCTTATTGCTTGTTTTAACGAGTTAATTCCGTGTTTTGATTTGTTGGTTAACTAATTGTCGTAACAAAGATATGAATAAAAAGGGCTTGTTAAGGGTAGTAATAAGTTAGATTGTATGAAGGTGATGTTTGCCAATTCCTTATAGCCCCGACTTGGTATTGATACTAAAGCAATAGGTAACAACGCGGATAAGGGAACTTGAAATACGGTATTTGCGGTATTTCGCTAAATCCGTTTTCCTTGTCCCTTGTCCTTCCGTTGTTATCTCTTGATTTTAGCCGTCGGCAAACCACGGGCAATCCGGTCATGATTAGGAATCATCACTATCGGGGTAGGATAGGATGCCTAGTGAGCAGAGTTGCGGGTGATTTGCACGAAGTTTCAATAGGCAAGTTTTAGGTTTTAAAGTTTGGACAAAGAAAATCTTCGAATACGATCTAACATATTACACCCTTAACAAGTGAAAAGATTACTCACACATATTTACAAATTAACAAGAAAGAAAAGAGAAGATACATAAAAACATGCAATGAAATAAAGAGGAAAAGAGAACCGATGAGTTCAAGCGTTTTATCTCCCAGTGTTCAATCCCCGGCAACGTGTGAGATCCAAATACCAAGCTTTAAGGTTGCAAGCTCACTTAAGAGGTTGCAAGATCAAAGCAAGGCATGAATTTCACAATTGAAATCATGTAAAGTGGAACAAGACATGTAATAAAAATACGAACTTTTATTGAAGAACAAACTTGTTACAAGAGATCTTGAAGTCAAGAACCTAAGCCTTAAGCTTGCAAGTTCTAAATGAGAAGTTGCAAGGTCAAGACAAAGGGGCAAGAGCTCAAGAATGAAAAGAAAAATTACAAGAATTCTAAGATAGAACTAAAGAAAAAGCTACCCTTTCCTCTTCCCTCTGGTCTCTATTTATAGGCTCAGAAAGAAATATTCATATCTGCCTCATTATGGCTCATGCTGATTTGTTTGATTGCCTTTGATTTGAACACATGCTTTTTAGTCTTGAATGCATATAATATCATATGCATATAAAATCATATCCTTGATGATTGCATATAAAATCATATCCTTGATTGCATATAGAATCATATCCTTGATGATTGCATATTAAATCATATCCTTGATTGCATATAAAATCATATCCTTGATTGCATATAGAATCATATCCTTGATTGCATATAAAATCATATCCACATGTGCTTAAAAGTCTTGTGTACACACTTGTTGTGTTGGACCATTTAGAAAAAAATGTGTACACAACTTGTTGCATAAAGGAACTCCTGAAGTATCGGTCGGTTAGCGTTTCTGGTCGCAGTGTCTTCCCTCAAGTGATATATCCGCGCTGTTGGATGCATTTTCAGTATTTTGTCATGGATACCTGTAATCTGTAATACTGAGCAGACACTGGTCAATAATACCGATAAATACAACAATTAGATAATGAATGAACGGTATTAGAATGCAATTTTCTGATATGAACAAATACCCCCAAACTTATCTATTGCTCGTCCCGAGAAAAACCAATTTATTCACAAAAAATTTCCTAACCTCACTTTCGCAGGGAACACGATTGCACTGAGCAAGTGCAACAAGCCGTTAAACCTCTAGGTGTCCCTAGTAGGAGGAGTGTTGTCTCCTGAGGGTTTTCAGCGGATACTACCCACAAAATCCGGTCAAGCTAGTTTTGTAAAAAAACTAAGATTCAAACCTAAAGTTTTTGTTTCAGAAAATAACAATTCTATTATCCTAGGTCTAGACTATCGACCCTTTATTTTTCACACCTCGCTTCTTGTTTAACTACAGCTTTTATATGTCTTCACGTGCAGTGCAAATAGTGTCGTTAAGTTCCCGAAAGGTCGAATAAAGTCATCATATCACACAATTAAGCCCGGATAAAAATTTTAAAAGGATCACATAAGTTTTATAAAGAGTTAAACAATTTTTTTTTCAAGCTTCGTTTTCCAGTAAAAAGTTTCAACTTCAGAATTTCTATCTTCCTTAACAGGAAACTAGGTCTTATTTTTCACTCCATCCTTTCCTTGTTTTCATTTCATACACACCTCTGTGAATCGTGCAATAGTCTTTATCATAGAATAAAACCTTCATATCTCCGCTAAATTTTTTTAAAAAAGCCTGTCTTTTATCAAGATTATTCTCACACAAAGAACCGTTAGGAATTTTAACTCGGAGAGAACACTTGCTTGACTTTGTTTTAATCTGGACTTTCTAGGCTTCTTAGCGAGCTTTGGGCCAATGCACCCACACCAGTTGGTTTTAGGGCATTAGGTGTAGAAACACCCCGGCGGACTTAATTACTCAAGTTACCCAGGTCCAAAAACAAAAGACAGTTTGGCGTGAAAATCAGATGATTTAATACGAACGGAGATATAACCGGCAGTTCAATTATTTTTTGGATAAAAGACGTGTTTAGTGGGTTTGGTGTGTAATCATTCCAATCAAGTTTCAGATGGGTTATTTTTCAGACTTAGTTCCAATTACGGCATCAATAACATTCCTTCATATTCGATTTACTTCATAAACTATTCTTGACACTACTTATTTTAGAACAAACCTATTTGATCCTCAGAAAATCATTGATCCATTTAAAAGTTTTTCGACATAAAAGACTTATCATCTAATTCCCAAAAACTCACGACACGTGTTGTGTGATGTAAAGACGTATATCAGCTATAGTTAACTTCAAAGGAGAGTTATTTTTCAGGTTTTCAAAATCTAAACATAAGAATTAGTTATTCGTATTTTATCAAACAAAACCGTCAAAATGTTGAATCAGAGTCCTCCCACTAGCTAACTTGACAGAAAAGTTTTTATGTTTTTAGAAAATTTTCAGATTTTTATGGATTTTATGGATTTTAATATGCAGATGAATGCGAAGGTAAGAAATGCGTACCGAGCGTACCCCCAAACTTAAACTGAACAGTGTCCTCACTGTCATTGCATGAAGAGATCATTTGAAGGGTCAAAAATTGTCGGTTAGCGATACACAATTTTTATTTGTTTTTGTTTGTAAAGAAAAGAAAAGGAAAAAGAATGGAAAAGAATATTCACAAATATATACAAAAGGCTTTATACATACCCCCAAACTTATTTGGAACAGTGTCCACTGTTCTTGGCTGGATAACCGAAGTTTGGAGGTGGGCAGAGGAAGATCAGGCAGGGTAAACCGGCTCCTGTAAGAATAGGAGCTCCTCTGTTGGTTCGGCGCTAAGGTACGGTTTTAGTCGGTGTCCGTTCACTTTGAAAAATGAACCGTCCTTTGGATTTTCCAAATCCACAGCGCCCTGCGGATACACATTCCGCACAAAATACGGCCCTTTCCAGCGAGATCGGAGCTTTCCTGGATGGAAATGAAGTCTGGTGTCGTAAAGCAGTACCTGCTGACCAGGTACGAAGGTTTTGCGCAAAAGGTGTTTATCGTGAAACACCTTCGTTCTATTCTTAACGACAACCGCGTTATCGTAAGCCTCATCCCTAAGCTCGCTCAGTTCGTTCAGTTGCAGCTTCCGATGGCTGCCCGCATCTTCGAGAGATAGATTCAGCTCTTTTATCGCCCAAAATGCGCGATGCTCTATTTCGACAGGGAGGTGGCAAGCTTTTCCGTATACAAGCCGATAGGGAGACATGCCAAGGTCGGTCTTATAAGCAGTGCGAAAAGCCCAAAGGGCATCAGTTAGTTTCAGCGACCAATCCTTACGGTTCTTGGAAACCGTCTTCTCCAGTATCTGCTTGATCTGCCGATTTGAGACTTCGGCTTGACCACAGGTTTGGGGGTGATAGGGCATGGATAGCTTATGATTAATGGAATACTTCCGCATTAAGGCCTCGAAAGTCTTATTGCAGAAATGACTTCCATTGTCGCTAATGATCGCTCGGGGGTGCCCAAAACAGGAGAAAATGTTTTCTTTAAGGAACCTAACGACAACCTTGTTGTCGTTAGTCCGGCTGGGCACAGCCTCGACCCACTTAGAGACGTAATCAACAGCTAGAAGGATGTACAAGTTCCCGAAAGAGCTGGGAAACGGCCCCATGAAATCTATCCCCCACACGTCGAAAATCTCCACAACCAAGATTGGTTGGAGCGGCATCTCGTTTCTCCGGGATATCCGGCCCATATGTTGGCACCGGGAGCAAGTCTTGTAATAGTCATGAGCGTCTTTGAAGAGTTGTGGCCAGTAGAAACCACATTGCAAGATCTTCTCAGCTGTCTTTCTGGGGCCAAAATGCCCGCCACACGCTTGATCGTGGCAAAATGACAGCACACTCTTGAATTCCTCATCAGGGACACACCTACGAATAATCTGGTCTGGACAGTACTTGAACAGATAGGGTTCGTCCCAGTAAAAATGTTTTACTTGGGATAAAAAGCGAAGTCTGTCCTGACTTGACCATTCGGTTGGTAGTAACCCTGTGGCCAAATAGTTCACAATATCTGCGAACCAAGGTTCGCGAGATATTGTCAAGAGTTGTTCATCCGGGAAAACGTCATTGATCGGGATTTGAAGCGACGGCGAAGAAGGAAGTCGTGAGAGATGGTCGGCAACGACGTTTTCACATCCTCGTTTGTCCTTAATGACAAGGTCAAACTCTTGAAGCAAGAGGATCCAACGTATAAGCCGAGATTTGGCATCTTTCTTCGCAAAAAGATGGCGCAGAGCAGAATGATCAGTGTAAACAATGACTGGAGAGTCGATGAGGTAGGGCCTGTACTTCTCTAAAGCAAATACAACAGCCAAGAATTCCTTCTCGGTTGTTGTATAATTGAGTTGGGCGTCGTTCAGGGTTCGGCTAGCGTAATAGATTACGTGCGGCATCTTGTTGATGTGTTGTCCAAGGACAGCACCGATGGCAGAGTCGGATGCATCGCACATAATCTCGAATGGGTGCGTCCAGTCAGGGGAAGAGAGAACGGGAGCAGAAGTGAGTGAGTGTTTCAATGATTCAAAAGCAGCCACACAGCTCGGGCTGAAGTCGAATGGCGTGTCCTTGGCCAGTAGAAGAGTCAAGGGCCTAGCAATCTTGCTAAAGTCCTTGATAAACCGTCTATAGAAACCGGCGTGGCCAAGGAAGGCTCGGATATCTCGGGCGCATCGGGGAGGAGGAAGATTGGAAATGACCTCAATCTTTGCTTTGTCTACCTCAATGCCTTTCTGCGAGATGATATGTCCTAAGACAATACCTTCGCGCACCATGAAGTGGCATTTCTCCCAGTTCAAAGTGAGATTCTTGTCCTTACATCTGGTAAGGACAGCGTCGAGATGCAGCAGACACTCGTCAAAGGAATCGCCAAAGATGGAGAAGTCGTCCATGAAGATCTCCAAGAATTTCTCCACCATGTCTGAGAATATTCCCATCATACACCGCTGGAAGGTAGCGGGCGCATTGCATAACCCAAAGGGCATGCGACGATATGCAAACGTGCCGAAAGGACAAGTGAAAGTAGTCTTGTCCTGGTCTTTTTCGGCGATGGGAATTTGATTATAGCCAGAGTATCCATCAAGAAAGCAATAGTACTCATGTCCGGCCAATCGTTCGAGCATCTGGTTAATAAAAGGTAGCGGAAAGTGGTCTTTCCGCGTTGCGGCGTTGAGTTTTCGGTAATCAATGCATACTCGCCACCCAGTTTGGGTGCGAGTAGGGATTAACTCGTTCGCCTCGTTGGTTATGACCGTGATGCCCGACTTCTTGGGGACAACATGAATGGGGCTAACCCACTGGCTATCGGAGATAGGGTAAATGATACCACTATCCAGACATTTGACGATCTCCTTCTTCACAGCCTCCTTCATGACTGGATTGAGATGTCTTTGTGGATCCCGGGCTGGTTTGGCATCATCCATCAGATGAATATGATGCTCAACGATCAGGGGACTAATCCCCTTGATGTCCGCCATGGACCAGCCAAAAGCTTGCCTATTGTCGTGTAAGACCGAAAGAAGGGCTTTCTCTTGCTCGGGAGCAAGAGAAGCCGAAATGATAACCGGGAGGGTCTCGTTCTCACCTAAGTAAGCGTACTTAAGGTGAGACGGCAATGGCTTGAGTTCGAGAATTGGAGGTGAAATGATTGAAGGCTGGATTGGAGAAAAGGTCTCGAACTCAAAGGATTCCATCAAAGGTTCAAAACGAGCGTAAGCTACCGAGTCGGATGGTTCAGGTAACTCATCTGGAAAGTCAAAAGATTCAAACTCGGGTTGTGAGCGGCTAAGATCGTGTGAGAACGTAAAACACTCGTAGTCGTAGTCGGGCGCGGAAGCAGCAGCAGGTTCGAAGAGAAACGCACTAGTGGCGTCAAGGTTATCGCGTTCAAACAGAAACTCCTCGAATTCACACTCTTCCGGGGTGATCTCCTGGATCGAGCAGACGTCCAGTATATGAGCATTAGGTTCGGCGGGCTGATTCCCCAACCTAAAAATGTTGAGTTCAAACGTCATATTTCCAAAAGAGAGGTTCATCGAACCATTGCGACAATTGATCACAGCATTTGAGGTTGCGAGAAATGGGCGACCGAGTATCACCGGAATTTGATTCCGGGGGTTAGCTACAGGCTGTGTATCTAATACAATGAAGTCAACGGGGAATATGAAGTCCCCGACTCTTATCAACACATCCTCTAGCTCACCCCTAGGATGGGTGATCGATCGGTCGGCCATTTGGAGAGTGCAGTGCGTGGGTTTCAGCTCTCCGACGCCTAATTGCTCGTATACTGAATACGGAAGCAAGTTAACACTGGCACCAAGATCTAATAGTGCGCGGTTGATGTTCTTATCCCCAATGGTAATTGAAATCGTAGGACAGCCAGGGTCCTTCCGTTTTTGTGGTAAAGATTGGGTAAGGGCATCACTCACAGCACTAGCCAAGAAAACTTTCTTGGGTACCTGAGATTTCCTCTTTTTCGTGCACAAGTCCTTTAAGATTTTCGCGTAAGACGGGACTTGTTGGACAGCATCTAAAAGAGGAATGTTAATGTTAACTTGCTTAAATAACTCCAGAATCTTCTCCATTTGAGGATTTTGTTTATTAGATCTCAACCAGTTTGGAAATGGAACATTTTGAAAATTGGTTGAGTCTAATGCTGGAGGAGGAGATTGTGGAGTTGGACCGGATCCCAGAATAGGTGTTTTCGTGGAGTGAGAAGTGGGTCCGTTCATAGAAGAAGAGGAAGGAGAGCCTTGTGAAGAACGGAGAATAGGCTCAGAAGATGAAGAAGAAGAAGGAGAAGAAGAAGAAGAAGAAGAAGCGGCCGGGGTGTCATCGTTGATCCGTGTGCCAATGTTGTTTTGCAGCATCCTCCCCGATCTCAGTGTAGTCACGGCACTCACATTATGGTTTTGTTGTTCAAGAGCAACATGTGCATTATGTGGGTGACCGGGATTTGGAAGTGGCTGGGACGGGAGCTTCCCCTTCTCTCGCTCGCTTAAGGCCGCGTTCAGCTGTGCAATCTGGGCCTCGATGGTCTTGATGCTTTGCCCGTGTGCGGCAGTGTGTTGCACTAAAGATTGAATCGAAGACTGGATGTTGGCGGTGGATTGAGTCGATTGTTTAACAAACGCCTCCAGACTTCGCTCGAGCGAGGAAACCTTATCGTTGTTTGACGGAACAAAGTTGTTGGGTGGAAAAGAGTTGTTGGGTGCAAAGTTGTTCGTCTGGTTTTGGAAAGGCTGGGGTTGGAAGGGCTGCTGATATTGATGTTGAGTTTGTTGTTTCGCTTGTTGTTGCGGTGGAGGGGGCCTTTGGAAGTGGTTGCCTTGGAATTGATTCTGATTCTGATTCCAGGCGAAATTGGGGTGGTTCCTCCTACCGGGATTGTACGCGGAAGAGTACGGATCATTCCTTGGTCTTTACTGAAATGCAGCATTAACCTGATCCTGTCCTTGAGATGGAGAATTGTAAGGACACTCTTCGGTTAAATGAGAGGGATCGGAACAACAAGCGCAGATGGTACGAAGTGGAAGAACAGGGCTAGGAGCAGGAGAAGAAAATTTGCTCTCTATCGCTTCAAGCTTTCTAGTTATTGCAGCCATTTCAGCTTTCATTGCAATAGAGACGTCAAGTTGATGAATTCCTACCCTAGACTGACCGGTAGAAGTGGAAGTAGAAGAAGAAGAAGTCGTCGGTCTCGTGCTCTCCCACTGTAGCGTTTGCTCCGCAAGGTCGTCAAAGAATTGCCATGCTTCCTCGTCAGATTTGGATAGGAAGTGGCCCTGACAGATGGTTTCCAACAACTGCTTCGTTGCTGGGTTCAGACCCTCGTATAAGGTTTGGCAAAGTTGCCATTTCTCTATACCGTGGTGAGGACACTGAACAAGAAGGTCTTTGTACCGGTCAAAGCACTTCCAGAAGGGTTCAGAAGGAAGCTGGGAGAATTGATTGATTTCATTGCGAATCCTTGCAGTTTTGTGATTTGGATAAAACTTTTTGAGAAACGCTTTAACAAACTCATCCCAACTGGTTATGGAATGGGAAGCGGTGCTATACAGCCATTTTTCAGCGAGATCGCATAGAGTGAACGGAATGACCCGTAGACGTATAGCATCGTCCGACAGCTGGGTGGTTTTCATCATGGCACAGACGTTTTGAAATTTGTTGATGAAGATATAGGCATCTTCAGATTCAAGCCCATGAAAACGTGGAAGCATGTTGATGAAATGGGGCTTAATTTCAAAGTTGTCCCCATTGGCCGGAGGAAGAGAAAGGCAGGTGGGAAGTGCAGAACGGGTGGGGTAGAAACGATCCTGGAGCGCGATTCGCTGCGGCGCTACAACAGGCGGAGGTGGTGGGATATTGGTCTCCGTAGGAGGTGGAGCCAATCCAGGGGTGGTCAAAGAGATGTTCGGATTGAATCCCGACATCGCGGAAGAAGAGGTTGGTGAAAGCGAAGGTGAAGGTGAAGAAGTATGAACAGAATTCCGGTCAACGTCGGAGTTGGCCGGCAAAGGTAGGGGTGAAAGAGGAGTGGAAGGAGTATCGACTTCGGAGTCGATCGCGTAGTCGGTAGCGACTAACGTAACGCGGACTAGACGGGCGCTAGTGTCCCGAGTCCAAACGGACATACACTAAACGAGTTTAGTATAGTCAAAGCGGAGAAGGTGAGAGTAAGAAAACGTCAATGGAGAAAGGCGATGGGTGATGGGTGAAAAATGGATTTGGCGACAAAGGGCAAGTTTTTTTTTTATAAAAGTTTTTGATTTTTCCTTTTTTTTTTTAGAAGGAGATTTACAGAAAATTGTACGGATATACGGCTTAAGCAATCACAAACAAGATATGCACAATCACACCTAGATCTAGGGTAACCTAGGTCTACTAGACCTGCTCCTGAACTTGATTGTCGAAGTTAAACAGTGTCAAGAAACGGGCTTAAAAATACACTGATCACAAGGCCAGGTAAGTGCAGAGATAATGGGAGGTTGTCCAACGCTTTCGCGAAGTTCCTTAATTAAGTAACCCTTTCTCTTTCGGCGGTTGCGCCTTTAACACTTTCCTAGACACCCCGTAAACAATATACCGTTAAGCGAGGTTCTAAACACGGTTTATCTTCTCCTAATGAGCGCGAAGTCCTTAGGGCTGAAGTCTAGTATTTTTTAATTTACAATGGACAATGCATATGCTTTAGTGATTTTTGGGGTCCTGGGAAGGGTGATGAAATCCCCACCCAATCTGGATTGGTGTTAGAGCCCCTTAAGTCCGTATTAAATGATGCAATGCGCAAAATTCAACCAAGTTTTGTTTTCAAGCAATCAGTTATCGTTTTTTACTTTTAATGCGGCGCTGCAACAAATACGGTTAGTTTTTTTTTTTGGCTTTTTGCGGCGATTTTTGCTAAGAATCCTGCAAAGACAAGAATATTGGAGCGTCGGGTTTGAGAGGGGAAGTTTAGAAAAATACGTACCAAAAAGCACGAGTTTCAGAAACTCGTGTTGATATTGCCTCCGAGTGGTCGAATGGTTCGCTTGCGCGGGTCTAACTACCCGGATCATTGGCACTGAGTGTTCACCTTCCTTTGCACTTGAAAATGCCCCTTTGTTCCGTATGATCGCTGCTCAAAATCCGTCAAATCTGCATATGTTGGAAAAATACGGATATTTGAGCCAAAAAGCAATATTAACAACCACAATTCTGAACACAAATAATTAAGAAAATCAGAGTGTTAGCAGAATTCAAATCCAGAGAAGAAAAGAATTTTATTTGTGTTTGTGGTTGGTTTCAAAAAGAATGGTTATTTGTTTGAATGTGTTAGAAGTTAGTTTTATACAGAATATGCACAAATTTAACCCGAAACTACAAGTATAAAAAGCGTTACCGTCTCCCCGGCAACGGCGCCATTTGATTGTCACGATCTAACTGTGTCGTGTTTAAAAAGAATTCTGAAATTACCGCAATCAAAACAGTGTCGCTTGTAGTGAGCCGCGATGAATACGGGTCGTCCGCAGGGAGATTGTAAGTTTCTTATTGCTTGTTTTAATGAGTTAATTCCGTGTTTTGATTTGTTGGTTAACTAATTGTCGTAACAAAGATATGAATAAAAAGGGCTTGTTAAGGGTAGTAATAAGTTAGATTGTATGAAGGTGATATTTGCCAATTCCTTTTAGCCCCGACTTGGTATTGATACTAAAGCAATAGGTAACAACGCGGATTAGGAAACTTGAAATACGGTATTTGCGGTATTTCGCTAAATCCGTTTTCCTTGTCCCTTGTCCTTCCGTTGTTATCTCTTGATTTTAGCCGTCGGCAAACCACGGGCAATCCGGTCATGATTAGGAATCATCACTATCGGGGTAGGATAGGATGCCTAGTGAGCGGAGTTGCGGGTGATTTGCACGAAGTTTCAATAGGCAAGTTTTAGGTTTTAAAGTTTGGACAAAGAAAATCTTCGAATACGATCTAACATATTACACCCTTAACAAGTGAAAATATTACTCACACATATTTACAAATTAACAAGAAAGAAAAGAGAAGATACATAAAAACATGCAATGAAATATAGAGGAAAAGAGAACCGATGAGTTCAAGCGTTTTATCTCCCAATGTTCAATCCCCGGCAACGTGTGAGATCCAAATACCAAGCTTTAAGGTTGCAAGCTCACTTAAGAGGTTGCAAGATCAAAGCAAGGCATGAATTTCACAATTGAAATCATGTAAAGTGGAACAAGACATGTAATAAAAATACGAACTTTTATTGAAGAACAAACTTGTTACAAGAGATCTTGAAGTCAAGAACCTAAGCCTTAAGCTTGCAAGTTCTAAATGAGAAGTTGCAAGGTCAAGACAAAGGGGCAAGAGCTCAAGAATGAAAAGAAAAATTACAAGAATTCTAAGATAGAACTAAAGAAAAAGCTACCCTTTCCTCTTCCCTCTGGTCTCTATTTATAGGCTCAGAAAGAAATATTCATATCTGCCCCATTATGGCTCATGCTGATTTGTTTGATTGCCTTTGATTTGAACACATGCTTTTTAGTCTTGAATGCATATAATATCATATGCATATAAAATCATATCCTTGATTTCATATAAAATCATATCCTTGATGATTGCATATAAAATCATATCCTTGATTGCATATAGAATCATATCCTTGATGATTGCATATAAAATCATATCCTTGATTGCATATAAAATCATATCCACATGTGCTTAAAAGTCTTGTGTACACACTTGTTGTGTTGGACCATTTAGAAAAAAATGTGTACACAACTTGTTGCATAAAGGAACTCCTGAAGTATCGGTCGGTTAGCGTTTCTGGTCGCAGTGTCTTCCCTCAAGTGATATATCCGCGCTGTTGAATGGATTTTCAGTATTTTGTCATGGATACCTGTAATCTGTAATACTGAGCAGACACTGGTCAATAATACCGATAAATACAACAATTAGATAATGAATGGACGGTATTAGAATGCAATTTTCTGATATGAACAGGCTACGGTGTTTTTATGAAAAGATAAGTCTTTTGAAATATCCGTAGGATCCCTTGGGCTGTTTTTTAAAATACCCACGATTTGTTAGTTTTTAAAATAGGTAGGAGTCTAATCTAATCTAACAACTACACTAAACTATACGGCTGAACTAACAAGCTGAACTACAGGTAAGGAAACCGCCTATCATCTGAGTCGATACATATACCTACCTGTATATGTGTAGTCGGTGATCCCGCCTCAATAATATCATATCCGATACCATATCTATAATCAGACATTCTAAGTCAAGAGTGCGGATCAATCATCAAAATATAGCTCGTACGTAAATCCGTCGTACGGCATCCCCAAATCTGGGTACGGGTCAATATCATATTCCTCACACTATTCCTCAGGTACCCTTTTCATCCAAGATCATAGTCTAGGGTACCGACCTATGTCTAGTACAATACTAATATCCTCAATACACTCATGATCTGACTACTGATCGACAATCTCGTATAAACCGATATCGTCAGCACATATCATCATCAAGGGGTATACATCCCCCGATACGGCCTAATATCAATATCCTAGCATATCATATCTTATATCACGATCACATGTGGACCATTTTATTTATAACACTATTCACCCGTATCGCCGCCCCAAGATCCGCTGTAACCCCAGGACGTACCTCAAGTACGAATCCTGCTATAACACCGATATCACAACCACAAAACAAATCTCATCGACTCAGCTCAATCCCAAGTATCATCCTCAAATCCGTATGTGAACACATAGTCCTATACCCATGTGAACACATAACTATAAAGAATCCCATGAGCACATATAAATAGGAATGTATGCAAGTATGTATGCGTGTATGTGTAATGCAACACTACCCTAGGGTTCGCAACACTAAAGTAATCCAACACACCAATATCCATCCTAAGCATCGTTAATAATCCCAAATAACATATAATAATTGTTGGTGTGTATACGCATCCGTATACACCACCACGGACTGCGGGGGTGCTATACGCCATCCACCCGACTTCTCCCCGTAGATATAAATCTACTCACCTGGTCCTCGCTCGCCGGTGCCGACGTCGCCACGCGCTTGCTTGTCGTCTTGAAGTCCACATGGGGTACCTACATATCAAAACGCACCATATCGCATTAAAATCCGACTCATGACCAAAACGACACACGAATCCCACATAGGTGAAAACCTATGGTTGCTTCCACAAATCAACCCAAAAACCCTCGACATCGGCGTACAAACGCCAGACCATCGAGAAAAACCCAAATACACTCATTTGCACATTCACGAACACTAATATATATATATATAATAGGTTAAAACTCACAAAAACCCCAAATTCACTTTAAAAGCCGTTTTTCCGAAAAACTAGCAAGCAAAATTTAACCGTTTTAGTACAAAACTTGCTATTTAAACAAATCTAGCGGCCGCAATGTTCACTAATTAGCTTAATTAGGCTACATAAACTTTAACTAGATTTTATCACACTAAACTGTATTAAACAAAATTTTTTAGTTAGCACAATAACCCAATTTTAACCATTTCGAAGCAACAATCCACAAATCCATAACTAGACTAGGTTTTGCATGCTCTAATATGTTGATCTACACATTATATAGCTAATAATGTGATAAAAACTCTAACCATATTTTATTCTCATATTTTCGAATTAAATCTAAAAAACCTAGTTTGCAACAAAAGCTTAATTTGGATATTTTTCAAGTAACAACTTGTAATTAACAACTAGATTAGTTTTCTACAAAACTAAATATGTTAATCCACATCACTAAACCATGCACAATCAAACACAACTCATTTCCACAACAAACCCTAACTTGAAATCTTTAATCATGCAATTAAACTCACATAAACCAAATTAACACTTAATTAAATTAGCTTTAAGAAATTAGTAACAAATTAAGCAAAAATGTTTTAGAATTATACCCCAAAAACATTTGAAGATCCACAAGCATCCATGGCCTCTCAAAATGGTCTCTTCTCACAAAGATCCATGCTATACGGGCTAAGCTAAAATGGGTAGGAGTCGGATTTGGGTTTTGGGATTTTTTTTGATGGATTTGAGGCAATTTTTGATGAAGTTTGAAGAGAAAAGAGAAGGGAAATGGGGGGGGGGCTGCTGCTGCTGTAGGAGGGGGGGTCGGCTAGAATGGGAGTAGGAGAGGAGAGAGAGGGAGGTAGAGAAAGTGGGGGGGGGAGAAGTCAAAGTCAATTCAAGGTCAAAGGTCCACCTCATTTCTCCATTTTTTTTTCTTTTCTTTCATTTCTTTTCCTTTGAAATTCAAGTGGGGAAAAAGATGGTGGCTGCTCAATTCAGCCAAGGGGAGAAGTAAATGGGTGTGTGTGGGTGTGGGTACGGGTGTGGGGTGATGAAAAATGATAAATACAATACCCCAAACATCCATTTACGCTAAAAAAAGCCTTTTTTTTCTTTAATAATTTCTAAACCGTTTTGGAAAATGATTTCGTTCCAAAAACCACATGATAAAATTTTATTTAATGTTTTATGATGCACAAAATTTGTTTCAACTCATTCCAATTTGTAATTTTCCCTAATTAAATGTATTAGTGACGGCTTAAAATAATAATAAAATAATAATTTTTTTCAGAAAATTTGAAATTTTACCAGCGGCTCAATAAACACCAAATAATAGCAATTACATAGCTAGAATATGTATATTTAATTTTTATAATAAGATATTTGTATTTTGACTTTTTACAGAAACCCCCTTATGTTACCGATTTTTTTCGAAATTTCACCGAAACGATTTTCAAAACGTTACAATCTTCCCCCCTTAAAGAAATTCGGTCCCCGAATTTAAATTAAAACTCCCCCCCAAATATTAAAACATCTAAGCAAAACCATCAAGTCGTCGGGGCTACGAAATCATAAATACATAAAACAAATCGTAGCGCAGCGCATATGCATGAAAAATAAGCATATAACTCGAATCAAAACTCCATCCAGCATCCCGCAATCGTCGGAGTCATGGTGAAGACACAATGTCCAAATCCAAAATGAAAATCAATATGATATAACTCGAAACTATACAAGTAAAATATATTCAGGTACTGTCCTCTGACTAGTCTTGCTCAGTACGAAAACACATAGCAATATCATAAAAACGTACTTCTCTATAAGGAAAATCAATCCTAAAATACGCGTATGCATACTACGTGCGTCTTGTGCGCATGGAAATCAAAATCCAAATATGTGCCATACATATGCACAGAAACAACATCTAAGTGCATCGGGTGTGCACAAAGCATCTGTCAATGGTAACAGGTGTGCCTGACAGCAAAACAGGTGCATCTGACATGCACGAAGAATCTCGATTTAGTGCATCTGGTGTGCACCAAAATCGTATCTCAAAACCTGCGCTCAATCATGCGCGAAAACCCAAAACCAGGGGCATACATCATGCACGAAATCATGAAATCCAATATCAAGTGCCGAACATGCGTAAAATCAAATCAGGTGCACAAGGTGCATAAAACAAACATCGAGTATCACAATCGAAATCGAAGTCCAGTGCATCTAAGTGCACAAAATGCGTATCACTGCACTGCAAGCATATGTGAACTATACTGAGTGCAAAAACCAATTCGTATGCGTACATACGCACAAAATCAACTCAAATGTCTAAAACCGTAAAATCACAAACATGTGAAACCCAAGCACGAAAACGATATCAAGTGCAACACTGTGCAAAGATCATAAATCCTTAATCATCAAAATCAGATCATTCGAATAAATCACCCAAAACATCGAAATCAATAATGGCGGCATAGTACCGCTCAAGCGCATCCTCTAAGAATCTTGGGCCAACTGGCGCGGTCACTAATGGGACGTCTCGTCGATGATCATGAACCCTGGTCTGCTGGTGTGCGTAACAATGACCACTCCTGGGTCAAGGTCTTCATTGGGAATTACAAATCTCTCAGTCCCTCGGCTCATCGGCCTTGTCAGGTGTGCTAACGGGGATGATCCCGTTCTGGCACGCCTCTTGTCATCTCCCGGCCAATCATCGCGACCACTCATGAGACAGCATATCACTGGCGTCGGCCTCTGGCTTTCTGAATGTACGTGACACATCTAATTCTGGGTGCAAGTATCATTGCAGCAGTGTCCTGGAAGGAATCCTGCTCACGGTCTCTTCCATGTCTCGTCTCTGCCAACTGTCCGGAAGTCATCGTCCTTTCCTATATCTGCATCTTGCTCCGGAACGGCTGCATACCCATCACGACTCTATCTGGAAGGTATATCCAGTACTCTGCCTCGGCATGCGTATCGCATCTCTGATGTCGGCGGAGCGGAACGTCGTCTTATCCAGATTTTGTACGGACCTCTTTACTCCACTTTCTCAAATGTCGACTGCTTCGGACTCGTCTCATCGTGGCTACATGGACTGAGCTCCAACGGCTATCCTCGTATCGGAAGTCTCCCAAGAAATGCATCTCACCACCTAGCATCCGAATTAAGTCGAGCCATCCGATCGATTCGTCAAAACCTCATAATTCCCCAAGAGCTCAACCTCTTGGGCACAGTTTAATAGTATCGAGTACATACCAAAGCTTCGGTGGTCCAGCCGTAGAAGGGCAAACCCAAGCCTCACTAATGGCGCCGTAGAACTGCCGCAAAGCCGAAGGTTCAAAGGCTTTCACACGGTCATTAAGTCGAGTTAGGGTTTCATTTTTCTAGAGGGACCATAGAATTGCCTGCATGTCTTTCCGACTACTTTAAACTTGGAATAATAGGTTTCCGACATTCGATCGTCTCTGTCGACCCTCACGTCTCTGCGTGAAGTCGTCTCTAGCTGGAATCAATCTATCTGATGACCTCGCATCGGGGTAAGCGAACGAACCACCTGTCCTAGTCATTCATCATCGGGTGACTAGCGACCATCTATCATCTATTCGTACAACTCGCCCCGCAATAGCTCCAACATATGGGGCGATATCTCGTCGCTCGCAGCAACAACTGGCTCGCTCGTCTGCATGCTGAACAGTGCCTCAATCATCAGGAGTAAACAACACACCAACGGTCATCAAAATCTGGCTGGCATCTATCATTGGCTCAATTCTCTAGTGTCGATCAGCACCTCCGAGTAACCTCATAAAGGCGATCCGCCAAACACTCATGGCGCGGAAACACAGTAAAAAGATACATCTCTGCAATCGTGTATCGCCGGAATTTCGCCCTGGTCAGTCCTCGTTCGTGACGAGCTTGTGCTGACCGCAACTCTAGCCGTAGCTCTCCCTGCCGTAACCGTAGCAGCAAAACCAAACTGGTACCGATGAGGCTAGATCAGGAAGGAATATAATACTGAACAAGGAAATGTACATCCTAAGGCTTCATAAGTGGAGTGGCGTGTCGTAAATATGCCGCGGAACATATCAACGGTACGTTACTCTACTTTAGTCACCTATTCCATCAACCAAGGGTCATCCTACGCTCCGAAGGTTAAAACCTAACGCTCTGATACCAACTTTGTCACGACCTGAAAGTACGGAACATGACCGGTACTTAAACTACGAACGTCTCGAAGCGTACGTAATCTAAGTAAACCGAAAACCCAGAAATCCAAACCAAGAAAAGTAGTAGAGTGCAGGAAAAACCAACTTAAAGCAAGTAGTTTCAATAGCATAAGCCGAATTATGCAGTTTTTAAAACATCAAAAATTTACTAAAAATTTTGGCAGAGTCTCCTTTGTAAATACTGGCCCCCAAACGGGATACAACATAAATAGTATACGAAATCAATATAAAGGTATCCCCAAGCGGGAGCTAGCTCTTCGTCAATCGACGGTCACAACCACACAAGCAAAATAATATACAACGTCAACGGCGAGAATCAAAAACTCAAAAGGAAACTCAAAACCACCAGAAATATAACGAGCGACTCTAAGGTCGAAAGAATAACATCACTGGTCTCTATCTCAAAATAAATACATGTTTGGTTGATGGAATTTACTAGATACAACGGAATAATATTATACAAGGTAATATGATGGGTACGATACAAGAAAAACCCACCTACTAGCAAGTCACCCGAAAGAAACTGAGCCCGCAAAGCCGTAATGAAACCTGCACGGCAAACCTGCAAGAAACTGGGGCACAACGGGGGTGAGTTGCCAACTCGTGAATAGAAAAACATCTACACACAGAAATCGCATAAATAACGCAATCCTAGGTCAATGATCATAATATATCCTCAAAAATGTATATAACATGCAGCCTATAACAATGGCTAGGGTAAATATCTAACCCGAGTGTAAACTCATGTGCCCGTGTCAGTGCCTCAGGTAGCAATATATCATATGAATGAGGTATGAATGCATGGAACAGAAAGCTTGTACTGACGAAAACTGCTTTCATAAATCAGTGAGATTTCTGTATTTTAAAAGTGTGGTACCATAAATGAAATCAGCATAAAACAGTGCCCATCATCGACACGAAACAAGTGTCCAAATATCTCGATATCTCTGTATCACAATCGCTGTATCTCAATATCTCAAATCACAATATCTAGGGCGCCGTCAGTCCAGACCGGCCCCTACCATCCATCTCAAGACCACGACGGTATCCTCCGGATATCCGACGCGTCGGGTAAAATCACCGGTAGGTAGTGCTCCCCTGCCAGGCTCACATCGTCATCGTCACGCGCTTCTTTCCCCGGGGTACCTTACCGGGTCCACCATGTACCTGAAACGGTTCATCCGTCTCCTCGAATCGGGTCTCGAAAACCATCAGCAAACTCATGGTGGACGACTCATACATCATGGGAAAACCGCACTTTTTATTTTAAAAGAGGAAAAAGGTTTATTTATGTTTTTGCGGTTTTCCTCCAAATCCAGAAAATCTCATGGAAATCCGAATCCAAAACCTCAATAACACGTAAAATGGTGAATATATGCATGAGAATCCATGAATGCGGCATAACAATGAATAACAGTATGCATGAAGTAGCAGGTAATAACTACAATGTCTAAACTAAAATATAAGGCAAGTACACTAATATCATGTCTAACTATTAGCTAACAGGCTATGTCAAGCAATAATATTTTCTAAGGTGTACGTGACATGGCAATTACCGATGAAGATGTGTGTGAGCCGGCAAATAAGTGTACGTGGTACATACGCATCATCGGTAATGGTGCTTATGTCCTAACAGCATGATATCAATAATGGAGTATGAAACATAAAATAAGCATGCGATGCGAAGCGGACCACAAAAGAAGAGCGGGAGCTGAAAACTAGACGCAACTATAACTAATCTGCATTAATCTAATATAAGTCCTATAAATGGTGCCCTTTGAAATAACACGAATCATGGGGTTTTGAAAATAGGGGCTACGGTGTTTTTATGAAAAGATAAGTCTTTTGAAATATCCGTAGGATCCCTTGGGCTGTCTTTTAAAATACCCACGATTTGTTAGTTTTTGAAATAGGTAGGAGTATAATCTAATCTAACAACTACACTAAACTATACGGCTGATCTAACAAGCTGAACTACAGGTAAGGAAACCGCCTATCATCTGAGTCGATACATATACCTACCTGTATATGTGTAGTCGGTGATCCCGCCTCAATAATATCATATCCGATACCATATCTATAATCAGACATCCCAAGTCAAGAGTGCGGATCAATCATCAAAATATAGCTCGTACGTAAATCCATCGTACGGCATCCCCAAATCTGGGTACGGGTCAATATCATATTCCTCACACTATTCCTCAGATATCCTTTTCATCCAAGATCATAGTTTAGGGTACCGACCTATGTCTAGTACAATACTAATATCCTCAATGTACTCATGATCTGACTACTGATCGACAATCTCGTATAAACCGATATCGTCAGCACATATCATCATCAAGGGGTATACATCGCCCGATACGGCCTAATATCAATATCCTAGCATATCATATCTTATATCACGATCACATGTCGACCATTTTATTTATAACACTATTCACCCGTATCGCCGCCCCAAGATCCGCTATAACCCCAGGACGTACCTCAAGTACGAATCCTGCCATAACACCGATATCACAACCACAAAACAAATCTCATCGACTCAGCTCAATCCCAAGTATCATCCTTAAGTCCGTATATGAACACATAGTCCCATACCAATGTGAACACATAACTATAAAGAATCCCATGAGCACATATAAATAGGAATGTATGCAAGTATGTATGTGTGTATGTGTAGTGCAACACACCAATATCCATCCTACGCATCGTTAATAATCCCAAATAACATATAATAATTGTTGGTGTGTATACGCATCCGTATACACCACCACGGACTGCGGGGGTGCTATACGCCATCCACCCGACTTCTCCCCGTAGATATAAATCTACTCACCTGGTCCTCGCTCGCCGGTGCCGACGTCGCCACGCGCTTGCTTGTCGTCTCGAAGTCCAAATGGGGTACCTACATATCAAAACGCACCATATCGCATTAAAATCCGACTCATGACCAAAACGACACACGAATCCCACATAGGTGAAAACCTATGGTTGCTTCCACAAATCAACCCAAAAACCCTCGACATCGGCGTACAAACGCTAGACCATCGATAAAAACCCAAATACACTCATTTGCACAGTCACGAACACTAATATATATATATAATAGGTTAAAACTCACAAAAACCCCAAATTCACTTTAAAAGCCGTTTTTCCGAAAAACTAGCAAGCAAAATTTAACCGTTTTAGTACAAAACTTGCTATTTAAACAAATCTAGCGGCCGCAATATTCACTAATTAGCTTAATTAGGCTACATAAACTTTAACTAGATTTTATCACACTAAACTGTATTTAACCAAAATTTTTAGTCAGCACAATAACCCAATTTTAACCATTTCGAAGCAACAATCCACAAATCCATAACTAGACTAGGTTTTGCATGCTCTAATATGTTGATCTACACATTATATAGCTAATAATGTGATAAAAACTCTAACCATATTTTAATCTCATATTTTCGAATTAAATCTAAAAAACCTAGTTTGCAACAAAAGCTTAATTTGGACATTTTTCAAGTAACAACTTGTAATTAACAACTAGATTAGTTTTCTACAAAACTAAATATGTTAATCCACATCACTAAACCATGCACAATCAAACACAACTCATTTCCACAACAAACCCTAACTTGAAATCTTTAATCATGCAATTAAACTCACATAAACCAAATTAACACTTAATTAAATTAGCTTTAAGAAATTAGTAACAAATTAAGCAAAAATGTATTAGAATTATACCCCAAAAACATTTGAAGATCCACAAGCATCCATGGCCTCCCAAAATACTCTCTTTTCACAATGATCCATGCTATACGGGCTAAGCTAAAATGGGTAGGAGTCGGTTTTGGGTTTTGGGATTTTTTTTGATGGATTTGAGGCAATTTTTGATGAAGTTTGAAGAGAAAAGAGAAGGGAAATGGGGGGGGCTGCTGCTGCTGTAGGAGGGGGGGTCGGCTAGAATGGGAGTGGGAGAGGAGAGAGAGGGAGGTAGAGAAAGTGGGGGGGGAGAAGTCAAAGTCAATTCAAGGTCAAAGGTCCACCTCATTTCTCCATTTTCTTTTCTTTTCTTTCATTTCTTTTCCTTTGAAATTCAAGTGGGGAAAAAGATGGTGGCTGCTGAATTCAGCCAAGGGAAGAAGTAAATGGGGGTGTGTGGGTGTGGGTACGGGTGTGAGGTGATAAAAAATGATAAATACAATACCCCAAACATCCATTTACGCTAAAAAAAAGCCTTTTTTTTCTTCAATAATTTCTAAACCGTTTTGGCAAATAATTTCGTTCCAAAAACTATATGATAAAATTTTATTTAATGTTTTATGATGCAAAAAATTTGTTTCAACTCATTCCAATTTGTAATTTTCCCTAATTAAATGTATTATTGACGGCTTAAAATAATAATAAAATAATAATTTTTTTTCAGAAAATTTGAAATTTCACCAGCGGCTCAATAAACACCAAATAATAGCAATTACATAGCTAGAATACGTATATTTAATTTTTATAATAAGATATTTGTATTTTGACTTTTTACAGAAAACCCCCTTATTTTACCGATTTTTTTCGAAATTTCACCGAAACGATTTTCAAAACGTTACAGTTATCATTGTGTTTAGTATTCATCTTCCGCACATTATTGCTATTCGCTCCGCATCGCATTCCTATTTTGTGATTCATATACCGTTATTGATATCATGCTGTTAGGACACCAGCACCATTACCGATGATGCGTATGTACCACGTACACTTACTTGCCGGCTCACACATATCTTCATCGGTAATTGCCATATCACGTACACTTAGAAAATACTATTACATGAACATAGCTTGTTAGCTAATAGTTTCGACATGATATTAGGGTACTTGCCTTATATGCCAGTTTAGACATTGCTGTTACTACTTGCTACTTCATGCATGTTATTATTCACTGTTATGCCGGATTCATGGATTTTTATGCCTATATTCATTGTTTACATGCTATTGATGATTTGGATTCGGATTTTCATGAGATTTCCTGGATTTGGGGGAAAACCGCAAAACATTTATAAACTTCTTTTCTCTCTCTTTTTAAATGAAAAGTGCGGTTTTCCCATGATGTATGAGTCGTCCACCATGAGTTTGCTGATGGATTTCGAGACCCGATTCGAGGAGTTAGATGAACCGTTTCGGGTACATGGCGGGCCTGGTGCGGTACTCCAGGGCGAGAAGCTCGCAGAGGATGGCGTTGAGCCAGGCAGGGGAGCACTACCGACCGGTGATTTTACCCGACGCGTCGGATATCCGGAGTATACCATCGTGGTCTTGAGATTGCTGGTAGGGGCCGGTCTTGACTGACGGCGCCCTAGATAGTGAGATTGAGACATTGAGATTTTGAAATATTGAGGTACTGAGATTTGATGATCCAGGCCTGTCCGGATAGCCGGAGCCTGAGATTTTGAGATATTAGGATTTATGTTTTGTGTCGATGCTAGATACTGTTTATACTGATTTCATTTATGATACCTCGCTTAAAAAATAAAGTAATCTCACTAAGTTATGAAAGCAGTTTCTTCAGTACATGTATTCTGTTTTCATGCATTCATACATCATCCATATGATATATTGCTATCTGAGGCACTGACACGAGCACTTGGTATTACTGTTGTTTAGAGGTATACCCTAGCCATTGTTATAGGCTGCAGGTTATATATTTGAGGATAAATATTGATCGTATGACCTAGGATTGCGTCATACATGCGATTTCTGTTCGTAAATGTTTTCTATTCACGAGTTGGCAACTCACCCCCGTTGTGCCACAGTTTCTTGCAAGTTTTGCCGTACAGGTTTCATTACGGCTTTGCAGGCACTACTTCCATTTCCGGGTGATTTGCTAGTAGGTGGGTTCACTTTTATCGTGACCATCAGTATATGTTGAATATTATTATTCAGTTGTATCTAGAAGTTCCATTAACCAAACATGTATTTATTTCAGATAGAGACCAGTGATGTTATTCTTTCGACCTTAGAGTCGCGCGTTGTATTTCTATGGATTTCTTGCTGTTTTGAGTTTCCTTTTCTGTTGTGATCCTCGCCCTTCGGCGTTGTATTTTATTGCTTGTTCAGTTGTGACCGTCGATTGACGAAGAGCTAGCTCCCGCTTGGAGATGCCTTTATTCATTATATATGCTTTATCAGGTTTTGTACCCGTTTGGGGTCTGTTTTTATAAAGGAAACTCTTCCGAAATTTTTAGAAAAGACTTGTGATTTTAAAAATGCATATTTCGGCTTATGTTGCAAACTATTTGATTTAAAATGGTTTTCCTCCACTCTACTACTTTTCTTTGTTTAGATTTCTGGGTTTTCGGTTTACTTAGATTACGTACGCCTCGAGACGTTTCGTAGTTTAAGTGCCGGTCATGTTCCGTACTTTCGGGGCGTGACAACTTATTTCCAAATCAAGTTCTTCTTTCCGTGTCCAACATCGACACAAATCGTCTGTTTCCCTCAGGCATCGTTCCTCGAACGATCCTTCAATCAATAACACCGGTCGGTATCATCAAGATATCCACCGTGTTTCACAACTATCTCCGGTATCGAGTATCCTCACAAAGCTCCCCGCCTCAAATGCAGCTTTCCTGCCCCTCGGTCTCGACCGGGTCCACCATGAATCCGGCTGTATAGCTCCCCCACTCAGTATGGATAATGTAAAAATCCGCGACCGTATAGCTCCCCCACTCGGCCCGGAATAAAAACCAAATCATAAAAACAACATCTCATGGTGGACATCTCACATCAATATGAAAAATCACTGAATTTACGCAATAGTATTTGAAAACTCAAAACCATAAATCCTCAATAATACAAATGCCTCTTATATCAACTTATAACACTTGAATACGAAACATGATGTCATTGATGTAATTTACTACTGTTATTGATGTTAAGGTATGACAGGAATCATATTTAACAGGATAATTACTAAGTGTGAAAGTGACATGTCAATATCGACGAGGTCTGGTGTAACATGTAGATATGTGCGTGTGCGGTATAACTCGTCGATAATTATGCAGTGTTCTAACAACTATTAACATGGAGATGCATATGTATATATGAATGCATAGAATTAACTTAACATACAAGAGCCTATTTTTATTTGAACTAAACTACGGGCGTATCACGCCATCATTACAAGATCTCCCGGTAGATGTTTAGTCTACTCACCGGAATACGTCGTAAACTACTCAGAAATCGCCAATCCTTTTTCTTTCCTTGCGGCCTCCGAAGTCTTCGTATTTGAATCTAACATCGAAATTAACTTGTATAAGAAACGGCTAACTCCGATACGGCAAAAACCTGCAAATACAAGTTCTTACGTACTAACTATACTACGTACGACTATTACAAACTATCTAACACTTATTTTAACTGGATTTTAACCCATCGTTGTTTTTAACAGAATACAGAAACGCGTTATGACTTAACCGTGTCGTATTTTAGAATTTTGATCCTTTTTCAGATATTAGTTCCCATATTTCATTTATTGTTAAATTAACTTAATTAAACAATACCAAAACTCCTATCACACAAACACAGAGCTACCATAAAAACCACACTACCCAACTCAACCAAAAATCCGGCGACGCCAGAATTTCCTCTTGGCTCGCCGGCCAAAATCCGAGCCCCCTGGTCCGTATTCCTATGGTTGATGCTAAGTCTAGTCTCTAAGATTAAGGTATTGTTTGATCAATTTAGTTATCATCTAAACTATAGCAGATTTTCACAGATCTAAGTTTTGCCTAAAATACGATTTTATCGATATTCGATTTTAACGTTAAACCAGTTACAGAACTAATTCCTATAGTGTTTAAAGATATTACCTACAAAGGATTGCTGGATGATCTCCCTCCAAGATGCACAAGCCCCTAGTTCCTAACTTGATGGCTCCCACTGTTTCTCGAATCCCTCCTCAAACCATAAAGGAAGAATTAGTCAGGATCAATCCCACCGTACAATACTTGCTTAACCGTTCAGCCAGGCCGGTGTCGGTACTTCGAGGGAGGTTTTCCAACGCTTTCGCGAAGTTCCTTAATTAAAGAACCTCTTTTCCCTGGGGGCGTAGCCCCGCTAACACCTTTCTAGGCACCTACTAGGTTTATAGCATTGATCGTTAAGTGAGAAATTTCCCGAGGAGTAGCATATACTCACAGTAGGATCGGGATCCAAATATCATCGCGTGACGAAACTGAAGGAATCCTACCAGAATCATCACACTCCAAATGGTATGCAAATCTAGCAAGTTTCAGTACTTATGAAACTCCCGATGTGGATTTTTGCCCCATGCTCTTATGAGCTTGGCGTGAGGTCAAAATGTCATAAGTCACATGTCAAGTTCGTCCCATCATTATCCAGGTTAATTTGAATCCACCCGTACATACCCTTGACGTAGGCCAAAATGGCAGTACGACTGTCTCAAACCAACGCATTCTATCTATGCAACAGATAAATATCCGGCAGCTACCAATCACTATGCCTTGGCGTGAGGTCAAAATACATAGCTTGAATACTACCGAATATTTAACTGAAATGATGGAGGGCTACGGATGGTTTTGGCAAAACCGTGAACGTAGTGAACTTGATTTGGTCGATGGAACGAGATAGCTTTTAAATGGAGTGGCTCAAACTCCGTATTTTAAAAGTTTGTTTTGAAAAGAACCGAGTGGTTTTTCGAAAGTGTTCCAACGACTTTAACTTGGTTTATTATCTTGCATTAGTTCTTTTAATGCGTGATATTCTTGCATTAGTTCTTTTAATGCGTCCCATCATTTAATCCTACCATTGCAGAAAACAACCAAAATATGACGTACGCTTATGCCATTCGCATTCGCCACGGGGCCCCGTCATTACCCGTTAGGTTACTTAACTAACGACAGAGCGGGGGCTGGGCTAGCGCGTCTGTAAAACATAAGCAACGCCTAAATAGTAAGCAATGATAGACATTACAGATCACAGATGAATGCATTGGATATACTAGCAATCCGCAATCCTTTCGAGCCTGAAACGAAAAGCGGATAACACGGTCGCGGTGAATAGCCAAATACCCCACCCAAGACCCCTACGGGTGCGGCAAACTACCCGCCAAGTACTCGGTAGTTTGTGCACCCCTCCATGGGTCTATCCTAGGAGCAAAAACAGTAAAAAGAATTATACAATGACGGCTACAACCCCGACCCGGTTGTGCGGCCAAACAAATAATATTATTACATCAATTTACATTTACAATGAATGAAAGAAAAACAAAAGCTCATCTCACATCCACCCCGGCTATTCACCCGCGACAGTCCAACACATTCATATACACATTCCAGCACATTACAGATCATGTATAACCCCGACTAATCGACTTATAGCGATTAGCCGACGTTCAATACATGCAAGCATCACAGATATAACCATCATAGTCAAAGTGCAGTGAAGTTCGGAAAAAATACGGAATTATAGGACCCCAAAAGGAAATTTCTTTTCTGGAAAATCTGGGCACATATAATATATTTTAAAAATCCCAAAACCAACACACAAACACACTGCACGAAAAACGATGCAGAGAAGACACCAAGTCGCGGCGGTTCCGCGGCGTCTAAGAAGGATCACGCGGCGGAAGAGCGGCGCTTTAGACGAATCACTGTATCGTTTTTCTTGGGTGTTCACACAAAACCCTGAGCCGAATTTACAAGTGTAAAGTTTTTCATTTTGAGCAGAAAAAATTTCAACAGAAACTCAGTTTTTGTGATTATCCGGTTTTGTGATTTTTTTCGGTTCCGAACTTCGTTACACTTCACTACTAAGCTAGTTTAAGTTTAGCTAGGCTCTGATACCAATGTAAGTCCATATTGCGACCCCCGGTTCTTACGGGGAGGCGGAAACGGTATAAAAAACGAATTTTTATCGCAAGAGGCAACATGGACTAAACTATGGTCGGGATCGTTGTCTAAACTAAAACTAGCAAACTATGCTAAAGAGAGTTAGCAACTCGGATGAAGATGGTTATACCTAAACTTGAACTCCTTCTCTTCAAGCTCCGATGGTGGTTCGATGGCTCCTTCTCGTTGTCTCCGTACGCCGAAGATAGATCCACTTGAAAGCTCCAACCTTTAGCTCCTTCTTCGTTCTTTGAAGAAACTAGTTCACTTGGTTTGCCAAACCTAGTGAACTAGAATGAGTAGAGATGATTTAGAATGGGATTTTATCTATGGTTCTTGATTCTCAACTCATGAGACAAGAGAACCATAGATCAAGAGAGGGAGCAAGAGGTTGAGGGTGAGAGCAAGAGGAGAGCTCAAGAACAAGAGAGAGAATGAGCAAGAAAGAATGAGCAAGTATTTTGTCTCTCACCCTCTCATAATCCAAAGCAATGATAACTCATCATATCAACAAAAGTCTTATGTGATGGTTGAAGTAACCATAACCTTATCATGTCATGCACTCATTTTACTCAAATGAACAAGCAAGAAAAAGTCTTTGGCATGAAATGATAACCATGGTTATCATTATGGTCAACTAGTCAAGCCTAGTCAACCGGTCAACAAGTCAACAAAAGTCAACAAGTCACCAAAATCAACAAGTCAACAAAAGTCAACAAGTCAACAACCATATCACCATAATACTTAATTAATATAATAGTTAATCACATATCAAATTCTCATTAGGGTTGAGCATAAAGTCAAAAAGTCAACGGTCAACTGTCAACAACCCTAATGAGAATCCGCTGCCTCTGCCTCCCTGTCAACTGTGCATACACACCCGCATCCGCGTTCCGAGGAACACGAATGCAAACTGGATAAATCCAATCCCATAAGGTACACTAGGATCTGGCTTAAACCAAAGCCCGCTAGTGTAAACTGTCCGGACACTGTACGTGCACAAGTGCACGGATGTGACCGAACCCTGTCGCAAAACCATGCGACCTGTCGCAATACCATGCGACCTCTACTCTTTTGCCTAAAGGCGAAAAGCTTTCTGTGTGGGACTCTAAAGACTCGACACTACGCTGGCAGTGGGTTTAACCACAGACCGCAAGCGGCACTAGCTGTGCGTAACGGTCCCCAGGTAATGCCGACAAGAAGACCGACGAGGCGAAACCCATCTGAACTCCTACTGAGCCTGAGCGTGACATTCTCCATACAGTCCGGTCTGTTCGTCTGATACATCGCATGGCGGGCCTAGGGGGCGGTAAACGTCAGTCCCCCAATAGCGGTACAAGTCGTGCCGGAGTGAAGCCCAATACACCCTGAGATAACACTGGAAACCTACCAGTATATCTCGTTTGCCCTGGCCAGGGACTACTCGTGTAATGGCTCTCCTAGACACAGCGCGATGTCAACCCCCAATACCGGGAGAGACGAATCCTGTCTAACCGTCACTGCCTCCAAGTGCTTCGGGACTACACCCAACCACCACCTGTTTGCACGACTCCTTTGAGCCGTGGTAGGGTAGTGATCAAAGTACAGTGGGAACACACCCGAGGCGAAGTGACAGTGTCAAGTCAGCGGACTAAGCTGTACTCATGTCACCTGGGAACTGATAACTGACGATAGGTATAATACCAACTAGTCAGTTCCCGACGAGTCCTGTCCAGTGTACCCGTAACCTAACGAGCACCCGCATACTATCTCAAGTACGACGTACTGACGGCTGTGGGACAGACCGTCTCCCACACTGGGATGAGAAGCGCATGCGCTGGTCTACTCCGGAGTATCGATGCCCTGTCTCGATAGTCCTGCGACCAGGGACCTGAATAAGGATGTGCTTATAGATTACCCAGCCCCCACTAGTGTGACTGCCATCACAACGCTGGTAATCAAGCAAAGATCCTAAGGGCTCCACTAATGCGTATAAGTGATATACTGAAATAAACACAAGTACACATTGAAGTAGAAACAAACCAAGTAGCATACTACTATTTTGAGCAAGATTGTATATACAAGGTGAATATCCCAAGCATCCATTAAGTAATATACAAACTAGTATGATACAGTAATGGCCTCTAGGGCATATACACTAACAATCTCCCACTTGCACTAAGGCCATGTACTGGCGTATCGAAGACCTATCATCTCGATCAGCCGCTCGAACTGAGTCTGGGGCAAGGCCTTGGTGAATGGATCTGCAGTGTTGTCTTCTGAAGCGACTCTCCGAACCTCGATCTCCTGGCGATCTACGATCTCCCTGATCAGGTGATACCGCCTTAAGATGTGCCTGGATTTCTGATGGGACCTGGGTTCCTTCGCTAAAGCTATAGCCCCGTTGTTGTCGCAATACAGAGGTATTGGATCAACAATGGACGGAACCACCTGAAGTTCTTTCAAGAACTTCCTCATCCAGACAGCTTCTTTTGCGGCATCAGATGCAGCGATGTATTCCGCTTCCATCGTCGAGTCTGCAACGGTTTCCTGTTTGGAACTCTTCCAACACACCGCCCCTCCATTGAGGGTAAAGACAAAACCCGACATGGACTTGGAATCATCCTTGTCACTCTGGAAGCTGGAGTCAGCAAAGGCCTCGATCTGGAGGTCTTTTCCGCCATACACCAAGAACATCTCCTTAGTCCTTCTCAGGTACTTGAGAATGTTCTTTACCGCTATCCAGTGTTTCTCCCCAGGGTTTGACTGATACCGGCTTACCACACTCAGTGCATAAGCTACATCCGGTCTGGTACACAACATCGCATACATTATAGAGCCTACCGCAGAAGCGTAGGGTATAATAGACATGCGATCCCTCTCCAAATCAGTCTTGGGAGACATCTCTTTAGAGAGGGTGATCCCGTGACAAGCCGGTAGGTTACCGCGCTTGGAATCTTCCATACTGAATCTCTTCAGTATGGTGTCGATGTACCTGGACTGTGAAAGTCCTAATATCCTCTTGGATCTGTCACGGTAGATCCGGATACCCAGAATGTACGAGGCATCACCCAGGTCTTTCATGGAGAACCTGTGTGACAAGAACCCCTTGACAGATTGTAGCATAGGAATGTCATTTCCTATTAAGAGAATGTCATCCACGTATAAAACGAGGAATACTACAGTTCTCGCTACAAATCTACTATAGATGCATGGTTCATCTGGATTTTTGATAAAGCCAAATTCTTTGACCGTCTCATCAAAGCAGATGTTCCAACTCCGCGATGCCTGCTTTAGTCCATAGATGGACTTAAGCAACTTGCACACCTTTCCGCTGCTCCCACTCTGAATGAAACCCTCTGGCTGGTCCATATAGACACACTCCTCTAAATTTCCATTTAGAAAAGCTGTCTTTACGTCCATTTGCCAGATCTCATAATCGTGGAAGGCAGCAATGGCAAGAAGGATCCGAATGGATTTCAGCATGGCTACTGGAGAAAAGGTTTCGTCGTAGTCCAAGCCAGGTCTTTGACGAAAACCCTTTGCTACCAGCCTAGCTTTATAGGTCTCAACCTGTCCATCTACACCAATCTTCCTTTTGAAGATCCACTTGCATCCTACGGGTTTTACCCCGTCTGGAGCAATGTCCAACGTCCATACCTTGTTGGTGTACATGGACTCCATTTCGGTCCGCATTGCATCCAGCCATTTCACTGAGTCAACGCTCTGAACGGCCTGCTGGAAGCTAGTAGGCTCATCATAATCTATGATGCAATCCTCTCTATCCCCGTCTATGAGAAAACCGCAGTATCTCTCGGGCGGATGAGACTGCCTACTACTCCTGCGGAGCGGCGTAGGAATGTCCTGTTCTGTTGAACCCTCTGGTTCCACTAACCTTTCAGTAATAGTCTGTGGTTCTGGAATTTCTTCTAGTTCTACTGCGCTCCCACTAATTTCCTTTTCCAAGAACTGGTGTTCTAGAAAGTGGGCATTACGAGAAACAAGGACTTTTTGTTCCTCTGCGTAGTAGAAAAGATACCCCCTGGTGTTCTTTGGGTATCCCACAAACTTGCACAGTACTGAGCGTGCCTCAAGTTTGTCCGCATGCTGCTTTTTGACAAAAGCTGGACATCCCCAGATCTTCAGATATTGAAGATAGGGTTTCTTCCCACTCCACATTTCATATGGGGTGGTAGGCACAGTCTTAGTCGGAACTCGGTTCAAAAGGTATGCAGCTGATTCTAGCGCATACCCCCAGAACGATCGCGGTAACTCAGCGTTACTCATCATGGACCGCACCATATCCAATAGGGTGCGGTTCCGTCTCTCCGATACACCATTATGTTGCGGGGTGTATGGAGGAGTAAGCTGAGAGAGAATTCCGTTCTCTTTTAAATAGTCCAGGAACTCGGCACTTAAGTATTCTCCACCTCGATCCGATCTTAGAATCTTAATACTTTTGCCGGTCTGTTTCTCTACTTCATTCTTATACTCCTGGAATTTTCCAAAGGCCTCGGACTTATGTTTCATTAAGAAGACATAACCGTACCTTGAGAAGTCATCCGTAAAAGTAATGAAGTAAGAATGTCCGCTTCGGGCATGTGTAGACATTGGACCGCACACGTCACTGTGTACGAGTCCCAAGAGCTCGCTCGCTCTTACTCCATGTCCAGTAAACGGAGTCTTTGTCATCTTTCCCTTGAGACAGGATTGACAAGTGGCATACGACTGATATTCGAACGCATTCAAATACCCTTCTGTATGTAACTTCGTCAACCTTCTCTCATTGATGTGACCCAATCTACAATGCCATAAGAAAGTCTGATTTATTTCTGGAGACTTTCTTTTGTGTGTATTCTGGACATTAAAAATCTGTGGTTGGTTTAACACGTATATACCATTACTCAGAGTACCTGACCCAATCAATACTTGATTAAGGTGAATGTTTACAACATTACTTACAAACGCAAATTCATAACCTTCTTTAGAAACTAAAGATACAGAAATGATATTACAAGTTGCGTTGGGTACAAAAAAGCAATTACGCAAAACCAAAACATGTCCATCTGACATTCCCAGGTGATAGTCCCCCACGGCTTTAGCATCCATGCTAGCTCCGTTTGCAACTCTGAGGGTCATGTCACCTGCTTTCAAAACACTACGGTTTCTCAACGCCTGCAAAGAATTACAGATATGAGATCCTGATCCGGTATCCAATACCCAGGAAGTAGAGTTTATTGAAAGACAGTTTTCAATAACATACACACCTGAAGCTGAAGCTGCAACCTGCTTCAATTCCTGTGTTCTGGCCTTCCAGGCCCTGCAATCATTCTTCCAGTGTCCTTTCTTATGACAATAGAAGCATTCTTCCTTATCCACAAGCTTCCCCGCTATCTTTGTTGCTTTACCTTTTCCCTTCGTATCCACTTTACTAACACCGCCCCTTGGTTTGGCGGGGGCCTTCTTCTTCTTTCCCTTGGCTTTCGCCTTGGACCTAGAAGAAGACGATCCTCCTACAAACAAAGTGGATGTATCCCTACTTTTCTGTAGGGTGCCCTCTGCGCTCCTCAGCATGTTGAGGAGCTCTGATAGTTCAACCTCTTTTTCTTGTAGGTTGAAGTTCAGTGTAAACTGGGCGTAAGTGGAAGGAAGGGACTGGAGAACTATATCCGTATATAGCTCACTCTCCAATGTGATCCCTAGGTCAGCAAGCTCCTCAATGAAGCCGATCATCTTTAGCACGTGCTCGGCTACTGATGATCCGACGGCCATTCTTGTCGAAAATAACTTTTTCGACGCTTCGTATCTTGCGATACGTGATTGCTCTCCATACAGTTCTTTTGTATGGAGCAATATGGACTCCATGTCCATATTCTCATGCCTCCTCTGATGTTCGTTGTCCATCGAGGCAAGCAGGAGGCACTTAGCCTTCGCGCTATCAATCTCCCAAGTCTTACGGATTTCCTTATCCGCGACGCTGGAAGTTGGACCAGGGACAGGGGGAGCTTTGGTGGTAAGAAGATACCCCAGCTTGTCATAAGTGATTGCTATCTTGACATTCCTGAGCCAATCTTTGTAGTTTGGCCCTGTCAGTTTGTTTTTATCTAGGAGTAACTTAAGTCCAGTCATGTTGATTGGTCGCTGCAATTAGGAGAGAGAAGAAGAAACACTCAGCATGATGCTCTTGCAAGTTTAGAGTGGTTTTTAGTTTGTCTAAACAGGATGGCTCCCACTGTTTCTCGAATTCCTCCTCAAACCATAAAGGAAGAATTAGTCAGGATCAATCCCACCGTACAATACTTGCTTAACCGTTCAGCCAGGCCGGTGTCGGTACTTCGAGGGAGGTTTTCCAACGCTTTCGCGAAGTTCCTTAATTAAAGAACCTCTTTTCCCTGGGGGCGTAGCCCCGCTAACACCTTTCTAGGCACCTACTAGGTTTATAGCATTGATCGTTAAGTGAGAAATTTCCCGAGGAGTAGCATATACTCACAGTAGGATCGGGATCCAAATATCATCGCGTGACGAAACTGAAGGAATCCTACCAGAATCATCACACTCCAAATGGTATGCAAATCTAGCAAGTTTCAGTACTTATGAAACTCCCGATGTGGATTTTTGCCCCATGCTCTTATGAGCTTGGCGTGAGGTCAAAATGTCATAAGTCACATGTCAAGTTCGTCCCATCATTATCCAGGTTAATTTGAATCCACCCGTACATACCCTTGACGTAGGCCAAAATGGCAGTACGACTGTCTCAAACCAACGCATTCTATCTATGCAACAGATAAATATCCGGCAGCTACCAATCACTATGCCTTGGCGTGAGGTCAAAATACATAGCTTGAATACTACCGAATATTTAACTGAAATGATGGAGGGCTACGGATGGTTTTGGCAAAACCGTGAACGTAGTGAACTTGATTTGGTCGATGGAACGAGATAGCTTTTAAATGGAGTGGCTCAAACTCCGTATTTTAAAAGTTTGTTTTGAAAAGAACCGAGTGGTTTTTCGAAAGTGTTCCAACGACTTTAACTTGGTTTATTATCTTGCATTAGTTCTTTTAATGCGTGATATTCTTGCATTAGTTCTTTTAATGCGTCCCATCATTTAATCCTACCATTGCAGAAAACAACCAAAATATGACGTACGCTTATGCCATTCGCATTCGCCACGGGGCCCCGTCATTACCCGTTAGGTTACTTAACTAACGACAGAGCGGGGGCTGGGCTAGCGCGTCTGTAAAACATAAGCAACGCCTAAATAGTAAGCAATGATAGACATTACAGATCACAGATGAATGCATTGGATATACTAGCAATCCGCAATCCTTTCGAGCCTGAAACGAAAAGCGGATAACACGGTCGCGGTGAATAGCCAAATACCCCACCCAAGACCCCTACGGGTGCGGCAAACTACCCGCCAAGTACTCGGTAGTTTGTGCACCCCTCCATGGGTCTATCCTAGGAGCAAAAACAGTAAAAAGAATTATACAATGACGGCTACAACCCCGACCCGGTTGTGCGGCCAAACAAATAATATTATTACATCAATTTACATTTACAATGAATGAAAGAAAAACAAAAGCTCATCTCACATCCACCCCGGCTATTCACCCGCGACAGTCCAACACATTCATATACACATTCCAGCACATTACAGATCATGTATAACCCCGACTAATCGACTTATAGCGATTAGCCGACGTTCAATACATGCAAGCATCACAGATATAACCATCATAGTCAAAGTGCAGTGAAGTTCGGAAAAAATACGGAATTATAGGACCCCAAAAGGAAATTTCTTTTCTGGAAAATCTGGGCACATATAATATATTTTAAAAATCCCAAAACCAACACACAAACACACTGCACGAAAAACGATGCAGAGAAGACACCAAGTCGCGGCGGTTCCGCGGCGTCTAAGAAGGATCACGCGGCGGAAGAGCGGCGCTTTAGACGAATCACTGTATCGTTTTTCTTGGGTGTTCACACAAAACCCTGAGCCGAATTTACAAGTGTAAATTTTTTCATTTTGAGCAGAAAAAATTTCAACAGAAACTCAGTTTTTGTGATTATCCGGTTTTGTGATTTTTTTCGGTTCCGAACTTCGTTACACTTCACTACTAAGCTAGTTTAAGTTTAGGTAGGCTCTGATACCAATGTAAGTCCATATTGCGACCCCCGGTTCTTACGGGGAGGCGGAAACGGTATAAAAAACGAATTTTTATCGCAAGAGGCAACATGGACTAAACTATGGTCGGGATCGTTGTCTAAACTAAAACTAGCAAACTATGCTAAAGAGAGTTAGCAACTCGGATGAAGATGGTTATACCTAAACTTGAACTCCTTCTCTTCAAGCTCCGATGGTGGTTCGATGGCTCCTTCTCGTTGTCTCCGTACGCCGAAGATAGATCCACTTGAAAGCTCCAACCTTTAGCTCCTTCTTCGTTCTTTGAAGAAACTAGTTCACTTGGTTTGCCAAACCTAGTGAACTAGAATGAGTAGAGATGATTTAGAATGGGATTTTATCTATGGTTCTTGATTCTCAACTCATGAGACAAGAGAACCATAGATCAAGAGAGGGAGCAAGAGGTTGAGGGTGAGAGCAAGAGGAGAGCTCAAGAACAAGAGAGAGAATGAGCAAGAAAGAATGAGCAAGTATTTTGTCTCTCACCCTCTCATAATCCAAAGCAATGATAACTCATCATATCAACAAAAGTCTTATGTGATGGTTGAAGTAACCATAACCTTATCATGTCATGCACTCATTTTACTCAAATGAACAAGCAAGAAAAAGTCTTTGGCATGAAATGATAACCATGGTTATCATGATGGTCAACTAGTCAAGCCTAGTCAACCGGTCAACAAGTCAACAAAAGTCAACAAGTCACCAAAATCAACAAGTCAACAAAAGTCAACAAGTCAACAACCATATCACCATAATACTTAATTAATATAATAGTTAATCACATATCAAATTCTCATTAGGGTTGAGCATAAAGTCAAAAAGTCAACGGTCAACTGTCAACAACCCTAATGAGAATCCGCTGCCTCTGCCTCCCTGTCAACTGTGCATACACACCCGCATCCGCGTTCCGAGGAACACGAATGCAAACTGGATAAATCCAATCCCATAAGGTACACTAGGATCTGGCTTAAACCAAAGCCCGCTAGTGTAAACTGTCCGGACACTGTACGTGCACAAGTGCACGGATGTGACCGAACCCTGTCGCAAAACCATGCGACCTGTCGCAATACCATGCGACCTCTACTCTTTTGCCTAAAGGCGAAAAGCTTTCTGTGTGGGACTCTAAAGACTCGACACTACGCTGGCAGTGGGTTTAACCACAGACCGCAAGCGGCACTAGCTGTGCGTAACGGTCCCCAGGTAATGCCGACAAGAAGACCGACGAGGCGAAACCCATCTGAACTCCTACTGAGCCTGAGCGTGACATTCTCCATACAGTCCGGTCTGTTCGTCTGATACATCGCATGGCGGGCCTAGGGGGCGGTAAACGTCAGTCCCCCAATAGCGGTACAAGTCGTGCCGGAGTGAAGCCCAATACACCCTGAGATAACACTGGAAACCTACCAGTATATCTCGTTTGCCCTGGCCAGGGACTACTCGTGTAATGGCTCTCCTAGACACAGCGCGATGTCAACCCCCAATACCGGGAGAGACGAATCCTGTCTAACCGTCACTGCCTCCAAGTGCTTCGGGACTGCACCCAACCACCACCTGTTTGCACGACTCCTTTGAGCCGTGGTAGGGTAGTGATCAAAGTACAGTGGGAACACACCCGAGGCGAAGTGACAGTGTCAAGTCAGCGGACTAAGCTGTACTCATGTCACCTGGGAACTGATAACTGACGATAGGTATAATACCAACTAATCAGTTCCCGACGAGTCCTGTCCAGTGTACCCGTAACCTAACGAGCACCCGCATACTATCTCAAGTACGACGTACTGACGGCTGTGGGACAGACCGTCTCCCACACTGGGATGAGAAGCGCATGCGCTGGTCTACTCCGGAGTATCGATGCCCTGTCTCGATAGTCCTGCGACCAGGGACCTGAATAAGGATGTGCTTATAGATTACCCAGCCCCCACTAGTGTGACTGCCATCACAACGCTGGTAATCAAGCAAAGATCCTAAGGGCTCCACTAATGCGTATAAGTGATATACTGAAATAAACACAAGTACACATTGAAGTAGAAACAAACCAAGTAGCATACTACTATTTTGAGCAAGATTGTATATACAAGGTGAATATCCCAAGCATCCATTAAGTAATATACAAACTAGTATGATACAGTAATGGCCTCTAGGGCATATACACTAACAGGTTGAAACTTGAACCATGGCAATTTGAGGAAGAAGATGAAGCTAGAGAGCAACCATGATGCACAAAACTTGTATTAACCCATTATAATTTGTAATTATCACTAATTAAATGTATTAGTGAAAGCTTAAAATAATATTTAAAATAATTAATTACGGAAAATATTTTAGTAAACTAGAAATTTATAAGTGACCAATTGAATACCAAATACTAGCAATTACATAGCTAGAATATGTATATTTAAGTCTATGTCGAAAAATAATTTATATCTTGGTTTTACGGAAAACACCAGTTATTTTACCGATTATCCGAAATTTCACCTAAACGATTTTCAAAACGTTACAATCTTCCCCCTTAAAGAAATTCGGTCCCTAAATTTAAATTAAAACTCCCCCAAACACTAAAACATTTCAGCAAAGCTTTCAAATCGGCGGGGTTCCGAAATCTTAAATACTTAAAACACATCTCAGCGCAATGCATGTGCATGAAAACGAGTATACAACTCAAAGACAAAACTCCGTCAAGCATCACACAATCATTGGAGTCATGGTGAAAATACCAATGTCAAAGTCCAATACGAAAACCAACACGATGTGCTCAAAACTATAATATGTACATAGTACGCATCGTTGTAAACTCGTCAAAATATCTGAAAAGAAATACATGCCAAACCTTTTCCAAGTCGCTGTGCGATGCGCATCTCACGGCACAAGTAGCGGACGTTTATTATAAGAAAACATCTATGTATATTGTAACACCTGAGTTTTTGTTTAGTGGTAAGTGTGTCTTAATGTGGGGCTTTTGGTAAAAAAGTTTACTAAAATGGCTTTTAAATATTTTATCTGGTTTTATGAATATTTTATTAGAATTTTATCTGGATTGCACACACTTGTGCATGTTAGCTTGGATTAGTCTGGGTTACCATGTTTGGATGAGCATGGTGGGTTAACCATGTTTAGCCAACCATGATGGGTTAACCATTTGGTTATGTTAATGGGGTTAATTAAGAGTTTTTAGTTTTGTTAGAGGTGATTAGGGTTAGGGTTGACCTTGTGTAGGGGAGAGGGAGAGTCATGATGGTTGTGCTTTTTCTTAAGAGAGAGAGAGAGAGTGGTGGCTAAGGTGTGCCATGATACATCTCATTCTTCAATATCCTTTGTGCTCTTTCACACCCCCTATCACTCATATCACTCCCTCTCATCACTCACATCCTACCCTCACATCTCCCACTCTCACACTCCACCATACTACAACACTTCACCCTATAACAGCCCCCAATTGTTCAACTTCAGCCACCAAAACTGCTGCAACAGCAGCTCATGTAACACATCAGCCACTATCAGCAGCAACAAAAGCATCAGCAGACTTCAGCATCAGCTGCTGCTCAACAGTGACATCAGCACACACACTAGCCCCTAACACCTTAGCCTAATACCTACACACTCACATCAGCACCTTTTCAGCCACCAGAACAGCAACTACATCAGCAACAGCTGCAATAACAGCCCCTATATCAACACTTCAGCCCCAATTATTATCACATCAGCTGATAACACCCATCAGCCACCCCTACATCTGCTGCTACCAACAGCCACAGCTACAACATCACATACTACAACCCCACACCCTCATCATACCACAACTCAGCTGCAACAACACCCCAACCTGAAGCAACAACAGCCACATCTACTGCACACAGCCAGAAAAGCAAAGGAAAATTGCAGCAGCAGCAGCTGAAGCCAACAGCAACAGCAGCAACACAAGGAAAACAGCCACACAAGGAGCAGCTCAGCAGCAGCACAACCCTCTTTCCCCTCCTCCTTCTTCCCTTCTCCTTCATCCTAGGATTTCCTTGAGGTATAATCTTGCAACCCAACTCCTATTTTGCCAAGTTCTGGTTATAGCTGAAATTCAGTGTTTATATCGTTATTAGTGCTACTTTAGGCAAATTTGAGTGAGACTTGACCAAGTGTTGTTTTGATGGTTGGTATAACCTTATTAGGTGTGTTTGAGACCAGTTCACCCCAGAATTTACCCAGATTCCAGCAAAAATACCAGACTGTTCGATTTAGTGTTGGTTAGCGTTTTGTCGACTTTTTAAGCCTTTTTGGAATCTGCTACACCCCGGGGCCTCCTAAAATAAAATTGACTTGGCAGTATGCTGTGCAGGCCCCCTGGAACTACCCCACAAAATCCTGGCCCCTGCCTCCTTTCCCTGGCCGCCATTTTATTCCCTCTGGCCGCAATTTGGGCCAGACCAGGGTGAAACCCCCTCGTTTTGCGTGCATGGCTCTTTTACCTGTAAACTTGACCCTGGGTATGTCTGGTTTTGTCTGGTTACAACCTGGATAGAATCTGGGTTGATTTTCTTGAGTTGGCGCATGATTTACGACTTGTTTTCGTATGGATTTTGGTATTCGATGATTCGTGACTGTCGGGTGGCGTTTGAACGCCAACGGCAGCAGGTTGTTGGCTGTGTCTGCACGCAAGGCTACAGGTTTTGACCTATGGGCATAGCGGGCACCATTTTAGCTTCCGACATGGTTTTTATGTGTTTTTGCGTGTGATATCCTTGTAGGTACCCCACGTGGCATCGAGGCGTTGGAGATGGAAATGGCGACATTGGTACCGGCACGCATAAAGAAAGGTGAGTAGATTTATATCTACGGGGAGAAGTCGGGTGGATGGCGTATAGCACCCCCGCAATTCGTTGTGATGTATACGGATGCGTATACACACATACAATTATCATATGTTATTTGGGATTAATGATAATGTTAAGATGAATATTGGTGTGTTAGATTGGTGAAAGGTTACGAAACCCTAGGGTAGTGTGTGCACTACACATACATATACACACATACATACTTGCATACATCCTTATTTCATAAGTGGTTATGGGATTCTATAGTTATGTGTTCACACAGGTATGGGACTATGTGTTCACATACGGATTTGAGGATGATACATGGGATTGAGATGAGTCGATGATATTTGATCCGAGATTATGATATCGGTGATATGGTAAAATTCATAGTTGAAATACGTCTTGATGCTTTAGCAGAATTTTGGGATGATGATGCCATAGGAATAGTGATATATATATATATATATATATATATATATATATATAAAATGGTCGACATGTTATGATGTTACGATATATGATATGATATGATATGACAAGATAATTATGATGGGTCGCATTCGGCAATGTTTACTCCTTGAGGTGATATGTGATGATGATATCGATTTATACGAGACTGTCGATCAGTAGTCAGATCATAATTATAGTGATGATGTTAGCTTTGTACTAGACGTGGGTTAGTACCCAGATTATGATATGGGATATAGAGAATACCAGATGAATGATATGACTAATGTGATATTGACCCGTACCCCGATTTGGGATGCCGTACGACGGATTTACGTACGAGCTGTAATTTGATATTTGATCGGCGTTCTTGACTTGGGAATAACCGATTATAGAGATATGGTATCGGATGTGATATGATCGAGGCGGGATCACCGACTATATGTTTATATGTATCGACTCAGAGGTTAGGCGATTTTACTTACCTACTGTTAGCTTTAGCTCAGCCTTATAGTGGTGTAGCTATATGACTCACATGATATTAGATGCAGTTTAGCTGTCATGGTGTTTAGTATTCAGCTCCCACACATTATTATTGTTGCTCTGCATCGCATACTTATTGTGATTCATATTCTATTGTTGATATCATGCTGTTAGGACACCAACACCATTACCAATGATGCGTATGTACCAAGTACACTTACTTTCCAGTTCACACACATCTTCATCGGTAATTGCCATGTCACTACACAGTAGTACTATTGCTGCAGGATATGACCCTTGTATGTGCATACTATTATTCCATGTTGCATGATATACTGTTATACTTGCACTTCATTGATAAGTCACATACATCATGTTTTCTGATTATGCGCATTGAGATATGTTGTCCTATGATATTTCTGGATTTGGGAATCGTGGGTATTTCAAAGAGATTATGTAATTGTTTTAAAAACCCGGTTACCCCTGATATGATATTTCAGTGCGTCCACTATGTGTTTTCTCGGTGCTGAGAGCGACATGTGAAACCCGATTCGAGGAGGCGGATGAGGCCGATTGCGGGTATATGGTGGGCCCGGTGCAGTACCCCATGGCAAGAAGATCGCAGGAGATGGCGTTGAGCCTGGCAAGGGAGCACTACCGACCGGTGATTTTACCCGACGCGTCGGATATCCGGAGGATACCGTCGTGGTCTTGAGATTGATGGTAGGGGCCGATCTGGATTGACAACGCCCTAGATAGTGAGATTTATCAGAGACATTGAGATATTAAGATTGAGGCTATGTTTTGTGCCGATGCTGGGCACAGATTTCATGATGTTGTTCCATGATTTTGACTATATCCTTATATTTACATGCATGATGCTTATTGTCATTGGGTGACACATGGACGGGATCCACCTATATACAGACATTGATCACATACAGACTCTGATTACATTGATCATACTTTTCATGCATTCATACATCATCCATATGATATTTTGCCACCTGATGCACTGATACGGGCACATGGGATTACATTTGGGTTAGATAGTTACCCTAGCCATTGTTATAGGTTGCTGGTTATATATTTGAGGATTATATATTATGATCGTATGGCCTAGGATTGCGTCATACATGCGACTTTCTGTTCGTAGATGTTTTTCTATTCACGAGTTGGCAACTCACCCCGTTGTGCCCCACTTTCTTGTAGGTGTTGCCGTACGGGTTTCATTACGGCTTGCGGTACTGCTTCCTTCGGGTGACTTGCTAGTAGGTGGGTTTATTTGTATCGTACCCATCACTATACATTGTATATTATATTTCAGTTGTATCTAGAAGTTCCATCAACCAAACATGTACTTATTTGAGATAGAGACCAGTGATGTTTATTCTTTCTACCTTAGAGTCGTACGTTATATTTCTCTTGATTTCATGCTGTTGATTTCTTTCTGTTGTGATCCTCGCCTTTAGGCGTTGTATATTATGTTGCAAACTGGTTGATCTATATATGGTATTTCCTTCACTCCACTACTTTTCTTGGTTTGGATTTCTGGGCTCGGCTTACTTAGAGCACGTATGCCTTGAGACGTTCGTAGCCTAAGTGCCGGTCATGTTCCGTACTTTCGGGTCATGACATATATATATATCCTTTGTTTAACATACACGTCCCGCTGTTTTGAAAATAATTTAGAATGGTTTCCTTTGTAAAATGTTACGTTTCATCTCGAACACATAGGAAAATATTGAGGCTGTAGCTCCTTTTTGGAAATCCCTTCGATAACTATCGATGCATGCAAAAACACCTGGGTACAGTTCTCAGAACAGCCCTGCTCGGTTACTAACCCAAATAGTAAATATCATAAAACATACTGCTCCAAAAGAAATCAATCCCAAAATGTGTATAAAAATACCACGTGCGTCTGGTGCGCACGGAAATCGAAATCACTGAATGTGCCATACATGTGCACAGAAACAAAATATAAGTACAACGGGTGTGCACGAAAACACCTGTCAAAGGCAACGGTTGTGCCTGACAACAATATCAGGTGCACCCAATATGCACGAAAAATCCCGATTTAGTGCATCTGGTGTGCACCAAAATTGCATCAAGCACGCCAAGTATGCACAAGAATCCAAATCGAGTGCATAAGGTGCACCAAAACAAATATCGAATATCACACTCGAAATCGACGGTATACAACATACGTCAATCCAAAACAGGTATACCGTGGTATATAATCTCACAACCACGTGCATCAGCTTGCACAAAATCGACTCGAAGTACAAAAAGTGCATGAAAACTACTCCGAAAGAACAAGTCAAATCACCTACATACCATAGGCATGAAATCAAAATCAAACATCTCGAACGACATCAAATCGAAGTCAAGTGCAACTGTGGTGCACAAAATCTCAATCATAAAAATAAATCACCCAAAATACCGAAATCCAAAATGACGTACACGTGATATTTGAATTGCCAAATCGCAAAACGTAACACTGTCATCGATATGTCCGTCTTTCAAGTCGAGAAAGTGTCGGTGCATCGAAAGCTAGCGGAGCAAGATATCTACTTGCCTCCTGTTCATGGTCTGGCGCCTTGTGCCCTTAGGCTCTCGTCTCTCACTGCGGGTTGTCTGTTACATAACTCCTTAGCTCAATGGCCCAATATGGAATTATGACGGCAACAGTGCCGGTGTGGCACATCCTCTAAAAGATCTCCGGCCAACTATCATGGTCACTCATAATGTGTCTCGTCGATGATGCCGAACTCTGGCCTACTGAGCGTGCGTAATACGACCAATCCTGGGTCCAAGTCTTTTCGTGTAGTATTCCAGAAAGATTCTGTCGGGGTCTCTCCCAAATCTCGTTCCTGCCGAACTGCCCGGAAGTTATCACCCTTTACTAAATCTATTTCTTGTTCCGAAACGGCTGCATACTCATCACGACTCTTTCTGGAAGATATATCCATATTCAATGCCTCTGCATGCCTATCACATCTTTGATGTCAACGGAGTGGAACGTCATCTCATCAAAATCCCGTAATTCCCCGAGAGCTCAACACTTGAGCACAGTTTAATAATATCCAGTACATACCATAGTACCTATGAACCAGCCATAGAAGGGCAGACCCAAGCCTCATTAATGGCACCACGGAACTGCCGCAAACCCTAAGGTTCAAAAGCGGTTCCATGGTCATTATGCCGAGTTAGGGTTTCATTCTTTTAGAGGGTTCACAGAATTACTTGCATGTTTTTCCGAATACCTTAAACTTGGAAAAATGGGTTTCTGACATTCGTTCGTTTCTATCGACTCTCAACATGCCTGTGTGAAGTCTTCTCTAGCTGAAATCAATCAATCTGATGACCTCGCATCGGGGTTTGCACACGAACCATATGTCCTAGTCATTCATCATAGGTGACTAGCGATCTTCTATCATGTCCCTAAGTACAAACTCGTGCTGCAATAGCTTCAAACATCCGGGGCGATATCTTGTCAGTCGCATCAACAACTGGATCATTCGTCCGCATGCTAAACAATGCCTCAATCCTCAAGAATAAACGATGAATTGACGGTCATCACATTCTAGCCGGCCTCTAGCACTGGCCCAAACTCTGGTGCTGATCTGAACGTTCGAGAAATTTTAGTAAAAACAATTCATCAAAATGCTCATGTCGTGAAAAACACAATAAAACGACACATATATGTAATCGTGTGTCACCGGAATTACGCCCTGGCCAGTTCTCGTCTAAGACGAGCTCATGCTGACCACAACTCTATCCGCAGCTCTCTCTGCCTGTGCAACCGTGGTAGCAAAACCACCATCCAACATCGATGAGGATAGATCAAATGAACGAATAGAATACGGTGCAAAGAAATGTACATCATAAGGCTTCTTAAGCGGAGTAGTGTATCGTATGTATGCCGCGGAACATATACAAAGTACGTCACTCTACTTAAGTCACATACTCCATTAACCAAGGTCAACCTACACGATGAAAGTTCGGGTCTAATACCCCCTCGACCAAGTCTAAGTTCCGTAAGGTCAAGCCTAGGTTCCGAATATAAATATACGCCCTAGACTCCGCATAGTCAAATATAGACTCGAACCAAGGTTAAAGCTAGCGCTCTGATACCAACTTTGTCACAACCTGAAGGTACGGAACGCGACTGGCACTTAAATTACAAAACGTCTAGAGGCATAACGTAATCTAAGTAACCCAAAGCCCAGAAATCTAAACTATTATTAAAGAAAAGAGTGAAGGAAATCTTGGTTAAAAACAAAATCATATTTTCCCGAAAATTTCGGCAGAGTCTCCTTTGTAAATACTGGCTCCCAAATGGGTACAACATAAGAAATACATAAATAATGAATAAAGGCATCCCCAAGCGGAAGCTAGCTCTTCGCCAAATGGGCGGAAACAACCATGCAAGCAATATAATATACAACGCCGATGGGCGAGGATCAAAACTCAGAAAGAAAACCAACATCCTCAAGAAAACCAGAGAAGAAACCCCAAATATACAAGCGCGCAACTTTAAGGTCGAAATAATACACAACTGGTTTTATAAGTCTATCAAAATATATAAGTCTGGTTGATGGAGTTTATTAGATACAACTGAATAAATAAAGCACCACGGTGGTCACGATGCAAGTGAAGCCACCTACCAAGAAATCACCCGGAAGGAAGCAGTGTGCCCGCAAGCCGCAATGAAACCTGTACGACCAAACCTGCAAGAAACTGTGGCACAACGGGGGTGAGTTGCCAACTCGTGAGTAGAAAACATCACCGAGAAGAAATCGCATGTATGACTCTCTCCTAGGTCATACAATATAATCCTCAATATATATAACCTGAAGTATCTAATAATGACAAGGGTAAATATCTATACATAAATGTAATACCAAGTGCTCGTGTCAGTTCCTCAGGTAGCAACATATCACATATATGATGTACGAATACATAAAGGATGAAAACCAAATACATCTTGAATAAGAAAACTATTTTCTTATCTCAGCGAGATTTCTGTATAAAACTGAAGTATCATCAATGAAATCAACAGAGAATCTGTGTCAAGTATCGTCACAAAACATATATCCCAATATCTCAATATCTCGAGTTCCGGCAATCCGGACTGGTCCATATCATAAAATCTCAATATCTCAATGTCTCAATATCTCGGGCTCCGGTAATCCGGACTGGCCCCTATCATATCTCACGACTACGTCAGTATCCTCCGGATATCCGCCGCGTCATAAATAACCGGTCGGTAGTGCTCCCATGCCAGGCTCAACGCCATCATCTGCGACCATCTTGCCCCGGGGTACCGCACCGGGTCCACCATGCACCCGCAGACGGTTCATCCTCCTCCTCGAATCGGGTGTATGAAACTGCTCAAGAGCCGAGAAAACTCATGGTGGACACATCTCACATCATATCACGAGAAAACCGCAACTTATATCTTTTGAAATAAAAATGAGTTTATAAAATCCTTGCGGTTTCTTCAAATCCAGAAATCTCATGGAAAATCCGAAATCCCAAACTCGAAAGTAAATATACAGTGAATTATCTGCATAAAGTCCCATAATATTGCATGTCAAATGGATAAATACACATGCACGGATATCTAAGTAAAAGAATGCAATATCAATTTAGCACATGAAAGCAAGTATACTAATAATGTGTTGAAACTACCAGTTAGCAGGTTATATCAATGAAGTACTATTTCTAATGTGTACGTGACATGGAAATTACCGATGATGATGTGTGTGAGCCGGCAAGCAAGTGTATGTGGAGCATACGCATCATTAGTAACGTTGCTGGTGTCCTGACAGCATGGGTTCATAATAAGAAAGGAGATCACAAGTATAAGCATGCAATGCGATAAGAACAACATGAATATATGGAAAAGATGTAGTAACCGCAACATATAAGAATATACATTATATATACACGAGTCATACAGTTTTAGCATTTGAAATAGCATGAATCGTGGTTTTTAGAAAATAGGGGCTACGATGTTTTTATGAAAAGGTACGTCCTTTGAAATATCCGTAGTGTCCCTCGGCCTGTCTTTAAAATACTCGCGATTCGTTAGTTTGAAAATAAGTATGACTCGAGCCCATTCTAACATCTACTTGATAACTACATGACTAAACTAAGAAACTAATCGAACGGGTAAGGAAATCCACCTAAATCTGAGTAGATATATCAAGTAGTCGGTGATCCCTCCTCAATAGCCTCACGTATGATAAAATATATAATACGACATTCTCGAGTCATGAGTTCGGATCAATCATCATATTTATACTTCGTACGGTAAAATCCATCGTACGGCATCCCAAAATTGGGGTACGGGTCAAATATCACATTTATCTCATTATTCATATGGTATCATTATCATAATATCAAGAACTAGGGGTACTGATCTAAAGTTTAGTATATTCCGATACCATCAACATATATCTGCGTGTGTATGAAAACACATCGCCCAACGATCCGCTCATATATCATGTCGTATATCATAATACGACCCAATTCACATCACCGATCTCACGGTATCATGCCCAACCACATCGACTCACCTCCAAGTATCATATTATATCCTCAACATCCGTGTATACTTATATGTATATATATATATATACACGTACCAACGCATCCATATATATATATACATATGAACATATACACCCATAAATCATATCACGTGTGTGCTTGTGTGTGTATGTCAACCTTACTCAAGGGTTCGCGACTAAGAAACTAACTAACTAAAAGCACATTCATCCAAATTACACTAAATCCAATCCGTGGTCTCCTAAAGCCTTCCTTGCTAAGTATTCATATCTCGCAATAACACACACACACACACACACACACACACACACACACACACACATATATAGACATACTTATAAACACATCATATTCTACGAATTTGCGGGGGAGGGGGGCTATACGCCATCCACCCGACTTCCCCTATAGATATACATCTACTCACCTGGACGCCTCGGTTAATCTGCTCCGATCCCAGCTCTGCCATTTCCACGTCACATCTGACGCCTCTGCACCCGATCCTAGAATCGTATACAAGCAAAAAGAGAATAAATATATGATAGTCGCGAAAACAAACGATACAAAATAACCACGTGCACTAATTAGACGCGCACACACTTGGTGCACGAAACGCGCCGCGACAACACCACAAACTACAACTAGGGCCACAATACGTGACAACACCAAACCAAAAACCCAATCACACTAATCGCGCGTTCACAACGCATTAAATATATATGAAATAGGGTGCAAATCATCAAAACCTTAAAATTGATCAAATCGATTTATTTCAAGAAACCTAGTAAGCATCAATTTCCATATTTATTCAAAACTTAACGTTTTAACAAATCTAGTGGACAAAATGCTCACTAAATATCTTAATTAAGTCACACAAACCACAACTAAATTTTAATTTCATCTCATTACATTAATCCTAAAAACCTAGTATGCTAAATATCTTAATTAGAACAATTTTAAAAATACAATTAGCAAACTAGCAACTAGCTTTGTTTTTATATGTCTTAAAGTGTTAAACTACACATTCAATCCATAATCAATTTATAAAAACCCTAACTTGATCTCAACCCTATTCTAGAAATTTCAAGTTAGCACTTAGAACCACAATTAAACATCAAAATTAGCTAAATTGAAGTGATTAAACATCAAGTAAATATTGGGTTAAGATTATACCTCAAAATCATTTGGAATGAGATCCACACTTGCAAAACTTAGCCTCCAAAATGCTAACTTTTCTCCAAAATCCATGCTTGAATGGCCAAGGAATAATGGGTAAGGAATGGATTTGGAGTTTGTGGGATTTTTGATGGATTTTTGATGCATTTCCTTAAGATTTTGTGTGTGAAATGGGGTGGGGAAATTTGGGGCAGCACTCAGGAATGGCTCGGCCAGAATTTTTGAGATGAGGAAAGAGAGTGAGGTGAGTGTTGTTAGGTCAAGAAAACAAAGGAAAAACAAAGGTCATACCTCACTAATTAAATCCCATGCCTTCCTCTTTATTCTTTTCATTTTCTTTTCTTCTCTTTGACTTTTGAAGTGGGGAATTTGGGGAGTGGGGGCTGCTGGAAATGGGGAGGGCTCGGACAATCTTAGGAATGGGGTGGGTGTGTTGTGTAAGGGAGGTGACCATACCTCAAATAAATACTTGCATGATATTGTTTTATATTTTCTTTTTAAACTCTACTTCTAAAATTTCTAGAACCATCTTGGAATTTCATTTAAATTCAAAAACAACCTGTTACACTTTGGCTTAATGTGTCATGATGCACAAATATTGTATTAACCCATTATAATTTGTAATTATCACTAATTAAATGTATTAGTGAAAGTTTAAAATAATATTTAAAATAATTAATTACAGAAAATATTTTAGTAAATTAGAAATTTACAAGTGACCAATTAAATACCAAATACTAGCAATTACATAGCTAGAATAAGTATATTTTAGTCTACGTCGAAAAATAATTTATATCTTGGTTTTTACGGAAAACACCAGTTATTTTACCGATTATCTGAAATTTCACCTAAACGATTTTCAAATCGTTACAGTGGCGAAGAGGTAGAGCCGGAAGAAGATCCAGCAGCACAAACTGCAACTGAAGATTTAGTAGCGCCAGAGGATTCGATAGTTCCCAACGAACCTTAGCATCTCCGCCGATCTAGTAGGGTTCCTCATCCACCTGAGAGATACTACGGGTTTCTCGTAGACGGTGGGAGCGAGGATTGCATCATGGTAGATGATGACCCAACTAGCTTCGAGCAGGCCATCACGAGTGGGGACTCTGTGAAATGGTTGGATGCAATACGATCTGAAATGGAATCCATGTACACCAACAAAGTATGAACTTTGGAAGTTGCTCCTGAAGGGGTAAAATCCATCGGGAGCAAATGGATCTTTCAGAAGAAACTTGGTGTAGATGGAAAAGTTGAGACTTTCAAAGCTAGACTTGTTGCAAAAGGTTTTCGTTAACGACCAGGTATGGACTATGATGAAATCTTTTCTCCAGTGGCTATGCTTAAGTCCATCCGGATCCTACTTTCCATTGCTGCATACCATGACTATGAAATCTGGAAAATGGATATTAAGACCGCCTTTCTAAATGGTGATTTAGAAAAGTGCGTGGACATGACTCAGCCAGAGGGATTCATGGAAAGTGTGAGCAGCGGGAAGGTGTGCAAGCTGCTTAAATCCATCTACGGGTTAAAACAGGCATCGCGGAGTTGGAACATCTGCTTTGATGTGGTAGTCAAAGAGTTTAACTTCATCAAAAATATAGATGAACCTTGTATATACAAGAGGGTGGCAGAGAGTAAGGTTGTCTTCCTCATATTGTACGTGGATGGCATACTCTTGAAAGGAAATTATGTTCCTATGCTGCACTCGGTCAAGCTCTTCTTATCACAAAGATTCTTAATGAAAGATCTAGGTGATGCCTCCTACCTCTTGGGAATTAAGATCTATTGAGATAGATCTAAACGGATACTGGGATTGTCCCAATCCAGGTACATTGACACCATACTAAAGAGGTTTAGTATGGAAGAATCCAAGCGTGGGAATTTACCCACGATCACAGGACTCACTCTCTCCAAAGAGATTTCTCCCAAGACAGATTTGGAGAGAGCTCGCATGCAAGGGATACCCTATGCTTCGGCAGTAGGCTCTATCATGTATGCGATATTATGTACCAGATCTGATGTAGCATACTCACTAAGTGTAGTAAGTAGGTATCAAGAAAATCCAAGAGAGAGTCACTGGACAGCTGTGAAGAACATTCTCAAGTACTTGAGAAGGACTAAAGAGATGTTCTTGGTGTATGGTAACGGAGATCTCCAAGTGGATTCCTTTACCGATTTGAGCTTTCAGAGTGATAAGGATGACTATAAGTTGGTCTCGGGATTTTTCTTTCCCCTCGATGAAGGGGAGGTTTGTTGGAAGAGTTCTAAGCAGGAAACCGTTGCAGACTCGACGATGGAGGTTGAATACATCGCTGCCAACGATGCTGCCAAAGAAGCTGTCTGGATGAAGAAGTTTATAACTGAACTTAGAGTGGTTCCGTCCATTGAGCATCCAATACCTTTGTATTGCGATAACAATGGAGTAGTCGCCTTGGCCAAGGAACCCAGGTCTCATCAGCAATCCAGGCATATTCTGAGGCGGTATCACCTGATCCGGGAGATAGTTGATCGCCGGGAGATCGAGGTCAGGAGAGTTGACACGAAGGACAATACGGCGGATCCACTCACAAAGGCCATACCCCAGATACAATTTGAGAGACTCTTCGGGATGTTTGGTATGAGATACTACAACAACTGGCCTTAGTGCAAGTGGGAGATTTTTAGTTATATGTATGCCCTAGAGGCCATTATTGTACATGTGATGTATATTATAGTTTTCAGGCAGGTACGTCGAACGCAGCAACGAAAGGGAAGCAGGTGATCAGCTACGTGTAGCACGCGACCAGGTGAGTAGATTTAACATCTACAGAGGAATTGCCCACATGGCATTATGCGTCTGGGCTAGAAACTTTAATACTTGTCGCATATTCTACGTCATTGTTAGAATTGCTCCTTTACCCTATTACTTAGATATAGTTGTACTGTGACTAGTAGCCGTATGACTCTGCGCATATTATTGACGGTTCATGTCGCACGAGCACGGATTGTATGCTACACACACACCGTCAATAATTGCCATGTCACACACAAACCACTTATAGATATTATATTGCTTCGTTAGGGACTTTGCGACATCGATTCCCATTACTCATCACATATGACATTTAGCTACAGATGTACCTTGCATACATATTCCACTTATACCCAGGGGGTATAGTACATCAGTTCTTATAGGTAGATACCTATACCTTGATACACCTGAATGTTACACATATATCAGTTTCAGTTACATACTTACCTTTACTGATGTTACTCAGCGGTTTCTTCCTTTTATATGCTTACATTTCAGTTCTGTCGCACATATTGTATTCATGGATTTGCGCATTCTTATATGGATTTTTCATGATATTTTCTGGATTTGGGAACCGCAGGAGATCATGAAATTATACATACATCGAAAAACCCGATTTCCTTGATAAGATATTTGCGCATCCGCCATGAGTTTTACCGGTGCTGATTTATATATATACCCCTACGAGGAGGCGTCGAGGCCGTAGAGGGTACTTGGTGGGGCCCGGAAGTACCCGGGGCAAGAAAGTGATGTCGATGTACCACGCCGATGAGCCCGGCAGGGGAGCCATACCATCCGGTGACAGTACCAATGACTCGGCGATGATCATGGGGATACCAAAGGGAGTAATGTACGTATGGATACATCGAAAGACGAGGGTCAGAGCTAGGCACTCGTGCTTTTCGGGATAGCGTATGATACGTACCTATCAGGATGCTTGTCTTGGTGACGGCATCTGATAGATAAGTATTTCTGTGTCGATGCTTGGCACATTGTTTTTATGATATTTCTTTTAACACCTTTTGTGTATATAACAGGGGATTTAGCCGTTGTTATATATACCCTTACACCAATATTAGTGGAGTGGGACGCTAATATATTTGTATTGACCCCCATCATGTTTATTTCTGCAAATATATATTTAGGATGCTAGAATCTTACTTGAGATTTGATTTGGGATATTAGGTGATTCATTGAGATTGGATACCGGATACATATGAGATTTTCGATTTGTACATTTGGGATATATGAGATTATTCGATATTGTACATTGAGGAGATGTGAGACTTATATGATATGAGAGCCCAACTTGGGGGCTGATTGAGGAATTGTGAATTCGAGTGTCTTGATGAATTATGATCCTACCACGATGTCAGGATTCCGTGGAAATGACATATTTCTCTCCATACCTCACACCTATTTGTTATGCACTGTTTCATATGTTAGTAGTACCTATTAGTGTACCCTTCATGATTGTTGCATATCTATATTCTCATATCCCTATTGCATGATTATTGCATACTATTGTCATATCACTATTGCTTCATACATTGGTTGTACTTGCTAGTGTACTTTCCATTATTCTGCATTGATATGACCTGTTATTATTGCTAATTGCATATCTTAGACTCATGTTGTACGTACATACCTGCGATTACCTGCATATGTTATCTACTATTCATGAGTTGGCAACTCACCCCCATTATGCCACAGTTGTTTTGCAGGGTGTTTCTCCAGAGTAGTCGAGGCAGGCTATTCATCTATCATCTTTGTCCACAGATACCGCATCGGCTCACAGCGTGCTGTTTTGCTTAGGTGGGTTTGGTGGTTATCTATATTTTGTATTGTACAATATTTGTATCTTGTACTCTCCATCTACTATTATATTATTGACTTAGAGACTTGATGAGGACGATACCGTATATTATTTGTGGATTTATTGTCTTTTATACAGCTTTATCTCTTTTTTCTTTTATTTCTTCGCTACGGCGTCGTATATTTGTGGTGGTGATTGTTTTCCGCCTTTGGGCGTGTATTTGCTCCCGCTTGGGATGCTTTATTTATCTTTATCTGTTGTACCCCTTTTGGGGTTAGTTTTTACAAAGGGGGTGCTGCCAAAATTTTAAAGAAAGAAGTTGGACTTTTAAAGAATTTGGGTTGCGATTTCAAATGTTTCAAAAAATTTTATTATCTTTTCGGTATTTTCATGGTTTAGATTTCTGGGTTTTGGGTTTCTTTTACTGCGTTACGTCTTTAGGCGTTACGTAGTATTAGGGCCGTCACGTGCCAATTTCGTGTCGTGACAAAGTTGGTATCAGAGCGCTAGGTTTTAACTTTCGGAGTGTAGGATGACCTTGGTATGATGGAGTAGGTAGCTTAAGCTGAGTAACATAGTGTTTGTCTGTCTGCAGCATACTCACGATGCGGTATTTCAGCTTAAATGACCTAAGTACAAATTTCTTGAAATTCCTTCCTTGATGATTCATATCCTTTTGATTCGATTCCGTATTCTTATCGAATCTTATCTCTATTTATAGCCTTGCCACCGATGACTATCGGGACTCAGAGTGATGCAGCGAGGGCCGAGGTCAGAGTTGGCTTGGGTGAGACGAGCACTGACCAGGATGGCACGCTAGTTGCACAGGTGTAGACGGATCAGCCTTTGATTGATAGTATCGATAGGCTTGTGGCAGAGATGCAGGACTTCCGCCAGACTATGAGTTCATTGGTTGATGTCGTTCGAGCATTATCATAGGAGGTTGTCACCCCTGTTACTCAGTTATCCATTGTGATCAACATGCAGCAGTCCGTCACCTACATAGCACCAGTGATTGCAGCTCCAGTTGACGGGACGCATATTCCAGAGACTCTGAGAGTTCCACGACAGTGGAGGACTCGTACCAGTGTACCAGCCCAGAGACAGAGGTTTGGTCATCGAGACAAATTTCGTGGCCGTCGCGGGAGTAGCAGAGGCTTTGGACGAGGACAGTCGTTCAGCTCTCATCCCAAGGAGGGTCAGCAGTCAGCGCATGGATGTTTTCTATTCGGAAGCCTTCAGCACTTCGTCAGGGATTGTTCCTCAGCACGGCGTCAGGATCGTACTCAGAGAGGCCATGGACGTGGAAGGTTCGCTCAAAGGGCTCAGCTTACCAGAGGAGTTCAGTCAGTTGCGGGTAAGGGGCAGACACAGGAGTTTGCTTCTACTCATCTGGATGCGCAGGCGTCCAATGTAGAGTTTTCAGGTATCCTTAATTCGTATGTTCTTTTAATGTATTTATTTTCTTTCCACACTTGTGCCGTGGGTGAGATAAGAATCGTGTTGGGTAGATTAGCCGTTTGTTTGTTTTAACAACTGTCAGCAATTCTTTTGTTGCGCGATACATATTTCAGTTGTGTGCCAATCGGATATGAGATAGAGATTTGTTCGTTGTTTTGGTCCTTCTAGAGAGGTTGGATTTGGCGTTCTTCTGGACACGGACTGGTTAGCTACGTGCTAGGCGTCTGTGGACTTTCGTGAGGAAACAGTCAGGTTTTGTTTTCTCCGGCGAGTAAGTTCTTTTTGTGTAGGTGGAAAGTGGTGCTGCCTCTCACAGCTGGAGTTCAGCCTTTTTTCTCTTGTCGTCTTTTGAGGAGATGTCGTGGATTCTTGGCGTTCATTCATGATACCGTAGCCACATTTGGGTTGTTGGACTGGGTTCCTTTCATGCGAGAGTTTTCTTACGTTCTTCCAGATGAGCCGGCGAAGCTTAGGGAGCTTGAGGATCAGCTGCAGAGTAGTTTGTTGGGGGGTTTGTGCATCTGAGTGTTTTGCTTTTGGAAGCTCCTATTTCTGTTCGTCAAGGAGAAAGACGGCAGTTGGAGGTTGTGTATCGACGGATCGTTAATTGAACCGGCTTGCGGTGCGGATGGGTATCTTTTACCTCGCATTGACAATTTCTTCGATCAAATCCAGTGTGCGAGACATTTTCTAAGTTTGTTGGGATCAGGTCATCATTATTGTGGGTTCGGAGTGATGACATTCCGAAGACTGCCTTGTGCGTGCTACGGGCTTTGTGTGTATGAGTGAGTCATTGGATTCACTGATGCCCTGGCAGCATTCGTAGCTATGATGAACCGGATTTCTTCAGGCCGTTTCTCGACCAGTTATTATTGTGTTATTTAAGACATTCTGGTCTATTTAATGTGCCTTGAGGGACATGAGTAGCACTTGAGGATATTTTTATGCAGATACTGGGAGAGCACCAGCAGTTTGCTACATTCTCGGAGTGTTTCTTCAGGCTTGTTCGTGTGGACTCCTAGGTCTTGCAGTCATGGGAGACAGTTTCGTATGGTTCCGAGGAAGATCGTGGCCGTACAGCTTAGGTCCATAATTGTGTGCAGGACGGAGGTCCGCAGATTTGGGGCTTAGCAGGTTTTTACCGCCGTTTCGTGCAGGATTGCTGGTGTAGTGCTGTACCGTTGATTGAATTGACCGGGATGGAAGTTTCTTTTCTTTGGACTGAGGCATGTGTGCGGAGTTTTCCGCAGTTGAAGATTCGGTTAACAACTGCATCAGTCTTTTCTTTGCTTTTGGTTCGGGCGACCTTGTTGTTTAACTGTAATATTTCTTGAGTGGGGCTCGATCGTGCACTGATGTAGCACTATAGAGTTATCGCTTTTGCTTCCCTACATTTGGAGGAAGTAAGAGAAGAATATTCCACTCATGATCTGGAGATGGCCGCGGTGGTTTTGCGTTGGAGATTTGGAGACACTGTTTGTTCGAGAGTCGTGTCAGATTTTCACGGACCACCAAAGCTTAATGTACGTCTTCCTGCAGCGGATTTTGATTGTTGTGATAGTCTTCTGCAGATTTACAGTTCTTATGCGATCATTGAGTACAGCTTAAGTTTGTCTCTACGGGGGGGACAGCTTCCTCATGTCCACGCCCGACCACTTTTCTTTAATCGCTTCCGCGAGACACTGCTCACCGATGCTCATACGTCAGAGATACTTGAGCATACTCGGCTTGGTAATGATTTAGAGTCCTTGAGTTGTGACATGAGTGTGCTAAGTTAGGGACGCGTTTGTGTACCTGATATTATCGGGTAGAAATGTGAAATCCTAGAACAGGCACATCAGTCAACTCTCGGTATTCAATCAAGTTACACCAACATTGACGTGACTTGTGAGATAGTTACGGGTGGGCAGGGATGTAAAGAGAAGCTTTGGGTTTCGTTTCAAGGTGTCTGTCTTTTGTGTGTTTGGGTTGAGCATCTGAGGCCGGCTGGAGAGTTGCAACCTTTAACCATTCCGAAGTAGGAGTGGGAGTAGATCTCCATGAATTTCGTTATGGTGTCTACCCAGGGTTAGTCAGAGTGTGATTCCATTCGGATTCTTGTCGTTCGGATATACTCAGTTTTCTCAGTTGTTTTTTGTTAAGTTGTGTGTTTGTGTTAAATGTGTCGACAGTTGGGGATCGTCACTCTTCATGGTTAGGGTCCTTTTGCGATAGCTGTTATCAGGAGACACTCCAATTGGTATCCTTTAGGTTTACGGTTAGGTCGTGTCGATCACCAGTCTGTTGTTTTTCTGACTGCGTAAGTAGGATTTTGGACCCCAGCTAGTCTAGAGACTTCGGAGATGGTCCAGTTGATCCAGGTCAGGATGAGAGTAGCCCAGTGCGGACAGAGGTCTTATACCGACCGTGTTGGTCGCAGACTTAAGTGCGCAGTGGCATATCATGTATTCCTGCGGACTTTTCTGATAAATGACATGTTGAGTTTTGGGAAACTTATCCCAGGATTGTAGGTCCTTTTGAGATCCTATAAGCGAGTTAGTTTCGTTGCCTTTAATTTGGCACTTCCACCCAGATTATTGAGTATTCACCCCGTATTTCTTGTGATGATTTTTACAATTACCTTCATCAGCTTTCTCACATGATTTGGCACCAGACCATTTAGCTTGGACGCGATCTTTCGTTCACCCGCAGCCAATTGTGTTAATGGCTCGGCAGGTAAAGAAACTTCGGTCAAGGATCTTGCCATCTATGAAGGGCGTTCTTGGACATAGCCGTATAGTCTGGTAATCACTTGGGAGGCCGCGAGCGAGATTTGAGAGTTGTAATCTTCTCTTTGAAAGTACGCGTAGCAGTATATTTTTAAATTCGGGGACGAATTTCTTTTAAGCGGGGAGATTGTAACACCTTAGAATGTGTTTTGTGGATAATTTTATTTTAATGTATGGTTTTTAATAAAAAGTTTACCAAATTAATTTTCAATTATTTTATCCTATTTGATGAATATTTTATTAGATTTTTCCTAGGCTTGCACACACTTGTGCATGATAACTAGGGTGTTATTTTGGGGTTTAGTCATGATTAGCAAACATGGTGAACTAACCATTCCCTAATCTAGTCTTAATAATTTGTTTTAAGTGTTTTGGGTTTTAAGCAGTATGGTTGTTTTAAAAGAAAAAAAAAGATTTAAATGATTTCATTGGTTTGAATTGTTGACTTTGAGAGAGTGGGGGCATGGTGTTACATGGAGTGAGCCATGCCTTATTTAATGAGGGAAGAGAAAGAGAAGGGAGGTTTTTTTTTTTTATTTTCTCACATTTCTCTCATTCTCTCAAACACACAAACACACACACACACAGACAGACATAAAGGCAACAGCAGCAAACAACAACAGCATCAGCAGCAGACAGCAACAGCATCAGCAGCAAGCAGCAGTAGCAGCAACAGCATCAGTAGCAGCTTCTGGCAGCAGCAGCAGGAGCCTAGCAGCAGTAACAACCTCTCATCTCCTCCATCCACTCCTTCTCCTGCTTCTCAGGGTTCCATAGGGTATATTTTCTGAACACAATTCCCCTTTATCTTAGCTTGTGTGTTGTTTAGCGTCGGTTTGCATTTAAAGTTAGCTTTTGTGCTAAATATAGTGATTTATGTAGACTTTTGATTAGGTGATGATTGTGTTAGTTAACCCTACTTATTTAAGTGTTATTAGGGTCACTTTAACTGAGTTTAACCCCAGGTTTCACAAAAATACCATAGGGTTTCCATTTGTGTGTAAATTGGTGTTTTTAAGCGATACATTAGCTTTCTGTAATCTGCTTTTGACCCGGACCCTTCAGGATAAAATTGAGAAGACTGGAGGATGCTTACTTGGTCTAGAACACACCACCAGAACACGAGACCCTATATCCAAAACTTGGCCGCAGATTTAATCAATCTGGCCGGAAATTGCGGCGAGGAAGGGGGGTTGGGTCTTGGGGTTTTGGGTAAGGTAGTCTGCAGTGTTTTGTAGTGTTTTGGTATGTGTAGTTTTGTGAGATTTGACCTGTAAAAAATTCTGGGACAATATATCGTAGTTCATGTTCGTTTCGTTTGCGCGATACGCGCGATACGTGAGTGGGTTCTGCGATCCAGCGTGTCGCGGCGTATCGGATAGTTTTAGACGCGTATACACACGTTTCAGCGTACCGTGCACACGCGCGTTTAGTTCGCGACGCGAGTTTCTCGTTTGGTTTCGATATCGCATTTTGCGGAATATTTGGCTTATAGATGGATTTCTTGTCTCATTTTCAGGTTTGCAGGCTGGTACGTCGGACGCAGCAACGAAAGGGAAGCAGGTGGTCGGCTACATATAGCACGCGACCAGGTGAGTAGATTTAACATCTACAGGGGAATCGCCCGCATGACGTTATGCGTCTGGGCTAGAAACTTTAATACTTGTCGCATATTCTACGTCATTGTTAGAATTGCGCCTTTACCCTATTACTTAGATATAGTTGTACTGTGACTAGTAGCCGTAGGACACTGCACATATTATTGACGGTTCATGTCGCACGAGCACGGATTGTATGCTATACACACACCGTCAATAATTGCCATGTCACTCACAAACCACTTATAGATATTATATTGCTTGGTTAGGGACTTTGCGACATCGATTCCCATTACTCATCACATATGACATTTAGCTACAGATGTACCTTGCACACATATTCCACTTATACTCAGGGGGTATACTACATCAGTTCTTATAAGTAGATACATATACCTTGATACACCTGTATGTTACACATATATCAGTTTCATTTACATACTTACCTTTACTGATGTTACTCAACGGTTTCTTCCTTTTATATGCTTACATTTCAGTTATGTCGCACATATTGTACTCATGGATTTGCGCATTCTTATATGCATTTTTCATGATGTTTTCTGGATTTGGGAACCACGGGAGTTCATGAAATTATGCATACATCGAAAAACCCGATTTCCTTGATATGATATTTGCGTATCCACCATGAGTTTTATCGGTGCTGATTTATATATATATACCCCTACAAGGAGGCGTTGAGGCCGTAGAGGGTATATGGTCGGGCCCGGAGGTACCCTGGGGCAAAAAATGGATGTCGCTGTACCACGCCGATGAGCCCGGTAGGGGAGTCATACCATCCGGTGACAGTACCAATGACTCGGCGGTGATCATGGGGATACCGACGGGAGTCATGTACGTATGGATACGTCGAAAGACGAGGGTCAGAGCTAGGCACTTGTGCTTTTCGGGATAGCGTATGAAACGTACCTATCAGGATGCTAGTCATGGTGATGGCATCTGATAGATCAGTATTTATGTATCGATACTTGGCACATTGTTTTTATGACATTTCTTTTAACACCTTTTATATATATAACTGGGGATTTAGCCGTTGTTATATATACCCTTACACCAATATTAGTGGAGTGGGACGCTAATATATGTGTATTGACTCCATCATATTTATTTCTGCAAAAATATATTTAGGATGCTAGAATCTTACTTGAGATTTGATTTGGGATATTAGGTGATTTATTGAGATTGGATACCGGATACATATGAGATTGTCGATTTGTACATTCGGGATATAGGAGATTATTTGAAATTGTACATTGAGGAGATGTGAGACTTATATGATATGAGAGCTCGACTTGGGGGCTGATTGAGGAATTGTGAATTCGAGTGTCTTGATGGATTGTGATCCTACCACGATGTCACGATTCCGTGGAAATGACATATTTCTCTCCATACCTCACACCTATTTGTTATGCACTGTTTCATGTGTTAGTAGTACCTGTTAGTGTACCCTTCATGATTGTTGCATATCTACATTCTCATATCCCTATTGCATGATTATTGCATACTATTGTCATATCACTATTGCTTCATACATTGGTTGTACCTGCTAGTGTACTTTCCATTATTCTGCATTGATATGACCTGTTATTACTGCTAATTGCATATCTTAGACTCATGCTGTACGTACATACCTGCGATTACCTGTATATGTTATCTACTATTCATGAGTTGGCAAATCACCCTCATTGTGCCACAGTTGTTTTGCAGGGTGTTTCTCCAGAGTAGTTGAGGCAGGCTATTCATCTATCATCTTTTGCCACAGATACCGCATCGGCTCACAGCGTGCTGTTTTGCTTAGGTGGGTTTGGTGGTTATCTGTATTTTGTATTGTACATTCGTTGTATCTTGTACTCTCCGTCTAATATTATGTTGTTGACTTAGAGACTTGGTGAGGACGATACTGTATATTATTTTTGGATTTATTGTCTTTTATACAGCTTTATCTCTATTGTCTTTTGTTTCTTCGCTACGGCGTCGTATATTTGTGGTGGTGATTGTTTTTCGCCTTTGGGCGTGTATTTGCTCCCGTTTAGGATGCTTTATTTATCTTTATCTGTTGTACCCCTTTTAGGGTTAGTTTTTACAAAGGGGTTGCTGCCAAAATTTTAAAGAAAGAAGTTGGACTTTTAAAGAATTTGGGTTGCGATTTCAAATGTTTTAAAAACTTTTTTAATCTTTTCCGTATTTTCACGGTTTTGATTTCTGGGTTTTGGCTTTCTTTTACTGCGTTACGTCTTTAGGCATTGCGTAGTATTAGGGCCGTCACGTGCCAATTTCGGGTCGTGACAACTAAAACCTAGACCAAACCAGAGCTAGAACCCCAAACACAGAACTTTAGATTTTGAATGTCTGTTTGTGATTAAATAGAGGGTGTAGGGAATCTGGAGTGATCCAGGACTTTTACTAGAAAAACAAACAATACCATTGTCCTAGATTGGACACTACGAGACCACCCTACAAATACGAGACCAATCCATTCCTAAAGAACTGAGGAGGCCGGATCTAGGGGGTATGTGGCTGGCCATTCTGTAGGTATTGTTGTCTAGGTTTCTTCTATAGCTCATATGTCCCTTATACAACACCCTAATAATGTTTGTTTAAGCTAATTTCACATAAACTAAAATCTGGAGCAAGCTTTGTAAGTTACTGTTTTGGTTTCCTCGATGTTTATGAATTCAAGTTTTGATATTTGTGTTTTGCATCGGTCACTTGACGTTTGTACGTCGATATCGGGTGTTTTTTGGTTGATTTGCATGAGTAGACCATAAGTTTTAACCTATGTGTGATATGTGTGCCATTTTGGTTTTCGTGCGCGATTTCGGTTTACGATACTTGCATTTATATGTGTAGGCACCCTCGCGTGGAATTCGGACGATAAGCAAGAGCATGGCGACATCGACTTCAGCAAGCAAGGATCATGGTGAGTAGATATATATCTACGGAGGAAGTCGGGTGGATGGCATATAGCACCCCCGCAGTTTCATAGTGCAGTATACAATGTGTTATATCTATATACTTACGTATTATTATAAGATGTGTATACTTAGCTAGAAATGCTTTAGGTGGCTTTGGGTTAGTGTTAGCATATTCAGAAGTTAATGTTATAGTTTTTTGTTAGTCGTGAAACCCTAGAGTAGTTGTTACACACATACGCTCACAAACACGCGTACATTTGTTTTACTTATGCGTATATGGGGATATATGCATATATATATACATACATGTATGTGAGTATCTATATATATATCTGTGTATGTGTATGTATGTATGTATGTATGTATGTATGTATACATATACATGGATAATGAGGATAGTACATGGTACTTGGAGATGAGTCGATGAGATTGGGCATGATGCCACCAGGGCGGTGATGTGATTTGGTTAGTATTAAGAGATACGACATGATATTATAGAGGGTATTTAGGCGATGTATTTTCATACACACGCATATATATATATATATATATATATATATGTTGATGGTATCAGAATGTACTAGACTGTAGATCAGTACCCTTAATTCAGGACATGAAGATAAGATACCAGATGAATAATGAGATAAATGTGATATTCGACCCGTACCTTGATTTGGGATGCCGTACGATGGATTTACCGTACAAGATATAATTATGATGATTGATCCGTACTCTTGACTCGAGGATATCATATTATATATTGTATCGTACGTGATACTATTGAGGTGGGATCACCGACTATTATATATATATATATATATATCGACTCAGACATAGGTGGTTTTCCATACCCTTTCGATTAGTCTGTTAGTTAGTCCTGTAGTTTACATAGTAGATGTTAGACTGGACCCAAGTCATACTTATTTCCAAAACTAACGAATCGTGAGTATTTTAAAGACAGTCAAAGGGATGCTACTGATATTTCAAAGGACGTACCTTTTCTTAAAAAAAACACCGTAGCCCTATTTTCTGAACACCACGATTCGTGCTATTTCAAATGCCAAAACTGCATGACTCGTTTATATAAATGCATATTCCTTATTGTTGCGTTTTCTATTCATCTTCCGCATGTTCTTACTATTCGTATCGCATTGCATGCTTATTTGTGTTTTCGTAATTATTATGAAACCCATGCTGTCATGACACCAGCACCATTACCGATGATGCGTATGCTCTACGTACACCTGCTTGTCGGCTCACACACATCATCATCGGTAATTGCCATGTCACGTACACATTAGAAAACACTATTTCATTAGTATAAATTGCTAGCTGATTGTTTCGACATAGTATTAGTACATTTGCTTTTGTATGCTAGTTTAATTATTCCATTCTTTGCTTGATATCCGATGCATTCACATATCCATTATTCATGCACTATTATGGAATTTATTGCTGGTAATTCATTGTTATTTACTCATGAGATAGGAATTTTGGATTTCCATGAGATTTATGGATTTGGAGAAACCGCAAGGATTTTATAAACTTATTATCATTTTAAAATGAAAGTTGCGGTTTTCTCATGATATGATTTGAGAGGAGTCCACCATGAGTTTTCTCTGCTCTTGAGCGATATGATACACCCGATTCGAGGAGGGGAAACCGTCTGTGGGTGCATGGTGGACCCGGTGCGGTACCCCGGGACGAGAAGGTCACAGATGATGGCGTTGAGCCCGGCAGGGGAGCACTACCGACCGGTGATTTTATTGTGACTCGACGGATATCCGGAGGATACCGATCGGAGTATAGGCCAGTCTGGATAGCTGGAGCCTGAGGTATTGAGATTTGATGATATAGGCCAGTCCGGATTGCTGGAGCCTGAGATATTGAGATAGCGAGATATATATTTTGTGTCAATGCTAGACACTGATTTTCTGTGGATTTCTTTGATGATACTTAGATTTTATACAGAAATCACACTGAGATATGAAAACTGTTTTCTCATTTAGATGTATTCTGTTTTCAAGCATTCATAAATCATATATGTATTATGTTGATACCTGAGGCACTGATACGAGCACTTGATATTAAATTTATGTGTAGATGTTCTGAGTTATATTACATTGAGGATATGTTATTTATCGTATGACCTAGGATTGAGTCATATATTCGATTTCTGATCGGTGATGTTTTCTACTCACGAGTTGGAAACTCACCCCCGTTGTGCCACAGTTTTCTTGCAGGTTTTGCCGTATAGGTTTCCTTGATGGCTTTGCTGGCACACTGCTTCTTTTCGGGTGATTGCTTTGGTTGGTGGGTTCACTCGCATCGTGACCACCATTGTACCTTTTATTTTATTCAGTTGTATCTTGTAACTCCATCAACCAGACTTGTATTATTGAGAGACTTAGAAGACCAGTGTTTATTCTTTCAACCTTAGAGTCGCGCGTGTATTTTTATGGTTTTCTTGATGATTTTAGCTTTCCTTTTGAGTTTAGATCCTCGCCCTTCGGCGTTGTATATTATATATTGCTTGCGTGGTTGTGACCGCCAATTAGCGAAGAGCTAGCTCCCGCTTTGGGATACCTTTTATTATTATGTATATTATTCATGTTTGTACCCGTTTGAGGCCAGTATTTACAAAGGAAACTCTGCCGAAATTTTCGGAAAAGACTTGATGTTTTAAAAAGGTTTACTACGACTTTTCAAAGTGATTTATATGCAAACCTTAAAACAAGTTTCCCTTCACTTCTTATTTAAAATGATTTAGTTTCTAGGTTTTTGGCTTACTTGAATTAGATGGGGTCCTATAGACTTCATATGATTCAAGTGCCAGTCACGCGCCATTTTGGGTCGTGACAAAGTTGGTATCAGAACGCTAGGTTAACCTTGGTTCGAGTCTATGTTTGACTATGCGGAGTCTAGGGCGTTTACATATATTCGGAACCTAGGCTTGACCTTACGGAACTTAGACTTGGTCGAGGGGGTATTAGACCCGAACTTTCGTCGCGTAGGTTGACCTTGGTTGATGGAGTATGTGACATAAGGAGAGTGACGTACCGTGTGTATGTTCCGCGGCATACTTACGATACACTACTCCGCTTAAGAAGCCTTAGGATTACATTTCCTTGCACAATATCATATTCATTCCTATGATCTATCCTCATCGATATCGGTTTATGGTTTTGCTGCCACGATTACACGGGTAGAGAGAGCTGCGGCTAGAGTTGCGGTCAGCACGAGCTCGTCACGGACGATGACTGACCAGGGCGTGATTCCAGGGACATACGATTGCATAGATGTGTCGTTTTATTGTGTTTTCGCACCATGAGCGTTTGATGGATTGCTTTTACAAAATTTCTCGAACGTGCAGATCAGCAGCAGAGGACTGGGTTACTGATAGAGGCCGACCAGATTGTGATGACCGTCAATGCACCGACTATTCTTGATGATTGAGGCACTGTTCAGCGTGCGGACGAATGAGCCAGTTGTTGCTGCAAATGACAAGATATCACCAAAGATGTTTGGAGCTATTGTAGCATGAGTTTATACATAGAGATATGATAGAAGATTGCTAGTCACCCAAGGAGGAATGACTAGAACATGTGGTTCGTTTGTACACCTCGATGCGAGGTCGTCAGATTGATTGATTCCAGCTAGAGAAGACTTCACGCAGGTACGTTGGGAGTCGAAAGAAAAAGATCGAATGTCAGAAACCCATTTCCAAGTTTAAGGTATTCGGAAAAACATGCAAGTAATTCTATGGACCCTCTAGAAGAATGAAACCCTAACTCGATATAATGACCATGAGAACGCTTTGAAAGCTTAGAGTTTGCAGCAGTTCCGCGGTGCTATTAATGAGGCTTGGGTTTGCCCTTCTACGGCTGGTCTACAGGTACTGTGGCATGTACTGAATATTATTAAACTGCACTTAAGAGTTGAGCTCTTAGGGGATTATGAGACTTTGACGAGTTGATCGAAAGGTTCGACGTCGTTCAGATATCATGTGATGGGATACATTACTTGGGAGACTCCAGATATGAGTATAGCCGTTGGAGCGCAGTCCATGCAGCCACGAAGAGACGAGTCTGAATCAGTCGACATTAGAGAAAAGTGGATTAAGAGTTTCGTACGAGATCTTGATGAGATGACGTTCCACTCCGCTAACATCAGAGATATAATACGCATGCAGAGGCGTTGTATATGGATATATCTTCCAGAATGAGTCATGATGAGTATGCAGCCGTTCCGGAACAAGAAATAGATTTAGTAAAGGGTGATAACTTCCGGGAAGTTCGGCAGAAACGAGATTTGGGAGAGATCTCGATTGGACCTTTCTGGAATACTATACGAGAAGACTTGGACCCAGGAGTGGTCATATTGTGCACACCGAGCAGGCCAGAGTTCGGCATCGTCGACGAGACATGTTATGAGTGACCATGACAGTTGGCCAGAGATATTTAGATAATGTGCCAGAGCTATAACATTTCAGAAAAATAAAATATTATTTTTGTGAATTTTTATAATTAAATAATAAATATTATGAATATTTTAATAATGTTGTATATTTATATATCAATAAATTGGGAAATATTGGGAAATTATGTAAATTATTGGATTTGAAAGAAATTATAAGAATGGAGCATTTATACATTTTATATAATTAATTATATTCCATTTTAATGCTAATCGAGATTAAATATCGTTAATCGCGTATTCAGCTTATTTTGTGCATGCGATATGCACCAAGTCTTGTTTTCACATTTGCTACATTATTCTACCATGCTTCATTTGTTATGTTTACTGGTTTTTAATTGTTTTTGGTTTTGGAAAGAAGAGAGAAGAAAAGAAGAGAAAAGAAAAGAGAAGAAAAGGGATTAAAATATAGAGTATGGGCAAGAAAGAGAAAGGAGAAACAGGTGTGGGGTATTTGACCAACCTCCCATTTGTGTCCCCATCATTATTTCCTCTTCATTTTTCCCTCTCCCTCTCCTATGGCTGCCCTCATCCCCCTCTTCCACAAAACCCTCACAAACCCCCTCAATCCCTCATTAAAACATCATCCCTCATTCATTAAAAACATGCACAAGCTTCCTACAAACACTTTGGACCAAGAAAGCAAGGATTTTGGACACTTTGGGCAACTCAAGAAATTTCTTTAGTTGCCAAATGAGGAAATCCTTTAACCATTAGTGTAGTATTTAGTTTACATTAGTGTCCATGCTTGATTAGAAGTGTTTTAATAATGTTTAGGGAACTTTGAAAATTCCAAGTTGAGGATTAGGGTTTGATTCGAATCCAAAGGTACAATTGAGAATTTATAGTGACCTTAAACCCCTGTAATGATTGTATTTTGGGTTAAAACATAGACGAAAACCCCATTTAGAAAACTTAGAAATCCCCGATATCTGATTTTGTGGATTCTGTGAGGATATATTGGTATCTGCTATCACCCGGGACACCTGAAAATTATTTAGCAAATACAGAGACACAAGCAAGCAACCTAGAACCGATACCCAAAACCTAGGATCCCATTCCCACCCATGGCCGTAAATTTATCCATTATGGCCGAAATTTGCTGCCAGAGCAGGGACTTAAGGCTTCGCGTTTGGTCCAGGGATTGATCTCCAGTAAAATAGACCCTCCATGTATGCAAAATTGGCTAATTTGGCCTAGGGTAAAATCTGGGATTATTTTCTTGAGTTGCTGCATTGTTTTACGACTTCGTTTTAACTTTGGTTTTGGTATGGGTTGATGTTCGTACATCGACATCGAGGATTTGTTTGGCCTTTCTTGCATGCGTAGCCCGTAGGTTATAACCTATAGGCTTTTAGCGTGTCGTTTTGGTTTTGAATAGGATTATAATGCGACACGATATGATATAACATGTAGCTACCTCCATGTGGATTTCGAGACGATGAGGAGAGCGTAGCGTCATCGACTCCAACAAGCGAGGATCAAGGTGAGTAGATATATATCTACGGGGGAAGTCGGGTTGATGGCGTATAGCACCCCCGCAGTTTCGTAGTATAGAACGCCAATGCGTTAATATATATACGTATATATATATATACACACACTTATGTATTATGAGATGTGTATTACTTAGTAAGAAATGCTAGGTAACTTTGGGATAGTTTTAGAATACTTGTCGGAAAACGCATTTAGTTAGTTTATTAGTCGCGAACCCTAGAGTAGTGATTTGCATACACGCACACATACACGCATACATTTTATTTCTTATACGTATATGGGGATATGTACATATATATATATACACACATAAGTATGGGACTAAGTGTATATATATATATATACGTATAGATATACATGGATATGAGGATAGTATATGGTATTTGGAGATGAGTCGATGAGATTGAGCATGGTATCACGAGATCGGTGATCTGTTTTGGTTCGTATTATGTGATACGACATGTTATTATAGCGGGTCCTTAAGCGATGTGTTTTCATACACACGAATATATTATATGTAGATGGTATCAGTATGTACTAGATTTAGATCAGTACCCCTAATACAGGATATGATGATAAGGATACCAGATGAATAATGAGATAATGTGATATTTGACCCGTACCTTGATTTGTGATGCCGTACGATGAGTTTACCGTACGAGCTATAATTATGATAATAGATCCGCACTCTTGACTCGAGGATGTCATATGATATATTGTATCGTACGTGATACTATTGAGGCGGGATCACCGACTATTATATATATATATCGACTCAGATTTAGGTGGTTTCCTTACCCTTTCGATTAGTCTCTTAGTTTAGTCCTGTAGTTTACCGGTAGATGTTAGACTAGACTCGAGTCATACCTATTTCAAAACCAACGAATCGTGAGTATTTTAAAGACAGGACAAGGGATTCTACGGATATTTCAAAGGACGTACCTTTTTCTTAAAAACACTGTAGCCCTATTTTCTAAACACCATGATTCGTATTATTTCAAATGTCAAACTGTATGACTCATATATAGATGTATATTCTTATATGTTGCATTATTATTCATGTTCTGCGTATTATTGATGTTTGCATCGCATCGCATGCTTATATTTGTGTTTTCGTAATTATTATTAAAATCATGATGTCAGGACACAAACACCATTACCGATGATGCTTATGCTCCATGTACACCTGCTTGCTGGCTCACACACATCATCATCGGTAATTGCCATGTCACATACACATTAGAAAATACTACTTCAATAGTATAAAATGCTAGCTGATAGTTTCAACATGGTACTAGTGAGCTTGCTTTTATATGATAGCTTAGACATTGCATTTATTACTGTGATTTTCATGTTTATTTATATCTTCATTCGCCATGACATTTTGGGCCAGTCCGGATTGCCAGAGCCCAGTATTCATTATTTATTTACATCGTGATTTATGATTTCGGATTTCCATGAGATTTCTGTATTTGGAGAAACCGCAAGAATTTTATAAACTGATTATCATTTCAAAATGAAAGTTGTGGTTTTCTCATGATATGATTGAGAGAAGTCCACTATGAGTTTTCTTGGCTCTTGAGCTATATGATATACCCGATTCGAGGAGGAGGAGGAACCGTCTGTGGGTGCATGGTGAATCCGGTGCGGTACCCCGAGGCAAGATGGTCCCAGATGATGGTGTTGAGCCTGGCAGGGGAGCATTACCGGCCGGTGATTATATTGTGACTCGACGGATATCCGGAGGATACCGATCGGAGTATGGGCCAGTCCGGATAGCCCGAGCCCTAGATACTGAGATTTGATGATATGGGCCAGCCCGGATAGTCAGAGCCCAAGATATTGAGATTCGAGGATATAGGCCAGTCTGGATTGCCGGAGCCTGAGATACTGATATATTGCGATTTATATGTATTTTGTGTCGATGCTAGACACTGATTCCCTGTTGATTTCATTGATGATACCTCATATTTATGATATGTTGCTACCTGAGGCACTGACACGAGCACTTGGTATTACACTTATGTATAGATGTTTACCCATGCCATTATTGTTGCTTCAGACTATATCATTTTGAGGATTTTTTATGATCGTATGACCTAGGATTGAGTCATACATACGATTTCTGCTCTGTGATGTTTTCAACTCACGAGTTGGCAACTCACCTCCATTGTGCCACAGTTTCTTCCAGGTTTTGCCGTACAGGTTTCATTGCGTCTTGCTGGCACACTGCTTCCTTCCGGGTAATTGCCTTGGTAGGTGGGTTCACTCGCATCGTAACCACCATTGTACCTTTTGTTATATTCTGTTGTATCTAGAAACTCCATCAACCAGACTTGTATTATTTATAGACTTAGAAGACCAGTTGTGTATTATTTCGACCTTAGAGTCACGCTTGTATTATTATGGTTTTCTTGATGATTTTGAGTTTCCTTTGAGTTTTGATTCTCTCCCTTCGGCGTTGTATATTATATTGCTTGCGTGGTTATGACCGCCTTTTGGCGAAGAGCTAGCTCCCGCTTGGGGATGCCCTTATTCATATTATGTATGTTTGTACCCGTTTGGGGCCAGTATTTACAAAGGAAACTCTGCCGAAATTTTCAGAAAAGACATGAGATTTTAAAAAAATGCATATTTCGGCTTATGTTACTAAATAACTTGTTTTTAAACTAAACTTTTCCTTCTTTCTCCTTTTAAAATGGTTTAGATTTCTAGGATTTTTGGCTTACTTGAATTAGATGGGGTCCTATAGACTTTATATGATTCAAGTGACAGTCACATGCCATTTCGGGTCGTGACAAAGTTGGTATCAGAGCGCTAGGTTAGCCTTGGTTCGAGTCTATGTTTGACTATGCGGAGCATAGGGCGTTTGTATATATACGGAATCTAGGCTTGACCTTACGGAACGTAGACTTAGTCGAGGGGGTATTAGACCCGAACTTTTGTCGCATAGGTTGACCTTGGTTGATGGAGTAGGTGATTTAAGGAGAGTGACGTACCGTGTGTATGTTCCGCGGCATACTTACGATACGCTACTCCGCTTAAGAAGACTTAGGATGTACATTTCCTTGCATGGTATTATATTCATTCTTATGATCTATCCTCATCGATATTGGTTTATGGTTTTTGCTGCCACGATTACACGGGCAGAGAGAGCTACGGCTAGAGTTGCATCAGCATGAGCTCGTCACGGACGAGAACTGACCAAGGCGTGATTTCAGGGACACACGATTGCATAGATATATCGTCCTATTGTGTTTTCGCGCCATAAGCATTTGATGGATCGCTTTTACGAGATTTCTCAAACGTGCAGATCTGCAACAGAGGATTGGGCCACTGTTAGAGGCCAGCCAGAATGAGATGACCGTCAATGGACCGATTATACTTGATGATTGAGGTACTGTTCAGCGTGCGGATGAACGATTCAATTATTGCTGCAACTGACGAGATGTCGCCCAGATGTTTGAAGCTAATGCCCCACGAGTTGTACTTAGAGATACGATAGAAGATCGCTAGTCACCAAAGAAGGAATGACTAGGACATGTGATTCGTTGCCTATCCTGATGCGAGGTCAGCAGATTGATTGATTCCAGCTAGAGACGACTTCACGTAGGTACGTTGAGAGTTGATAGAAGTTGATCGAGTGTCAGAAACCTATTTTCCAAGTTTAAAGTATTCGAAAAAGCATGCAAGTATTTCTGTGGACCCTCTAGAAGAATGAAACCCTAACTCGACATAATGACCATGAGAACGCTCTGAAACCTTAGGGTTTACAGCAGTTCAGCGGTGCCATTAATGAGGCTTGGGTTTGCCCTTCTACGGCTGGTCCATAGGTGCTGTGGCATGTACTGGAATACTATTAAACTGTACTGAAGATGTTGAGCTCTTGGGGGATCATAGAACTTTGATTAATAGATCGAAAGGTTCGACGTCGTTCGGATATGATGTGATGGGATACATTGCTTGGGAGACTCCATATACGAGTATAGCCGTTGGAGCGCAGTCAATGCAGCCACGAAGAAACGAGTCCGGATCAGTCGACATTAGAGAAAGGTGGAGTAAGAGGTTCATGCGAGATATTGATGAGATGACGTTCCACTCCGCTGAGATCAGAGATATGATACACATGCAGAGACGTTGTTTATGGAAATACCTTCCAGAAAGAGTCACGATGAGTATGCAGCCGTTCTGGAACCAGAAATAGATTTAGTAAAGGATGATAACATCCGGGCAGTTCGGCAGAAACGTGATTTAGGGGAGACTTCGACAGAACCTTTCTGGAATACTATACGAGATGACTTGGACCCAGGATCGGTCATATTACGCACACCCAGTAGGCCAGAGTTCGGTATTGTCGACGAGATCTGTTATGAGTGACCATGACAGTTGGCCAGTGATCTATAGAGGATGTGCTAAAGCGGGACTGTTTCCGACATCTTTGATTTCGGAATTTTGGCCCATTTATTTGCATGATTGAGATTTTGTGCACCACAGTTGCACTTGACTTCAATTTGATGTCATTCGAGATGCTAATTTTGATTTCATATCTATGGTATGCATGTGATTTGACTGGTGTTTTCGGCATAGTCTTCACTTTTAGTATTTTGATTCGAGTTTGTGCATGCTGATGCACATGGTTGTGAGATTATATACCGCGGTATACCAAATTTGGATTGAGGTTTATTGTATGTTGTCGATTTCGATTATGATATTGATGTTGATTTCGTGCACCCTGTGCACTTGATTTGGATTCTTGCGCATACTTGGGCGCTTGATGCGATTTTGGTGCACGCCAGATGCACTAAATCGAGATTTTTCGTGCATATCAGATGCACCTGATATTGCTGTCAGGCACACCCGTTGCCCTTGACAGGTGTTTTCGTGCACACCCGTTGCACTTAGATTTTGTTCTGTGCACATGTATAGAAAATTTATTGATTTCAATTTTCGTGCGCACCAGACGTACGTGGCATTCTTATGCACATTTTGGGATTGATTTCCATGAGCAGTATGTTTTATGATATTTACTATTTAGTATAGTAGCTGAGAAGGACTAGTCAGAGGACAGTACCTGAATATATTTTTGCATGCATTGATAGTTATCGAAGGGATTTCAAAAAAAAGGAGCTATAGTCTCAGTATTTACCTATGTGTCCGAGGTGACACGAGACATTTTACAAGGGAAACCCTTCTAAATTATTTTCAAAACGGCGGGACGTATATGTTAAATAAAGGATATGTATACATGTAGTTATTTTCTTACAATAGACGTCCGCCACTGTGCAGTAATACGCACATCGCATAACGACTTGAAAAGGTTTGGCAGGCATTGCTTCCAGATGTTTTGATGATGTTTACATGTATAGTTTGATGTATATCATGTTGGTTTTCGTATTGGGCTTTGACATTGGTGTCTTCGCCATAACTCCAATGATTGCGAGATGCTTGACGGAGTTTTGATTTTGAGTTATATGCTCATTTTTCATGCGCGTGCATTGCGCTACGATATGTTTTATGTATTTATGATTTCGGAACCCCGACGACTGGATCATTTTACTGAATGTTTTATTATTTGAGGGGTTTAAATTTAAATTCGGGGACCGAATTTCTTTAAGGGGGAAGACTGTAACATTTCAGAAAAATAAAATATTATTTTTGGGAATTTTTATAATTGAATAATAAATATTATGAATATTTTAATAATGCGGTATATTTATATGCCGATAAATTGGGAAATATTGGGAAATTATGTAAATTATTGGATTTGAAAGAAATTATAAGAATGGAGAATTCATAGATTTTATGTAATTAATTATATTACATTTTAATGCTAATCGCGATTAAATATCGCTAATCGTGTATTAAGCTTGTTTTGTGCATGCGACATGCACCAAGTCTTTTTTTCACATTTGCTACATTATTCTACCATGCTTCATTTGTTATGTTAATTGGTTTTTAATTGTTTTTGTTTTTGGAAAGAAGAGAGAAGAAAAGAAAAGAAAAGAAAAGGGATTAAAATATAGAGTAAGGGTAAGAGAAAGAAAGTGGAGAGAGGTGAGGGGTCTTTGACCAAGCACCTATTTGTGTCCCCTTCATTGTTTCCTCTTCATTTTTCCCTCTCCCTCACCCATGGCTGCCCTCATCCCCCTCTTCCACAAAACCCTCACAAATCCCCTCATTCCCTCATCAAAACATCATCCCTCTTTCATTAAAAACATGCACAAGCTTCCTACAAACACTTTAGACCAAGGAAGCAAGGATTTTGGACACTTGGGGCAACTCAAGAAAATTCTTAAGTTGCCAAATGGGGTAATCCTTTAACCATTAGTGTAGAATTTAGTTTACATTAGTGTCCATGCTTTATTAGAAGAGTTTTAATAATGTTTAGGGAACTTTGAAAATTCCAAGTTGAGAATTAGGGTTTGATTTGAATCCAAATGTGCAATTGAGGCTTTATAGTGACCTTAAGCCCCTGTAATGATTGTATTTTGGGTTAAACCATAGAATAAAACCCCATTTAGAAAACTTAGATATCCCCGATATCGGATTTTGTGGATTCTGTGAGGATATATTGGTATCTGCTATCACCCAGGACACTTGAAAAATATTTAGAAAATACAGAGACACAAGCAGGCAACCTAGAACCTATACCCAAAACCCAGGATGCCAATTCCCACCCATGGCCGTAGATTTATCCATTATGGCCGCAATTTGCGGCCAGAGCAGGGACTTAGGGCATCATGTTTGGCCCAGGGCTTGATCTCCAGTAAAATAGACCCTCCATGTATGCACAATTGGCTAATTTGGCCTAGGGTAAAATCTGGGACAATTTTCTTGAGTTGTTGCATTGCTTTACGACTTCGTTCTAACTTTGGTTTTGGTATTTGGGTTTTTAACTCGATGGTTTGATGTTCGTACATCGACATCGAGGATTTGTTTGGCCTTTCTTGCATGCGTAGCCCGTAGGTTATAACCTATAGGCTTTTAGCTTATCGTTTTGGTTTTGAATTGGATTATAATGTGACACGATATGTTATAACATGTTGGTACTGCCACGTGGATTTCGAGACGACGAGGAGAGCGTAGCGTCATCGACTCCAACAAGCGAGGATCAAGGTGAGTAGATATATATCTACGAGGAAAGTCGGGTGGATGGCGTATAGCACCCCCGCAGTTTCGTAGTATAGAACACGAATACGTTATGATATATATATATATATATATATATATATATATATATATATATATATATACTTATGTGTTATGAGATGTGTATTACTTAGTAAGAAATGCTAGGTGACTTTGTGTAACCCTTCGAAAATCGTTTAGGCAGTTTTTCTGTAATCGGCTAATTTTTCGGCTTTTTCCGTAAAAAGTCAAAATAGGTATTTTTCATTGTAGACCTAATTATACAAAATTTAGATAAGATATTACTATAATTTTGTCACTAAAATGCCACTTATAATTATCTAGTTAAATAAAAAAAATTCGTAATTAATTATTTTTTTATTATTTTAAGCCTTTTTAAATACATTAAATTAGTGATAAATACAAATTTAATTAGGTAAATTTCATAATTAGGAGTCTTTATAAGCTAAAATATGGTGTTAATAAAATTATATCATGACTTGCAAACTTTTGGTTTTAGGGTGGGAAATTTAATGGAAAAATGGTGTAAAATGAGGTTTTTTTTGTAAATTGTTGATATGAAAGCATTAAATGAGAACATGGGGTGTTTATTGACCTAGAAACTTCTCCAAATTTCCCCACACCCTCCTCCTCTTCCTGCTGGTCGAATTTCAGCAGCTCCCCCTTCATTTCTCACTTCATTTCTTGCTTCATTTCTTTGCTAAAATTCAATGAAAATTCAAAAATTTCCATCTCCATTCAAAGATAAACCCTAATCCACTCTCTCCTCACCCAAATTAGTTCGAAAACTTGATGAAAGGAGACTTCTTGGTGACTTGATCAAGCTAGGGTTCAAGCTTGTGAGGTGAAGATTCTAATCTTTTTGTTAACTTGTAGTTTAAATATGCTAGAATTGAAATTTGAAGTATTAATTTAGTAGTAAATGTTTGTTTAGGAAAATCAAGAGAAGGATTTGATTTTAAATTAGGGTTTGTAGCATGGTGGTTGGATTTAAGTTAGGGTTTGATTATCTAATTGATTGGAGTGGTTAATAGTGTAGTGTTATGCTCGCTAAATCGACAAAATTTCGATGTTTGTATCGAATCGGTATTAAATTTTCTTACTAGATTTTTACAAAAAGTAGAATGCGATCGAATTGCGTTACGTTAGCGATATAATTAGCTTCGTATAGGACTATTAGAGTGCGCGAACGTGGGATTTCGTCTAGTCGGGTTGTAGTTTTGTCGATTTCCCCGAAATAACGATTCTAGTTAAAGGTTAGCGATTTTCGTGCGTTTTCCCGCGCACCGAGTGCATGCTATGTTTAATTCGAGAGCGTTGATATTTGTAGAATGTGACTTGCATCGTTTTATGTTACGTAATCTTATGCTTGGTGTTGTGCAAATATAGGATCGGTCGGGGAAATATCGGACACGGCGCGTAAAGGCAAGGCGGTGGTCGGATCGGATTAGCGGGGATTTCAGGTGAGTAGATGTATTCATCAATGGGGGAATCGTCTGAATGGCGTGAGGCGCCCCCCTAGTTAGGATTACCCTACTTTTTGCAAGATTTATATTGTTAGCTAGCTTATCCATTCATGTACACTGCATACCCTTATAGCGAACAATATATTAGATTGCATGGACATTCATCTATACTTATGCGATATCACTTTGTAGGACACGAACACCATTACCATTGGCATCTGTTGCACGCACACCATTCATGTGATACACACGCCTTTGGAAATTGCCATGCCACGTGCACTATAGAACCTGTTTATCATAATATCTCCACTTGCATTCATACTTGATATATGAAATTGCATAGCATACGTATACCTCGCATCATCATCATATTTATATAGATTTCTAGCAAAATTCACATCGTATGCATTGATATCATAGACATTTATCATATATAACATGTGGACATTATGATTTTCTTGAGGATTTCAGTATTGCTGCGATTTCTGGGTTTTTGGAGAAAACCGCAAGAATTTAACAAAACCTTATATTTATCATTTTCAAAACAAAGTTGCGGTTTTCTCGTGATGTATGTGTCGTCCACCATGAGTTTTCATGTTTTCTGTTGGATTTCGAGACCCGATTCGAGGAGTGGATGAACCGTTTCGGGTACATGGTGGGCCCGGTATGGTACCCCGGGGCAAGAAGATCGAGATGTAGACGATGAGCCTGGCAGAGGAAGACTACCTACCGGTGATGTCTGGAGCGGCGGATATCCGGAGGATACCGACCGTTGTCGTGAGATTTATGATATGGGCCGATCCGGACTGACGGAGCCCGATATTGAGACAGATATGATTCCTATTTGGTGTCGATGCTTGACACGGGTTTTCAGATGATTTCTTGATGGTACTTAGCTAATATACAGATATTCATTTTCTAAAGTTAAGAACGCAGTACCCTTAGCATTTAAAACACTTAAAGAGTTAGAAATGACATTGCATACATGCGCATGCATACTAGAGATATTATATCACATATGGACATACATGTTGTGCCGCATTGCGAGCATTCTTACGATTGCCTTACTAGATGTTATATTCTACTCACGAGCTGGCAACTCACCCCCGTTGTGCCACTGGGTCTTGCAGGTCGGACCCGTCACCCATGTAGCGGCGGGCTATCTTATCATCAGCTCCTTTTGCTCAGACTCGCGACATCGCCCGTAGGTGGGTTGCGAGCATACTTTATTTCTTTTTGCTTTATCATTGTATCTAGTATTCTGCATCTACCACTTTATATTGTATATGTGACCTAGTGGTGAGACTGAGAGATTTGTATATTTGTGGTTTCTTTTGGGTCGAGCTCACTTGAGCCGGCGTTGTGTTTTCTGATATTTGGCGTTTCTTTTATGCTCTTTTCTTGATATTGCTATTATATTGCATGTGGTTGTGATCCGCCTTGGGCGAAGAGCTAGCTCCCGCTTGGGGATGCCATTTTTATGATTACAGGTTTATTATCTTGTTGTACCGATTTTGGGGGATAGAAAATGCAGGGGAGACTCTGCCGAAATTTTCAGAAATTTTATGATGTTTTAAAAAGGGATTCTATGCAACTTAATTGATTTGAAAATCGTCTTCATTAAAGGTTTTCCTTCACTCTCTTTTGTTTTTGGTTTAGATTTTTCTGGGCTTTGGCTGACTTAGGTTACGTTACGCCTTTAGACGTCTCGTAATCTAAGTGCCAGTCACGTTCCGTACCTTCGGGTCGTGACAAAGTTGGTATCAGAGCGTAGGTTTTACCTTTCTGAGTGTAGGACGACCTTGGTAGATGGAGTAGGTGACTTAAGCAGAGTGGCGTAGCGTGGGTATGATCCGCGGCATACTTACGATACGGTACTCCACCTAAGTGACCTTAGGACATAATTGCTTGTATTTCCTTCTTGATTCCTTGCATTCCTTGATTCAATTGGAATGTCCTTATCAGTCCTGTTTCTTATTCCAGCTTCGATGCCGCCAAAGACTACGAGAGCTCAGCGGGCTGCCGCTAGGGATGAGATTCGGGCGGGCCCGTCTGAGGCGAGGATCGAGCGGGATGATACGCCTGTCCCTCAGGGTCATACTGATCCGCCTTATCCTGACCGTATTGCCAGATTAAAGGCCGGCATGCAAGAGTTGCGGCAGATGATGGGATCTTTAGTTGAGTCCAGCCGGGCACAGAGATCCGAGGACGTTCCTTCCACTGCACAGACCACGATCGTACCTGCTGCACAGATGGTCACTCCTGCTGCTACTACGGAGACTATCCCTGTTTCACTACAGGAGTTCATGAGATTGAGACCTCCAGCTTTTACCGGTACAGATGCGACAGAGGACCCACAGGCATTTCTTGATAGGATGGCTCGGATTTGCCGTTCATTGAGGTGTTCTGATGATAGATTGGTGGAGTTTGCGAGTTTTCGTCTGGAGGGTCTTGCCCAGACATGGTACGATTCAGTAAAGAGAGGCCGAGCTGCAGGTCTACCTTCTATGACCTGGGATGAGTTTACAGCTGCATTTCTTGCCCGTTTTCTTCCGGAGAGTGTCCGAGATGCTCGAGCCCGTAGTTTTGAGTCTTTGCGCAAGACTCCAGGGATGACAGTGTCGGAGTATGATATACAGTTTACCCAGTTGTCTCGATATGCTCCGTACCTAGTCGACACAGAAGAGAAGAGAATAAAGAGGTTTGTACGAGGGCTTGATACACAGCTATTCCTTGCCATCGGCACCCAGCACTTTGATACATACGCTGCCGCGATGGATGCAGCCTTACTTTTGGAGGAGCGTATTTCTGAGACTCCGGTCGTTTCTGGGCCGAAGAGGATCCGTACTGATACGCCAGCTCAGCGGCAGATGGGCAGACATCGTGATAGATTATTTCCGGGAGATGGTGGAGGTAGAGGATTGAGACGAGGTCAGTTATTTGGTTCATATCCACAGACCCAGCAGTCGTCTCCAGGATGTTTTCGGTGTGGGAGTCAGTACCACCGTGTCAAAGACTGTACCATGGGACGCCAGGGTGCGGCGACAGTCCCGCATGTGACTTTACCACCCTCACCACCTTCTGAGAGAGCTTTACTTCCTACTCCTGACGATGCTCCACGCCAGCCAGATGCTTCTAGAGGCCGTGGGCGTGGCGGTCCAGTTCCGAGAGGGCGAGGCCATATGGGCAGAGGCAGAGGCCGAGGTAGAGGCAGAGGACAGCCAGCTATTAGTGGTGGACAGGCCCGAGTGTTCGCGTTGACTCCTCAGGATGCACAGGCATCCAATGCCGTCGTGACAAGTACTCTGCCAATATGTTCTTTTGATGCACGGGTATTATTTGATCCAGGCTCGACACATTCCTATGTATCCAGGTATTTTGCACCGAGGTTGGGCCGAGAGTCTTCTCCGTTAGATCAGCCGCTTGTCGTTATTACACCGGTAGGCGAGTCTTTTGTTGCCCGTTTTGTGTACCGATCGTGTTCCGTTCGTATCGGGGAGAGAGATTCTTCAGTTGATTTGATTCTCCTCGATATGCTAGACTTTGACGTTCTTCTTGGTATGGACTGGCTAGCGACCTATTATGCATCCGTGGACTGCCATGAAAAAGCAGTCAGATTCAGTTTTCCTGGTGAGCCGGTTCTTATTATTCAAGGAGATCGTAGCGCTACCCTTCCCAGCTTGATTTCTTCTCTTCGCGCTGGTCAGCTCTTAAGGAAAGGGTGTCAGGGATTCTTAGCCTATGTTTGTGATACTAGCTCCACAGAGGTTCCGTTGGACCAGGTCCCTGTTGTGAGAGAGTTTCCTGATGTATTTCCTGACGAGCTACCTGGTCTGCCACCAGAGCGCGAGATTGAGTTCTGTATTGACTTGATCCCCGGCACGGGGCCTATCTCTATACCGCCTTATCGGATGGCCCCGGCGGAGCTGAGAGAGCTAAAGGATCAGTTACAGGACTTGCTGGACAAAGGGCTTATCAGACAGAGTGTGTCACCTTGGGGTGCTCCCGTCTTGTTTGTTAAGAAGAAGGACGGAAGTATGCGTTTATGCATTGATTATCGTCAGTTGAACCGGGTTACTGTGCGGAACAGGTATCCCTTACCCCGCATTGATGACTTATTTGATCAGCTCCAGGGTGCAGGGTTCTTCTCGAAGGTTGATTTACGGTCAGGTTATCACCAGTTGCGAGTTCGGAAGGAGGATATTCCGAAGACCGCTTTCCGTACTCGATATGGTCATTATGAGTTCTTGGTGATGTCGTTCGGGCTCACCAATGCCCCGGCAGCATTTATGGATTTGATGAACCGTGTATTCAGGCCGTATCTCAATCAGTTCATTATTGTGTTCATTGACGACATCTTGGTTTATTCTCGGAGCCGGGAGGAGCATGAGCAGCACTTACGCATCACATTGCAGACTTTGAGGGAGCGTCAGCTGTTCGCCAAATTCTCCAAGTGCGCATTCTGGTTAGACAGTTTCGATTTCTTGGGTCATGTGGTGACGAGAGTCGGTATTTGTTTGGACCCGAAGAAGATCGAGGCAGTTCAGCGTTGGCCTAGACCAGTATCAGTTACAGAGGTTCGCAGCTTTCTAGGTCTGGCCGGCTATTATCGACGTTTCGTCCAGGATTTCTCCCGCATTGCTGCTCCTTTGACCGGGTTGACCCGGAAGGGGGTTCCTTTTGATTGGACCCAGGCATGTGAGGATAGTTTCCACCAGTTGAAGACTCGTCTGACTACTGCACCAGTGTTAGCATTGCCTTCAGGATCAGGCGGGTTCGTGGTATATTGTGATGCTTCTAGAGTGGGGCTGGGATGTGTGTTGATGCAGTACGACAGAGTTATCGCGTATGGTTCTCGGCAGCTGAGGAAACACGAGCAGAACTACCCCACCCATGATTTAGAGATGGCTGCAGTGGTATTTGCACTTAAGATCTAGAGACATTACCTATACGGTGAGTCGTGCCAGATATTCACTGACCACAAGAGTTTGAAGTATATCTTCCAGCAGCGAGACCTGAACCTGAGACAGCGCCGTTGGATGGAGTTGGTGAAGGATTATGACTGCGAGATTTTATACCATCCGGACAAGGCGAATGTGGTGGCAGATGCTTTGAGTAGGAGGCCCGGAGGTAGCTTATCTTGTTTGAGCGCAGTGCAGATACAGTCGACGGCGGATTGGCAGGTGTTATGTGACAGCAGAGTGCAGTTCGAGTTTACTCCTACAGGGAGACAGCTGGCCCATTTCAGAGCACGCCCACAGTTACTTGACCGTATCCGTGAGGCACAGTCCGGCGATGCCCGTATCTTAGAGATTATTGAGCAGATTCGGCAGGGCAGAGTTTCTGAGTTCGTGATTGATGATCAGGGGATACTTCGATTTGGGACTCGACTGTGTGTGCCAGATTCAGAGGGACTGAGGCGTGATATTCTCGAGGAGGCACATAGATCAGTATACAGCGTGCATCCAGGTTCCACCAAGATGTACCGTGATTTGAGAGAGGTTTACTGGTGGGACGGGATGAAAAAGGATATTACAGTCTTTGTGTCGAGATGCTTGACTTGTCAGCAAGTCAAGGCCGAGCACCAGAGGCCAGCCGGCGAGTTACAGCCTTTGCCCATCCCTGAGTGGAAGTGGGAGCAGGTCTCCATGGACTTCATTGTGGGTCTACCCAGGACCAGTCGAGGGTACGACTCTATATGGGTGATTGTTGATCGACTGACGAAAGCGGCTCACTTCCTGCCAGTGAAGACCACTTTTGGATTTTCTCAGTACGCCCAGGTTTATATTGATGAGATAGTGCGACTGCATGGTGTTCCGACTTGCATCGTGTCCGACCGTGGCACCCAGTTTACCAGCCGATTGTGGCAGAAACTACAGGAAGCTTTGGGCACCCGATTGAGTTTTAGCACAGCCTTTCATCCTCAGACTGACGGTCAGTCAGAGCGTACTATTCAGACTCTTGAGGACATGCTCAGAGCTTGTGTTTTAGATTTCGGTGGTAGCTGGGATCGTCATTTGCCTTTGATCGAGTTTTCCTACAATAATAGCTTCCAAGAGACGATTCAGATGGCACCTTTTGAGGCTTTATATGGGAGGAGATGTCGATCGCCTGTATGTTGGACAGAGTTCAGGGAGAGCAGTATTTTGGGGCCACAGATTGTACAGGAGACAACCGAGAAGATACAGCTGATTCGGGACAGGATGAGAGCGGCTCAGAGCAGGAAGAAATCATATGCTGACAGGCGCCGTCGCCGACTCGAGTTCGCTGTTGGCGATCATGTTTTCCTGAAGGTCTCTCCGATGAAAGGTGTGATGAGATTTAGGCGGAAAGGGAAGCTGAGTCCTAGATATGTTGGTCCTTTCGAGATCCTAGAGCGCGTTGGTCCAGTCGCTTATCGGTTAGCTCTTCCGCCCAGCTTCCCCGATGTTCACCACGTATTCCATGTCTTGATGCTCCGCAAGTACCTTCATGATCCTTCCCAGGCGATTCAGCACCAGACGATCCAGATATAGCATGATCTTTCTTTCACCGAGCAGCCGGTGGTCATCTTGGATTGGCAGGTGAAGAAATTGAGGTCGAAGGTCATACAGTCTGTCAAGGTCCTTTGGCGTGGCCCGAACAGCGAGGAGGTCACCTGGGAGACCGAGGTCGAGATGAGGAAGAGATATCCCCATCTTTTTGAAGGTACACGTAGTTAAATTCTAAATTCGGGGACCGAATTTCTTTAAGGGGGGAAGATTGTAACCCTTCGAAAATGTTTAGGCAGTTTTTCGGTAATCGGCTAATTTTTCGGCTTTTTCCGTAAAAAGTCAAAATAGGTATTTTTCATTGTAGACCTAATTATACAAAATTCAGATAAGATATTACTATAATTTTTTCACTAAAATGTCACTTATAATTATCTAGTTAAATAAAAAAAAAAATCGTAATTAATTATTTTTTTTATTATTTTAAGCCTTTTTAAATACATTAAATTAGTGATAAATACAAATTTAATTAGGTAAATTTCATAATTAGGAGTCTTTATAAGCTAAAATATGGTGTTAATAAAATTATATCATGACTTGCAAACTTTTGGTTTTAGGGTGGGAAATTTAATGGAAAAATGGTGTAAAATGAGGTTTTTTTGTAAATTGTTGATATGAAAGCATTAAATGAGAACATGGGGTGTTTATTGACCTAGAAACTTCTCCAAATTTCCCCACACCCTCCTTCTCTTCCTGCTGGTCGAATTTCAGCAGCTCCCCCTTCATTTCTCACTTCATTTCTTGCTTCATTTCTTTGCTAAAATTCAATGAAAATTCACAAATTTCCATCTCCATTCAAAGCTAAACCCTAATCCACTCTCTCCTCACCCAAATAAGTTCAAAAACTTGATGAAAGGAGGCTTCTTGGTGACTTGATCAAGCTAGGGTTCAAGCTTGTGAGGTGAAGATTCTAATCTTTTTGTTAACTTGTAGTTTAAATATGCTAGAATTGAAATTTGAAGTATTAATTTAGTAGTAAATGTTTGTTTAGGAAAATCAAGAGTAGGATTTGATTTTAAATTAGGGTTTGTAGCATGGTGGTTGGATTTAAGTTAGGGTTTGATTATCTAATTGATTGGAGTGGTTAATAGTGTAGTGTTATGCTCGCTAAATCGACAAAATTTCGATGTTTGTATCGAATCGGTATTAAATTTTCTTACTAGATTTTTACAAAAAGTAGAATGCGATCGAATTGCGTTACGTTAGCGATATAATTAGCTTCGTATAGGACTATTAGAGTGCGCGAATGCGGGGTTTCGTCTAGTCGGGTTGTAGTTTTGTCGATTTCCCCGAAATGACGATTCTAGTTAAAGGTTAGCGATTTTCGTGCGTTTTCCCGCGCACCGAGTGCATGCTATGTTTAATTCGAGAGCGTAGATATTTGTAGAATGTGACTTGCATCGTTTTAGGTTACGTAATCTTATGCTTGGTGTTGTGCAAATATAGGATCGGTCGGGGAAACATCGGACACGGCGCGTAAAGGCAAGGCGGTGGTCGGATCGGATTAGCGGGGATTTCAGGTGAGTAGATGTATTCATCTATGGGGGAATCGTCTGAATGGCGCGAGGCGCCCCCCCTAGTTAGGATTACCCTACTTTTTGCAAGATTCATATTGTTAGCTAGCTTATCCATTCATGTACACTGCATACCCTTATAGCGAACAGTATATTAGATTGCATGGATATTCATCTATACTTATGCGATATCACTTTGTAGGACACGAACGCCATTACCATTGGCATCTGTTGCACGCGCACCATTCATGTGATACATATGCCTTTGGAAATTGCCATGCCACGTGCACTATAGAACCTGTTTATCATAATATCGCCACGTGCATTCATACTTGATATATGAAATTGCATAGCATACGTATACCTCGCATCATCATCATATTTATATAGATTTCTAGCAAAATTCACATCGTATGCATTGATATCATAGACATTTATCATATATAACATGTGGACATTATGATTTTCTTGAGGATTTCAGTATTGCTGCGATTTCTGGGTTTTTGGGGAAAACCGCAAGAATTTAACAAAACCTTATATTTATCATTTTCAAAACAAAGTTGCGGTTTTCTCGTGATGTATGTGTCGTCCATCATGAGTTTTCATGTTTTCTGTTGGATTTCGAGACCCGATTCGAGGAGTGGATGAACCGTTTCGGGTACATGGTGGGCCCGGTATGGTACCCCGGGGCAAGAAGATCGAGATGTAGACGATGAGCCTGGCAGGGGAAGACTACCTACCGGTGATGTCTGGCGCGGCGGATATCCGGAGGATACCGACCGTTGTCGTGAGATTTATGATATGGGCCGATCCGGACTGACGGAGCCTGATATTGAGACAGATATGATTCCTATTTGGTGTCGATGCTTGACACGGGTTTTCAGATGATTTCTTGATGGTACTTAGCTAATATACAGATATTCATTTTCTAAAGTTAAGAACGCAGTACCCTTAGCATTTAAAACACTTAAAGAGTTAGAAATGACATTGCATACATGCGCATGCATACTAGAGATATTATATCACATATGGACATACATGTTGTGCCGCATTGCGAGCATTCTTACGATTGCCTTACTAGATGTTATATTCTACTCACGAGCTGGCAACTCACCCCCGTTGTGCCACAGTGTCTTGCAGGTCGGACCCGTCACCCTTATAGCGGCGGGCTATCTTATCATCAGCTCCTTTTGCTCAGACTCGCGACATCGCCCGTAGGTGGGTTGCGAGCATACTTTATTTCTTTTTGCTTTATCATTGTATCTAGTATTCTCCATCTACCACTTTATATTGTATATGTGACCTAGTGGTGAGACTGAGAGATTTGTATATTTGTGGTTTCTTTTGGGTCGAGCTCACTTGAGCAGGCGTTGTGTTTTCTGATATTTGGCGTTTCTTTTATGCTCTTTTCTTGATATTGCTATTATATTGCATGTGGTTGTGATCCGCCTTGGGCGAAGAGCTAGCTCCCGCTTGGGGATGCCATTTTTATGATTACAGGTTTATTATCTTGTTGTACCCATTTTGGGGGATAGAAAATACAGGGGAGACTCTGCCGAAATTTTCAGAAATTTTATGATGTTTTAAAAAGGGATTCTATGCAACTTAATTGATTTGAAAATCGTCTTCATTAAAGGTTTTCCTTCACTCTCTTTTGTTTTTGGTTTAGATTTTTCTGGGCTTTGGCTGACTTAGGTTACGTTACACCTTTAGACGTCTCGTAATCTAAGTGCCAGTCACGTTCCGTACCTTCGGGTCGTGACACTTTGGGATAGTTTTAGCATACTTGTAGGAAAACGCATTTAGTTAGTTTATTAGTCGCGAACCCTAGAGTAGTGATTTGCATACATGCACACATACACGAATACATTTTATTTCTTGTACGTATATGGGGATATGTATATATATACACACACATAGGTTTGGGACTATGTATATATATATATACGTATACATATACATGGATATAAGGATAGTATATGGTATTTGGAGATGAGTCGATGAGATTGGGCATGGTGCCACGATATCGGTGATATGCTTTTGTTCGTATTATGAGATACGACATGTTATTATTGCGGGTCCTTAGGCGATGTGTTTTCATACACACGCATATATTATATGTAGATGGTATCCGTATGTACTAGATTTAGATCAGTACCCCTAATACAGGATATGATGATAAGGATACCAGATGAATAATGAGATAATGTGATATTTGACTCGTACCCTGATTTGGGATGCCGTACGATGGGTTTACCATACGAGCTATAATTATGATGATAGATCCGCACTCTTGACTCGAGGATGTCGTATGATATATTGTATCGTGCGTGATACTATTGAAGCGGGATCACTAACTGTTATATATATATATATATATCGACTCAGATTTAGGAGGTTTCCTTACCTTTTCGATTAGTCTGTTAGTTTAGTCCTGTAGTTTACTGGTAGATGTTAGACTAGACTCGAGTCATACCTATTTCAAAACTAACGAATCGTGAGCATTTTAAAGATATGACAAGGGATTTTACGGATATTTCAAAGGACGTACCGTTTTCTTAAAAATATCGTAGCCCTTTTTTTCTAAACACTACGATTCGTATTATTTCAAATGTCAAACTGTATGACTCATATATAGATGTATATTCTTATATGTTGCGTTATTATCATGTTCTGCATATTATTGCTGTTTGCATCGCATTGCATGCTTAAATTTGTGTTTTCGTAATTATTATTTTTTAGGATTCCTTAGCACCAAGCCTACGGTTTGCAAGCATCACACATGCCACAACAAAAATTAAAGGGGGTGCTAAGCAATCAACCTAAAGATCATACTAGAAAACAAGGGTAACAAAACATGTAATATACATTACAATGAGTAGTGAACTAGAATACAACCTTTCTAGATCCGGTCCTTCACTTCAAAAGCTCCGTGTTGATGTCCCTTCGCTGCGATCATCGAGCTCCCGGACTCTAGTGATGGTTTCCTCGGAGAAATGAACGGATTTGCTCGTAGTCTTCGAGGCCGAATATGATCTACGTCGAGATGACTCAAACTCAAGCTTCCTCTTCACTTGGTCAAGAACTTTGTGAAGAGAACACCCTAAACTAAATGGCAAGTAGTAGAGGATGATGAAATAGGAAATGGGTTCACTTTAGATTTTGATTTCTCACTTTATTTCTTCACTTTTGAAAAATCTAGCAAGCTTTTCTTTTTGGAATGAAGAAGAAGAAGAACAAAATGAAATGAAGTGAAGTTATCATAATGCAACCATGGGTAAGTTTGTTTTATCCACTAACCTTTGCTGAGACTAAACCATGGTTCAAGTTAATGGTTTGGTTAATAAATATCTTAAGTGAGACAAAGTTAGTAGACTTGGTCAAAGAATTCTTCAAGCTTCATGAAGCTTCAAGCATGACAAAGTGCTCACTAATTTTGAATTACAAAATAAATATAAACCTTTACCATTAACATAAATATGGTTTAAGTCACACACACACCCAAGTTTGCATGTATCATCCATCATGATACAAACATGTACACAATTATATATCGCATATACATTATCACATAAAGTGAGAAAAAGTCATCTTAAGTGAACCAATACCAGTTAATGTAAAATAATATATCAAATATATATAATTATACATTAAATCATTAAATCAACACTTGATTTAATGATCCGGTCATATCGCATATAACCGACTAATATCTAGTGTATCAAAATATCGAATCAACACTTGATTCGGTAACCCGGCTATATCGCATACAACCGAACGATGATACAAATCGCGAGAATAGAATACAGTATCACATACTCGTATTATTCTCGGTCCCGTATATATCTCATATGCACTCCTATTTCGTTTTGCTTGAGCCAGGAAACCTCTGTGTAGGACTCTAAATACTCGTCAATACGCCGGCATTAGGTGGTGATCATATCAGTCACCCACAAGCCGCAAGCGGTCTGCAAAACGTAACGGCTACCCGGGTATTGAGCGATCAGAAGATCAACGAGCAAGCCTGCTCATGCTCTTGCGAATCCGATCAGTAACACTTACCGTATAGTCCGGTATGTTCGTCTGATATGTTGCATATCTCGCCTAAGGGTGGTAAATGTCAGACCCCAGTAGCTTGATAAGTCATGCCGATGTAAGGTTCATACCATTCGTGAAACTACTAATAACACTTACCAGTAAATCACAGCAACCATAGCCAGGGATTTCCAGTTTTGGCCGATCGAACATAGCGCAACATCAACCCCCAATACCGGGAGAGACGAATCCCCTCCCATCGCTCATTACCTTCATGTGACTCGGGACTGTACCCAAAAACCCCCTGTTTGCATGACTCAGCAGAGCCGTGGTAGGGTGGAAATCAAAGCACAGTGGGAGACACACACGACTCTATGACGATCTCGGGTTGACAGACTAAGCTTTACCAGTGTCATGGGAGAACTGCCATCTGACGTGAGGTATAATACCATCTGGGAGTTCTCGGCGATTCCGTTCAGTGTACCCAGTCTCCACAGAGCACCCATATACCATCTCTGATGTCAAACACCAATGGATATGGGAACATCCATCGCTCATCACATGGGTCGAGAAGATATACGCTAGTCTACTCTGGAATATCGATGCCCCGTCTCGATATTCCCACGACTAGGAACTTTGAAGGATGTACTCATGGACTACCTAGGGCCCACTAGTATGATCTGCATCATAATCCTGGAAGTCGAGTATACATCCTAAAGGCTTTATCAACATGTAACATAGAGACATTCAGTATACATGTTAAGATAAAGAGCAACCAGATAGCGTACTATCATGTCGAACAAGAAAGTCCCCCCTATATATGTCCCAGCATCCACTACAATATACATCTCATGTTCAGTAATGGCCTCTAGGGCATACATACAACTAACAATCTCCTACTTGCACTAGGGCCATCATATAGCAGTGGTTGTAGTATCTCATACTCAACCATCATATAAAAGTCTCTCTCTGGGAAAAGGCCTTTGTGAGTGGATCCGCCGTGTTGTCCTCTGAGTCTACTCTCCTAACCTTGATCTCCCTGGAGATCAACTATCTCCATGATCAGGTGATACTGCCTTGGAATATGTCTGGGTCACTGATGGGACCGTGGTTCCTGAGCCAAAGCCTCACCTCCATTGTCACACAACGGTAGGAACCTAGTTCATCTCATGAACTAATATACACCCAAACTGCCTCTTTAGTAGTATCTTTGATAGCGATGTCACCGGCCTTTATCGTCTAGTCTGCCACGGTATCTAGCTTGGAACTCTTCCAACATACCGTCCGTCCACTGAGGGTAAAGACAATGCCTGTGACTGACATTCAGTCGACCTTACCACCCTGGAAGTTATCCAGTGATTCTCCCCAGGATCGATTGATACCATCTCACTACCCCTAAAGAGAATCCTAACATCCATTTAGATCTATCTCATAGATCCAAAACCCAGGATTTAGGAGGTATCACTTTAATCCTATATGGAGAATCCTTATGATAAGAGGAGATTGACCGTGCGTAGCATAGAAAACTCTTTTCCTATCAAGAGTATGTGGTCCACGTACAATACGAGGATGACCACCTTACTCTCTACTACCTTTTTGTATATACAAGGTTCATCTACCATTTTGATGAAGTCAAACACTTTGACTACCACATCAAAACAGACGTTCCAACTCCGCGATGCCTGCTTTAACTTTTAAAGCAACTTGCACACGTTTCCGATGCTCCCACTGTCTACGAAGCTCTCTGGCTGTGTACTTATATACGTTCTCTTCTAAATCATCATTTAGAAAAGCAGTCATGACACCCAACCACCAGATATCGCAGTCATGATATGCAGAAATGGCAAGTAGGATCCGGATGGACTTAAGCACAGCCACTGGAAAATGTTTCATCATTATCCACACCTGGTCGATGACGGGAACCTTTAACAAGTCTAGCTTTGAAAGTCTCAACTTTTCCATCTACACCATGTAATCTTCTCAAGATATACTTGCTCCTGATGGGGATTTAACCCTTTAGATATAGTAACCAAAGTCCATACTTTGTTGGTGTATATAGATTCCATTTCAGATCACTAAGCATCCAGCCATTCTTACAGAGTCCTCACTCTTGATGTCCTGCTCGAAACTAGTTGGGTCATCATCTCATGATGCAATCCTCGCTCCCTCTGTCATCGAGAAACCGAAGAATCTCTCAGGCGGATGAGGAACCCTACTAGATCGGCGGAGAGGCTGAGGTTCGTCGGGGACTATTGAATCCATTGGTTCTAACAAATCATCAGCTGTAGTTTGTATAGCTGGAACTCCTTCCAGTTCTACAGCACTGACCTTGCCTCGATCTTGTCCGGATTTTGCTTTTAGACATAGGCCGGACAACCCCAAATCTTTACTTGCTTAAGAGATGGGCTCTTCCCATACCATATCACATATGGAGTGGTAGGCACCGATTTGATTGGACCCCAATTTAATAGGTATGCAGCTTCCTCAAGTGCATAACTTCCTAAAAGGAAATAGGTAACTCAGTAGTACTCATCATAGAGCGCACCATATCATATAGGGTGCGATTGCTCCACCCCGATATACCGTCGTGCTGTGGGGTATACGGAGGAGTAATGCTGAGAGAGAATCTCATTCTCCTTTTGAATAGTCTAGGAATTCCATGCACAAGTATTCTCCTCCCTGATCACATCATAGGACATAATACTTATACCCTGTTTTGGTTCTCTACTTCTGACTTATATTTAATGAATTTCTCAAAAGATTCAGACTTACGTTTCAACATGAACACATGTCCGAATCTTAGGAGATCATCAATGAATGTAATGAGGTACAAAGAACCAGTCCCACTATGTGTAGACAGGGACCAACATACAACACTATGTATCAGTCCCAAGGGTTACAAACCCTTTCTCTGTTTCTAGTAAATGGAGCTATGGTCATCTTATCTTTGTGACATGACTGACAAGTTTCACAAGATGTAAATTCAAACTGATTTAAATATGCATCTTAATGTAACTTAGCTAGTCGGGTCGCATTGATATGACTTAGTCTACAATGCCTCAAAAAGATTCGTTCATTTCTGAACTCTTCCTCTTGTGTGTGTTCTGTACATTAAGAACTGTGATTTGATTTAGAATGTATATGCTTTTAGATAATGTGCCTGAACCGATCAACTCTTGATATAGGAAATGTTCAAAACATTATCCAACAATACAAAATTATATCCTTCTTTAGTAAATAAATAGACTTATATGATATTGTATATCAGGTTCGGTATCTAATAACATTCTTTCAGAATCAATGTATTTGGTAATACAGGGTGATGATTGCCAACTGATTTGGTTGCAACAATTGCACCATTTTTAACTCTTTTAAACTTATCACCCGTTCTCAGTTCTCTACATATCTGTAGCCCATGTAACAGATTACATATCCGGGATCCTGATCCGATATCAAATACCTAGGACGTAGAGGATACTGAGAGACAGTTCTATCTAATGAACACTCCCGAAGAAGGTGCATCAACATACACTTTCTTTGTTTGGGCGGCATGGGAATCCTGGTATTCCCCTATTTCCTGCTCGGTTTTATAACAATTATAAGTTGGAGCGGGACCAACGTTCCCCAGCTCAGTATAACAAGCAGGTTCGGTCAATACATCCATATTATTATCTTGATTAAGGCGTGACATGGCCGCTACCTGGAGAGAGAGAGAAGAAAACACTCAGCGTGCGCTCATGCAAGATTAAATTGGTTATATGATTTTATCTAATCAGGATGGCTCCCACTGTTTTTATCAAATTTTCCTTCAAACCTTAAAAGGAAAGACTAGCCGGGATTAATTACATTCTATAAGTTCTCCAATCTTTCAGCCAGGCCAGTGTCGGTACTTTGAGGGAGGTTCCCCGTGCTTTCACACGGACCTAATTAAAATAAACCTCGTTTTCCCAGGGACGTAACCCCGTTGACACCTTTCTAGACACCTACTTGATCGGCTAATTGTAAAGTGAAAAACTCTCCCAGGAGTAACAATTACTCGCAGTGGGTATCAGGATCTAACTATCTCATAGAAGGTTTGCAATCTCATTGCAAATTTCAACACTTGAAACTCCCGATAATTGTTTTTACCCCTTGCACATATAACCTTAACTATGGTCAACAAATCATAAGCACTAGTCATGTTCTACCCGTCATTTCGTGATTAATTAGACCCACCCACATGACCCTTAACTAAGGTCAACAAAGTCACATGACTGTCCTAACTAATCGCATCATATCCAGTGTAGGAAGACATCACTTAGCTACCGTACAATGTGCCTTAACTAAGGTCAACAAACACAGCACGAATACTAAGTACTCTATTTTCTAAAATGACGGAGGGTTGCAGATGGTTTTTAAGAAAACCTTTAACGCTTTGAACATGATCTCGTTGCAGAATCAAATGGTTTTTAAATTGAGTGTTTTTGAGGCTTTTGTTAGTTTCTCTAAAAAGGTCACTCCTGGTGAAGGGATCTCGGCTCTTTCCTCGTCGAATGAGATGCAGGATATTCACAATACCACTATGCAAAGCGAGATCTAGAAAAGCAATCAAAAGACAAACCGAAGGTTGTAGCATCTGCTAGTTATTGCTAAAGAGGTCACTCCCGGTGAAGGGATCTCGGCTCTTTCCTTATCGAATAAGGTGCTGGATGTTCTACAAGGAACACCGCTATGCAAAGCAACAACTAGAGCTACCTAATTTTTGAAATTTGATACCACAACATCTTTTAGGTTTATTTTCTTTCATTAATATCATTAATGAATGTCCCATCATTTAAGTTCCCCAAACATCACAGATAAATACAACGTACGCTTATGCCATCCGCATTCGCTTCGAAGTCCCGTCGTTCACCTTTAAGTTAGGTAACTAACGACAGAGCGGGGCAGGGCTAGCGCGGGTGTAAAACATAAGCAACGTCTATATAATATATCATATATACTATATATAGTATCTATCTGAACATATCACGTGATCACATCACATATAACGCAGCAGAAAACAACATATGAAATATTGGATATACTAGGATGTCCGTGTTTTATTTTGAGCCTATATAAAACACGGATTCCACAGTCGTGATGAATAGCCAAACCCACATCCCTAGACCCCTATGAGAGCGGCAAGCAACCCTACCAATTCTAGAGTTAGAAGACCTGGACTTGACTCCTCGAGGTGGTCTCCTACTGGACTCCAGAACCCGGTTACTTGTGCTCTCCTCTTTGGGTCTATCCTAATATGGAAAAGTAAATAATATATATCAAGGTGACATCTTCCTTAATCTGGAAGTGCCCCAAATAAAAAAATATTACATACAAGTTTTTACATGAATGAAAATGAAAAACACTCATCTCACATAAAAAGCCCCGGCTATTCAAACACGACGATCCAATATAACATATCCAGCAACACATAACATCACATGTCATCAACGTAAGTAAATATGTGTATCCCAATTATCGTTGACATATAGCAACGAAACCGGCGATACCCCACATATTACACTTACGGTCGCAGAAAAGAAAATGAAAACTACAACAGTTGGAATCCACAACCACCTTAAACATCATGAACCCGTAATATCCCATATTGGGGATTTCATGCCTAACAATATGAATTCCTTAGACATCGCATGCCTAACAATTATAAACCCCGCATTTTAGTCTTAATATTGAAAACACATTCCAATAACCTGTCGGGCAATTCAACAAGATTCCCGGCATCCCGATCGAATGCTCGTCGGAAACTTTATTAGACGGCCGCACCTTCTGATACCGACGACGAAGTGCACTTAGGCGGAACACCGCGGCCGCAAGCACCTGGACGGATGCTTTTTGGCTACGGAGTTCTCCTATAGTCACTTGGTCGGGGTTATAGGGTGTGGCTATCTAGTAATGTTACCCGGCGAGTATCCGAATACACAAAGTGATAGCGACGGACATTTGATCGCATCAAAATCCCGTGGCAACCGATCAAATGAGACTAAATTGCTAGGCTTATAAAATTCAAATGTTATTAATTCCAAGTACTGTATCACAATATATACTAGACTATGTTAAACGTTTCGAGCGAATCAACAAATCCCCACAACTCCCAATGTTCTCAACACTTGAGCGAAGTTAAAGTATCCAAAACGTGCCACAGTACCTATGATCTAGCCATAGAAGGGTCAAACCAACACCTCACCTATGACACCGCGGAACCACGGCAAACCCGAGGGTTCAAGCCGCGGTTCCGAGGGCATAGAATCGAGTTAAGGTTGATGTTCTTCTAGAGGGTCCATAGAGTTACTCGCACGAACATTGAATATAATTTACTTAGAAAAATTCCAACACTTGGAAATTTCAGAGGGGGTCATGGGGTGAAGTTTGAATTTCGTTCGAAGTGTTAAACATGGTCTAGGTTACCAATACAATGCTAAAAAAATACGAATACGAAATACTCCGCAAAGAGTCCATAACACAACATACATCACATGCAAATCTGGACTAAACAAACAATACCAGAAACCCCAAAATATGAGTAAAAGATCACAGGAGCAATACGAGGGAGAGGGGAGTATAAGGGGTCGGCGACGCCGGAAATATGGGCTTGGTCGCCGGCCAGGAACCGAGCCCCCCTCGTTTTCAACCTATGTTCTTATATCATCCTAAATGCCACTCTGCCGTTATTTAAATAATTTTCAGGCCGCTTTTAAAATTTTTTCCAGAGAGCAATTTTCATGGGTTTCTAAAATCGTATTTTGCGGGGTTTTTCTTTTTCGTATTGTCGTAACATCGTCTAAGTTTCTAGTTAGGCTCTGATACCATGTTGGGATTCCTTAGCACCTAGCCTAGGCTTTGCAAGCATCACACATGCCACAACAAAAATTAAAGGGGGTGCGAAGCAATCAACCTAAAGATCATACTAGAAAACTAGGGTAACAAAACATGTAATCTACATTACAATGAGTAGTGAACTAGAATACAACCTTTGTAGATCCGGTCCTTCACTTCTAAAGCTCCGTGTTGACGTCCCATCGCTGCGATCATCGAGCTCCCGGACTCTAGTGATGGTTTCCTCAGAGAAATGAACGGATTTTCTTGTTGTCTTCGATACCAAAGATGATCTACGTCGAGATGACTCAAACTCAAGCTCCCTATTCACTTGGTCAAGAACTTTATGAAGAGAACACCCTAAACTAAATGGCAAGTAGTAGAGGATGATGAAATAGGAAATGGGTTCACTTTAGATTTTGATTTCTCACTTTATTTCTTCACTTTTGAAAAATCTAGCAAGCTTTTCTTTTTGGAATGAAGAAGAAGAAGAACAAAATGAAATGAAGTGAAGTTATCATAATGCAACCATGGGTGAGTTAGTTTTATCCACTAACCTTTGTAGAGACTAAACCATGGTTCAAGTTAATGGTTTGGTTAATAAATATCTTAAGTGAGACAAAGTTAGTGGACTTGGTCAAAGAATGCTTCAAGCTTCATGAAGCTTCAAGCATGACAAAGTGCTCACTAATTTTGAATTACAAAATAAATATAAACCTTTACCATTAACATAAATATGGTGTAAGTCACACACACACCCAAGTTTGCATGTATCATCCATCATGATACAAACATGTACACAATTATATATCACATATACATTATGCACATGAAGTGAGAAAAAGTCATCTTAAGTGAACCAATACTAGTTAATGTAAAATAATATATCAAATATATATAATTATACATAAATCATTAAATCAACACTTGATTTAATGATCTGGTCATATCGCATATAACCGACTAATATCTAGTGTATCAAAATATCGAATCAATGCTTGATTCGGTAACCCGGCTATATCGCATACAACCGACCGATGATACAAATCGCGAGAATAGAATACAGTATCACATACTCGTATTATTCTCGGTCACGCACATATCTCATATGCACTCCTATTTCGTTTTGCTTGAGCCAGGAAACCTCTGTGTAGGACTCTAAAGACTCGTTAATACGCCGGCAGTAGGTGGTGATCATATCAGTCACCCACAAGCCGCAAGCGGTCTGCTAAAGGTAACGACCACTCCGGTATTAAGCGATCAGAAGATCAATGAGCAAGCCTTCTCACACTCGTGTGAATACGATCAGTAACACTTACCGCACAGTCCGGTCTGTTCATCTGATATGTCGCATATCTCGCCTAGGGGTGGTAAACGTCAGATCCCAGTAGCTTGATAAGTCATGCCGATGTAAGGTCCATAACGTTCGTGAAACTACTGATAACACTTACCAGTAAATCACAGCAAACCTGGCCAGGGATTTCCAGTTATGGCCAATCGAACATAGCGCAACATAAACCCCCAATACCGGGAGAGACGAATCCCCTCCTATTGTTCGTTGCCTTCAAGTGACTCGGGACTGTACCAAAAAACCACCTGTTTGCACGATTCAGCAGAGCTATGGTAGGGTGGAAATCAAAGCACAGTGGGAGACACACACGGCACTATGACGATCTCTGGTCGACAGACTAAGATGTACCAGTGTCACCAGAGAACTGCCATCTGACATGAGGTATAATACCATCTGGGAGTTCTCGGCAAGTCCGTTCAGTGTACCCAGTCTCCACTGAGCACCCGTATACCATCTCTGATGTCAAACACTAATGGATATGGGAACATCCATCGCCCATCACATGGGTCGAGAAGATATACACTAGTCTACTCTGGAATATCTATGCCCCGTCTCGTTATTCCCACGACTAGGAACTTTGAAGGATGTACTCATGGACTACCCAGGACCCACTAGTATGATCTGCATCATAATCCTGGAAGTCGAGTACACATTCTAAGAGCTTTATCAACATGTAACAGAGAGACAATCAGTATACATGTTAAGATAAAGAGCAACCAGATAGCGTACTGTCATGTCGAGCAAGAAACTCCTCCCTATATATGTCCCAGCATCCACTACAATATACATCTCATGTACAGTAATGGCCTCTAGGGCATACATACAACTAACATTATTAAAATCATGCTGTCAGGACACCAGCACCATTACCGATGATGCGTATGCTCCACGTACACCTGCTTGCCGGCTCACACACATCATCATCAGTAATTTCCATGTCACGTACACATTAGAAAATACTACTTCATTAGTATAAAATGCTAGCTGATAGTTTCGATATGGTACTGGTGAGCTTGCTTTTTTATGAAAGCTTAGACAATGTATTTATTACTGTGATTTTCATGTTTATTTATATCTTCATTCGCCATGACATTTTGGGCCAGTCCGGATTGCCGGAGCCCAATATTCATTATTTATTTACATCGTGATTTATGATTTCGGATTTCCATGAGATTTCTGGATTTGGAGAAACCGCAAGAATTTTATAAACTGATTATCATTTCAAAATGAAAGTTGTGGTTTTCTCATGATATGATTGAGAGGAGTCCACCATGAGTTTTCTCGGCTCTTGAGCGATTTGATACACCCGATTCGAGGAGGAGGAGGAACCGTCTGTGGGTGCATGGTGGACCCGGTGCGGTACCACGAGGCAAGATGGTCGCAGATGATGGCGTTGAGCCTGGCAGGGGAGTACTACCGGCCGGTGATTGTATTGTGACTCGACGGATATCATGAGGATACCGATCGGAGTATGGGCCAGTCCGGATAGCCGGAGCCCTAGACATTGAGATTTGATTATATGGGCCAGTCCGGATAGCCGGAGCCCTAGATATTGAGATTTGGGGATACAGGCCAGTCAGGATTGCCGGAGCCTGAGATATTGATATATTGGGATTTGTATGTATTTTGTGTCCATGCTAGACACTGATTCCCTGTTGATTTCATTGATGATACCTTATATTTAAGATATGTTGCTACCTGAGGCACTGACACGAGCACTTGGTATTACACTTATGTATAGATGTTTACCCATGCCATTAAGGATATTTTTTTATCGTTTGACCTAGGATTGAGTCATACATAGGATTTCTGCTTTGTGATGTTTTCTACTCACGAGTTGGCAACTCACCCCCGTTGTGCCATGGTTTCTTGCAGGTTTTGCCGTACAGGTTTCATTGCGGCTTGCTGGCACACTGCTTCCTTCCGGGTGATTGCCTTGGTAGGTGGGTTCACTAGCATCGTGACCACCATTGTACCTTTTATTATATTCTGTTGTATTTAAAAACTCCATCAACCAGACTTGTATTATTTATAGACTTAGAAGACCAGTTGTGTATTATTTCGACCTTAGAGTCACGCTTGTATTATTATAGTTTTCTTGATGATTTTGAGTTTCCTTTGAGTTTTGATTCTCGCCCTTCGGCGTTGTATATTATATTGCTTGCGTGGTTGTGACCGCCTTTTGGCGAAGAGCTAGCTCCCGCTTGGGGATGCCCTTATTCATATTATGTATGTTTGTACCCGTTTGGGGTCAGTATTTACAAAGGAAACTCTGCCGAAATTTTCAGAAAAGACTTGAGATTTAAAAAAAATGCATACTTCGGCTTATGTTATTAAACAACTTGTTTTTAAACTAAACTTTTCCTTCTTTATCCTTTAAAATGGTTTAGATTTCTGGGATTTTTGGCTTACTTAAATTAGATGGGGTCCTATAGAATTCATATGATTCAAGTGCCAGCCACGTGCCATTTCGGGTCGTGACAAGAGTGGGACTGTTTCCGCTATCTTTGATTTCGGTATTTTGGGCGATTTATTTGCATGATTGATATTCTGTGCACCACAGTTGCACTTGACTTCGATTTGATGTTACTCGAGATGTTGATTTTGATTTCATGCATATGGTATGCATGTGATTTGACTTATGCTTTCAGTGTAGTTTCCATGCAATTTTAGTATTTTGATTCGATGTTGTGCATGCTGATGCACATGATTGTGAGATTATATACCACGGTATACCTGATTTGGATTGAGATGTGTTGTATACCATCGATTTCGATTGTGATACTCGATATTTGTTTTCGTGCACCTTATGCACTTGATTTGGAGTCTTACGTATATTTGACGCGCTTGATGCGATTTTGGTGCACGCCAGATGCACTAAGTCGGGATTCTTCGTGCATATCAGATACACCTGATATTGCTGTCAGGCACACCCGTTGCCTTTGACAGGTGTTTCATGAACACCCGTTGCACTTAGATTTTGTTTTTGTGCGCATGTATGGCACATTCATGGATTTTGATTTCCGTGCGCACCAGACGCACATGGCATTCTTATACACATTTTAGGATTTATTCCTTGTGGAGCAGTATGTTTTTTATGATATTTACTATTTTTTTTAGTAGCTGAGCAGGACTAGTCCGAGGACAGTACCTGAATATATTTTTGCATGCATGGATAATTATCGAAGAGATTTCCAAAAAGGAGCTATAGTCTCAGTAATTACCTACATGTCCGAGATGACACGAGACATTTAAACAAAGGAAACCCTTCTAAATTAATTTTCAAAAAAATCGGCGGGACATGTATGTTAAACAAAGGATATATATATATAGTCACTTTCTTAAAATAGACGTCCGCCACTGTGCCGTGATACGCGCCTCGCACAGCGACTTGAAAATGGTTTGACATGCATTTCTTTCAAATGTTTTGACGAGTTTACACCGACGCGTACTATGTATATGTTATAGTTTTGATATAGATCATGTTGGTTTTCGTATTGGACCTTGACATTGATGTCTTCCCCATGACTCCGATGATTGCTGGATGCTTGACGGAGTTTGATTTTGGTTTATATACTCATTTTTCATACGCATATATTGCGCTACGGTGGTTTTATGTATTTATGATTTCGGAGCCCCGACGATTTGATCTTTTTACTGAAATGTTTAAGTAGTTTAGGGGTTTAAATTTAAATTCGGGGACCGAATTTATTTAAGGGGGGAAGATTGTAACATATCAGAAAAATAAAATATTATTTTTTGGAAATAATATAATTAAATAATAAATATTATGAATATTTTGATAATGCGGTATAATTAAATATCGATAAATTGGGAAATATTTGGAAATTTTGTTAATTATTAAATTTGAAAGAAATTATGAGAATGGAGCATTCATAGATTTTATATAATTAATTATATTCCATTTTTATGCTAATCGCGATTAAATATCACTAATCGTGCATTAAGCTTGAATTGTGCACATGACATGCACCATGTCATATTACACATTTTACATTTTTCTACCATGGCTTTTCTTCTTCTTTTGCTTGGATTTGTTTTTAAAAGAAAAGAGATGAGAAAAGAAAAACCAAAGAAAAGGGAATAAACAAATAAGTATGGGCATGAGAGAGAGAGAGGTGAGGGGTCTTCATTGACCTTGGTCATTGTTTCTTCCTTCATTTTTTTCATCTTTCTCACTTTCTCATCTCACCATGGCTGCCCTTATCTCCCACCTCCTATATCTCCTCACAACACACCCAAAAACCCGTTAAAACATCATCTCCACTTCATTAAAAACATGCACAAGCTCACTACAAGCACTTTGGACCAAGAAAAATAGGATTTTGAAGACTTGGGACAACTCAAGAATTTTCTTGAGTTGCCAAATATGGTATTTCCTTCACCATTAGTGTAGAATTTCATTTCCTTTAGCTTAAATTTTAGTTTACAATTAGTTTAGTGGGGTTTTGTGACATAGGAAAATTCCTAGAAGAGGTTTGAGAAATTCTTGATTTGAGATGGTTCAATTGAGGTTTAGTAATGACCTTAAGCCCCCATAGTGCTAAAACCTAGACCAAACCAGAGCTTGAACCCCAAACACAGAACATTAGATATCGAATGTTGGTTTGTGATTAAATAGAGGGTGCAGGGAATCTGGAGTGACCCGGGACTTTTACTAGAAAAACAAACAATACCATTGACCTAGATTGGACACTACGAGACCACCCTACAAATTCGAGATCAATCTTTGCCTAAAGAACCGAGGAGGCCGGATCTAGGGGTTATGTGGCTGGCCATTCTATGGGTGTTGGTGTCCGGGTTTCTTCTATAGCTCATATGTCTCCTATACAACACCCTAGTAATGTTTGTTTAGGCTAATTTCACATAAACTAAAATCTGGAGCAAGTTTTGTAAGTTGCTGTTTTGGTTTCCTCGATGTTTATGAATTAATGTTTTGATATTTTTGTTTTGCATCGGTCACTTGACGTTTGTACGTCGATATCGGGTGTTGTTTGGTTGATTTGTGTGAGTAGACCAAAGGTTTTAACCTATGTGTGATACGTGTGCCGTTTTGGTTTTCGTACGCGATTTCGGTTTACGATACTTACATTTATATGTGTTGGCACCCTCGTGTGGACTTCGGACGATAAGAAAGTGCGTGGAGACATCGACTTCAGCAAGCAAGGATCAAGGTGAGTAGATATATATCTACGGGGGAAGTCGGGCGCATGGCGTATAGCACCCCCACAGTTTCGTAGTGAAGTATACAATGTGTTATATCTATATACTTACGTGTTATTATAAGATGTGTATACTTAGCTAGAAATACTTTAGGTAACTTTGGGTTAGTGTTAGCATATTTAGAAGTTAATGTTATAGTTTAGTGTTAGTCGCGAAACCCTAGAGTAGTTATTACACATATACGCTCACACACACGCATATATTTGTTTTACTTATGCGTATATGGGGATATATGCATATATATTTATATATACATACATGTATGTGAGTATGTATATATATATATATGTATTCATATACATGGATAATGAGGATAGTACATGGTACTTGGAGATGAGTCGATGAGATTGGGCATGATGCCACGAGGGCGGTGATGTGATTTGGTTCGTATTATGAGATACGACATGCTATTATAGCGGGTCTTTAGGCGATGTGTTTTCATACACACGCATATATATATGTTGATGGTATCGGAATGTACTAGACTGTAAATCGGTACCCCTAATTCAGGTTATGATGATAAGGATACCAGATGAATAATGAGATAAATGTGATATTCGACCCGTACCCAGATTTGGGATGCCGTACGATGGATTTACCGTACAAGATATAATTATGATGATTGATCCATACTCTTGACTCGAGGATGTCATATTATATATTGTATCGTACGTGATACTATTGAGGCGGGATCACCAACTATTATATATATATATATATATATCGACTCAGACTTAGGTGGTTTTCCTTACCCTTTCGATTAGTCTGTTAGTTAGTCCTGTAGTTTACTTAGTAGATGTTAGACTGGAACCAAGTCATACTTATTTCCAAAACTAACGAATCGTGAGTATTTTAAAGACAGGCCAGGGGATGCTATGGATATTTCAAAGGACGTACCTTTTCTTAAAAAAACACCGTAGCCCCTATTTTCTAAACACCACGATTCGTGCTATTTCAAATGCAAAAACTGTATGACTCATTTATATAAATGCATATTCCTTATTGCTGCGTTTACTATTCATTTTTCGCATGTTCTTACTATTCGTATCACATTGCATACTTATTTGTGTTTTCGTAATTATTATGAAACCCATGCTGTCAGGACACCAGCACCATTACCGATGATGCGTATGCTCCACGTACACCTGCTTGCCGGCTCACACACATCATCATCGGTAATTGCCATGTCATGTACACATTAGAAAACACTATTTCATTAATATAAATTGCTAACTGATAGTTTCGACATAGTACTAGTACATTTGTTTTTGTATGCTAGTTTAATTATTGCATTCTTTGCTTGATATCTGATGCATTCATATATCCATTTGTCATGCACTATTATAGAATTTATTGCTAGTAATTCATTGTTATTTACTCATGAGATTAGGATTTCGGATTTCCATGAGATTTATGGATTTGGAGAAACCGCAAGGATTTTATAAACTAATTATCATTTTAAAATAAAAGTTGCGGTTTTCTCATGATATGATTTGAGAGGAGTCCACCATGAGTTTTCTCGGCTCTTGAGCGATATGATACACCCGATTCGAGGAGGAGGAGGAGGAACCGTCTGTGGGTGCATGGTGGACCCGGTGCGGTACCCCGGGGCGAGAAGGTCACAGATGATAGCGTTGAGCCCGGCAGGGGAGCACTACCGACCGGTGATTTTATTGTGACTCGACAGATAGGCCAGTCCGGATTGCCGGAGCCTGAGGTATAGAGATTTGATGATATAGGCCAGTTCGGATTGCCGGAGTCTGAGATATTGAGATAGCGAGATATATATTTTGTGTCGATGCTAGACACTGATTTTCTGTGGATTTCTTTGATGATACTTCGATTTTATACAGAAATCTCATTGAGATATTAAAACAGTTTTCTCATTTAGATGTATTCTGCTTTCATGCATTCATACATCATATATGTATTATGTTGATACCTAAAGCACTGACCCGAGCACTTGATATTACATTTATGTGTAGATGTTCTGAGTTATATTACATTGAGGATATGTTATTTATCGTATGATCTAGGATTGAGTCATACATGTGATTTCTGCTCGGTGATGTTTTCTACTCACGAGTTGGCAACCCACCCCCGTTGTGCCACAATTTTCTTGCAGGTTTTTCCGTACAGGTTTCCTTGACGACTTTGCTCGCATACTGCCTCTTTCCGGGTGATTGCTTTTGTTGGTGGGTTCACTCGCATCGTGACCACCATTGCACCTTTTATTTTATTCAATTTTATCTAGTAACTCCATAAACCATACTTGTATTATTGATAGACTAAGAAGACCAGTGTTTATTCTTTCGACCTAAGAGTCGCGCGTGTATTTTTATGATTTTCTTGATGATTTTGGGTTTCCTTTTGAGTTTTGGTCATTGCCCTTCGGTGTTGTATATTATATATCGCTTGCGTGGTTGTGACCGCCAATTGGCGAAGAGCTAGCTCCCGCTTGGGGATGCCTTTTATCATTATGTATATTATTCATGTTTATACCCGTTTGGGGCCAGTATTTACAAAGGAAACTCTGCTGAAATTTTCGGAAAAGACTTGATGTTTTAAAAAGGTTTACTACGACTTTTCAAAGTGATTTATATGCAAACCATAAAACAAGTTTCCCTTCACTTCTTATTTAAAATGGTTTAGATTTCTGGGTTTTAGGCTTACTTGAATTAGATAGGGTCCTATAGACTTTATATGATTCAAATGCCAGTCACGCGCTATTTCGGGTCGTGCCACTTTGCCTCAAGTGTGTTCCCACTGTTCTTTGATTGCTACCCTACCACGGCTCAAAGGAGTCGTGCAAACAGGTAGTAGTTGGGTGCAGTCCCGAGGCACTTGGAGGAAGTGGCGGTTAGATAGGATTCGTCTCTCCCAGTATTGGGGGTTGATATCACACTGTGTTTGAAGAGCCATTACACAAAGCCCTTGACCAAAGCAAGTGAGATTTATTGGTAGGTATTCCAGTAGTTTCTCAAGGTGTTCTGGGCTACACTCTGACACGACTTATACCGCTATTGGGGGTGTGACGTTTACCATCCCCTAGGCCCGATATGCGATACTCTTAGACGAACAGACCGGATTGTACAGAGATTGTCACAGATAGGCTCGGTAGGGTTCCAGGATGAGTCCGCTTGTCGGCCTCCTTTTCGCTCAATACCTGGGTAGCCGTTACGTACAGATAGTGCCACTGACGTGCTTGTGGTTAAACCCACTGCCAGCGTATTGACGAGTCTTTAGAGTCCCACAGAGAGGGTTTCCCTAGTTCGGGCGAAACTGTAATACCCCAGGTGGAGTTGGGGCTGAATACCACCTACCCCGTGAAGAAGTGAGGTGTTATCCGGTATCGAGGTTGGGATGTAACCGATACGGATACACACGGGGAACCACTATAGAACAATGGGGAGTATCAAATTCCATTCCGAAAGAGAGCACGACCTGTACTATAAATGGAATGAAACCCCTCTTCAATACAGAGGCGCCTTTTGGATGAATCGGAACTCCGGAGTTTGAAGAACTCCGTAGTTTAGCGTGCTCGGGCCAGGGAAGTCCTGGTATGGGTGACCTCCTGGGAAGTGGCCCCCGGTCGGGTCCGGTTCACTCCGAAGGACAAAACCGTGCGGTTTCGGCCAGAGCGGACAATACTCTCTGTATTAGGGGCGGGTCATGACAGAATGGTATCAGAGCCGGTCCCTCAAAAGTAGGTCTGTGGTTCGAGGACGAATCATTGTTCTAAGTGGAGGGGAATGTAATACCCCAGGTGGAGTTGGGGCTGAATACCATCGACCCCGTGAAGAAGTGAGGTGTTATCCAGTATCGAGGTGGGGATGTAACCGATACGGATACACACGGGGAACCACTATAGAATAATGGGGAGTATCGAATTCCATTCCGAAAGAGGGCACGACCTGTACTATAAATGGAATGAAACCCCTCTTCAATACAGAGGCGCCTTTTGGATGAATCGGAACTCCGGAGTTTGAAGAACTCCGTAGTTAAGCGTGCTCGGGCCAGGGAAGTCCTGGGATGGGTGACCTCCTGGGTAGTGGCCCCTGGTCGGGTCCGGTTCACTCCGAAGGACAAAACCGTGCGGTTTCGGCCAGAGTGGACAATACTCTCTGTATTAGGGGCGGGTCATGACAGAAACGTTGTAGAGGCCGTATGGTTTTATGGCAGGGTTCAATCATATACGTGCACTTATGCACGGATCATGATCGGACGGATCATACTAGTGGGCTTTGGTTTAAGCCGGATCCTAGTATTAGATTGTTGGATTATTTTCTTCTCGTTGTATTCGTATTCAGTCGGAATGCGGATGCAGGTATGTATATACTGATGAGGGGTATTCTTGTGATCCGTCACGAGTTTACTTTACAAGATGCCATTCTATTTATTATTTTAAACATTTGGATTAATGTTTATTAAGTGGAAATTGTGAGTGCAAGTCATGACTATGAGCATTAAATGTGGCATGTGCATTTTTCGTGACTCATGGTGTTTTCTTATGCCATGCCTATTCTCTTGATTGATTATTGTGTGGGATTGATATGTGGAGAGAGAGAGGGCTGCCACTTAAGGCAAGGGTTTGGTCTTGAGATTATTAAGAGAGTTCTCACAAAATATCTCGCACAAATAGCATTTCCATTTTCTTCACTCGCTTTTTCTTGTGCTCACAACTCTTCACTCATGGCTTCTTCTTCAACCTCCACTCTATCCCTCTCATGTGTTGAGAATCCTAGAGTATATTGAGACAAAGTAATCACACACTATCTGTACTTCACCTTGGACATGTCGGCTAGCAAACTTCATGTCCGAGTTGCTTCGGTTTGAAGTGGGAGCCCGTATAAAGAATCCTCGACGTGGAGCCACTTCGACGAGCGAGATCAGAGAGCGAGTTTGTTCAGGGGCAGCCGCAAGGTGCTTGGCGAAGAGATTGAAGACCAAAGGATACGGATCGATCGGTATAATCTCTGAACTCACTTTACAGTTTGCTAGTTAACGGTTAATGGCACGATCCGGGTATTTGGTTATGGTAGCGCCAAGTTTGAAAAGTTTTTGTTCCGCATTAGGCCTCGGATTGACAGTCTGGGTGCTACCGTAACCCAACATGGTATCAGAGCCAGGCCATTAACCCTTAGTTAGCTTGTTTAGACAATGTTAAACTATCAAAATCGAAACAAACCCGATACACTGCACTGAAAATTCCAGTTTCTGTCGATTTAAAAAGTGTCTTCAAAAATTATTTAAACAACTGCAGAAGACTACTTAAGTGACCATTAGACAGTACCCCAAAAACAAGACCAATCCATCGGATTTTGGCCGAGCACATTGTGCTAAAAACCGAGCAGGCCGGATTTTTGGTGACTTCAGAGCTTTGTTTTTAGGGTGTGGTCTTGTCTCTGGAATCTTGGTTCAGTGGTATTGTATGTTTAGTCCAGTTTGGATATGGTTCTATCTACTTTCTTGGGGGCTATTCGGGGTTATTTCGAACCCGATAATTTCTAACATTGTTTAAAGTTAACAGTACATACATTTTACCTGCGACCGTGAATGTCATTTGATCGGTACAACTTGTCTAATCCAATAGTCCATTTAGACGGGTTTGCGAACGTGACATTCACGTTGATGTTCTGTGTTGTGCTGTGATGTTGCGGATCGTCGTGGTGGATAACTTGGGTGCAATGTTAGTACAGTTTAGTTTAATTTTTACATTTGATATCGTGGGGCGAGCGTCCGACATGTGGACTGCCGTCACTGCCTATTTGTATATTATTCTTTTGGGGCACGACCGGGTTGAGGTCGATGTACCCGTTGTACAAATTTTCTTCTCTGTACTAGGATTTGTAGGGTTCCAAGGCACTCTTACAAGGGTTAATAAGGCATCAACTATGCCCGAATAAAAATTTAGACGAGCCGAACAACCCAAAGCCGGGATCTTTGCTAGATAATTAAGGTTTCACATGCAAGTAAATATCTTTACAACTAAAAGTGCGGGATTCCAACATTTGTAGTCCGCTCCTTCGCTTCATAAGCTCCGAGTTGAAGTCCCTTTGCTGCGATCCATGATCTCCCGGACTCAAGAGAGGCTCCACAACTCGAACGATCCATGCTAGCTTGTAGTCTTCCTTTTCTCGGATGATCTACCTCGAAGTTTCTATAACTCAAGCTATCTCTCTCTAATGAGGTGAACACCTTAATCTAATTGGCTAGATTAGATGAGGATGATGAAGTAGTATTTGTGTTCTCTTTTATTTTCAAATTCTCACACTAATCATCACAAAACTCAAAACCTAGAAAGCTTTCTCAAAGCTCAAGGAAAAAGAAGAAGAAGAATATGAATGGATAATTCCTTTTATGATGAATAAAGAATTATTGTAGTGGTTACAAATCTAACCAAGGGTTAAGCATGAAGGAGTTAACCCTTGTAGAGAATTAACTTGAGTTAATGGTTTGGATTGGGTTAACATAATATCTTCACAAAATATCAAGCCAAAGACAAAGTCAAAGCTTCATGAAGCTTCATGGAAGCTTCATGCAAAAGCTAACCCTAATCCAAACCCTAACCAAGTTTAAACCCTAAACCATTGTTAAATTTGTAACCCTAACATGTTACAATATTATATATCACATATACAATATAATTTGTAACAATAAAAAATAATACAATTAGCATATATCGCATATATATCAATGTATTATCCCGTGAGAAAATGAATCAATAAAGCGAGCTTATATTAGTCAACGTAATGTAATATATCACATATATAATTATACATTAAATTATCGAATCAACACTTGATCCGACAATCGGGCTATATTACATATAACCGACTAATATAACATGTACCAATTCATCGAATAAACACTTGATCCGATGACCCGGCTATATCACATATACCCGGCCGATATCTCATATCGCGAGAATAGAATATTGTATCTCATATCGTATTATTCTCGGTCCCGCACATATCACATATGTGCTCCTACTCCGTTTTTCCTGAGTCAAGAAACCTCTGTGTAGGACTCTAAAGAATCGTGAATACGCCGGTAGCAGGTGATGATCATATCAAACACCCACACGCTACAAGCGGTCAGCTAAACGTAACAGCCACCCAGGTATTGAGCGATCAAAAGATCAACAAGCAAGCCTGTACATTCTCCTGTGAATCCAATCAGTAACACTCCCGTACAGTCCGTTCTCTTCGTCTCATATGTTGCATATCTAGTCTAGGGGTGGTATACATCAGACCCCAGGAACCGATAAGTCGTGTTGATATGAGGCTCATAACAGGTCTATAAACTATCGATAACTCTTACCAGCAGCACTCCATATCAGCCCTGGCCAGGGACTTCCAGTTATAGCCAATCGAACACAGCACAACATCAACTCCCAATACCGGGAGAGACGATACCCCTCCTATCGCTCATTGCCTCCATGTGATTCGGGACTGTACCAAAAGCCACCGTTTTGCACGCCCTATTGGACGTGGTAAGGTAGAAATCAAAGCTCAGTGGGAATCACATAAGACTCTATGACGATCTCGGGTCTACAGACTAATCTGTACCAGGGTCACCGGAGAACTGCTATCTGACGATAGGTATGATACCATCTAGGAGTTCTCGGCGAGTCCATTCAGTGTACCCAGTCTCCATTGAGCACTCGTACACCATCTTTGATGTCAAACACCAAAGGATATAGGATCATCCATCGCCCATCATATGGGTCAAGATGCGTATACGCTAGTCTACTCTGGAGTATCGATGCCCTGTCTCGATACACCCTCGACTAGGAACAATTATAGTATGTACTCCTTGACTACCCTGGTCCCACTAGTGTGATCTCATCATAGTCCCAGTAGTCGAGTACATATCCTCAGGGCTTTATCAACATGTGAGAGCAAGACAGTAAACTGATACTAGTCAACATGTTAAGACAAAGTGAAACCAAATAGCATACTATCATGACGAGCAAGAAAGTCCACTCTATATATATCCAAACACCCATCATAATATACATCATATGTACAACAATGGCCTCCAGGGCATATATATAACTAACAATCTCCCACTTGCACTAAGGCCAGCTGTTGTAATATCTCATACCCAACATCCCGAAGAGTCTCAAATTGTATCTTGGGAATGGCCTTTGTGAGTGGATCCGCAGTGTTGTCCTTCATGTCAACTCTCCTGACCTCGATCTCGCAGCGATCAACTATCTCCCGGATCAGGTGATACCGCCTCAGAATATATCTGGACTTCTGATAGGACTTGGGTTCCTTGGCCAAAGCCACAGCTCCATTGTTATCGCAATACAGAGGTATTGGATGCTCAATGGATGGAAACACACCAAGTACACTAATGGACTTCTTTATCCAGACAGCCACTTTGGCAGCATCGTTGGCAGCGATGTATTCAGCCTCCATCATCGAGTCTGCAACAGTATCCTGTTTGGAACTTTTCCAACATACCGCTCCTCCATTGAGGGTAACGAAAAATCCCGAGTGCGGTTTAGAGTCGTTCTTATCACTTTGGAAGCTTGAATCGGTAAAGGACTCCACCCAGAGTTCACCGTTATCATACACCAAGAACATCTCTTTAGTTCTTCGCAAGTACTTGAGAGTGTTCTTCACAGCTGTCCAATGACTCTTTCCAGGATCTGCTTGATACCGACTCACTACACTTAGTGAGTATGCAATATCGGGTCTCGTAAATAGCATCACATACATGATAGAGCCTACTGCCAAAGCATAGGGTATCCCTTGCATGCGAGCTCTCCCCAAATCAGTCTTAGGAGACATCTCTTTGGAGAGAGCGAGTCCAGAGATCGTGGGTTGGTTCCCACGCTTGGATTCTTCCATACTAAACCTCTTTAGTATGGTGTCAATGTACTTGGATTGGGACAATCCTAGTATCCTCTTGGATTTATCTCTATAGATCCTAGTCTCCAAAATGCAGGAGGCATCACCTAGATCTTTCATTGAGAATCTATGTGATAAGAAGAGCTTGACCGAGTGCAGCATAGAAACATCATTTCCTATCAAGAGTATGTCATCCGCGTACAATACGAGGAAGACAACCTTACTCTCTGCAACCTTCTTGTAAATACAAGGTTCATTTATGTTCTTAATGAAGTCAAACTCTTTGACTACAACATCAAAGCAGATGTTCCAACTCCGCGATACTTGCTTCAACCCGTAGATAGATTTAAGCAGCTTGCACACCTTTCCGATGCTCCCACTATCTACGAAGCCCTCTGGCTGAGTCATGTACACGCACTCCTCTAAATCACCATTTAGAAAGGCGGTCTTAACATCCATTTGCCAGATTTCGTAGTCATGGTATGCTGCAATGGCAAGTAAGATCTGGATGGACTTAAGCATAGCCACTGGAGAAAAGGTTTCGTCATAATCCACACCTGGTCGTTGACGAAAACCCTTTGCAACAAGTCTAGCTTTGAAAGTCTCCACTTTTCCATCTACACTAAGTTTCTTCTTAAAGATCCACTTGCTCCCAATGGGTTTTACCCCTTCAGGAGCAACTTCCAAAGTCCATACATTGTTGGTGTACATGGATTCCATCTCAGATCGCATTGCATCCAGCCATTTCACAGAGTCCCCACTCGTGATGGTCTGGTCGAAGCTAGTCGGGTCATCATCTTCCATGATGCAATCCTCACTTCCACCGTCAATGAGAAAACCGTAGTATCTCTCAGGTAGATGAGAAACCCTACTAGATCGACGGAGAGGTTGGGGTTCGTCGGGAACTACTGAATCCTATGGTTCCATCAAATCATCTGTCGTAGTTTGTGTTGCTGGAACTTCTTCCAGTTCTACCTCCTTGCCATAAATTTCTTTTGCAAGAAATTCTTTTTCTAAAAAGGCGGCATGTCGAGAAACAAACACCTTTTGTTCCTCAGTGTGGTAGAAGATATACCCTTGTAAGTTCTTAGGATATCCTACAAACTTACATAGGACAGACCTTGTCTCGAGTTTGTCCGGATTTAGCCTTTTGACATAGGCCGGACAACCCCATATTATAACATACTTAAGAGATGGTCTCTTCCCTTTCCATATCTCATATGGAGTGGTAGGCACTGATTTGGTAGGAACCATATTCAATAGGTGTATGGTTGTCTCAAGCGCATACCTCCAGAAGGAAATAGGCAACTCAGCTTCGCTCATCATAGAGCGTACCATATCTAATAGGGTGCGATTCCTCCGCTCCGATACACCGTTGTGCTGTAGTGTATAAGGAGGAGTAAGCTGAAAGGGAATCCCATTCTCTTTTAGATAATCTAGGAACTCATTGCTTAAGTATTCTCCTCCTCGATCAGATCGAAGGATTTTAATACATTTTCTCGTTTGGTTCTCTACTTCGTGCTTATATTCTCTGAATTTCTCAAAAGCTTCAGACTTGTGTTTCATCAGGAATACATGTCCGTATCTAGAGAGATCGTCAGTGAATGTAATGAAGTAAGAAGAACCATTCCTGGCATGTGTAGACATGGGTCCGCATACATCACTATGTATCAGTCCTAAGAGTTCCGTAACTCTTTCTCCGTGTCTACTAAACGGAGTTTTGGTCATCTTACCTTTGTAACATGACTGGCAAGTATCATAAGATGGAAATTCGAAAGGATTCAAATATCCATCCTTTTGCAACTTAGCTAGCCGTGTCGCATTGATATGACCTAGTCTACAATGCCACAAGAAGGATTCGTTCATTTCTGAACTCTTCTTCTTGTGTGTGTTTTGTACATTAAGGACTGTAGTTTGATTAAGAACGAATATGCCATTAAATAACGAACCTGATCAAATCAACTTTTGATTCAGGAATATGTTCATAACATTATCCTGTACTACAAAAATATATCCTTCTTTGCTCAATAAAGAAACTGATATAAGATTGCATATCAGGGTCGGAATGTAATAGCATTCGTTCAGAACCAATGTATTACCATTTGGTAACACAAGGTGATATTCGCCAACTGCTTTGGCTACAACATTTGCACCATTCCCTACTCTTACGGAATGATCACCCTCTCCCAGTTCCCTACCTTTACGTAGCCCATGTAACATATTACATATATGGGATCCCGATCAAGTATCTAATACCCAGGACGTAGAGTGAACTGAGAAACAGTTCTCGATAACTAACACACCTGAAGAAGATGCATCAACATGCTTATTCTTCATCTGGGCGGCATGAGAATCCAGATATTCTCCTATTTCCTGCTCAGTCTTATAACACTTATAAGAAAGAACAGGACCAACATTTTCCTGCTCAGTATAATAAGCGGGTTCAGTCAACACATCCATATTATTATCTTGATTATGGCCTGACATGGTCGCTACCTGGAGAGAGAGAGAAGAAAACATTTTAGCGTATGCTCTTGCAAGATTAGATTGGTTATTATCTTATCTAATCAGGATGTCTCCCACTGTTTTTATCAAATCTTCCTTCAAACCATAAAAGGTAAGATTAGCCGAGATTAATTACACCCTACAATTTCGTCAATCTTTCAGCCAGATCAGCGTCGGTACTTGAGGGAGGTTCCCCGTGCTTTCGCACGAACCTAATTAAAATAAACCTTGTTTTCCCAGAGGCATAACCCCGTTAACACTTTCTAGACACCAACTCGATCGGCTAATTGTCCTGTGTAAAATTCTCCCAGGAGTAACTATTACTCGCAGTGGGTATCGGGATCCAACTATCTCATAGGAGGTATGCAATCTCATTGCAAATTTCAACACTTGAAATTCCCGATAATATTTTTCCCCTAACGTGCTATGACCTTGACGAATGCCAACAATCCATAGTCCGCTAGTCAAGTTCAACCCGTACATTTCTTGATTGAATTAAACCCAGCCGTACGTCCCTTGACGAAAGCTAACAAAGCCGCACGACTATCCTAACCCAATCTCATCATATGTTACAGATAAGAAATAGTTAGCTACCGCAGACTACGCCTTGACGAAAGCCAACAAACGCAGCACGAATACTAAGTATTATCTATCTGAAATGTCGGAGGGCTACGCAGTTTTTCAGAAAACCTATTGCGTAATGAACATGATATCGTTGTAGAAACAAGTGATTTTGAAAAGGAGTGTTTTTTAGGCTTCTCTAGTTTCGCTAAAGAGGTCATTCCCGGTGAAGAGATCTCGACTCTTTCCCCATCGAATAAGGTGCAGGGTATATCATATATACCGCTGTGCAAAGCAAGAACTATTGAAGCAATCAAAAACTAAACCGTGAGTTTGTAGCATCTGCCAGTTTGGCTAAAGAGGTCACTCCCGGTGAAGGGATCTCGGCTCTTTCCTCATCGAATAACGTGCAGGGTATATCATATATACCGCTATGCAAAGCAAAACTGTAGCTACCCTTTTTATAAAGTTTTGATTCTACAACATCATTTAGGTTTCTTTTCTTTTATTAATCTCATTAATAAAATCCCATCAGCTTATGCTTCCTAAGCATCACAGAAGAAACGAAAGCAGTAATATTTATATATCAGCATATATATATATAGTATATGCATTCGTCTCAGGCAGTAATATGATCTCATCACAGAACATTGCAGAAGAAGAACACATATGAAATATTGGATATACTAGGATGTCCGTGTTTTAATATGAGCCTGTATAAAACACGGATTCCACGGTCGCGATGAATAGCCAAACCCACATCCCAAAACCCCTACGAGAGCGGCAAGTAACACTGCCAATTCTAAGGTTAGGAAACCCGGTCTCGACTCCTCGAGATGGCCTCCCACTGGACCCCAGAACCCGGTTACTTATGCTCCCCTCCTTGGGTCTACAAAATGCGGAAAAGTAAATAATATACTGTCACGACCCAAAAGAGCACGTGACTGGCCCTTGAACCATATGAAGTCTATAGGACCCCATCAGATCCAAGTAAGCCAAAAGCCCAGAAATCTAAAACCATTTTAAGCAGTAAATAAGGAAAACTAGTTTTAAGAAGTAAAGAAATCATGTTTTGAAAATCAAAGCTTTTAAATAACTAAGCCGAATATGCATTTTTAAAATGTGTAACTTTTCCTGAAAATTTCGGCAGAGTTTCCTTTGTAAAAACTGGCCCCGAACGGGGTACAACAAGAATAATATATATGAAATGATAAAAGGCATCCCCAGGTGGGAGCTAGCAATAATAATATACAACGCCAAAGGGAGAGGATCAAAACCCAAAAAGAAACTCAAAACAGCCAGAAAACCGTAATACTACAAGCGCGACTCTAAGGTCGAAATAATACATCACTGTTTTCTAAGTCTGAAAAATATACAAGTTTTGGTTGATGGAATTTCGAGATACAATGAATAATACATGAACAATGGCCGTTCTGATACAAAAGAACCCACCTACCAACGTAAGTCACCCATATGGAAGCAGTGTACCAGAAATGCCACTGTAGAATCTGTACGGCAAAAACCTGCAAGGACTGCGGCACAACGGGGGTGAGTTGCCAACTCGTGAATAGAAAATATCTACAAGCAGAGATCGAATGTATGACCCATCCTAGGTCAATACGATCTGATATATATATATATATATATATATAAACCTCAATATGAACAAGTCTGAAGCATGCAAAACTGGCAATGTAATCCCTATAAACGAGTGTAGTGCCAAGTGCTCGTACCAGTGCCTCAGGTAATAGCATATCATAAATGTGAGGTATAATCAATGAAATCAATCTGCATGTACGTCGATCCCGTCCACTCGTCACCCAATGAAAATAACCATCATGCATGTAAATATCATCAGCATATGCATGGAAATATGAGGATATAAACCACCTGTGTCCCTTGCGACACGTCAAAATCATGGAACCGGAGTGCCCAGCATCGACACTCGAAAACATCATGAAAACTGTGCCCGGCATCGGCACGTAAATCCTCATACATATATCGGGCTCCGTCAGTCCGGACCAGCCCACGGGCTCCGTCTGCGGAATCCGCCCTCGGCCCCAGCAGTATGCCTATATCCATCTATCGACTTAGGTCGGTATCCTCCGGATAACCGCCAGGTCCAACCAATCATCGGTTGGTACTCGCCCGCCTCCAGGCTCAATCGGCAATCCTTCGATCACCTTGCCGAGGGGAACCATACCGGGTCCACCATGTACCCGCAATCGGCTCGTCCACTCCTCGAATCGGGTTTCACATGTCGCTCTCAGCACCGGAAAAACACATGGTGGACACACTGAAATATCATATCAAGGGTAACCAGGTTTTTATAGCAATGACATGTTCGCTTTTGAAATACCCACGGTTCCAAAAATCCAGAAATATCATAGAAACAGCAACTCTCAATGCGTATAATCAGTAAGCATGATGTATGTGACATGTAAAAGAAATGTAAGCATATCAGTCTGTCATGCAAGAATCATATCCTGAATGCAACAGTACTACAGTGTAGTGACATGGCAATTATCGATGATGAAGTGTGTGAGCCGTCAAACAGTGTACGTGGAACATACGCATCATCGATAATGGTGCTGGTGTCCTAACAGCATGACTGTAATATATCAATAAACACAAGCAATGCAATGAAAATAGCATGAATATGCAGAATTCGAATAATCAGCGCAACAGTAAAGAACCTGCCTCAATAAATATATCATGCAGCCTTGCCTTTTGCAAAAGGACGAATCAGGGTTTTTGGTAAAATAAAGGCTACGATGTTTTAAGAAAAGTTGTGTCGTTTGAAAATATCCGTAGAGTCCCTTTTGCCTATCTTTAAAATATCCCCGATTCGTTAGTTTTGAAATAGGTATGACTCGGGTCTAGTCTAACGCCTACTATGCGAACTACGGACCCAATAATCAAGTCAATTGGGAGGGGTATGAAAACCTAAATCTGAGTCAATATCACATTATCTCATCACATAACAGGTATCACTACCATCACATCACATCTCAAATACGAACTCTGTCATATCGCTGAATCACACGGCCTCAATCAAATCTCATCGACTCATCTCAATCCCACGTATCATCCTCAAATTTCGTATATGAACACATAGTCCCATACCCATGTGTAGATATACACACCTCCATATGTGCACAGATAAATGAAAGAATGTATGCAAGTATATGTGTACGTGTATGTGTGAGTGCAACCACTACTCTAGGGTTCGCACTATACCAAACCAATACATCCTTATCATAAATTATTCCATTATTGTCATCAACAGTCCTAACAACACATAATAAATATATGTGTGTATATGTATTCGCATACATCACCACAGACTGCGGGAGTGCCATATGCCATCCACCCTACTTCTCCCCGTAGATATAAATCTACTCATCTTACTTTTCATGTGCCGATGCCGATGCCGCCATCTTCATCTTCTTCGCCTCAACATAACGTAGGGTACCTACAAGTATATCACAACGCTAAAGCACATGAAAATCACATCGGAAATCAAAGTAGCACACGCTACTCGCATAGGTAAAAACTTATTGTCTCGCCTGAAAACTCGTTCAATATCCACTTGTCGTTGACGTCCAAACGCCACCCGACAGAAATGAATCACCAATTACCAAAATCCATGCTAAAATAAGTCGTAAATCATACGCCAACTCAAGAAAATCAACCCAGATTTTTACTCTAACTGGAATCAGTCAAAACTAGACATACCCAGGGTCATGACTAATGGAAATAGGGCCATGCACCAAAATTGAGACGGTTTCCTCCTGCTCTGGCCGCAATTTGCGGCCAGAAGGAATTAATTGGCGGCCGGGGTTTGGAGTTGGGGGCTAGGGTTTGGTGTGGTGGTTCCATGGTGCCTGCACATCTCACTGTCAACTCAGTTTTATTTTTGGGGTCTCGGGGTGATAGCAGATTCCTAAATACGATCACAGATTCACAGTTTTTTCCCCGACATCGTCTCATAAATCCGTATTCTGTGTTTTAGTCTCTAGTTTGATCCAAAATAACATCACACCAGGGGTTCTAAGGTCACCACAATCCTTAATTTCATCTTTAATTTCAGATCTCACATAAACCCTAACTCGAAGTTTCACAAATCCCTCACACGACACCATATCGACATGAAACTAGAATTGATGCACAAGAAATGAAATATTACTCTAATAGGTCCAGAAATTACCTCCTTTGGCAACTCAAGAAAATTCTTGAGTTGTTCAAAGTCCTCCAAATCCAAACTTGCTATGTTCAATGTGTAGCTAGTGAGCTCGGGAACATTTTTTGTGAAGTGGGAATGGGGTTTTGGTGAGGGAAAAGAGAGGGATCTATGGAGTGAATGGGAGGGAGATGAGGGAGCAGGAGCAGCAGCAGCTCCATAGAAGGGGAGAGAGAAAGTGAGAAGAGAAATGATGGAGGAAAGGGTCAAAATGAGTCAAAAGCAACCTACTCTCTCTCTCTCATCATCATGCTACTTTTTTCTTTTTCTTCTCCTTTTACTTTTCCTTATCACTCCATTGCAACCCTAAGCAACCATTCCCTAAAACATGTAACAAGTGTAATAAGTGTGGAAAATGATATGTGCACATTTTTGCACAAAAATGCTAAAAATCCGATTAGCGATTTTTAATCGCGATTAGCACTAAATTAGCATATAACTAATCTTAAAAACTTTAAAATGGTATAATTCCATAAAATACCTTATTTTAGAATTTTCCATAATTTTTCCCCATTTATTTGTATTTAATTATACCAGAATATTAAAATATTCATTAAAATAATATTAAATTATAAAAATTCCCAAAAATAATATTTTATTATTTTGAAACGTTACAATCTACCCCCTTAAAGAAATTTGGTCCATGAATTTAAATTTAAACCCCCAAATACTAAAACATTTCAATACGAATTCCAAGTTGTCGGGGTTCCGAATCATCAATACATAAAACATCATAGCACAATGCATGCGCATGAGTGCTGAGAAGATAACTCAAAAGCAAAACTCCGTCAAACATCCCGCAATCATCGGAGTCATGGTAAAGACACAAATGTCAAATCCAATACAAAACCAATATGATATAGATCAGAACTATACATGTAGACATCCAGTCTATACATGCGAATAGCTGATGTAAATGCATGCCAAATCTTTTTAAATCGCCGTGCGATGCACGTAACACTGCAAGTGGCGGACGTTTATCATAATAAAATAACTATATATGTATATATCCTTTGTTTAATAGGTACGTTCCGCCGTTTTGAAAACAATTTAGAAGGGTTTCCTTGTTTTTAAAACATTTCGTATCATATCGGACACGTAGGTATATATATACCGAGACCATAGCTCTCTCTTTGGGAATCCCTTCGATAACTATCAATGCATGCAAAATATATCCAGGTACTGTCCTCTAACTAGTCCTGCTCAGTATGAAAACAAATATCCAATATCATAAAAATGTACTGCTCCAAAAGGAATAAATCCCAAAAAAATGCACATAACACCACCCTGTGCGTCTGGTGCGCACGGAAATGAAAATCCATATATGTGCCATACAGGTGCACAAAACAACATCTAGGTGCAACGGGTGTGTATGAAGTATCTGTCATAGGCAACGTGTGTGCCTGACAGCCAAATCAGGTGCATCTGACATGCACGAAGAATCTCTATATAGTGCATCTGGTGTGCACCGAGATCGTATCTCAAAACATGCGCCCAACATGTGCGAAATTCCAAATCGGTGCACCCATCGTGCACGAATGAAAGTCTAAACCCTGCGCACTCAATCATGCACGGAATCATGAAATCCAATGGCAAACGCCGAACATGCGTAAGTCCGATCAAAAGCACGGAGTGCAAGAATCGACATCAATATCAGAATCAAAATCGACATATCGAATGACATCAAATCGAAGTCAGGTGCAACCATAGTGCACAAAATATAAATTTGGTTCAACAAGGGCACGAAATATAAATCTGATGCGATAAACGAAAAAAACATAAAACTGGTGCGACAAACGCACGAAGTATAGAACTGGTGCATCCCATGCTAAAATATCAAGCAATAACTCAAATGCGTAAGCAGCAACACCAAGTGTACCCAGGTATAAAGAAAATCATAAACGTGTGCAACTGCGTGCATAAAACACATATCAATGCACTACAAGCACATATAAGCTGTACCGAGTGCAAAATCAAATCGTGTGCGTAACATATGCACAACATCAAATCAATCGTATGAAATCCATGAATTCATAAGCAGGTGCGGCCAAGGCACGAAACAATATACAATGCGGCTTAATCAAAATCAGGTGTACCGCGATGGAAAATCTCACAACCGCGTGCATCAGCATGCACAAATCAAATCAAAACACTAAAAGTACATGAAAACTATGCTGGAAGCGTAAATCAAATCACCGGCATAAAATAGGCATGAAATCATAATCAATACCTCAAGAGTAATAACTATACGCAAGGTATAAATACCCAGTAGGTGCAACCATGGTGCAAGAAAACAAATACCATGAAACTCAGTCATCAAGACTAAATCATGCGAATAGATCGCCCAAAATACCGAAATCCAAAGTGCGGATACGTGATAGTCAAATCACAAAATCACAAATCATAAATACCGCCGTCGGTATATCCTCCATCGAAGTCGAGAAGGTATCGGTACATCCAATGCTAGCGGCACAAGATATCCACTTGTCTCTTGATCGCGGCCGACGTCCTCTGCCTCTGGTTCCTTATCTTCCCTGTGGATTACCAATCTCGCAATCCATCGGCTCATCGGCCCGGTCAGGTGTGCTAACGGGAACGATTACGTTCTGGCACTCCTTTGGTCATCTCTCGGTAAATCCTCACGACCGCTCATAAAGCAGCACATCTCTGGCGCCGACCTCTGGTCCTCTGAATGCACATTACACATCGGCTCCTGGTGCAAATCTTATTGCAGCAGTGTACTGGAAGGAATCCTGCTCAAGGTTTCCTCTGATCTTGCCTAAGCCAAACTGTACGGAGGCTAGTACTCTGGTATAATCTTTTCTTGCTCTCTGTACATCCGCGTCCTTAGTACAACATCCACTCGAAAGCTGGTCGCATCCCTGTGCCTCTGTACGCATATCCGACCTTTAATCTTAACGGGGAATAGTAACAGCTCGTCTGCATCTTGCACGAACTTCTTGTCCCGCTTGTCTATATCATCGTCCATTTTGACGTCGCGTCTCTATCTGCGCACTGCAATGCCCTCGGCTACGGTCCATCCGAAGCCCCTCACACGGACTCGAAATCACGAACTCGGTATCTTCATCACTCAGAAGGAGATATCTAGCCGATCACGTCCTCAACGTGCGTATCGCATCTCTGATATTAGCGGAGTGGAACGTCATCTCGTCAAAATCTCATGCGAACTCTTTACTCCACTCTGCTTCAATAGCGACTGATTCGGACTCATGTCATCATGGCTACACAGACTGCGCTCCAACGGCTATGCTCGTATATAGAGTCTCCCAAGCAGTGTCCCATCACATGATATCCGAATGATGTCGAATCGTCCGATCGACTCGTCAGAACCTCATAATCCCCCAAGAGCTCAACATCTCGGGTACAGTTTAATAGTATCGAGTACATACCACAGCATCGGTGGTCCAGCCGTAGAAGGGCAAACCCAAGCCTCACTAATGGCGCCGCGGAACTGCCGCAAACCCTAAGGTTCAAAGGCTTTCACACGGTCATTATGTCGAGTTAGGGTTTCATTCTTTTAGGGGGTCCATAGAATCGCTTGCATGTCTTTCCGAATACTTTAAACTTGGAAAATGGGTTCCTGACATTCGATCGTCTCTGTCGACTCTTAACGAATCTGCTAAAGTCGCCTCTAGCTGGAATCAATCTACCTGATGACCTCGCATCGGGGTAAGCGAACGAACCACATGTCCTAGTCATTCATCCTCGGTGACCAGCGACTCACCGTCATATCTCTAAGTATATGCTCATGCTGCAGTAGCTCCAATCATCTGGGCAATATCTCATCATTCACAGCAACAACTGGCTCATTCGGCTATACGCTAAACAGCGCCTCAATCATCCTGGATAAGCGATATATCAATGGTCATCACATCCTGGCTGGCCTCTATCAGTGGCTCAATCCTCTGGTACTGATCGGTACGCCCGAGAAATCTCGTAAAAGCGATCAGTCAACCGCTCATGGCGCGAAAACACAATAAGACGACGCCTCAAAATGCAATCGTATTTCTCTGGAATCACGTCCTGGTCAGTCCTCGTCCACGACGAGCTCATGCTGACGCAACTCGAACCGTCGCTCACTCTGCCCGTGCAATCGTGGCAGCAAAACCATAACCAGTATCGATAAAGATAGATCATAGGAAGGAATATAATACGGTGCCAGGAAATGTACATCCTAAGGTTTCTTAAGCAGAGTGGCGTGTCGTAAATATGCCGCGGAACATACGTACGGTACGTCACTCTACTCAAGCTACCTACTCCATCAACCAAGGGTCATCCTATGCGACGAAAGTTCGGGTATAACACCCCCTCGACTAAGTCTAAGTTCCGTAAGGTCAAGCCTAAGTTCCATATATAGATAACGTCCTAGGCTCCACATAGTCATACTTAGAATCAAACCAAGGTCAACCTAGCGCTCTGATACCAACTTTGTCACGACCCGAAAGAGCACGTGACTGGCCCTTGAACCATATGAAGTCTATAGGGCCCCATCTGATCCAAGTAAGCCAAAAGCCCAGAAATCTAAAACCATTTTAAGGAGTAAATAAGGAAAACTGGTTTTAAGAAGTAAAGAAATCATGTTTTGAAAATCAAAGCTTTTAAATAACTAAGCCGAATATGCATTTTTAAAATGTGTAACCTTTCCTGAAAATTTCGGCAGAGTTTCCTTTGTAAAAACTGGCCCCGAACGGGGTACAACAAGAATAATATATATGAAATGATAAAAGGCATCCCCAAGCGGGAGCTAGCTCTTCGTCAATCGACGGTCACAACCACGCAAGCAATAATAATATACAACGCCAAAGAGCGAGGATCAAAACCCAAAAAGAAACTCAAAATAGCCAGAAAACCGTAATACTACAAGCGCGACTCTAAGGTCGATATAATACATCACTGTTTTCTAAGTCTGAAACAATATACAAATTTTGGTTGATGGAATTTCTAGATACAATGAATAATACAGGAACAATGGCGGTTCTGATACAAAAGAACCCACCTACCAACGCAAGTCACCCATATGGAAGCAGTGTGCCAGAAATGCCGCTGTAGAATATGTACGGCAAAAACCTGTAAGGACTGCGGCACAATGGGGGTGAGTTGCCAACTAGTGGATAGAAAATATCTACAAGCAGAGATCGAATGTATGACCCATCCTAGGTCAATACGATCAGATATATATATATAAACCTCAATATGAACAAGTCTGAAGCATGCTAAACTTGCAATGTAATCTCTATACATGAGTGTAGTGCCAAGTGCTCATGCCAGTGCCTTAGGTAATAGCATATCATAAATGTGAGGTATAATCAATGAAATCAATCTGCATGTACGTCGATCCCATCCACTCATTACCCAATGACAATAACCATCATGCATGTAAATATCATCAGCATATGCCTCGAAATATGAGGATATAAACCACCTGTGTCCCTCGCGACACGTCAAAATCATGGAACTGGAGTGCCCAGCATCGACACTCGAAAACATCATGAAAACAGTGCCCAGCATCGGCACGTAAATCCTCATATATATATCGGGATTCGTCAGTCCGGACCAGCCCACGGGCTCCGTCTGCGGAATCGGCCCTCGGCCCCAGCAGTACGCCCATATCCATCTATCGACTCTGGTCGGTATCCTCCGGATAACCGCCAGGTCCAACCAATCACTGGTAGGTACTCGTCCGCCTCCAGGCTCAATCGGCAAAATCCTTCGATCATCTAGCCGAGGGGAACCATACCGGGTCCACCATGTACCCGCAATCGGCTCGTCCACTCCTCGAATCGGGTTTCACATGTCGCTCTCAGCACCGAGAAAACACATGGTTGACGCACTGAAATATCATATCAAGGGTAACCGGGTTTTTAAAGCAATGACATGTTCTCTTTTGAAATACCCACGGTTCCCAAAATCCAGAAATATCATGGAAACAGCAACTCTCATTACGTATAATCAGTAAGCATGATGTATGTGACATGTAAAAGAAATGTAAGCATATCAGTCTGTCATGCAGGAATCATATCTTGAATGCAACAGTACTACAGTGTAGTGACATGGCAATTATCGATGATGAAGTGTGTGAGCCGGCAAACAGTGTACGTGGTACATACGCATCATCGATAATGGTGCTGGTGTCCTAACAGCATGACTGTAATATATCAATAAACACAAGCAATGCAATGCAAATAGCATGAATATGCGGAATTCGAATAATCAGCGCAACAGTAAAGAACCTGGCTCAATAAATATATCATGCAGCCTTGCCTTTTGCAAAAGGACGAATCAGGGTTTTTAGTAAAATAAGGGCTACGGTGTTTTAAGAAAAGATGTGTCGTTTGAAAATATCCGTAGAGTCGCTTTTGCCTATCTTTAAAATATCCCCGATTCGTTAGTTTTGAAATAAGTATGACTCGGGTCTAGTCTAACGCCTACTATGCGAACTATGGACCCAACAATCAAGTCAATCGGGAGGGGTATGAAAACCTAAATCTGAGTCAATATCACATTATCTCATCCCATAACAGGTATCACTACCATCATATCACATCTCAAATACGAACTCTGTCATATCGCCGAATTTTACGGCCTCAATCAAATCTCATCGACTCATCAATCCCACGTATCATCCTCAAATCCCGTATATTAACACATAGTCCCATACCCATGTGTAGATATACACACCTCTATATGTGCATAGATAAATTAAAGAATGTATGCAAGTATATGTGTACGTGTATGTGTGAGTGCAACCACTACTCTAGGGTTCGCACTATACCAAACCAATACATCCTTATCATCAATAATTCCATTATTACCATCAATAATCCTAACAACACATAATAAATATATGTGTGTATACGTATTCGTATACATTACCACGGACTGCGGGGGTGCTATACGCCATCCACCCGACTTCTCCCCGTAGATATAAATCTACTCACCTTGCTTCTCATATGCTGATTCCGATGTCGCCATCTTCATCTTCTTCGCCTCAACATCACTTAGGGTACCTACAAGTACATCACAACGCTAAAGCACATGAAAATCACATCGGAAACCAAAATAGCACACGCTACTCGCATAGGGAAAACCTATCGTCTCTCATGTAAACACGTTCAATATCGACTTGTCGTTGACGTCCGAACGCCACCCGACAGAAACGAATCACCAATTACCAAAATCCATGCTAAAACAAGTCGTAAATCATATGCCAACTCAAGAAAATCAACCCAGATTTTACCCTAACTGGAATCAGTCAAAACTAGACATACTCAGGGTCAAGACTAATGGAAATAGGGCCATGCACCAAAATCGAGACGGTTTCCTCCTGCTCTGGCCGCAATTTGCGGCCAGAAGGAATTAATTGGCGGCCGGGGTTTGGAGTTGGGGGCTAGCGTTTGGTGTGGTGGTTCCATGGTGCGTGCACATCTCACTGTCAACTCAGTTTTATTTTTGGGGTCTCGGGGTGATAGCAGATTCCTAAATACGATCACAGATTCACAGTTTTTTCCCCGACATCATCTCATAAATCCGTATTCTGTGTTCTAGTCTCTAGTTTGATCCAAAATAACATCACACCAGGGGTTCTAACATCACCACAATCCTCAATTTCATCTTTAATTTCAGATCTCACATAAACCCTAACTTGAAGTTTCACAAATCCCCCACACGACACCATATCGACATGAAACTAGAATTGATGCACAAGAAATGAAATATTACTCTAATAGGTCCAGAAATTACCTCCTTTGGCAACTCAAGAAAATTCTTAAGTTGCTCAAAGTACTCCAAATCGAAACTTGCTAGTTTCAATGTGTAGCTAGTGAGCTCGGGAACATTTTTTGTGAAGTGGGAATGGGATTTTGGTGAGGGAAAAGAGAGGGATCTATTGAGTGAAGGGGAGGGAGATGAGGAGCAGGAGCAGCAGCAGCTCCATAGAAGGGGAGAGAGAAAGTGAGAAGAGAAATGATGGAGGAAAGGGTCAAAATGAGTCAAAAGCAACCTACTCTCTCTCTCATCATCATGCTACTTTTTCTTTTTCTTTTCCTTTTTCTTTTCCTTCTCACTCCATTGCAACCCTAAGCAACCATACCCCAAAACATGTAACAAGTGTAACAAGTGTGGAAAATGATATGTGCACATTTTTGCACAAAAATGCTAAAAATCCGATTAGCGATTTTTAATCGCGATTAGCACTAAATTAGCATATAACTAATCTTAAAAACATTAAAATGGCATAATTCCATAAAATAACCTATTTTATAATTTTCCATAATTTCCCCCCATTTATTTGTATTTAATTATACCAGAATATTAAAATATTCATTAAAATAATATTAAATTATAAAATTTCCCAAAAATAATATTTTATTATTTTGAAACGTTACATATACACCGGTGACATCAACCTCATCCCGGAAGTGCCCCAATAAAAGAATATTACATACAAATGAATTTTACATGACTAAAAATAAAAACCCTCATCTCACATAAACCCCCGGCTATTCAGAACATGACGATCCAATATAACATATCACAGCAACACATAATATCTCATATCATCAACGTAAGTATGTATGCATACACCGATCGTCGTTGATGTATAGCAACGAAAACCGGCAATACAACTACATACTCTACACTTACGGTCACAGAAAAGAAATTGTAAAACTACAATATTTGGAATCCACAATCACTTTAGACATCATAAATCCGAAATATCACATACTTCGCATTTCATGCCTAACTATATGAATTCCACATATTGTATCACATTCCAGATAAATAGACAGTATTAAACTTTCCGATCGAATAATCAAATACCCAAGATTTCCTAAATAGCTCAACACTTGAGCGGAGTTAAAATAATCCCAGAATATGTCACAGTACCAATGGTCCAGCCGCAGAAGGGTCAAGCTAACGTCTCACATGTGGCACGCCGTACTGCCCCAAACCCTAAGGTTTAGAGGCAGTTCAGACGGTCACATAATCGAGTTAAGGTTTGTGTTCTTCTATAGGGTCCATCGCGTTACTTGCACATTTTTCCGAAAGATTTAAACTCAAGAAAAATTCAACATTTGAAAGTTTTTCGTGTCGGGAAAAAGTGAGTTAATAATATCCGTTCGAACATTTTAACAGTTTCTAAATTATCCGGAAAATAGAACGAAATTAAATTTTCCGATCGAATCAACGAATTCAAAATAATCCCCAGAACACTCAACACTTGAGTCAGATTAAAAATACCCAGAAATATGCAGGAACTTCTACGGACATTACTGTACCAACACGTGTCCCAAATTCTCTCGTTTGGCCGCGAAACCGCCGCGGCAAGCATGTTCTTGCCGCGGTTCCACGGCGCTTTGAGAGCCTTGGGGGCTCGTGTTTTAGGGTTATCCTTAGAATTCCCTGCTGATTTTTTAAAAGTATTTTTAATGCATAAAAAATCACATTTTCACAAAATTTCTAGAGAGGGGGTCTATTTCGTCATATCGGGGTTCGATCGGAGTTTTAACTTCGTATACACGTCGCCTAACGCGCTAGCTTGGCTCTGATACCATTGTAGGGTTCCTAGGCACTCTTACAAGGGTTAATAAAGCATCAACCATGCCCGAATAAAAATTTAGACATGCCGAACAACCCAAAACCGGGATCTTTGCTAGATAATTAGGGTTTCACATGCAAGTAAACATCTTTACAACTAAAAGTGAGGGATTACAACCTTTGTAGTCCGCTCCTTCGCTTCATAAGCTCCGAGTAGAAGTCCCTTAGCCGCGATCCATGATCTTCCGGACTCAAGAGAGGCTCCACAACTCGAACGATCCATGCTAGCTTGTAGCCTTCCTTTTCTCCGATGATCTACCTCGAAGTTTCTTAAACTCAAGCTATCTCTCTCTAATGAGGTGAACACCCTAATCTAATTGGCTAGATTAGATGAGGATGATGAAGTAGTATTTGTGTTCTCTTTTATTTTCAAATTCTCACACTAATCATCACAAAACTCAAAACCTAGAAAGCTTTCTCAAAGCTCAAGGAAAAAGAAGAAGAAGAATATGAATGGACAATTCCTTTTGTGATGAATAATGAATTATTGTAGTGGTTACAAATCTACCCAAGGGTTAAGCATGAAGGAGTTAACCCTTTTAGAGAATTAACTTGAGTTAATGGTTTGGATTGGGTTAACATAATATCTTCACAAAATATCAAGCCATAGACAAAGTCAAAGCTTAATGAAGCTTCATGGAAGCTTCATGCAAAAGCTAACCCTAATCCAAACCCTAACCAAGTTTAAACCCTAAACCATTGTTAAATTTGTAACCCTAACATGGTACAATATTATATATCACATATACAATATATTTTGTAACAATAGAAAATAATACAATTAACATATATCGCAAATATATCAATGTATTATCCCGTGAGAAAATGAATCAATAAAGCGAGCTTATATTAGTCAACGTAACGTAATATACCACATATATAATTATACATTAAATTATCGAATCAACACTTGATCCGACAATCCGGCTATATTACATATAACCGACTATTATAACATGTACCAATTCATCGAATCAACACTTGATCCAATGACCCAGCTATATCACATATACCCGGCCGATATCTCATATCGCGAGAATAGAATACGGTATCTCATATCGTATTATTCTCGGTCCGGCACATATCATATATGTGCTCCTACTCCGTTTTGCCTGAGTCAAGAAAGCTCTGTGTAGGACTCTAAAGAATCGTCAATACGCCGGTAGCAGGTGATGATCATATAAAACACCCACACGCTGCAAGCGGTCAGTTAAACGTAACAGCCACCCAGGTATTGAGCGATCACAAGATCAACAAGAAAGTATGTACATTCTCCTGTGAATCCAATCAGTAACACTCTCGTATAGTCCGGTCTCTTCGTCTAATATGTTGCATATCTAGTTTAGGGGTGGTATACGTCAAACCCCAGTAACCGATAAGTCGTGTCGATATGAAGCTCATAACTGGTCGAGAAACTACTGATAACTCTTATCAGCAGCACTCCATATCAGCCCTGGCCAGGGACTTCCAGTTATAGCCAATCGAACACAGCACAACATCAATCCCAATACCGGGAGAGACGAAACCCTTCCTATCGCTCATTGCCTCCATGTGATTCGGGACTGTACCCAAAAGCCACCGTTTTTCATGCCCTCTTGGACGTGGAAAGGTGGAAATCAAAGCTCAGTGGGAATCACACAAGACTCTATGACGATCTCGGGTCGACAGACTAACCTGTACCAGTGTCACCGGAGAACTGCTATCTGACGATAGGTATAATACCATCTAGGAGTTCTCGGCGAGTCCGTTCAGTATACCCGGTCTCAACTGAGCACCCGTACACCATCTTTGATGTCAAACACCAATGGATATGGGATCATCCATCTCCCATCATATGGGTCAAGATGCGTATACGCTAGTCTACTCTGGAGTATCGATGACCTGTCTCGATACTCCCTCGACTCGGAACAATTATAGGATGTACTCTTTGACTACCCTGGCCCCACTAGTGTGATCTCATCATAGTCCCAGTAGTCGAGTACATATCCTCAGGGCTTTATCAACATGTGAGAGCAAGACAGTAAACTAATACAAGTCAACATGTTAAGACAAAGTGAAACCAAATAGCATACTATCATGTCGAGCAAGAAAGTCCTCTCTACATATATCCAAGCATCCATCATAATATACATCATATGTACAACAATGGCCTCTACGGCATATATATAACTAACAGGATTACCCCGCGGTGGAGTGCACGGATATCCAGGTTCTAGAGTGCAACGGGCCCGCATCTTATGGCTTTGAGATGGTGGGGTCTTCACTCTAGAATTGGCGGGCTATTCGCCGCACTCATAGGGGGTGCAGGTTGACCCAAGGTGGGGTGCTCAAGTTACCGGATTCAGTGAAGTGCTGGGTGGTCCATTCACTTTGCTGAAGGGGGCGCCTCGCTTCTAGCTTTGGCGGGTAACTTGCCGCACTCGTAGGGGTCTAGGTTTTCATTGCACAGGCTATCCACACGACCAGGGGAACATCAGGTTTTCAGTTGCGGCTCAAAGGAAACCCGGGGCTCCCAGATTATCTGTATTGTTCTGTGATGCTTATTACTTTCCTATGATGTTGCATTTATCACGCCTGGAGAAATTATTATATATTGATATATATAATAGTAGATGTTGTACATGTTTTACACCCGCGCTAGTTCAGTCTCCGTTCTGTCGTTAGTTAAGTAACCTAACGGGTGATGACGGGACCTAGTGGCGAATGCGGATGGCATATACGTACATTATATTTTCGTTCTTTTGTGGTGTGATTAATTGATGGGATTGCGTTGATTCAGATCAATGCAAGGAAAACAAACCTATTCGATGTTGTTGGAACAATTTTCAAAAAGCTGTTATTACAAGGACGTTCTCTTTTGCTTTGCACAGCGGTATTCGGTTATGAATATCCAGCACCTCATTCAACGAGGCAAGGGCCGAGATCCCTTCATCGGGAGTAACCCCTTGGACAGAGGTTTGCGTCAGGGTAATAACTTCACTATAGTCGATTACTTTTTTCTTTGCATTACGGTATTCAGTTTGGAATATCCTGCACCTCATTCTACGAGGAAAGAGCCGAGATCCCTTCACCGAGAGTGACCTCTTTAGCAAAGGTTTTCGCCACTATATATTTGTAAAAAGCAATCCGGTTCCTTCAACGATATCAAGTTCATTACGTTAAAGGTTTTTCACCAAAAACCAGCCGTAGCCCTCCGTCATTTCAGATTAGTATTGCTTAGTATTCGCGCTACGTTTGTCGTTGCTATTCGCCGAGGCGTAGTGTGCGGTAGCTCTGTAATGCTTTCTATCGCATGGATATATGGATTGGTTAGGACGGTCGTATGACTTTGTTGATTATTCATCAAGGATCGTGCGGGTGGGTTTAACGCAATCAAGATAATGACGGGTTGAATTTGACTAGGACCTTTTGATTTGTTGATTATTCATCAAGGTCACTTGGGTCCTAGGGGTAAAAATCACATCGGGAGTTTCTAAAGAAACTGAAACTTGCCAGGCATGCGTATACCTTCTGGAGTGTGGTAACTTGAGTGGATTCCATCAAGTTATCATGCGATGATAGTTGGATCCCGATTCCCACTGATGAGTTGGTTTACTCCTCGGGTGTTCCCGACTAATTCTTCTTTCAGGTTTGGAGGAGAATTTCAGGATACAGTGGGAGACATCCTGATTAGATAAAGTGATTAACCATTCTGATCTAGATAAGAGTGCACGCAGAGTGTTACTTTTCTCTCTCTCTTTGGCAGCGACCATGTCCCGACCCTAGACTATAACTCAGTAACCAAGTTAACCGAACTTTCTTAAAACATGGCTTTTGGATTGTCTGAGTTGCATACATCATTGCCACTCCTTCTTTTTCCCTTTGCATTTCTCCAGAACACCCCGTTTCATTACGAACATCCACTTCCATTGGATAAATCCATCGTATAGTTACATACGAACTCGAAGGAACTTGTTCAAGAATCGAGGATGGATTCTTGTTCTGGAGAAATTGAATAGGACTATTCAGTTGTCTTTTCCTTTTGCCTTCTCTCAGGTTATGAGGGCTCCTAGGATTAGGAGAGGGTACATCTTTTACGCTTATTGGATAGTCTTCTTCCAAACCATAGGCAGGTGCCGAAAGGTAGGGAATGAAGAAAACTAATTAGCCTAAGTGTGGTGTACAGAAGGTAATAAGTAAAGACAAATAAAGAGATTAAAATGAGGAAAAAGTAAAATGCGACTGCTATCATTCACGACCAAACCGCGTATATCATCGCCACTCCTATTTAACCATTGCATTTATCCGGTTCAGAAGAAATTGAATAGAATTATTCAGGTTATCTTTTATCATCACCTTCTCTCAGGTTGCGAGTACTCCTAGGATTAGGAGGGTACACCCATTACACTTTTTGGATAGTCTTCTTCCAGACCATAGGCTGGTGTCGAACGGTAGGGAAGGAAGAAAACCATTTAGCCTAACGATGGTGTACAGAAGGTAATGAGTAAAGACAAATAAAGAGATTTGGAGATATGGCAATGAAATATACGGTTAAATTCATGAATCTTATAATGGAAGAGGCATTACTAGGAATACCTGGATACCCTTTCGAAACAGTTTCATATTTCATTTTCACTGTGTATTGTTAATAGAAAACTGATTTCCCAATTAGACATTGCTCCTAGGTATGTATTTACCACGTTTGATTCTCACATCTGTATGGTTTTACAGATGATGAGTAGAAGTAAGTTATTGAGAATTAGGTGATCATCCTCATTATATCGGGATTCGTTGTAATTGGTGATATTTGAGGAAATCGCCTGGTTTTTGCCGGACGACAAATATTTGGTTTTGAATATCCGTTGTTGTGCACCAATTTCAAACTGATATATCTGTACGTTTACTTTATAAAGTGAGATATAACTTTTTGAAATTATGTCCATGAAATTTACCTATATCAGTTGATGGTTAGGTAAGGAGCATTAAACAGCGGTGTAATTCTTCGTAACCATGGTATAGTTTTCAACCTACGACGAATAGGGTTTGAGCCATTCAACTCAGGGGACTTATAAAAAGTATTGTATGTTGTCCAGTGTCCATTAGGACAAAGGGGTTGGTCCTCGTACTATATTCTGTTTACTTGTAACTTCTCAAGTTTTAGACAAGTGTTTCATAGAAATACAAGGTCCAAGTTTTGAGAAGTTATAGGTACAAAAATAAAGTAGAGAACCATGTATATCAGGATACTTCAAGGTGATTGAAGAAGAAGATACTTGTGTTTGATATTCAGTTGATAGTAATGGTTTTAAGAACTTGCTTCTCTTTCAGGTTACTCATAATTAGATGCACTCCTAAGTGAGTAATGCTAATTGGCCTCTCTCCATTTAGTTGACATGCACTGGAGACAGCTGAATGATTTGAATCTGGTTCCAATTAAATCAGTGCCTCTTTTTCTATATTATATATAGAATGGATCATATCTTAATGATGTTAAGGTATATGGAGTTGTCCGGCTTATGCTTAAAACCAGACTCTGGATACCTCAAGGCACGTTTCTGTAATGGCAGTTTGTGGGTTAACCCAGGCTATGACGAGGGTTAACTTTCTACCATCTGGAAGATCAATAGTGATATTGTTCTTGACTCGCCACAGTTTTCGCAAAATGGATTTTTTCTGAAAAAAGTCGTGGGAGTATGGTAGAACAGGAAGAGATTCCAGAACCACAAACGATTACTGAAAAATTAATAGGACCTAAAGATTCAATCAGGTTTTGACATTCCATTAGCCACTCCGCAATTATGGTGGGCAATCTTAGGCACCCGAGAGGTACTTTGGTATCCTCAAAGACGGTGGCATGGAGGTTCTTGTTTACCCAGACATGACACTACTGTTGCTCCAGACTATGAGACCCGGCAAGAGGATGAGTATAGCGTCGTTCTAAATTAGCTTAAGAAGTGCATGTGTATATGACTCTTCCAGAAGGTTGTTGTGGTCAGTGGGAGCAGCAGAAGCATAGTGGACAAGTAGCTTATGTCTATTTATAGACTAAAGCTTATATAGCGGAGATAGATCATCTTTTTGATGTGACAGTCATAGGTTTTGAGTTCATCAGAATAGGAGATGGATCTGTTAAGAAGGTAATAGGGTGGTATGTCCTGGTATTATGGATGACATACATATAGTAGGAAGTGAAATTCCTATACTACGATCGGTTATACTGTGGTTGTCACACAATGGTTTCTCCACATAGGATATGGATATAATATCAGACATTCTGGTTACTAGATCTATAGTTTTAGATCTAGATTTGGGTAGTTTCCCAATCTGGGTATTTAGACAGTATTCTAAAGATATTTTAGAATGGATGACTCCTGGCACGGTAGTATACCTGCAGGTGATGGAGTCACCCTCTCTGAAGGTGTCTTACAGGCTAAAGGAGAGAGGGATGTACATGATTGGCATATCACTTGCTTAGGCAATTGAGTCAATCATGAGATGTCAAGTACCACACCAGATGTTGTTTTTGCACTAGATGCAATAAGTTTATATATTGATCTAATCCTGGAGAAACGTTCGGAAGCAGTTTATGAACATAAGTGGATGTTCTAGGGATATGATAACGACAGCCTCCTTCGGGAGACGATTATCATTCCAGGCTTCCAGGGTGACCTGGATGACAGAGTGACTGTCAGAGTTACAGTTTTCCCTTTGACGAGGGGCAGTAGTTTGGACAGGTGGTCTAAGAGGATACTGAGAGAGGCATGATGCAGGATACTGATTAAATTCAGTTGACGATACAGTTTAAGAAGTTTGCTGGATTTAAAGTTCATTTGTGAACGAGGTCCCATCAGATATCCAGACATATTCTAAGACAAGTATTGCTCATTTCGGGAGATGGTTTTCATCACTAACTTGAGATTAAAAGAGACATAGAAAGAAACATCAGAGCGGATCCACTCACTGAGGCTATTTCTCGAAAGCAATAGTTTCACAAACGAGCTTTGTGAAACTAATTAGTAGAGGAGTTGGGTATTCGGTATCACACGGGCTGTGAGTATGCGACACCGCAATAATTAGCCTTAAGTGCAAGTGGGAGATTGTTGGCTATAGTGCCCTCAAGTCAATTATTGGATCACAGGCACGTGATTGCAATGATTGAGGGAGGACCTATACCGGTAGAACAGTCTTACTCGAGATGATACTATGCTATCTGGTTTGTCTTTATCATCGTGTACATGCTTCAGGTGACATTACAGATCACTATTATATGTTGATAGAGCCCATAGGATTCTTGCTTGACTACCAGCAGTATGATGGAGATCATATACGTGAGAGTTGGGTAGTCTATAAGCACATCCTTAAAGTGTCCCTAGTCGTGGGAGTTTCGAGACTGGGCATCGATACTCCATGAGTAGACTAGTGTATAAGGATCGAGACCCCGACGAGGGGAGATGGCCGGTCTCATAAGCCATTGGTGTCAGTTGGTTCACCTAAGATAGTATACAGGTGCTCATTGGGTTATAAGTACACCGGACGTACTCGCAGGGGCACTGCTGATTGGTACTATACCTATCGTCAGGAGCAGTTCCCAGGTGACATGAGTACAGCTTTGTCCGTTGACTTGACACTGCTACTTTTCCTCAAGTGTGTTCCCACTGTTCTTTGATTGCTACCTTACCACGGCTCAAAGGAGTCGTACAAACAGGTAGTAATTGGGTGCAGTCCCGAAGCACTTGGAGGCAGTGGCGGTTAGACATGATTCGTCTCTCCCGGTATTGGGGGTTGATATCGCGCTGTGTTTAGAGAGCCATTACACAATGTCCTTGGCCAAGGCAAGTGAGATTTACTGGTAGGTATTCTAGTAGTTTCTCAAGGCGTTCTGGGCTACACTCCGACATGACTTATACCGCTATTGGGGGTCTGACGTTTACCATCCACCTAGGCCCGATATGAGATACTGTTAGATGAACAGACCAGACTGTATGGAGATTGTTACAGATAGGCTCAGTAGGGTTCCAGGATGAGTTCGCTCATCGGCCTACCATTCGCTCAATACCTGGGTAGCCGTTACGAACAACTAGTGCTACTGACATGCTTGTAGTTAAACCCACTGCCATCGTATTGACAAGTCTTCAGAGTCCCATACAGAGGGTTTCCCTAGTTCGAGCGAAACGTCGTAGAGGTCGTATGGTTTTATAGTAGAATTCGATCATATACGTGCACTTGTGTACGAATCATGATCGGACGGATCATACTAGTGGGATTTGGTTTAAGCCTGATCCTAGTATTAGATTGTTGGATTATTTTCGTCTCGTTGTATTCGTACTCAGTCGGAATGCGGATGCAGGTATGTATATACTGATGAGGGGTATTCTTGTGATCCGTCATGAGTTTACTTTAGAGATGCCATTTTATTTATTGTTTTAAACATTTGGATTAATGTTTATTAAGTGGAAATTGTGGGTGCAAGTCATGACCAAGAGCATTAAATGTAGCATGTGCATTTTTAGTGACTCATGGTGTGTTTTCTTTTGCCATGTCTATTCTCTTGATTGGTTATTGTGTGTGATTGATATGTGGAAAGAGAGAGGGCTGGCACTTAAGGCAAGGGTTTGGTCTTGAGATTATTAAGATAGCTCTCACAAAATATCTCACACAAATAGCATTGCCTTTTTCTTCACTAGCTTTTTTGTGTGCTCATAACTCTTCACTCATGGGTTCTTCTTCAACTTCCACTCTATCCCTCTCATGTGTTGAGAATCCTAGAGTGTATTGAGAAAAAGTAATCACACACTATCGCTACTTCACCTTGGACATGTCGACTAGCAAATTTCATGTCCGAGTTGCTTCGGTTTGAAGCGGGAGCCGGTATAAAGAATCCTCGACGTGGAGCCACTTCGACAAGCGAGATCGGAGAGCGAGTTTGTTCGGGGGCAGCCGCAAGGAGCTTGGTGAGGTGATTGAAGACCGAAGGACACAGATCGATTGGTATAATCTCTGAACTCACTTTACAGTTTGCTAGTTAACGGTTAATGGCACGATCCGGGTATTTGGTTGTGATAGCGCCAAGTTTGAAAAGTTTTTGTTCCTCATTTGGCCTCGGATTGATGGCCGGGGCACTGCCGTAACCCAACACTAGGTTTATCGTTATGCATTTCGATTTCTACCTTTTGATATACTTTTATTACTGAGTTGGCAACTCACCCCTGTTGTACCCCAGTTTCTTGCAGGATATACCGCTCGAATTATTAGCGGCTTGCGGCATACTATTTTCATCGATGGTTGCTTTAGTAGGTGGGTTACTGTTGTATCGTAACCACACTTGTATATATATATATTTTTGTATCTGATGGATATACTGCCCTTAAGTCAATTATTGTAATCGCAGGCACACGATTGTGATGATTGAGGGTGGACCTATACGAGTAGAACAGTATTACTAAAAATGATAGTATGCTATCCGGTTTGTCTTTATCATCATGTACATGCAATATATGGTATTACAGATCACTATTACATGTTGATAGAACCCATAGAATTCTTTCTTAACTACCAGCGTTATGATGACGATCATACATGTGGTGGCTGGGTAGTCCATTAGTACATCCTTAAATGTCCCTAGTCGTGGTAGTATCGAGACTGGGCATCGATATTCTGGAGTAGACTGGTGTATACATTTCAAGACCCCGACGAGGGGCGATGGTTGCTCTCACAGCCATTGGTCTTTCGCACCTAAGATCGTATACAGGTGCTCACTAGGGGTGAGTACACTGGACGGACTCGTCGGGAACATGCTAGATAGTATTATACCTATTGTCATATAGCAGTTCTCGGGTGACATGAGTACAGGATAGTCCTTCAATCTGAGATCATCATTTTTCTCGTGTGAGTTCCCACTGTGCTTCGATTACTACCCTGCCATGGCTCAAAGGAGTCGTTCAAACAGGTTTTAGTTGGGTAAAGTCCCGAGCCACATGGAGGCAGTGAACGGATCGTTGGGGATTCGTCTCTTCTAGTATTGGGTGTTGATGTCGTACTGTGCATGGGTGGCCATCACCAGAAATCCTTGGCTAAGGTAGACGAGAATTACTGATTTGGATCAGTAGTTTCTCAGTGGCTGATGGGATTCACACCGACACGAAATATCGCGTTATTAGGGGTCTGACTTTATCCACCCCGTAGACCCGATATACGATACTCTTAAACGAAGAGACCAGACTATACGAAAATTGTCACAGATAGGCTCAGTAGGGATCCGGATGAGTTTGCTTGTCAGCCTTCCTTTTCGACAGGTACCTGGATAGCCGTTACGTACAGCTAGTGCCGCTGACGTGCGTGTGGTTATAGATTTATTCAGTAACTCTCTGCCGGCGTACTGTAGAGTCTTTAGAGACCCACACGGAGGGTTTCCCTGGTTCAGGAGAAATGAAGTAGTAACCATATTTTGATACGTGCAGGGTTCCGATCGAATTATTGTACTAGTTACCCGGACTTTCGATCGGATAGTTGATAATACTAGCCGGCTTATGATTGTGCTAGATTATTAAATCAGGTATTGATTTAATAATTTACGTATATATATTTCGATATGTATATTCTAGTATTATGTTCTTTTTGTTATTCTATCTCTTTGGGTATTCATATTTTTATACGAATACGGGTATGTATATACAGTTGAGTGTATTCCGTATTTATACGGAAAACATTCTAGAAGGTGGACACCTTATTTTGGTTTATCCATTTATTAATTTAAATGGAAATGAGGTGTAAAGGTAGTGAAGAGAGAATGGTGAGAACCATGCTAGAATAGTGTTGAAAAATGAATTGAAAATTCATATTATTCAAGTATGGTTGCTTTATTTTATTTTGGAAAATGGGTTTTACATAACCATGCTTCATATCATACTCTCATTTAGAGGTTGGATGAACACTTGGTTGTTTTTTGATGAAATTTTCTCACCATTTGCCCAGTAGCTTTTCTTGAGTTCCTCCTCCTTCTTCTTGATCTTCGACCCTACCATCTCATGAGTTGAGAATCAAGGGTGTAAGAGAGATAGATATACACTTAGAACAACTAACTACATCCCTACACAATCTAAATTAGCAACCTAGAGTCCCTAGTTGCTCCACTAGATTTTTAGTGTGGAGCTAGAGCCTTGAACCACATCCCTCGGGTGGATCATCTTCGATGGAGGAAGACCGGCGGTCAAGCTCAATCAAGGAGACCTCAAGGAGATAAGGAAGAGGGTAAATGAACGAAGGACATGGATCTTTTGGTAAAAAAACTCTATCACAGTAGATAACCTCTTTGTAGTTTGCTAGTTTCATGTTTGGTTTCGATTCTAAGTAGTTGTTTCTAGTGCCAAGTTTGTAAACCCAAAAATTTTCGTTCCGTAATGGCCACGGTTGATGGCCAGGACGCTAGGAATCCCAATATGGTATCAGAGCCACCCAAACATTAGAAACTAGTAGTAGACGATGCATTAGTTTCAAAACCGAAAAATTCCGATTTCAAAATCCACTCTCTGTTCTGAAATTTTTTTGGTCTCTAATTTTTTTTAAACAAGTGCAGAAACTTTGTCTAGACATGTACGTGACTCATGATGAAAACGAGGCAAATCCACTCAAGTTTGTCCGGCCAAACCCCAAAAATTCCTGTTTCTGCCTTTTTACTATTCAATTCTGAGCCTTATTTTCATCTAGTGTCTTAGGTTTTGTAAATTGGTGTTTTTGGTCTTGTTTGATTTCCCCAGATTTTACTTAGTGTTGTCTTTGCTTTGGGGGAAACTTGGAAAGTTTAAAAAGTTGAAATTTTGCATCGTTGATATCTGTGATGTGGTGTATGTGTTTTTCAAACATTTTCTATTTGCTAAATGTCATTTAGACGGGGTTGCACATACTTGCTTATACTGCTGTGATGTTGTTATCTGTGATAGTTTGTTCAGATTGTCGTGTGGGATAGCCTCTAATGCAATGGTAGTTGTATAGTTTAGAATCATTTGCATATTCATTAATGCGGGGCGAGCGTCCGACTTGTGGACTGCCGTTTCCATCAGTTTGTATATTCTTTTATTAGGGCACGACCGGGTTGAGGTCGATGTCACCATTGTATATATGTTTTTCTTTTCTGTACTAGGATTACCCCACGGAGGAGTGCTCAAATAGCCAGATTCTACAGGGAAACATTCCTGCATCTCATGGCGTTGAGATAGAGGGGTCTTTACTCTAGAATTGGCGGGCTATTCAGCGCACTCGTAGGGGGTATAGGGTGACCGAAGGAGGGGTGCTCAAGTTACCGGATTTCGTGAAGTTCTAGGTAGTCTATTCACTTTTTTGATTGGGGTTGCCTCACTTCTGGGATTAGCAGGTAACATGCCACACTCGTAGGGGTCTTGGTTATACATTGCACAGGCTATCCACATGACCGGGGAACGTCGGGTCTCATTTGCGGCCTAAATGAAACCCGGGGCACCTAGATTATCCATTATTCTGTGTTGCTTATCATTTTTCTGTGATGTTGCTTATATCATGCCTGGAACGAATGTTATATATATTTATAAATGTACTAGTAGATGTTGTATATGTTTTGCACCCGAGCTAGTGCAGACCCCACTCTGCCGTTAGTTAAGTAACCTAACGGTCCATGATAGGGCCCCTTGGCGAATGCATATGGCATATACGTACATTGCATTTTCATTTTTTTCTGGTGTGATAGGGATTAATTGATGGGACCCCATTAATTTTAATTAATGCAAGGAAAATAAACCTAAAGATTTGTCGTTACAAATTTCGAAAAACTATAGTTGTATTCTTTTGCTTTGCATAGTGGTGTTCATTCAGGAATATCCAGCTCCTCATTTCAGGAGGCAAGAGCCTAAATCCCTTAACCGGGAGTCGCCTCTTGAGCAAAAGTTTATGATACTATAGATTACTCAGTTTTCTTAAAAACAACTAGTTTTTAAAAGCAGAGCCTAAACTACTCTTTTTCAAAGCTATTCGGTTCCTTCAACGATATCAAGTTCATTACGTTAAAGGTTTTTCGCCAAAAACCAGCCGTAGCCCTCCGTCATTTCAGATATGTATCTACTGGTATTCATGTTATTTGTTTTGACCTTCGCCAAGACATAGTGTTTGGTAGCTAGTGGGTGCTTATTTGTAGTATAGATAGATGCATTAATCTAGGACAAGCGTACAGCTGTTTTGACCTTCGCCAAGGGATTGTAGGAATGTGTCTAGATTAATCTGGATAATGACGAGTTGAACTTGACTTGCGACTTAAGATGTTTTGACCTTCGTCAAGGATATAAGTGCTCGGGGCAAAAACCACATCGGGAGTTTCGAACATACAGAAAACTTGCTAGTGTTGCATACCTTCTGGAATGCGGTACATTTTTGTCACGACCCGAAATTGGCCCGTGACGGCCCTAGTACTACGCAACGCCCTAAGACGTAACGTAGTAAAAGAAAGCCAAAACCCAGAAATCTAAACCATAAAAATACGGAAAAGATAATATAAGTTTTTGAAACATTTGAAATCGCAACCCAAATTCTTTAAAGGTCCTACTTTATTTCTATAAAATTTTGGCAACACCCCCTTTTTGTAAAAACTAGCCAAGATGAATACAACACAAATATACGACGCCGTAGTGAAGGAATAAAGACAATAGAGAGAAAGCTGTATATAAAAGGCAACAACCCACAATTAATATACAATATCGTCCTCACCAAGTCTCTAAGTCAACAATATAATAATAGATGGAGAGTACAAGATACAACGAATGTACAATATGAAATACAGATAATCATCTAACCCACCTAAGCAAAATGGTATACTGTGAGCCGATGCGATATCTGTAGCAAAAGATGATAGATGAATAGCTGAATAGCTGAATAGCTGAATAGCCTGCCTCAACTACTCTGGGGAACAACTTGAAACACCTGTGGCACAACGGGGGTAAGTTGCCAACTCGTGAATAGTAGATAACATATGCAGGTAATCGCAGGAATGTACGTACAGCATGAATCTAAGGTATGCGATTACAGTAATAACATGTCATGTGAATGCAGAATAATGGAAAGTACACTAGCAGGTATAATCAATATGTGAAGCAATAGTAACATGACAATAGTATGCAATAACCATGCAATAGGGATATGAGAATGTAGATATGCAACTATCATAAGGGTACACTGACAGGTACTACCAATATATGAAACTGTGCATAAAATAGATAAGTGTGAGGTATGGGGTGGAATATGTCATTTCCACGGAAACCTGACATCGTGGCAGGATCACAATCCATCAAGACACTCAAATCCACAATTCCTCAAATCAGCCTCCAAACTGGGCTCTCACATCATATAAGTCTCACGTCACCTCAATGTACAATATCGAATAGCTTTCCTATATCTCGAATGTACAAATCAACAATCTCTTTCATATCCAATATCCAATCTCAATGAATCACCTATATCCCAAGTCGAATCTCGAGTAAATTTCAAACATCCTAAATAAATATATATATGCAGAAATAAATATGATGGGGTCAATACACATATATTAGCGTCCCATTCCACTAATATTGGTGTAAGTGTATATATAACAACGGCTAAATCTCCTGTTATATATACAAAGGTATTAAAAGAAATATCATGAAAACAATGTGCCAAGTATCGACACAGAAATCCTGATAGGTACGTATAATACGCTGTCCCGAAAGCACGAGTTCCTAGCTCCGACCCTCGCCTTTCGACGTATGCATACGTGCATGACTCCCAACGGTGTCTCCATGACCCCCGCAGAGTCATTAGTACTGTCACCGGTAGGTACTCGCCCGCCTCTAGACTCAATCGGTAAAATCCATCGATCTTCTTGCCAAGGGGAACCATATCGGGCCCCACAATGTACCCTCTACGGCCTCGACGCCTCCTCGTAGGGGTATATATAAATCAGCACCGATAAAACACATGGTGGATGCGCAAATATCATATCAAGGAAACCGGGTTTTTCAATCTATGCATAATTTCATGAACTCCCGCGGTTTCCAAATCCAGAAAACATCATCTAAAATCCCAATAACAATGCGCAAATCCAGGAATAAATATATGCGATATATCTGAAATGCGAGCATATAAATGAGAATATGTAGCTGAAACCAGATGTATGCGAAACCAATAAGGTACAGCTAAGTAATATCAGTAAAAGTAAATATGTAACAGCAACTGAATATGTGTGTAACATACAGGTGTAGCAATGTATATGTATCTACCTATAAGAACCGATGTCGTATACCCCCTGGGTATAAGTAAAATATGTAGGATATCCCCCCGGTATAAGTAAAATATGTGCAAGGTATACCTATAGCTGTATCGTAAGGTGTATATGTACCTATCACTAAAGGTATGATACACCATAGGTATACCGATAAGGTAGATGTCATGTGTGATAAGCAATAGTATCTATAATGGTTAGTGTGTGACATGGCAATTATTGACGGTGTGTGTGTAGCATACAATCCGTGCTCGTGCAATATAAACCGTTAATAATGTGTGCAGTGCCCTACGGCTACTAGTCACAGTACAACTATATCTAAGTAAAATAGGGTAAAGGCGCAATTCTAACAATGACATAGAATATGCGACAAGTATTAGAATCCTAGCCCAGACGCATAACGCCATGCGGGCGATTCCCCTGTAGATGTTAAATCTACTCACCTACACTCCACGCTAGGTGAATCCTACCATCTGCTCCCCCCTGTAGCAGTGTCCGTAGTCCCAGCCTGCAAACCTGCAAATAAGACTTGGAAATCATATATAAGCCAAATATTCCGCAAAACGCGATATCGAAACCAAATGAGAAACTCGCGTCGCGAACTAAACGCGCGCGTGCACGATACGCTAAAACGTGTGTGTACGCGTCTAAAACCATCGCGACACGCCGCGATACGCTGGATCACAGAACCCTCTCACGTATCGCGCGTATCGCGCAAACACAACGAACACCAAATACGATATTTTGCCCCAGATTTTCCTACAGGCTAAATCTTACAAAACTAGACATGCCAAAACATTACAATACACAGCAGAGTACCCTACCAAAAACCCCAAGACCCCAGACCCCTACATGGCCGCAAATTGGGCCAAAAGCATTAAATCTGCGGCCATGGTGTTGAATTTGGGGCTCGTGTTCTGGTTGTGGTATCTAGACCTAGCGAGCATGTCCCAGTTTTCTCAATTTTGTCCTGAAGGCCCCGGGTCAAAAGCAGATCACAGATAGCCAATATATCGCTTAAAACGCTAATTTTGCACAAAAAGCAAACCCTATGGTAGTTTAGTGTAATCCAGGGTTAAACTCAGTTAAGGTGACCCTAACAACACTTAAATAAGTAGGGTTTACCAACACAATCATCAATTTGCCACAACATCTCACAAATCACCATAATTAGCACTTAAACTTGCTAATTAACACAAACGGACGCTAAAATACGCACAAGCTAGCAATAAGGGGAATTGGGTCTAAGAGTTAAACCCTAAAGACCCCTAAGAAGCATGTGAAGAAGTGAATTGAGTTGCTGTTGTTGCTGATGCTGATGCTGATGGTGCTGCTGCTTCTGCTGCTAATGCTACTCTTGCTTCTCGTGCTGCCTCTGCTGCTGAAGCTGTTGATGCTGATGCCTCTGCTGTTGCTGCTGCCTGCTCGAGCCGCTGCTGTTGGTGTTGTCTCGAGCTGCTGCTGCTAGCTGTTGCTGTTGCTTCTATTGTTGTTGCAGTTGTTGCTGATGTTGTTGTTGCTGCCACTGCTGCTTGCTCCTAGGGCTGTTGCTGCTGTTGCTCTGCTGATGATGTTGTGTGTGTGTATGAGAGTGAGAGAACAAAGAAAATGAGTGTGAGGATGAGAATGAGAGGAATTCAAACACCCCCCTCTTCTCACTCTCTCTCACTTCATTAAAGAAGCATGGCACAAGCCATGTTGTCCCATGCCCTCTTTCTCCCAAAGTCAACAATCAACCAAAATAAAACCCTTTTTTAAATTCATGTTTCATTTTAAAAACCATACACTATTAAACCCAAAACTCTTAAACAAAACATAAAACTAGATAAGAGATGGCTAAACCCCAAATTAACACCCTAGTTAACATGCACAAGTGTGTGTGTGCCTAGAAAAATTCTAATAAAATACTCACTAAATAGGATAAAATATTTAAAATTTAATTTGGTAAACTTTTTATTAAAATCCATACATTAAAATATAATTAGCTACAAAACACAATCTAAGGTGTTAAAATTTTGGGTTACACTAACGCCCTAACCATCATCCGTGGCCGTTTGCGGAACAATTTTTTTTCTACGATTTAAAAGTGGTGCTAGAATAACCCGTTAACACCGGATCTACAATAAACCTAACTAGTAAGCTAAAGGGTTCTATCTACTATGATAGAAATATATACCTAAAGGCTCAAATCATTCGGGTCTTCAGTTCTCTCCTTTAGCTCCTTGAAGAGTGTACGGATCGCGCTTCATCGCCGGCCTCCTCACGTTAAATATGATCCACCCGAGAGTGTCTACTTTGAGCTCCTACCTCTAAACTGAGGTAACTAAGTTACTTAGTATGCTTATCAAAGTAGCCTGGAGGATGTAGAGAGTGATGATGGATTTCTTTGTCTCAAGAACCCTAGGTTTCTCAACACATGAGACTATTAGGGTTTGAGGTAGAAGAAGATAGCTTGGAGGAGATGAGAGTGTTGTAGTGAAAATGGAATGAAGAATGGCTAACCCTTGTGAATTATTAAGCATCCAATAATTCACCAAAATATCTTGAAGCCTGTTCATATCAGATTTTTGCATTTTCATACCGCCCAATTTTTGTCACATTGCATATCGGTAGATACTCTTGAGCCGTGTTTGCTAGTCAATTGCAGGATACAGGTTCTCGGTTCTAAAACGGTGAAATTCATGGAAAACACAACAAAATCCGGGTTCCTGCCAACCACTGAGAAAACACGGTCTCCGCTCGTCATCCGTATGTTGCCAGATACCAGTTTAGGAAAACAAAATGTCAAATCAATGTCACCTTCATGCACAAGGCTCAATGGTAGCACAAAATCCAAGAGATCTACGCGGAGCTCGAGGCAATCATGACAAAATCTTGACAAAAAGTCCACCTTTCCCTCAACAGAAATTCTGGAAAAATCGGGGATCCAAATTGAGAAAATACATATGCCACAATAATGTACACAGAAAAACAGGAAAACCCAAAAAAGGAGAAAGCCCAATTCTTCCAATGGGCCGCGGATCCGCGGCCAAAGAGGGGTCCAGGCCGCGGATCCGCGGCCATTCTGGTGCCAAACACAGAGAGTTTTTGGGGGGTATTTTGGTCATTGTACAAGTGTCTGGTGGTTGCCCTAGATTTCCATTCTCCAGCCTATAAATAGCCCAGAAGTTTGAGAAGGAAAGGGTCCATTCTTGTATTTTCTTTTTGCTAGGTTTTAGTTTACATGTTCTTCTTCTTCTCATCTCTTCTCCATTAAACTTGTAAGTGAGCTTTGTGAGTGAGGAATGGCGAATAAAGAAGATCATTTTATTATCATGCTTGTCTTACTTTTGTTATAATTGTTGTAACTTTAAATTCGTTAAGTAGTTGTTGTTATTTCCTTATTGTTTCTTTCTTCTTTCTTTTTCTTTATCCTTACATACGACAATGATACTTACGCTTGATCCTCGCCAAGGTGAGGTCGCAAATAGTTAGTCGTATTCTTCTAGTCTCCTTCTTTCTATCTTCCTCTTTTGTTTGTTTTGTTTTTCCGTATTATGAAGTGTGAGTAGTTCTATACTTGTTAGGGTAGGATAAGGGAAGTTTGACAGAAGGAAATCTCTCTCACTCTTTCCTTGCCCAACAACTTAAATCAACTCCCGTTAATTGAACCACAATCCGCTCCTTACGGCACCCTATCCTACATGATAGCGGTGATTCCGTAGTGAGACCGGTTGTGGTTGAATTAACCGGAGGTTATGGATAAGAGCCAAGAACGGACGGACAAGCACCAAAAGGAAGGACTATGCGTTGGAAAGCCTAGCTTATACTCGCAAGTTCCTTCCTAGTCGTGCTAATCCCCGTTGTTGCCGATTACCGTAACACCGATATTAAGTGGGGCAACGAAAGATGTGGAGACTCCTAACTCAAACTAACCTAATCCTAACCCTAACAAGCTCTCTTTAAATATCAACTCAACACTTAGATAATCAAACAAAATCTGAAAACCGGACTTAACTCGTTAAAACACTTTGAAAAAGACTCCCATCTCCCTGCGGACGACCCGTACTCAACCGGTTAGCTACAAGCGAAACCGTCTTGATTGCGGTATTTAAACTAGAACTTGAACACACACGTATCCTAACAATCAAATGGCGCCGTTGCCGGGGAGACGGTAGTTTATTTCCTTGTGTAATTTCGGGTTAATTTGTAAGTATATAAAAAAAAAACGAAAAAAAAAATATACTTTGTAAAAGAAACCATCTTGTTATTCTTGATTAGTTTTTGTGCAAGTGTGCAGGAAATACGAAGCTCAAGATCGACGCCAAGGACGTTGAAAATACGGAGTTCAAGTACAGTGCCAAAGACGTGGGAAGATAGACCCACATTTCGCGGCTACACCGCGACGGACAAAAACGAAGTTACCGGTCTACTGTAAAAATCTGGAGCAGATACAGTGAGCAAATCAGAATTCCACACATCCAGACAACCAGAGGAGACACAGACCAGCACCACCACAAAATTTCAAAGCCCAAGCCCACCATATTGCCGCGGAACCGCGGCCTTAGCACATGTTTGACCGCGGAACCGCGGCCATTTAATGGCTTCAGGGTCCCATTTTTTTTCTTGTGAGTCTTTCTCTTCTCTCCACTCCTCTGGACTCCAATAAACTGTGTTTTCTGCAGCCTTCTTTGCGTAAATTCTTCTCCCCCTTCCAATAAACTGTTCTTGTGCAGGATTCTTTGCGCCGCAAAATAAAAATTGTTTGCAGTTGATTTGTTACTGTTTTGCATTCTTTAATACGGACTTAAGGGGCTTGAAACCAATCCAGATTGGGTGGGGATTTCATCACCCTTCCCAGGACCCCAAAAATCACTAAAGCATATGCATTGTCCATTGTAAATTAAAAAAATACTAGACTTCAGCCCTAAGGACTTCGCGCTCATTAGGAGAAGATAAACCGTGTTTAGAACCTCGCTTAACCGTACATTGTTTACGGGGTGTCTAGGAAAGTGTTAAAGGCGCAACCGCCGAAAGAGAAAGGGTTATTTAATTAAGGAACTTCGCGAAAGCGTTGGACAACCTCCCCTTATCTCTGCACTTACCTGGCCCCGTGATCGGTGTATTTTTAAGCCCGTTTCTCGACACTGTTTAACTTCGACAATCAAGTTCAGGAGCAGGTCTAGTAGACCTAGGTTACCCTAGATCTAGGTGTGATTGTGCATATCTTGTTTGTGATTGCTTAAGCCGTATTTCCGTACATACTTCTGTAAATCTCTTTCAAAAAAAAAAAGAAAGAAAAATATCAAAAACTTTTATAAAAACTTGCCCTTTTGTCGCCAATTCCATTTTTCACTCACCACCCATCGCCTTTCTCCCTTGACGTTTTCTTACCCTCACCTTCTTCGCTTTGACTATACTAAACTCGTTTAGTGTATGTCCGCTTGGACTCGGGACACTAGTGCCCGTTTAGTCCGCGTTACGTTAGTCGCGACCGACTACGCGATCGACTCCGAAGTCGATACTCCGTCCACTCCTCTTTCACCCCTTCCTTTGCCGGCCAACTCCGACGTTGACCGGAATTCTGTTCATACATCTTCACCTTCACCTTCACCTTCACCAACCCCTTCTTCCGCGATGTCGGGATTTAATCCGAACATCTCTTTGACCACCGCTGGATTGGCTCCACCTCCTACGAAGACCAATCTTCCACCACCTCCGCCTGTTGTAGCGCCGCAGCGAATTGCGCTCCAGGATCGTTTCTACCCCACCCGTTCTGCACTTCCCACCTGCCTTTCTCTTCCTCCGGCCAATGGGGACAACTTTGAAATTAAGCCCCATTTCATCAACATGCTTCCAAGTTTTCATGGGCTTGAAACTGAAGATGCCTATATCTTCATCAATAAATTTCAAAATGTCTGTGCCATGATGAAAACCACCCAGCTGTCGGACGATGCTATACGTCTACGGGTCATTCCGTTCACTTTATGCGATCTTGCTGAAAAATGGCTGTATAGCACCGCTTCCCACTCAATCACCAGCTGGGACGAGTTTGTTAAAGCGTTTCTGAAAAAATTCTATCCAAATCATAAGACCGCAAGAATTCGAAATGAAATCAACCAATTCTCCCAGCTTCCTTCTGAACCCTTCTGGAAGTGCTTTGACCGGTACAAAGACCTTCTTGTTCAGTGTCCTCACCACGGTATAGAGAAATGGCAACTCTGCCAAACCTTATACGAGGGACTGAACCCAGCAACGAAGCAGTTGCTGGAAACCATCTGTCAGGGCCACTTCCTATCGAAATCTGACGAGGAAGCGTGGCAGTTCTTTGACGATCTTGCGGAGCAAACGCTACAGTGGGAGAGCACCAGACCGACTTCTTCTTCTTCTACCTCCACTTCTACCGGTCAGTCTAGGGTAGGAATCCACCAACTTGACGTCTCTATTGCTATGAAAGCTGAAATGGCTGCTATAACAAGGAAGCTTGAAGCAATAGAAAGCAAATTCTCTGCTCCTGCCCCCACCCCTGTTCTCCCCCTTCGTACCATCTGCGCTTGTTGTTCCGATCCTTCCCACTTGACCGAAGAGTGTCCTTACAATCCACCCTCGCAAGGACAGGATCAGGTTAATGCTGCCTTCCAGCAAAGACCGAGGAATGATCCATACTCTTCCACCTACAATCCCGGTTGGAGGAACCACCCCAATTTCGCCTTGAATCAGAATCAGAATCAATTCCAAGGCAACAATTTCCAAAGGGCCCCTCCGCCGCAACAACAAGCGCAACAACAAACTCAGTATCAGCAGCCCTTCCAACCCCAACCTTACCAAAACCAGACGAACAACTTTGCACCCAACAACTCTTTTCCACCAAACAACTTTGTTCCGTCAAACAACGATAAGGTTTCCTCGCTCGAGCGAAGTCTGGAGGCGTTTGTTAAACAATCGACTCAATCCACCGCCAACATCCAGTCTTCGATTCAATCTTTAGTGCAACACACTGCCGCACACGGGCAAAGCATCAAGACCATTGAGGCCCAGATTGCACAGCTGAACGCGGCCTTGAGCGAGCGAGAGAAGGGGAAGCTCCCGTCCCAGCCACTTCCAAATCCCGGTCACCCACATAATGCACATGTTGCTCTTGAACAACAAAACCATAATGTGAGTGCCGTGACCACACTGAGATCGGGAAGGATGCTGCAAAACAACATTGGCAAGCGAATCAACGATGACACCCCGGCCGCCGCTTCTTCTTCTTCTTCTTCTTCTCCTTCTTCTTCTTCGTCTTCTGAGCCTATTCTCCGTTCTTCACAAGGCTCCCCTTCCTCTTCTTCTGCTCTGAACGGACCCACTTCTCACTCCACGAAAACACCTATTCTGGGATCCGTTCCAACTCCAAAATCTCCTCCTCTAGCATTAGACTCAACCAATTTTCAAAATGTTCCATTTCCAAACCGGTTGAGATCTAACAAACAAAATCCTCAAATGGAGAAGATTCTGGAGTTATTCAAGCAGGTTAACATTAATATTCCTCTTTTAGATGCTGTCCAACAAGTCCCGTCCTATGCTAAAATTTTAAAGGACTTGTGCACGAAAAAGTGGAAGTCTCAGGTACCCAAGAAAGTTTTCTTGGCTAGTGCTGTGAGTGATGCCCTTACCCAATCTTTACCACAAAAACGGAAGGACCCTGGCTGTCCTACGATTTCCATTACCATTAGGGATAAGAACATCAACCGCGCACTATTAGATCTTGGTGCCAGTGTTAACCTGCTTCCGTATTCAGTATACGAGCAATTAGGCGTCGGAGAGTTGAAACCCACACACTGCACTCTCCAAATGGCCGACCGATCGATCACCCATCCTAGGGGTGAGCTAGAGGATGTGTTAATAAAAGTCGGGGACTTCATATTCCCCGTTGACTTCATTGTCTTAGATACACAGCCTGTAGCTAACCCCCGGAATCAAATTCCGGTGATACTCGGTCGCCCATTTCTCGCAACCTCAAATGCTGTGATCAATTGTCGCAATGGTTCAATGAACCTCTCTTTTGGAAATATGACGATTGAACTCAACATTTTTAGGTTAGGGAATCAGCCCGCCGAACCTAATGCTCATATACTGGACGTCTGCTCGATCCAGGAGATCACACCAGAAGAGTGTGAATTCGAGGAGTTTCTGTTTGATCACGATAATCTTGACGCCACTAGTGCGTTTCTCTTCGAACCTGCTGCTGTTTCTGCGCCCGATAACGAATACGAGTGTTTCACATTCTCGAACGATCTTAGCCGCGCACAACCCGAGTTTGAATCTTTCGACTTTCCGGATGAGTTACCTGAACCATCCGACTCGGTTGCCTACACTCGTTTTGAACCTTTGCTGGAGTCCTTTGAGTTCGAGACCTTTGCACCAGTCTTGCCTTCCATCATTTCACCTCCAACGCTCGAACTCAAGCCGTTGCCATCTCACCAGGAGGGTTGACACGAAGAATAACACAGCGGATCCACTCACGAAGGCCATTCCCCAGATACAGTTTGAGAGACTCTTCAGGAGGCTCGGTATGCGATACTACAGCAGCTGGCCCTAGTGCAAGTGGGAGATTGTTAGTTATATATATGCCCTAGAGGCCAGTATTGTGCAAATGATGTATATTATATTGGATTCTTGGACATATATAGAGATGAATTTCTTGCTCGATATGATAGTATGCTATCTGGTTGCTCTTTATCTTAACATGTATACTTGTCTCTTTATACTGTCTTATGGTTACATGTTGGTAAAGCCCTTAGGATGTGTAGTTGACTACCTAGACTATGATGCGGATCATAATAGTGGGGACAAGGTAGTCCATAAGTACATCCTTCAAGGTCCCTAGTCGTGGGTGTATCGAGACAGGGCATCGATATACCATAGTAGACTAGCGTATACGCTTCTCGACCCATGAGATGGGCGATGGATGATCCCATATCCATTGGTGTTTGACATCAGAGATGGTATACGGGTGCTCAGTGGAGACTGGGTACATTGGACGTGTTGGAGATACTGCCCTCAGAGTCAATTATTGGATCACAGGCACGTGATTGCAATGATTGAGGGAGGACCTATCCCGGTAGAACAGTCTTAAGCGAGATGATAGTATGCTATCTGGTTTACCTTTATCATCGTGTACTGCTTTAGGTGACCTGACAGGTCGCTATTGCACGTTGATAGAGCCCCTAGGATTCTTGCTTGACTGCCAGCAGTATGAGGGCGATCATATACGTGAGAGCTGGGGTCTACAAGCACATCCTTAAATGGTCCCTAGTCGTAGGAGTTTCGAGACAGGGCATCGATTCTCCAGAGTAGACTAGTGTATACAGTCGAGACCCCGACGAGGGGCGGTGGCCGGTCTCACAAGCCACTGGTGTCAGTTGGTTCACCTAAGATGTATACAGGTGCTCATTGGGTTATGAGTACACCGGACAGGACTCGCCGGGAACATGCTAGTTGGTCTTATACCTGACGTCAGATAGCAGTTCCCAGGTGACATGTGTACAGGTTAGTTCATCGACCTGGGGATCGTCATTTGTCTCGTGTGAGTTCCCACTGTACTTTGATTACTACCCTACCACGGCTCAAAGGAGTCGTGCAAACAGGTTTTAGTTGGGTACAGTCCCGAGCCACATGGAGGCAGTGAGCGGATCTTCGGGGGTTCGTCTCTCCCGGTATTGGGGGTGAGGTCGCGCTGTGTCTAGGAGAGCCATTACACGAAGTCCTTGGCCAAGGCAGGAGATTTACTGGTAGGTATTCCAGTAGTATCTCAGGGTGTTCTGGGCTACACTCCGACACGACTTGTACCGCTTTTGGGGGTCTGACTTTTACCCACCCCCTAGGCCCGACAGGCGATGCTCATAGACGAACGGACCGGACTGTACGGATATTGTCACTGACAGGCTCAGTAGGGTGTCAGGATGAGTTCGCTCATCGACGTCCCTTTTGGTCAATAGCTGGTGGCCCGTTACGTATTGGCTTATACCTCTGACGTGCTAGTGGTTAAATTCACAGCCATAGTATTGACGAGTCTTTAGAGTCCACCACACTTTCAGTTACTCAGCTTTCGGGCAAAACGCTGTAGAGGCCGTATGGAGATATGGCAGGGTCCGATCAGATACGTGCGGTATTGCACGGATCAGGATCGGACGGTTTGTACTAGTGGCCTATGGTTATATGGCAGGGTTCGATCAGATACGTGCGGTATTGTACGGATCAGGATCGGACGGATATTACTAGCCGGCTTTGGTTTAAGCCGGATCCTAGTATAGTACAGTGTAGTTTTGTCTCATTGCATTTGTATCCGGACGGAATACAGATGCGGGTGTGTATGCACAGTATCGGGGTTTTCCTGTAATTTATTACGGGACCAGTTTTCTGGAGTTGCCAGTTTGCATTCCGTTCCGGCCGGTTTTCCTTTGTTCTTTCCCGGCCGGACTTTTCTGATGGAGGGGGTTATTTGCAAGTTTGCAAATAACACTTTGTGGAGGTTTTTCTTGCAAATGTATTAATTATGAAAGCATCTTTTGATACCATTCTTTTCTATCATCATCACTTGCTTTTTGTTGATTAGAAGTGATTAGAGTTTGATGTGAGATGGTTATGATGATGTTTTTGGATGTGGTCACCACTTGTGCTCCTACCATCACCTCCCTTCATGCTTCATATTCTTTCCTCCACCATTTCTAAGTGGATAAGTTTTTGATGGTTGAGAGAGAAGAAGATGAGAGCTTCATTTTGAGAGTGTAGCATTTTGATCTCTTTTCATGTTAAGAAAAATGCAAGCACCATTTTTCTTATCTTGTTTCCTCCATCATTTTCAAATGGCAACGAACCCAAATGAGACATAGCCTCTACACTACACTTCCTACAGCAAATCTTGGACGCGTCGACTCGCCAGCTTCGCGCCCGAGTTGCCTTGGTTTTGAGGTGGGAGCCCGTAAAAGATGCAGGCGATGTGGTGCCCTTCCGGCGAAGAGGCGACAACGAGGAGGTGACGGGCGAAGCATTCGTGGGAGATCGGAGTGGAGACAAAGACCGGAAGACTCGGATCAGTCTGTATATCTATTCCCTTTCTTCTTGTTAGCTAGACTAGTTAATGGTTACGATCCGGGTGTTTAGTGCGCGGTGGTGCCGGTTTGCTAAGTTCGCAAAATCAAAGTTTATCACCGTTTCCGCATTTGGCCGTCTGATTGACGACCGGGGCGCCGCCGTGCACTTACAGTGGTATCAGAGCCTCGCCATTAACTTCGTCTAGCTTCGTTTGATGTGTTTTGCATTTCCGATCGACCAAAAATTCCAAAATCTACATTTTCCTTCGCATCAGTTTTCTGTCGATTTTTTTCTGTCCCTAAAATTTTTTCAGGTTGTAGAAAACTGATGTACAAGAAATTCTAAGCATACTGGAAAAGTTCGACACAGTCAGTCGACCACTGTAGCGCGGAACCGCGGCCAAACCCCCCTTTGGACCGCGGTTCCGCCGCACATTGGTGTCCTCACTGTGTACAAATTTTCCAGTGGGCTTCTGGGCTGTTTGAAGGGGTTTTGGAATATTAAAATTGGGCCAATTATTTCTGTGAGTGCTACAGTATTGCTTGGGGGCCCACTTGTTAATTATTTGATCGATCGGATATTTTAAACACATTTTTCACAGTATTTACATTATATCTGCGACCGTGAATGTCACTCAATCGGTAAATCCGGTCTAACTGCTATAGCCCAGTTAGACGGATTTGCGAACGTGACTTTCACGTTGATGTTCTGTGTTTTGCTGTGATGTTGCGGATCGGTCGGTGGGGATAGCCTGGATGCAATGCTAGTACAGTTGTTGTTGTATTATGTACATTTGATATTGCAGGGCGAGCGTCCGACATGTGGACTGCCGTCACTGTCTGTTTGTATTATTATTTTGGGGCACGACCAGGTTGCGGTCGATGTACCCGGTGTATGTATATTTTACTTTCTGTACTAGGGTTACCCCGCGGAGGGGTGCACGGATAGCCGGGTTCTAGAAGGCAACAAGCCCGCATCTCATGGCATTGGGACGGAGGGGGCTTCACTCCAGGATTGGCTGGCTATTCGCCGCACTCGTAGGGGGTATAGGTTTTCATTGCACAGGCTATCCGCACGACCAGGGGAACGTCGGGTTTCAGTAGTGGCTCTGTGAAACCCGGGGATCCCAGATATCTATATTGTTCTGTGATGTTGCATTTTATTCACGCCTTGAGCGAAATACTATATATTGGTATATATATTAGTAGATGTTGTATATGTTTTTCATCCGCGCTAGTCCAGTCCCCGCTCTGCCGTTAGTTAGCTAAGCTAACGGGTGATGACGGGACCCAGTGGCGAATACGGATGGCATATACGTACGTCGGTATATTTTCGTTCTTTGTGGTGTGATCAATTGATGGGACTGCATTGATTCGGATCAATGCAAGTTAAACAAACCTAATCTGATGTTGTTGGAACACTTTTCAAAAAGCTGTTATTGCAAGGACGTTCACTTTTATTTTGCATCGTGGTATTCATTTGGAATATCCTGCTCCTCAGTCGACGAGGCAAGGGCCGAGATCCCTTCACCGGGAGTGACCCCTTGGACAGAAGTTTGCGTCAGAGCATTAACTTCACTATAGCCGATTACTTTTGCTTTGCACCGTGGTATTCATTTGGAATATCCTGCACCCCATTCTACGGGGAAAGAGCCGAGATCCCTTCACCGGGAGTGACCTCTTTAGTAAAGGTTTTCGTCACTATATTTTCTAAAAAGCTATCCGTTCCTTCAACGATATCAAGTTCATTACGTTAAAGGTTTTCGCCAGAAACCATTCGTAGCCCTCCGTCGTTTCAGACAGGTAGCACGTAGTATTCATGCTATGTTTGTTGACCTTCGTCAAGGCATAGTGTTTGGTAGCTGCTTGTTGCCTTTCTGCAGCATAGATAGATGCGTTGGTTTGGGGCAGTCGTATAGCCTTGTTGACCTTCGTCAAGGGCTTGTACGGGTGGGTTCAAATTAACCTGGACAATGACGGGTGGAACTTGACATGTGACTTATGATTTGTTGACCTTCGTCAAGGTCATAAGAGCATGGGGTAGAAATCACATCGGGAGTTTCAAAAGAACTGAAACTTGCCAGATATGCGCATACCTTCTGGAGTGTGATACCGTGAGCGGATTCCGTCACGTTATCATGCGATGAGAGTTGGATCCCGATTCTCACTGATGAGTTGGTTTACTCCTCGGATGACCCCGACTAATTCTTCTTTCAGGCTTGGAGGAGAATTTGAGGTACAGTGGGAGGTTTCCAGATTAGATAAAGTGATAACCATTCTGATCTAGGTTAGAGTGCACGCTGAGTGTTTCTTTTCTCTCTCTCTCTGGCAGCGGCCATTGACCCGACCCTAAGACTATGACTCGGTGACCAAGTTGACCGAACCTTCTTTACACTGGCTTTTGGATTGTCAGAGTTGCAGACCTCATTGCCACTCCTACTTTTACCCTTTTCTCCGGGACACCCCGTATTACTACGATCGTCCACTTCCATTGGACAAAACCATCGTATGGTTAGATACGAACTCGAAGGAATTCGAGGATGGTTTCCGATTCTGGAGAAAACGGATAGGATTATTCAGCTGTCTTTTCCCTTTTACCTTCTCTCAAGTTATGAGTACTCCTTGGTTTAGGAGATAGTACACCTATTACGCAAATTGGATAGTCTTCTTCCAAATTTTAGGCTGGTGCCGAATAGTGGGGAATGAGGAAAACCAATTAGCATAACCATGGTGTGCAGAAGGTATTAAGATTAAGACAAAGTAAGGGATTAGTAAGAGGGCAAAGTAAATTGCGACTGATATTCACGACCAAACCAAGTATTTCTTCGCCAATCCTAAATCACCTTTGTATTTCTCCAGGACACTCCGTATCACTACGAAGATCCACAGTTTATTGGATACTCCATCGTATGGTTATATACGAACTCGAAAGGAACTTGTTCCAGTTCGGGGATGGATTCTGGTCCAGGAGAAATAGGAATAAGGTTTATTCAGTTGTCTTTTATCTTCACCTTCTCTCGCATTACGAGTGCTCCTAGGGTTAGGACAGTACACCCATTATGCTTATTGGATAGTCTTCTTCCAAACCATAGGCTGGTGCCGAACGGTAGGGAAGGAAGAAAACCATTTGGCATAAGGGGTGTGCAGAAGGCAACGACTAAAGACATATAAAGGGATTTGGAGAGGTGGCAAAGAATTATGCGGTTATAGTTGTGAATCTGGATAATGGTAGAGGCATTACTAGGAATACCAGGATACCCCATCGAAACATTTCAATGTTTCAGTTCAACTGTGTACTGTTAAAAGAAAACTGATTTCCCGATTGGACACTTGCTCCAGGGTATGTATTTACCAGGTTTGATTCTCACATCTGTATGGTTTTACAGATGATGAGTGGGAGTAAGTTATTGGGAATTGGGTGATCATCCTCATTATATCGGGATTCGTTGTAATCGGTGATATTTGAGGAGATCACCTGGGCTGTTTGCCGGTCGGCAAATATTTGGTTTTGAATATCCGCTGTTGTGCACCAATTTCAAATTGATATATCTGTACGTCTATTTTCATAGAGTGAGATATACCTTTTGATATTATGTCGATGACATTTACCTATATCAGTGGATGGTTAGGTAAGGAGCATTAAACAGCGGTGTAATTCTTCTTAACCATAAGTACAGTTTTCAACCTACGACACACAGTGAAAGAGTTCTTAGACTCGGCGGACTTATACAGAGTATGTATGTTGTCCAGTGTCCATTAGGACAGAGGGGTTGGTCCTCATACTATATTCTGTTTACTTTTAACTTCTCTAGTTCTTAGACGTGTGTTTCGTAGAAACACAGGGTCTAAATTTTGAGGAGTTATAGGTATTTGAATAGAGTAGAGAACCAGGTGTAGCAAGTATCGGGAATCTTCAAGGTGATCGAAGATGTAGATACTTGTGTATGGTATTCAGTTGATAGTAATGATAAAGAGAAATTGCTTCTCTTTCAGGTTACTCATAATTGGAAGCATTCCTAAGTTGAGTAATGCTGATCGGCCTCTCTCCATTTAGTTGACATGCACTGGAGATAGCTGCATGATTTGAATCTGGTTCAATTAAATCAGTGCCTCTGGTTCTATATTGGATATAGAACAGTTCATATCTTAACGATGTTAAGGTACGGGGAGTTGTCCGGCTTATGATTAAAACCAAACACTGGACAACTCAAGGCGCGTTTCTGTAATGGCTGTTTGTGGGTTGACCCAGGCTATGACGAGGGTTAACTTTCTACCATAAGAAAGATCAATAGTGATATTGTTCTTGACTCGCCACAGTTTTAATAAAAATGGATTTTTTCAGAAAACAGTAGTGGGAGTATGGTAGAACTGGAAGTGATTCCAGAACCGCAAACGATTACTGAAGATTTGATAAGGAACCTAAAGATTCAATCTGATTTGACATTCCATTGGCCACTCCGCAGATAAGGTGGGTAACTTCAGGCACCCGAGAGGTACTCCGGTAGCCTCAAGGATGGTGACAGGGAAGTTCTTGTTTACCCACACTGGCCATTGTTGTTGTTCCAGGCTGCGAGACCCGGCAGGAGGATGAGTATAGCGTCGTTCTAAACTAGCTTTAGAAGTGCACATCTATATGACTCTGCCAGAGGGTTGTCGTAGTCAGTGGGAGCAGCGGAAGCATTGGTGGACATCAGGCTTATGTCTATTTATAGACTAAAGCAGATGTAGCGGAGATAGATCATCTATTTCTGATGTGACAGTCATAGGTTTGACGTCATCAGAATAGAGGATGGATCTGTTGAGAAGGTAGTAGGAAGTGATATTCCTATACTACGATCGGTTATACTTTGGTCGTCACACAGTGTTTTCTCCACAAGGGACTTGGACACAATATCAGACATACTGGTTACTAGATCTATGGTTTTAGATCTAGATTTGGGTGGTTTCCCAATCAGGGTACTTTGACAGCATTCTAAGAGTATTTAGAATGGACGACTCCTGGCACGGTAGTGTACCTGCAGGTGATGGAGTCACCCTCTCTAAAGGTGTCTTATAGACTAAAGGGGAGAGGGATGCGCATGATTGGCAGATCACTTGCTTAGGCAATTGAGTCAATCATGAGATGTCAAGTACCACACCAGATGTTGTTCTTGCACGAGATGCAATAAGTTGACATTGATCCAATTCTGGAGAAACAGTAGGAAGCAGTTTTAGAACATAAGTGGATGTTCTAGGGATATGATAACGACAGCCTCATTGGGAGAAAGTTATCATTCCAGGCTTCCAAGGTGACATGGACGACAAGGAGGTTGTCAGAGTTTTAGTTTTTCCTTCTGATGAGGGACAGTATTGGACAGGTGATCCAAGGCAATACTGAGGGAGGCATGGCGCAGGATACTGATTAAGTTCAGTTGACGATACAGTCTAAGAAGTTTGGATTTGGAGTTCATTTATGAGCTCGGTCCCATCAGACATCCAGACACTCTAAGACATGTATTGCTCATTTCGGGAGATGGCTTTCTCCGCGAACTTGAGATATAGAGAGACATAGAAAGAAACTTCAGAGCGGATCCACTCGCTGAGGCTATTCCTCGAACGCAATAGTCTCGCAAACGAGGTTTGTGAGACTGACTAGTAAAGGAGTTGGGTGTTCGGTATCACACGGGCTGTGAGTATGCGACATCGCAATAATTAGCCTTGAGTGCAAGTGGGAGATTGTTGGAGATAGTGCCCTCAGAGTCAATTATTGGATCACAGGCACGTGATTGCAATGATTGAGGGAGGACCTATCCCGGTAGAACAGTCTTACTCGAGATGATAGTATGCTATCTGGTTTACCTTTATCATCGTGTACTGCTTTAGGTGACCTGACAGGTCGCTATTGCACGTTGATAGAGCCCTTAGGATTCTTGCTTGACTGCCAGCAGTATGAGGGCGATCATATACGTGAGAGCTGGGGTCTACAAGCACATCCTTAAATGGTCCCTAGTCGTAGGAGTTTCGAGACAGGGCATCGATTCTCCAGAGTAGACTAGTGTATACAGTCGAGACCCCGACGAGGGGCAGTGGCCGGTCTCACAAGCCACTGGTGTCAGTTGGTTCACCTAAGATGTATACAGGTGCTCATTGGGTTATGAGTACACCGGACAGGACTCGCCGGGAACATGCTAGTTGGTCTTATACCTGACGTCAGATAGCAGTTCCCAGGTGACATGTGTACAGGTTAGTTCATCGACCTGGGGATCGTCATTTGTCTCGTGTGAGTTCCCACTGTACTTTGATTACTACCCTACCACGGCTCAAAGGAGTCGTGCAAACAGGTTTTAGTTGGGTACAGTCCCGAGCCACATGGAGGCAGTGAGCGGATCTTCAGGGGTTCGTCTCTCCCGGTATTGGGGGTGAGGTCGCGCTGTGTCTAGGAGAGCCATTACACGAAGTCCTTGGCCAAGGCAGGAGATTTACTGGTAGGTATTCCAGTAGTATCTCAGGGTGTTCTGGGCTACACACCGACACGACTTGTACCGCTTTTGGGGGTCTGACTTTTACCCACCCCTAGGCCCGACATGCGATGCTCATAGACGAACGGACCGGACTGTACGGATATTGTCACTGACAGGCTCAGTAGGGTGTCAGGATGAGTTCGCTCATCGACGTCCCTTTTGGTCAATAGCTGGTGGCCCATTACGTATTGGCTTATACCTCTGACGTGCTAGTGGTTAAATCCACAGCCATAGTATTGACGAGTCTTTAGAGTCCACCACACTTTCAGTTACTCAGCTTTCGGGCAAAACGCTGTAGAGGCCGTATGGAGATATGGCAGGGTCCGATCAGATACGTGCGGTATTGCACGGATCAGGATCGGACGGTTTGTACTAGTGGCCGTATGGTTATATGGCAGGGTTCGATCAGATACGTGCGGTATTGTACGGATCAGGATCGGACGGATATTACTAGCCGGCTTTGGTTTAAGCCGGATCCTAGTATAGTACAGTGTAGTTTTGTCTCATTGCATTTGTATCCGGACGGAATACAGATGCGGGTGTGTATGCACAGTATCGGGGTTTTCCTGTAATTTATTACGGGACCAGTTTTCTGGAGTTGCCAGTTTGCATTCCGTTCCGGCAGGTTTTCCTTTGTTCTTTCCCGGCCGGACTTTTCTGATGGAGGGGGTTATTTGCAAGTTTGCAAATAACACTTTGTGGAGGTTTTTCTTGCAAATGTATTAATTATGAAAGCATCTTTTGATACCATTCTTTTCTATCATCATCACTTGCTTTTTGTTGATTAGAAGTGATTAGAGTTTGATGTGAGATGGTTATGATGATGTTTTTGGATGTGGTCACCACTTGTGCTCCTACCATCACCTCCCTTCATGCTTCATATTCTTTCCTCCACCATTTCTAAGTGGATAAGTTTTTGATGGTTGAGAGAGAAGAAGATGAGAGCTTCATTTTGAGAGTGTAGCATTTTGATCTCTTTTCATGTTAAGAAAAATGCAAGCACCATTTTTCTTATCTTGTTTCCTCCATCATTTTCAAATGGCAATGAACCCAAATGAGACATAGCCTCTACACTACACTTCCTACAGCAAATCTTGGACGCGTCGACTCGCCAGCTTCGCACCCGAGTTGCCTCGGTATTGAGGTGGGAGCCCGTAAAAGATGCAGGCGATGTGGTGCCCTTCCGGCGAAGAGGCGACAACGAGGAGGTGACGGGCGAAGCATCCGCGGGAGATCGGAGTGGAGACAAAGACCGGAAGACTCGGATCAGTCGGTATATCTATTCCCTTTCTTCTTGTTAGCTAGACTAGTTAATGGTTACGATCCGGGTGTTTAGTGCGCGGTGGTGCCGGTTTGCTAAGTTCGCAAAATCAAAGTTTATCACCGTTTCCGCATTTGGCCGTCGGATTGACGACCGGGGCGCCGCCGTGCACTTACACTGGTATCAGAGCCTCGCCATTAACTTCGTCTAGCTTCGTTTGATGTGTTTTGCATTTCCGATCGACCAAAAATTCCAAAATCTATATTTTCCATCGCATCAGTTTTCAGTCGATTTTTTTCTGTCCCTAAAATTTTTTCAGGTTGTAGAAAACTGATGTACAAGAAATTCTAAGCATACTGGAAAAGTTCGACACAGTCAGTCGACCACTGTAGCGCGGAACCGCGGCCAAACCCCCCCTTGGGCCGCGGTTCCGCCGCACATTGGTGTCCTCACTGTGTACAAATTTTCCAGTGGGCTTCTGGGCTGTTTGAAGGGGTTTTGGAATATTAAAATTGGGCCAATTATTTCTGTGAGTGCTACAGTATTGCTTGGGGGCCCACTTGTTAATTATTTGATCGATCGGATATTTTAAACACATTTTTCACAGTATTTACATTATATCTGCGACCGTGAATGTCACTCGATCGGTAAATCCGGTCTAACTGCTATAGCCCAGTTAGACGGATTTGCGAACGTGACTTTCACGTTGATGTTCTGTGTTTTGCTGTGATGTTGCGGATCGGTCGGTGGGGATAGCCTGGATGCAATGCTAGTACAGTTGTTGTTGTATTATGTACATTTGATATTGCAGGGCGAGCGTCCGACATGTGGACTGCCGTCACTGTCTGTTTGTATTATTATTTTGGGGCACGACCAGGTTGCGGTCGATGTACCCGGTGTATGTATATTTTACTTTCTGTACTAGGGTTACCCCGCGGAGGGGTGCACGGATAGCCGGGTTCTAGAAGGCAACAAGCCCGCATCTCATGGCATTGGGACGGAGGGGGCTTCACTCCAGGATTGGCTGGCTATTCGCCGCACTCATAGGGGGTATAGGTTTTCATTGCACAGGCTATCCACACGACCAGGGGAACGTCGGGTTTCAGTAGTGGCTCTGTGAAACCCGGGGATCCCAGATATCTGTATTGTTCTGTGATGCTGTACATTTCTGTGATGTTGCATTTTATTCACGCCTTGAGCGAAATACTATATATTGGTATATATATTAGTAGATGTTGTATATGTTTTTCATCCGCGCTAGTCCAGTCCTCGCTCTGCCGTTAGTTAGCTAACCTAACGGGTGATGACGGGACCCAGTGGCGAATACGGATGGCATATACGTACGTCGGTATATTTTCGTTCTTTGTGGTGTGATCAATTGATGGGACTGCATTGATTCGGATCAATGCAAGTTAAACAAACCTAATCTGATGTTGTTGGAACACTTTTCAAAAAGCTGTTATTGCAAGGACGTTCACTTTTGTTTTGCATCGTGGTATTCATTTGGAATATCCTGCTCCTCAGTCGACGAGGCAAGGGCCGAGATCCCTTCACCGGGAGTGACCCCTTGGACAGAAGTTTGCGTCAGAGCATTAACTTCACTATAGCCGATTACTTTTGCTTTGCACCGTGGTATTCATTTGGAATATCCTGCACCCCATTCTACGGGGAAAGAGCCGAGATCCCTTCACCGGGAGTGACCTCTTTAGTAAAGGTTTTCGTCACTATATTTTCTAAAAAGCTATCCGTTCCTTCAACGATATCAAGTTCATTACGTTAAAGGTTTTCGCCAGAAACCATTCGTAGCCCTCCGTCATTTCAGACAGGTAGCACATAGTATTCATGCTATGTTTGTTGACCTTCGTCAAGGCATAGTGTTTGGTAGCTGCTTGTTGCCTTTCTGCAGCATAGATAGATGCGTTGGTTTGGGACAGTCGTATAGCCTTGTTGACCTTCGTCAAGGGCTTGTACGGGTGGGTTCAAATTAACCTGGACAATGACGGGTGGAACTTGACATGTGACTTATGATTTGTTGACCTTCGTCAAGGTCATAAGAGCATGGGGTAGAAATCACATCGGGAGTTTCAAAAGAACTGAAACTTGCCAGATATGCGCATACCTTCTGGAGTGTGATACCGTGAGCGGATTCCGTCACGTTATCATGCGATGAGAGTTGGATCCCGATTCCCACTGATGAGTTGGTTTACTCCTCGGATGACCCCGACTAATTCTTCTTTCAGGTTTGGAGGAGAATTTGAGGTACAGTGGGAGGTTTCCAGATTAGATAAAGTGATAACCATTCTGATCTAGGTTAGAGTGCACGCTGAGTGTTTCTTTTCTCTCTCTCTCTGGCAGCGGCCATTGACCCGACCCTAAGACTATGACTCGGTGACCAAGTTGACCGAACCTTCTTTAGACTGGCTTTTGGATTGTCAGAGTTGCAGACCTCATTGCCACTCCTACTTTTACCCTTTTCTCCGGGACACCCCGTATTACTACGATCGTCCACTTCCATTGGACAAAACCATCGTATGGTTAGATACGAACTCGAAGGAATTCGAGGATGGTTTCCGATTCTGGAGAAAACGGATAGGATTATTCAGCTGTCTTTTCCCTTTTACCTTCTCTCAAGTTATGAGTACTCCTTGGTTTAGGAGATAGTACACCTATTACGCAAATTGGATAGTCTTCTTCCAAATTTTAGGCTGGTGCCGAATAGTGGGGAATGAGGAAAACCAATTAGCATAACCATGGTGTGCAGAAGGTATTAAGATTAAGACAAAGTAAGGGATTAGTAAGAGGGCAAAGTAAATTGCGACTGATATTCACGACCAAACCAAGTATTTCTTCGCCAATCCTAAATCACCTTTGTATTTCTCCAGGACACTCCGTATCACTACGAAGATCCACAGTTTATTGGATACTCCATCGTATGGTTATATACGAACTCGAAAGGAACTTGTTCCAGTTCGGGGATGGATTCTGGTCCAGGAGAAATAGGAATAAGGTTTATTCAGTTGTCTTTTATCTTCACCTTCTCTCGCATTGCGAGTGCTCCTAGGGTTAGGACAGTACACCCATTATGCTTATTGGATAGTCTTCTTCCAAACCATAGGCTGGTGCCGAACGGTAGGGAAGGAAGAAAACCATTTGGCATAAGGGGTGTGCAGAAGGCAACGACTAAAGACATATAAAGGGATTTGGAGAGGTGGCAAAGAATTATGCGGTTATAGTTGTGAATCTGGATAATGGTAGAGGCATTACTAGGAATACCAGAATACCCCATCGAAACATTTCAATGTTTCAGTTCAACTGTGTACTGTTAAAAGAAAACTGATTTCCCGATTGGACACTTGCTCCAGGGTATGTATTTACCAGGTTTGATTCTCACATCTGTATGGTTTTACAGATGATGTGTGGGAGTAAGTTATTGGAAATTGGGTGATCATCCTCATTATATCGGGATTCGTTGTAATCGGTGATATTTGAGGAGATCACCTGGGCTGTTTGCCGGTCGGCAAATATTTGGTTTTGAATATCCGCTGTTGTGCACCAATTTCAAATTGATATATCTGTACGTCTATTTTCATAGAGTGAGATATACCTTTTGATATTATGTCGATGACATTTACCTATATCAGTGGATGGTTAGGTAAGGAGCATTAAACAGCGGTGTAATTCTTCTTAACCATAAGTACAGTTTTCAACCTACGACACACAGTGAAAGAGTTCTTAGACTCGGCGGACTTATACAGAGTATGTATGTTGTCCAGTGTCCATTAGGACAGAGGGGTTGGTCCTCATACTATATTCTGTTTACTTTTAACTTCTCTAGTTCTTAGACGTGTGTTTCGTAGAAACACAGGGTCTAAATTTTGAGGAGTTATAGGTATTTGAATAGAGTAGAGAACCAGGTGTAGCAAGTATCGGGAATCTTCAAGGTGATCGAAGATGTAGATACTTGTGTATGGTATTCAGTTGATAGTAATGATAAAGAGAAATTGCTTCTCTTTAAGGTTACTCATAATTGGAAGCATTCCTAAGTTGAGTAATGCTGATCGGCCTCTCTCCATTTAGTTGACATGCACTGGAGATAGCTGCATGATTTGAATCTGGTTCAATTAAATCAGTGCCTCTGGTTCTATATTGGATATAGAACAGTTCATATCTTAACGATGTTAAGGTACGGGGAGTTGTCCGGCTTATGATTAAAACCAAACACTGGACAACTCAAGGCACGTTTCTGTAATGGCTGTTTGTGGGTTGACCCAGGCTATGACGAGGGTTAACTTTCTACCATAAGAAAGATCAATAGTGATATTGTTCTTGACTCGCCACAGTTTTAATAAAAATGGATTTTTTCAGAAAACAGTAGTGGGAGTATGGTAGAACTGGAAGTGATTCCAGAACCGCAAACGATTACTGAAGATTTGATAAGGAACCTAAAGATTCAATCTGATTTGACATTCCATTGGCCACTCCGCAGATAAGGTGGGTAACTTCAGGCACCCGAGAGGTACTCCGGTAGCCTCAAGGATGGTGACAGGGAAGTTCTTGTTTACCCACACTGGCCATTGTTGTTGTTCCAGGCTGCGAGACCCGGCAGGAGGATGAGTATAGCGTCGTTCTAAACTAGCTTTAGAAGTGCACATCTATATGACTCTGCCAGAGGGTTGTCGTAGTCAGTGGGAGCAGCGGAAGCATTGGTGGACATCAGGCTTATGTCTATTTATAGACTAAAGCAGATGTAGCGGAGATAGATCATCTATTTCTGATGTGACAGTCATAGGTTTGACGTCATCAGAATAGGGGATGGATCTGTTGAGAAGGTAGTAGGAAGTGATATTCCTATACTACGATCGGTTATACTTTGGTCGTCACACAGTGTTTTCTCCACAAGGGACTTGGACACAATATCAGACATACTGGTTACTAGATCTATGGTTTTAGATCTAGATTTGGGTGGTTTCCCAATCAGGGTACTTTGACAGCATTCTAAGAGTATTTAGAATGGACGACTCCTGGCACGGTAGTGTACCTGCAGGTGATGGAGTCACCCTCTCTAAAGGTGTCTTATAGACTAAAGGGGAGAGGGATGCGCATGATTGGCAGATCACTTGCTTAGGCAATTGAGTCAATCATGAGATGTCAAGTACCACACCAGATGTTGTTCTTGCACGAGATGCAATAAGTTGACATTGATCCAATTCTGGAGAAACAGTAGGAAGCAGTTTTAGAACATAAGTGGATGTTCTAGGGATATGATAACGACAGCCTCATTGGGAGAAAGTTATCATTCCAGGATTCCAAGGTGACATGGACGACAAGGAGGTTGTCAGAGTTTTAGTTTTTCCTTCTGATGAGGGACAGTATTTTGGACAGGTGATCCAAGGAAATACTGAGGGAGGCATGGCGCAGGATACTGATTAAGTTCAGTTGACGATACAGTCTAAGAAGTTTGGATTTGGAGTTCATTTATGAGCTCGGTCCCATCAGACATCCAGACACTCTAAGACAGGTATTGCTCATTTCGGGAGATGGCTTTCTCCGCGAACTTGAGATATAGAGAGACATAGAAAGAAACTTCAGAGCGGATCCACTCGCTGAGGCTATTCCTCGAACGCAATAGTCTCGCAAACGAGCTTTGTGAGACTGACTAGTAGAGGAGTTGGGTGTTCGGTATCACACGGGCTGTGAGTATGCGACATCGCAATAATTAGCCTTGAGTGCAAGTGGGAGATTATTAGAGATAGTGCCCTCAGAGTCAATTATTGGATCACAGGCACATGATTGCAATGATTGAGGGAGGACCTATCCCGGTAGAACAGTCTTACTCGAGATGATAGTATGCTATCTGGTTTACCTTTATCATCGTGTACTGCTTTAGGTGACCTGACAGGTCGCTATTGCACGTTGATAGAGCCCCTAGGATTCTTGCTTGACTGCCAGCAGTATGAGGGCGATCATATACGTGAGAGCTGGGGTCTACAAGCACATCCTTAAATGGTCCCTAGTCGTAGGAGTTTCGAGACAGGGCATCGATTCTCCAGAGTAGACTAGTGTATACAGTCGAGACCCCGACGAGGGGCGGTGGCCGGTCTCACAAGCCACTGGTGTCAGTTGGTTCACCTAAGATGTATACAGGTGCTCATTGGGTTATGAGTACACCGGACAGGACTCGCCGGGAACATGCTAGTTGGTCTTATACCTGACGTCAGATAGCAGTTCCCAGGTGACATGTGTACAGGTTAGTTCATCGACCTGGGGATCGTCATTTGTCTCGTGTGAGTTCCCACTGTACTTTGATTACTACCCTACCACGGCTCAAAGGAGTCGTGCAAACAGGTTTTAGTTGGGTACAGTCCCGAGCCACATGGAGGCAGTGAGCGGATCTTCAGGGGTTCGTCTCTCCCGGTATTGGGGGTGAGGTCGCGCTGTGTCTAGGAGAGCCATTACACGAAGTCCTTGGCCAAGGCAGGAGATTTACTGGTAGGTATTCCAGTAGTATCTCAGGGTGTTCTGGGCTACACACCGACACGACTTGTACCGCTTTTGGGGGTCTGACTTTTACCCACCCCTAGGCCCGACATGCGATGCTCATAGACGAACGGACCGGACTGTACGGATATTGTCACTGACAGGCTCAGTAGGGTGTCAGGATGAGTTCGCTCATCGACGTCCCTTTTGGTCAATAGCTGGTGGCCCGTTACGTATTGGCTTATACCTCTGACGTGCTAGTGGTTAAATCCACAGCCATAGTATTGACGAGTCTTTAGAGTCCACCACACTTTCAGTTACTCAGCTTTCGGGCAAAACGCTGTAGAGGCCGTATGGAGATATGGCAGGGTCCGATCAGATACGTGCGGTATTGCACGGATCAGGATCGGACGGTTTGTACTAGTGGCCGTATGGTTATATGGCAGGGTTCGATCAGATACGTGCGGTATTGTACGGATCAGGATCGGACGGATATTACTAGCCGGCTTTGGTTTAAGCCGGATCCTAGTATAGTACAGTGTAGTTTTGTCTCATTGCATTTGTATCCGGACGGAATACAGATGCGGGTGTGTATGCACAGTATCGGGGTTTTCCTGTAATTTATTACGGGACCAGTTTTCTGGAGTTGCCAGTTTGCATTCCGTTCCGGCAGGTTTTCCTTTGTTCTTTCCCGGCCGGACTTTTCTGATGGAGGGGGTTATTTGCAAGTTTACAAATAACACTTTGTGGAGGTTTTTCTTGCAAATGTATTAATTATGAAAGCATCTTTTGATACCATTCTTTTCTATCATCATCACTTGTTTTTTGTTGATTAGAAGTGATTAGAGTTTGATGTGAGATGGTTATGATGATGTTTTTGGATGTGGTCACCACTTGTGCTCCTACCATCACCTCCCTTCATGCTTCATATTCTTTCCTCCACCATTTCTAAGTGGATAAGTTTTTGATGGTTGAGAGAGAAGAAGATGAGAGCTTCATTTTGAGAGTGTAGCATTTTGATCTCTTTTCATGTTAAGAAAAATGCAAGCACCATTTTTCTTATCTTGTTTCCTCCATCATTTTCAAATGGCAACGAACCCAAATGAGACATAGCCTCTACACTACACTTCCTACAGCAAATCTTGGACGCGTCGACTCGCCAGCTTCGCGCCCGAGTTGCCTCGGTATTGAGGTGGGAGCCCGTAAAAGATGCAGGCGATGTGGTGCCCTTCCGGCGAAGAGGCGACAACGAGGAGGTGACGGGCGAAGCATCCGCGGGAGATCGGAGTGGAGACAAAGACCGGAAGACTCGGATCAGTCGGTATATTTATTCCCTGTCTTCTTGTTAGCTAGACTAGTTAATGGTTACGATCCGGGTGTTTAGTGCACGGTGGTGCCGGTTTGCTAAGTTCGCAAAATCAAAGTTTATCACCGTTTCCGCATTTGGCCGTCGGATTGACGACCGGGGCGCCGCCGTCCACTTACACTGGTATCAGAGCCTCGCCATTAACTTCGTCTAGCTTCGTTTGATGTGTTTTGCATTTCCGATCGACCAAAAATTCCAAAATCTATATTTTCCTTCGCATCAGTTTTCTGTCGATTTTTTTCTGTCCCTAAAATTTTTTCAGGTTGTAGAAAACTGATGTACAAGAAATTCTAAGCATACTGGAAAAGTTCGACACAGTCAGTCGACCACTGTAGCGCGGAACCGCGGCCAAACCCCCCCTTGGGCCGCGGTTCCGCCGCACATTGGTGTCCTCACTGTGTACAAATTTTCCAGTGGGCTTCTGGGCTGTTTGAAGGGGTTTTGGAATATTAAAATTGGGCCAATTATTTCTGTGAGTGCTACAGTATTGCTTGGGGGCCCACTTGTTAATTATTTGATCGATCGGATATTTTAAACACATTTTTCACAGTATTTACATTATATCTGCGACCGTGAATGTCACTCGATCGGTAAATCCGGTCTAACTGCTATAGCCCAGTTAGACGGATTTGCGAACGTGACTTTCACGTTGATGTTCTGTGTTTTGCTGTGATGTTGCGGATCGGTCGGTGGGGATAGCCTGGATGCAATGCTAGTACAGTTGTTGTTGTATTATGTACATTTGATATTGCAGGGCGAGCGTCCGACATGTGGACTGCCGTCACTGTCTGTTTGTATTATTATTTTGGGGCACGACCAGGTTGCGGTCGATGTACCCGGTGTATGTATATTTTACTTTCTGTACTAGGGTTACCCCGCGGAGGGGTGCACGGATAGCCGGGTTCTAGAAGGCAACAAGCCCGCATCTCATGGCATTGGGACGGAGGGGGCTTCACTCCAGGATTGGCTGGCTATTCGCCGCACTCGTAGGGGGTATAGGTTTTCATTGCACAGGCTATCCACACGACCAGGGGAACGTCGGGTTTCAGTAGTGGCTCTGTGAAACCCGGGGATCCCAGATATCTGTATTGTTCTGTGATGCTGTACATTTCTGTGATGTTGCATTTTATTCACGCCTTGAGCGAAATACTATATATTGGTATATATATTAGTAGATGTTGTATATGTTTTTCATCCGCGCTAGTCCAGTCCCCGCTCTGCCGTTAGTTAGCTAACCTAACGGGTGATGACGGGACCCAGTGGCGAATACGGATGGCATATACGTACGTCGGTATATTTTCGTTCTTTGTGGTGTGATCAATTGATGGGACTGCATTGATTCGGATCAATGCAAGTTAAACAAACCTAATCTGATGTTGTTGGAACACTTTTCAAAAAGCTGTTATTGCAAGGACGTTCACTTTTGTTTTGCATCGTGGTATTCATTTGGAATATCCTGCTCCTCAGTCGACGAGGCAAGGGCCGAGATCCCTTCACCGGGAGTGACCCCTTGGACAGAAGTTTGCGTCAGAGCATTAACTTCACTATAGCCGATTACTTTTGCTTTGCACCGTGGTATTCATTTGGAATATCCTGCACCCCATTCTACGGGGAAAGAGCCGAGATCCCTTCACCGGGAGTGACCTCTTTAGTAAAGGTTTTCGTCACTATATTTTCTAAAAAGCTATCCGTTCCTTCAACGATATCAAGTTCATTACGTTAAAGGTTTTCGCCAGAAACCATTCGTAGCCCTCCGTCATTTCAGACAGGTAGCACATAGTATTCATGCTATGTTTGTTGACCTTCGTCAAGGCATAGTGTTTGGTAGCTGCTTGTTGCCTTTCTGCAGCATAGATAGATGCGTTGGTTTGGGACAGTCGTATAGCCTTGTTGACCTTCGTCAAGGGCTTGTACGGGTGGGTTCAAATTAACCTGGACAATGACGGGTGGAACTTGACATGTGACTTATGATTTGTTGACCTTCGTCAAGGTCATAAGAGCATGGGGTAGAAATCACATCGGGAGTTTCAAAAGAACTGAAACTTGCCAGATATGCGCATACCTTCTGGAGTGTGATACCGTGAGCGGATTCCGTCACGTTATCATGCGATGAGAGTTGGATCCCGATTCCCACTGATGAGTTGGTTTACTCCTCGGATGACCCCGACTAATTCTTCTTTCAGGTTTGGAGGAGAATTTGAGGTACAGTGGGAGGTTTCCAGATTAGATAAAGTGATAACCATTCTGATCTAGGTTAGAGTGCACGCTGAGTGTTTCTTTTCTCTCTCTCTCTGGCAGCGGCCATTGACCCGACCCTAAGACTATGACTCGGTGACCAAGTTGACCGAACCTTCTTTACACTGGCTTTTGGATTGTCAGAGTTGCAGACCTCATTGCCACTCCTACTTTTACCCTTTTCTCCGGGACACCCCGTATTACTACGATCGTCCACTTCCATTGGACAAAACCATCGTATGGTTAGATACGAACTCGAAGGAATTCGAGGATGGTTTCCGATTCTGGAGAAAACGGATAGGATTATTCAGCTGTCTTTTCCCTTTTACCTTCTCTCAAGTTATGAGTACTCCTTGGTTTAGGAGATAGTACACCTATTACGCAAATTGGATAGTCTTCTTCCAAATTTTAGGCTGGTGCCGAATAGTGGGGAATGAGGAAAACCAATTAGCATAACCATGGTGTGCAGAAGGTATTAAGATTAAGACAAAGTAAGGGATTAGTAAGAGGGCAAAGTAAATTGCGACTGATATTCACGACCAAACCAAGTATTTCTTCGCCAATCCTAAATCACCTTTGTATTTCTCCAGGACACTCCGTATCACTACGAAGATCCACAGTTTATTGGATACTCCATCGTATGGTTATATACGAACTCGAAAGGAACTTGTTCCAGTTCGGGGATGGATTCTGGTCCAGGAGAAATAGGAATAAGGTTTATTCAGTTGTCTTTTATCTTCACCTTCTCTCGCATTGCGAGTGCTCCTAGGGTTAGGACAGTACACCCATTATGCTTATTGGATAGTCTTCTTCCAAACCATAGGCTGGTGCCGAACGGTAGGGAAGGAAGAAAACCATTTGGCATAAGGGGTGTGCAGAAGGCAACGACTAAAGACATATAAAGGGATTTGGAGAGGTGGCAAAGAATTATGCGGTTATAGTTGTGAATCTGGATAATGGTAGAGGCATTACTAGGAATACCAGGATACCCCATCGAAACATTTCAATGTTTCAGTTCAACTGTGTACTGTTAAAAGAAAACTGATTTCCCGATTGGACACTTGCTCCAGGGTATGTATTTACCAGGTTTGATTCTCACATCTGTATGGTTTTACAGATGATGAGTGGGAGTAAGTTATTGGGAATTGGGTGATCATCCTCATTATATCGGGATTCGTTGTAATCGGTGATATTTGAGGAGATCACCTGGGCTGTTTGCCGGTCGGCAAATATTTGGTTTTGAATATCCGCTGTTGTGCACCAATTTCAAATTGATATATCTGTACGTCTATTTTCATAGAGTGAGATATACCTTTTGATATTATGTCGATGACATTTACCTATATCAGTGGATGGTTAGGTAAGGAGCATTAAACAGCGGTGTAATTCTTCTTAACCATAAGTACAGTTTTCAACCTACGACACACAGTGAAAGAGTTCTTAGACTCGGCGGACTTATACAGAGTATGTATGTTGTCCAGTGTCCATTAGGACAGAGGGGTTGGTTCTCATACTATATTCTGTTTACTTTTAACTTCTCTAGTTCTTAGACGTGTGTTTCGTAGAAACACAGGGTCTAAATTTTGAGGAGTTATAGGTATTTGAATAGAGTAGAGAACCAGGTGTAGCAAGTATCGGGAATCTTCAAGGTGATCGAAGATGTAGATACTTGTGTATGGTATTCAGTTGATAGTAATGATAAAGAGAAATTGCTTCTCTTTCAGGTTACTCATAATTGGAAGCATTCCTAAGTTGAGTAATGCTGATCGGTCTCTCTCCATTTAGTTGACATGCACTGGAGATAGCTGCATGATTTGAATCTGGTTCAATTAAATCAGTGCCTCTGGTTCTATATTGGATATAGAACAGTTCATATCTTAACGATGTTAAGGTACGGGGAGTTGTCCGGCTTATGATTAAAACCAAACACTGGACAACTCAAGGCACGTTTCTGTAATGGCTGTTTGTGGGTTGACCCAGGCTATGACGAGGGTTAACTTTCTACCATAAGAAAGATCAATAGTGATATTGTTCTTGACTCGCCACAGTTTTAATAAAAATGGATTTTTTCAGAAAACAGTAGTGGGAGTATGGTAGAACTGGAAGTGATTCCAGAACCGCAAACGATTACTGAAGATTTGATAAGGAACCTAAAGATTCAATCTGATTTGACATTCCATTGGCCACTCCGCAGATAAGGTGGGTAACTTCAGGCACCCGAGAGGTACTCCGGTAGCCTCAAGGATGGTGACAGGGAAGTTCTTGTTTACCCACACTGGCCATTGTTGTTGTTCCAGGCTGCGAGACCCGGCAGGAGGATGAGCATAGCGTCGTTCTAAACTAGCTTTAGAAGTACACATCTATATGACTCTGCCAGAGGGTTGTCGTAGTCAGTGGGAGCAGCGGAAGCATTGGTGGACATCAGGCTTATGTCTATTTATAGACTAAAGCAGATGTAGTGGAGATAGATCATCTATTTCTGATGTGACAGTCATAGGTTTGACGTCATCAGAATAGGGGATGGATCTGTTGAGAAGGTAGTAGGAAGTGATATTCCTATACTACGATCGGTTATACTTTGGTCGTCACACAGTGTTTTCTCCACAAGGGACTTGGACACAATATCAGACATACTGGTTACTAGATCTATGGTTTTAGATCTAGATTTGGGTGGTTTCCCAATCAGGGTACTTTGACAGCATTCTAAGAGTATTTAGAATGGACGACTCCTGGCACGGTAGTGTACCTGCAGGTGATGGAGTCACCCTCTCTAAAGGTGTCTTATAGACTAAAGGGGAGAGGGATGCGCATGATTGGCAGATCACTTGCTTAGGCAATTGAGTCAATCATGAGATGTCAAGTACCACACCAGATGTTGTTCTTGCACGAGATGCAATAAGTTGACATTGATCCAATTCTGGAGAAACAGTAGGAAGCAGTTTTAGAACATAAGTGGATGTTCTAGGGATATGATAACGACAGCCTCATTGGGAGAAAGTTATCATTCTAGGATTCCAAGGTGACATGGACGACAAGGAGGTTGTCAGAGTTTTAGTTTTTCCTTCTGATGAGGGACAGTATTTTGGACAGGTGATCCAAGGCAATACTGAGGGAGGCATGGCGCAGGATACTGATTAAGTTCAGTTGACGATACAGTCTAAGAAGTTTGGATTTGGAGTACATTTATGAGCTCGGTCCCATCAGACATCCAGACACTCTAAGACAGGTATTGCTCATTTCGGGAGATGGCTTTCTCCGCGAACTTGAGATATAGAGAGACATAGAAAGAAACTTCAGAGCGGATCCACTCGCTGAGGCTATTCCTCGAACGCAATAGTCTCGCAAACGAGCTTTGTGAGACTGACTAGTAGAGGAGTTGGGTGTTCGGTATCACACGGGCTGTAAGTATGCGACATCGCAATAATTAGCCTTGAGTGCAAGTGGGAGATTGTTGGAGATAGTGCCCTCAGAGTCAATTATTGGATCACAGGCACGTGATTGCAATGATTGAGGGAGGACCTATCCCGGTAGAACAGTCTTACTCGAGATGATAGTATGCTATCTGGTTTACCTTTATCATCGTGTACTGCTTTAGGTGACCTGACAGGTCGCTATTGCACGTTGATAGAGCCCCTAGGATTCTTGCTTGACTGCCAGCAGTATGAGGGCGATCATATACGTGAGAGCTGGGGTCTACAAGCACATCCTTAAATGGTCCCTAGTCGTAGGAGTTTCGAGACAGGGCATCGATTCTCCAGAGTAGACTAGTGTATACAGTCGAGACCCCGACGAGGGGCGGTGGCCGGTCTCACAAGCCACTGGTGTCAGTTGGTTCACCTAAGATGTATACAGGTGCTCATTGGGTTATGAGTACACCGGACAGGACTCGCCGGGAACATGCTAGTTGGTCTTATACCTGACGTCAGATAGCAGTTCCCAGGTGACATGTGTACAGGTTAGTTCATCGACCTGGGGATCGTCATTTGTCTCGTGTGAGTTCCCACTGTACTTTGATTACTACCCTACCACGGCTCAAAGGAGTCGTGCAAACAGGTTTTAGTTGGGTACAGTCCCGAGCCACATGGAGGCAGTGAGCGGATCTTCAGGGGTTCGTCTCTCCCGGTATTGGGGGTGAGGTCGCGCTGTGTCTAGGAGAGCCATTACACGAAGTCCTTGGCCAAGGCAGGAGATTTACTGGTAGGTATTCCAGTAGTATCTCAGGGTGTTCTGGGCTACACACGAACTTGTACCGCTTTTGGGGGTCTGACTTTTACCCACCCCCTAGGCCCGACATGCGATGCTCATAGACGAATGGACCGGACTGTACGGATATTGTCACTGACAGGATCAGTAGGGTGTCAGGATGAGTTCGCTCATCGACGTCCCTTTTGGTCAATAGCTGGTGGCCCGTTACGTATTGGCTTATACCTCTGACGTGCTAGTGGTTAAATCCACAGCCATAGTATTGACGAGTCTTTAGAGTCCACCACACTTTCAGTTACTCAGCTTTCGGGCAAAACGCTGTAGAGGCCGTATGGAGATATGGCAGGGTCCGATCAGATACGTGCGGTATTGCACGGATCAGGATCGGACGGTTTGTACTAGTGGCCGTATGGTTATATGGCAGGGTTCGATCAGATACGTGCTGTATTGTACGGATCAGGATCGGACGGATATTACTAGCCGGCTTTGGTTTAAGCCGGATCCTAGTATAGTACAGTGTAGTTTTGTCTCATTGCATTTGTATCCGGACGGAATACAGATGCGGGTGTGTATGCACAGTATCGGGGTTTTCCTGTAATTTATTACGGGACCAGTTTTCTGGAGTTGCCAGTTTGCATTCCGTTCCGGCCGGTTTTCCTTTGTTCTTTCCCGGCCGGACTTTTCTGATGGAGGGGGTTATTTGCAAGTTTGCAAATAACACTTTGTGGAGGTTTTTCTTGCAAATGTATTAATTATGAAAGCATCTTTTGATACCATTCTTTTCTATCATAATCACTTGCTTTTTGTTGATTAGAAGTGATTAGAGTTTGATGTGAGATGGTTATGATGATGTTTTTGGATGTGGTCACCACTTGTGCTCCTACCATCACCTCCCTTCATGCTTCATATTCTTTCCTCCACCATTTCTAAGTGGATAAGTTTTTGATGGTTGAGAGAGAAGAAGATGAGAGCTTCATTTTGAGAGTGTAGCATTTTGATCTCTTTTCATGTTAAGAAAAATGCAAGCACCATTTTTCTTATCTTGTTTCCTCCATCATTTTCAAATGGCAACGAACCCAAATGAGACATAGCCTCTACACTACACTTCCTATAGCAAATCTTGGACGCGTCGACTCGCCAGCTTCGCGCCCAAGTTGCCTCGGTATTGAGGTGGGAGCCCGTAAAAGATGCAGGCGATGTGGTGCCCTTCCGGCGAAGAGGCGACAACGAGGAGGTGACGGACGAAGCATCCGCGGGAGATCGGAGTGGAGACAAAGACCGGAGGACTCGGATCAGTCGGTATATCTCTTCCCTTTCTTCTTGTTAGCTAGACTAGTTAATGGTTACGATCCGGGTGTTTAGTGCGCGGTGGTGCCGGTTTGCTAAGTTCGCAAAATCAAAGTTTATCACCGTTTCCGCATTTGGCCGTCGGATTGACGACCGGGGCGCCGCCGTGCACTTACAGGACGGACTCGCCGAGAACTCCCAAATGGTATTATACCTCACGTCAGATGGCAGTTTTCAGGTGACACTTATGCAGGTTTGTCTGTAGACCCGAGATCGTCATAGAGTCTTGTGTGATTCCCACTGTGCTTTGATTTCCACCTTACCACGTCCATGAGGGCATGCAAAACGGTGGTTTTTGGGTACAGTCCCGAGTCACATGGAGGCAATGAGCGATAGGAGGGGTTTCGTCTCTCTCTGTATTGGGGGTTGATGTTGCGCTGTGCTCGATTGGCCGTAACAGGGAAGTCCCTGGCCAGGGCTGATTCAGAGATTTACTGGTAAGTGTTACTAGTAGTTTCTTGACCCGTTATGAGCCTCACATCGGCACGACTTATCGGATATTCGGGTCTGACGTTTACCACCCCTAGACTTAATATGCGACATATCAGACGAGGAGACCGGATTGTACGGGAAGTGTTGCCGGTTGGCTCGACGGGAGTTGTAGCAGGTTCGCTTGTTCTCTTCTGATCGCTCAATACCCGGGTGGCCGTTACGTTTAGCTGACCGCTTGCGGCTTGGGATGCTTGATATGATCATCACCCACTGCCGGCGTATTGACGAGTCTTAGAGTCCCACAATGGAGTTACCTAGTCCAGGCGAAACGTTGTGGTGCGCGTATGCGATATGCGCATGGACCCGATTAAAATGCGCGTATAGGATACCGTATATTGATCGGGCGGCTTGCTTTTGGTTAGGGTCATATGTGATATGACCGGATTGATAAATCAAGTGTTGATTTATCATTTAACCATTAGTTTCTCACTAGAAATCCTTTCTTGTATTTGATGGATGTATGCATGCATGTATGTTCTCTTTTTAGATTCATACACATATGGATGTACATACACACACACATACATACATACATACATCCTTCATGGTTGTACATACATGAAAATGGTGGCAATATAAGACTCACACCATGGTTTTATATATGGTTTTTAGTGCATTTGATTTAAAGCAAAAAGGAAAAAGGAAAATGGTTATGATTGATTTGTTTCTACACTCTTCTTTTGACCTAACCATTCTCACCCACCTTTTAACCTTGGATAAACTTTCCTTTTGTGTTTTAACTCAAGTTCAATAATATATTCATTGTTTAAACCATGGTTTGAGATGAGAACATGAAAATATATATTCATATATTTTTATTTTTCTAAAACAAGAGTTATTCTTTTCACTCTTGTAAAAGATATAGCCATCATATTCTTCTTCCTCTCTCATTTTGCTCTCTAGATTTTTGTAGTGAGCAATATACTCATCAAGTTAGGATTTTGAAGTGAGAAAGAGAACCACAACATCATTCTACACAAGTCTAGCCCACTTGTTTGGAGTGTTAGCTTCATTTCATTCTCTTGATCGGGTGAAATTGCAACCTTGGACAAAGCGGACTCCGGGTGGATCATCGGTGACCTAGAGGAGTTCAAGCGGACCCGTTTCCAAACCCCAAGTAGCCGAGGAGTCTAGCGTAGGGAGCTATAAAGGTTGTACTCTCAAAACCCTAGCTTTTCTTGCTTATGTTGATATGCAAAATTTCGAAACCCTAATTTTCTAGGAACGATTCAATGATCGTTAATTTAGCACCCTAAAAAATTCCATCTTTGGTACATGTGATGCTTCCAATCCCTTCATGAGGTGCTAGGCTAACCCAACAATATGTACTTCATTTGTATAGAATTCATATCTAGTTTTAAGTGAGACATGTACATGATGATTAGATCCGTACGACATGGATAGGATTTGATGAGTTTGTACGAGGGATCATGTCGTACTTGAGATGATATGGATATAGCGATATGATAATATATAATACGAGGATTTATACGTATTGGGAATGATGAAATTTGTATGCCGAATAACGGCCAATTTATCCTTTGACTCGTAAAGTTAGGTTATATTCTGTTTTAGGATGTAATACATGTGTGAGCTATATTCTTTTAAAAACTATGATTCGTTGTCTTTTAAATTAAAATACTAGGATGCGTGCCAGTTTCTAAAACGGATATCTATTTTAAATCTAGGGCAGCTTCCTTATATCAAACTTAACGTTTCGATCATTTCTAAAGATAATGGTATAGCTCATAGCAAGAAATTACAATAGTTACGTTTAGATTACTTTACATGTTTGCATTATATTATCTATATTATACGTTTCTGCGTTACGCACACTCTGATAGAACACTGCACAGCTACCAATGAGTACTATGCTGCACAAGCACGTGAATGTACGTTACACTACACCTCATTGGTACTGCCATGTCACTATAGAACCGTGTTGTTATATATGTATTAAAATAAATAGGTTGTTACACTGTAGAACACTTGCAAAAATACTAATGATTTCCATGTTGCACGAGCACAGACGCATATGCTACACTACACAATATTGGTAGTACCATGTCACAGTAGAATTGAAATCTATGTATATATGATATAATTACGTAGTCTTCTTTATTCCTGTTGTAAATTACGAATATTACTAATATAAATGCTGTATTTGATTCTTTGCATTTTCTGGGTATTTTACTCCTAATGATATATATCGGTGGTATGGGACACTGTTATATATGTATATATATAATATATCATCAATATAATCTATGGAAGTATTCTTATTCCTTACCTGATATTTTAATATGATGAGTTATACGTCCACCATGAGTTTTGTGTTTTCTGATTTTATTCCGAACCGAGTTGGGGGTCATACAGTTACGGATTTACAAGTTATCCAGACTGAGTTGGTGGTCATACAGTTGGATACATGGTGGACCCGGTCGGGGCCGAGGGGAAAGATAGCCGCATTATAGGCGGGGAGCTTAACGAGGATACTCGATTTCGGAGATAGAAATGAGCACGGTGGATATCCATGGGATACTGATCGTAGCTAGGATATCGGATGGCAATCATCTGTTGAGATGGTGTCGACGGTATCTGCATTTACGTGTCGATGATGGACACGAGAGATTTCGGATTTCGATATCGATGCTGGACATCTCTATATATATTGATATGATCATTATCATGAGGTACACAGTTAGATATTATTTAGTGGATTCAACAAGGACTGATCCGGAGGACAGTACCTGCATATATTTGTACAGACATTCATATATAAAAAGGGATTCCAACACGAACTATAGATTCATGATTTGACTCATATGACATTGAGATATTATACTTGGGATTGCATGATAGTTAGTATTGCACATATGCTTATTGTAAGTCCACGTTGCCCGCCCCGGTGCTTATGGGGAGGCGGAAACGGTATAAAAAATCAATTTTTAGAACTCAAGGCAACATGGACTAAAAGGAGGATCTTTGCTAAACAAAAACTAACAACCATGCTAAGAGATTTGGCTACTCGGTTAAAGGGTTATACCTAAGTCTTGAACTCCTTCTCTTCTTGCTCCTTGGAGTGGGATGAACGGGTCGTCCTCGTCACCTTCTCTTGCCGAAGAAAGATCCACCCGAGGGCCTCTACATTTGGCTCCTACCTTAACCTAGAGGTAACTAAAGTTCTTGGTGTGCTAAACCTAGAACCTTAGGATGAGTAGAGAGTAATTTTGGTGTTTTATCTCAAAAGCAAAATGGTTCTCAACTCATGAGAGGGGAGAGCTTTGAGAGAGTGGAAGAGGATGAGAGAGAATGAGCATGAGAGAGAATGAGGATAATATCAACCATCCTCACATATATGTGAATAATGATAATTAAATAATTAATCGAAGATAATAGTGATGGTTAACTTGAAATGACCATTATCATTTCACATTAATGAATTTTGCAAGAATCAAAGAGCATCTTTCATGTGAAATGATGATGGTCAATTTGTCAACATAGGTCAACAAGTCAACCATAGTCAAATGGTCAACAACCCTAACCATAACACAATTATAATTAATTAATATTAATAATCATATTTCACATATACATTAGGGTTAAGAAAAAGACAACGGTCATCAACCCTAATGAAAGTTCTCTGCCTCTGCCTCAGTCAACTGTGCATACACACCCGTATCCATGTTCCGAGGAACACGAATACAATGAGATAAAACAAATCACAAAACATATACTAGGATCTGGCTTAAACCAAAGCTCGCTAGTATTAACTGTTCGGACACCAAACGTGCACAAGTGCGCGGATGTGAACGAACCCCGTCGCAAAACCATGCGACCTCTACTCTGTTTTGCTCAAAGGCGAATAACCCTCTGTGTGGGACTCTAAAGACTCGACACTACGCTGGCAGTGGGTTTAACCACAGGCCGCAAGAGGTACTAGATGTACGTAACGGTCCCCAGGTAGATGCCGATAAGAAGACTGACGAGGTGAACCCATCTGAACTCCTACTGAGCCTGAATGTGACAATCTTCGTACAGTCCGGTCTGTTCATCTGAGAATATCGCATGGTGGGCCTAGGGGGCGGTAAACGTCAGTCCCCTAATAGCGGTACAAGTCGTGTCGGAGTGTAGCCCAGAACACCCTGAGATAATACTGGAAACCTACCAGTATATCTCGCTTGCCCTGGCCAGGGACTTTGTGTAATGGCTCTCCTAGACACAGCGCGATATCAACCCCCAATATCGGGAGAGACGAATCCTGTCTAACCATCACTGCCTCCAAGTGCTTCGGGATTGCACCCAATTGCTACCTGTTTACACGACTCCTTTGAGCCGTGGTAGGGTAGCAATATAAGAACAGTGGGAACACACTCGAGGCGAAGTGACAGTGTCAAGTCAACGGACTAAGCTGTACTCATATCACCTGGGAACTGATAACTGACGATAGGTATAATACCAACCAACAGTTACCGACGAGTCATGTCCAGTGTACTCGTAACCTAATGAGCACCCGCATACTATCTCAAGTACGACGTACTGACGGCTGTAGGACAGACCGTCTCCCATGCTGGGATGAGAAGCGCATACGCTAGTTTACTCCGGAGTATCGATGCCCTGTCTCGATAGTCCTACGACTAGGGACCTGCATAAGGATGTGCTTGTGGATTACCCAGCCCCCACGAGTGTGATTGCCATCACAACGCTGGTAATCAAGCAAAGATCCTAAGGGCTCCACTAATGTGTAAAGGCGATATGCTATAAGAAACACATGCACACATTAAAGTAGAAACAAACCAAGTAGCATACTACTATTTTGAGCAAGATTGTCTATACAACTGTGAATATCCCAAGAATCCATTAAGTAATATACAAACTAGTATGATACAGTAATGGCCTCTAGGGCATATACACTAACACTTATCATATAGTATATTGGTACAGATTATGATAGGACTATATTTATGACGTAGGTATCGTTATACATTTCGATTTCTACCTTTAGATGTACTTTTATTCACTGAGTTGGCAACTCATCCCCGTTATGCCACAGTTTCTTGCAGGTTTTACCGCTCGGATTATCAGCGGCTTGGGCACACATTCTTTTCGGGGATTGATTGGTTAGTGGGTTATTATTGTACCATACTCACTCTTGATTATTCGTATATTCTTGTATCTAGTGGAAACTCCATCAACTTAGAAATGGTATATTATGGACTTAGAAGTAAGACTTGGAGTTTATGTATGGTGATGTCGCACTCTTTGGAGTCGATTTCTTATTTAGATTGTTGATTGCTTCATCGTTTGGACGTGGAGACTAGATTCGGTGGGGATGCTATTTTATTATTATGTTGTATCAGGTTTTTATAAAAATGTAAAGGCGGTGATGTCAAGTTTCAAAACGTCATAAATGTTTTTCAACATACTTAGTTAAAAATTTATATGCTATTTTTAAACTGATTTCATCGGATGACTAATTAAACCTCACCTCCAATATTTTTAAAAAGGGTTTAGATTCCGGGTTTCGGCTTACTTGGATCTCGTCGATGTCTTTTGTAATGCCTTAGGTTTCGATTAGTGTTAGTTTAGACGGTAATGCGGGTTTTTGGTAAAAAGTTTACCCATTCGGGTTTCTCACATTTTATAACATTTAATTAATAATTTATTATTATTTGATATGGGAATGCATGCACGTGTGCACATTAATGTGAGGGTTTGTTTATGTAATCTAGATTAGTGACCATGACGCTTAACCTAATCTAATCATTTGCTTTAATCCATTCCTAATTCTTTGCTTTACCTTAACCCTAATCCTTGATATTTTGAGAGAGATATTTACTTTGGCTTTTGTTTTGGGGAGAGGTGGCATGATGAGTGGTGTGTATGCATTAATGAGGAGTTAATGTTGTGGTGCACTCACCCTTAACCTCACCTCTCTCTCTCTTCACTTGACACCTCACTCTTTATCTCTCTCACTTATTTCCTTCTTATTATTCCTTCACTTCTCTCATCTCAACTGAACACTTTGCTAATCCCCTTCACTAATCCATCATAAACTTCACAAAATCTCACCAAAATCACATCTTTGGACTAGTTTTGCCTATTGGATGCCTTGGAGCTTGGAAAGCTAGGGTCTTTGAGTTCTTTTGGTTAGGTAATGATCTCTATCTGTTAGTTAGGTCTTTTTAGTGTTGTGTAGCGTAGCTTATTAGTTTCAGTTCAGATAGCGTAATGTTATGTTTTTGTGCAAATATCGTATTTTTAGTGTCAATTTATGATATCTGTGATCTGTTGTGACCCCGTGAGTATACTAGAAAACCAAACAATGTAGTTGTGTTGTACATGAGACCATAAGCCAGCACCTGGAGCACGAACCCAAACCGTTCGGATTTGGCGGGCGACGAGACGAAGGGGATCCGGCGACCTCGGCCATCCTGTGGAGTTTTGGGTATGGGTTTTTGTGGGTAGGTGTATGCTATCGTTTAGGTGTGTTTCATCTTGTTTGCTTGTTGGGTTTTCTCTGTATACAAAATCTTGGATCACATAGGTTGTTTCTAGTGTTACGACTACGCGCAATACGTTATCCGACACGGTCCGTGCACTTTGTACTGCTTTTATTCTTGGGTTGGTTTCGTAGTGTTGCTACGCACGTTAGGCACTAAACAAACACTTGGGAGTATGTTTGTAGTTGGTGTGTCGGTAAAATGTAGTGTGTACGTGTTTTTGGTCATTTGCTAATATACACTTGTATTATCGTTTTGTTGTTTTAGGTTCGCAGGCGGGGACTTCGGACACTGCGAAGAAGGGGAAACAGGTGGTAGGCTTTACTTAGTTAGGAATGTTGGTGAGTAGATTTAACATCTACAGGGGAATCGCCCGCATGGCGTTATGCGTCTGGGCTAGAGATGACATGATTTTGTCGCGTATTTATTGCATATATAGAGTTGCGCATATACCTTATTGCTTAGTTACTTGTTGTGCTTCGACTAGTACCCTTAGGACACAGCACTATTATTTACGGCTCATGTTGCACGAGCACTGATTGTATGCCACACACACCGTCTATAATTGCCATGAAACGCACAACCCACATACATATATGATATTGTTTGGTTAGGGACATTGAGACATTGATCATATTCCTTATTTTCCTTCGTGCATATGACATATAGCATACCTGTATGCCTACATACTTACACATATGCCTTAACATACTTAAATGCTAGTTACCCATATACCTATATGGTATTGTACTATTACTAATAGATATATACATATATGAGACATAGCTACATGTACATCTTGCATACATACTTACACTTATACCCGGAGGGTATATTAAGTCATTACTGATAGGTAGATACATATACCTTGCTATACCTTCATGTTTACACATATATCTGGTTACAGCTACATATTCACCTTTATTTGATGTTATATAGACTTGGAGAAATTACGAATCGCATGATTTATATATTGACTTTTTGCAGTTAAATAACGGCTTTTCCTTTATATGCTTACATTTCAGTTTTTATGTTGCATATATTATATCATGGATTTCATATTGAGATATGGATTTTACATAATGTTTTCTTGATTTGAGGACCGTGGGAATTCATGAAATTATGCATTATTTGAAAAACCCGGTTCCTCTTGATATGATATTTCAGCAGCCACCATGAGTTTTATCGGTTATGATATATATATATATACCCCACGCGAGGAACGGAGGGAGCAGTGTGCGGGTACATGGTGGGGCCCGGAGGTACCCCGGGGCAAGATTTTCGTGGAGCTAGACGATGAGTTAGTGGAGGAACCATACCTACCGGTGACAGTACCTTTGACTCAATGGGTATCGTGAGGATACGGGCCGGGGTCATGTACGTATGGCTACGTCGAAAGGCGAGGGTCGAAGCTGAGCACTTGGTTTTTCGGGATAGCGTATGATACGTACCTATCAGGGGGCCAGTCGTGGTGACAGCGCCTGATAGATCAGTATTTTTGTGTCGATGCTTGACACATTGGTTTCATGATATTTTTCCTCCTAAGTTTATATAACAGTGGAATGGGACGCTGTTATATATGTATACATATCATTTCATATACTTCATCATAATTATTCATGCAAATATACTTAGGACATATGAGGTGTACTTAATATTGGATACAGGATATATATGAGATTTACTTGATGTTAGACATTCAGGATATATGAGATTTACTTGATGTTGCACATTCAGGATATATGAGTTTTACTTGATGTTGTACATTCAGGATATATGCGACTTACATGATATGAGAGCCAATTTGGGGGCTGATTTGAGGAAATTGGGATTTGGATTGTCATGATGGATTTTGGTCCTACCACGAGGTCAGGATTCCGTGGGAATGACATGTTTTATACCATACTCCGCATTTATTGTTTATGCACTGCTTCATGTACTAGTTATACCTGCTATAGTACCTTTCATGATTATTGCGTATATAAATTATCATAACATTGCTTCGTGAATTATTTGTATCTGCTAGAGTACATTTCATGACTATTGCATGCATATGACTTTCATTGCTATTAGTTGCCTATGTTAAATTCGCGTTGTACGTGCATACTTGCGATTACCTGTATATGTTAATTACTATTCACGAGTTGGCAACTCACCCCGTTGTGCCACAGTGTTTTGCAGGCTTTTCCTCAGAGTAGTAAGAGGCAGGGCTATTTTCATCTATCGTATCATCTTTTGCTGCGGATACCGCTTCGGCTCACAGTGTGCAGTTTTGCTTTAGGTAGGTTTGTTGTTATCCGTTTATGTTCATTGTATATTCGTTGTATCCTGTACTCTCCATCTACCATTATCTTGTATGACTTAGAGACTTGATGTGAGGACGATATTGTATATTATTTTGTGACTTGGAGGTCTTTTATCCATTTATATTTATATCGTCTTTTATTTCTTCGCTACGGCGTCGTATATTTGTTTTGGTGGTTGTTTTCCGCCTTTGCGCGTGTTTTTGCTCCCGTTTGGGGATGCTTTACGTATATTTTTGTTGTACCCTTTTTTGGGGCTGGTTTTTACAAAGACGGTGCTGCCAAATTTTTAAGGAAATAATGTTTGACTTTTAAAGAATTTAGGTTGATATTTCAAAGGTTTTAAAATTTCTATTATTTCTTACTACTTTTGATGGTTTAGATTGCTGGGTTTTCGGCTTACTTAAATTGTGTTACGCCTGTAGACGTTGCGTAGTTTAAGGGTCATCACGTGCCAATTTCGGGTCGTGACAAAGAATGGTATCAGAGCTGGTTCCTCAATAGTAGGTCTGTGGTTCGAGGACGAACCATTGTTCTAAGTGGGGGAGAATGTAATATCCCAGGTATTATCTGGTATACCCATTTATACCAGATAAACATGGGGACCCACTGTAAAACAATGGGGAATCTTCGGAATACATTCTGAAAGAGGACAGATCTGTACTTTAAATGGAATGATACCACTCTTCAATACATAGGCGTCTTTTAAGTGCACTGGCACTACAAGAGTTTGAGAACTCCGTAGTTAAGCATGCTCGGGCCAAGGAAGTCCTGGGATGGGTGACCTCCTGGGAAATGGCCCCTGGTCGGGTCCGATTCGTTCCGAAGGACAAAACCGTGCGGTGTCGACCAGAACAGACAATACTCTCTGTTTGGCGGTGTCGGCCAGAACGGACAATACTCTCTGTATTTGGGGTAAGGCGTGATATCTTTAGATGTCACGTAATTTAAGTGCCGGTCACGTGCCACATTTGGGTCATGACAAGTACGCATCCTTAAAAAAGCTCTAAATACTGAATACAACAAATGCAGAATCTTTTCTGAATTGCCGTGTAATGCGTAACTCACGGCACAATTGGCGCACGCTCATTTGTAAAGAAATAATATACTAGCATATATGTTCTGCTCAAATATACGTTCTGCCTTTTTGAAATATCCCAAAAGGTTTTCCTTTGTAAACGTTCGTGTCTCTCGTGGACACGTAAGAAATAGCGAGACTATAGCTCCATTTTGAAAAACCTCTTGGTAACTTTTTATGCATGCAAAGTACATAGGTACTGTCCTCGGATCAGTCCTGCTAGGGTATTATAAAGTATAGGGCTCATCATGAAAACAAAGTGCTCAAAAGCAATATCAGCCTCAAAAGGCATGTCCAACCATCACGTGCGTCTGGTGCGCACGGAAACTAAATCCCAGTACAGGTGCCACAATATGCACAAAAGTAAGACTAAGTGCAAAGGGTGTGCATGAAAACATCTGTCCAATGCAACTGGCATGCACGACAACAACAACTAGTGCATCTATAGTGCACGAAAATCTCAATCTAGTGCAACTAACAAGCACGAATGAAAACCCCAATCGAGTGCATCTGGTGTGCAAAAAAATCATATCACGCGCCGAACGTGTACGAAAGTCCAAAACAAGTGCATCCGTCATGCACCAACGAAATCGAAATCAAGTGCATCCCACTTGCACGAATAAAATCGCATCTAATATGCACAGATAAAATCTATATCAAGGGCATCCAACATGCACGAGTAAAAATCTCACTCAAGTGCATCCGATGCGCACAAAATCCAATACCAAGCGCCTAATATGCGTAAAAATTCAACCCAAGCGCGTCGAGTTCGTAAAAAGCATCTAGTGCATGAAATGTCAAATCATGTGCATCCAATGCACGAAATATCAAATCCTGAGCCTCTAGTGCACGAAATATCAAATCCTATGCATCCACTGCACGAAATATCAAATCCTGTGCGTCCACTGCACGAAATATCAAATCATGTGCATCCAGTGCACGAAATATCAAATCCTATGCATCTAGTGCACGAAATATCAAATCTTCTGTAGGAAATCCAGGAAATCAAAAACATGTGCAGCTAAGGCACAAAATCGACATCAACACCATGGTGTATAAAATATATCAAGTGCAATAACTTTGCACAAAAATGTAAATACCCAGTAGGTGCAGCCATGGTGCACGAAAACTATATCCTGAAACTCAATCATCAAAACTAAAATCCAAGAGATTTAAGCGTGATACTCGGATCACAACGCAAATCGCAATAAATGACATTGAGGTACATCTCCTACAATATCGAAAAAAGGTCGGTGCGCCCAAACTGGCAGAGCAAGAACATCCGCTTGCCTCCTTCTCACAGTCTGGCGTCTTCTGTCTATGGGTCCTCATTTCCTTGTGGATTACCAATCTCGCACTTTTTCGGCCCATCTGCCCGGTCAGGTGTGCTAACGGGAACGATTCCACCCTGACACTCCTCAGGTCAACTCTCGGCCAATTAGTATGATAACTCATAAAGCAGCACGTCACTGGCGTCGGCCTCTGTCCCTCTGAATACACGTAACACCACTAATCCTTGGTGCAAAACTTATCGCAACAGTGTACTGGAAAGAGCCTGCTCAATGTCTCTTCCAATCTCGCCTATGCCGAACTATACGGAGGCTGGTACACTTACCTAATCTTTTCTCGTTCTCTGGACATCTGCGTTCTCATCACAGCATTTTCTCAGGAACTGGACGTATCCCAACGCCTCTGGATACATATCAGATCTCTAATCTCGACGGGGAGTAACAACAGCATCACGCACGAACCTCTTGTTCCACTCGTATTTATTATCATCCACTTTGACATCATGCCATGCTATCTGCGTACTGCATTGGTTCTCGGCGACAATCAATCCGGAATCTCTCGCACGGACTCGAAATCACAAACTCTGTATCTTCATCACTCTGTAGAAGATCTTTAGCCGAACACGTCCTCGGGAACTCGTCCCAACCATCGGAGGAATACTCAAAACTCATCGGTTTCTCGATCAACTCACAACATATCTGGGTGAGGTCCTCTATCTGAAACTGGTCAGCTTACCGATCTCACATCTGAACATCCGACGAACAACGTCATCTCTGGATCGATCTACTCTAGATCTGAGTAAGACTCTCTATAGTGGAAATCTTCAACTCAACTGGGCCTGCGTCGGCGCATCAAATCTGACGAATCACCTCCGTCTCACAACTCAAGATGGACTAGCTATCACCTGTCGCCTCTTTGCCTGAAGCTCCAGCGATCTCAGCTCGTAAGCTCTGGAAGCGGCATCAAATCAATCTCAGCAACAGCTGGGTCATCTGTCTGCACGGTCGATTACATCACAATCTCTGAGGTATGCTGTACATCAACAGTCCTCTCATAACAAGCAGCTTCTAACAATGGCCCGATCATCCGGTACAAAACCGTACACTCCTCTCAAACGAGAGATCACAACACCACACTACCTCGATACATTTCCATGTCACTAGAAAACACGATGGTCAATCCTCGTTCACGACGAGCTCACCCTGACCGCATCACAAGCAGCAGCTCAAACTACGCTCAAACTATGGTGACAGGAACCTATGAGCGCACCGCGTGCCGTATTTGGATTTCGGAATTTGATGTTAATAGCTTTGCGATTTCATATTGATTGTAGGTACCTTCGTGCGGATTTCGAGACGACAAAGCGCATCGACTACGGCTAAGCGAGGAGTTTAGCAGGTGAGTAGATTTATATCTACGGAGGAAGTCGGGTGGATGGCGTATAACACCCCCACAAACATTGATATGGAATATCGTTTGATTATTTTATCCTGATAAATGATATGCGATGGACATGATTATAGGATTACAAACGATAATATGATAGAAATTGATGCTAATGGACATATTGACATACAAGAATATGAAATGATAAGTGAATCATGACGGCTACGAATTGGAAGAGAACACGTGTGACGTTTTTATATTGTGATGCGAGATATTAATGTGATGAACGATTATACGATGTGATATGATGACTTAGGATGATATGTGGTTATATGGATTCGAGTCGATATGAGATTGTTGATACTTTTGTAGGTCCCCTGATGCGAATTTGATATGGTTGTGACCTGAGAGATAGGTATGTTTATACGGATAATGTTTTTGCATATTGAGTGATATGCCGTACGAGACTTAGATCCGTACCCCAATGTTGTATAGGTTGATAGAATCCCTAGATTTGTTTTAATGCCGCTGTATGATGGATTTACCGTACGCGATGAGTTTTATCTGTTGTTTTATCCATACCCTTGTTTAGAATAGGCCGTACGATGGATTGTACCGTACGTGATGTTGTGAGGCTGGATGCCGATTGGTGGATTCACCTACTCAGATATATGGTAGAAACGTATACCTTATAGCTTTTAGCTGATGATGTACTTTATGCTACGATCATGTTATTCTCATTGCATTAAATATACCTGTGCTGGTACACCAACACCATTATCGATGATGCGTATGTTACACTTACACATATTTGCCGGTTCACACACCTTCATCATCGATAATTGCCATGTCACTACACAGTAGAATTGCTACATCATGCCATGATATATTTTCTATGTTCATATCACTGTTCCACGTTGCATGAGATATACGGACATGCTTGCATCCTGTAAAATGTTGCATACATACTGACATGTACACCCACATACTTGGTTACAGCTATATGTACTTTATGCATACATACTGACATGTACACCCACATACTTGGTTACAGCTACATGTACTTCATGCATACATACTGACATGTACACCCGCATATCTTGCTATAGCTGCATATACCCCTAAGTGATATTGTATTGACATGTGATTTTGAGACGTTGATTATTGTGCTATTGCGCTTATGAAATGTATCATACATACTTGCTTACATGTAGATACTTATACCTTGCTACAGTTACATGTACACCTCATATGATGCTGCACTTGATTTCGGAGGATTTAGGAACCACATGATATATTTTAAAGCTGAATTCATTTAAAAGGGCGGTTTTCCCTTAATATGCTCATATTGCTGTTTTATGTTGCATATATCATATTTACATGGATTTACGCATTGAGATATGGTTTTCATCTGATTTCTGGATTTGAGAAACGCGGGATGTTTCAAGAAATTTATGTATTGTTTGAAAACCCGGTTTCTCTTGATATGATATTTCAGTGCGTCCACCATGAGATTTCTCGGTTCTGAGATTGGCATGTGATACCCGATTCAAGGAGTGGGAGGCACCATCTGTGGGTACATGGTGGACCCGGTATGGTACCCCGGGGCGAGAGATGATTTCATGGTGTAGATGATGAGCCTGGCAGAGGGACTACTACCTACCGGTGATATTATTTGGACTCGGCAGATATCTGGAGGATACCAACCGGAGTCATGTTCTGACATGCTACGTGGATTTCGGGTGTCGATATGGACACTCAGGTTCTATGAGATGTACTGACATCAGGGCCGGTCATGGTGACGGCGCCTGGCAGATGAGGATTTACGCGTCGATGCTAGACAAAGGTTACATGATGTTTCGAGTATCGATGTGGACACTCCGGTTCCATGATTTTGTTGTGTCGCGAGGGACACACATTGATTTATATCCTCATTTTACCTGCATATGCTTTTATGATATTTACATGCAGGAGTTGTTGTGTCAGTGGTTGACACGTGGACGAGATCCACTGCATACATGCATTGATTATATTGTTGGACGAGATCCACTGCATACATGCATTGATTATATTTTTGGACGAGATCCACTGCATATATGTATTGATTATATTGTTGGATGATATTCACTTACTGATAGGCATTTATTATGTGTTGGCACATATGCAGTTACGGCCACCCTAGATATCATAGTTTTACCTTTATGATATAGTTGACTTAGGAATCGTTGATTATTTCGATTTCTACCTGATGATGTTTTTCTATTCACATGTTTGCAACTCACCCCATTGTGCCACAATTCTTGCAGGTTGACCGTAGGGATCAGTAGCGGCATCGTTGGCACACAGCTATTTTCGGGTGATTTGATTTTGGTAGGTGGTACCTATTGGATCGTGCCACTCTTGTATTATTATTCCTGTTGTATCTAGTCAACTCCATCCATTTAGAAATTAGATATTGTATATGTTGCAGACTTAGAAGGACTTGTAGTTGCGAGACTTGAGCGATGGGTTTTATGTTCGCTTTTGGGGTTGATGTCTTGCTTTACTTTATTTATGCTTGTGGTGGTTGTTTCCGCCGTTGGGCATGATTTGCTCCCGTTTTGGTATGCTTTATTATATTTTGTGTTGTACCCGTTCTCGCGGTTAGCTTTTACAAGGGAGGTGCTGCCTAAATTTTCAAAAGACAAAACATGATTTACTATACCTTTATTTCAAAGCTTCACCTCTTTATTTCTTAAAAAGGTTTAGATTTCTTGGTTTCAGCTTACTTGAATTACGTTATGCCTTTAGACGTCGCGTGATTTAAGTGCTGGTCACGAGCTAATATTTTGGGTCGTGACAAAGTTGGTATCAGAGCGCTAGGTTTAACCTTGGTTCGAGTTTTGGTTTGACTATGTGGAGTCTAGGGCGTATATATATTTCGGAACCTAGGCTTGACCTTACGGAACTTAGACTTGAACAAGGGGGTGTTAGACCCGAACTTTCGTTACATAGGCTGACCCTGATTGATGGAGTAGGTAGCTTGAGTAAAGTGACGTACCGTACGTATGTTCCGCGGCATATTTCCGATACGATACTCCACTTAAGTGACCTTAGGATGTACATATCTTGAGTCTTGTGATTCTCTTCGTTTCCTTGATTCTATTCGTTTACATGATCATACTCTCACTGATTCCGTTCCTCCATATGATCATATATTCATTCTAGATCTATTGATTCATTTCATCACTTTATCTACTTTCGTCGATACTTCATTGAGGTTCCTGTCACCATGGTTTGAGCGCAGTTTGAGCTGCTGCTAGTGATGCGGTCAGGACGAGCTCATCGTGGACAAGGAATGACCATCGTATTTTTTGGTGACATGAGAACGTATCAATGTAGTGTGGTGTTGTGATCTCTCGTTGGAGACGAGTGTATAGTTTGTACCGGATGATCAGGCCATTGTTAGATGCTGCCTGTTATGAGAGGACTGTTGATGTACAGCATACCTCAGAGATTATGATGTCATCTACCGTGCAGACAGATGACCCAGCTGTTGTTGAGATTGATGTGATGCCGCTTCCAGAGCTTACGAGCTGAGATCACTGGAGCTTTCAGGCAGAGAGGCGACAGGTGATAGCTAGTTTATCTTGAGTTGAGAGACGGAGCTGATTCGTCAGATTTGATGCGCCGACGCAGGCCCAGTTGAGTTGAAGATTTCCAGTGTGGAGAGTCTTACTCAGATGTAACATTTAAAAAAAATAAAATATTATTTTTGGGAATTTTCATAATTTAATATTAATTTTTAAATGAATATTTTAATATTTCGGTATAATTAAATACCGATAAATGGGAAAAAATTATGGAAATTCTAAAATAGGTTATTTTGTGGAAATATGCCATTTTTAAGCTTTATGGTTAAGTATATACTATTTTAGTGTTAATCGCGATTAAAAATCGCTAATTGGATTTTTGGCTTTTTGTGCAAAAATGTGCACATAACATTTTCCACACTTGTCACACTTGTTTCATGTTTTGGATTCTTGGTAGCCTAGGGTTGAACCATGCTAAGATGACCATGGTGGATTGAACCATTTAGTTAGGTAATTTGTTTTAACTAAGGGTGTGGCCTTTGTTTAAGGGTGATTAGGGTTAGGTTTGACTTGTGTAGGGAGAGAGTGAGCCATGATGGCTTGTGTGTGCTAGCATTCAAGAGGAAAGAGAGAGAGGAGGCTTAAAGCTAATGTCACACCCCACCTCACTTCAAACTTTTTACTTGTCCTTCAAACTCTTTCACACTCACATCCCTCTCACTCACATCTCTCACTATCACACTCAACCACAACAACAACAACATATACCATACCCCCTCCATCAGCTGTAGCTGCTCCTGCAACACAAGAAAAAAAAAGAGAAGAAAGAAAAGAAAAGCAGCAGCAGCAGCCAAGGCAACAGCAACACAGTAGCTGTTAAAAAAAACAGCTTCAGCATCAGCAGAACAGCACACTGCAGCTACAGAAGCAGCTCAGCTGTAGCAACAGACCATTCTCCTCCTTCTTCTCCTCTTCTTCTCCTATATCCTAGGATCCTTGAGGAATAATCTTGCAACCCAACTCCTTTCTTGCTTGATCATGGTTATTTAGCTGAAATTTAGTGTTGTTATTGTGATCTAGTGCTAGTTTTAGGTGATTTGAGTGAGATTTGGCCAAGTGATGGTTTTGAATGTTAGTATTGCCTTACTAGGTGCTGTGAAGACCAGTTTAACCAAGATTACCCCAGATTTCCAGTAAAATACCTTAAAGTTTAGAATCGGCATAATTTAGCGATTTAGTCGACATTTTGGCATTTCTAAGATCTGCTATCACCCGGGACCTCCTAAAATAATTTTGAGTTGGCAGTGAGTTGTGCAGGGAAACAGAAACCAACACCCAAAGCCCTATCCCCAACCACCTTTTTATGGCCGCAGATTAATTCCCTCTGGCCGCAATTTGCGGCCAGAGCAGGAGGGAACTTCCTCGTTTTTCGTGCATGGCCCTATTTCCTGTAAACTTGACCCCTGGCATGTCCAATTTTTTTTGATTCCAAACAGGGTAAAATCTGGGTTGATTTTCTTGAGTTGGCGTATGATTTACGACTTGTTTAGCATGGATTTGTGGTATTTGGTGATTCTTTACTGTCGGATGGCGTTTGAACGTCAACGCTAAAGGGTTATTGGCTGTGTTTGCACGCGAGGCTATAGGTTTTTACCTGTATGCGTAGCGCGTGCCGTTTTGGTTTCCGATGTGATTTCATGTTTTTTAGCGTTTGTGATATCCTTGTAAGTACCCCATGTGACGTCGAGACGTGGAGATGCAAATGACGACGTCGGCATCGGCACGCATAAAGCAATGTGAGTAGATTTATATCTACGGGGAAAAGTTGGGTGGATGGCGTATAGCACCCCCGCAGTCCGATGTCTAGTATACCATATATACTATATATATATATATATATATATATATATATATATGCTAGCTTATTTGTGACATGGTTGTTTAGGATGTGTTAGGTGTAATATGCATAGGTTAGGGTTAGAAGTAGCTGGTGTAGTTCCTAGTCACGAACCCTAGAATAGGTTTACACCCACACGCACACACGTGCGGAATTGCTATGTTCATACTGTGACTATGAGGATATTGGAGGACATTGGAGATGAGTCGATGAGATTGGGCTTAGTGCCGTGTTATCGGTGATGTGAGGTGATTCGTATTTGGGATACGATATGTGATTTTAGCGGACCTTTGGACGTGTGTTTCACACACGCATTCTTACTTATATAGATGATATCGACTTGTACTAGACTTAGGTCAGACCCCAGATTATGTGAGAAGACGATAAGGATACCAAATAATTGATGATCTTATTGTGATATTGACCAGTACCCAGCTATTGGGATGCCGTACGACGATTTACCATATGAGCTATATATTGATGATTGATCCGCACTCATGACTCGAGGATGTCCGATGATATACGGTATCGTATGCGATACTATTGAGGCGGGATCACCGACCATTACATTTATATTTATATATATCGACTCAGATTTAGCTGGTTTCCATACCCCTTCTGATGGACTTGATATTTAGACCTGTAGTTGCATAGGAGGTGTTAGACTAGACCCGAGTCTTACCCATTTCAAAAACTAACGAATCGGGAATATCTTAAAAACAAGTAAAGGGATTCTACGGGTATTTTCAAAGGACGTATCTTTCTTAAAAACTCCGTAGCCCTTATTTTACTAAAAACCCCGATTTGTCTTATTTCAAATGGCACAATTGCATGACATATACTTAGTGATGTAGACTCTTCCCTGTTGCGTTGATTTATTCGATTCCGCATTTTCATTGTTATTCGCATTTCATTTCATGTGCTATTGCTATATTACCATCATACCGTTCGGACACCAGACCATTATCGATGATACGTATGTTCCACGTACACTTGCTTGCCGGCTCACACACTTCATCATCGATAATTGCCATGTCACTACACTGTTGTACTGTTGCATTCAGGATATGACCCTTGCATGGCATATTTGTACACATACTTATTGTACACTTATATTTATGCACATACTTACTGTATATTCATACTGGTACACATACATGTTTGCACATACATAGATGATATTCCAAGATTTGGAAACCGCAAGATACTCTTTAAAACTGATTCATTTTAAAAGAGCGGTTTTCCTCAATATGTGCATATTACTACTCCAGGTTGCATGATAGATAGATGTGCTTGCATTTCTTTTACATGTCGCATATATCATGCTTTTGATTATACGCATTGAGATATGTTGTTTCCATGATATTTCTGGATTTGGGAACCGAGGATATTTCGAAAGAAAATATGTGATTGTTTTAAAAACCCGGTTACCCTTGATATGATATTTCAGTGCGTCCACCATGTGTTTTCTCGGTGCTAGAGTGATATGTGAAACCCGATTCGAGGAGGCGGATGAGGTCGAATGCGGGTACATGGTGGATCCGGTACGGTACCCCGGGGCGAGAACGGATTGCTGTATAGTAGACGGTGAGCTTGGCAGAGGGACTACTACCTACCGGTGATCGGTTGGACTTGGCGGTTATCCGGAGGATACTGACCAGAGTCGATAGATAGATATGGGCGTACTGCAGGGGCCGAGGGACGATACCGCAGACGGAGCCCGTGGGCTGACCCGGACTGACGGATGCCCGATGTATGAGGATTTACGTGCCGATGCTAGGCACGGATTTCATGATGTTTTCCATGATTTTGATTATATCCTCACATTTACATGCATGATGCTTATTGTCATTGGGTGACGGTGGACAGGATCCACGTTTATACAGACTTTGATCACATACAGACTTGATTACATTGATCATACTTCATATGTATATATAACAGGGTATGAGGGCGCTGTTATATATACCCTTACACCAATATTAGTGGAATGGGATGCTAATATATGTGTATTGATATCCATTTGATACTTCATCATATTTACTTCATGCAGACATACCTTATATTATGACATGTTATTATCTGAGGCACTGGCACGAGTATTTGGCACTACCTACATGTTTAGATGTTACAATGACACCTTATCCTGCTTCAGGCTTATTCTTTGAGGTTTATATATATCTGATCGTATTGACTTAGGATTATGTCCTGCATTCGATTTCTGCTTATAGATATTTACTATTCACGAGTTGGCAACTCACCCCCGTTGTGCCACGGTTCTTGCAGGTTTTGCCGTACAGGTTCCATAGCGGCATTTCCGGCACATTGCTTTCCTTTGCGGGTGATTTGCTGGGTTGGTGGGTTCTTTGCATCAGAACCACCCTTGTTATGTATTATTCATTGTATCTAGAAATTCCATCAACCAAAACTTGTATATTGTTTCAAACTTAGACACTAGTGATGTATTATTTTGACCTTAGAGTCGCGCCTTATAGTATATCGGTTTTCATGTTGTTGAGTTTTCTTTGAGTTTTGAACCTCGCCCTTCGGCGTTGTATATCATATTGCTTGCCTGGTTGTGCCCGTCGATTGACGAAGAGCTAGCTCCAGCATGGGGATGCATTTTACCATTTCATATATGTTATTTATGTTGTACCCCGTTCGAGGCAAGTATTTACAAAGGAAACTCTGCCGAAATTTTCAGAAAAGATATGTGATTTTTAAAATGCATATTCGGCTTAGTTAATTTTAAAAAAAACCTTGATTTTAAAACATGTCTTCTTCACTATTAAGAGTTATTTTCCCTACTTCTTCAAACTAGTTTTCCCTTATTTATTACTTAAAAAGGTTTTAGATTTCTGGGCTTTTGGCTTACTTGGATCAGATGGGGTCCTATAGGCTTCATATGATTCAAGTGCCAGTCACAGGCTATTTCAGGTCGTGACATCAGATCTAGAGTAGATGGATCCAGAGATGACGTTCGTCGGATGTTGCGATATGAGATCGGTAAGCTGACCAGTTTCAGATAGAGGACCTCACCCAGATGTGTTGTGAGTTGATCGAGAAACGGATGAGTTTTGAGTATTCCTCCGATGGTTGGGACGAGTTCCCGAGGACGTGTTCGGCTAAAAATCTTCTACAGTGTGATGAAGATATCGAGTTTGTGATTTCGAGTCCGTGCGAGAGATTCCGGATTGATTGTCGCCGAGAACATTTGCAGTACGCAGATAGCACGACATAATGTCAAAGTGGACGATTATAAGGACGAGTGGAACAAGAGGTTCGTACGTGATGCTGACGAGCTGTTGTTACTCCCTGTCGAGATTAGAGATCTGATATGTATGCAGAGGCGTTGGGATACGGCCAGTTCCCGAGAAAATGTTGTGCTGAGAACTCAGATGTCCAGAAAGCGAGAAAAGATTTGTAAGTGTACCAGCCTCCATACAGTTCGATATAGGCGAGATCGGAAGAGACCTTGAGCCAGTTCTTTCCAGGACGCTGCTGCGATGAGATTGCAACGAGGATCAGTTGTATCACGTGTATTCAGAGGGCCAGAGGCCGACGCCAGTGACGTGTTGCTTTATGAGTGATCATACTAATTGGCCGAGAGTTGACCTGAGGAGTGCCAGAGCGGAATCGTTCCCGTTAGCACACCTGACCTGGCAGATGAGCCGATAGAGTGCGAGATTGGTAATCCACAAGGGAATGAGGACCCGGAGACAGAAGACGCCAGACTGTGAGCAGGAGGCAAGCGAATGTTCTTGCTCTTCCAGTTTGGATGCACCAACTTTTTTCGACATTGTAGGATGTGTACCTCAATGTCATTTGTTTCGATTTGCGTTGTGATCCGAGTATCATGCTTATATCGCTTGGATTTGAGTTTTGATGATTGAGTTTCAGGATATGGTTTTCGTGCACCATGGCTGCACCTACTGGGTATTTACATTTTTGTGCATAGTTATTGCACTTGATATATTTTATACACTGTAGTGTTGATGTCGATTTTGTGCCTTAGCTGCACATGTTTTTGATTTCCTGGATTTCCTACACATGATTTGATATTTCGTGCAGTGGATGCACATGATTTGATATTTCGTACAGTGGATGCACAGGATTTGATATTTCGTGCATTAGATGCACTTGATTTGATATTTCGTGCAGTGGATGCACAGGATTTGATATTTCGTGCCGTGGATGCACAGGATTTGATATTTCGTGCACTCGATGCACAGGATTTGATATTTCGTGCAATGGATGCACAGGATTTGATATTTCATGCACTAGATTCTTTTTACGAACCCGATGCGCTTGGGTTGGATTTTTGCGCATATTAGGTTCTAGGTATTGGATTTTATGGGCATCAGATGCACTTAAGTTAGATTTTACTCGTGCATGTTGGTTGTCCTTGATTTAGATTTTTATCCGTGCATATTATAAGCGATTTTATTCGTACATGTGGGATGCACTTGATTTCGATTTCGTTCATGCATGACGGATGCACTTGATTTGGACTTTCGCGCACGTTGGGCGCGTGATATGATTTTTGTGCACACCTGATGCACCCGAGTGGGATTTTCGTTCGTGCATGTTAGTTGCACTGGATTGAGATTTTTGGGCACTTTTGATGCACTAGTTGTTATTGTCGTGAACACCAGTTGCATTGGACAGATGTTTTCGTGCACACCCAATGCACTTAGTCTTACTTTTGTGCAAATTGTGGCACCTGTACTGGGATTTGATTTTCGTGCGCACCAGACGCACGTGATGGTTGGACACGCCATTTGAGGCTAATATTGCTTTTGAGCACTTTGTTTTCATGATGAGGCCCTATACTTTGTAGTACCCTAGCAGGACTGATCCGAAGACGGCACCTGTGTACTTTGCATGCATAAAAAGTTACCCAGAGGTTTTTTCAAAAAGGAGCTATAGTCTCACTATTTCTTACGTGTCCACGAGAGACATGAACGTTTACAAAGGAAAAACCTTTTGGGATATTTTAAAAAGAGGGCGGAACGTATATTTTGAGCAAAACTTATATGAAAGTATATTATTACTTTACAAATGAGCGTCCGTCGTTTGTTCCGTGAGTTACACATCACATGGCGATTCAGAAAAAGATTCTGCATATGTTATTTCAGTTTTTGGAGATTTTTCAAAAGGATGTGTACTATATACATATTATAGCATTTGCTTAGTGTATATTGGATTTCAGTAGTGGATTTCGAGATCTGTGTCTCTATTGTGACTCCGATGATATGCGTGCAAGTCTGATATTTGCGTGACGCTTGACGGAGTTCAGTTTTGAGTTTTTGTACTCATTTTCCGACACACAGGATGCGCTGTGGTTTTCTGTATCATCTGTTATTTCGGATCCCTATTGATTGAGTTGGATTTTGAAATGTTTTAGTATTGGGGATTAAATTTAAATTCGGGAACCGAATTTCTTTAACGGGGGAAGATTCTAACGTTTTGGAAATCGTTATGCGAATTTTCCGTTTTTAGGGTAAAATAGTCGGTGCTTTCCGTAAAAACCCGGAATGTGATCAAATTTCAGTATAGACTTGATAACACCTAGTTTAACTAGAATAGTACTAGTTTGTGGGTTTTAGAGGTCATTTGGAAGTTTTGGTTCACATTGATATTTTACCTAATCAAATTATTATTTTAAGTTGTTAATTATGCACTTAATAAGTGGTAATTACAATTTTGGTTTGGGTTTATTACTTCTAATGTGAATCTATGCTAATCTAATCACTAGATTAAGCTTAATCTATCCATACTAAAATATCTAGATATTTGTGATTTAAAATTAATTTTTAAAAGAAAAGAAAGAGGTGGCATAAGACTTTATTTGAATTAATGAGCATTTATTGCATTTTAGCTAGATTTTTCCTTTCATTTTCACAAAACACCCCCCATTTCCTTGCAAGGCCGAGCCTTATCCTTACTGCCCCCTCTTGGTTCCTTGCTCATTTTCTTCATCTCCAAGCTCAATAATTCTTCAAAAATCCTTAAATAATCCCACAAACTCAATTACAAATCACAACCCATCATTCTTCATCTCAAAACTTGCGTCGATCTTCATGAAAGGTTTCATTTTGGAGGATTAAATTTGGAGTTAGTCACTAATTGGTGTTCTTGAGGAGGTATATAAAAATCCTAACCATAATCCTTAATTGTTGTGTTTAAATCTTTAAGCTAGCTATTTAAATGTTTAAATATAGCTTTAATTGCATGTTTAGTTGATTCATGATAATTTTTGTGAAGATCAAGTTAGGGTTTTGTTTTGTGAAAGTGTTTAATCAAGATGTGTAGAATTGGAAAACTTAATCAATTTGTGAGAATGATATTTGTTAAATTCCTAATTTGTCTAATTGAGTATATTAGCAAACTAAGTTTTTCTAAATCCTATTTGGGTGAGATTAAAAATGGTAGCAAGGGTTTGGGTGACTCAATTAAGCCGCTTTGTGATGATTGTGATCACTTGAAATGTTTAAACATCTAGCTTTGTGCTAAAATGGTTTTAAGATACTTACTAGCTTTTCGGTAAAATTAAACGTGGATTTTAATTGTCGTAGAGATGACGTATATATTATTATCTACGATATTTATTGTGTTGTGAATGAGTATTGGTACGATTGGGTTTTTGGCGTGGCCGTTTTCGTGTATAGCGACCCAAGATTGGGGTGGTATATAAGCCCATAACCCATGTGAGATGAGAGTTTCTTTTTCTTTCATTCATGTAAAATTTGTAAATTGATGTAATATTATTTGTATGGCCGCACAACCGGGTCGGGGTTGTAACCGCTATTGTATAATTTCTTTTTACTGTTTTTGCTCCTAGGATAGACCCAAGGTGGGGTGCACAAACTACCGGGTATCTCGAAATGCCGAGTGGCCTACTCACGGGTTGAGGGAGGTTGCTCCGCTTCGGGTACTTGGCGGGTAGTTTGCCGCACCCGTAGGGGTCTAGGGTGGGGTTTGGCTATTCATCTCGACCGTGTAATCCGCTTTTCGTTGCAGGCTCGAACGAATCGCGGATTCCTAGTATAGCCAAAGTGTTCATCTGTGATCTGGAATGGCTATCATTGCTATATATCTATATATGATATCTATTTAGGTGTTGCTTATGTTTTGCATCCGCGCTAGTCCAGCCCCCGCTCTGTCGTTAGTTAAGTAACCTAACGGATGATGACGGCGCCCCGTGGTGAATGCGGATGGCATAAGCGTACGCCATATTTTGGTTGTTTTCTGCAATGGTAGGATTAAATGATGGGACGCATTGGAATTAATACAAGAAAATAAACCAAGTAAAAGTCGTTGGAACACTTTCAAAACCACTCGGTTCTTTTCAAAAACCAGCTTTCTAAACGCGGAGCTTGAACCACTCCTTTTAAAAGCTATCTCGTTCCATCGATTATATCAAGTTCACTACGTTCACGGTTTCGCCAAAACCATTCGCAGCCCTCCGTCATTTCGTATGGATATTCAATAGTATTCAAGTTATGTTTGCTGACCTTCGTCAAGGCATAGTGATTGGTAGCTGTTGGGTGTTCATATGTAGCATAGATAGATGCGTTGGTTTGGGACAGTCGTATTACCTTGTTGACCTTCGTCAAGGGTATGTACGGGTGGGTTCAAATTAACCTGGACAATGACGGGTAGAACTTGACATGTGACTTATGATTTGTTGACCTTCATCAAGGTCATAAGAGCATGGGGCAAAAATCCACATCGGGAGTTTCAAAAGTACTGAAACTTGCTAGCGCTGCATACCATCTGGAGTGTGATGATTCTGGTAGGATTCCTTCAGTTTTATCACACGATGATATTTGGATCCCGATCCTACTGTGAGTATATGCTACTCCTCGGGAACTTTCTCACTTAACGATCAATGCTATAAACCAAGTAGGTGTCTAGAAAGGTGTTAGCGGGGCTACGCCCACAGGGAAAAGAGGTTACTTAATTAAGGAACTTCGCGAAAGCATTGGAAAACCTCCCTCGAAGTACCGACACTGGCCTGGCTGAACGGTTAAGCAAGTATTGTACGGTGAGATTGATCCCGACTAATTCTTCCTTTATGGTTTGAGGAGGGATTCGAGAGACAGTGGGAGCCATCCTGTTTAGATAAATTAAAAACCAATCTAAACTTGCAAGAGCATCATGCTGAGTGTTTTCTTCTCTCTCTCTTAATTGCAGCGACCCAGTGACCGCACCAAGGTTACATCTAGATAATAAAATGACTGAATCTGACTGTTATGACTGGCAAAGGTCTGTCCAGATGTCCATTGCCCATGACAAGCTGGGATAGCCCTTAACTAATCCAACCCCTGCCGTCTCAGGTCCACCTTCCCCTGTCACGGATATTCATATCCGTAGGACATCGGAAAAAGACTGTGCGAAAGCCAAGTGTCTCGTGTTAGCCTCAGTTGATGGTGCATACCAGAGGCAACACGAGAAGATGGACTTAGTTTCTATCTTCCTCCATAACAAAGATTTATATGGAGAGCAATCTCGTATCGCAAGATATGAGACCTCGAACGAATTACTTCCAGCGTAGTTGGCTATCGGGAGATCTGTAGGGGGCAACGTCCTTACAAAGACCAGCTCCTTTGAGCTCACGGACCTGAAGACCACGTTGAAGAACGGGTCATATGCTGACTTAGTTCAACAGTCTCTACCTACTACCCTGAAGGAAACCAGGGAAGTAGAAAGAAAGGGAAGGGCAGAAGTTTCGGGAATGGATATAGATAAAGAGGGACGTTCCTATTGTTACAGGAATGAACATTGGCAGAAGGATTGCAGGGCTAGTATAGCCAGTAGCCAGAATTCGAAGCATGTTGTGGCTTCGGCTTCGGGTGTGTTTGTAATTGAGAACTGTATGTCAGTTAACCCTACTTCCTGGGTATTGGATACCGGATCAGGATCTCATATCTGTAATTCGTTACAGGCTCTGAGAAACCGTAGGGTTATCAAGAAAGGTGATATGACACTCAGGGTTGCTAACGGAATGAGCATGTATGCTGAATCCGTAGGGGAATATCATCTAGGACTGACAACTGGGAAGATATTGATTCTGCGTAACTGTTTTTATGTACCAGGTGCGACGTGTAATATCATATCTGTATCCTTACTTTCTAGGGAAGGATATGATTTTACTTTTGTAAGCGATGTAGTAAACATCCACCTAAATCAAGTTCTGATTGGGTCAGGTACCTTAGAAAACGGTATATACGTATTAAATCAAGCTCAGATTTTCAGTGTCCAGAACACACTTAAAAGAAAGTCTCCGGAAACAAATCAGGCTTTCTTATTGCATTATAGACTGGGTCACATTAATGAGACACGGTTAACAAAGTTACATAAAGAGGGATACTTGAATCCGTTCGAGTATCAGTCTTATGCCACTTGTGAATCTTGTCTCATGGGAAAGATGACAAAGACTTCGCTCGCTGGACACAGAGAAAGAGCAAGCGAGCTCTTGGGACTCATACACAGTGATGTGTGTGGTCCAATGTCTAAACATGCGCGAAGTGGTTATTCATACTTCATTACTTTCACAGATGATTTCTCTAGGTATGGGCATGTCTTCTTGATGAAGCACAAATCCGAGCCCTTTGAGAAATTTTAGGAATACAAGAATGAAGTTGAAAAACAAACAGGCAAAAGTATCAAGACACTGAGATCTGATCGAGGTGGTGAATACTTGAGTGCCGAGTTTCTGGGCTACTTAAAAGAGAATGGAATTCTCTCTCAGCTTACTCCTCCATACACACCACAACACAACGGTGTATCGGAAAGGAGGAATCGAACCCTATTGGATATGATTCGTTCCATGATGAGTAAGGCTGAATTGCCACGATCTTTCTGGGGTTATGCACTAGAAACAACTGCATATCTCTTAAACAAGGCTCCAACCAAGACTGTGCTTACCAACCCATATCAGATGTGGAGTGGGAAGAAACCCTGTCTCAAGTACCTTAAGACATGGGGATGTCCAGCTTTTGTAAAAAAGCAGCATGCGGACAAGCTCGAGGCACGCTCAGTACTAAGTACGTTTGTGGGATACCCAAAGAACTCCAGGGGGTATCTTTTCTATTCCGCAGAGGAACAAAAGGTTTTTGTTTCTCAGCATGCCCATTTCTTGGAAACCGAATTTTTAGAAAATTAGATAAGTGGGAACGCAATAGAACTGGAAGAAATTCCAGAACCACAAGCTATTACTGAAAGCTTGAAGGAACTAGAAGTTTCAAGAGAACCGGACATCCCAGCGCCACTCCGCAGTAGTAGTAGGCAGTCTCATCCGCCGGAGAGATACTACGGTTTTCTCATAGACGGGGATAGAGAGGATTGCACTATGGATTATGGTTAGCCTACTAGCTTCCAGCAAGCCATTCAGAGCGGCGACTCGGTAAAATGGCTGGATGCAATGCGGGCCGAGATGGAGTCCATGTACACCAACAAAGTTTGGACTTTGGACTTTGCTCCAGAAGGGGTAAAACCCGTAGGATGCAAATGGATCTTCAGAAAGAAGATTGGTGTAGATGGGCAAGTTGAGACCTATAAAGCTAGACTTGTTGCAAAGGATTTTCGTCAAAGACCTGGTTTGGACTATGACGAGACCTTTTCTCCAGTGGCTATGCTGAAATCCATTCGGATCCTTCTTGCCATTGCTGCCTTCAACGATTATGAAATCTGGCAGATGGACGTAAAGACGGCTTTTCTAAATGGAAATTTAGAAGAGTGCGTCTATATGGATCAGCCGGAGGGATTCATTCAGAGTGGGAGCAGTGGTAGAGTGTGCAAGTTGCTCAAGTCCATTTATAGACTTAAACAGGCATCGCGGAGTTAGAACATCTGCTTTGATGATACTGTCAAGGAATTCGACTTTATTAAAAACCCAGATGAACCATGCATTTACAGTAAGATTGTAGGGAGAACTGTGGTATTCCTCGTCTTGTACGTGGATGACATTCTCCTAATAGGAAATGATATTCCTATGCACAGTCAGTCAAAAGATTCTTGTCGCAGAGGTTCTCCATGAAGGACCTGGGCGATGCCAACTACATTCTGGGGATCCAGATCTATCGTGATAGATCTAAGAGGATGTTGGGACTTTCACAGTCAAGGTACATTGACACCATACAGAAAAGATTCAGTATGGAAGATTCCAAGCGCGGTAATTAACCGGCTTGTCACGGGATCACGCTTTCCAAAGAGATGTCTCCCAAGACTGATTTGGAAAGGGATCGCATGTCTATTATGCCCTACGCTTCTGCGGTATGCTCTATAATGTATGCGATGTTATGTACCAGACCAGATGTAGCATACGCATTGAGCGTTGTAAGCCGGTATCAGTCGAACCCAGGGGAGAAACACTGGATAGCGGTAAAGAACATTATCAAGTACCTGAGAAGGACTAAAAAGATGTTCTTGGTGTATGGCGGAAAAGACCTCCAGCTCGAGGCCTTTGCTGACTCCAGCTTCCAGAGTGACAAGGATGACTCCAAGTCCTTGTCGGGTTATGTCTTTACCCTCAATGGAGGGGCGGTTTGCTGGAAGAGTTCCAAGTAGGAGACCGTTGCTGACTCAACTATGGAAGCGGAGTACATAGCTGCTTGCGATGCCGCAAAGGAAGCTGTCTGGATGAAGAAGTTCCTCACGGAGCTTCAGGTGGTTCCTACCATTGTTGATCTAATACCGCTGTATTACGATAACAACGGCGCTATAGCTTTAGCGACGGAACCTAGGTCCCATCAGAAGTCCAGGCACATTTTGAGGCGGTACCACCTGATCAGAGAGATCATAGATCGCAGGGAGATCGTAGATCGCCGGGAGATCGAGATGAAGAGAGTAAATACGGAGAATAACACTGCAGATCCACTCACGAAGGCCCTACCCCAGACTCAGTTCGAGCGGCTGATCGAGATGATAGGTCTTCGATACGCCAGTACATGGCCTTAGTGCAAGTGGGAGATTGTTAGTGTATATGCCCTAGAGGCCATTACTGTATCATACTATCTTGTATATTACTTAATGGAAGCTTGGGATATTCACAGTTGTATAGACAATCTTGCTCAAAATGGTAGTATGCTACTTGGTTTGTCTCTATTTCAATATGTGCATGTGTTTCTTTTAGCATATCGCTTATACATATTAGTAGAGCCCTTAGGATCTTTGCTTGATTACCAGCGTTCTGATGGCAGTCACACTCATGGGGGCTGGGTAATCCATAAGCACATCCTTATACAGGTCCCTAGTCGTTGGACTATCGAGACAGGGCATCGATACTCCGGAGTAGACTAGCGTATGCGCTTCTCATCCCAGCGGGGGAGACGGTCTGTCCCACAGCCGTCAGTACGTCGTACTTGAGATAGTATGAGGGTGCTCGTTAGGTTATGAGTACACTGGACAGTTATCGTCGGGAACTGTTGGTTGGTATTATACCTAGCGTCAGTTATCAGTTCCCAGGTGACATGAGTACAGCTTAGTCCGCTGACTTGACACTGTCACTTCACCTCGAGTGTGTTTCCACTGTACTTAGATTACTACCCTACCACGGCTCAAAGGAGTCGTGCAAACATGTAGTAGTTGGGTGCAGTCCCGATGCACTTGGAGGCAGTGACGGTTAGACAGGATTCGTCTCTCCCGGTATTGGAGGTTGACATCGCGCTGTGTCTAGGAGAGCCATTACACGAGTAGTCCCTGGCCAGGGCAAGCGAGATATACTGGTAGGTTTCCAGTGTTATCTCAGGGTGTTCTGGGCTACACTCCGACACGACTTGTACCGCTATTAGGGGACTGACGTTCACCCCCTAGGCCCGCCATGCGATGTATCAGACGAACAGATCGGACTGTACGGATATTGTCACATACAGGCTCAGTAGGAGTTCGGATGGGTTTACCTCATCGGCCTTCTTATCGACATCTACCTGGGGACCGTTACGTACAGCTAGTGCCGCTTGCGGTCTGTGGTTAAACCCACTGCCAGCGTAGTATCGAGTCTTTAGAGTCCCACACAGAGAGTTTCCCTGCACTGAGCGAAACGTGTAGAGGCAGTATGGTTTTACGGCAGGGCTACGATCACTTACGTGCACTTGTGTGCGTATGCTGTTCTAGCAGGCAATACTAATGGGCTTTGGTTTAAGCTGGATCCTAGTATTGCACGGATGGATTTGTTTTGTCTTCTGTGCATTCGCATTCTACGGAATGTGGATGCGGGTGTGTATGCACAGTTTTGAGGAGCGATAAAGGAGGAAGTGCCCCATTAGGGTTTTGGCAGTTGGTTCGGCCAAAACCGTTATGTGACAGGCTCATTAGGGTTTTGACAATTCGTTCGGTCAAAACCATTATGAGCCGGAGACATTATTTTACTAATCATTTTAGTGATAATTTTGTGATGGCTAGTTGCATTGACCATTTGACCACCATGACCTCTCTTGACTTTGTTGACCCGTTGACCGGAGTTGACCATTGACCTTCATGAGAGGTCTACACTCTTCTTTGGATTTTCTTTTTCTTTTTGATTATGAAAATGGTCAATTCAATGTAGCATCAACTTTATCATGATAGGATTTGTAATAATGTTGTTTTACTATTATTGCAACCTTGGTGCCTTTTTTCTTTTGTGATGATATTCATTTTCTCATTCTCATTCTCTCTCTTTGAAAAGAAAAAGAGAAAGAGCTCCATGGTTGCAAAGTGTTGATCTTCGCCGTTAGGCGTCGTATACTTGTTTTTTTTTTACTTGTGGTGGTTATTTCCGCCGTTGAGCGTGATTTGCTCCCGTTTGGGGATGCTTTATTATATTCTGTTTTGTACCCGTTTTGGGGTTAGTTTTTACAAGGGAGGTGCTGCCCAAATTTTTAAAAGACAAAAATTGCTTTACTATATCTTTATTTCTTAAAAATGTTTAGATTTCTGGGTTTCATCTTACTGGAATTGCGTTACGCCTGTAGACGTCGCATGATTTAAGTGCTGGTCGCGAGCTAATATTTTGGGTCATGGCAAAGTCGATATATCTAGTAGTCGGTGATCCCGTCTCAATAGCGTCACGTACGATAAAATATATTATACGACTTCCTCGAGTCAAGAGTGCGGATCAATCATCAGATTTATACATATTACGGTAAAATCCATCGTACGGCATCCCAAAATCGGGGTACGGGTCAATATCACATATACCTCATTATTCATCCGGTATCATTATCATAATATCATAAACTAGGGGTACTGATCTAAAGTCTAGTACATTCCGATACTATCAAACATATATCCGCGTGTGAATAAAACACATCGCCCATCGATCCACTATACTATCATGTAGTATATCATAACACGACCCAAATCATATAACCGATCTCACGGCATCATGCCCGATCATATCTACTCTCCTCCGAGTATCATATACTATCCTCATCATACGTGTATATGTATATATATATATATAGCAACACATCCACATACATATATATATATATACATATATCATATACACCAAAACATATCACGTGTGTGCATGTGTGTTTGTGTATCTTAACACTAAGGGTTTCTCAACTAAGAAACTAAGCTAACACTATCATCCAAAATACACTAAACTAACCCATGACCTCCTAAAGCCGTTCTTTAAAATTATACACGTCTCACGATACATATATATATATAACATATCCTTGCTACACTACGAAAATGCGGGGGTGTTATACGCCATCCACCCGACTTCCGACGTAGATATACATCTACTCACCTTGATCCTTGCTTGGCGAAGTTGATGTCGCCATGCTCGTCCTTATCGTACGAAGTCTACAAGAGGGTGCCTACACATATAAACACAAAGTATCATAAACCGAAATCGCGCACAAAAACCAAAATGGCACACGTATCACACATAGGTTAAAACCTATGGTCTACTCATGTAAATCAACCAAACGAATCTCGATATCGACGTACAAACGTCAAGTGACCGATACAAAACACAAACATCAAAACTTCAAGTCATTTAAAAGTCACAATTGAAAACAGCAACTCAAGAAAATGGTTCCAGATTTTAGTTCAGGTGAAATTAGGCTAAACTAGCAGTACAAGGGTGTAGTATATGAGCTATATGAGCTACAAAACAAATCCTAGCACCAACATCCACACTTTGGCCGGCCACATACCCACCAAAACCGGCCTGCTTGGCCAAAGGATGGAATTGGAGTCTCGTATTCACAGGAGGGTATTCTAGTAGTCCATCTAGGTTAGTGGTGTTGCTAGTTTTTCCTGTAAAACTCTCGGGTCACTCCAGATTCCCTGTAGGCCACCAATTAAACACAAAACCGACATTTGGATTTCTAAAGTCCAAGTTTGGGGTTCTAGCTTTGGTTTGGTCCAAGTTTTAATACCAAAGGGGGTTTGTAGTCACTAATACACTCGCATGCATCATCACAACTCAAGAATTCCTCATAACCTCATCTTGGAATTTTCAAACATCACTAAACCACCCTTACACACTTTTAAAATAATATGGATGCTAAAGGAAATGGATTACTACTCTAATGGTGAAAGAATTATTTCATTTGGCAACACAAGAAAATTCTTGAGTTGCCCCAAGTCTTCAAAATCCCAACTTTCTTGGTTCCCCATGCTTGTAGTGAACTTGTGAACATTTTTAATGAAAGGAAAGAAATGTTTTGATGTGGAAATGTGGGTGTTATGAGGAGGTAGAGGTGGTGGAGGGAGAGGGCAGCCATGAGAGAGAGAAGAGGAAGGAGAATGATGGAGGAGAGAGGCATGGTCAATTGACCCCTCACCCTCTCTCTCTCTCTTGCCCATACCTCATTCTTTATTCATTTCCTTTTCTTTATCTTTTCTTTTCTTTATCTTTTAAACAAAACCAAAACCCCAAATATATGAAAAGGAAAACAAGATGCTATGTACACTTAAGGATTTAAGTCAAGTTTTCAAAATGTAACAAGTGTTAGCAATATGACATGGTGCATGTCACATGCACAAAACAAAATCAATGCATAATTAAGTACTAATCGAGTTTAGTAATACTAACTTATATACAAATAATTGTATACTACATTATAAAATTCCCAATTTTCATAAATTATTTTAAAATCAATAATTGATATAACTTTCCAAATATTTCCCAATTTATCGTTATATAATTATACCATATCATTAAAACTAATTTCCACATATTAAAATATTCATAATATTTATTATTCTAATTATTTAACTTCCCAAAATATATATTATTTTTCTGAAATGTTACACTTGTCCGGTGTACTCACACCTAGTGAGTACCTGTATACAATCTTAGGTGCACCTCACCAATGGTTGCGGGACCAATCCATCGCCCCTAATCAGGGTCTAGATATGTATATACTGGTCTACTCTAGAGTATCGATGCTCAGTCTCGATACTCCTACGACCAGGGACACTTTTAAGGATATACCTATTGACTACCCTGCTCCCATAAATATAATTGCCATCACAACGCAGGTAGTCAGGCAAAGATCCTACGGGCTTTATCAACATGTATACAAGATATGAAATACAAATTAAAACACATCACATGTTAAGATAAAGACAAACCAAATAGCATACTATCATATCGAGCAAGATTGTCCTGTACATATATATCCCTATCATCCTATACAATGAAGGCCTCTAGGGCATACATATCCAACAATCTCCCACTTGCACTAAGGTCTGTAATTGGCGCAATAAGTACCCATTGTTTTGTCACGACCCGAAGTTCGGCCCGTAACCGACACTTAACCACGTAACGTCTACAAACGTAACGCGACTAAGTAAGCTGAAACCCAGAAATCAAAACCATTAAAAGTAATGAGTGTTGAAAACATTGGTTTAAAAACATTTAGAAAACTCGAGTAAAAATCATTATGTTTGTTATTTTCTTAAAAATTTTGGTAGCATCTCCTTTGTAAAAACTGGCCCCGAAAACGGGTACAAGACATGATATAAGTAAAAATGGCATATAATAAGTATAAAGCATCCCCAAACGGGTGCAATCACGCCAAACGGCGAAAACAACCACTACAATGATAATATACGACGTCGTAGCGAAGAAATGGACAATATAAATGAAAAACATCAGAAAAGATAAAACTGCATAAATAAAGTCGGCACACACGACCTCGACACCAGAGTACAAAATAATATACATCGTCCTCACTTCTGGTCTCTAAGTCAATACATGAAATAGTAGATGGAGAGTACTAGATACAATAATGTGTACGACTGGAAAATAAACGGATACCGCAAAAACCCACCTAAGCAAAAGGGCTCACACGCCAACTGCATTGATATCCGTAGCAAAAAGATAAAGGAAGTAGCCCTGCCGCAACTACTCTGAGGGATAAACTGCAAACACTGTGGCACAACGGGGGTGAGTTGCCAACTCGTGAATAGTAGATAACATATAAAGGTAATCGCGAGTATGCGCGTACTGTGATACTCTAACATGTGCAACAGATAACATCCATATGATGAGCTGGGTACGCAATAATCATGCATAACAAGTGCAATCTAATAACATCTATATATGATGAGCAGGGTATGCAATAATCATGCCAAAGTACTATGACTACATGATGCAATGCATAACAATGAATACTGAGCATGGGATAAAATATCTGTAGGGTTCCTAGGCACACTCAAGAGGTTCCACAAGGCATCTACCATGCCAAATTCAAAAATTTATGTGCCGAGAAAACCTAATGCAAGATCGTTAACTAGAGGATAGGCGAAGTAACTAGCTAGCAAACAACTTTACTAATGAGTGAAACGGATTACAACCTTTGTAGATCCGGTCCTCCACTTCTTTAGCTCCGTGATGACGTCCCTCCGCTGCGATCATCGGGATCCCGGACTCTAGCGATGGTTTCGTCGGAGAAATGATCGGGCTAGGTCGTTGACTTCGATGCCGACGATGATCTACATCGAGGCAACTCAAACTCAAGCTCCATCTTCACTTGGTCATGAACCTTGTGAAGAAAACACCCTATACAACATGGCAAGTGGTAGAGGATGAAGAAATAGGAAGTTGGTTCACTTTGGATTTGGATTTCTCACTTGATTTCATCACTTGGAATTTTCAAGAAAGCTTTTCTTTTCTTCATGAAGAAGAAGAAGAAGAAGGAAATGAAAATGAATTAACTTAAAAGAAAATTCAAGTGAATATTATCATAATGCAACCATGGGTAAGTTTAACTCATGTAGAGAGCAAACCATAGTTTAGGTAATGGTTAGGTTTAAGAACAAAACAAAATGGCTAGACTTTTCAAAGATGCTAAAAGCTTCATGAAGCTTCAAGTATAATACAAGAAAAGCCACCATTTTGTTTAATCAAAATAAATAAAGAAAATAAAACCCTAACCATTAACTAAACATGGTGTAAATCATACACATACCCAAGTTTGCATGTATCATCCAACATGATACAATCTAGTGCACAAAAAAATATATCACAAATACAACTTGTGCACATCAAGTGAGAAAATCAATCTTAAGTGAACCAATACTAGTTAATGTAAAGTGATATATCAAATATATAATTATACATTAAATCATTAAATCAACACTTAATTTAATGATCCGGTCATACTGCATATAACCGACTAATATCAAGTGTATCAATGTATCGAATCAATACTTGATTCGGTAACCCGGCTATGTCACATATAACCGTCCCATGATACAAATCGCGAGAATAGAATACAGTATCACATACTGGTATTATTCTCGGTCCCGCACATATCTCATATGCGCTCCTATTTCGTTTCGCTTGAGCCAGGAAACCCCTGTGTAGGACTCTAAAGACTCGTCAATACGCCGGCAGAAGGTAGTGATCATATCAATCACCCACAAGCCGCAAGCGGTGTGCTAAACGTAACGGCCACCCGGGTATTGAGCGATCAGAAGATCAACAAGCAAGCCCGCTCACACTCCTGTGAATCCAACCAGTAACACTTACCGTACAGTCCGGTCTCGTCGTCTGATATGTCGCATATCTCGCCTAGGGGTGGTAAACGTCAGACCCCAATAGCTTGATAAGTCATGTCGATATGAGGTCTATAACAGTTCGAGAAATTACTGGTAACACTTACCAGTAAATCTCAGCAACCCTGGCCAGGGATTTCCGGTTATAGCCAATCGAACACAGCACAACATCAACTCCCTATACCGGGAGTGACGAATCCCCTCCTATCGCTCATTGCCTCCATGTGATTCGGGACTGTACCCAAAAACCACCGTTTTGCACGCCCTCTTAGACATGGTAAGGTGGAAATCAAAGCACAGTGAGAATCACAGAAGACTCTATGACGATCTCGGGTCAACAGACTACTCTGTACCAGTGTCACCAGAGAACTGCCATCTGACGTAAGGTATAATACCATCTGGGAGTTCTCGGCGAGTCCGTCCAGTGTACCCAGTCTCCACTGAGCACCCGTATATCATCTCTGATGTCAAACACCAATGGATATGGGATCATCCATTGCCCATCTGTATGGGTCGAGAAGGTATACGCTAGTCTACTCTGGTATATCGATGCCCCGTCTCGATACACCCACGACTAGGGACCTTGAAGGATGTACTTATGGACTACCATGTCCTCACTAGTATGATCCGCATCATAGTCTAGGTAGTCATGTACACATCCTAAGGGCTTTACCAACATGTAACAGAGAGACAATCAGTGTACACGTTAAGGTAAAAAGCAACCAGATAGCATACTATCATGTCGAGCAAGAAAGTCCTCCCTATATATGTCCAAGCATCCACTACAACATACATCCTATGTATAATAATAGCCTCTAGGGCATACATATAACTAACAATCTCCCACTTGCACTAGGGCCATCTGATAGCAGTGGTTGTAGTATCTCATACTCAACCATCCCATAAAAGTCTCTCTCTGGGAAAAGGCCTTTGTGAGTGGATCCGCCGTGTTGTCCTCTGAGTCTACTCTCCTAACCTCGATCTCCTTGGAGATCAACCATCTCCATGAGCAGGTGATACTGCCTTAGAATATGTCTGGATCACTGATGGGACGGACGTTCCTTGGCATAAGCCACAACTCCATTGTCACATAATGGGAGGAACTAAGTTCATCTCATGAACTAATATACACCCAGACAGCCTCTTTGGTAGCATCTTAAGTAGCGATGTATCCAGCCTTTATCGTCTAGTAAGCCACGGTATCTAGCTTGGAACTCTTCCAACATACCGTCCCTTTACTAAGGGTAAAGACAATGCCTGTGACTGACATTCAGTCGTTCTTATCACCCCGGAACATTTCCAGTGATTCTCCCAGGATCGATTGATACCATCTCACTACAACTAGTGAAAATCCGAACATCCAATTACTTCTATCTCATAGATCAAAACTCAGGATTTAGAAGGTATCACTTTGATCCGTTATGGAGAATCCTTGTGATAAGCGGAGATTGACCGAGCGTAGCATAGGAAACACCTTCCCTATCAAGAGTATGTCATCCACATACTTTACGAGGATCATCACCATACTCCCTACTATCTTTTTGTATATACAAGGTTCATCTACCATTTTGATGAAGTCAAACACTTTGACTACCACATCAAAACAGACGTTCTAACTCCGCGATGCATGCTTTATCACATAAAACATCTTGCACACGTTTCCGCTGCTCCTACTGTTTACGAAGCCCTCTGGCTGTATACTTATAGACGTTCTCTTCTAAATCATTATTTAGAAAAGTAGTCATGGCACCCAACCACCAGATATCGCAGTCATGGTATGTAGCAATGGCAACTAGGATCTGGATGGACTTAAGCATAGGCCCCAGAAAAAGGTTTCATCATTAGCTACAATTGGTCTATGACGCAAACCTTTAACAAGTCTAGCTTTGAAAGTCTCAACTTTTCCATGTACACCAAGTAATCTTCTCAAGATATACTTGCTCCTGATGGGGATTTAACCCTTCAGATAAAGCCACCAAAGTCCATACTTTGTTGCTGTACAAGGATTCCATCTCAGATCACAAAACATCCAGCCATTCTTATAGAGTCCCACTCCTGATGGCCAGCTCGAAACTAGTTGGATCATCATCTCATGATGCAATCCTCGCTCCCACTGTCATTGAGAAAATGAAGTGTCTCTCAGGTGGGTGAGGAACCCTACTAGATCGGCGGAGAGGCTGAGGTTCGTTGGAAACTATTGAATCCTTCGGTTCTACCAAATCATCAACTGTAGTTTGTATAGATGGAACTTTTCCAGTGCTACATAACAGACCTTGCCTCGAGCTTGTCTGGATTTTTCTTTTTAGACAGGACGGACAACCCCAAATCTTAACAAACTTAAGATATGGGCTCTTCCCTTTCCATATCACATATGAAGTGGTAGGCAACTGATTTGATTTGAACCCTGTTCAATAGGTATGCAGCTTCTCAAGCGCATAACTCCCAAAAGGAAATAGGAAACTCAGTAGTACTCATCATAGAGCACACCATATCACATAGGGTGCTATTGCTCCGCCCCGATACACCGATGTGCTATGGTGTATACGGAGGAGTAATGCTGAGAGAGAATCTCATTCTCCTTTAGAATAGTCCACGAATTCCGTGCTCAGGTATTCTCTTCCTTGATTACATCAAAGGACATAATACTTATACCCGTTTTGGTTCACTACTTCTAACTTATATTCTGTGAATATCTCAAAAGCTTCGGACTTGTGTTTCAACAGGAACATATGTCTGAATCTTGAGAGATCATCAGAGAATGTAATGAAGTACAAAGAACCGGTCTTGGCCTGTGTAGACAGGAGACCTACATACATCAACGTGTATCATCCCAAGAGTTCACTAACTCTTTCTCTGTTTCTAGTAAACAGAGCTATGGTCATCTTATCTTTGTGACATGACTGGCAAGTTTCACAAGATGTAAATTCAAATTAATTTAAATATGTATCTAAATGTAACTTCAGCAAGTCGGGTCGCATTGATATGACCTAGTCTACAATGCCTCAAGAAGGATTCATTCATTTCTGAACTCTTTCTCTTGTGTGTGTTCCGTATACTAAGAACTGTAGTTTTATTTTAGAACATCAATGCTTTTTGATAACGTACCTGAACCGATCAACTTTTGATATAGGAAATGTTCAAAATATTATCCAACAATACAAAATTATATCCTTCTTTACTAATAAAGAGACTGATAGGATTTTGTATATCAGGTTCGGTATCTAATAATATTTGTTCAGAATCAATGTATTCTTGTAATACATGGTGACAGTGACCAACAGACTTGGCTGCAACACTTGCACCGTTTTCTGTCTCATGAAACTTATCACTCGTTCTCAGTTCTTTACCTATCTGTAGCCCATGTAATATATTACATATGTGGGATCCTGATCCGGTATCAAATACCCAGGACGTAAAGGACATTGAGAAACAGTTCTCTGTAATGAACACACCCGAAGATGATGCATCAGCATGCACTTTCTTTGTTTGGCGGCACGGGATATCTGGTATTCCCCTATTTCCTGCTCTGTCTTATAACAATTATAAGTTGGAGCGGGACCAACGTTCCCCAGCTCGGTATAACAAGCGGGTTCGGTCAATATATCCGTTTTATTATCTTGATTAAGGCGTGATATGGTCGCTACCTAGAGAGAGAGAGAAGAAAACACTCTGCGTGCGCTCTTGCAAGATCATATTGGTTATTATCTCATCTAATCAGGATAGCTCCCACTGTTTTTATCAAATCTTCCTTCAAACCCTAAAAGGAAAGACTAGCCGGGATTAATTACACGCTACAAGTTTGCCAATCTTTCAGCCAGGCCAGTGTCGGTACTTTGAGGGAGGTTCCTCGTTCTTTCGCACGGACCTAATTAAAGTAAACCTCGTTTTCCCAGAGGCGTAACCCCGTTAACACCTTTCTAGACAACTACTTGATCGGCTAATTGTAATGTGTAAAACTCTCCCTGGAGTAACTCTTACTCGCAGCGGGTATCGGGATCCAACTATCTCATAGAAGGTATGCAATCTCATTGCAAATTTCAACACTTGAAATTCCCGATAATATTTTACCCCTAGCGTCCTATGACCTTGACGCAGGCCAACAAACCATAGTCCGCTAGTCAAGTTCAACCCGTCATTTCTTGATTGAATTAAACCCACCCACACGATCCTTGACAAGGGCCAACAAAGTCGCACGACTACCCTAATCCAATCTGCATCATATGCATAAACAGATAAATACTAGTTAGCTACCGCACACTATGCCTTGACGCAGGCCAACAAACGTAGCACGAATACTAAGTAGGATTTATCTGAAATGACGGAGGGCTACGTCAGGTTTTTCTGAAAACCTATTGCGTAATGAACTTGATATCGTTGTAGAATCAAATGATTTTAAAAGGGAGTGTTTTTGAGGCTTTTACTAGTTTCGCTAAAGAGGTCACTCTCGGTGAAGGGATCGTCGGCTCTTTCCTCGTCGAATGAGGTGCAGGATATAACATATATATATCACTGTTCAAAGCAAGAACTAGAAAAGCAATCAAAAGACAAACCGAGTGGTGTAGCATCTGCCAGTTATTGCTAAAGGGGTCTGATCGCACGCTTTTGGCATGTCGGATGTTCAAAGTTCTAAAGTATAACCGCGATCAGGACGGTGTCGCTATGCAGCTAGCCGGTTGAGCACGGGTCGATCAACAGGGAGATGGTTGTATGTCCGTTCGAGTTTTAAACGAGTCAATAAAAAATTTGTATGTGTTTGTTCAAACTAACCTATGTGTTTTATATGCAAGTATGAAGTTGTTAAGAAAAAGATACGAAATTGTAAGCTAAAGAAATCCGTACTCAAAACCTTTGAGCCGAGTCTTGACCAATTGAAGCTAGAGCAATCGGCAACAACGTGGATTAGGGGATTTAATCACGGTATTCGTGAAATCCGTCTTATTTACCCTTGTCCTTCCGTTCTTGTCTCTTGCTTTCGCCTCCGTCCAACCCGAACGCAACCGGTCGCGGTTAGAAATCACCGTTACCTTGGTAGGGTAGGGTGCCTAACGGAGCGCTTGCGTAACGTTTGGGCGGAGTTCAATGGAAAATAACGGGAAAAGGAAATGAGCAAAGAAACATTAACTTACAATACCGTATTTATTCTTAACAACGATAATTACAATCTTTCACAAAAAGAACCAAAAATAGAGAACAAAAAGAACAAAGAAAAGAAAAGATTACAAGTAAGTAAGGGCATGGAATTTAAAGTGCAAGAAAGTAAAGCAAGGTAATAAAAAGAAAGAAAGAAATAAGCAATAAAAAGAACTAGAAACTAGAACTCAAGACAAGCATGGGATCAATAGCCAACCCTTAAACTTGCAAGCTCAATCAAGAGGTTGCAAGATCAAGAGAAGGGTAAAGAACTCATGTGAAATGAAACACTAATTCCATAAAAAGATACAACTCTTGAGATCAATAACAAACCCTTAAACTTTCAAGCTCAATGAAGAGGTTGAAAGATCAAGAGAAAGCAAGAATCTCAAGAGGAAGCTAAACAAACAAGAATGATACAAAAACTCTTATCTTCATTTAACATCCACTCAATGCTCTCACTACATTTTCATGGAGGAAAGATGAAGAAGAAGAAGAAGAACAACAAAACTACACTAAAAGAGGCCAAAGAAATTAACACCTTTGGTTTGGCTCAGATCTGGGGTATTTATAGGAGGAGAAATGGAAACCTAGGGCAAGAATATGGCATAATATGAAAGTACCAAACTACCCCCAGAAAACGACAGAGAGAGGAGACTAAATGGCCGCGGTTCCGCGGCGTAGACCCCCTATTGGCCGCGGAACCGCGGCCGTATAGTGGACTTGGGTCATAGGGTTTTGTAGTAATCCCTGGTTTGATGTTTCCTCGTGTTTGCCAACTTTAAACTGCACAAAATCTTCCAGAATATCTTCAGATTTCTTAGTCCAAGATTGCATTATTTTCTTCACTTTTGACTTCTATCTCCCTCGAGCTCCGCGCGCCCATTGATTCTTGTGCAGCCCCCCTCGTGCTCTGTTCTTGTCCGAGACATGAATGACCACTGTCATATGTCTTATCACTGGATTTGGTACTCGGCACTGGACGGATATGGATGACCGGAACCCGGCTTTTATCTGCTGTCAACAGATGTTCTGCTTTTGGCGTAACTGTGGAGATTTTGTCTTGATTTGCAATATTTGTACTGGAAACCTGTAATCTGTAAATATGTAACAAACATGGATTAAAAGCACCTACCTATAAAGACACGAGCGTAAGAATAGGCGGTATAAAATGCAATATTCTGTTATGAACAAATACCCACAAACTTAACTTTTGCTCGTCCCGAGCAAAACCAATTATTCACAAAAATAAAATCCTAACCGCACTTTCGCAGGGAATGCGATTGCACTGAGCACGTGCAACAAGCCGTTAAACCTCTAGGTGTCCCTAGTAGGATGAATGTTGTCTCCTGAGGGTTTTCAGCGGATTACACCCACAAAATCTCGTCTAGTAGTGTCATAAGTTAACATCGACTCTACTCCTACAGTTTAGTATTTACGTTAGAAACTCTATCATCCTAAGTTAGAAATATTCAACCCTTATTTTTCACACCTCCTATCTATTTAACCTTGGTTCTCCTGAGTTTTCCTTCTAAAGTGCGGCCTCAAATCAGGGATTTTTATCAACTTTACAGAAAACACAAGTCTTATTCTTTATTTCTATCTTTTATCCAAACATCGATTGTATACCCCTACGTGTGTGTATATTTGCACCCCTACACTCAAGAATTCAATTCAAGCTATAATACCCTTGCCCTAATACCTAATACTACTTCTTTTCATTAAGGATGGACGGATTTGCTCACACACCTTTCATGCGACTATTAATGCTTCTTGAGGCACTAACGACCGATTACTGAATGTATGAACTTTAAAGCGTAAATAGCAGTTTCCAGGTCTTGACTTTATTCTATTTTTCTTTTTCTTTTTCTTTTTATTTTTCAAGACCGGATATATTTTTCAATGATGCTCTTTTGGTGTTTAGCTTTAAATACCGTTATTTCTTTCATACTAGGCTTTCAGGTAAGAGTATTTCTAGGTATCCTCTACTATCCCAAGTTTCAAGGTACGTGTAAGTGCAGTTGTAGGGTATATACTTTCTAAATTTGAACTCAAGAAAAGAAACTATTTTTCAGACTTATCCTTCAGTAGAGCTTCAATACTTTCCCCTCATCTTGACTTAACTTAAGAACTGAACTCAACGTATACTTACCAAAGTCAGACAGAATGAGGGTTATTTTTAGGGTTTTCAATTCCTAAGCCTAGAATTTAGTTATTTCTAATATATCAACTAAACTTTCGGAATAAAGATCTAAGTTACCCTATTAGCTAACTTGACGACAAAGTTTTTATATTTTTGGAAAAATTTTCGATTTTTGTGGGTTTTTAATAAGGTATGCAAATGCAAAATATACAAATGAATGCGAAGGAAGAAAGCTTACCGAGCACACCCCCAAACTTAAACTTGACAGTGCCCTCACTGTCAGGCTATACCAAGAGGGTCAAAATTGTCGGCACTCCCTAGAAACAAATTATATACAAAACAAAAAAGGAAAACAAAAAATATATACAAAAAAAGGAGGCCCCCCCAAACTTAAGTAAAACAGTGTTTCCACTGTTTAAACGTTGAAGTTCAGAATTAGGGGGGAAAAGAGAATAGTATCAATCTATACAAGGCCTTACACAGACCCAAATTTAACACCAACCATTCAAAGATTTTATCGTTATAATGTGCTGGTTGGTGAAAGAAGGCGTAGAGAAAAGAGATGGAGAATACGCGAGACCGTATGGAGATAGAAGTGGGATACGGTCGCGGTATATGAGAAGAAGAATGGCGGAAGAGAGAAGGAAGTGGAATACGAACTTGAGGGTGGAAATGGAGTGAATAGATTAGCACAATTTGTGATGACTGATGTGTGAAAAGCGATTGTGCTAATATATTTACCCGTCGAGAAATGGGGTTAAATCTCTCAAGATTCGTGAGAAACCATGGGTACGCCGAACTTGGTAAACCAGACACAGGAAGTGAAAATGATACGGTTTCTTGCATTGTCGGAACGATGGAAAGGATGGGGGGAAGTGATTGAGGAAGGGTATCGGTTAAGGGTTCTGGAGGGTGTACACAGTCAGTGAAAGGAACAGGATGAATTGGAAAATCCGACTCATCATCTAGAACTGTTTCATCCTCAAAAATATCCTCAAAATTCTCCTCAAAGTTAAGCTCATCCATGCATATTTCATCAAAATCCAGACGCATATGGGGTTCGGGAAAAACATTTAATGACTCGGGATGATGATTTGAAGAGAAAAACTCAGCCAAATCTATGGGTTCATCATCCAAAATATTCCCAGCGTCAATATCCTCAATCAAGTGAAAATCAATATTCTCAGAAACCTCATCAAAAGCATGGATATCAATCAATTTTGGTTCTAAGATGGAGGTGTAGAGGTCAAAAGGTTTGAGTGTGGTTTTATTTGGAAGGGTCCCTTCACAATCAGGTAAATTAAACACTACAAAATCGCATAAATCATTCATCATTCTATCTTCAATTGATAAATCATGTGGGATACTCGATAGACTTTCAAAACAGGAGTTGTGGGATTCAATTTGGGACGGGTAGATTTGATTTGGAAGGGGGTACATCTCACTCTTTCTACTCAAATTCACAGCCTGTCCTGCCGCCTCATCATACATTGGGAAATGTGGAGCTAGCTGGAAACTAGCTACCGGGTCAGTAGGTTGTATGAGGGAGGCCATGGACGCATTCAAATCCATCATCTGTTGGCATGACGCTACCCTAAAGTCTTCCAACGACTGTTCCAGACTAGACATGTGTTGTGATGGAGTTTCAGTAAAAGATTCGAAGTTGTTTGGATACTGGAAACTCCCAAATGGCGGTTCTGAAGCAATGTCTAGGGAAGGTGCAAAAGTTGGGTAGGATTGATAGGAATTGAATGGCTGGACAGGAGCAGGATCAACATTTATATAAGAAGGTGAATGGAATTGTTGATCCCAAGAATCTGTAGTGGTGAAAGGAGTGAAAGATCGGCTACAGGATTGTTCAATACGTTCAGCGATGGACAAAGGACGACTTGCAAAAGGGGTATCAACATAAGAGGGTGGGGGAGGTTGAAAAGGTTGATACAAAGTGGATTGCGGAATGCAAGTGTTTGTCCTAGACGCTTCTATCCGATCATTCAAAGAGATTTTGGGCATGGAGGGATCGTTCGACGTTCGGCCAAAGCAAGAACCGTAAGAAGTAATGTCTGGTTGTGGGTACCAAAGTTCGGCAAGAGTTTTTCGAGGTGGGGTACCCATGATATGAAGAGAGAAAGAAAGAAAGGCAGAGAAAAGGAAGGAAAAAGAATGTGATTTTTTTTTTAGTTATTAACAAAAGAATGAAATATACACACAAAAAGAATCTGGACAAAAACAATCACGACACAAAAATACCACACACCTAATCGTTCTAGGGTTCACCTAAGTCAACTAGACCTGCTCCAGAACTTGATTGTCGAAGTAAAACTGTGTCGAGAAACGGGCTCAAGATACACTGATCACGAGGCCAGGTAAGTGCAGAGATAAGAGGAGGTTTTCCAACGCTTTCGCGAAGTTCCTTAATTAAATAACCCTTTCTCTTTTGGCGGTTTCGCCGTTAACACTTTCCTAGACACCCCGTAAACAATATACCGTTAAGCGAAGTTCTAAACACAGTTAACTTCTCCTAGTGAGCGCGAAGTCCTTAAGGCTTAAAGTCTAGTTTCTTTTAAAGTTTGTGCGGGTAAACGTTATGCTCAAGTTCGTGATTTGTGGGCCACGGAAAAGGTGATGAAATCCTTTACCGTATGTTGTGCGGTTCGCTTGCCCTTAAGTCCGTATTAATGTATGCAATGCGCAATTCAAAAAATTCTATAAAGAATCAAACAATCGTTTTTTAGTTTAAGCACGGCACTGCAACAAATACGGGTTAGTCAATTTTTAGCGTTTTCTAGCGAGCTTTCAAAGAATCCTGCAAAGAATAGTATATTGGATGCGTCGGATTTGAGAAGAAGGTGTTAGTAAAGTACGTACCGTTAAGATTTTAGGTTAGGAAACCCCCGTTGAATCAAATCCGGTAAGCTTGAAAAGTTCACTTGCGCGGGTCAAACTACCCGGATCTTTTGCACTGTACTTTGCAATCACCTTAGCCTTGAACGTATACTTTGCTCCCTACAATCGCAGTTTGCAAATCCGCAAAAATCTGCATTCTTGCCCACAAAAATGATCAAAAATAACAAAAAGATTTTTTTTTATAAATATATACAAAAAGAATATTAACCCGAATAACAAGAAAGAAAATACGCTACCGTCTCCCCGGCAACGGCGCCATTTGATCGCACGCTTTTGGCGTATCGGATGTTCAAAGTTCTAAAGTATAACCACGATCAGGACGGTGTCGCTATGCAGCTAGCCGGTTGAGCACGGGTCGATCCACAGGGAGATGGTTGTATGTCCGTTCGAGTTTTAGACGAGTCAATAAAGAATTTGTATGTGTTTGTTCAAACTAACCTATGTGTTTTAAATGCAAGTATGAAGTTGTTAAGAAAAAGATACGAAATTGTAAGCTAAAGAAATCCGTACTCAAAACCTTTGAGCCGAGCCTTGACCAATTGAAGCTAGAGCAATCGGCAACAACGTGGATTTGGGGATTTAAGCACGGTATTCGTGGAATCCGGCTTATTTACCCTTGTCCTTCTGTTCTTGTCTCTTGCTTTCGCCTCCGGCCAACCCGAATGTAACCGGTCGCGGTTAGGAATCACCGTTACCTTGGTAGAGTAGGGTGCCTAACGGAGCACTTGCGTAACGTTTGGGCGGAGTTCAATGGAAAATAACGGGAAAAGGAAATGAGCAAAGAAACATTAACTTACAATACCGTATTTATTCTTAACAATGATAATTACAATCATTCACAAAAAGAACCAAAAAGAGAGAACAAAAAGAACAAAGAAAAGAAAAGATTACAAGTAAGTAAGGGCATGGAATTTAAAGTGCAAGAAAGTAAAGTAGGGTAATAAAAAGCAAGAAAGAAATAAGCAATAAAAAGAACTAGAAACTAGAACTCAAGACAAGCATGGGATCAATAGCCAACCCTTAAACTTGCAAGCTCAATCAAGAGGTTGCAAGATCAAGAGAAGGGTAAAGAACTCATGTGAAATGAAGCACTAATTCCATAAGAAGATACAACCCTTGAGATCAATAATAAATCCTTAAACTTTCAAGCTCAATGAAGAGGTTGAAAGATCAAGAGAAAGCAAGAATCTCAAGGGGAAGCTAAACAAACAAGAATGATACAAAAACTCTCATCTTCATTTAACATCCACTCAATGCTCTCACTACATTTTCATGGAGGAAAGATGAAGAAGAAGAAGAAGAACAAAACTACACTAAAAGAGGCTAAAGAAATTAACACCTTTGGTTTGGCTCAGATCTGGAGTATTTATAGGAGGAGAAATGGAAACCTAGGGCAAGAATCTGGCATAATATGAAAGTACCAACCTACCCCCAGAAAACGACAGATAGAGGAGACTAAATGGCCGCGGTTCCGCGGCGTAGACCCCCTATTGGCCGCGGAACCGCGGCCGTATAGTGGACTTGGGTCATAGGGTTTTGTAGTAATCCCTGGTTTGATGTTTCCTCGTGTTTGCCAACTTTAAACTGCACAAAATCTTCCAGAATATCTTTAGATTTCTTAGTCCAAGATTGCATTATTTTCTTCACTTTTGACTTCTATCTCCCTCGAGCTCCGCGCACCCATTGATTCTTGTGCAGCCCCCCTCGTGCTCTGTGCTTGTCCGAGACACGAATGACTACTGTCATATGTCTTGTCTCTGGAACTGGTACTCGGCACTGGACGGATATGGATGACCGGAACCCGGCTTTTATCTGCTGTCAACAGATGTTCTGCTTTTGGCGTAACTGTGGAGATTTTGTCTTGATTTGGAATATTTGTACTGGAAACCTGTAATCTGTAAATATGTAACAAACACGGATTAAAAGCACCTACCTATAAACACACGAGCGTAATAATGGGCGGTATAAAATGCAATATTCTGTTATGAATAGGGTCACTCCCGGTGAAGGGATCTCGGCCCTTTCCTTATCGAATAAGGTGCAGGATGTTCTACAAGGAACACCACGATGCAAAGCAAGAACTGTAGCTACCTGTTTTTTAAAATTCAATTCCACAACATCTTTTAGGTTTCTTTTCTTTCATTAATCATATTAATGAATGTCCCATCATTTAAATCACCTAAACATCACAGATAAATACGACGTACACGTATGTCATCCGCATTCGCCTCGATGTCCCGTCTGCACCGTTAGGTTAGGTAACTAACGGCAGAGCGAGGCAGGTCTAGCGCGGGTGTAAAACGTAAGCAACGTCTATATAATATATCATATATACTATATACAATATCTATCATAGAACATCACATGATCACATCACAGATATCGCAGCAGAAAATATCATATGAAATATTGGATATACCAGGACGTCCGTGTTTTTAATACGAGCCAGTATAAAACACGGATTCCACGGTCGCGATGAATAGGCAAACCCACACACCTAGACCCCTACGAGAGCGGCAAACAACCCTACCAATTCTAGAGTTAGGAGACCCGGACTCAACTCCTCGAGTTGGTCTCCCCTTGGACTCCAGAACCCGGTTACTTGTGCTCTCCTCCTTGGGTCTATCCTAGTGCGGAAAAGTAAATAATATACAAATGGTGACATCAACCTCAACCCGGAAGTGCCCTAATAAAAGAATATTACAAACATTTAATTTTACATGAATGAAAATGAAAAACTCTCATCTCACATAAAACCCCCGGCTATTCAAACGCGATGATCCAATATAACATATCCAGCAACACATAACATCACATGTCATCAACGTAAGTAAACATGCGTATTCCAATTGTCGTTGACATATAGCAACGAAACCGGCGATATCACATATTACACTTACGGTCACAGAAAAGAAAGTGTAAAACTACAACAGTTGGAATCCGCAACCTCCTTAGTCATCGCATGCCTAACCAAATGAATTCCTTAGACATCGCATGCCTAACTATTATAAACTCCGCATTTTAGTCTCATTATCGAAAACACTTTTCAATATCAAGTCGGGCAATTCAACAAGATTCCCGACATCTTGAACGAATGCTCGTCGCAAACTTTAGTAGACGGCCGCACCCCCGATACCGTCGACGAAGTGCACTAAGGTGGAACACCGCTGCCGCGAGCACCCGAATGGATGCTTTCGGTGACGGGGTTCTCCTACGGTTACTTGGTCGGGGCTATGGGGCGTGGCTATCTATTAAGTTTACCCGGCGAGTATCCGCGTATGCTACGTGATTGCGACAGACTTTTGATCGCATCAAAATTCCGTGGCAACCGATCAAGTGAGACTAAAGTGCTAGATTTATAACATCCAAATCAGTTATCTCATAACTACTTGTGGATTCCAAATATTGTATCACATTCCAGATAAATAGAAAAGTTTAAACTTTCCGATCGAACAATCAAACACCCAAGTTTTCTCGAAACAGCTCAACACATGAAATAAGTTTAAAAACATCCACTTCATGCCACAATACCAACGGTCCAGCCGTAGAAGGGTCAAGCCAACGCCTCACATGTGGCACGCCGTAATGCCCCAAACCCTAAGGTTCAAAAGGCAGTTCAAGACGGTCACATAATCGAGTTAAGGTTTGTTGTCTTCTAGAGGGTCCATCGCGTTACTTGCACTACTTAGAACGTTCTTAAACTACGGAAAAATCCAATACTTGGAAATTTCCCGGCAGGGGAAAAAGTGGGTATTTATATCCGGTCGAACTTTTTAACATGTTCTAAAAATTACCCGGAAAAACAAAAACAAAGTTAAACAATCCGATCAAAACATCGAGTCCCCAATACACCCCAGATAACTCAACTCTTGAGTGTAATTTAAAAATTCCCAGAAAACACATAAAATTCAGATGGGCATTACTGTGCAGAGCACGTGACAAGAGTCACCTTTATGGCCGCGGAACCGCCGCGCAAGCCAAGGTGGCGCTGCGGTTCCGCGGCTCATTAGTCGACTTGGGGGCACGTGCTCCACAGTAACTCTTATAAAACTCTGCTGTATTTTTTGGATATTTTTAATTCACAAAAATCCACGATTTCAAAAAATGTACAGAGAGGGGTATTCGATTAGGGTTTCGGGTTCGATCAGACTTCTAACTTCGTCTACACTTTGCCTAAAGCTCTAGCTAGTCTCTGATACCACTGTAGGGTTCCTAGGCACACTCAAGAGGTTCCACAAGGCATCTACCATGCCAAATTCAAAAATTTATGTGCCGAGAAACCCTAATGCAAGATCGTTAACTAGAGGATAGGCGAAGTAACTAGCTAGCAAACAACTTTACTAATGAGTGAAAGGGATTACAACCTTTGTAGATCCGGTCCTCCACTTCTTTAGCTCCGTGATAACGTCCCTCCGCTGCGATCATCGGGATCCCGGACTCTAGCGATGGTTTCGTCGGAGAAATGATCGGGCTAGGTCGTTGACTTCGATGCCGAAGATGATCTACGTCGAGGCGACTCAAACTCAAGCACCATCTTCACTTGGTCATGAACCTTATGAAGAAAACACCATATACAACATGGCAAGTGGTAGAGGATGAAGAAATATGAAGTGGGTTCAGTTTGGATTTGGATTTCTCACTTGATTTCATCACTTGGAATTTTCAAGAAAGCTTTTCTTTTCTTCATGAAGAAGAAGAAGAAGAAGGAAATGAAAATGAATTAACTTAAAAGAAAATTCAAGTGAATCTTATCATAATGCAACCATGGGTAAGTTTAACTCATGTAGAGAGCAAACCATAGTTTAGGTAATGGTTAGGTTTAAGAACAAAACAAAATGGCTAGACTTTTCAAAGATGCTAAAAGCTGCATGAAGCTTCAAGTATAATACAAGAAAAGCCACCATTTTGTTTAATCAAAATAAATAAAGAAAATAAAACCTTAACCATTAACTAAACATGGTGTAAATCATACACATACCCAAGTTTGCATGTATCATCCAACATGATACAATCTAGTGCACAAAAAAATATATCACATATACAACTTGTGCACATCAAGTGAGAAAATCAATCTTAAGTGAACCAATTCTAGTTAATGTAAAGTGATATATCAAATATATAATTATACATTAAATCATTAAATCAACACTTGATTTAATGATCTGGTCATACTGCATATAACTGACTAATATCAAGTGTATCAATGTATCAAATCAACACTTGATTCGGTAACCCGACTATGTCACATATAACAGTCCCATGATACAAATCGCGAGAATAGAATACAGTATTACATACTGTTATTATTCTCGGTCCCGCACATATCTCATATGCGCTCCTATTTCGTTTCGCTTGAGCCAGGAAACCCCTGTGTAGGACTCTAAAGACTCGTCAATACGCCGGCAGTAGGTGGTGATCATATCAATCACCCACAAGCCGCAAGCGGTGTGCTAAACGTAACGGCCTCCCGGGTATTGAGCGATCAGAAGATCAACGAGCAAGCCCGCTCACACTCCTGTGAATCCAACCAGTAACACTTACCTTACAGTCCGGTCTCGTCGTCTGATATGTCGCATATCTCGCCTAGGGGTGGTAAACGTCAGACCCCAATAGCTTGATAAGTCGTGTCGATATGAGATCTATAACAGTTCGAGAAATTACTGGTAACACTTACCAGTAAATCTCAGCAACCCTGGCCATGGATTTCCGGTTATAGCCAATCGAACACAGCGCAATATCAACACCCTATACCGGGAGAGACGAATCCCCTCCTATCGCTCATTGCCTCCATGTGATTCAGGACTGTACCCAAAAACCACCGTTTTGCACGCCCTCTTGGATGTGGTAAGGTGGAAATCCAAGCACAGTGGGAATCACACAAGACTCTATGACGATCTCGGGTCAACAGACTACTCTGTACCAGTGTCACCAGAGAACTGCCATCTGACATAAGGTATAATACCATCTGGGAGTTCTCGGCGAGTCTGTCCAGTGTACCCAGTCTCCACTGAGCACCCGTATATCATCTCTGATGTCAAACACCAATGGATATGGAATCATCCATCGCCCATCTGTATGGGTCGAGAAGGTATACGCTAGTCTACTCTGGTATATCGATGCCCCGTCTCGATACACCCACGACTAGGGACCTTGAAGGATGTACTTATGGACTACCATGTCCCTACTGGTATGATCTGCATCATAGTCTAGGTAGTCAAGTAAGCATTCTAAGGGCTTTACCAACATGTAACAGAGAGACAATCAGTATACACGTTAAGGTAAAGAGCAACCAGATAGCATACTATTATGTCGAGCAAGAAAGTCCTCCCTATATATGTCCAAGCATCCACTACAATATACATCCTATGTATTGTAATGGCCTCTAGGGCATACATTTAACTAACAATATCTACACGGATCATCAACATGGAAAAATAACTGGTGTCCATCAAATGCACCCAAATCCCAGTAAAAACTAAGGCGCCATCACTCTAGTCAGCCCTCAAATCCTGTAAATCTCATAGAATCATGAGTGCCCAAAATCGGCACTCGGAAATATCATGAAATAATCGTGTCCAGCATCGACACGCAAATCCTCATGTATCGGGCTCCATCGGTCCGGATCAGCCCACGGGCTCCGTCTGCTGAATCGGCCCTCGGCCCCGGCAGTACGGGTCGGCCCGTATCCATCTCTCAACTCTGGTCAGTATCCTCTGGATAACCGCCATGTCTAACCAATCACCGGTAGGTAGTAGTCCCTCTGCCAGGCTCACCGTCTGTATACACAGCATCCCTTTCTTGCCCTTGGGTACCATACGGGGTCCACCATGTACCCGCAATCGGCCTCATCCAGCTCCTCGAATCGGGTTCACATGTCATACGTCTCAGAACCGAGAAAACGCATGGTGGACGCACTGAAATATCAAATAAAGAGAAACCGGGTTTTCAAAACAGTGCATATTTTCTTAAAATAATACCACGGTTCTCAAAATCCAGAAATCACACGAATCCAAAACTCAATGCGTAAATCTATGCAATGTGGCGAATGCCACTAAGAGTATAAAGGGAAAACCGCACTTTTAAATGGATCCAGTTTTGAAAATATCTCATGCGGTTCCCATTTTCTAGAAATCAAGGCCAATATCATCCATGTGTGAGAAATATGTATGTATGTAGGTATGGATGTGCAAGTGGATATATATACGCGATGTGGATATATCAATGTATGTGTGCACCAATGTGGATATACAATGTGTATGTGCGCAATATGGATATATCAATGTATGTGTGCACCAATGTGAATATACTGTTAGTTATATGTATGCCCTAGAGGCCATTACTGTACATATGATGTATATTGTAGTAGATGCTGGGACATATATAGGTAGGACTTTCTTGCTCGACATGATAGTACGCTATCTGGTTGCTCTTAGGATGTGTACTTGCAGTCTCTCTATTACATTTTGATAAAGCCCTTAGGATGTGTACTCGACTTTCAGGACTATGATGTAGATCATACTAGTGGGGCCTGGGTAGTCCATGAGTACATCCTTCAATGTTCCTAGTCGTGGGAATATCGAGACGGGGCATCGATATTACAGAGTAGACTAGCGTATATCTTCTCGACCCATGTGATGGGCGATGGATGATCCCATATCCATTGGTGTTTGACATCAGAGATGGTATGCGGGTGCTCAGTGGTGACTGGGTATACTGAACGGACTCGCCGAGAACTCCCAGATGGTATTATAACTCACGTCAGACGGCAGTTCTCTGGTAACACTGGTACAGCTTAGTCTGTTGACCCGAGATCATCATAGAGTCTTGTGTGTCTCCCACTGTGCTTTGATTTCCACCCTACCACGGCTCTACTGAGCCGTGCAAACAGGTGGTTTTTGGGTACATTCCCGATTTACATTGAGGCAATGAGCGATAGGAGGGGATTCGTCTCTCCCTGTATTGGGGGTTGATGTTGCGCTATGCTCGACTGGCCATAACTGGAAATCCCTGGCCAGGGTTGCACTGATTTACTGGTAAGTGTTATCAGTAGTTTCATGCCTTTTATGGACCTTACATCGGCATGACTTATTGAACTACTTGGGTCTGACGTTTACCACCCCTAGGCGAGATATGCGACATATCAGACGATCAGACCGGACTGTACGGTAAGTGTTGCTGGTTGGATTCACAGGAGTGTGAGCGGGCTTGCTCGTTGATCTTCTGATCGCTCAATACCCGGGTGGCCGTTACGTTTAGCAGACCGCTTGCGGCTTGTGGGTGTTTGATATGATCATCACCTGCTGCCGGCGTATTGACGAGTCTTTAGAGTCCTACATAGAGGTTTCCTGGATCAAGCGAAACGAAATATGAGCGCATATGAGATATGTGCGGGACCGAGAATAATACCAGTATGTGATACTGTATTCTATTCTCGCGATTTGTATCATTGGACGGTTATATAAGATATAGCCTGGTTACCGAATCAAGTGTTGATTCCATACATTGATACACTTGATATTAGTCGGTTATATGCAGTATGACCGGATCATTAAATCAAGTGTTGATTTAATGATTTAATGTATAATTATATATTTGATATATTACTTTACATTAACTAGTATTTTTTCACTTAAGATTGATTTTCTCACTTGATGTGCACAAGTAGTATATGTGATATATTTTTGTGCACTTGATTGTATCATGTTTGATGATACATGCAAACTTGGGTGTGTGCTATACACCATGTTTAGTTAATGGTTAGGGTTTCATTTACCTTATTTATTTATTTCATTTATTTATTTTTGGCAAGAAACAAAAACAAAATGGTGGTGGCTTTTCTCATTTTGGCTTGAAGCTTCATGAAGCTTCATAGCATCTTTGACAAAGTCTAAGCCATTTTGTTTTATTCTTAACCTAACCATTTAACTAAACCCTAGTGTATTCTCTACATGAGTTACTCACCCATGGTTGCTAAATGATAAGAATCACTTGAATTTTCTTTTGGAGATAATTCATTATTCATTTTTCTTTTCTTCTTCTTCTTCTTCTTCTTCATGAAGAGAAGAAAGCTCTCTTGAAAATTCCAAGTGATGAATCCAAGTGAGAAATCCAAATCCAAAGTGAACCCACTTCCTATTTCTTCATCCTCTACCACTTGCCATGTAGTAGAGTGTGTTATCTTCACAAGTTTCATGACCTAGTGAAGATGGAGCTTGAGTTTGAATCGCCTCGACGTAGATCATCTTCGGCATCGAAGTCAACGACCTAGCCCGCCCATTTCTCCGATGAAACCGACGCTAGAGTCTGGGATTCCGATGATCGCAGCGGAGGGACGTCAACACGGAGCTAGAGAAGTGGAGGACCGGATCTACAAAGGTTGTAGTCTCTTTCACTTAGTAGCAAAGTAGTTTGCTTGCATGTTTTGCCTTACCTCTAGTTAACGATCTAGTATAGGGTTCTTTGGCACATGGAAATTTTTGATTTTGGCATGGTTGATCAGTTGTATAACCTCATGGGTGTGCCTAGGAACCTTACAGTGGTATCAGAGCCTAGCTAGAGCTTTAGGAGAAGTGTATATGATGTTAGAAGTCCGATCGAACCCGAAACCCTAATCCAAAACCCTTCTCCGTACAATTTTCCAAAACTGGGCTTTTTGTGAATTAAAAATATCCAGAAAATTCAGCAGGCTTTTTTAAGAATTACTGTGAAGCACGTGCGCATAACTCGACCAAGTGGCCGTGGAACCGCGGCACGAGCTTGGCATGTGCGGCGGTTCCGCGGCCATATAGGAGCATCTTGTCACGTTCTTTGCACAGTAATACCCGTCTGCAATGCTTGTGTTTTCTGGGAATTTTTAAAGTTTACTCAAGTGTTGAGTTTTCTGGGTTGTATTGGGAGTTCGTAGATTTGATCGGATTGTCTAATTTTTTCTATGTGTTTTTCCGGATAATTTAGAATATGTTAAAAAGTTCGACCGGATATAAATACCCAATTTTTCCCCTGCCGGAAAATTTCCAAGTGTTGGATTTTTCCGTGGTTTAAGAACGTTCTAAGTAGTGCAAGTAACGCGATGGACCCTCTAGAAGACAACAAACCTTAATTCGATTATGTGACCGTCTTGAACTGCCCTTTGAACCTTAGGGTTTGGGGCAGTACGGCATGCCACATGTGAGGCGTTGGCTTGACCCTTCTACGGCTGGACCGTTGGTACTGTGGCATGAAGTGAATGTTCTTAAACTTATTTCATGTGTTGAGCTGTTTCGGGAAAACTTGGGTGTTTGATTATTTGATCGGAAAGTTTAACATTTTCTATTTATCTGCAATATGATACAATATTTGGAATCCACAAGTAGTTATGAGATAACTGATTTGGATGTTATAAATCTAGCACTTTAGTCTCACTTGATCGGTTGCCACGGGATTTTGATGTGATCAAAAGTCCGTTGCAATCACGTAGCGTACGTGGATATTCGCCGGTAAACTTAATAGATAGCCACGCCCCATAGCCCCGACCAAGTGACTGTAGGAGAACCCCGTTGCCGAAAGCATCCGTTCGGGTGCTCGCAGCAGCGGTGTTCCGCCTTGGTTCACTTCGTCGACGGTATCGGGGGTGCGGCCATCTACTAAAGTTTGCAACGAGCGTTCGTTTTGGATGTCGGGAATCTTGTTGAATTGCCCGACTTGATATTGAAAAGTGTTTTCGATAATGAGACTAAAATGCGGGGTTTATAATTGTTAGGCATATGATGTCTAAGGAATTCATTTGGTTAGACATGCGATGTCTAAAGAGGTTGCGGATTCCAACTGTTGTAGTTTTACACTTTCTTTTTTGTGACCGTAAGTGTAATATGTGATATCGGCGGTTTCGTTGCTATATGTCAACGGCAATTGGGATACGCATGTTTACTTACGTTGATGACATATGATGTTATGTGTTGCTCGATATGTTATATTGGATCGTCGTGTTCGAATAGCCGGGGGTTTTTATGTGAGACGAGTGTTTTTCATTTTCATTCATGTAAAAACTTGTATGTAATATTCTTTTATTGGGGCACTTCCAGGTTGCGGAAGATGTCACCGTTGATGTATATTATTTACTTTTCCGCATTAGGATAGACCCAAGGAGAGGAGCACAAGTACCCGGGTTCTAGGGTCCAGTGGGAGACCATCTCGAGGAGTCGAGTCCGGGTCTCCTAACCCTAGAATTGGTAAGGTTGCTTGCCGCTCTCGTAGGGGTCTAGGGGTGTGGGATTGGCTATTCATCGCGACCGTGGAATCCGTGTTTTATACTGGCTCGTATTAAAAACACGGACGTCCTAGTATATCCAATATTTCATATGATATTTTCTGCTGCGTTATCTGTGATGTGATCATGTGATATGTTCAGATAGATATTGTATATAGTATATATGATATATTATATAGACGTTGCTTATGTTTTACACCCGCGCTAGCCCTGCCTCGCTCTGCTGTTAGTTACCTAACCTAACGGTGCAGACGAGACATCGAGACGAATGCGGATGGAATAAGCGTACGTTATATTTATCTGTGATGTTTAGGTGGAATTAAATGATGGGACATTCATTAATGTGATTAATGAAAGAAAATAAACCTAAAAGATGTTGTGGAATCGAATTTCAAAAATAAAAACAGGTAGCTACAGTTCTTGCTTTGCATCGCGGTGTTCCTTGTAAAACATCCTGCACCTTATTCGATAAGGAAAGGACCGAGATCCCTTCACCGGGAGTGACCCCTTTAGCAATAACTGGCAGATGCTACAACCCTCGGTTTGTCTTTTGATTGCTTCTATAGTTTTTGCTTTGCACAGCGGTATATATGATATATCCTGCACCTTATTCGATGAGGAAAGGGCCGACGATCCCTTCACCGGGAGTGACCCCTTTAGCAAAACTAGAAAAGCCTAAAAAACACTCCATTTAAAAACCATTTGATTCTGCAATGAGATCAAGTTCAAAGCGTTAAAGGTTTTCTTAAAAAAACCATCCGCAACCCTCCGTCATTTTAGGAAGTAGAGTACTTAGTATTCGTGTAGTGTTTGTTGACCATAGTCCAGGCACAATGTACGGTAGCTAAGTGATGTCTTCCTACACCGCATATGATGCGATTAGTTAGGAGACTCGCGTGACTTTGTTGACCTTAGTTAAGGGTCATGTGGGTGGGTCTAATTAATCACGAAATGACGGGTAGAACTTGACTAGTACTTATGATTTGTTGACCATAGTTAAGGTCATAAGTGCTAGGGGTAAAAACCTTTATCGGGAGTTTCAAGTGTTGAAATTTGCAATGAGATTGCATACCTTCTATATGATAGTTGGATCCCGATACCCACTGCGAGTAATTGTTACTCCTGGGAGAGTTTTGCACTTTGCAATTAGCCGATCAAGTAGGTGTCTAGAAAGGTGTCAACGGGGTTACGCCTCTGGGAAAATGAGGTTTACTTTAATTAGGTCCGCGCGAAAGCACGGGAAACCTCCCTCAAAGTACCGACACTGGCCTGGCTGAAAGATTGGCGAACTTGTAAAGTGTAATTAATCCCGGCTAGCCTTTCCTTTTAGGGTTTGAAGGAAGATTTGATAAAAACAGTGGGAGCCATCCTGATTAGATAAAATATATAACCAATCTAATCTTGCAAGAGCGCACGCAGAGTGTTTTCTTCTCTCTCTCTCCAGGTAGCGACCATATCACGCCTTAATCAAGATAATAATATGGATCTATTGACCAAACCCTCTTGTTATACTGAGCTGGGGAACGTTGGTCCCACTCCAACTTATAATTGTTATAAGACCGGGCAGGAAATAGGGGAATACCAGAATTCCTATGCCGCCCAAACGAAGAAAGTGCATATGATGCATCCCCTTCGGGTGTGTCCATTACAAAGAACTGTTTCTCAGTATCCTCTACATCCTGGGTATTTGATACCGGATCAGGATCCCGCAAATGTAATCCGTTACATGGGCTACAGAAAGGTAGAGAACTGAAAACGGGTGATAAGTTTCATGAGACAGAAAATTGGGCAAGTGTTGCAGCCAAGTCTGTTGGTCACTGTCACCCTGTATTACCAATACATTGATTCTGAACGAATGTTGTTAGATACCGAACCTGATATACAAAATCATATCAGTCTCTTTATTAGTAAAGAAAGGATATAATTTTGTATTGTTGGATAATGTTTTGAACATTTCCTACATTTCAAAAGTTGATCGGTTCAGGCACGTTATCTAAAAGCATTGACGTTCTAAAATCAAACTATAGTTCCTAGTATACAGAACACACACAAGAGGAAGAGTTCAGAAATGAACGGATCTTTCTTGAGGCATTGTAGACTAGGTCATATCAATGCGACCCGACTAGCTAAAATTACATTTAGATGCATATTTAAATTAGTTTGAATTTACATCTTGTGAAACTTGCCAGTCATATCACAAAGATTAGATGACCATAGCTCTATTTATTGGAAACAGAGAAAGAGTTAGTAAACTCTTGGGACTGATACATGATGATGTATGTAAAGTCCCCTGTCTACACATGCCAGGACCGGTTCTTTGTACTTCATTATATTCTCTGATAATCTCTCAAGATTCAGACATATGTTCCTGTTGAAACACAAGTCCGAAATTTTTGAGATATTCACAGAATATAAGTTAGAAGTAGAGAACCAAATTACAGGTATAAGTATTATGTCCTATGATAAGATCAGGGAGGAGAATACTTGTGCATAGAATTCCTGGACTATTCTAAAGGAGAATGAGATTCTCTCTCGGTGTTACTCCTCTGAATACAACACAGCACAACGGTGTACCGGGGTGGAGCAATCGCACCATATTAGATATGGTGTGCTCTATGATGAGTACTACTGAGTTACCTATTTTCTTTTGGGGTTGTGCACTTGAGAAGCTGCATACCTATTGAATTGGGTTCGAATCAAATCAGTGCCTACCACTCCATATGAGATATGGTATGGGAAGAGCCTATCTCTTAAGAAAGTTAAGATTTGGGATTGTCCGGCCCATGTTAAAAGCAAAATCTGGATAAGATCGAGGCAAGGTCAGTTCTGTAGAACTGGAAAGGTTCCAGCTATACAAAACTGCAGCTGATTTGACAGGACCAAAGGATTCTATAGTCCCCGACGAACCTCAGCCTCTCCGCCGATCTGGTAAGGCTCCTCATCCGCCTGAGAGATACTTCGGTTTCTCGATGACAGTGGGAGCGAGGAATGCATCATGAGATGATGACCCAACTAGATTCGAGCAGGCCATCGAGAGTGGGGACTCTTTAAGAATGGCTGGATGCTTAGCGATTTGAGATGGAATCCATGTACACCAACAAAGTATGGACTTTGGTTGCTATATCTGAAGGGTTAAATCCCCATCAGGAGCAAGTATATCTTGAGAAGATTACTTGGTGTAGATGGAAAAGTTGAGTCTTTCAAAGCTATACTTGTTAAATATTTTCGTCATCGACCAGGCGTGGATAATGATGAAACCATTTCCAATGGCTAGGCTTAAGTCCATCCGGATCCTACTTGCCATTGCTACATACTATGACTACGATATCTGGTGGTTGGGTGTCATGACTGCTTTTCTAAATACTGATTTAGAAGAGAACGTCTATAAGTACACAACCAGAGGGCTTCGTAGACAGTGGGTGCAGCGAAAACGTGTACAAGGTGCTTTACAAGATAAAGCAGGCATCGCGGAGTTGGAACGTCTTTTTTGATGTGGTAGTCAAAGTGTTTGACTTCATCAAAATGGTAGATGAATCTTGTATATACAAAACGGTAGTAGAGAGTAAGGTGGTGATCCTCGTAGAGTACGTGGACAACATACTCTTGATAAGAAAAGAGTTTCCTATGCTACGCTCGGTCAATCTCCACTTATCACAAGGATTCTCCATATAGGATCAAAATGATACCCCCTAAATCCTGGGTTTTGGATCTATGAGATAGATCTAAATGGATGTTAGGATTCTCACTAGTTGTAGTGAGATGGTATCAGTTGATCCTGGGGAGAATCACTGGAAAGGTTCCAGGGTGATAAGGTCGACTGAATGTCAGTCGCAGGCATTGTCTTTACCCTCAGTGGAGGGACGGTATGTTGGAAGAGTTCCAAGCTAGATACCGTGGCAAACTGGACGATAAAGGCTGGTAACATCGCTATTATAGATACTACCAAAGAGGCAGTTTGGGTGTATATTGGTTCATGAGATGAACTAGGTTCCTACCATTGTGTGACAATGGAAGTGTGGCTTTGGCCCAGGAACCCTGATCCCATCAGTGACCCAGACAAATTCTGAGGCAGCATCACCTGATCATGGAGATAGTTGATCTCCAGGGTGATCGAGGTTAGGAGAGTAGACTTAGAGGACAACACGGCGGATCCACTCACAAAGGCTTTTTCCCAAAGAGAGACTTTTATGGGATGATTGAGTATTAGATACTGCAACCACTTCTACAGATGGACCTAGTGCAAGTGGGTGATTGTTAGTTATATGTATGCCCTAGAGGCCATTACTGTACATAGGATGTATATTGTAGTGGATGCTGGGACATATATAGGTAGGACTTTCTTGCTCGACATGATAGTACGCTATCTGGTTGCTCTTTATCTTAACATGTATACTTGCAGTCTCTCTATTACATGTTGATAAAGCCCTTAGGATGTGTACTTGACTTCCAGGACTATGATGTAGATCATACTAGTGGGGCCTGGGTAGTCCATGAGTACATCCTTCAATGTTCCTAGTCGTGGGAATATCGAGACGGCGCATCGATATTCCAGAGTAGACTAGCGTATATCTTCTCGACCCATGTGATGGGAGATGGATGATCCCATATCCATTGGTGTTTGACATCAGAGATGGTATGCGGGTGCTCAGTGGTGACTGGGTACGCTGAACGGACTCGCCGAGAACTCCCAGATGGTATTATACCTCACGTCAGATAGCAGTTCTATGGTAACACTGGTACAGCTTAGTCTGTTGACCCGAGATCGTCATAGATTCTTGTATGTCTCCCACTGTGCTTTGATTTCCACCCTACCACGGCTCTACTGAGCCGTGAAAACAGGTGGTTTTTTGGGTACAGTCCCGATTCACATAGAGGCAATGAGCGATAGGAGGGGATTCGTCTCTCCCGGTATTGAGGGTTGATGTTGCGCTATGCTCGACTGGCCATAACTGGAAATCCCTGGCCAGGGTTGCACTGATTTACTGGTAAGTGTTATCAATAGTTTCATGCTTGTTATGGACCTTACATCGGCATGACTTATCGAGCTACTAGGGTCTGACGTTTACCACCCCTAGGCGAGATATGCGACATATCAGACGATCAGACCGGACTGTAATGTAAGTGTTACTGGTTGGATTCACAGGAGTGTGAGCGGGCTTGCTCATTGATCTTTTGATCGCTCAATACCCGGGTGGCCGTTACGTTTAGCATACCGCTTGCGGCTTGTGGGTGTTTGATATGATCATCACCTGCTGCCGGCGTATTGACGAGTCTTTAGAGTCCTACACAGAGGTTTCCTGGCTCAAGCGAAACGAAATAAGAGCGCATATGAGATATATGCGGGACCGAGAATAATACCAGTATGTGATACTGTATTCTATTCTCGCGATTTGTATCATTGGACGGTTATATAAGATATAACCAGGTTACCGAATCAAGTGTTGATTCGATACATTGATACACTTGATATTAGTCGGTTATATGCAGTATGACCGGATCATTAAATCAAGTGTTGATTTAATGATTTAATGTATAATTATATATTTGATATATTACTTTACATTAACTAGTATTTGTTCACTTAAGATTGATTTTCTCACTTGATGTGCACAAGTAGTATATGTTATATATTTTTGTGCACTTGATTGTATCATGTTTGATGATACATGCAAACTTGGGTGTGTGCTATACACCATATTTAGTTAATGGTTAGGGTTTCATTTGCCTTATTTATTTATTTCATTTATTTATTTTTGGCAAGAAACAAAAACAAAATGGTGGTGGCTTTTCTCACTTTGGCTTGAAGCTTCATGAAGCTTCATAGCATCTTTGACAAAGTCTAAGCCATTTTGTTTTATTCTTAACCTAACCATTTAACTAAACCCTAGTTTACTCTCTACATGAGTTTACTCACCCATGGTTGCTAAATGATAAGAATCACTTGAATTTTCTTTTGGAGAAAATTCATTATTCATTTTTCTTTTCTTCTTCTTCTTCTTCATGAAGAGAAGAAAGCTCTCTTGAAAATTCCAAGTGATGAATCCAAGTGAGAAATCCAAATCCAAAGTGAACCCACTTCCTATTTCTTCATCCTCTACCACTTTCCATGTAGTAGAGTGTGTTATCTTCACAAGTTTCATGACCTAGTGAAAATGGAGCTTGAGTTTGAGTCGCCTCGACGTAGATCATCTTCGGCATCGAAGTCAACGACCTAGCCCGCCCATTTCTCCGATGAAACCGATGCTAGAGTCCGGGATTCCGATGATCGCAGCGGAGGGACGTAAACACGCAGCTAGAGAAGTGGAGGACCGGATCTACAAAGATTGTAGTCTCTTTCACTTAGCAGCAAAGTAGTTTGCTTGCATGTTTCGCCTTACCTCTAGTTAACGATCTAGTATATGGTTCTTTGGCATATGGAAATTTTTGATTTTGGCATGGTTGATCAGTTGTAGAACCTCATGGGTGTGCCTAGGATCCCTACATATACAATGTGTATATGCGCAATATGGATATATCAATGTATGTGTGCACCAATGTGAATATACAATGTGTATGTGTGCAATATAGATATGTCAATGTATGTGTTAATCAAAATGACGTATGGTTCGTAGCAATCCTATAGTGCGAGTGTCATGGAAATCACTAACGGTGTGAGTGTAACATACAAATAGTGCTCGTGCAGCTTGAATCGTTAGTGACAGTGCGGTGTTATATAACTACCATTTCTATATGCAACAAAAGATAGTATGCTACAATAGTACATATGCACGAGCAATATACATATAAATATATCCGCGACTACACTATCCTATCACGCCCTGACGCTTAACTCCATACGGGCGATTTTCCCGTAGATGTTCAATATACTCACCTGATCTCGTGCTAAGTGTAGCCAACTATCTGCTTTCGCTTCTTTGCGGCGTCCGACGTACCTGCTTGCGAACCTAGAATTTACACGAAGAATACATATAAGCTAAAATCCTGGAAAAACACGATATTAAAATCAAACGAGAAAGCCGCATCGTGAACTAAACGCGTTCCTGTACGTAACGTGTGTGCATACGTCAAAAACCAGCGCGACACGCTGTGACACACAGCGGCACGCTGTGACACACAGCAAACCAACTCAATTCGTATCGTACGTGTCGCGCAAGTCCCGCTACGCTAAATATAGGTAATTGGTCCCAGATTTAATCTGGAGAAAAAACAAGAAAATCAAACAAGACCAAACATCTTATAATATCTACAGACAGCTACCTGCAAAAATCCAATATAATCCCTCAAAATTGGGCTGGCCACCATAGGGGTTATATCGGCCAAAGTAGGGTAAAACCGGTCCAGGTTTTTACAATATCTTCTTAGCACAATTCATAACCTAGTGTATATCTTTGCTCATCAAAAAGATACCCACAGATAAAGCAGATTCTACGTATCCTATAATTTGGTTTAAAAGCGTTTTAAAAAACACTAATTGGTACAAAAGGGTATTTTAGTGAAAACTGAAACAAAAGACTTGGTTTAACAGTACTAATAGCACTTAATCACGTTAATTAAACCCTAGAAACTCTAATCTTCACTTCAACCACAAGCTTAGCAATAAGACTCACAAAACACTAAACTTAGCTAAACAAACCCAGATTTTGTCCACTGTCATTACTACAAAATCTAACAGTACCAAAACCCCCTAAACCATATGAGATAGCTACCCTAAAAAGTTCAAGTCCCCAGCTGTCACGACCCAAAATATTAGCTCGAGACCAGCACTTAAATCACGCTGTAGGGTGTTTTTCGTCACCCCATTGAGATGGGAATACGCGCGCACTTGTCAGGCGCATTTCAGATTCCCCCTACCTAGGGTAGGCAGGGGTTTATTGATTGTGGGGATCCAAATCTCCGGCAGCCGTGGACTAAGCTGCCGTTAATTACCCCTCGCCTTTGGAGCGAGGGAACCTCCGATTAACGGGTTAAACTGTTTATGCGAACTCAATGTGCAGTGTACGTGTGTTTTGTTTTAGAGGGGGCTTGGGTATATCGAGAGCCACGCAGAGTTTCTACGGGGGTCCCGCTACCCGGATAGCGGGCTGGGAGTCAAGGGGCTAGCAGCCCTTTTGCGGGGTGGGGGACAGCGCCCCGGCCCAAATTTTTTTAAGAGGGATAGTGTTGTAGAGTATGTGTGTGTGTGTGTGTGTGTCTATACATGTATATATAAAATAAAAAAAGGAAATGGCATCCAAAGGATGCGTGGGAAAAGCGCCAGCGCTTTGGGTGCTAGCGCTTTGAACGCAAGAGCGCTAGCGTTTTGAGCGCTAGCGCACCACGTGTCAGCACGTGGGCACTCGGGCGCTAGCGTTTTTGGGCGCTAGCGCTTTGAGCACTAGCACCCCACATGTCAGCACATGTGCGCTCGGGCGCTAGCGCTTTGAGCGTAAGAGCGCTAGCGCACCACGTGTCAGCACGTAGGCGCTCGGGCGCTAGCTCTTTGGGCGCTAGCGCACCACGTGTCAGCACATGGGCACTCGGACGCTAGCTCTCTGAGCGCAAGAGCGCTGGCATTTTGAGCGCTAGCGCACCACGTGTCAGCACGTGGGCGCTTTGGCGCTAGTGCTTTGGGCGCTAGCGCTCTGAGCGCAAGAGCGCTAGCACTTGGAGCGCTAGCGCCCTACGTGTCAGCGCGTGGGCGCTCGAGTGCCAAAAGGAACTTGGTCCCTGCAATGGGAGTTATACTCTCAGAAAGGAGCACTTATTATTTTGTATGTATATATATATATATATATTTATATATATATAAGGAGTTAAACTCCTAGTATGTTTTGAAGCAGATGAAGTGCTTCTCCCCTTGAGCCCTAGTTCTTCCCCAAAGTGGGGTCTCTGGAGATGGGTCTCCTTCTTCCTCATATGTTGGCCGGATCTTGAAAATTAAGAGATGTGAGATTTTAAAAATCTCTTATTTTTAAGATCTGATGGCAGATCTAAGTTCCCCTTTGTGGGTTTTGTGGTGAAAAACTATTTAGTTTTATAAAGGAAAGAGTAAAACTCTTGATTTAATTCAAAAAGAGAAGAAGGTTTTTAGAACCTTGAGGAAGGGGAAAGAGGCACAGGCCCTAGTTTTCTTTGAGGGGAATGAAAAGTCTATATTTTTATTCATCATCATGTTGCCTTATATAGGCTTACACATTTACATATAGCCCGTTGGGCTTTACAAAAAGGCGTTTTGCCCATCCCATGGCTTATGTATCATTTCTTTTTGCACATAAGCCATGGGCTTACAAAAATTTGGCTTTATGCCTATTTTGTTTACATTCATGCATAAAAAATTACACAAAAATTATTTATTACATGATTTCATTTTGGCATGGGGGAGGGCCGGCCGCTTCATGTTCGAACTCGACCTGGGCATGGGCCCACTTGGCTTGGGGTTGACATTGACTTTGACTTGGTCAACCGAGGTGCAATTTTTGACTTCAACAAAGTGCCCCCATCAATAAATGCTCACCACATATGTGAGTCTTGTGCATGAAATTGATGGATCTTATTTTGCGTGGAGGCGACTTGCTTTGGTTCCCACTTTTTGGGATGCACTGCCCTTATTTACGACATGGACGGTCGACGCTTGACGCGTCTCCGAGACGGAGTGTCTGTGGTAGACGTTTCCCTGGCCCGGAGCGATCTGGTTCCTGCTCTGTAGGAAGCCTGCACTGCCCTTTTTGCGACATGGACGGTCGACGCTCTGATCCGGAGCGATTTGGTTCCCGATTTGTGGGAAGCCTGCACTGCCCTTTTTGCGACATGGACGGTCGACGCTCTGATCTAGAGCGATTTGGTTCCCGATTTGTGGGAAGTCTGCACTTCCCTTTTTGTGACGTGGACGGTCGACGCTCTAATCCGGAGCGATTTGGTTCCCGATTTTTGGGAAGCCTGTACTGCCCTTTTTGCGACATAGACGGCCGACGCTCTGATCCGTAGCGATTTGGTTCCCGATTTGTAGGAAGCCTGCACAGCCCTTTTTGCGACATGGACGGTCGACGATTGACGTGTCTCCGAGATGGAGTGTCCTTGGTAGACTTTTCCCTAGCCCAGAGTGATCTGGTTCCTGCTTTGTAGGAAGCTTGCACTGCCCTTTTTGCGACATGGACGGTCGACACTCTGATCTGAAACGATTTAGTTCCCGATTTGTGGGAAGCATGCACTGCCCTTTTTGCGACATGGACGGTCGACGCTTGACGCGTCTCCAAGACGGAGAGTCCGTGGTAGACTTTTCCCTGGCCGGAGTGATCTGTTTCCTGCTTTGTAGGAAGCCTGCACTGCCCTTTTTACGACATGGACGGTCGACGCTTGATATGTCTCCGAGACGGAGTGTCCGTGGTAGACTTTTCCCTGGCCCGGAGTGATCTGGTTCCTGCTTTGTAGGAAGCCATCACTGCCCTTTTTGCAACATGGACGGTCGACGCTCTGATCCGGAGTGATTTGGTTCCCGATTTGTGGGAAGCCTGCACTGCCCTTTTTGCGACATGGACAGTCGACGCTCGGATCCGGAGCGATTTAGTTCCCGATTTGTTGGAAGCCTGCACTGCCCTTTTTGCGACATGGATGGTCGACGCTCTGATCTAGAGCAATTTGGTTCCCGATTTGTGGGAAGCCTGCACTGCCCTTTTTTTGACATGGACGGTCGACGCTCGATGCGTTTCAGAGACGGAGTGTCCGTGGTAGACTTTTCCCTGGCCCGGAGTGATCTGGTTCTTGCTTTGTAGGAAGCCTGCACTGCCATTTTTACGACATGGACGGTCGACGCTCTGATCCGGAGCGATTTGGTTCCCGATTTGTAGGAAGCCTGCACTGCCTTTTTTGCGACATGGACGGTCGACACTTGACGCGTCTCCGAGACGGAGTGTCCGTGGTAAACTTTTCCCTGGTCCGGAGTGATCTGGTTCCTGCTTTGTAGGAAGCCTGCACTGCCCTTTTTACGACATGGACGATCGACGCTTGATGCATCTCCGAGACGGAGTGTCCGTGGTAGACTTTTCCCTGGCCCAGAGTGATCTGGTTCCTGCTTTGTAGGAAGCCTGCACTGCCCTTTTTGCGACATGGACGGTCGACGCTCTGGATTTGACTTGCTCCGCTTCTTGCGGTGTCAGGGATGAAGTTGACTTGTTTCCGAGGTGGAATTTGATTCTGCCGGGGAGGTCATTGGTTGTTTTGCTGATTTGATGTGATTTGGGTTGACATCAGCACCACTACACTGGAATATACTACCAGGAGCGAATCATCATCTGTCATGACAGGATTTGGGGATTTTGGTTTTGGTTTGGCATCAGCACAGCTACACTGGAATACGGTACCAGGAGCGAATCATCATTTGCCTTTTCCTGTTGGGAAGCGGTGGCTTAGGAGACAGGTTTAGGTACCTAGCACCTAAGGATTTTCAATTTTATGAGCCGTAAGGGTCTCATAAAAGCATTTTCTCCTTATGAGTCGAAAGGATCTCGTAGGTGCACTTTCTCCTTAGGAGTCGTGGGGACTCCCAAGTGTATTTTTCCTTTGTGAGTAGTAAGGATCCCACGAAGGTGTTTTCTTACAAGTCGTGAGGATCCCGTAAGTTGATTCTCCTCATGTATCGTGATGACACATGAGTGGGTCTTCCAAAATGGAGCATAAGTCCAAGGGCGAAGACCGTCCGCTGGGATGGTGATTGCATTGGGGTATGGGTATGATGAGCATTATTTGAGCCCGTGGATTGTATACGGTAGTCGATTTAGGGACTAACCGTAGGGCCAGGAGAATATTGAGAAATTGGGTTTTGGTTGGCGTCTGCATCGCTGCAATGGCATATGATACCAGGAGCGACTCATCATTCGCCGTTTGGTGCCTTAGAATTTGGATCTTGTTTGGCATCAACATTGCTGCACTGGAATAATGCCAGGAGCAACTCATCATTTGCCCCGGGAGGACTTAGGATTTGGTTTTTAGGTCGGCATCAGTACCGCTAACACAGAAGCGTAACGCCAGGAGCGACTCATCATTTGCCATTTCCCGTTAGGGAGCGATGGTTTAGGAGACAGGTTTAGGTCCCTATCACCAAAGACTTTTCAATTTTATGAGCCGTAAGGGTCTCATAAAAGCGTTTTCTCCCTACGAGTCTAGAGGATCTCGCAGGTGTGTGTTCTCCTTAGGAATCGTGAGGATCCCTAAGTGTGTTGCTCCTTTGTGAGTCGTAAGGATCTCACGCAGGTATTTTCTCCTCACAAGGTCGAAAGGACTTTGCGAGTGTGTTTTGTCTTTTCTTTTTCACGAGTTTGCGCCGTCTCGGGTTTTCACAAACTCACCGGCAGTCCTGCTGTTTTTACTCACGGAGCCTCTTGGGTTTTCATCCGTGCCCGTTTTGCTTATGGATATACCGAATTATTTTATTTTTATTTTTATTATTTGTTTTTGTGGTCGCTGGCGGGACTTTTAAAAGTAATCTCACCGGCGGGACTGTTGGATATATGTATGCCCTAAGAGGCCATTATATGATATTGTATGTACTGATGTGTGTGTGAGTGTGTGTGTGTGTGTGTGTGTTCAAAGGACAGTCTTGCTCGACATGATAGTATACTATCTGGTTTCTCTCTATCATATGTTCACTTGATCATGTTTTTACTCATTTAATACATGTTGATAAAGCCCTAAAGATATTGGCTTGACTGCTGGGATTATGATGTGGATCATACTAGAGGGACACCTGTAGTTTATAAGCATATCCTTGAACTATTCCTAGTCGTTGGTATATCGAGACAGGGCACCGATATTCTAGTGTAGACTAACGTATACCATTCTTGTTTCATATGATGGGCGATGGATGATCCCATATCCATCTGGTGTGCTGACACCAAAGATTGTATACGGGTGCTCAGTGAGACTGGGTACACTGAACGGACTCACCGAGAACTCCTATGTGGTATTATATCATACGTCGGATAGCAGTTCTCAGGTGACACTGGTACAGGTTAGTCTGTAGACCCGAGATCGCCATAGAGTCTTGTGTGTCCTCCCACTGTATCTTGATCTCCATCCTACTACGGCTCTACAGAGTCGTACAAACAGGTGGATTTTGGTTACAGTCCCGAGGCACATGGAGGCAATGAGCAATAGGAGGGGTTTCGTCTCTCCTGGTATTGATGGTTGATGTTGCGCTGTGCACGATGCGCTATAACAGGAAGTTCCTGGCCAGGGCTGCTGTGATATTAGTGATAAGTGTTATCAGTAGTTTCTCGATCTGTTATAGAGCATATACCGGCATGACTTATTAAGTTATTGGGGTCGACGATTCCATCCCTAGACTCAATATGCAACATATCTGACGAAGAGACCGGACTATACGGTAAGTGTTGCCAGTTGGATTGACGGGAGTTTTGACATGTTCGCTTGTTCTTCTTCTGATCGCGCAATACCCGGATGGCCGTTACGTTTAGCTGACCGCTTGCGGCTTGTAGTTGTTTGATATGATCATCACCTACTGCTGGCGTATTGACGAGTCTTAGAGTCCCATAAAAAAGTTTCCTGGCTCAAGCGAAACAATGTGGTGTGCATATGAGATATGTGCGGGAGCTCGATTAAACACGTGTATATGATACCGTATTTTAATCGGGCGTTTTATATTGGTCGGGTCGTATGAGATATGACCGGTTTATTAAATCAAGTGTTGATTTAATATTGACTTTTATCTCATTTATTTAAACCCTTTTCTTATGATGGATGCCTGCATGTATATGTACATGTTGATATGCATACACACATACATATATGAATTTGTATCATGGTTGATGATACAACAAAGATGGAAATGTAAGACTCACATGGTTCATATTTATATATATACATATTTTTGTTTTAAGTTAAAGATAAAGGAAATTAACTTAATGACTCATTTCTTTACAATTGACTCATTGTTTCTACACACTTCCTTGGTTGACCATTGACTTAACCTTGGTTAATTTCCTTTACTTTTTAACTCATCACAAAATATCTAGATATTTATATTAACCATGGTTTGTGTTATGATATATATATATATATATATATATATATATATATATATATATATGTCTCATTATCCTTATGAATTATTATTCATCCAAAAGAAAAGAATTGCCATCTTCATCTTCCTCTCTCTAGCTCTCTCTTGAGTTCTAAAATTGAGTGAGGTTAAAAGAAAGAAAGGGTTTTTAGTGAGAACATAAACCACTTCATCATCCTACACATCTCTAGCTACTTTGTGTAGGGTGTTTGCTTCAAGGATTTCATAGATCAAGTGAAGCAACAAGTTTTGACCAAAGGACTTCGGGTGGATCGTCGTGGACTTGGAAGCGTTCAAGCGAGCCGTTCCAAACCTTTGAAGATCCAAGGAGTCGCCCTAGGAGGTCTACAAAGGTTGTAGTCTCTCGATTTATTCATAGATAATCTTTTATATGTGATACTAAGAATTGTTACTCAATATTTCTAGTTAGATTCCTAGTTAAGTTTACTTAACACCTCATAAAATCAAAGTTGTGGCATGTGTGATGCTTCCAAACCCTATACGTGGTGATAAGAAAACCCTACAGGGACTTGGGGGAGATAGGGGTCGTTTATGCCCGTGGATTGTATACGGTTTTGCAGGATGTATGATCCAGACCGTAGGGCCTGAAAAATTTCGAGACTTTGTTGGCGTCTGCATCTCTGCACTGGAATATGGTACCAGGAGCGACTCATCATTCGTCGTTGGGGTATGGGATTTGGAATTTGGTTGGCGTCTGTATCGCTGCACTGGAATACGGTACCAGGGGCGACTCATCATTCGCCATTGGGTTTGGGTTTGGTTGGCGCCTGCATCGCTGCACTGGAATATGGTACCAGGAGCAACTCATCATTCGCCGTTGGGGTGTGGGATTTGGAATTTGGTTGGCGTCTACATCACTGCACTGGCATATGGTACCAGAAGCGACTCATCATTCGCCATTGGGGGTTTGGGTTTGGTTGGCATCTGCATCGCTGCACTGGAATATGGTACCAGGAGCGACTCATCATTCGCCGTGCCTATTGGGAAGCGATGGCTTAGGAGGCAGGTTTAGATCCCTATCGCCTAAGGCTTTTCAATTTTATGGGCCGTGAGGGTCCAATAAAAGCATTTTCTCCCTACGAGTCGTAAGGATCCTACAAGTGTATTTTCTCCTTAGAAGTCGTGGGGACTCCTAAGTGTGTTTTTCCTTTATGATTCGTAAGGATCCCACAAAGGTTTGTTCTCTTCATGTATCGTGAGGACACATTAGTGGGTCTTCTCAATGGAGCATAATTCCAAAGGCGGAGACCGGTCGCTTAACTGGTGATTACGGTGGGGCATGGGTATGATGAGAATTATTTGAGCCCTTAGATTGTATACGGTAGTCAACTTGGGGACTGGCCGTAGAGCTAGGAGAATTTTGGGAAATTGGATTTTGGTTGGCGTTTGCATCACTACACTAGAATATGGTACCAGGAGCGACTCATCATTTGTCGTTTTTTTTTGTTTTTTTTGTTTTTTTTTTACCGCGGTTGCTCTATCATTTCAACTTTTCTAATCGCGAAGATCGCGATTGCCCCATCATTTCGTCTTTTATTCGCGGTTGCCCCATCATTTCGGCTTTATTTTCATCTTTATTTTACTCGCTGATTTTTATTGCGAGTTGCCCCATCATTTTGGCTTTTCTTCATTTTTCTTTTATTTACACATTTTTTTGTTTATTTACACTTTTTTAATATTCCCAGTTTAACGACTTAGAGGTCGATTATTCCCAGTTTAATGACAAGGTAGTCAATCGTTTCCAGTTTAACGACGTGGTGGTCATTTTTGCTTATCCCAGCTCCTTGGATTTTGATCTTGGCGGAGCTATGTTGATGACCTTAGCTCTGTGGCTTGCTGATACATCTGAAGACTGTGAGGTTTTTCCAAGCTTGTATTGGTCATCTGCCCAATCTTTAAAAACACAGCAGTCTTCAATAGTATGACTCACCATCCTATGGTATGGGCAGTATACGGGATTGCCGGTCATATTCATTTCATGTGGCCTCTTCGGAATAGGTAATTGCAGGCCGTTGTTCAAGGCTTCCTCGAATATATTGCGGAAATCATCCCTCCTGAAGGAGTACACCTTCTTCTTTCTCTCCATTAGAGTAGTTGCCCTTACTGATGCTGGTCCTTGAGGCTGATCAGTCTTTGGTTCGCCCTTTTCAGATAATGGCACATGTCTAGGAGGATTGGGTTCCCAAAAGGCTTCGGTCTCCATTTGTATGAAATTGGCGGTTGTAGCTTGACTATTTGCTAACACGCCTTTAGACATTTCTATCTCTCCCGTCTTGTATTGCCTTTCTACCCAATCTTTGAAGACGAAGCAGTCTTCAATGGCATGACCTATCATCCTGTGATAGGGGAAATATTTTGGGTCGTCGGTCATATTCGCTTCTTGCGATCTCTTTGATTCTGGCAGTTGTAGACCGTTTCTTAAGGCGTCCCTGAATATCTTGTGGACGTTTTCCCTTTTGAAGGAATAGACTTTTTCCAGTTTTTCTTTCAGAGGCGATTCGTCCCCTCCCCCGGCATATGTATCGAAGGACTGGAGGCTGATTGCGGCGCTCCGCTCTTAGGTTGAAGGGGGTATCGGTTGGCTGCCTCCGGGTATCAATCCCTGGCTCATGAACCAAAATTTAATTCTGCTGTAATTGCAATCGGGCGACTTGGGTCGCGAGATCTGCCGCAATGTTTACCAATTCGTCGACCTTGGACTGTACCTTGGCTAACTTCTCGTCCATGTCCTGAAGCTTCCTCTGAAGCCATCGGAATAACGCTTGTTCTGTAGTTCCGGCTATGACAACCGGGTCATCTTTATTGCCTGAGCTCAATTCCGCAGGAACCACGGGCTGCTTCGGCTTATCGGCCTGAGCGGGCTCTTCATCACTTAGATCGAGCCAATGCTGGGTAGCGTCAATCATATCATCACCATGGCTGTGAAGAAGAGGAGGATTCGTTTCTTTATGTCCGACCATATAGACATTGCGAACCACATACCCAGCCATCTCTTTATCTTTGGCGGCTGATTTCGCGGAGCGGTCTGAGCTCTGGAAATTCATAAATTTTAACATGGCCAGAGCCCTAGCCCTTTTGTTGGCTCTGTATCTGAGCCGCTTCTACCTCAGCTTCTCTACCTTGAGCGCTTAGCAGGCTTCTGCTCTTCGGGAAGCCGCCATAGGCTGAGTGATGGGGAGGCTTGAGAAGACACCCAATCGAGCAGTTGTTAGAGACGCCGTTGGAGTTTTCCCGAGATGCCTTGTTACTTTGTTGGTGTTGATGGCCTTGCCCCCAGCTGGGGCCAAGGAAATTCGTTCAAACAATGACTTGCGTTTGTGTTGGGACGCCCTCGCGACCATGACATTGGGCTTTTTCCCCTTTGAGACCGGTTTGTCTGTTACCGGAGCTTGAGGAGCTGGGACGACGTTAGCTGACACGAACAAAATAGAGCCGAATGGTAGCGGCGGCTCTTCCCATTGTCGCCCGAGACTGGCCGGAAGGACCATCCTGACGTCCATCTTCATCGTGTAGGAGATGGGAGCCGTGCTGAGAGCTGAGCTCATCTTTGGAGACATTGTTGAGAGGTGATTGCTTAAAAATCTGCGTGAAAGAGCATTATTTTAGTATAAATATAGATATGTATATTGATTGAGTTCGCAAGAACATTTAACCCAAAATATGGAAGGAGAAATAGGTCCCACCGGACGTGCCAGAATCTCTAGAGTGTTTTTCGTCACCCCATTGAGATGGGAATAAGCGCGCGTTTGTCAGGCGCATTACAGATTCCCCTTACCTAAGGTAGGCAGGGGTTTATTGATTGTGGGGATCCAAATCTCCGGCAGCCGCGGACTAAGCTTCGGTTAATTACCCCTCGCCTTTGGAGCGAGGGAACCTCCGATTAACGGGTTAAACTGGTCATGCGAACTCAATGTGCAGTGTACGTGCGTTTTGTTTTGGAGGGGGCTTGGGTATATCGGGAGCCACGCAGAGTTTCTATGGGGATCTCGCTACCCAGATAGCGGGCTGGGGGTCAAAGACGCTAGCAGCCCCCTTGCGGGGTGCGGGGCGGCGCCCCGGCCCAAATTTTTTTTAAGAGGGATAGTGTTGTAGAGTATGTGTGTGTGTGTGTGTGTGTATACATGTATATATAAAATAAAAAAAGGAAAGGGCATCCAAAAGATGCGTGGGAAAAGCGCCAGTGCTTTGGGTGCTAGCGCATTGAACGCAACAGCGCTGGCGCTTTGAGCGCCAGCGCACCACGTGTCAGCACGTAGGCGCTCGAGCGCTAGAGCTTTTGTGCGCTAGCTTTTTGAGCGCAAAGGCGGAAGCGCTTCGAGCGCTAGCGCCCCACGTGTCAGCACGTGGGTGCTCGGGCGCTAGCGTTCTGGGCGCTAGCGCTCTGAGCGCAAGAGCGCTAGCGCTTTGAGCGCTAGCGCATCACGTGTCAGCACGTGGACGCTCGGGCGCTCACGCTTTGGGCGCTAGCGCTTTGAGCGCGAGAGCGCTAGCGCACCACGTGTCAGCACGTGGACGCTCGGGCGCTAGCGCTCTGAGTGCAAGAGCGCTAGCGCTAGCGCACCACGTGTCAGCACGTGGGCGCTTTGGCCCTAGCACTCTGGGTGCTAGCGCTCTGAGCGCAAGACACTAGCGCTTTGAGCGCTAGCGCCGCACGTGTCAGCGCGTGGGCGCTCGAGCGGCAAAAGGGACTTGGTCCCTGCAAAGGGAGTTGTTCTTCCAGAAAGGAGCACTTATTATTCTGTATATATATATATATATATATATATATATATATATATATATATATATATATATATATATGCGCGCGTGTGTGTGTGTGTGTGTGAGGAGTTAAACTCCTAGGATGTTTTGAAGCAGATGAAGGGCTTCTCCCCTTGAGCCCTAGTTCTTCCCCAAAGTGGGGTCTCTGGAGATGGGTCTCCTTCTTCCTCATCTGTTGGCCGGATCTTGAAAATTAAGAGATGTGTGATTGTAAAAATCTCTTATTTTAAAGATCCGATGGCAGATCTGAGTTCCCCTTTGTGGGTTTTGTGGTGAAAAACTATTTAGTTTTATAAAAGGAAGAGTAAAACTCTTGATTTAATTCAAAAAGAGAAGAAGGTTTTTAGAACCTTGAGGAAGGAGAAAGTGGCACAGGCCCTAGTTTTTTTTAGGCGAATGAAAAGTCTATATTTTGATTAATCATCATGTTGCCTTATATAGGCTTACACATTTACATATAGCCCCTTAGGCTTTGCAAAATGGCATTTTGCCCATCCCATGGCTCATGTGCCATTTCTTTTTGCACATAAGCCATGGGCTTACAAAAATTTGGCTTTATGCCCATTTTGTTTACATTCATGCATAAAAAAATACATAAAAATTATTTATTACATGATTTCATTTTGGCATGGGGGAGAGCCGGCCGCTTCATGTTCGGACTTGACCTGGGCATGGGCCCGCTTGGCTTGGGGTTGACTTTGACTTTGACTTGGTCAACCGGGGTGCAATTTTCGACTTCAACACACGCGACGTCTACAGGCGTAACGTAATTCAAGTAAGCTGAAACCCAGAAATCTAAAACTTTTTAAGAGATAAAGATACAATAAATCATGTTTTGCCTTTTGAAAATTTGGGCAGCGCCTCCTTTGTAAAAACTTACCCCGAAAACGGGTACAACACAGAATATATATATATAAAGCATCCCAAATGGGAGAAAATCACGCCAAACGACGGAAACAACCACCACAAGTATACGACGCCCAATGGCGAAGATCCACATAAGGAAAATTAAAGCAAGACATCAACCCCAAAAGCGAACATAAAACCCATCGCTCAAGTCTCGCAACTACAAGTCCTCTAAGTCTGCAACATATACAATTTGCTAGTTTCTGAATTGATGGAGTTTACTAGATACAAAAGGAATAATGAATACAAGAGGGCCACGATCCAACATGTACCACTTACCACAAGCAAGTCACCCGAAAACAGCTGTGTGCCAGCGATGCCGCAACTGATCCCTGCGGTCTACCTGCAAGAACTGTGGCACAACGGGGATGAGTTGCCAACTCGTGAATAGAAAAAACATCATCAGGTAGAAATCGAAGTAAACAACGATTCCTAGGTCAACTATATCATAAAGGCAATACTATGATATCTAGGGTGACCGTATCTGCATATGTCCAAATACATAAATAACTGCCTATCAGCAAATGGATACAATCCAACAATATAATCAATGCATGTATGCAGTGGATCTCGTCCATAATAAAATCAATGCATGTATGCAGTGGATCTCGTCCACGTGTCAACCACTGGCATAACTCCAGCATGTAAACATCATAAAAGTATATGCAGGTAAATACGGGGATATCAAATAATGTGTGTATATCAACGACACATCAAATCATAGAACCGGAGTGTCTAAAGTCGACCACTCAAAACATCATGAAACCCGTGTCCAGCAGCGACAGGTAAATCATCGTCTGTCAGGCACCATCACCATGACCGGCCCTGCTGTCAGTACATCTCATGGAACCTGAGTGTCCACATCGACACCCGAAATCCACGTAGCATGTCTGAACATGACTCTGGTCAGTATCCCCTAGATATCCGCTGAGTCCAAATAATATCACCGGTAGGTAGTGGTCCCTCTGCCAGGCTCATCGTCTACACCACATTATCATCTCTCGCCACGGGGTACCATACCGGGTCCACCATGTATCCTCATACGGTGCCTCCCTCTCCTCGAATCGGGTTTCACATGCTAATCTCAGAACCGAGAAAACACATGGTGGACGCACTGAAATATCATATCAAGAGAAACCGAGTTTTCAAACAATACATAAATTTCTTGAAATACCCCTACGGTTCTCAAATCCCTAAATCATATGAAATCCATATCTCAATGCGGAAATCCATGAAAAACTGATATTTGCAACATAAACAACAATATGAGCATATTAAGGGAAAACCGCTCTTTAAAAATGAATCCAACTTTAAAATATATCTTGCGGTTCCCAAATCCTCCGAAAACAAGTGCAGCATCATATGAAGTGTACATATAACTGTAGCAAGGTATAAGTATCTACATGTAATCAAGTATGTATGATGCATTTCATAAGTGCAATGGCGCAATAGTCAATGTCTCAATATCACATGTCAATGCAATACCACCTAGGGTATAAGCAACTGTAGCGAAAAATGTGGGTGTACATGTCAGTATGTATGCATGATGTACATGTAGCTGTAGAAAAGTATGTGGGTGTACATGTCAATTTATCATGCAACCTAGCATAGTGATATGAACATGGTAGTATATTATAGCATGATATAGCAATTCTACTATGTAAGTGACATGGCAACTATCGATGAAGAAGTGTGTGAGCCGGCAAGTCTGTGTATGTGTAACATACGCATCATCGATAATGGTGTAGGTGTACTAGCACAGGTATAAGAAATGCAATGAGAACAGCATAAATGCAGCACAATACATATACTGAATCAAATTCTATAAGGTATACATGTCAACAAGACCGAGTCGGTGAGTCTATCAATCAGCATCAAGCCTCACAATAACACATACGGTACAATCCATCGTACGACATCCTCTAATCAGGGGTATGGATAAATCAACAATTAAAAGTCATCGCGTACGGTAATCTAACGTACAACGGCATTAACAAATAGGGATTCTATCAACCTATACAACATCGGGGTACGGATCTAAGTCTCGTACGCCATATCACTCATTATGCAATCATTATCCATATAAATATATATACCTATCTCTCAGGTCACATCCATGTCAAACTCATATCAGGGGACCTACAAAGGTATCAACAATCTCATATCGACTCGAATCCATAAAATGACATATCACACTAAGTCCTAATATCACATCATATACTCGTTCATCACATTAATATCTCGCATCAATTTAATAAACGTCACACTAGTTCTCTTTTAAATAGTACTTATCATGATTTACTTATCATATCATTTTCTCCTAAGTCAATTGTTTATTATCATCAACTTCAATCATATTATCGTTTGTAAATCCTACAATCATGTCCGTATTATATCATTTATCAGGATAACAGAAACAAACGATATTCCATATCAAATGGTTGCGGGGGTGCTATACGCCATCCACCCGACTTTCCATGTAGATATAAATCTACTCACCTGCTAAACTCCTTGCTTAGCCATAGTCGATGCGCTTCTTCGTCTCGGAATCCACGCGAAGGTACCTAAAATATCAAAACGTATCACAATATCATTAACAACGAATTGCGAAATCGAAAACGGCACGCGGTGCGCTCATAGGTTAGAACCTATAGCTTACGCATGCAAAAACCACCAACAGCCCTTTTTGTTGGCGTACAAACGCTCAACAACCAAATACAATACCAATTAAAAAATCCAAGAATTCTAAAATACGGAAAACCATAACCAAAACCACTAACAATAGCTCCCAGATTTTGGTTCAGGTAAACTGGAATTACACAAAGAAGTATAAGGTGTTATATATGAAGTATGTGAGCTATTGGTCCAAATAAAACACCTACTACCACCATGTGGCCGGCCACATATACAAAAATTCCGGTGAGGCCGGCCCCGGTAGCTCCAATGGTGTTCGTCTGGTCGGGGTGGTCTCCTAGTGCCCTAATTTAGCCCCTGGTATAGTTTACTTATCTCATAAATACTCCAGGTCATCCCAGATTCCTGTAGGCCTTAAGATTTCATAAAACCGATACGGAACAAAGTTCTAACTTCGCGTATCGAGTTTTAAACTAAATTCCAGACTGCTAAATCACCCTACAAGGTCTTGTAAACACTCATTTAACCATTTGACATCAACTTAGAATTTTCTAAGATCACAAACCTAACTAAATCAATATCTAAACACTAATAGGATATATTAAAGACAAAACATAACTAAAAGTGTATGGATATACCTCAACAGCAACTAAAGAAATTCTTGAGTTACCCAAGTCTTCAAAATTAAATCTTGGTTGGTCCAAAGTGTTTAGAATGGATGTGTGCATGCTTTTAATGAAGGGGACATAAGGTTTTGAGAAGAAATTAAAGAGGGTGCATGGAGGTAGTGTGTGATGAAGGAGATGAAGGATTTCATAAAGAAACAATGAAGGAGATAAAAGAATGGCAGCACACCTCTCTCTCCTACACTCACTCTTTCTTAACCTCACTTTCCTCACAAAAAATCTAATTTGTTTCATTCACAAATATCACAATGGCATCAATTCTTATTCCATTCACTTAAATTCTTTTCTTTTCTTTTCCTATTTATTTCCTTTCTCTTTCTCTATCTCCCAAAACTCATAAGTCACAAAAAAACCAACATGCACACGACACGGTGCACAAGTCATGGAAAAATGTAAAAACACGGATTTTACCAAAAATCCGTTAAATAACATTAAAATAAATAAATCACTTTATTTTTCGATAAATTCCCAAATATTGGTATACACTTATACCATTTTATGAAAATCCCAATTTTCACAATTCGGGTAATTTTTGCGAAATATATTATTTTAATACTAAATTCCAAAAAATAATATTTTATTAGGGAAAAATCATATTTGAACCAAAACATCCCATATACCCCCAAATCTCGCGCACTAGCTTTATTTTATCTAAAATAGGTGCCGTCAAGTTTATACGGAAGTTTGATCAAAATCGGTTAAAACGGAAAATACCAACTATTTTACCCTTAAACAGAAAATTCATATAACGATTTCAAAAACGTTACACCAGCCCCTCCCCAGGCCGAGGTCGTCGGATTCCGCCACATCGCTGCCGGCCAAAACCGCCCAAGTAGGTCCCAAACTACAGGTGCACACTCATGGTAGCTAGGTCTACACTTCTACATTGTTTGGGCTAAGCAAAAAGTCTCGGGGTCACAGCAGACTACAAGTATCCAAAACACGACACAAAAATACGATATTAGAGCAAAACTGAAACTTTAAGGTTCTAACTGGAATTATAAGGCACTACAACATGCTAACCAACTAAATAATAGTAAGAAGAAGAATACCTTCCCAAACTTTCTCAAAACTCCCACTTAAACCACAACTAGCACCAAAAATCACACTAACCACTAACTTAAGCTAACTAACTACAAGCAAGCAAAGAAGGGAGTCGAGTTTAAGAAATTATACCCTCACTTGATCCTAGGTGCAAGAAGAAGGAGAAGAAGAAGGAGGAGGTCCTGCTGCAGCTACTGCTTGCTGTTTCTGTAGGGTTCCTAGGCACTCTAGTAAGGTCTCACAAGGCATCGAACATGCCAATTTAAAAAAAATGGTGCCGAGAAACCCTAAACTACGGATCTTAGACTAGATGTTTAGGCGAAACAAGAAACTAGTTAACAAATTAACTAAAGTTGAGATGCTACAACCTTTGTAGATCCGGATATCCACTTGCTTAGCTCCATGTGGTCGTCCCCTCGCTGTCCATCTCGAACCTCGGACTCTCGCGACGGCTTCATCGGAGAAGTGAGCGGAATAGGTCGTCGGCTTCGTGCCGAAGATGATCTACGTCGAGGTTGTACAAGTTCAAGCTCCAACTTCACAAAGTGATGAAACTTGTGAAGAAAACACACTCTACTACTTGGCAAGAGGTAGAGGATGAAGAAATAGGAGGTGGGTTCTCTTTAGATTTGGATTTCTCTCACTAGATCTCAAGTTGCCATTAAAGTAGCAAGCTTGAAGAAGAAGAAGATGAAGATGGTTATGATAAGTTCTTTTTTTAAAATGAAAAGAAAATGGAATACTTATCATAATTCCAACTAGGGTTAAGTGTAGAGAATAGACCATGGTTAATGGATGGGTTAGGGTTAAGCAAGATGACAAGAATGGTTAAGAAGTCAAAGCTTCATGAAGCTTCAACTAAAAGACAAAGAAAGCCACCATTCTTATCATAATCATTTCCAAATAAATAAATAAAGAAATGAATAAATAAATCATTAAGCAAAACCCTAATTATCACTTAACCATGGTTTAATCCTTCACACTTAACCAAATGATCAAGTATCATCAAACATGATACAAAAAAGTGCACAAAAGTATATCACATATACAATGTGCATCAAGTGAGAAAATCCATATAAAGTGAACCAATACTAGCTAATGCAAAGTAATATATCAAATATATACATTAAATCATTAAATCAACATTTGATTCAATGATCCGGTCATGTCGCACATAACCGACTAGTATCCAAAGTATCGATTTATCGAATCAATGATTCGATAACTAGGTCATATCGAATATAACCAATCGAAACATTTATCGTGAGAATGAAATGCGGTATCACATACACGCATTATTCTTGGTCCCGCACACATCTCATATGCGCTCCTATTTCGTTTCGCTTGAGCCAGGAAACCTCTGTGTAGGACTCTAAAGACTCGTCAATACGCCGGTAGCAGATGATGATCATATCAAGCACCCACAAGCCGCAAGCGGTCTGCTAAACGTAACGGCCACCCGGGTATTGAGCGATCAGAAGATCGACGAGCTGGCCCGCTCACACTCCTGCGAATCCGACCAGTAACACTTACCGTACAGTCCGGTCTCTTCGTCTGATATGTCGCATATCAAGTCTAGGGGTGGTAAACGTCAGACCCCAATAACCCGATAAGTCGTGCCGATGTGAGGCTCGTAACGGGTCGAGAAACTACTGGTAACACTTACCAGCAAATCTCTGATCAGCCCTGGCCAGGGACTTCCCTGTTACGGCCAATCGAGCACTGCGCAACATTAACCCCCAATACCGGGAGAGACGAAACCCCTCCTATCGCTCATTGCCTCCATGTGACTCGGGACTGTACCTAAAGACCACCGTTTTGCATTCCCTCATGGACGTGGTAAGGTGGAGATCAAAGCACAGTGGGAATCACACAAGACTCTATGACGATCTCGGGTCTACAGACTAACCTGTACAAGTGTCACCTGAGAACTGCCATCTGACGTGCGGTATAATACCATCTGGGAGTTCTCGGCGAGTCCGTCCAGTGTACCCAGTCTCCACTGAGCACCCGTATACCATCTCTGATGTCAAACACCAATGGATATGGGATCATCCATCGCCCATCAGATGGGTCGAGAAGCGTATACGCTAGTCTACTCTGGTATATCGATGCCCCGTCTCGATACACCCACGAATAGGGACCTTGAAGGATGTACTTATGGACTACCATGTCCCCACTAGTATGATCTGCATCATAGTCCAGGTAGTCAAGTACAAATCCTAAGGGCTTTACCAACATGTAACTATAAGACAGTATAAAAAGACTAGTGTACATGTTAAGATAAAGAGCAACCAGATAGCATACTATCATATCGAGCAAGAAAGTCATCTCTATATATGTCCAAGCATCCAATATAATATACATCATCTGTTCAATACCGGCCTCTAGGGCATACATACAACTAACAATCTCCCACTTGCACTAGGGCCAGCTGCTGCAGTATCGCATACCGAGCATCCCGAAGAGTCTCTCAAACTGTATCTGGGGAATGGCCTTCGTGAGTGGATCCGCAGTGTTGTCCTTCGTGTCAACCCTCCTGACCTCGATCTCCCGGCGATCAACTATCTTCCGGATCAGGTCAGAATTTGCCTGGATCGCTGATGGGATCTGGGTTCCTTGGCCAAAGCCACTGCTCCATTGTTATCGCAATACAAAGGTATTGGATGCTCAATGGATGGAACCACTCCAAGTTCAGTAATGAACTTCTTGATCCAGACAGCCTCTTTGGCAGCATCGTTGGCAGCGATGTATTCAGCCTCCATCGTCGAGTCTGCCACGGTTTCCTGCTTGGAACTCTTCCAGCTAACCGCCCCTCCGTAAAGGGTAAAGACAAAGCCCGACTGCGACTTAGAGTCGTCCTTATCACTCTGGAAGCTCGAATCGGTAAAGGACTCCACTTGGAGTTCTCCGTTACCATACACCAAGAACATATCTCTAGTCCTTCGCAAGTACTTGAGAATGCTCTTCACAGCTGTCCAGTGACTCTCTCCAGGATCAGCTTGATACCTACTCACTACACTTAGTGAGTACGCTACATCGGGTCTGGTACATAGCATCGCATACATGATAGAGCCTACTGCCGAAGCATAGGGTATCCCTTGCATGCGAGCTCTCTCCAAATCAGTCTTGGGAGACATCTCTTTGGAGAGAGTGACTCCAGAGATCGTGGGCAAGTTCCCACGCTTGGACTCTTCCATACTAAACCTCTTTAGTATGGTGTCAATGTACCTGGATTGGGACAATCCCAAAATCCGTTTGGATCTATCTCTATAGATCCTAATTCCCAATATGCAGGAGGCATCACCAAGATCTTTCATTGAGAATCTTTGTGATAAGAAGAGCTTGACCGCTTGCAGCATAGGAATATCATTTCCTATCAAGAGTATGTCGTCCACGTACAATACGAGGAAGACAACCTTACTCTCTGCCACCTTCTTGTAGATACAAGGTTCATCTGGATTTTTGACGAAATCAAACTCTTTGATAACGACATCAAAGCAGATGTTCCAATTCCGCGATGCTTGCTTTAATCCATAAATGGATTTAAGCAGCTTGCACACCTTCCCGCTGCTCCCACTGTCTACGAAGCCCTCTGGCTGAGTCATGTACACGCACTCTTCTAAATCACCGTTTAGAAAGGTGGTCTTAACATCCATTTGCCAGATTTCGTAATCATGGTAAGCATGATCCGGATGGATTTAAGCATAGCCACTGGAGAAAAGGTCTCGTCATAGTCCACACCTGGTCTTTGACGAAAACCCTTTGCTACAAGTCTAGCTTTGAAAGTCTCCACTTTCCCATCTACACCAAGTTTCTTCTTGAAGATCCACTTGCTCCCAATGGGTTTTACCCCTTCAGGAGCAACTTCCAAAGTCCATACTTTGTTGGTGTACATGGATTCCATCTCGGACCGCATTGCATCCAGCCATTTCACAGAGTCACCACTCGTGATGGCCTGCTCGAAGCTAGTTGGGTCATCATCCTCCATGATGCAATCCTCGCTTCCACCATCAATGAGAAAACCGTAGTATCTCAAAGGTGGACGAGAAACCCTACCAGATCGGCGGAGAGGCTGAGGTTCGTCGGGTACTACCGAATCTTCTGGTTCCACTAAATCTTCAGTTATAATTTGTGTTTCTGGAACTTCTTCCAGTTCTACCTCAGAGCCACTAATCTCTTTTGCAAGAAATTCCTTTTCTAAAAAGGTGGCATGTTGAGCAATAAACACCTTTTGTTGTTCACAGTGGTAGAAATAATATCCATTTGAATGTTTAGGATATCCCACAAACTTACATAAAACTGACCGTGCCTCGAGTTTGTCTGGATTTTGCCTTTTGACATAGGCCAGACAACCCCATATCTTAACTCGTTTAAGACATGGTCTCTTCCCACTCCATATCTCATATGGTGTGGTAGGTACAGATTTAGATGGAACTTGATTCAATAGGTATGCCGCTGTCTCAAGTGCATACCCCCAGAAGGAAATAGGTAACTCAGCTGTACTCATCATAGAGCGCACCATATCTAATAGGGTGCGATTTCTCCGCTCCGATACACCGTTGTGCTGTGGTGTATATGGAGGAGTCAGCTGAGAGAGAATCCCATTCTCTTTTAGGAAGTCCAGGAATTCATTGCTCAAGTATTCACCTCCTCGATCAGATCGAAGGATTTTAATACTTTTTCCGGTTTGTTTCTCGACTTCTTGTTTATATTTTCTAAATTTCTCAAAAGCTTCAGACTTGTGTCTTATCAAGTACACATGTCCGTATCTTGAGAGATCGTCAGTGAATGTAATGAAGTACGAAGAACCATCCCTGGCATGTGTAGACATTGGACCGCATACATCACTATGTACTAGTCCCAAGAGTTTGGTAACTCTTTCTCCGTGTCCCGTAAACGGAGTTTTGGTCATCTTGCTTTGAGACATGACTGGCAAGTGTCATAAGATGAAAATTCGAATGGTTTCAAATACCCATCCTTATGCAACTTAGCCAGTCGTGTCGCATTGATGTGACCCAGTCTACAATGCCACAAGAAGGATTCGTTGAGTTCAGAACTCTTCCTCTTGTGTGTGTTTGTTATGCTCAGAACTGTTGATTGATTTAGAACATAAATGCCATTGCATAACGTGCCTGATCCAACCAATTTTTGGTTATGGAAAATGTTCATAACATTGTCCTGTAATATAAAATTATATCCTTCTTTGCTTAACAAAGAAAGCGATATAATGTTGCATATCAGGTTCGGCATGTAATAGCATTCGTTCAGAACCAATGTATTACCAGTTGGTAATACAAGGTGATATTCTCCGACAGTCTTAGCTGCAACAATTGCACCATTTCCAACTCTTATGTCTTTATCACCTTCTCCAAGTTCTCTACCTTTCCTTAGCCCATGTAACTGATTACATATATGGGATCCTGACCCGGTATCTAATACCTAGGACGTAGAGCAAATAGAGAAACAGTTCTCTGTAACGAACACACCTGAAGAAAATGCATCAACATGTACTTTCTTCATTCGGGTGGCATGGGAATCCTGGTATTCCCCTATATCCTGTTCATTCCTATAACTCTTATAAGAAAGAACGGAACCAACGTTCCCCAGCACAGTATAACATGCGGGTTCGGTCAATACATCCATATTATTATCTTTATTAAGGCATGAAATGGTCGCTACCTGGAGAGAGAGAGAAGAAAACACTTTAGCGTATGCTCGTGCAAGATCAGATTGGTTATTATCTTATCTAATCAGGATGGCTCCCACTGCTTTTTATCAAATCTTCCTTCAAAGCCTAAAAGGTATGCAATCTCATTGCAAATTTCAACTCTTGAAATTCCCGATAATATTTTGCCCCTAGTGTACCATGACCTTGACAGAGGTCAACAAATCATAGTGCACTAGTCAAGTTCAACCCGTCATTTCTTGATTGAATCAAACCCACCCGCACGACCCTTGACAGAGGTCAACAAGGTCGCACGACTACCCTAATCCAATCACATCACATGCTTTGCAGATAATTACTAGTTAGCTACCGCACACTACGCCTTGACAGAGGTCAACAAACGCAGCACGAATACTAAATAGTCTTTATCTGAAATGACGGAGGGCTACGTCAGGTTTTTCTGAAAACCTATTGCGTAATGAACTCGATATCGTTGTAGAATCAAATGAAGTTTTGAAATTGAGTGATTTTGAGGCTTTTCCAGTTTTGCTAAAGGGGTCACTCCCGGTGAAGGGATCGTCGGCCCTTTCCTCGTCGAATGAGGTGCGGGATATATCATATATATCACTGTGCAAAGCAGAAACTATAAAAGTAATCAAAAACAAACCGAGTGTGTAGCATCTGCCAGTTATTGCTAAAGGAGTCACTCCCGGTGAAGGGATCTCGGTCCTTTCCTCATCGAATAAGGTGCGGGGTATATCATATATACCGCTATGCAAAGCAAGAACTGTAGCTACCTGTTTTATTTAAAATCTGATTCTACAACATCTTAGGTTTCTTTTCTTTCATTAATCACATTAATGAAGTCCCATCATTTAAATACCTAAACATCACAGATAGATATGACGCACACTTATGCCATCCGCATTCGCCTCGATGTCCCCTCGTGCACCGTTAGGTTAGGTAACTAACGACAGAGCAGGGCAGGGCCAGCGCGGGTGTAAAACATAAGTAACGTCTATATAATATATCATATATACTATATACTATATCCATCACAGAAACATCACATGATCTCATCACAGATATCGCAGCAGAAGAAACATATGAAATATTGGATATACTAGGACGTCCTTGTTTTCAATACGAGCCAGTATAAAACACGGATTCCACGGTCGTGATGAATAGCCAATCCCACACCCCTAGACCCCTATAAGAGCGGCAAGCAACCCTGCCAATTCTAGGGTTAGGAGACCCGGACTCGACTCCTCGAGTTGGTCTCCCACTGGACCCCAGAACCCGGTTACTTGTGCTCCCCTCCTTGGGTCTATCCTAATGCGGAAAAGTAAATAATATACAAAGGGTGACAACTTCCGCTACCTGGAAGTGCCCCAAATAAAAGAATATTACATACAAGTTTTTACATGAATGAAAATGAAAAACACTCATCTCACATAAAAACCCCCGGCTATTCGAACACGACAATCCAATATAACATATCCAGCAACACATAACATCACATGTCATCAACGTAAGTAAATATGCGCATCCCAATTGTCGTTGAAATATAGCAACGAAACCGGCGATTCACATATTACACTTACGGTCACAGAAAAGAAAGTGTAAAACTACAACAATTGGAATCCGCAACTTCTTTAGACATCACATGCCTAACAGTTATAAACCCCGCATTTTAGTCCCATTATCGAAAACTCTTTTCGATATCAAGTGAAACTAAACCGCTAGATTTATAACATTCATCCAGTTATCTCATAACTGTTTGTGAATTCCAATTATTGTATCCAATTCCAGATAAATAGAATATATTAAATTTTCCGATCGAACATTCGAACACCCAAGTTTTCCCGAAACCATCCAACACATGAAATAGGTTCAAAGACATTCGTTTCATGCCTCAGTACCAACGGTCCAGCCGTAGAAGGGTCAAGCCAACGCCTCACATGTGGCACGCCGTACTGCCCCAAACCCGAAGGTTCAAAGGGCAGTTCAAGACGGTCACATAATCGAGTTAAGGTTTGTTGTCTTCTAGAGGGACCATCGCGTTACTTGCACTACTCAGAACGTCCTTAAACCACACAATAATCCAACACTTGGATATTTTTTTTGGCAGGGGAATGATTGGGTATTTATATCCGGTCGAACTTTTTAACATATTCAAAAAAATATCCGGAAAACACTTAGACAAAATTCGATAATCCGATCGAATCGTCGATTCCCTAAACAACCCCAGAACACTCTACTCTGATGTCAATTTAAAATTCCCAGAGAACTCAGAACAATTTATCAGGAATTACTGTGCAAAGAAATAAGGCTTACGTCACCAAAGCGCCGCGGAACCGCCGCAGAAGCCATGCTTCTGCCGCGGTTCCGCCGCACAAAACACTGTTCAGGAAAAAATTTTTGCACTGTAATTCTTATATTTCATTGCTGAATATTTTAAGCATTTTTAATTGACAAAAAACCACAAATTTGGAAAACGACCAGAGAGCGTCATCGGGTTGGGGTTTCGGGTTCGTTCGGGTTTCAAACTCCGTCTAGATTTCGCCTAAGGCTCTAGCTAGGCTCTGATACCACTGTAGGGTTCCTAGGCACTCTAGTAAGGTCTCACAAGGCATCGAACATGCCAATTTAAAAAAAATGGTGCCGAGAAACCCTAAACTACGGATCTTAGACTAGATGTTTAGGCGAAACAAGAAACTAGTTAACAAATTAACTAAAGTTGAGATGCTACAACCTTTGTAGATCCGGATATCCACTTGCTTAGCTCCATGTGGTCGTCCCCTCGCTGTCCATCTCGAACCTCGGACTCTCGCGACGGCTTCATCGGAGAAGTGAGCGGAATAGGTCGTCGGCTTCGTGCCGAAGATGATTTACGTCGAGGTTGCACAAGTTCAAGCTCCAACTTCACAAAGTGATGAAACTTGTGAAAAAAACACACTCTACTACTTGGCAAGAGGTAGAGGATGAAGAAATAGGAGGTGGGTTCTCTTTAGATTTGGATTTCTCTCACTAGATCTCAAGTTGCCATTAAAGTAGCAAGCTTGAAGAAGAAGAAGATGAAGATGGTTATGATAAGTTCTTTTTTTAAAATGAAAAGAAAATGGAATACTTATCATAATTCCAACTAGGGTTAAGTGTAGAGAATAGACCATGGTTAATGGATGGGTTAGGGTTAAGCAAGATGACAAGAATGGTTAAGAAGTCAAAGCTTCATGAAGCTTCAACTAAAAGACAAAGAAAGCCACCATTCTTATCATAATCATTTCCAAATAAATAAATAAATGAATGAATAAATAAATCATTAAGCAAAACCCTAATTATCACTTAACCATGGTTTAATCCTTCACACTTAACCAAATGATCAAGTATCATCAAACATGATACAAAAAAGTGCACAAAAGTATATCACATATACAATGTGCATCAAGTGAGAAAATCCATATAAAGTGAACCAATACTAGCTAATGCAAAGTAATATATCAAATATATACATTAAATCATTAAATCAACATTTGATTCAATGATCCGGTCATGTCGCACATAACCGACTAGTATCCAAAGTATCGATTTATCGAATCAATGATTCGATAACTAGGTCATATCGAATATAACCAATCGAAACATTTATCGCGAGAATGAAATGCGGTATCACATACACGCATTATTCTCGGTCCCGCACACATCTCATATGCGCTCCTATTTCGTTTCGCTTGAGCCAGGAAACCTCTGTGTAGGACTCTAAAGACTCGTCAATACGCCGGTAGCAGATGATGATCATATCAAGCACCCACAAGCCGCAAGCGGTCTGCTAAACGTAACGGCCACCCGGGTATTGAGCGATCAGAAGATCGACGAACTAGCCCGCTCACACTCCTGCGAATCCGACCAGTAACACTTACCGTACAGTCCGGTCTCTTCGTCTGATATGTCGCATATCAAGTCTAGGGGTGGTAAACGTCAGACCCCAATAACCCGATAAGTCGTGCCGATGTGAGGCTCGTAACGGGTCGAGAAACTACTGGTAACACTTACCAGCAAATCTCTGATCAGCCCTGGCCAGGGACTTCCCTGTTACGGCCAATCGAGCACTGCGCAACATTAACCCCCAATACCGGGAGAGACGAAACCCCTCCTATCGCTCATTGCCTCCATGTGACTCGGGACTGTACCCAAAGACCACCGTTTTGCACGCCCTCATGGACGTGGTAAGGTGGAGATCAAAGCACAGTGGGAATCACACAAGACTCTATGACGATCTCGGGTCTACAGACTAACCTGTACAAGTGTCACCTGAGAACTGCCATCTGACGTGAGGTATAATACCATCTGGGAGTTCTCGGCGAGTCCGTCCAGTGTACCCAGTCTCCACTGAGCACCCGTATACCATCTCTGATGTCAAACACCAATGGATATGGGATCATCCATCGCCCATCACATGGGTCGAGAAGCGTATACGCTAGTCTACTCTGGTATATCGATGCCCCGTCTCGATACACCCACGACTAGGGACCTTGAAGGATGTACTTATGGACTACCATGTTCCCACTAGTATGATCTGCATCATAGTCCAGGTAGTCAAGTACAAATCCTAAGGGCTTTACCAACATGTAACTATAAGACAGTAAAAAGAGACTAGTGTACATGTTAAGATAAAGAGCAACCAGATAGCATACTATCATATCGAGCAAGAAAGTCATCTCTATATATATCCAAGCATCCAATATAATATACATCATCTGTACAATACTGGCCTCTAGGGCATACATACAACTAACAGTTTCTGTTGCTGCTTTCTATTGGTGTTGTTGATGTTGCTGTTGTTGACGTTGCTGCTGTTGTTCCAGATGTTTCTGCTAATGCAAGTGCTGCTGCTTCTTGGTGCTGCTGCTGCTGCTTGGTGCTGCTGCTTCTGCTGCAGCTGCTGCTGCTTCTGCTGCAGCTGCTGCTGATGTGTGTGTGTGTGTGAGTGAGAGAGAAGTGAGAATGAGTGGGGGAAAATAATTGATTTGAAAACAAGCAAAGAGAGTCAACCCTCTCTCTCTCCTCATTAACTACAAGCATGGCACATGCCATCATGCCCTTTCTCTCTCTCTCTCTCTCTCCAAGTCAACCCATAAAGCAAAAATTCATTTTCTTTTTTTTTGAGAAAAGCTAATACACTTAAAAAAATTCAAGCTAACTTAATGATATGGGTTAGTCCACCATGGTTACTAAACATGGTTTAACCCTAAACTTAACCCTAGTTAACTTGCACATGTGTGTGCAAGCCTAATTAAATTCTAATAAAATATTCATTAATTTTGATAAAATATTTGAAAATCGTTTTGGTAAACTTTTTAATAAAAACCATATATTAAAGTATAATTAGCCACTAATCACATTCTAAGGTGTTACATGTTTGCACTAGACCCGGTAGCTGGCGTACCGCATGCCCAACATCTCGAACAGTCTCTCGAACTAGACTTGAGGGATGGCCTTGGTGAATGGATTTGCCGTGTTGTCTTTTGTGTCCACTCTCCGCACCTCGATCTCCTGGCGATCCACGATCCCTGATCAGGTGATACCGCCTTAAGATATATCTGGGTTTCTGATGGGACCGTGGTTCTTTTGCCAAATCCATGGCTTCGTTATTATCGTAATACAATGGTATTAGATTAGCAATGGATAGAACCACCTGAAGTTCAAAAACGAACTTCCTGTTCCTGACGGACTCTTTTGCGGCATCGCTCACAGCGATATACTCAGACTCCATCGTCGATTCTGCTAAGGTATCCTGTTTGGAACTCTTTCAGCAGACCGCTCATCCGTTGAGGGTAAACACATAACCCGAGACAGATTTAGAGTCATCCTTGTCACTTTAGATGCCAGAGTTGGTAAAACTCTCGATCTGGAGGTCCCCATTACCGTACACCAGGAACTTCTCTTTAGTCCTTCTGAGGTACTTAAGAATGTTCTTTACTGCCATCCAATGTTTCTCACCTAGGTTAGACTGATACCTGCTTACCACGCTAAGTGTGTAAACTACATATGGTCTGGTACATAACATCGCATATATTATCGACCCTACTACCGAAGCGTAGGGTACTATGCTCATGCGAGCCCTCTCCTCATCAGTTTTGGAAGACATGTCTTTGGAGAGGGTGATTCTTTTAGGGTTCCGCTGCACCACCACTGAGTTTCGGGAGGTATCGACCATGCCCTTTTTTAAAAATTTGACACGCTAAAGAACCCTAACCTAGAATCTTAGTGAACAATGAATACAACCTTTGTAGACCAGTCCTTCACTTCAATAGCTCCGTGTAGTAGTCCTTTCGCTCCAAGTAGTGAACTCCCGGACTCTAGAAAGGCTCCACAAGATGAAAGGAATAAACTTGCTTGAAGTCTTCGAGGCCGAAGATGATCTACGTCGAGAAGACACTAACTCAAGCTATCTCCTCACAAATTTGGAATTGGTGAAGGAAACAACCTAAACTAAATGGTTAGTCTAGTGTAGGTTGAAGAAGTAGGAATTTTGCTCACTTTAGAAATATTTTTCTCACTAATTTTCTTCACCTTCCAAAAACCTAGTGAGCTTTTGGAGATGAAGAAGAAGATGTAGTGGGGAACGGAATGAATGAATCTATGAGTGAGAAATAGAAACCTGTAAGTCGATGCTATGCACCCCGCGTGATTAGTCGAAAATATTGCATATTTTAGCCGGCAATTTCCTCATCATTTGCATTCATATAGAAGTGTTCGGTATCCGTATTTCACATATTAAAAAATTCGTCAATTTCCTCATCATTTGCATTCATATTGAAAAATTCGTCGCTGCATTCCTTAAGAAATTCTACCCACACCAAAAGACAGCTCGAATCCGTAGCGAACTGAACCAATTTGCCCAGCTCCCTGCTGAACCATTCTCTAAATACTTTGAACGTATCAAGGATCTATTGGTTCAATGTCCTCATCACGGCATCCCGAGATGGGAGCTTTGTCGAATCATATATGAGGGAAGTAACCCTAACACTAAACAGAGCCTTGAAAATATGTGTCAAGGTACTTTTATGACTAAGGATGATGGGGAAGCTTGGCGGTACTTAGAAGAGTTCGCTGAAAAATCACTACAGTGGGAGAGTGGAACCCAACCATTGAATAGGGGTGGTGTTCACCAAATAGATGTGTCCATAGGTGTTCAAGCTGAAATGGCAGCAATGCAAAAGAAGCTCGACGCTATGGAACACAAATTTGCAGCAGCCTCCCTAAACCCAGTGTCACTCCCTAAAACTGTTTGTGGGTGCTGTTCTGATCCGTCACATTTAACGGAAGAATGTCCATTAAACTCTGCGTTTCAAGGTCACGAGCATTCTAATGCCGCATTTCAAAGACCTCAAAACGATCCATATTCTTCCACGTACAATCAGGGTTGGAGGAATCACCCGAATTTTGCTTGGAACCAAAACCAATCTCAAAACACGGTTCCAAACACGAATAATTTTCAAAGGGCTCTTCCTCCACCACAACAGCAACCCCTTCAACTCACTCAGCACCCCTATCAGTCACAAAATTTCCAAAACCAGGGCAACAATCCTGCACAGTCTAATCCTATGCAGTTGTCCTGTTCTGACGAGTTCTCTCAATTCACTCAAACCATGAAATCACTTTTGTCAAATTTCATAGAGATTTCGGCTGAGGTTAGATCTTCCGTCGGTGAGATAAAGAAAAACTCAGCGTCCCAAGCTGAGAGCATCAGAACGATGGAAGCTGAAATCGCACGACTTAAAGCCGAAATGAGTGCGAGAGAAAAAGGGAAACTTCCCTCTCAACCCCTACAGAATCCTGGGCATTACAATGTAAATGCCATTACAACGTTGAGATTGGGAAGAGTGCTGAATAATAATGTCGGGGAAGATATTGATAATACTGAAAATCATATCAACACCCCGGCTGAGACCTTTCCACACACACACACTTCTCCTTCTGATCCTTCTTCTTCTACCAAACCACCTTCTCACGAGCCTATTCTCCAGTTCCTTTTAGGCTCGACACCTTCACCCAACCCTTATAGTTTTCTACAGATGGTCCCCATACCTCCTTTGGGACCTCGTCTACCCCCCTTTCCTTCTCCTATGATGGACCCTGCGCTTATTGCGAAAGCTCCTTACCCGAACCGGCTAAGGGCTAATAGAACGAGTCCTCATATGGAGAAAATTATAGAAATGTTCAAACAGGTTAACATCAATATCCCTCTCGTAGATGCGATTCAACAAGTCCCCGCTTATGCGAAAATTCTTAAAGACTTGTGCACTAGGAAGAGGAAGACTCAAGTGCCGAAGAAGGTCTTCATGTCTAATAATATCAGCACTGCTTTTATACCCCAGCTTCCAAAGAAAAGAAAGGACCCAGGATGTCCTACAATATCGATTTCGATTGGGGGTAAAAACATAAATCGTGCTCTTTTAGACCTTGGCGCAAGTGTTAACCTGCTCCCTTATTCTGTCTATGAGCAATTAGGGATTGGAGAGCTGAAACCTGCTCATTGCACTCTCCAGATGGCAGACCGATCTATCACCAAACCAAGGGGTGAATTAGAGGATGTGTTGATAAAGGTCGGGGAATTTGTTTTCCCTGTAGACTTCATTGTGCTCGACACACATCCTGTAGCAAACCCCCGGGGCCAAATTCCGGTGATTCTGGGTCGCCTTTCCTTGCCACTTCCAACGCTGTTATAAACTGTAGAAATGGTTCAATGAACTTATCATTTGGAAATATGACCATTGAACTAAACAACTATAGAGTTGGAAGTCAGCCATCAGAACCCTCTGCTCATATTTTAGATGTGTGCTCTGTCCATGAGATCGCTCCCGATAGTTGTGGAGCTGAGGATCTTTGCTTTACTGATCTCGATGACATTACCACATCTCTGTTTGACTTTGCACAAGATCTTAGTGAGGACACTTTACCTACACATGAGTCCTGCACTTCTGACTTTTCTCCACCCGAGTCTGTATCTTTCACAGGCTCTGAGCTTCTTTGTAGATCCAAAAATCACTCAGTGATCCCTCCTTCTATCATTTCTCCGCCTGAATTAGATCTCAAAATTTTACCTTCTCACCTGAAATATGCATATCTAGGTGAGAATGAGTCTGTACCGGTTATCATATCCGCTTCTCTTGCATCAGAGCAAGAGAATGCCCTTTTATCGGTATTGAGATCTAACAAAGAGGCGTTTGGTTGGAGTATGGCGGACATCAAAGGGATTAGTACCTTGATAGTTGAACATCATATACATGTGATGGATGATGCCAGACCGACCCGAGAACCACAGAGACGGTTGAATCCCGTCATGAACGAAGCGGTCATGAAAGAGATCGTCAAATGCTTAGATAATGGTATTACATACCCCATCTCCGATAGCCAGTGGGTGAGTCCTATACATGTCATTCCTAAGAAATCCGGCATCACAGTTATCACAAATGAGGCGAATGAGTTGATTCAGACACGCGCCCAAACTGGGTGGCGTGTATGCATCGATTATAGAAAACTCAACGCTGCCACGAGGAAAGACCATTTTCCTCTACCATTCATTGATCAGATGCTGGAACGCTTAGCGGGACGAGAATATTATTGTTTTATGGATGGATACTCAGGCTACAATCAGGTCCCCATCGCCAAAAAGGATCAAGATAAAACCACTTTTACTTGTCCTTTTGGTACCTTTGCTTACAGTCGCATGCCCTTTGGGTTATGCAATGCTCCGGCTCTCTTTCAGCGGTGTATGATGGGGATATTCTCTGATATGGTAGAGAATTTTCTGGAGATCTTTATGGACGACTTCTCGATTTTTGGAGACTCTTTTTCTGATTGCCTAGCGAATCTCGACGCTGTTCTTACTCGTTGCAAAGAGAAGAACTTGACATTAAACTGGAAAAAATGTCATTTTATGGTCCAAGAAGGAATAGTCCTTGGACATGTCATTTCACAGAAAGGCATTGAGGTTGACAGAGCTAAAGTAGATGTCATTCAAAACCTCCCTCATCCTAAAAGCGTCAAAGATATTCGATCTTTCCTTGGCCATGCGGGCTTTTATAGAAGATTCATTAAGGATTTTAGCAAAATTGCTAGACCTTTAACTCTTCTCCTGGCCAAGGATACGACCTTCCATTTTGACTCGGATTGCGAGACAGCTTTCGACTCACTTAAACACTCACTCACTTCAGCCCCCGTGCTATCATCACCAAACTGGGACTACCCCTTTGAGCTGATGTGTGACGCATCTGATTTTGCAGTAGGTGCAGTCCTAGGACAGCACATTGAAAAGATGCCACACGTGATTTACTATGCTAGTAAGACCCTGAATGATGCGCAAATCAATTATACAACCACCGAAAAAGAACTATTAGCGGTTGTATTTGCATTAGAAAAATTCAGGCCTTACTTAATCGGCTCACCTATAGTTGTGTATACTGACCATTCCGCTTTAAAACATCTTCTGGCGAAGAAAGATGCAAAAGGTCGACTAATACGTTGGATCCTACTGTTACAAGAATTTGATCTTGTTATCAAAGATAAGAAAGGATGTGAAAACGTAGTAGCTGACCACCTTTCACGCATCATTTCTTCCCCTGTGACCCTGCCGATTAATGACTCGTTCCCTGACGAACAACTCTTGAGCATATCAGCTGAACCATGGTTCAGGGATATTGTGAATTATCATGCCACGGGACTTATACCGAGCGATTGGTCAAAACAGGACAAATACCGTTTTCTATCCCAAGTAAAACACTTTTACTGGGACGAGCCCTATTTGTTTAAATATTGTCCTGATCAGATCATTCGCCGGTGCGTCCCAAATGAAGAGTTCAAGAGTGTTCTTTCTTTTTGTCATGATCAGGCCTGTGGGGGTCACTTTGGTCCTAGAAAGACAGCGGAAAAGGTTTTGCAATGTGGATTTTATTGGCCGACCTTATTCAAGGACGCATTTGAGTATTGCAAAACCTGTACACAATGCCAGTATACGGGTAGAATATCCCAGAGGAATGAAATGCCTCAGCAACCCATCTTGGTTGTTGAAATATTTGATGTTTGGGGCATTGATTTTATGGGTCATTTTCCCAACTCCTTTGGGAATCTGTACATATTGCTGGCGGTTGATTATGTCTCAAAATGGGTAGAAGCCATTCCATGTCGCACTAATGACAGGAAAGTTGTCATTAAGTTCTTAAAAGAGAATATCTTCTCGCGATTTGGACACCCACGCGCTATTATTAGCGATAATGGGACACACTTCTACAACAGGTCTTTCGAGACTCTGATGCGGAAATACTCAATCAACCACCGACTTTCTACACCCTATCATCCCCAAACAAGCGGGCAGGCTGAAATCTCAAACAGACAAATCAAACTTATCCTGGAGAAAACTGTTGCTAAAAATAGAAAAGACTGGTCGACCAAATTGACGGATGCTCTTTGGGCATTCAGGACTGCATATAAGACCGACCTAGGAATGTCTCCATATAGGATAGTGTTTGGAAAAGCATGTCATTTACCCGTCGAGATAAAGCATAAAGCATTGTGGGCTATAAAAGAAATAAATTTTGATCTAAACCTTGCTTGCAACTTTCGGAAGCTGCAACTTAACGAGCTAAGCGAACTCCGCGATGAAACTTATGATAATGCTGTAATCACAAAGAATAGGACTAAGGTTTTTTACGATAAAAACATTTTGAGGAAAACATTTTCACCTGGTCAACAAGTCCTTCTTTATGATTCACGATTACACCTTCACGCGGGTAAGCTCCGATCTCGATGGAAGGGACCTTTTGTTGTGCGGTCTGTATACCCGCACGGGGCAGTAGAAGTAGAAAATGTTAAAAACGGCACCTTTTTCAAAGTAAATGGACATAGACTAAAGCCGTATTTTTCCACTGACCCCACGGAGGAGCTCTTGTTTTTACAAGAGCCAGTTTATTTGGATTAAAATTCCTCCGTCTCACCTTCATGTCCAGTATATCATTGCATCATTTTTTTGAATGAAGGTGAATGAAAAGAGTAAGTTTGGGGGAAGTTCTTCACTTATATATTTTGCCCCCACTAATAATCCCTCCCAGGCTTACAGTTTTGTAGGTATAGCATTTGGCAACAGTGAGGACACTGTTGAAAACAAGTTTGGGGGAGGTTTGTGCTTATTTTTGCATCATTTGCATATCATCTGCATAAGCACAAAACATTTCTTTTAAAAATCTATAAAAATTGAAAATTTTTCAAAACCCATAAAAATTTAAAAAAAAATTCAAATATAAAAATAATTTTAATATTTACACTTTTTTGTATATAAATAAGATAATGAAAGTTTAGATAGTGAAAAATTACATCCATGAGATTAGAAAAATTTTAGAAAACTAAGAAAATTAGAAGTTTTCTTATACGAACTAGTAATAAGTAGTTATGAGCCGTTGTCCCAAGGGTTAGTAAGATGAAAGACGTCACTAATCTGAGGATAAAAATAAGTCTGAAAAATAGTTTCTATTCTGGAAGCCAAACATTTTGAACGTTGCTACCCTGCTATTCACACTTACACACGTCTTGAAACCTGGGATAGTAGAGGATACCTTGAAATGCTCTTGTCTTAAAGCCAAAAGTATGAAGGAAATAAAAAGAAAAAAAAATGAATAAAAATATAAAGTGGTGAGAAAAATGGACACTGGTTTTGTTATCACCAAAGGCAATAAAAATGTATAGCGAGGGTGCTTCTTCACCTAGTGCCCTAAGGCCAACTGGTCTGGAAGTCACTGCTATGCCTGAGGTGGTGCAAGACGAGGAAAATACACCAAGTAAGCAAGCACAGGAGTAATCGGTCGGTTAGTACCTCAAGAAGTATTAACGGTCGCATGAAAGTGTGTGACCAATCTCATCTAAATATTCATTAATTAAAAAGTACTGAGGCTGATGGGCAAGAGTATGATAGCTTGAATTGAATTCTCCGGGTGTAGGGATGTCATTTACACACACGCAGGGTTATATGATCGATATTTGGAATACAGATAGGAATGAAGAATAAGACGATGTTTTATTGAGGGAGGACGTGATTTCCGACATCTTTTCATGACCATTAAGATAGGGCTCATGACAACCGAAAAGCTAGCTTAGTTGGAAACCCTAATTTTCAAAGCTTTTCTTTTACAATTCTCTTCTTTAAATGTAATATTCATGATCTTGCTTTTATTATTGGATTTTTTGGGTGCAATCCGCTGAAAACCCTCAGGAGACAACACTCCTCCTACTAGGGACACCTAGAGGTTTAAAGGCTTATTGCACGTGCTCAGTGCAATCGTGTTGCCTACGAAAGTGTGCTAGTTAGTTTTTCTCTTTCTTTATTTTCTCCTTCTCTTTTTAATAAAACATTCGCTCGAGACGATCGAAATTAAGTTTGGGGGTATTTGATCAGTCGAAAATATTGCATATTTTAGCCGGCAATTTCCTCATCATTTGCATTCATATAGAAGTGTTCGGTATCCGTATTTCACATATTAGCAAATCAATCACAGATTACAAGATTACAGGTATTAGACCTTAAAACCGGCATTTCTAGGGAAATTGATTGCATTGCATGGCATCGCAATATTTCTATATGTCGCAACCCGTGTTTCGAAGTCTGTGCAGGAAAAGGAGAAGCTCGCTCAAATTTACACCGCTCAAAGATACGTTAACTCACTAACTTCAAATCTGGTATTATTACAAAGGAGCAATTGCAAATCAACATATCAAAGGAAGCCCTAAACTACAGTACAAGCCCACAGAAGAAAGTACAAAGTCCAAGCTCTTCAAAGTGCCGCGGATCCGCGGCAGGAGCTTGCTAATGCCGCGGATCCGCGGCAGGAGCTTGCTAATGCCGCGGATCCGCGGTGGGTTCAGGGAATTAGCTCCTCAAATTTGCACCAAAACTCCTGTTTCATCTGCTACACTTCAAAAAGACATGTCAACTTCCAGAAGACTCCAGAGGTTTCTGCCAGATCAGCAAACAAGGGTTTCTAAAGCTTAATTAATCCTAGCTTAAACCCTAAGCTAGCTCCTAACAAACTACCTTCTAGAAGACTCAACAAACTTTTGGAGGGAACTACCATTTCAAACCTAAACCTAGGGTTTGGGAAGTCTATAAATAGAAGCCTAGACCTAGGGTGAAGAATCTAATCTTGGAATCCCCAATCTAGTATCAAACTAGAGCCATTCCAATCTCCTTCTTCATCTCCTTCATCCTCAAGTCTAGTGAGAGGGCTTGTGGGAAACCCTAACCCTAATTCCAATTAAAAATCAAGATCCCAAGTACCCATTAAGCAAGAAGCCTTACAACCTTTAGGAGCGGAACCGATCTTCAACGGAGCAAGCGATCCGAGCCGATCCACGACTCACGAAGCCGAGCGACGCCCGATCAACGATTTAGATTCTTCCTCTTGTAGTTCTTGAAGCGAATGTAATCAAAATTGTTGAGATAAATAAAGGTGATATTCTTTTATCTTGTTTTCTTTAAATTCTGCATCATGATATCTTTACAATTTGTGAATCTTTTCTGTGTGGTGATGTGTGAATAAAACTCCGCTCGTCGAGGAGTCGAGACGGTTAATAGAATGATGATGTAACATAGCTTTAATCGATTCTTGAGTCCTACGAGTTTTGTAAACCCTAGCAAGTTCAAGAAACGACGACCCATTTCGTTTCGATGCTTTCTTGATTGACATCGATCGAAATTGGAAAGTCACGATCGTTTCTTGAATTTGGTAGAGGCTAGAAAAGGAATGATATCGACGAAAGAACAAGGATTAAAAGATGAACCCTAGTTTCATCAAGAAAGCCCTAACTCTCGTCGATGATCATCGATCTAGTATCAATCCTTCGAAGGACAAGAACACGATATCTTTAGATTATATCACGTCTATTGATCCTATCGATTCCTACGAGCCTCTTTTAGATTCTTGATTGTTGATTGGAAATATCATCGATACACCAATTCTTGATTGTTTATCTTTTTCTTGATTCTTGAATAGAATAGTGACACTTGAAAATCAATACTCTTGAATCATGTTTTCGTTTATCTTAGCTTAACTTTTTAATTCAAGCATATCAATACAACGAATCGTGCAATCCCTGTGGACGATCCAAACTCATTCATGAACTACAATTGACACCGTAGTTTGATTGCGGTCAAAATATTTTTTGGTTGTGAAGTTCTTTACAAATTTTCTACATACTACACAACGGGAAAATCATTAACAATCAAAATGGCGCCGTTGCCGGGGATTACGCGCTAATTCGTTTACATTTTATAGTTTGAATTGAAAGAATTATTCCATTTTACTTCTTGAAATCAAAATTCGTACAAACTCTTATACGTGTGTTGTGATTGATTGCAAGGTGATCTGGAGCATTCTGTGTTGTGGAAATTTTTTTTGGAATATACCAGAGAACAGAGGGAAGCAACAGGAGCTTCCTAGTGAATTTTGGTGCAGAGATCACACCAGAGGACCGCGTTTCCACGGCCATTGCCTACCATTTGCGGCGGAACCACCGCGCATTTGGGGGTTCTCTGCAAACTTTTTGGTGCAGGTACTTTCTTGCTCTCTCCCCTCTCCTCTTTTAGCTCCAACTAACACTTTGCTGCAGGATTCTTTGCAAATAATCGCAGCGCCGCAAAAGCAAAATTAAAAATTGTGCGTGATTTTGATTTCTTGGTTGTTTGCATTCTAATACGGAATTTAAGGGGCACGGCCAAATCCAAATTAGGTGGGGATTTCATTACCCTTCCTAGGCCCCGAAAATCGCAAAACTTGCATCCGCATTACCCTCATTAACTAAAAGAAATATAGAGAAGACTCTAAGGACTATCGCGCTCAATTAGGACAAGAGAAGGCCGTGGGTAATTCATTGCTTATCCGCGTTTTCTTGTGGTGCCTAAGGCGAGTGTGTCTAAGGCTAGTGGTTTTTAATTAGGCCCACTACTTACGTAGTGGAGTACCTTCCCACTTACCTGGCACTTATCCGGCCACAGGGAGACAAAGAGGCAATGGAGGATTCTATCCTACGACTTGTCTTTTGGCAGTTAGGAGCGGTCTAGAGCCGGACCTAGGTGACCACTAGATTCTAGGGTTTGTGTGCTGCATTTGTTTTGTCGCATCATTTTTTCAAAAATCCGTCCCTTTTTCAAAAGCAAACACCGCATTCATTTACCCCTAATTATAAGCCAACGCTGCCACTTGTACTAACCCTTTTTAGTACAAGATAGGCTGGACACGGGATTCTAGTGCCCGTTTAGTCCGCGTACCCTTTATCGACTCCGAAGTCGATATTTCTCCATTTACCTTTCCTTTACCTACTACCACACCCACACCGATGGATCCGAATCCATCGAACTTCTTTAACCCTAATCTGCCGCCGTCCGTTGGTGCGCAGAATCCACCCCGCATTTCTATCCAAGAAAGATGCTATCCACATAGAGGTCCTCTTTCGACCTGCTTATCCACACCACCAGCCAATGGGGATAACTTTGAAATTAAGCCCCAGTATATCAATCTTTTACCCAAATACCACGGACTCGAGACTGAGGACGCTTACGTTTTAATTACCAAATTTGAAAACGTATGCGCAATGATGGGTATGTCACAACTTTCAGTGGATGCGATACGTCTACGACTTCTTCCATTTACATTGTGCGATATAGCCGAGAAGTGGCTATACAACACTACCGCACATTCTATTACGAATTGGGAAGAATTCGTCGCTGCATTCCTTAAGAAATTCTACCCACACCAAAAGACAGCTCGAATCCGTAGCGAACTGAACCAATTTGCCCAGCTCCCTGCTGAACCATTCTCTAAATACTTTGAACGTTTCAAGGATCTATTGGTTCAATGTCCTCATCACGGCATCCCGAGATGGGAGCTTTGCCGAATCATATATGAGGGCAGTAACCCTAACACTAAACAGAGCCTTGAAAACATGTGTCAAGGTACATTTATGACTAAGGATGATGGGGAAGCTTGGAGGTACTTAGAAGAGTTCGCTGAAAAATAACTACAGTGGGAGAGTGGAACCCAACCATTGAATAGGGGTGGCGTACACCAAATAGATGTGTCCATAGGTGTTCGAGCTGAAATGGCAGCAATGTAAAAGAAGCTCGACGCTATGGAACACAAATTTGCAGCAGCCTCCCTAAACCCAGTGTCACTCCCCAAAACTGTTTGTGGGTGCTGTTCTGATCCGTCACATTTAACGGAAGAATGTCCATTAAACTCTACGTTTCAAGGTCACGAGCATTCTAATGCCGCATTTCAAAGACCTCGAAACGATCCATATTCTTCCACGTATAATCAGGGTTGGAGGAACCACCCGAATTTCGCTTGGAACCAAAACCAATCTCAAAACACGGTTCCAAACACGAATAATTTTCAAAGGGCTCTTCCTCCACCACAACAGCAACCCCTTTAACTCACTCAGCACCCCTATCAGTCACAAAATTTCCAAAACCAGGGCAACAATCCTGCACAGTCTAATCCTATGCAGTTGTCCTGTCCTGACGATTTCTCTCAATTCACTCAAACCATGAAATCACTTTTATCAAATTTCATAGAGGTTTCGGCTGAGGTTAGATCTTCCGTCGGTGAGATAAAGAAAAACTCAGCGTCCCAAGCTGAGAGTATCAGAACGATGGAAGCTGAAATTGCACGATTAAAAGCTGAAATGAGTGCAAGAGAGAAAGGGAAACTTCCAGCTCAACCCTTACCCAATCCTGGCTATTCACATCATGTGAATGCAATCACCACGTTGAGATCTGGACGAGTGCTTGACAATCATGTTGGGGAAGAAGTTGATGATACTGACAATCCTATCAACACCCCGGCTGAGATCTTTCCACACACACACACTTCTATTTCTGACCCCAGTTCTTCTACCCAACCACCTTCTTCCGAGCCTATTCTCCATTTCCCAAAAGGCTCGCCACTACAGCCCACCTCTTTTACCCTTCCACGGACGATACCCAATTCTATTCTGGGATCGGTTCCACACACACTTCCATCTCCTATGATGGACCCAGCACTTATTGCTAAAGCACCTTATCCTAATCGGTTAAGGGCTAACACACCAAGTCCACAAATGGAGAAGATCACTGAGATGTTTAAACAGGTTAACATCAATATCCCTCTTCTAGATGCTATCCAACAAGTCCCTGCATATGCTAAAGTTCTTAAAGACTTTTGCACTAGAAAGAGGAAGAAACAAATGCCCAAGAAAATATTCATGGCAAAAACAGTAGACACAGCTTTCCACCAGCAATTACCAAGGAAACGTAAGTATCCTGGATATCCTACTATTTCCATCTCTATTGGGGAGAAACACATTAACCGTGCTCTACTAGATCTTGGGGCAAGTGTTAACCTACTTCCGTTCTCAGTTTATGAGCAGTTAGGGATCGGAGAGTTAAAACCATCTCCATGCACTCTCCAGATGGCTGACCGATCAATCACCAGACCTAGGGGTGAACTAGAGGATGTGTTAATAAAAATCGGAGAATTAATCTTCCCTGTAGACTTTATTGTAATTGATACACAGCCTGTAGCGAACTCACGGAATCAAATTCCGGTGATTTTAGGTCGCCCCTTTTTGGCCACTTCCAATGCTATCATCAATTGTCGTAATGGTTCTATGACCCTATCCTTCGGGAAGAGGACAATTGAGATGAACATTTACAAGTTAGGAAGTGTACCCTCTGAACCTACTGCTCAGGTTTGTTCTGTCGACTTAATGGATGTCGACAGCAGCGAATTTAATGACCCTCATGATACTGATCTTGACTCTTTTCATACGTTATTGTTTTACCCAACTTTGTATCATACACATATGGACTCTTCCACCGAGATGTCCGGGTCAACAATTAACACTGATTATGAGCCATTCTTAGAGTCTGAAGATCACCCCGCACTTTGTGATGAAATTATTCTTCGGGGTATTGATGAAACTTTTGAGGAGATCTTCGCTGATGAACTCGCATTTCTGAATAACACGGGTGTTGAGATGAACAATCTTCCACTCACTGAAATTGAACCTCCACCCCTTCTTCTGAATTGTAAGAAGAATGCGAGTAATCCATCACATACACTGCATCGTCTCTCCAAAATGAGACGCACACACATTCTCTTCCACCACTTACCTTTTTCCCACATTTTCTTCCACCAACCCGAGCACTGCATTGATAAATTTTTTGAATGGTTGGTGTTGACATTCGGTCTTTGCAAAGCTTGGCATCGACTACTGATTTTTGACCCCCTCTTGTGATTTTCAAAGTTTAATATTGCATAACTCAAGTTTGGGGGGGTATTATTTTTCCGGCTCTTGAAAAGAAAATTTTACAAAAAGACGAGCCAAAAAAAAAATAATAAGTTTCGGGAGGTTCTTCACTTAAATATTTTGCCCCCACTAATAAATTCCTCCCAGACTTACAGGTTTTGTAGATTTAGCAGATGGCAACAGTGAGGACACTGTTGAAAACAAGTTTGGGGGAGGTTTGTGCTTATTTTCGCATCATTTGCATCATACTTTGCATAAGCACAAAACATTTTTCAAAACCTATAAAAATTAAAAAATAAAAATCAAAAATAAAAATATTTTTGTACATAAATAAGATAATAAGAGTTTAGATAGTGAAAAATTACATCCATGAGATTAGAAAAATTTAAGAAAACTAAGAAAATTAGAAGTTTTCTTATACGAACTAGTAATAAGTAGTTATGAGCCGTTGTCCCAAGGGTTAGTAAGATGAAAGACGTCACTAATCTGAGGATAAAAATAAGTCTGAAAAATAGTTTCTATTCTGGAAGCCAAACATTTTGAACGTTGCTACCCTGCTATTCGCACTTACACACGTCTTGAAACCTGGGATAGTAGAGGATACCTTGAAATGCTCTTGTCTTAAAGCCAAAAGTATGAAGGAAATAAAAAGAAAAAAAATGAATAAAAATATAAAGTGGTGAGAAAAATGTGTTGGAGATAATGCCCTCAGAGTCAATTATTGGATCACAGGCACGTGATTGCAATGATTGAGGGAGGACCTATCCCGGTACGACAGTCTTACTCGAGATGATAGTATGCTATCAGGTTTACCTTTATCATCGTGTACTGCTTTAGGTGACATGACATGTCGCTATTGCACGTTGATAGAGCCCCTAGGATTCTTGCTTGACTACCGGCAGTATGAGGGCGATCATATACGTGGGAGCTGGTAGTCTATAAGCACATCCTTAAAAGGTCCCTAGTCGTGGGAGTTTCGAGATAGGGCATCGATACTCCAGAGTAGACTAGTGTATACAGTCGAGACCCCGACGAGGGGCGGTGGCCGGTCTCACAAGCCACTGGTGTCAGTTGGTTCACCTAAGATGTATACAGGTGCTCATTGGGTTATGAGTACACCGGACAGGACTCGCCGGGAACATGCTAGTTGGTCTTATACCTGACGTCAGATAGCAGTTCCCAGGTGACATGTGTACAGGTTAGTTCATCGACCTGGGGATCGTCATTTGTCTCGTGTGAGTTCCCACTGTGCTTTGATTACTACCCTACCACGGCTCAAAGGAGTCGTGCAAACAGGTTTTAGTTGGGTACAGTCCCGAGCCACATGGAGGCAGTGAGCGGATCTTCGGGGGTTTCGTCTCTCCCGGTATTGGGGGTGAGGTCGCGCTGTGTCTAGGAGAGCCATTACACGAAGTCCTTGGCCAAGGCAGGAGATTTACTGGTAGGTATTCCGGTAGTATCTCAGGGTGTTCTGGGCTACACTCCGACACGACTTGTACCGCTTTTGGGGGTCTGACTTTTACCCACCCCCTAGGCCCGACATGCGATGCTCATAGACGAACGGACCGGACTGTACGGATATTGTCACTGACAGGCTCAGTAGGGTGTCAGGATGAGTTCGCTCATCGACGTCCCTTTTGGTCAATAGCTGGTGGCCCGTTATGTATTGGCTTATACCTCTGACGTGCTAGTGGTTAAATCCACAGCCATAGTATTGACGAGTCTTTAGAGTCCACCACACTTTCAGTTACTCAAGCTTTCGGGCGAAACGCTGTAGAGGCCGTATGGAGATATGGCAGGGTTCGATCAGATACGTGCGGTATTGCACGGATCGTGATCGGACGGTTTTTACTAGCCGGCTTTGGCTTAAGCCGGATCTTAGTATTTGATAGTGTAGTTTTTGTCTCTTTGCATTTGTATCCGGACGGAATACAGATGCGGGTGTGTATGCACAGTATCGGGGTTTTCCTGTAATTTATTATGGGACCAGTTTTCTGGAGTTGCCAGTTTGCATTCCGTTCCGGCCGGTTTTCCTTTGTTCTTTCCCGGCCGGACTTTTCCGATGGAGGGTGTTATTTGCAAGTTTGCAAATAACACATTTGTGGAGGGGTTTTATGTAAAAGATTGATTATGATAGCATCATTATCCTTTGCTCCATCCCTTGCATTTATTATGATTAGAGAGGGTATGGGTTTTTGAACATTTGTGTTGGAAATTGGATATGGGGGGGCCGGCCACTGTTGGAGTATGGTGTGGATTAATTTATTTTGTATGGAATGGAATTGCAAGTGTGCTGGAATTGTTTAAGGGTTGATTCATTAATTTATATATACACATTTTGGTTGCATTTGAATATAATTTTTTTTTTTCAGTGAGTGCTGATGGTTTTGATGGTGCAGTGCTCATCAATCATTATTTTTTCCAGAGAGCAATTCTGGCCGAGCTCTTCTTGAAGGAGATGCTTATTCTTTTTGCTTGGATGCTCCATTATTCCTTCAAGCATCCATGAAAATTCTTTTGCACCAATTCCTCCGTCTTTATGGCAACATAACCCCAAAGTGACAATCATTCTACACTGTTCTACAGCAAATCTTGGACGCGTCGGCCAGCCAACTTCGCGCCCGAGTTGCCTCGGTATTGAGGTGGGAGCCCGTAAAAGAATCCGGCTACGTGGTGCCCTTCCGGCAAGGAGGCGACGACCGGAGTTTCCGCGAGAGATCGGGATGACGACGAGAAGACCGGAGGACTCGGATCAGTCGGTACATCTCTTCCCTTTCTTGTTAGTAGCTTAGACTTGTTAATGGTTACGATCCGGAGTTTAGTGCGCGGTGGTGCCGGTTTGCAAAGTCCGCAAAAATTAAAGTTTATCACCGCTTCCGCATTCCGGCGTCGGATTGACGGCCGGGGCGCCGCCGTGCACTTACAGTGGTATCAGAGCCTCACCATTAACTTAGTCTAACTTTGTGTAATGTGTTTGCATTTCCGATCGATCAAAAAGTTCCAAAACTGCATTTTACCCACGACAGTTTCTGTTGAAATTTTTCAGTCTCGAAATTTTTTTCAGGTTGTATAAAATTGATGTACTGGAAGATCTAAGAGTTCTGGAAAAAGTCGAGACACTGATCTCCTCAGGGGAGCGCGGAACCGCGGCAAAACCCTACTTGTTGCCGCGGTTCCGCCGCAGTATGGAGGATTCAGTGGGTCGAGTTTTTTCAGTGGGCTTCTATGGTGATTTTAGGGGTTTTGGAATGTTAAATTTGGGCCCATTATTTCTGTGAGTGCTACAGTATTGCTTGGGGGCCCACTTGTTATTTTTTGATTGATCGGATATTTTAAACACATTTTTCACAGTATTTACATTATATCTGCGACCGTGAATGTCACTCGATCGGTAAATCCGGTCTAACTGCTATAGCCCGGTTAGACGGATTTGCGAACGTGACTTTCACGTTGATGTTCTGTGTTTTGCTGTGTTGTTGCGGATTGGTCGTGGGGGATAGCCTGGATGCAATGCTAGTACTGTGTTGTTGTATTATGTACATTTGATATTGCGGGGCGAGCGTCCGACATGTGGACTGCCGTCACTGCCTGATTGTATTATTCTTTTGGGGCACGACCTGGTTGCGGTCGATGTACCCGGTGTATGTATGTTTTACTTTCTGTACTAGGATTACCCCGCGGTGGGGTGCACGGATGGCCGGGTTCTAGAAGGCAACAAGCCCGCATCTCATGGCATTGGGACGGAAGGGGCTTCATTCCAGGATTGACGGGCTATTCGCCGCACTCGTAGGGGGTACAGGTTGACCCAGGAGGGGTGCCCAAGTTGCCGGATTCCGTGAAGTGCTGGGTGGTCCATTCACGGCGCTGAAGGGGGCTGCCTCGCTTCGGGTTTTGGCGGGTGACTTGCCGCGCCCGTAGGGGTCTAGGATTTCATTGCACAGGCTATCCACACGACCAGGGGAACGTCGGGTTTCAGTAGTGGCTCTGTGAAACCCGGGGATCCCAGATATCTGTATTGTTCTGTGATGCAGTACATTTCTGTGATGTTGCATTTTATTCACGCCTTGAGCGAAATACTATATATTGGTATATATATTAGTAGATGTTGTATATGTTTTTCATCCGCGCTAGTCCAGTCCCCGCTCTGCCGTTAGTTAGCTAACCTAACGGGTGATGACGGGACCCAGTGGCGAATGCGGATGGCATATACGTACGTCAGTATATTTTCGTTCTTTGTGGTGTGATCAATTGATGGGACTGCATTGATTCGGATCAATGCAAGTTAAACAAACCTAATCTGATGTTGTTGGAACACTTTTCAAAAAGCTGTTATTGCAAGGACGTTCACTTTTGTTTTGCATCGCGGTATTCATTTAGAATATCCTGCTCCTCAGTCGACGAGGCAAGGGCCGAGATCCCTTCACCGGGAGTGACCCCTTGGACAATAAGTTTGCGTCAGGGCATTAACTTCACTATAGCCGATTACTTTTGCTTTGCACCGTGGTATTCAGTTGGAATATCCTGCACCCCATTCTACGGGGAAAGAGCCGAGATCCCTTCACCGGGAGTGACCTCTTTAGCGGAAGTTGTCGTCACTATATTTCTAAAAAGCTATCCGTTCCTTCAACGATATCAAGTTCATTACGTTAAAGGTTTTCGCCAGAAACCATTCGTAGCCCTCCGTCGTTTCATATGGGTAGTCAATAGTATTCAAGCTGTGTTTGTTGGCCAAAGTCAAGGCACAGTGTTTGGTAGCTGTTGGTTATTCATATGCAGCATAGATAGATGCGTTGGTTTGGAACAGTCGTACTGCCTTGTTGGCCAAAGTCAAGGGTATGTACGGGTGGATTCAAATTAACCTGGAGAATGACGGGCAGAACTTGACATGTGACTTATGATTTGTTGGCCAAAGTCAAGGTCATAAGAGCATGGGGCAGAAATCACATCGGGAGTTTCAAAAGTACTGAAACTTGCCATATATGCGCATACCTTCTGGAGTGTGATACCGTGAGCGGATTCCGTCACGTTGTCATGCGATGAGAGTTGGATCCCGATTCCCACTGATGAGTTGGTTTACTCCTCGGGTGACCCCGACTAATTCTTCTTTCAGGTTTGGAGGAGAATTTGAGGTACAGTGGGAGGATTCCAGATTAGATAAATTGGTAACCATTCTGATCTAGGTTAGAGTGCACGCTGAGTGTTTCTTCTCTCTCTCTCTCTGGCAGCGACCATTTGACCCGACCCTAAGACTTTGACTCAGTGACCAAGTTGACCGAACCTTCTTTAACACAGGCTTTTGGATTGTCAGAGTTGCAGACCTCATTGCCACTCCTACTTTTACCCTTTTCTCCAGGACACCCCGTTTTACTACGAACGTCCACTTCCATTGGACAAAACCATCGTATGGTTAGATACGAACTCGAAAGAATTTATTCGAGGATGGTTTCCGGTTCTGGAGAAAACGGATAGGATTATTCAGTTGTCTTTTCCTTTTACCCTCTCTCAGGTTACGAGTACTCCTTGGTTTAGGAGTAGTACACCTATTACGCAAATTGGATAGTCTTCTTCCAAACCATAGGCTGGTGCCGACCGGTAGGGAATGAAGAAAACCAGTTAGCCTAAACGGTGTACAGAAGGTATTAAGTTCAGACAAAACAAGGGATTAGTAAGAGGGCAAAGTAAATTGCAACAGATATTCACGACCAAACCAAATATTTCGTTACCACTCCCACATCACCTTTGTATTTCTCCAGGACACTCCGTATCACTACGAAGATCCACAGTTTATTTGGATACTCCATCGTATGGTTATATACGAACTCGAATGGAACTTGTTCCAGTTCGGGGATGGATTCTGGTTCAGGAGAAATAGGAATAAGGTTTATTCGGTTGTCTTTTATCTTCACCTTCTCTCGCATTGCGAGTGCTCCTAGGACTAGGACAGTACACCCATTATGCTTATTGGATAGTCTTCTTCCAAACCATAGGCTGGTGCCGAACGGTAGGGAAGGAAGAAAACCAATTGGCCTAAAAGGGTGTGCAGAAGGTAAAGACTAAAGACATATGAAGGGATTTGGAGAGGTGGCAAAGAACTATACGGTTACAGTCGTAAATCTGGAAGAGGCATTACTAGGAATACCAGAATACCCCATCGGAACATTTCGATGTTTCAGTTTCACTGTGTAATGTTAAAGGAAAACTGATTTCCCGATTAGATACTTACTCCAGGGTATGTATTTACCAGGTACGATTCTCACATCTGTATAGTTTTACAGATGATGAGTGGGAGTAAGTTATTGGGAATTGGGTGATCATCCTCATTATATCGGGATTCGTTGTAATCGGTGATATTTGAGGAAATCACCTGGGTTGTTTGCCGGTCGGCAAATATTTGGTTTTGAATATCCGCTGTTATGCACCAATTTCAAATTGATATATCTGTACGTCTATTTTCATAGAGTGAGATATACCTTTCTGAAATTATGTCTACGACATTTACCTATATCAGTGGATGGTTAGGTAAGGAGCATTAAACAGCGGTGTAATTCTTCTTAACCATAAGTACAGTTTTCAACCTACGACACACAGTGAATGAGTAATCAGACTCAAGGGACTTTTACAGAGTATTGTATGTTGTCCAGGGTCCATCAGGACAGAGGGGATGGTCCTCGTACTATATTCGGTTTACTTATGACTCCTCTATTTTTTAGACAGGTGTTTCGTGGAAACACAGGGTCCGAATTTGGAGAAGTTTTATGTATTTGAATAGAGTAGAGAACCAGGTATGGCGAGTATCGGGATTCTTCAAAGAGATCGAAGATGTAGATACTTGTGGTATTCAGTTGAAAGTAATGATTAAGAGAACTTGCTTCTCTTTCAGGTTACTCATAATTGGAAGTGTTCCTAAGTTGAGTAACGCTGATCGGCCTCCTTCCATTTAGTTGACATGCGCTGGGGACAGCTGCATGATTTGAATCTGGTTCAATTAAATCAGTGCCTCTGTTTTTATATTGGATATAGAACAGTTCATATCTTAACGATGTTAAGGTACGGGGAGTTGTCCGGTTTATGATTAAAACCAGACACTGGATAACTCAAGGCACGTTTCTGTAATGGCTGTTTGTGGGTTGACCCAGGTTATGACGCGGGTTGATTTTCTACCATCTGGATGAACAATAGCAATATTGTTCTAGACTCGCCACAGTTTTATTAAAAATGGATTTTTTTCAAAAAACAGTAGTGGGAGTATGGTAGAACTGGAAGTAATTCCAGAACCACAAACGATTACTGAAGATTTGATAAGGAACCTAAAGATTCAATCTGGATTGACATTCCATTGGCCACTCCGCAGATAAGGTGGGTAACTTCAGGCACCCGAGAGGCACTACGGTGGCCTCAAGGACGGTGACAGGGAAGTTCTTGTTTACCCACAATTGCCATTGCTGTTGTTCCAGGTTACGAGACCCGGCGGGAGGATGAGTATAGCGTCGTTCTAAAACTAGTTTTAGAAGTGTACGTGTATATGACTCTGCCAGAGGGTTGTCGTAGTCAGTGGGAGCAGCGGAAGCATTGGTGGACAGGTTGCTTATGTCTATTTATAGACTAGAGCAGATGTAGCGAAGATAGATCATCTATTTCTGACGTGACAGTCATGGGTTTGACTTCATCAGAATAGGGGATGGATCTGTTGAGAAGGTAGTAGGGTGTGATGTCCTGGTATCTGGATGACATACACAGAATAGGAAAAGAAACTCCTATACTACAATCGGTTGTACTTTGGTCGTCACACAGTTGTTTCTCCACATAGGAATTGGGTATTATATCAGACATACTGGTTACTAGATCTATGGTTTTAGATCTAGATTTGGGTGGTTTCCCAATCAGGGTACTTGACAGCATTCTAAGAGTATTTAGGATGGACGACTCCTGGCACGGTAGTGTACCTGCAGGTAATGGAGTCACCCTCTCCAAAGGTGTCTTACAGACTAAAGGGGAGAGGGACGGGCATGATTGGCAGATCACTTGCTCAGGCAATTGAGTCAATCGTGAGATGTCAAGTACCACACCAGATGTTGTTCTTGCACAAGATGCAATAAGTTGACATTAATCCAATCCTGGAAAAACAGTTGGAAGCAGTTTTGGAACATAAGTGGATGTTCTAGGGAGATGATAACGACAGCCTCATTCAGGAGACAGTTATCATTCCAGGCTTCCAAGGTGACATGGACGACAAGGAGGTTGTCAGAGTTATAGTTTTCCTTCTGATGAGGGGCAGTATTTTGGACAGGTGGTCCAAGGCAATACTGAGGAAGGCATGGCGCATAGGATACTGATTAAGTTCAGTTGACGATACAGTCTAAGAAGTTTGGATTTGGAGTTCATTTATGAGCTATGTCCCATCAGACATCCAGACACATTCTAAGACAGGTATTGCTCATTTCGGGAGATAGCTTTCTCCGCGAACTTGAGATATAGAGAGACATAGAAAGAAACATCAGAGCGGATCCACTCGCTGAGGCTATTCCTCGAACGCAAGACTTTCGCAAACGAGCTTTGTGAGACTGACTAGTAGAGGAGTTGGGTGTTCGGTATCACACGGGCTGTGAGAATGCGACATCGCAATAATTAGCCTTGAGTGCAAGTGGGAGATTGTTGGAGATAATGCCCTCAGAGTCAATTATTGGATCACAGGCACGTGATTGCAATGATTGAGGGAGGACCTATCCTGGTACGACAGTCTTACTCGAGATGATAGTATGCTATCAGGTTTACCTTTATCATCGTGTACTGCTTTAGGTGACATGACATGTCGCTATTGCACGTTGATAGAGCCCCTAGGATTCTTGCTTGACTACCGGCAGTATGAGGGCGATCATATACGTGGGAGCTGGTAGTCTATAAGCACATCCTTAAAAGGTCCCTAGTCGTGGGAGTTTCGAGATAGGGCATCGATACTCCAGAGTAGACTAGTGTATACAGTCGAGACCCCGACGAGGGGCGGTGGCCGGTCTCACAAGCCACTGGTGTCAGTTGGTTCACCTAAGATGTATACAGGTGCTCATTGGGTTATGAGTACACCGGACAGGACTCGCCGGGAACATGCTAGTTGGTCTTATACCTGACGTCAGATAGCAGTTCCCAGGTGACATGTGTACAGGTTAGTTCATCGACCTGGGGATCGTCATTTGTCTCGTGTGAGTTCCCACTGTGCTTTGATTACTACCCTACCACGGCTCAAAGGAGTCGTGCAAACAGGTTTTAGTTGGGTACAGTCCCGAGCCACATGGAGGCAGTGAGCGGATCTTCGGGGGTTTCGTCTCTCCCGGTATTGGGGGTGAGGTCGCGCTGTGTCTAGGAGAGCCATTACACGAAGTCCTTGGCCAAGGCAGGAGATTTACTGGTAGGTATTCCGGTAGTATCTCAGGGTGTTCTGGGCTACACTCCGACACGACTTGTACCGCTTTTGGGGGTCTGACTTTTACCCACCCCCTAGGCCCGACATGCGATGCTCATAGACGAACGGACCGGACTGTACGGATATTGTCACTGACAGGCTCAGTAGGGTGTCAGGATGAGTTCGCTCATCGACGTCCCTTTTGGTCAATAGCTGGTGGCCCGTTATGTATTGGCTTATACCTCTGACGTGCTAGTGGTTAAATCCACAGCCATAGTATTGACGAGTCTTTAGAGTCCACCACACTTTCAGTTACTCAAGCTTTCGGGCGAAACGCTGTAGAGGCCGTATGGAGATATGGCAGGGTTCGATCAGATACGTGCGGTATTGCACGGATCGTGATCGGACGGTTTTTACTAGCCGGCTTTGGCTTAAGCCGGATCTTAGTATTTGATAGTGTAGTTTTTGTCTCTTTGCATTTGTATCCGGACGGAATACAGATGCGGGTGTGTATGCACAGTATCGGGGTTTTCCTGTAATTTATTATGGGACCAGTTTTCTGGAGTTGCCAGTTTGCATTCCGTTCCGGCCGGTTTTCCTTTGTTCTTTCCCGGCCGGACTTTTCCGATGGAGGGTGTTATTTGCAAGTTTGCAAATAACACATTTGTGGAGGGGTTTTATGTAAAAGATTGATTATGATAGCATCATTATCCTTTGCTCCATCCCTTGCATTTATTATGATTAGAGAGGGTATGGGTTTTTGAACATTTGTGTTGGAAATTGGATATGGGGGGGCCGGCCACTGTTGGAGTATGGTGTGGATTAATTTATTTTGTATGGAATGGAATTGCAAGTGTGCTGGAATTGTTTAAGGGTTGATTCATTAATTTATATATACACATTTTGGTTGCATTTGAATATAATTTTTTTTTTTCAGTGAGTGCTGATGGTTTTGATGGTGCAGTGCTCATCAATCATTATTTTTTCCAGAGAGCAATTCTGGCCGAGCTCTTCTTGAAGGAGATGCTTATTCTTTTTGCTTGGATGCTCCATTATTCCTTCAAGCATCCATGAAAATTCTTTTGCACCAATTCCTCCGTCTTTATGGCAACATAACCCCAAAGTGACAATCATTCTACACTGTTCTACAGCAAATCTTGGACGCGTCGGCCAGCCAACTTCGCGCCCGAGTTGCCTCGGTATTGAGGTGGGAGCCCGTAAAAGAATCCGGCTACGTGGTGCCCTTCCGGCAAGGAGGCGACGACCGGAGTTTCCGCGAGAGATCGGGATGACGACGAGAAGACCGGAGGACTCGGATCAGTCGGTACATCTCTTCCCTTTCTTGTTAGTAGCTTAGACTTGTTAATGGTTACGATCCGGAGTTTAGTGCGCGGTGGTGCCGGTTTGCAAAGTCCGCAAAAATTAAAGTTTATCACCGCTTCCGCATTCCGGCGTCGGATTGACGGCCGGGGCGCCGCCGTGCACTTACAAAATGGACACTGGTTTTGTTATCACCAAAGGCAATAAAAATGTATAGCGAGGGTGCTTTTTCACCTAGTGCCCTAAGGCCAACTGGTCTGGGAGTCACTGCTATGCCTGAGGTGGTGCAAGACGAGGAAAATACACCAAGTAAGCAAGCACAGGAGTAATCGGTCGGTTAGTACCTTAAGAAGTATTAACGGTCGCATGAAAGTGTGTGAGCAATCTCATCTAAATATTCATTAATTAAAAAGTACTGAGGCTGATGGGCAAGAGTATGATAGCTTGAATTGAATTCTCCGGGTGTAGGGATGTCCTTTACACACACGCAGGGTTATATGATTGATGTTTGGAATACAGATAGGAATGAAGAATAAGACGATGTTTTATTGAGGGAGGACGTGATTTCCGACATCTTTTCATGACCATTAAGATAGGGCTCATGACAACCGAAAAGCTAGCTTAGTTGGAAACCCTAATTTTCAAAGCTTTTCTTTTAAAATTCTCTTCTTTAAATGTAATATTCATGATCTTGCTTTTATTATTGGATTTTGTGGGTGCAATCCGCTGAAAACCCTCAGGAGACAACACTCCTCCTACCAGGGACACCTAGAGGTTTAAAGGCTTGTTGCACGTGCTCAGTGCAATCGTGTTGCCTACGAAAGTGTGCTAGTTAGTTTTTCTCTTTCTTTATTTTCTCCTTCTCTTTTTAATAAAACATTCGCTCGAGACGATCGAAATTAAGTTTGGGGGTATTTGATCAGTCGAAAATATTGCATATTTTAGCCGGCAATTTCCTCATCATTTGCATTCATATAGAAGTGTTCGGTATCCGTATTTCACATATTAGCAAATCTATCACAGATTACAAGATTACAGGTATTAGACCTTAAAACCGGCATTTCTAGGGAAATTGACTGCATTGCATGGCATCGCAATATTTCTATATGTCGCAACCCGTGTTTCTAAGTCTGTGCAGGAAAAGGAGAAGCTCGCTCAAATTTACACTGCTCAAAGATACGTTAACTCACTAACTTCAAATCTGGTATCTTTACAAAGGAGCAATTGCAAATCAACATATCAAAGGAAGCCCTAAACTACAGTACAAGCCCACAGAAGAAAGTACAAAGCCCAAGCTCTTCAAAGTGCCCCAGATCCGCGGCAGGAGCTTGCTAATGCCGCGGATCCGCGGTGGGTTCAGGGAATTAGCTCCTCAAATTTGCACCAAAACTCCTATTTCATCTGCTACACTTCAAAAAGACATGTCAACTTCTAGAAGACTCCAGAGGTTTCTGCCAGATCAGCAAACAAGGGTTTCTAAAGCTTAATTAATCCTAGCTTAAACCCTAAGCTAGCTCCTAACAAACTACCTTCTAGAAGGCTCAACAAACTTTTGGAGGGAACTACCATTTCAAACCTAAACCTAGGGTTTGGGAAGTCTATAAATAGAAGCCTAGACCTAGAGTGAAGGATCTAATCTTGGAATCCCCAATCTAGTATCAAACTAGAGCCATTCCAATCTCCTTCTTCATCTCCTTCATCCTCAAGTCTAGTGAGAGGGCTTGTGGGAAACCCTAACCCTAATTCCAATTAAAAATCAAGATCCCGAGTACCCATTAAGCAAGAAGCCTTACAACCTTTAGGAGCGGAGCCGATCTTCAACGGAGCAAGCGATCCGAGCCGATCCACGACTCACGAAGCCGAGCGACGCCCGATCAACGATTTAGATTCTTCCTCTTGTAGTTCTTGAAGCGAATGTAATCAAAATTGTTGAGATAAATAAAGGTGATATTCTTTTATCTTGTTTTCTTTAAATTCTGCATCATGATATCTTTACAATTTGTGAATCTTTTCTGTGTGGTGATGTGTGAATAAAACTCCGCTCGTCGAGGAGTCGAGACGGTTAGTAGAATGATGATGTAACATAGCTTTAATCGATTCTTGAGTCCTACGAGTTTTGTAAACCCTAGCAAGTTCAAGAAACGACGACCCATTTCGTTTCGATGCTTTCTTGATTGACATCGATCGAAATTGGGGAGTGACGATCGTTTCTTGAATTTGGTAGAGGCTAGAAAAGGAATGATATCGACGAAAGAACAAGGGTTAAAAGATGAACCCTAGTTTCATCAAGAAAGCCCTAACTCTCGTCGATGATCATCGATCTAGTATCAATCCTTCGAATGACAAGAACACGATATCTTTAGATTACATCACGTTTATTGATCCTATCGATTCCTACGAGCCTCTTTTAGATTCTTGATTGTTGATTGGAAATATCATCGATACACCGATTCTTGATTGTTTATCTTTTTCTTGATTCTTGAATAGAATAGTGACACTTGAAAATCAATACTCTTGAATCATGCTTTCGTTTATCTTAGCTTAACTTTTTAATTCAAGCATATCAATACAACGAATCGTGCAATCCCTGTGGACGATCCGCACTCATTCATGAACTACAATTGACACCGTAGTTTGATTGCGGTCAAAATATTTTTTGGTTGTGAAGTTCTTTACAAATTTTCTACATACTACACAACGGGAAAATCTAACAATCACCGCGAAATCGCGGTGAGGCGGAAGGTGTAAAAAACGATAATTTTAGCATGATAACATCGACTGTAAGCCATGATCGTAATCTAAACCGTATCTAGCAAAAGGAAATGAAGTATAAATAAAAGTACAGAAGTTTATACCTCAACAAATCTGGTCCTTCTTCTCCTTATCTCGCTGTCCTCCTCACCTGCACGAACTCTTCGAAGTGGTACAGATGTCGTCTCCTCGTCGGCTTGCTCGAATCCTAGATGATCCACCCAAATGTTTATGCACCAAGCTTTTCTTCTAAACCAAAGAAACTAGATCAAGTAGTTTGCTAAACTAAATGATCTAGGGTGTGTAGATGATGTAGATGGATTGAGGAGTCTAATTTAGCTCAAGGTTATTCAACTCATGAGTGTTCTTGAGCTTGAGGGAATTGGAGATGGTGAAAAGAAATGGTATGAACTAAGAGATGAAGAAGGATGGGGGTTTTCTCTCTCTTGTTCTAAACTGAACTCTACACTATTATGAATTAGAAAAACTAATTCAATAATAGATAATAGGTTCAATAGGGAAACAAATGACTCATGGATCAATTGACCAACATGTGTCCATAAAACCCAAGCCCTTATTCATGCATAATACACATCATTTCTTAATTACCTAAAATGTATTAATTATTTAAAACTAAATGATTAATACAATAAGGTCATGCCATCTATAAATACATTTTGTACAAATTACGAAAACTCCCCTCGTCCTATACACATACCTGTATTCGTATTCCGAAAAATTCGATTACCGAAGACGACAATCCATCAGTACAATACTAGGATCCGGCTTAAACCAAAGCCCACTAGTATTGTCCATCCGACTCATCGTGCGTGCACGAGTGTACACGTGATCGAACTCTTTCGTAAAACCATACGATATCTACACGTTTTGCCCGATGCAGGGAAACGCTCTGTGTGGAACTCTAAAGACTCAACTCTACGCTGGCAGTGGGTTTATGAATAGGCCACAAGCGGTACTAGCTGTACGTAACGGTCCTCAGGTATTGTCGATAAGAAAGCCGATGAACATAACTCATCCGAACTCCTACTGAGTATGTATGTGACAATATTCGTACATTTCGGTCTGTCCGTCTAAGAGTATTGCATATCTGGCCTAGGGGGCGGTAAATGTCAGACCCCTAATAGCGGTATAACTCGTGTCGGAGTACGGTCCAATACATCCTGAGAAACTACTGGAGTACCTACTAGTAAATCTCGCTTGCCTGGCCAGGGACTATGTGTAATGGCTTTCCAAACACAGCGCGATATCAACCCCCAATACCGGGAGAGATGAATCATATCTTACCGTCACTGCCTCCAAGTGCTTCGGGACTGCACCCAACTACTACCTGTTTGCATGACTCATTAGAGCCATGGTAGGGTAGTAATCTAAGAACAGTAGGAACGCACTTGAGGCGAAGCAGCAGTGTCAAGTCAACGGACTAAGATTTACTCATGTCATCTGGGTACTGCTATCTGACGATAGGTATATTACCAACCAGCAGTTCCCAATGAGTCCGTCCAGTATAACTCACAACCTAATGAGCACCTGCATACTATCTCCAGTACGATATACCGATGGCTGTGGGAGAGACCATCTCCCAGGCTGGGAAGGGAAGCGTATACACTAGTCTACTCTGGAGTATCGATGCCCTGTATCGATAATCCCGTGACTAGGGACCTGTATAAGGATGTGCTTGTAGATTACCCGGCCCCCACTAGTGTGACTGCCATCACAACGCTGGTAATCAAGCATAGATCCTAAGGGCTCTACTAATATGCATAGGCGTTATGTTAAAAGAAACATATGTACATATTGAAGTAGAAACAAACCAAGTAGCATACTACTATTTTGAGCAAGAATGTTATTACAACTATGAATATCCCAAGCTTCCATTAAGTAATATACAAACTAGTATGATACAGTAATGGCCTCTAGGGCATATAAACTAACAATCTCCCACTTGCACTAGGGCCATGTACTGGCATATCGCAGACCTATCATCTCGAATAGCCTCTCGAACTGTGTCTGAGAAATAGCCTTTGTGAATGGATCTGCAGTTTTGTCCTCTGTGTAGGGTTCCTAGGCACGCAAATGAGGTCTCACAAGGCATCGACCATGCCAATTTCAAAATTTACGGGTGCCGAGAAACCCTAATACGGATCGTTAACTAGATGTCTAGGCGAACAATGCAACCAGTTAACAATTTAACTTAAAGAACGGAAATACAACCTTTGTAGATCCGGTTCTCCACCTCCATAGCTCCATGATGAAGTCCCTCCGCTGTCTAAATCGGATCCCGGACTCTAGCGTCGACTTCGTCGGAGAAAAGGGCGGGCTAGGTCGTCGATGTCGATGCCGAAGATGATTTACGTCGAGGCATCACTAGATCAAGCTCCCACTTCACCAAGTCATAAAACTTGTGAAGAAAACACCCTATACTACTTGGCAAGAGATAGAGGATGATGAAATAGGAAGTGGGTTCACTTTAGAATTGGATTTCTCACTTGTTTTCTCAAGTTGCCATTGTAGTAGCAAGCTTTCTTCATGTGATGAAGAAGAAGAAGAAAGAATGAATATGATAAGTTCATTTAAATTGAAAAGAAAAATGAATGCTTATCATAATCAAACCATGGTCAAGTGTAAAGAATGAATCATGGTTAAGTAGAATGGTTAGGGTTAAGCATGAGACAAAATGGTCACTTGGTCAAAGTCTTCATGAAGCTTCAAGAAAGAAATAAAGAAGAAACCATTTTGTTCATTATCCTTTCATTTCCCAAAAGAATAAATGAATAAGAAATCAAAACCCTAACCATTCATAAAACCATGGTTTATTCTTTACACAAGCTCAAGTAAACATGTATCATCAAACATGATACATCCAAGTGCACAAACGTATATCACATATACAATGTGCACATCCGAGTGAGAAAATCCATTTAAAGTGAACCGATACTAGTTAATGCAAAGTAATATATCAAATATATAATTATACATTAAATCATTAAATCAACACTTGATTTAATGATCCGGTCATATCGCATATAACTGACTAGTATCAACAGTAACAACTTATCGAATCAACACTTGATCCGATAACCCGGATATATCGCATATAACCGATCAATGTCACAAGTCACGAGAATCGAATACAGTATCACATACTGGTATCATTCTCGGTCCCGCACATATCTCATATGCGCTCCTATTTCGTTTCGCTTGAGCCAGGAAACCTCTGTGTAGGACTCTAAAGACTCGTCAATACGCCGGCAGCGGATGATGATCATATCAAACATCCACAAGCCGCAAGCGGTCTGCTAAACGTAACGGCCACCCGGGTATTGAGCGATCAGAAGATCGACGAGCAAGCCCGCTCACACTCCTGTGAATCCAACCAGTAACACTTACCGTACAGTCCGGTCTGATCATCTGATATGTCGCATATCTCGCCTAGGGGTGGTAAACGTCAGACCCCAATAGCTTGATAAGTCGTGTCGATATGAGGTCTATAACATTTCGAGAAACTACTGGTAACACTTACCAGTAAATCTCAGCAACCCTGGCCAGGGATTTCCGGTTATAGCCAATCGAACACAGCGCAACATTAACTCCCTATACCGGGAGAGACGAATCCCCTCCTATCGCTCATTGCCTCCATGTGATTCGGGACTGTACCCAAAAACCACCGTTTTGCACGCCCTCTTGGACGTGGTAAGGTGGAAATCAAAGCACAGTGGGAACCACACAAGACTCTATGACGATCTCGGGTCAACAGACTACTCTGTACCAGTGTCACCAGAGAACTGCCATCTGACGTAAGGTATAATACCATCAGGGAGTTCTCGGCGAGTCCGTCCAGTGTACCCAGTCTTCACTGAGCACCCGTATATCATCTCTGATGTCAAACACCAATGGATATGGGATCATCCATCGCCCATCTGTATGGGTCGAGAAGGTATACGCTAGTCTACTCTGGTATATCGATGCCCCGTCTCGATACACCCACGACTAGGGACTTTGAAGGATGTACTTATAGACTATCTGTCCCCACTAGTATGATCTGCATCATAGTCAAGGTCGTCAAGTACACACCCTAAGGGCTTTACCAACATGTAACAGAGAGACAAGCAGTATACACGTTAAGGTAAAGAGCAACCAGATAGCATACTATCATGTCGAGCAAGAAAGTCCTCCCTATATATGTCCCAGCATCCACTACAATATACATCCTATGTACAGTAATGGCCGTTAGGGCATACATATAACTAACAATCTCCCACTTGCACTAGGGCCATCTGTAGCAGTGGTTGCAGTATCTCATACTCAACCATCCCATAAAAATCTCTCTCTGGGAATAGGCCTTCGTGAGTGGATCCGCCGTGTTGTCCTCTGAGTCTACTCTCCTAACCTCGATCACCCTGGAGATCAACCATCTCCATGATCAGGTGATACTGCCTTAGAATATGTCTGGATCACTGACGGGACGGACGTTCCTTGGCATAAGCCACAATTCCATTGTCACACAATGGGAGGAACTAAGTTCATCTCATGAACAAATATACATCCAGACTGCCTCTTTGGTAGCATCTTAAGTAGCGATGTATCGAGCCTTTATCGTCTAGTATGCCACGGTATCTAGCTTGGAACTCTTCCAACATACCGTCCCTTTATTGAGGGTAAAGACAATGCCTGTGACTGACATTCAGTCGTATTTATCACCCTGGAACCTTTCCAGTGATTCTCCCCAGGATTGATTGATACCATCTCACTACAACTAGTGAGAATCCTAACATCCAATTAGATCTATCTCATAGATCCAAAATCCAGGATTTAGGAGGTATCACTTTTGATCCTATATGGAGAATCATGGTGATAAGCGGAGATTGAACGAGCGTAGCATAGGAAACTCCTTCCCTATCATGAGTATGTCATCCACGTACTCTACGAAGATCATCACCATACTCCCTACTACCTTTTTGTTTATACAAGGTTCATCTACCATTTTGATGAAGTCAAACTCTTTGACTACCACATCAAAACAGATGTTCCAACTCCGCGAAACCTGCTTTATCCTATAAAGCATCTTGTACACGTTTCCGCTGCTCCCACTGTCTACGAAGCCCTCTGGCTGTGTACTTATAGACGTTCTCTTCTAAAACATCATTTAGAAAAGCAGTCATGGCACCCAACCGCCAGATATCGTAGTCATGGTATGTAGCCGTGGCAAGTAGGATCTGGATGGACTTAAGCATAGCCTTTTGAAAAGGTTTCATCATAATCCACGCCTGGTCTATGACGAAAAACTTTAACAAGTCTAGCTTTGAAAGTCTCAACTTTTCCAAGTACACCAAGTAATCTTCTCAAGATTTACTTGCTCCTGATGGGGATTTAACCCTTCAGATATAGCAACCAAAGTCCATACTTTGTCAGTGTATAAGGATTCCATCTCAGATCACTAAGCATCCAGCCATTCTTACAGAGTCCCACTCCTGATGGCCAGCTCGAAACTAGTTGGGTCATCATCTCATTATGCAATCCTCGCTCCCACTGTCATAGAGACACAGAAGTATCTCTCACGTGGGTGAGAAAACCTACTAGATCGGCGGAGAGGCTGAGGTTTGTTGGTAACTATTGAATCTTTTGGTTCTATCAAATCATCAGCCGCAGTTTGTATAGCTGGAACATTTCCAGTTCTACATTACAGACCTTGCCTCGAGCTTGTCCGGATTTTGCTTTTAGACATAGGCCAGACAACCCCAAATCTTAACTAACTTAAGATATGGGCTCTTCCCTTTCCATATCACATATGAAATGGTAGGTAACTGATTTGATTTGAACCCTATTCAATAGGTGTGCAGCTTCTCAAGTGCATAACTCCCAAAAGGAAATAGGTAACTCAGTAGTACTCATCATAGAGCACACCTTATCATATAGGGTGTGATTGCTCCACCCCGATATACCATCGTGCTATGGTGTATACGGAGGAGTAATGCTGAGAGAGAATCTCATTCTCCTTTAGAATAGTCCAGGAATTCCGTGCTCAAGTATTCTCCTCCTTGATCTCATCAAAGGACATAATACTTATACCCGTATTGGTTCTCTACTTCTAACTTATATTCTGTGAACATCTCAAAAGGTTCTGACTTGTGTTTCAACAGGAACATATGTCTGAATCTCGAAAGATCATCAGAGAATGTAATGAAGTAAAAAGAACCGGTCTTGGCAATTATTGACAGAGGACCTACATACATCAACATGTATCATCCCAAGAGTTCACTAACTCTTTCTCTGTTTCCAGTAAACGGAGCTATGGTCATCTTATCTCTGTGACATGACTGGCAAGTTTCATAAGATGTAAATTCAAACTTATTTAAATATGCATCTAAATGTAACTTCAGCTAGTCGGGTCGCATTTGATATGACCTAGTCTACAATACCTCAAGAAGGAATCGTTCATTTCTGAACTCTTCCTCTTGTGTGTGTTCTGTTTACTAGGAGCTGTGGTTTGATTTAGAACTTCAATGCTTTTAGACAACGTGCCTGAACCGATCAACTTTTGATATAGGAAATGTTCAAAACATTATCCATCAATACAAAATTTTATCATATCTTTAATAATAAAGAGAATGATATGATTTTGTATATCAGGTTCGGTATCTAATAACATTCGTTCAGAATCAATATATAGGTAATACAGGGTGACAGTGACCAACAGACTTGGCTGCAACACTTGCCCCGTTTTCTGCCTCATGAAACTTATCACCCGTTCTCAGTTCTCTACCTAGCTGTAGCCCTATGTAACAGATTACATATCTGGGATCCTGATCTGGTATCACATACCCAGGACGTAAAGGATACTAAGAAACAGTTCTCTGTAATGAACACACCCGAAGATGATGCATCATCATGCACTCTCTTCGTTTGGGCGGCACGGGAATTCTGGTAATTCCTAATTTCCTGCTCTGTCTTATAACAATTATAAGTTGGAGCGGGACCAACGTTCCCCAGCTCAGTATAACAAGCGGGTTCGGTCAATAATCCGTATTATTATCTTGATTAAGGCGTGATATGGTCGCTACCTGGAGAGAGAGAGAAGAAAACACTCAGCGTGCGCTCTTTCAAGAATAGATTGGTTATTATTTTATCTATCAGGATGGCTCCCACTGTTTTTATCAAATCTTCCTTCAAACCCTAAAAGGAAAGACTAGCCGGGATTAATTACACACTACTAGTTCGCCAATCTTTCAGCCAGGCCAGTGTCGGTACTTTGAGGGAGGTCCCCCGTGCTTTCGCACGAACCTAATTAATGTAAAGCTCGTTTTCCCAGAGGCGTAACCTCGTTGACACCTTTCTAGACACCTACTTGATCGGCTAATTGAAATGTGTAAAACTCTCCCAGGAGTAACTCTTACTCGCAGCGGGTATCGGGATCCAACTATCTCATAGAAGGTATGCAATCTCATTGCAAATTTCAACACTTGAAATTCCCGATAATATTTTGCCCCTAGTGTTCTATGACCTTGATGAATGCCAAACAACCCATAGTCCACTAGTCAAGTTCAACCCGTACATTTCTTGATTGAATTAAACCCACCCGCACGACCCTTGACGAATGCGAAACAACGCCGTACGAATACCCTAATCCAATCGCATCATATGCTCAAGCAGATAAATACTAGTTAGCTACCGTACACTACGCCTTGACGAATGCCAAACTACCGCAGCACGAATACTAACTTGTACATATCTGAAATGACGGAGGGCTACGACAGGTTTTTCTGAAAACCTATTGCGTAATGAACTTGATATCGTTGTAGAATCAAATGATTTTAAAATGGAGTGCTTTTTGAGGCTTTTCTAGTTTTGCTAAAGGAGTCACTCCCGGTGAAGGGATCGTCGGTCCTTTCCTCTTCGAATGAGGTGCGGGATATATCATATATATCACTGTGCAAAGCAGAACTCTTAAAAGCCATCAAAAAACAAACCGAGTGTGTAGCATCTGCCAGTTATTGCTAAAGGAGTCACTCCCGGTGAAGGGATCTCGGTCCTTTCCTCATCGAATAAGGTGCAGGATATATCATATATATCGCTGTGCAAAGCAAGAACTGTAGCTACCTGTTTTATTTTTGAAATTCAATTCTACAACATCTTAGGTTTCTTTTATTTCATTAATCTCATTAATGAAGTCCCATTATTTAAGTTACCTAAACATCACAGATAAATACGACGTACACTTATGCCATCCGCATTCGCCTCGATGTCCCCTTATGCACCGTTAGGTTAGGTAACTAACGGCAGAGCGGGGCAGGGCTAGCGCGGGTGTAAAACATAAGTAACGTCTATATAATATATCATATATACTATATACAGTATCTATCACAGAACATCATATGATCGCATCACAGATATCGCAGCAGAAGAAACATATGAAATATTGGATATACTAGGACGTCCGTGTTTTCAATACGAGCCAGTAGAAAACACGGATTCCACGGTCGTGATGAATAGCCAAACCCACACCCCTAGACCCCTACGAGAGCGGCAAGCAACCCTACCAATTCTAGAGTTAGGAGACCCTGACTTGACTCCTCGAGTTGGTCTCCCACTGGACTCCAGAACCCGGTTACTTGTGCTCCCCTCCTTGGGTCTATCCTAGTGCGGAAAAGTAAATAATATACAAAAGGTGACATCTTCCGCAACCTGGAAGTGCCCCAATAAAAGAATATTACATACAAGTTTTTACATGAATGAAAATGAAAAACACTCATCTCACATAAAAAACCCCGGCTATTCGAACACGACGATCCAAAATAACATATCCAGCAACACATAACATCACATGTCATCAACGTAAGTAAATATGCGCATCCCAATTGTCGTTGACATATAGCAACGAAACCGGCGATATCACATATTACACTTACGGTCACAGAAAAGAAAGTGTAAAACTACAACAGTTGGAATCCGCAACCTCTTTAGACATCGCATGCCTAATCAAATGAATTCCTTAGACATCGCATGCCTAACAATTATAAACCCCGCATTTTAGTCTCATTATCGAAAACACTTTTCAATATCAAGTCGGGCAATTCAACAAGATTCCCGACATCCTGATCGAATGCTCGTCGCAAACTTTAGTAGACGGCCGCACCCCGACGCCGTCGACGAAGTGCACCAAGGCGGAACACCGCTGCCGCAAGCACCCGAACGGATGCTTTCGGCGACGGGGTTCTCCTACAGTCACTTGGTCGGGGCTATGGAGCGAGGCTGTCTATTAAGTTTACCCGGCGAGTATCCGCGTATGCTACGTAATTGCGACGGACTTTTGATCACATCAAAATTCCGTGGCAACCGATCAAGTGAGACTAAACCGCTAGATTTATAACATTCATTCAGTTATCTCATAACTTATTGTGAATTCCAATTATTGTATCACATTCCGAATAAGATAGAAAATGTTAAACTTTCCGATCGAACAATCGAACACACAAGTTTTCCCAAAACAGATCAACGCATGAAATAGGTTTTAAAACATTCAGTTCATGCCTCAGTACCAACGGTCCAACCGTAGAAGGGTCAAGCCAACGCCTCACATGTGGCACGCCGTACTGCCCCAAACCCGAGGGTTCAAAGGGCAGTTCAAGAAGGTCACATAATCGAGTTAAGGTTTGTTGTCTTCTAGAGGGTCCATCGTGTTACTTGCACTACTTAGAACGTCTTTAAACCACGGAAAAATCCAACACTTGGAAATTTTCCGGCAAGGGAAAAATTGGGTATTTATATTCGGTCGAACTTTTTAACATATTCTAAAATTACCGGAAAGCCACATAGACAAAATCTGATAATCCGATCGAACAATCGAATCCCCAAAACAACCCCAGAAAATTCAACTCTTGAATAAATATTAAAAATACCCATAAAACTCAGCACTATTAAATAGGAGTTACTGTGCAAAAATGGTTGACTGAAGAGACTAAATGGGCGCGGAACCGCCGCAATAGGCGGCTAATGCCGCGGATCCGCCGCGCTTTAGACAGATCATTAGGTAATTTTTGCACCGTAATTCTTAGAATTCCCTGCTGAATTTTTTAAGCATTTTTAATCTGGAAAAATCCCAGTTTTTAGAAAATGTCCAGAGAGCATGATGTGTTTGGGTTTCGATGTGTATTCGGGTTTCAGACGTCGTCTAGACTTCGCCTAAGGCTCTAGCTAGGCCCTGATACCACTGTAGGGTTCCTAGGCACGCTAATGAGGTCTCACAAGGCATCGACCATGCCAATTTCAAAATTTACGGGTGCCGAGAAACCCTAATACGGATCGTTAAGTAGATGTCTAGGCGAACAATGCAACCAGTTAACAATTTAACTTAAAGAACGGAAGTACAACCTTTGTAGATCCGGTTCTCCACCTCCATAGCTCCATGATGAAGTCCCTCCGCTGTCCAAATCGGATCCCGGACTCTAGCGTCGGCTTCGTCGGAGAAAAGGGCCGGCTAGGTCGTCGATGTCGATGCCGAAAATGATCTACGTCGAGGCATCACTAGATCAAGCTCCCACTTCACCAAGTCATAAAACTTGTGAAGAAAACACCCTATACTACTTGGAAAGAGGTAGAGGATGAAGAAATAGGAAGTGGGTTCACTTTAGAATTGGATTTCTCACTTGTTTTCTCAAGTTGCCATTGTAGTAGCAAGCTTTCTTCATGTGATGAAGAAGAAGAAGAAGAAAGAATGAATATGATAAGTTCATTTAAATTGAAAAGAAAAATGAATACTTATCATAATCAAACCATGGTCAAGTGTAGAGAATGAATCATGGTTAAGTAGAATGGTTAGGGTTAAGCATGAGACAAAATGGTCACTTGGTCAAAGTCTTCATGAAGCTTCAAGAAAGAAATAAAGAAGAAACCATTTTGTTCATTATCCTTTCATTTCCCAAAAGAATAAATGAATAAGAAATCAAAACCCTAACCATTCATAAAACCATGGTTTATTCTTTACACAAGCTCAAGTAAACATGTATCATCAAACATGATACATCCAAGTGCACAAACGTATATCACATATACAATGTGCACATCCGAGTGAGAAAATCCATTTAAAGTGAACCGATACTAGTTAATGCAAAGTAATATATCAAATATATAATTATACATTAAATCATTAAATCAACACTTGATTTAATGATCCGGTCATATCGCATATAACCGACTAGTATCAACAGTAACAACTTATCGAATCAACACTTGATCCGATAACCCGGCTATATCGCATATAACCGATCAATGTCACAAATCGCGAGAATCGAATACAGTATCACATACTGGTATCATTCTCGGTCCCGCACATATCTCATATGCGCTCCTATTTCGTTTCGCTTGAGCCAGGAAACCTCTGTGTAGGACTCTAAAGACTCGTCAATACGCCGGCAGCGGATGATGATCATATCAAACATCCACAAGCCGCAAGCGGTCTGCTAAACGTAACGGCCACCCGGGTATTGAGCGATCAGAAGATCGACGAGCAAGCCCGCTCACACTCCTGTGAATCCAACCAGTAACACTTACCGTACAGTCCGGTCTGATCGTCTGATATGTCGCATATCCCGCCTAGGGGTGGTAAACGTCAGACCCCAATAGCTTAATAAGTCGTGTCGATATGAGGTCTATAACATTTCGAGAAACTACTGGTAACACTTATCAGTAAATCTCAGCAACCCTGGCCAAGGATTTCCGGTTATAGCCAATCGAACACAGCGCAACATCAACTCCCTATACCGGGAGAGACGAATCCCCTCCTATCGCTCATTGCCTCCATGTGATTCGGGACTGTACGCAAAAACCACCGTTTTGCACGCCCTCTTGGACGTGGTAAGGTGGAAATCAAAGCACAGTGGGAACCACACAAGACTCTATGACGATCTCGGGTCAACAGACTACTCTGTACCAGTGTCACCAGAGAACTGCCATCTGACGTAAGGTATAATACCATCTGGGAGTTCTCGGCGAGTCCGTCCAGTGTACCCAGTCTTCACTGAGCACCCATATATCATCTCTAATGTCAAACACCAATGGATATGGGATCATCCATCGCCCATCTGTATAGGTCGAGAAGGTATACGCTAGTCTACTCTGGATTATCGATGCCCCGTCTCGATACACCCACGACTAGGGACTTTGAAGGATGTACTTATAGACTATCTGTCCCCACTAGTATGATCTGCATCATAGTCCAGGTAGTCAAGTACACACCCTAAGGGCTTTACCAACATGTAACAGAGAGACAAGCAGTATACACGTTAAGGTAAAGAGCAACCAGATAGCATACTATCATGTCGAGCAAGAAAGTCCTCCCTATATATGTCCCAGCATCCACTACAATATACATCCTATGTACAGTAATGGCCTCTAGGGCATACATATAACTAACACTCTGTAGCAACTCTCCGAACCTCGATCTCCCGGCGATCTACGATCTCCCTAATCAGGTGATACCGCCTCAAGATGTGTCTGGACTTTTGATAGGACCTGGGTTCCTTTGCTAAAGCTATAGCCCCGTTGTTGTCACAATACAGTGGTATTGGACCAACAATGAACGGAACCACCTGAAGATCTGTCAAGAACTTCCTTATCCAGACTTCTTCTTTAGCGGCGTCAGAAGCAGCAATATATTCCACTTCCATAGTTGAGTCAGCAACGGTATCCTGTTTGGAACTCTTCCAACATACCGCCCCTCCGTTGAGGGTAAAGACATAACCCGACATGGACTTGGAGTCATCCTTATCGCTCTGGAAGCTGGAGTCAACAAAAGCCTCGATCTGGAGGTCTTTTCCGCCATACACTAAGAACATATCCTTAGTCCTTCTCAGGAACTTGAGATTGTTCTTTACTGCTATCCAGTGGTTCTCTCCTGGGTCTGACTGATACCGGCTTACCACGCTTAGTGCGTAAGCTACATCTGGTCTGGTACACAACATCGCATACATTATAGAGCCTACTGCAGAAGTGTAGTGTATAATAGACATGTGATCCCTTTCCAAATCTGTCTTGGGAGACATCTCTTTGGAAAGGGTGACTCCGTGACAAACCGGTAGGTTACCGCGTTTGGAATCTTCCATACTGAATCTTTTCAGTATGGTTTCGATATACCTGGACTGTGTAAGTCCCAACATCCTCTTTGATCTATCACGATAGATCCAGATCCCCAGTATGTAAGAGGCATCACCCAGGTCTTTCATAGATAACCTTTGTAATAAGAATCTTTTGACAGATTGTAGGGTAGGAATGTCATTTCCTATCAAGAGAATATCGTCTACGTATAATACGAGGAACACAACAGTTCTCCCTACAATCCTACTATATAAGCATGGTTCATCTGGATTTTTGATAAAGTTGAAGTCTTTGACTGTTCCATCAAAACAGATGTTCCAACTCCGCGATGCCTGCTTTAGTCCATAAATGGACTTAAGCAGCTTGCACACTTTCTCGCTGCTCCCACTCTGATTAAAACCTTCTGGCTGATCATATAGACGCACTCTTCCAAATATCCATTTAGGAAAGCCGTCTTTACGTCTATCTGCCAGATTTCATAATCGTAGAAGGCAGCAATGGCAAGAATAATCCGAATGGATTTGACCATAGCCACTGGAGAAAAGGTTTCATTATAGTCCAAACCAGGTCTTTAACGAAAACCTTTTGCAACAAGTCTAGCCTTATAAGTTTCAATCTGTCCATCTACACCAATCTTCTTTTTGAAGATCCATTTGCAGCCAACGGGGTTTACCCATTCTGGAGCAAATTCCAAAGTCCATACTTTGTTAGTGTAAATAGACTCCATTTCGGTCCGCATTGCATCTAGCCATTTTACCGAGTCTCTTCTCTGAATGGCTTGCTGGAAGCTAGTTGGCTCATCATTGTCAATGATGCAATCCTCTCTATCCCTGTCTATGAGAAATCCGTAGTATCTCTCGGGCGGATGAGAAAACCTACTACTCCTGCGGAGTGGTGCGAGAATGTCCTGTTCTTTTGAATTTTCTGGTTCCATTATGCTTTCACTAATAGCTTGTGCTTCTGGAATTTCTTCCAGTTCCATTGCGCTCCTACTTATCTGATTTTCTAAAAATTTAGTTTCAAAGAATCAGGCATGACGAGAAACAAAAACCTTTTGTTCCTCTGCGTAATAGAAAAAATACCCTTTAGAGTTCATTGGATATCCCACAAACTTGCACTGTACTGAGCGTGCCTCGAGTTTATCCGTACACTGCTTTTTAACAAAAGTTAGACATCCCCATGTCTTAAAGTGTTTAAGATAGGGTTTCTTCCCACTCCACATCTGATATGGTGTGGTAGGCACTGTCTTAGTAGGAACTCGGTTCAAAAGATATGCAGCTGATTCTAGTGCATAACCCCAAAAAGATCGCGGTAACTATGCATTACTCATCATGGAACGAACCATATCCAATAGAGTTCTGTTCCTCCTCTCCGATACACCATTGTGTTGTGGAGTGTATGGAGGAGTAACCTGAGAGAGAATTCCATTCTCTTTTAGGTAATCCAGGAACTCGGCACTCAAGTAATCACCACCTCGATCATATCTCAGTGTCTTGATACTTTTGTCGGTTTGTTTTTCCACTTCATTCTTATATTCCCGGAATTTCTCAAAAGCTTCGGATTTATGCTTCATCAGGAAGACATGTCCGTACCTTGAGAAATCATCCGTAAAAGTAATGAAGTAAGAATAACCGCTTCATGCATGTGTAGACATTGGACCACACACATCGCTGTGTATGAGTCCCAAGAGCTCGCTTGCTCTTACTCCTTGTCTAGTGAATGGAGTCTTTGTCATCTTTTCTTTGAGACAAGATTGACAAGTTGCATAAGATTGATATTCGAACGGATCCAAATATCCTTCTTTATGTAACTTAGTCAACCGTGTTTCATTGATGTGACCCAGTCTACAATACGATAAGAAAGCATGATTAATTTCTGGAGACTTTCTTTTGTGTGTGTTCTGGACATTGAAAATCTGCGGTTGGTTTAATACGTACATACCATTGTTTAATGTACCCGACCCAATCAAGTTATGATTAAGGTGGATGTTTACGGCATCGCTTACAAATGCAAAATCATAACCTTCTTTAGACATTAAAGATACAGATATGATATTACAAGTCAAACTAGGTACATAATAACAGTTGAGCAAAACCAAAACATGTCCATTAGTCAATCCTAAGTGATATTCCCCCACGGACACAGCATCCATGCTTGCTACATTAGCAACTCTGAGGGTCATATCACCCGCCTTCAAAACTCTACAGCTTCTCAGTGCCTGCAAAGAATTACAGATATGAAATCCAGAACCGGTATCCAATACCCAGGAAGTAGAGTTGATTGACAGACAGTTTTCAATAAAATACACACCTGAAGCTGAAGCCACAACCTGCTTCGTTCCCTGGTTCTGGGCTTTCCAGGCCCTGCAATCCTTCTTCCAATGGCCCTTTTTGTGACAATAAAAGCATTCTTCCTTCCCTATAGTTTGCCCCCCAACTTTTGCTTTTCCCTTTGTTTCCACCTTACCAACACCGCCTTTCGCTTTGGTGGGGCCTTCTTCTTCTTTCCTTTGGCTTTCTCCTTGGACCTGAAAGAAGAAGTACCACCAACAAATAGAGCTGGTGTTTCCCTTGCTTTCTACAGGGTGCCCTCAGCACTCCACAACATGTTGAGAAGTTCCGGAAGTTCAACTTCTTTACTTTGAATATTAAAATTCAAAATAAACTGGGCGTAGGTGGAAGGAATGGATTGGAGAATCAAGTTTGTATACAGCTCATTCTCTAACGTGGTCCTGAGGTCTGCGAGCTCCTCAATGTAGCCAATCATCTTAAGTGCGTGTTCCCCGACAGATGATCCGACGGCCAACCTCACATGAAACAGTTTCTTCGAGGTCTCGTATCTTGCGATACGAGATTGATCTCCATGTAATTCCTTTGTATGGAGGAATATGGATTCAAGGTCCATATTCTCATGCCTCCTCTGATGTTCATTGTCCATAGAGGCAAGCACGAGGCACTTGGCCTTCTCGCAGTCAATCTCCCAGGTCTTACGGATTTCCCTGTCCGCGACACTGGAGTGTGGGCCTGGGACGGTGGGGGCTTTTATAGTAAGGACATAGCCCAACTTGTCATAAGTAATAGCCATCTTGACATTCCTGAACCAATCTTTATAGTTTGGCCCTGTCAACATGTTTTTATCTAATAACAATTTAAGGCCCGTCATGTTTGGTCGCTGCAATTAGGAGAGAGAGAAGAAACACTTTAGCATGATGCTCTTGAAAGTTTAGAATGGTTTTTAGTTTATCTAAACAGAATGGCTCCCACTGTTTCTTGAATCCCTCCTCAAACCAGAAAAGAGAAATTAGTCAGGATTAATCTCACCATACAATTCTTGCTTAACCGTTCAGCTAGGCTAGTGTTGGTACTTCGAGGGAGGTTTTCCAACGCTTTCGTGAAGTTCCTTAATTACAAAACCTCTTTTCCCTGGAGGCGTGGCCCCGCTAATACCATTCTAGACACCTATTTGGTTTATAGCATTGATCGTTTAGTGAAAAAAATCTCTCGAGGAGTAGCATATACTCACAGTAGGACCGGGATCCAAATATCATTGTGTGATAAAGCTGAAGGAATCCTACAAAAATTATCACACTGCAAATGGTATGCAACACTAGCAAGTTTCAGTTTCTTTAGAAACTCCCGATGTGGATTTTTGCCCCATGCTCTTATGACCTTGACTTTGGCTAATAAATCATAAGTCGCATGTCATGTTCTACTCGTCATTCTCTAGGTTAATTTGAACCCGCCCGTACCTACCATTGACTTTGGCCAACAAAGCAGTACGGCTGTCCCAAACCAACGCATCTATCTATGCTTCATACGAATATCCAACAGCTACCAATCACTATGCCTTGACTTTGGCCAACAAACATAGCTTGAATACTATTGACTATTCATATGAAATGACGGAGGGCTATGAATGGTTTTGGCAAAACCATGAATGTAGTGAACTTGATATAATCGAAGGAACTTGATAGCTTTAAAAAGGAATGGTTTAAGCTCAGCATTTAAAAGTTTTCTGTTTTTTGAAAAACCCGAGTAGTTTTCAAATTTGTTCCAACGATTTAACTTTGGTTTATTTGCTTTGCATTAATCTAATGCAGTCCCATCATTACAGAGAGAATTGAAAAAAATATCACGCCTCTTATGCCATCCGAATTCGCCACGGGGCCCCGTCATCACCCGTTAGGTTACTTAACTAACGACAGAGCGGGGGCAGGGCTAGTGCGGATGTAAAATATAAGTGGCGCCTACTATATACCATATATAGATATTTTACAATCATCTCATGCAATAATAATCATTCCAATCACAGATATGCTAGGAATGCCGCGTTTCGTTTTAGCCTGCAACGAAAAACGGATCCCACGGTCGTGATGAATAGCCAAACCCCACCCCAGACCCCTACGGGTACGACAAACTACCCGCCAAATTCCAGAAGTGAAGCAGTCTCCCTCAACAAAGTGAGTAGGCCACTCGGCACTTCAAAGAACCCGGTAGTTTGTGTACCCCACCTTGGGTCTATCCTAGGAGCAAAAAATAGTAAAAAGAAAATAATATAACGGTGGCTACAACCTCAACCCGGATGTGCCCTGCGAAATAATATTACATCAATTTTACAATTTACATGAATGAAAGATAAAAACGCTCATCTCACATTCCCGGTTATTCATCATCGACAATCAGAAAATGTTTATATACACAAACCAACAGATAAGTGCAAACTCGACTAACCTTCGTATAGCAATTAGTCGACGTTTAAAACACATATAACAATACAGAAGAACTAATTAGCTAGGTAGAATAGGAATTCGATCGAAACATATTTTCCGTATCTACCTTAAATGAAAACCAGCACTCAGAAACATACTGGGTAGAAACAAAATATTCCAGAAATCATAATACCAAAATTAAGATATAACAGAATAAATCCGAGTTGAATCGGCCACGACTCGGCCGCGGTTCCGCCGAAGAAAGACTATTCTGCCGCGGATCTGTAAGTGCACGGCGGCGCCCCGGCCGTCAATCCGAGGCCAAAATGCGGAAACGATAATTTACTTTAAACTTTGAACCGGCACCACCGCGCACAAAAATCCTGGATCGGACCATTAATCTAATCCTAGCTAACTAAAGAACGGGGTAGAGAGATATATCGAGCGATTCGTGTCTTTCGGTCTTCTCGTCGTCGTCCCGATCTCCAGCGGAATCTCCGGTCTTCACCTCCTCGCCGGAAGGGCACCACATCGCCGGCTTCTTTTACGGGCTCCCACCTCTTGACCGAGGCAACTCGGGCATGAAGTTGGCGAGTCGACGTGCCCAAGATTTGCTGTAGAATAGTGTGGAACTCTATGTCTCATTTGGGGTTGTAGAAGTTGCCTTTTGGTGGAGGTATGAGATATGAACCTTTGGAGGTGGCTAATGTGTTTTTAGCAAGCAAAGGAGATCAAAAACCCCACTCTCAAAATTGGGACAGCCCCTCCATCAAATGTGGCCGGCCTTGCATGATGAGAATGAGAGGAGAGTGTGAATGAGGTGAGCCAATAATCAAAGAGAGAGAAAAGGGGTATCATGAGAAAAGAAATGATCACAAATAAAAACCCACACTCCATCAACCAATCATAACTACAAAGGTCAAGCCATGATGAAGTCAGGAAGTCAATGTGATGGTGGAACTATCATGACACAACAATATGCAAAGACCACCCTCCACAATGCTTATTTGCACAAATGCAAATAAGCCCTCCTCCACCAATCTTCAGCCAATGAAAGATACAAAGTAATATGGCCGAAACGGAAAACAAACTGGCAACTTCATAAAACTGATCCCGTAATAAATTACAGGAAACCCCGCTACTGTATATACATACCCGCATTTGTATTCTGACTGAAATACAAATGCAATGAGACAAAATCTACACTGGACAATACTAGGATCCGGCTTAAACCAAAGCCCGCTAGTATAATCCGTCCAATCATGATCCGTGCAATACCGCACGTATCTGATCGAACCCTGCCATATCTCCATACGACCTCTACAGCGTTTCGCCCGAAACTTGAGCAACTTTCTGTGGGGGACTCTAAAGACTCGTCAATACTATGGCTGTGGATTTAATCACTAGCACGTCAGAGGTATTAGCCTATACGTAACGGGCTACCAGGTATTGACCAAAAGGGACGTCGATGAGCGAACTCATCCTGACACCCTACTGAGCCTGTCAGCGACAATATCCGTACAGTCCGGTCCGTTCGTCTATGAGCATCGCATGGCGGGCCTAGGGGGTTGGTAAAAGTCAGACCCCCAAAAGCGGTACAAGTCGTGTCGGAGTGTAGCCCAGAACACCCTGAGATACTACTGGATTACCTACCAGTAAATCTCCTGCCTTGGCCAAGGACTTCGTGTAATGGCTCTCCTAGACACAGCGCGACCTCACCCCCAATACCGGGAGAGACGAACCCCTACAGTTCCGCTCACTGTCTCCATGTGGCTCGGGACTGTACCCAACTAAAACCTGTTTGCACGTCTCCTTTTAGCGTGGTAGGGTAGTAATCAAAGTACAGTGGGAACTCACACGAGACAATGACGATCCTCAGGTCGATGAACTAACCTGTACATATGTCACCAGGGAACTGCTATCTGACGTCAGGTATAAGACCAACTAGCATGTTCCCGGCGAGTCCTGTCCGGTGTACTCATAACTCAATGAGCACCTGTATACATCTTAGGTGAACCAACTGACACCAGTGGCTTATGAGACCAGCCACCGCCCCTCGTCGGGGTCTCGACTGTATACACTAGTCTACTCTGGAGTATCGATGCCATGTCTCGAAACTCCAACGACTAGGGACCTTTTAAGCATATGCTTATCGACTACCAGCTCCCACGTATATGATCGCCCTCACACTGCTGGCAGTCAAGCAAGAATCCTAGGGGCTCTATCAACGTGCAATAGTGACCTGTAAGGTCACCTAAAGCAGTACACGATGATAAAGGTAAACCAGATAGCATACTATCATCTTAAGTAAGACTGTCCTACCGGAATAGGTCCTCCCTCAATCATTGCAATCACGTGCCTGTGATCCAATAATTGACTCTGAGGGCACTATCTCCAACAATTTCCCACTTGCACTCAAGGCTAATTATTGCGATGTCGCATACTCACAGCCCGTGTGATACCGAACACCCAACTCCTCTACTAGTCAGTCTCACAAAGCTCGTTTGTGAAACTATTGCGTTCGAGGAATAGCCTCAGTGAGTGGATCCGCTTTGGTTTTTCTTTTTATGTCTCTCTATATCTCAAGTTCGCGGAGAAAGTCATCTCCCGAAATGAGCAATACTTGTCTTAGAATGTGTCTGGATGTCTGACGGGACCTATCTCATAAATGAACTCCAAATCCAAACTTCTTAGACTGCATCGTCAACTGAACTTAATCAGTATCCTACGCCATGCCTCCCACAGTATCCCCTTGGACCACCTGTCCAAAATAGTGCCCCTCGTCAGAAGGAAAACTATAACTCTGACAACCAATTCTGTCATCTAGGTCACCTTGGAAGCCTGGAATGATAACTGTCTCCTAAAAGAGGCTGTTGTTATCATATCCCTAGAAAATTCATTTATGTTCCAAAACTGCTTCCGATTGTTTCTCCAGGATTGGATTGATATCAACTTACTGCATCTCGTGCAAAAACAACATCTGGTGTGGTACTTGACATCTCATGATTAAGTCAATTGCCTAAGCTAGTGATCTGTCAATCATGCACATCCCTCTCCACTTTAGTCTGTAAGACACCTTCAGAGAGGGTGACTCCATCATTTGCAGGTACACTACCGTGCCAGGAGTCGTCCATTCTAAAACACCTTCAGAATGCTGTCTAAGTACCCAGATTGGGAAACTACCCAAATCTAGATCTAAAACCATAGATCCAGTAACCAGGATGTCTGATATAATACCCAATTCCTATGTGGAGAAACCACTGTGTGACAACCAAAGTATAACCGATCGTTGTATAGGAATATCACTTCCTACTCTGTGTATGTCATCCAAATACCAGGACATCACACCCTACTACCTTTTCTTAACAGATCCATCCCCTATTCTGATGAAGTCAAACCTATGACTGTCACATCAGAAACAGATGATCTATCCCCGCTATATCTGCTTTAGTCTATAAATAGACATAAGCCTGGTGTCCACCAATGCTTCCGCTGCTCCCACTGATCATGACAACCCTCTGGCAGAGTCATATAAACGTACACTTCTAAAGATAGTTTAGAACGACGCAATACTCATCCTCCTGCCGAGTCTCACAGTCTGGAACAACAACATTGGCAAGTCTGGGTAAACAAGAACCTCCCTGTCACCGTCCTTGAGGCTACCGGAGTACCTCTCGGGTGCCTGAGGTTACCCATCATGTCTGCGGAGTGGCCAATGGAATGTCAAACCAGATTGAATATTTAGGTTCTTATCAAATCTCCAGTAATCGTTTGCGGTTCTGGAATCACTTCCAGTTCTACCATACTCCCACTACTGTTTTCTGAAAAAATCCATTTTTATTAAAACTGTGGCGAGTCTAGAACAATATCACTATTGATCTTCCAGATGGTAGAAAGTCAACCCTCGTCATAGCCTAGGTCAACCCACAAACAGCCATTACAGAAACGTGCCTTGAGTTATCCAGAGTCTGGTTTTAAGCATAAGCCAGACAACTCCCCGTACCTTAACATCGTTAAGATACGAACTGTTCTATATCCAATATAGGACCAGAGGCACTGATTTAATTGAACCAGATTCAAATCATGCAGCTGTCTCCAGTGCATGTCAACTAAATGTAAAGAGGCCGATCAGCGTTACTCAATTTAGGAATGCTTCCAATTATGAGTAACCTGAAAGAGAAGCAAGTTCTCTTAATCATTACTATTAACTGAATACCATACACAAGTATCTACATCTTCGATCACCTCGAAGAATCCCGATACTCGCAATACCTGGTTCTCTACTTTATTCATATACCTATAACTTCTCAAAATTCGGACCTTGTGTTTCTACGAAACACCTGTCTAAAAACTAGAGAAGTCATAAGTAAACTGAATACAGTACGAGGACCAAACCCTCTGTCCTGATGGACACTGGACAACATACAATACTCTGTATAAGTCCCTTGAGTCTAATAACTCACTCCATGTGTGTCGCAGGTTGAAAACTGTACTTATGGTTAAGAAGAATTACACCGCTGTTTAATACTCCTTACCTAACCATCAACTGATATAGGTAAATGTCATAGACATAATTTAAAAAAGGTATATCTCACTCTATAAAAATAGACGTACAGATATATCAATTTGAAATTGGTGCATAACAGCGGATATTCAAAACCAAATATTTGCCGTCCGGCAAACAACCCAGGTGAATTCCTCAAATATCACCGATTACAACGAATCCCGATATAATGAGGATGATCACCCAATTCCCAATAACTTACTCCCACTCATCATCTGTAAAACAACACAGATGTGAGAATCATACCTGGTAAATACATACTCTGGAGTAAGGACTAATTGGGAAATCAGTTTCCTTTTAACAGTATACAGTGAAACTGAAACATTGAAATGTTTCGTAGGGGTATCCAGGTATTCCTAGTAATGCCTCTTCCATTATCCAGATTCACGACTGTAACCGTATAATTCTTTGCCACCTCTCCAAATCCCTTTATATGTCTTTAGTCATTACCTTCTGTACACCCCTTTAGGCTAAATGGTTTTCTCCCTTCCCTACCTTTCGGCACCAACCTATGGTTTGGAAGAAGACTATCCAATAAGCATAATGGGTGTACTGTCCTAATCCTAGGAGCACTCGCAATGCGAGAGAAGGTGAAAATAAAAGACAACCGAATAAGCCTTATTCCTATTTCTCCTGAACCAGAATCCATCCCCGAACTGGAACAAGTTCCTTTCGAGTTCGTATATAACCATACGATGGAGTATCCAATAAACTGTGGATCTTCGTAGTGATACGGAGTGTCCTGGAGAAATACAAAGGTGAAGTGGGAGTGGTAATGAAATACCTGGTTTGGTCGAGAATATCAGTCGCAATTTACTTTGCCCTCTTACTAATCCCTTGATATGTCTTTACTTAATATCTTCTACACACCATCATTATGCTAATTGGTTTTCTTCATTCCCTGCCGTTCGGCACCAGCCTATGGTTTGGAAGAAGACTATCCAATTTGCGTAATAGGTGTACTATCTCTTAAACCAAGGAGTACTCGCAAGCTGAGAGAAGGTAAAAGGAAAAGACAACTGAATAGTCCTATTCGTTTTCTCCAGAACCGGAAACCATCCTCGAATAAATTCCTTGGAGTTCGTATATAACCATACGATGGTTTTGTCCAATGGAAGTGGACGTTCGTAGTAATACGGGGTGTCCTGGAGAAAAGGGTAAAGTAGGAGTGGCAATGAGGTTTGCAAATCTGACAATCCAAATGCCAGTGTTAAAGAAGGTTCGGTCAACTTGGTTACTGAGTCATAATCTTAGGGTCGGGTCAATGGTCGCTTCCAAAGAGAGAGAGAAAAGAAACACTCAGCGTGCACTCTAACCAAGATCAAAATGGTTACCAATTTATCTAATCAGGAAACCTCCCACTGTACCGTCAAATTCTCCTCCAAACCTGAAAGAAGAATTAGTCGGTATCACCCGAGGAGTAAACCAACTCATCAGTGGGAATCGGGATCCAACTATCATCACATGATAACGTGACGGAATCCGCTCACGTTATCACACTCCAGAAGGTATGAGCATATCTGGCAAGTTTCAGTTTCTTTAGAAACTCCCGATTTGATTTTTGCCCCATGCTCTTATGACCTTGACGAAGGTCAACAAATCATAAGTCACATGTCAAGTTTTACCCATCATTGTCCAGGTTAATTTGAACCTACCCTACAAGCCCTAGACGAAGGTCAACAAGGCTATACGACTGTCCCAAACCAACGCATCTATCTATGCAGGATAAAGGTAACAAGCAGCTACCATACACTATGCCTTGACGAAGGTCAACAAACATAGCATGAATACTACGTGTTACCCGTCTGAAACGACGGAGGGCTACAAATGGTTTCTGGCGAAAAACCTTTAACGTAATGAACTTGATATCGTTGAAGGAACTGGATAGCTTTATAAAAATATAGTGACGAAAACCTTTGCTAAAGAGGTCACTCCCGGTGAAGAGATCTCGGCTCTTTCCCCGTAGAATGAGGTGCAGGATATTCCAACTGAATACCACGATGCAAAGCAAAAGTAAACGACTATAGTGAAGCTATTACCCTGACGCAAACTTCTGTCCAAGGGGTCACTCCCGGTGAAGGGATCTCGGCCCTTGCCTCGTCGACTGAGGTGCTGGATATTCATAACCGAATACCACTATGCAAAACAAAAGTGAACGTCCTTGCAATAACATCTTTTTGAAAAATTGTTCCAACAACATCAGAATAGGTTTGTTTAGCTTGCATTGATCCGAATCAATGCAGTCCCATCAATTGATCACACCAATAAAGAACGAAAATAATGACGTACGTATATGCCATCAGCATTCGCCACTGGGTCCCGTCATTACCCGTTAGGTTAGTTAACTAACGACAGAGCGGGGACTGGACTAGCGCGGATGCAAAACATATACAACATCTACTAGTATATATATCAATATATAATATTTCGTTCAAGGCGTGATAAAATGCAACATCACAGAAATGTAATAAGCATCACAGAACAATACAGATATCTGAGATCCCCGGGTTTCACAGAGCCGCTACTGAAACCCGACGTTCCTCTGGTCGTGTGGATAGACTATGCAATAAAATCCTAGACCCCTACGGGCGCGGAAAGTTACCCGCCAAAACCTGAAGCGAGGCAGCCCCCTTCAACAACGTGAATGGACCACCCAGCACTTCACGGAATCCGGTAACTTGGACACCCCTCCTGGGTCAACCTGTACCCCCTACGAGTGCGGCGAATAGCCCACCAATTCTAGAGTGAGGCTCCCGCCATCTCAACGCCATGAGATGCGGTCCCGTTGCCCTCTAGAATCCGGCTATCCGTGCACCCCACCTTGGGGTAATCCTAGTACAGAAAGTAAAATATACATACAACGGGTACATCGACCTCACCCCGGTCGCGCCCCAAAAGAATAATATACAAACAGGCAGTGACGGCAGTCCACATGTCGGACGCTCGCCCCGCAATATCAATTGTACATATAAAACAAAACTGTACTAACATCGCATCCAGGCTATCCCCCACGACCAATCCGCAACATCACAGCACAACACAGAACATCAACGTGAATGTCACGTTCGCAAATCCGTCTAAAAGGGCTATAACAGTTAGACAGGATTTACCGATCAAATGACATTCATGGTCGCAGATATAATGTAAATAATGTGAACTAACATGTTTAAAATTTTCGATCGATCAAATTTTCCTAAGTGGGCCCCAAAGCACTACTGTAGCACTTAAAGAAATTCTGGGCCCAAAAAGAATATTCCAAAAACCCTATTTTCAAGTCAGAAGACTACTGTGCAAATTTTGTGCAGAGAGGAGTCAAGGTGGCGGCGAAACCGCGGCCAATGCATGGGTTTGGCCGCGGTTCTGCGGTGGAACTATGACATCATGCAACCAAATTTCTACAGAAGTCTTAGAATTCCCTGCACATCATTCTGCAACAACCTGAAAAGTTTTTGGAGCCAAAAAAAATTCGACAGAAACTGATGAACATGAAAACTCGGTTTTTGGAATTTTGTTCGATCGGAAATGTAAACAAATTAGACAAAGCTAGACTAAGTTAATGGCGTGGCTCAGATACCAGTGTAAGTTCACGGCGGCTCCCCGGCCGTCAATCCGAGGCCAAAATGCGGAAACGAAATTTACTTTAAACTTTGAACCGGTACCACCGCGCACAAAAATCCCAGATCGGGCCATTAATCTAATCCTAGCTAACTAAAGAATGTGGTAGAAAGATATACCGAGCGATCCGTGTCCTTCGGTCTTCTCGTCTTCGTCCCGATCTCCCGCAGAATCTCCGGTCTTCACCTCCTCGCCGGAAGGGCACCACATCGCCGGCTTCTTTTACGGGCTCCCACCTCTTGACAGAGGCAACTCGGGCATGAAGTTGGCGAGTTGACGTGCCCAAGATTTGCTGTAGAATAGTATGGAACTCTATGTCTCATTTGGGGTTGTAGAAGTTGCCTTTTGGTGGAGGTATGAGATATGAACTTTTGGAGGTGGCTAATGAGTTTTTAGCAAGCAAAGGAGATCAAAAAACCCACTCTCAAAATTGGGACAGCCCCTCCATCAAATGTGGCCGGCCTTGCATGATGAGAATGAGAGGAAAGTGAGGATGAGGTGAGCCAATAATCAAAGAGAGAGAAAAGGGGTATCATGAGAAAAGAAATGATCACAAATAAAAACCCACACTCCATCAACCAATCATAACTACAAAGGTCATGCCATGATGAAGTCAAGAAGTCAATGTGATGGTGGAACTATCACGAAACAACAATATGCAAAGACCACCCTCCACAATGCTTATTTGCACAAATGCAAATAAGCCTTCCTCCACCAATCTTCAGCCAATGAAAGATACAAAGTAATATGGCCGAAACGGAAAACAAACTGGCAACTTCATAAAACTGATCCCGTAATAAATTACAGGAAACCCCTCTACTGTGTATACATACCCGCATTTGTATTCCGACCGAAATACAAACGCAATGAGACAAAATCTACACTGGACAATACTAGGATCCGTCTTAAACCATAGCCCGCTAGTATAATCCGTCTATTCATGATCCGTGCAATACTGCACGTATCTGATCGAACCCTGCCATATCTCCATACGGCCTCTACAGCGTTTCGCCCGAAACTTGAGCAACTTTCTGTGGGGGACTCTAAAGACTCGTCAATACTATGGCTGTGGATTTAACCACTAGCACGTCAAAGGTATTAGCCTATACGTAACGGGCTACCAGGTATTGACCAAAAGGGACGTCGATGAGCGAACTCATCCTGACATCCTACTGAGCCTGTCAACGACAATATCCGTACAGTCCGGTCCGTTCGTCTATGAGCATCGCATGGCGGGCCTAGAGAGTTGGTAAAAGTCAGACCCCCAAAAGCGGTACAAGTCGTGTCGGAGTGTAGCCCAGAACACCCTGAGATACTACTGGAATACCTACCAGTAAATCTCCTGCCATGGCCAAGGACTTCGTATAATGGCTCTCCTAGACACAGCGCGACCTCACCCCCAATACCGGGAGAGATGAACCCCTGCAGATCCGCTCACTGCCTCTATGTGGCTCGGGACTGTACCCAACTAAAACCTGTTTGCACGTCTCCTTTGAGCGTGGTAGGGTAGTAATCAAAGTACAGTGGGAACTCACACGAGACAAATGACAATCCTCAGGTCGATGAACTAACCTGTACACATGTCACGAGGGAACTGCTATCTGACGTCAGGTATAAGACCAACTAGCATGTTCCCGGCGAGTCCTGTCCGGTGTACTCATAACCCAATGAGCACCTATATACATCATAGGTGAACCGACTGACACCAGTGGCTTGTGAGACCGGCCACCGCCCCTCGTCGGGGTCTCGACTGTATACACTAGTCTACTCTGGAGTATCGATGCCCTGTCTCGAAACTCCCACGACTAGGGACCTTTTAAAGATATGCTTATAGACTACCAGCTCCCACGTATATGATCGCCCTCACACTGCTGGCAGTCAAGCAAGAATCCTAGGGGCTCTATCAATGTGCAATAGTGACCTGTAAGGTCGCCTAAAGCAGTATACGATGATAAAGGTAAACCAGATAGCATACTATCATCTTGAGTAAGACTGTCCTACCGGAATAGGTCCTCCCTCAATCATTGCAATCACGTGCCTGTGATCCAATAATTGACTCTGAGGGCACTATCTCCAACAGGATCTGCGACTGTCTTGGCGATTCAGAGGCTTGAATTTCTTGTGTCATCTTAGAAAACCCTGCATGTATTTTTCATGATATTGAAATAATTTTACAGACAGTTTTGAAAAATGACAGAAACTGGGGTATTCGGTATTTAGTTTTCCGGTTTTTCTGACGATCGAAATTCTACTACTTGCTAATCTGCTAGATTAGGTTTAGATGTCTTTGATACTACTGTAAGTCGATGCTATGCACCGCGCGAAATCGCGGGGAGGCGGAAGGTGTAAAAAACGATAATTTTAGCATTATAACATCGACTGTAAGCCATGATCGTAATCTAAACCGTATCTAGCAAAAGAAAATTAAGTATAAATAAAAGTACAGAAGTTTATACCTCAAGAAATCTGGTCCTTCTTCTCCTTATCTCGCTGTCCTCCTCACCTGCACGAACTCTTCGAAGTGGTACGGATGTCGTCTTCTCGTCGGCTTGCTCGAATCCTAGATGATCCACCCGAACGTTTGTGCACCAAGCTTTTCTTCTAAACCAAAGAAACTAGATCAAGTAGTTTGCTAAAATAAATGATCTAGGGTGTGTAGATGATGTAGATGGATTGAGGAGTCAAATTTAGCTCAAGGTTATTCAACGCATGAGTGTTCTTGAGCTTGAGGGAATTGGAGATGGTGAAAAGAAATGGTATGAACTAAGAGATGAAGAAGGATAGGGTTTTTCTCTCTCTTGTTCTAAACTGAACTCTACACTATTATTAATTAGAAAAACTAATTCAATAATAGGTAATAGGTTCAATGGTCAAACAAATGACTCATGGGTCAATTGACCAACTTGTGTCCATAAAACCCAAGTCCTTATTCTTGCATAATACACATCATTTCTTAATTACCTAAAATGTATTAATTATTTAAAACTAAATGATTGATACAATTAGGTCATGCCATCTACAAATACATTTTGTACAAATTACGAAAACGCCCCTCGTCCGTATACACATATCTGTATTCATATTCCGAAAAATTCGAATACCGAAGACGACAATCCATCTGTAAGTCCACGTTACCCGTCCCGGTTCTTACAGGAAGGTGGAAACGGTAAAAAACAATTTTTTATGGCAAGGTAACATGGACTAGAAAATAGGATCTTTGCTAAACAAAAACCTAGCAAACTAACTAGAAGTTTAACTACTATGTTAGAGGGTTATACCTAGGTCTTGAACTCCTTCTCTTCTTTCTCCTTGGAGTGGTTAGAACAGCTCCACCTCGTAGTCTCCTTGTTGTCGAAGAAGGATCCATCCGAAAGCCTCTACCTTGAGCTCCTACCTCAACCGAGAAGCAACTAAAGTGCTTGTCTTGCTAGACCTAGAACTCTAGAGTGAGTAGAGAAGAGTTTTTAGTGTTTTATCTCAATAGCTCATACTTCTCAACACATGAGACAAGAGAGATTTGAGAGAGAGGAAGAGGGTGTGCTTTGGATGAGAGAGAATGAGAGGGTGAGAATGAGCTTGACGTTTTACAACCATGCTCACAAAAGAAAGAATAATGATGATGATAATAATAATTAAGAATTGTGATGGTTAGTTTCAATGACCATTATCATATCATGCATTTAATGCATTTTGTAAAGAACAACAAGTCAACAAAAGTCATAGAAATGAAATGATGATGGGCAACAAGTCCACAATGGTCAACCGGTCAACAAAGTCAAAAAGTCAAATGTTCAACTCAACCATGGCACAATAATCCTTAATTAATATTATTAATCATATTTCTTATTCTCATTAGGGTTTAGAAAAAGTCAACGGTCAACAACCCTAATGAGAATCCTCTACCTCTGCCTCTGTCAACTGTGCATACACACCCGTATCCGTGTTCCAAGGAACACGAATACAATGAGATAGAACCAATCCCACAACATATACTAGGATCTGGCTTAAACCAAGGCCCGCTAGTAATAACTGCCCGGACACCAAACGTGCACAAGTGCGCGGATGTGAACGAACCCTGTCGCAAAACCATGCGACCTCTACTCTGTTTTGCCCAAAGGAGAATAGCCTTCTGTGTGGGACTCTAAAGACTCGACACTATGCTAGCAGTGGGTTTAACCACAGGCTGCAAGCGGTACTAGCTGTACGTAACGGTCCCCAGGTAGATGCCGATAAGAAGACTGATGAGGTGAACCCATCCGAACTCCTACTGAGCCTGAATGTGACAATCTCCGTACAGTCTGGTCTGTTCGTCTGAGAGTATCGCATGTCAGGCCTAGGGGGCGGTAAACGTCAGTCCTCTAATAGCGGTACAAGTCGTGTCGGAGTGTAGCCCAGAATACCCTGAGATAACACTGGAAACGCTACCAGTATATCTCACTAGCCTTGGCCAGAGACTTTGTGTAATGGCTCTCCTAGACACAGTGTGATATCAACCCCCAATACCGGGAGAGACGAATCCTGTTTAACCGTCTCTGCCTCCAAGTGCTTCGGGACTGCACCCAACTAGTACCTGTTTGCACGACTCATTTCAGCCGTGGTAGGGTAGTAATCTAAGAACAGTGGGAACACACTCGAGGCGAAGTGACAGTGTCAAGTCAAAGGACTATACTGTACTTATGTCACCTGGGAACTGATAACTGACGATAGGTATACTACCAAACCAATACTTCCCAGTAAGTCCTGTCCAGTGTACTCGTAACTTAACGAGCACCTGCATACTATCTCTAGTACGACGTACTGATGGCTGTGGGACAGACCGTCTCCCCTCCTAGGATGAGAAGCGTATACACTAGTCTACTCTGGAGTATCGATGCCCTGTATCGATAATCCTATGACTAGGGACCTGTATAAGGATGTGCTTGTAGATTACCCAGCCCCCACTAGTGTGACTGCCATCACAACGCTGGTAATCAAGCAAAGATCCTAAAGGCTCCACTAATGTTTATAGGCAATATTCTAAAAGAAACACATGCACACATTAAAGTAGAAACAAACCAAGTAGCATACTACTATTTCGAGCAAGATCGTCTATACAACTGTGAATATCCCAAGCTTCCATTAAGTAATATACAAACTAGTATGATATAGTAATGGCCTCTAGGGCATATACACTAACACCATCAGTACAATACTAGGATCCGGCTGAAACCAAACCCACTGGTATTATCCGTCCGACTCATCGTACGTGCACGAGTGTACGCACGTGATCGAACCCTTTCGTAAAACCATACGATATCTACATGTTTTGCCCGATGCAGGGAAACGCTCTGTGTGGGACTCGAAAGACTCGACTCTACGCTGGCAGTGGGTTTAACCACAGGCCATAAGCGGTACTAGCTGTACGTAACGGTCCCCAGGTATTGTCGATAAGAAATCCGATGAGCATTACTCATCCTAACTCCTACTGAGTCTGTATGTGACAATCTCCGTACATTCTGGTCTGTCCGTCTTAGAGTATCGCATATCTGACCTAGGGGGCGGTAAACGTCAGACCCCTAATAGCAGTATAATTCGTGTCGGAGTATGGTCCAATACACCCTGAGAAACTAGTGGAGTACCTACTAGTAAATCTCGCTTGCCCTGGCCAGGGACTATGTGTAATGGCGTTCCGAACACAGCACGATATCAACCCCCAATACCGGGATAGACGAATCCTATCTAACCGCCACTGCCTCCAAGTGCTTCGGGACTGTACCCAACTACTACCTGTTTGCAAGACTCATTAGAGCCGTGGTAGGGTAGTAATCTAAGAACAGTGGGAACACACTTGAGGCGAAGCAGCAGTGTCAAGTCAACGGACTAAGCTGTACTCATGTCATCTGGGTACTGCTATTTGACGATAGGTATATTACCAACCAGCAGTTCCCAATGAGTCCGTCTAGTGTAACTCACAACCTAATGAGCACCTGCATACTATCTCCAGTACGACGTACCGATGGCTGTGGGACAGACCATCTCCCAGGCTGGGAAAGGAAGCGTAAACACTAGTCTAGTCTGGAGTATCGATACCCTGTATCGATACTCCAGACTAGACTAGTGTTTACGTCGATAATCCCGCGACTAGGGTCCTGTATAAGGATGTGCTTGTAGATTACCCAGCCCCCACTAGTGTGACTGCCATCACAACGCTGGTAATCAAGCATAGATCCTAAGTGCTCTACTAATATGCATAGGCGATATGTTAAAAGAAACATATGTACATATTGAAGTAGAAACAAACCAAGTAGCATACTACTATTTTGAGCAAGAATGTTTTTACAACTGTGAATATCCCAAGCTTCCATTAAGTAATATACAAACTAGTATGATACAGTAATGGCCTCTAGGGCATATACACTAACACAACTTTGGGTGAGATAATATCTCATACTAACTCATTTAGAGACTTAACCATGGCTTAAGGTAATGTTTGGGTTAATATATATCTTAAGTAAAACAAAATTAGTGGACTAAGTCAATGGTTGTACAAGCTTCCACTAAGCTCCAACTATGTGACTAATTTCCAACTAATTAGTGATTTACTTTAAATAAATAAACCGTATATTATCATTAGCATGGTATGAGTCTCATACACCTATATAGCATGTAGCAACTAGCATGACACAATAACATATATCATATATATATTAAGTGCACACAAGTGAGAAAAAGAAATCCTTAAGTGTGCTAATATTAGTTAATGTAAATTAATATATCAAATATATATAATGATACATTAAATTATTAAATCAACACTTGATTTAATAATCCGGTTATATCACATACAACCGACTAATATTATTTGTCTCAACTTATCGAATCAATACTTGATTCGATAACCCGGCTATATTACAAATAACCGACCGATATCACATAACGCGAGAATAGAATACGGTATCACATACTCGTATTAATCTCGGTCCCGCACATATCACATATGTGCTCCTACTTCGTTTCGACTGAGCCAGGAAACCTCTGTGTAGGACTCTAAAGACTCGTCAATACGCCAGCAGTGGGTGATGATTATATCAGTCACCTACAAGACGTCAGCGGTACTAGATGGACGTAACGGCTACCCGGGTATTTAGCGATCAGAAGATCAACAAGAAAACCTGCTCATACTCCTGCGAATCCAATAAGTAACATTACCGTACAGTCCGATCTCTTTGTCTAACATATCGCATATCCATCCTGGGGGTGGCAAACGTCAGACCCCAATAGCTTGATAAGTCATGCCGATGTGAGGCCCATAACGGTTCGAGAAACTACTGATAACACTTACCAGTAAATCTCAACATCCCTGGCTAGGGATTTTCTGTTATGGCTAATCGAGCATAGCGCAACATCAACCCCCAATACCGGGAGAGACGAAATCCCCTCCTATCGCTCATTGTCTCCATGTGACTCGGGACTGTAACAAAAAACCACCGTTTTGCATGATCTCTTGAACGTGGTAAGGTGGAAATCAAAGAACGGTGGGAATCACACAAGATTCTATGACGATCTCGGGTTTACAGACTAACCTGTAGCAGTGTCACCAGAGAACTGCCATCTGATGTGAAGTATAATATCATCTAGGAGTTCTCGGCGAGTCCTGTTTAGTATACCCAGTCTCCATTGAGCACCCGTATACCATATTTGATGTCAAACACCAATGGATGTGGGATCATCCATCGCCCATCATATGGGTCAAGAAGTGTATACGCTAGTCTACTCTTGAATATCGATGCCCCGTCTCGATACTCCCATGACTAGGAACAATTGAAGGATGTACTTACCGACTACCATTGCCCCACTAGTACGATCTGCATCATAATCCTGGTAGTCAAGTACTCATCCTAAGGGCTTTATCAACATGACACAGAGAGACAATCAGTGTACATGTTAAGATAAAGAGCAACCAGATAGCGAGCAAGAAAGTCCTCCCTATATATGTCCAAGCATCCACTATAATATACATAATATGTACAATAATGGCCTCTAGAGCATACATACAACTAACAATCTCCCACTTGCACTAGGGCCATTTGTTGCAGTATCTCATACCCAACGTCCCATAAGAGTCTCTCTTAGTAAAGGCCTTTGTGAGTGGATCCGCCGTGTTATCCTTCGCATCAACTCTCCTTACCTCGATCCCTTGGAGATCAACCATCTTCCTGATCAGGTGATTCTGCCTCAGAATATGTCTGGATCGCTGATGGGACCGGTGTTCCTAGGCCAAAGCCACAACTCAATTGTTGTCACAATAACAGTTATTGGATGCTCAATGGTAGGAACCATGTTCATCTCATGAACAAGAAATATCCAGACAGCCACTTTGACAGCATCGTTGGTAGCGATGTATTCAGCCTTTATCGTCTAGTTTGCCACGATATCTAGCTTGGAACCCTTCCAACATACGGTCCCTCCTCTGAGGGTAAAGACAAAGCCTGCGACTGACTTTCAGTCGTCCTTATAACTCTACAAGATCGAATTGGTAAAGGACTCCCACTGGAGTTCACCTTTACCAAACACTAAGAACATTCCTTTACAGCTGTCCAGTGATTCTCCCAAGATCCAATTGATTCCTGATCACTACTCTTAGTGAGTCGGCTATATTTGGTCTGGTACATAACATCGCATACATGATAGTGCCTACTGCCGAAGCATAGGGTATCCCTTGCACGCGAGCTCTCTCCAAATCAGTCTCGGGAGACAACTTTTTGGAGAGAGTGATTCATGAGTAAGTGAGCAAACCACTACGCTTAGAATCCTCCATACTAAACCTCTTTAAAATGGTGTTAATATACCTGGATTTGGGACACTCCCAACATCCACTTAGATCTATCACCATAGATCATAATCCATAAGATGTAGAAGGTATCATCCAGATCTTCCATGGAGAATCCTCGTGATAAGAGGAGCTTGACTGAGTGTAGCATAGGAAACCATTTCCTATCAAGAGTATGTCGTCTATGTATAATACGAGGAAGACAACCTTACTCTCTACAACCATGTTATATATACAAGGTTCATCTACCTTTTTGATGAAGTTAAACACTTTGACTGCCACATCAAAATAGATGTTCCAACTCCGCGATGCGTGCTCTAATCCTGATGGACTTAAGCATAGCCACTGGAGAAAAGGTTTCATCACAATCCACACCTGGTTATTGACGATGGCCTTTTACTACAAGTCTAGCTTTGAAAGTCTCCACTTTTCCATCTACACCAAGAATCTTCTCAAGATTCACTTTGCTCCCGATGGGTTTTACCCTTTTAGGTGCAACGTTCAAATTCATACTTTGTTGGTGTACATGGATTCCATCTCAGATCGCATTGCATCCAGCCATTTCACAGAGTCCCCACTCGTGATGGCCTTCCTGAACCTAGTTGGTTCATCATCTACCATGATGCAATCCTCGCTCCCACCGTCACTGAGGAAACCGCAGTATCTCTCAGGTGGATGAGGACCCTACCAGATTCACGGAGAGGCTGAGGTTCGTTGGAGACTATAGAATCCTTTGGTTCCACTAAATCATTAGCTGTTAGTTTGTCTAGCTCGTACTTCTTCCAGTTCTATCTCATGACCACTAATTTCTTCTATAAGAAATTCCTTTTCTAAAAAGGTGGCATGCTGAGAAACAAAACACCTTTTGCTCCTCAGATTGGTAGAAGATATTCCCTCGCAAATGTTTGGGATATCCAACAAACTTATAGAACTAGCCTTGCATCAAGCTTGTCCGGATTTCTCTTTTCAATATAGGCCGGACAACCCCATATCTTAACTCGTTTAAGAGATGGTCTCTTCCCATTCCATATCTCATATGGAGTGGTAGGCACTGATTTGGATGGAACCCCATTCAATAGGTATGCAGCTTCTCAAGTGCATAACTTCTAAAAGGAAACAGGCAACTCAGGAATACTCATCATAGAACGCACCATATTTCATAGGATGCGATACCTCGGCCCCGATACACCGTTGTGCTGTGGTGTATACGAACGAGTAAGCTGAGAGAGAATCCCATTCTCCATTTAGAAAATCCTGGAACTCCATGCCTAAGTATTCTCCTCCTCGATCACATCGAAGGACTCTAATACTTATACCCGTTTGGTTCTCTACTTCGTACTTATATTCCTTGAATTTTTCAAAAGCTCCTGACTCGTGTTTCAACAGGAACACATGTCCGAATCTTGAGAGATCATCGATAAATGTAATGAAGTACAAAGAACCAACCCTGGCTTTTGTAGACATTGGGCCGTATACATCACTATGAATCATTCCCTAGAGTTCAGTAACTCTTTCTCCGTTTCCAGTAAACAAAGTATTGGTTATTTTATCTTTGAGACGAGACTGGCAAGTATCATAAGATGAAAATTCAAACGGATTCTAATATTCATCCTTATGTAACTTAGCTAGTTGTGTCGCATTGATATGATCTAGTCTATAATACCAAAAGAAGGATTCGTTCATTTATGAACTGCACCTCTTGTGTGTGTTCTATATAATTTGAACTGTGGTTTGATTTAGAACGTATATTCCATTACATAACGTGCCTGATCCAATCAACTCTTGATTAAGGAAAACTGTTCACAACATTATCCTGCAATACAAAATTTTATCCTTCTTTAACTTAATAAAAAAACTGATGTAATGTTGTGTTAGTTATATGTATGCCCTAGAGGCCATTACTATACATAGGATGTATATTGTAGTGGATGCTTGGACATATATAGGGAGGACTTTCTTGCTCGACATGATAGTATGCTATCTGGTTGCTCTTTACCTTAACGTGTACACTGATTGTCTCTCTGTTACATGTTGGTAAAGCCCTTAGGATGTGTGCTTGACTACCTGGACTATGATGCGGATCATACTAGTGGGGACATGGTAGTCCATAAGTACATCCTTCAAGGTCCCTAGTCGTGGGTGTATCGAGACGGGGCATCGATATACCAGAGTAGACTAGCGTGTACCTTCTCGACCCATACAGATGGGCGATGGATGATCCCATATCCATCGGTGTTTGACATCAGATATGATATACGGGTGCTCAGTAGAGACTGGGTACACTGGACGGACTCGCCGAGAACTCCCAGATGGTATTATACCTCACGTCAGATGGCAGTTCTCTGGTGACACTGGTACAGAGTAGTCTGTTGACCCGAGATCGTCATAGAGTCTTGTGTGGTTCCCACTGTGCTTTGATTTCCATCTTACCACGTCCAAGAGGGCGTGCAAAACGGTGGTTTTTGGGTACAGTCCCGAATCACATGGAGGCAATGAGCGATAGGAGGGGATTCGTCTCTCCCGGTATAGGGAGTTGATGTTGCGCTGTGTTCGATTGGCTATAACAGGAAATCCCTGGCCAGGGTTGCTGAGATTTACTGGTAAGTGTTACCAGTAGTTTCTCGAATTGTTATAGACCTCATATCAACACGACTTATCGAGCTATTGGGGTCTGACGTTTACCACCCCTAGGCGAGATATGCGACATATCAGACGATCAGACCGGACTGTACGGTAGTGTTACTGGTTGGATTCACTGGAGTGTGAGCGGGCTTTCTCATCGATCTTCAGATCGCTCATTACCCGGGTGGCCGTTACGTTTAGCAGACCGCTTGGGGCTTGTGGGTGTTTGATATGATCATCACCTGCTGCCGGCGTATTGACGAGTCTTTAGAGTCCTACACAGAGGTTTCCTGGCTCAAGCGAAACGAAATAGGAGCGCATATGAGATATGTGCGGGACCGAGAATAATGCGTGTATGTGATACCGTATTCTATTCTCGCGATGAATGTATCGAATGGTTGTATGCGATATAACCTAGTTATCGAATCAAGGATTGATTCGATAAGCCGACACATTTGATACTAGTCGGTTATATGTGATATGACCGGATCGTTAAATCAAGTGTTGATTTAATGATTTAATGTATAATTATATATTTGATATATTACTTTGCATTAACTAGTATTGGTTCACTTTAAATGGATATTCTCACTCGGGTGTGCACATTGTATATGTGATATACTTTAGTACACAAGTTTGTATCATGTTTGATGATACATGTTAACTTGGATTTGTGTGAAGATTAAACCATGGTTGTGAGAGTGGTTGGGGTTTTGTTTATTCTCCCATTATTTATTTATTCATTTATTTGTTTATTCTTTTGGAAAAGATAAAGAGAAAAGAATGGTGGCTAATTTTGTTTCATGTTGAAGCTTCTTGAAGCTTTGATCAAGTCAACCATTCTTATCTCATCCTTAACCCTAACCATTCCCACTAACCCTAGTTTAATCTCTACACTTGACCATGGTTTAGATTATGATAAGTTTTCATTTTTCTTTTCATTTTAAAATAACTTATCATAACAATTAGCTTCTTCTTCTTCCTTTCTTCACTTGAAGAAAGCAAGCTCCATCAATGGTGATTGATGGAAATGAGTGAGAAATCCAATTCTAAAGTCTACCCACTTCCTATTTCTTCATCCTCTACCTCTTGCCAAGTAGTAGAGTGTGTTTTCTTCACAAGTTTCATCACTTGGTGAAGTTGGAGCTTGATCTAGCGATGCCTCGACGTTGATCATCTTCGGCACGAAGCCGACGACCTTGCCCGCTCTTTCTCCGATGAAGCCGACGCTAGAGCCCGGGACTTGCATTTGGACAGCGGAGAGGACTTCATCGCGGAGCCATGGAGGTGGAGGACCGGATCTACAAAGGTTGTATTTCCGAACTCTTAGTTAAGTGTTAACTAGTTTTCTTTTCGCCTAGACATCTAGCCAACGATCCGTATTCTAGGGTTTCTCGGCACCGTATTTTTTGAAATTGGCAGGGTTGATGCCTTGTGAGACCTCTTGAGAGTGCCTCGGAACCCTACAGTGGTATCAGAGCCTAGCTAGAGTCTTAGGCGAAGTCGAGACGGAGTTTGAAGTCCGAACGAACCCGAAACCTCATTTTTCCCATGCTCTCTGTCCTTTTTTCAAAACTGTGCATTTTTCCATATTAAAAATATGCAGAAAATTAAGCAGGGTTTTATATGAATTACTGTGAAATACGGGGGCCTAATTCAATTAAACCACCGCGGAACCGCGGCACGAGCTTGGCATGTGCGGCGGTTCCGCGGCCTCATGGTCCCCTCTTGCGTTGACTTTTGCACAGTAACTCCTATTTAACAGTGATGAGTTCTCTGGGTATTTTTAATTTTTATTCAAGAGTTGAATAATCTGGGATTGTTTTGGGGATTCGGTGTTTCGATCGGAGTATCAAATTTTGTCTGTATGGCTTTCCGGATAAATTTTAGAATCTGTTAAAAAGTTCGACCGGATATAAATACCCAATTTTTCCCCTGTCGGGAAATTTCCAAGTGTTGGATTTTTCCGTAGTCTAAAGACGTTCTAAGTAGTGCAAGTAACGCGATGGACCCTCTAGAAGACAACAAACCTTAACTCGATTATGTGACCGTCTTGAACTGCCCTTTGAACCTTCGGGTTTGGGGCAGTACGGCGTGCCACATGTGAGGCGTTGGCTTGACCCTTCTACGGCTGGACCGTTGGTACTGAGGCACGAACTGAATGTTGTTAGACTTGTTTCATGTGTTGATCTGTATCGGGAAAACTTGGGTGTTTGACTGTTCGATCGAAAAGTTTAACATTTTCTATTTATCCGGAATGGGATACAATAATTGGAATTCACAATAAGTTATGAGATAACTGAATGAATGTTATAAACATAGCAGTTTAGTCTCACTTGATCGGTTGCCACGGAATTTTGATGTGATCAAAAGTCCGTCGCAATCACGTAGCGTACGCGGATACTCGCCGGGTAAACTTAATAGACAGCCTCACTCCATAGCCCCGACCAAGTGACTGTAGGAGAACCCCGTCGCCGAAAGCATCCGTTCGGGTGCTCGCAGTGGCGGTGATCCGCCTTGGTGCACTTCGTCGACGGTATCGGGGGTGCGGCCGTCTACTGAAGTTTGCGACGAGCATTCGATCAGGATGTCGGGAATCCTGTTGAATTGCCCGACATGATATTGAAAAGAGTTTTCGATTTTGAGACTAAAATGCGGGGTTTATAATTGTTAGGCATGTGATGTCTAAGGAATTCATTTGAATAGGCATGCGATGTCTAAAGAGGTTGCGGATTCCAACTGTTGTAGTTTTACACTTTCTTTTCTGTGACCGTAAGTGTAATATGTGATATCGCCGGTTTCGTTGCTATATGTCAACGACAATTGGGATGCGCATATTTACTTACATTGATAACATGTGATGTTATGTGTTGCTGCATATGTTATATTGGATCGTCGTGTTTGAATAGCCGGGGTTTTTTATGTGAGATGAGTGTTTTTCATTTTCGTTCATGTAAAAACTTGTATGTAATATTCTTTTATTGGGGCACTTCCAGGTTGCGGAAGTTGTCACCGTTTGTATATTATTTACTTTTCCGCACTAGGATAGACCCAAGGAGGAGGGCACAAGTAACCGGGTTCTGGAGTCCAGTGGGAGACCAACTCGAGGAGTCGAGGCCGGGTCTCCTAACTCTAGAATTGGTAGGGTTGCTTGCCGCTCTCGTAGGGGTCTAGGGGTGTGGGTTTGGCTATTCATCGCGACCGTGGAATCCGTGTTTTATACTGGCTCGTATTGAAAACACGGACGTCCTAGTATATCCAATATTTCATATGTTTCTTCTGCTGCGATATCTGTGACGTGATCATGTGATAGATACAGTATATAGTATATATGATATATTATATAGGCGTTACTTATGTTTTACACCCGCGCTAGCCCTGCCCCGCTCTGCCGTTAGTTACCTAACCTAACGGTGCACGAGGGGACATCGAGGCGAATGCGGATGGCATAAGTGTACGTCGTATTTATCTGTGATGTTTAGGTATTTAAATGATGGGACTTCATTAATGTGATTAATGAAATAAAAGAAACCTAAGATGTTGTAGAATCGAATTTCAAAATTAAAACAGGTAGCTACAGTTCTTGCTTTGCACAGCGGTATATGTGATATATCCTGCACCTTATTCGATGAGGAAAGGACCGAGATCCCTTCACCGGGAGTGACTCCTTTAGCAATAACTGGCAGATGCTACACACTCGGTTTGTCTTTTGATTGCTTTTAAGAGTTTTTGCTTTGCACAGTGATATATATGATATATCCCGCACCTCATTCGACGAGGAAAGGACCGACGATCCCTTCACCAGGAGTGATTCCTTTAGCAAAACTAGAAAAGCCTCAAAAGCACTCCATTTTTAAAATCATTTGATTCTACAACGATATCAAGTTCATTACGCAATAGGTTTTCAGAAAAACCTGTCGTAGCCCTCCGTCATTTCAGATAAGTCCTGTTTAGTATTCGTGCTACGTTTGTTGACCTCCGTCAAGGCGTAGTGTGCGGTAGCTAACTAGTATTTATCTGTTTATGCATATGATGCAGATTGGATTAGGGTAGTCGTGCGGCCTTGTTGACCTCCGTCAAGGGTCGTGCGGGTGGGTTTAATTCGATCAAGAAATGACGGGTTGAACTTGACTAGTAGCTTATGGTTTGTTGACCTCCGTCAAGGTCATAGGGTGCTAGGGGCAAAATATTATCGGGAATTTCAAGTGTTGAAATTTGCAATGAGATTGCATACCTTCTATGAGATAGTTGGATCCCGATACCCGCTGCGAGTAAGAGTTACTCCTGGGAGAGTTTTGCACATTACAATTAGCCGATCAAGTAGGTGTCTAGAAAGGTGTTAACGAGGTTACGCCTCTGGGAAAACGAGGTTTACATTAATTAGGTTCGTGCGAAAGCACGGGGGACCTCCCTCAAAGTACCGACACTGGCCTGGCCGAAAGATTGGCGAACTTGTAGTGTGTAATTAATCCCGGCTAGTCTTTCCTTTTAGGGTTTGAAGGAAGATTTGATAAAAAGCAGTGGGAGCCATCCTGATTAGATAAAATAATAACCAATCTATTCTTGCAAGAGCGCACGCTGAGTGTTTTCTTCTCTCTCTCTCCTGGTAGCGACCATATCACGCCTTAATCAAGATAATAATACGGAATATTGACCGAACCCGCTTGTTATACTGAGCTGGGGAACATTGGTCCCGCTCCAACTTATAATTGTTATAAGACAGAGCAGGAAATTGGGGATTACCAGAATTCCCGTGCCGCCCAAACGAGGAGAGTGCATGATGATGCATCATCTTCGGGTGTGTTCATTACAGAGAACTGTTTCTCAGTAACCTTTACGTCCTGGGTATGTGATACCAGATCAGGATCCCAGATATGTAATCTGTTACATAGGGCTACAGAAAGGAAGAGGACTGAGAACGGGTGATAAGTTTCATGAGGCAGAAAACGGGGCAAGTGTTTCAGCCAAGTTTGTTGGTCACTGTCACCCTGTATACCAATACATTGATTCTGAATGAATGTTATTAGATACCGAACCTGATATACAAAATCATATCTGTCTCTTTATTAGTAAAGAAACGGAAAAATTTTGTATTGTTGGATAATGTTTTGAACATTTCCTATATCAAAAGTTGATCGGTTCAGGCACGTTATCTAAAAGCGTTGATGTTCTAAATCAAAATACAGTTCTTAGTATACGGAACACACACAAGAGGAAGAGTTCAGAAATGAACGAATTCTTCTTGAGGTATTGTAGACTAGGTCATATCAATGCGACCCGACAAGCTAAGTTCCACATAGATGCATATTTAAATCTGTTTGAATTTACATCTTATAAAACTTGCCAGTCATGTCACAAAGATAAGATGACCATAGCTCAGTTTACTGAAAACAGAGAAAGAATTAGTAAACTCTTGGGATGATACATGTTGATGTATGTCAGGTCCCCTGTCTACACATACCAAGACCGGTTCTTTTTACTTCATTACATTCTCTAATAATCTCTCAAGATTCAGTCATATGTTCCTGTTGAAACATGAGTCCGAACCTTTTGAGATATTCACAGAATATAAGCTAGAAGTAGAGAACCAAAACACAGGTATAAGTATTATGTCCTTTGATGAAATCAAGGAGGAGAATACTTGGGCACGAAATTCTTGGACTTTTCTAAAGGAGAATGAGATTCTCTCTCAGCATTACTCTTCCGTATACACCATAGCACGATGGTATATCAGGGCGGAGCAATCACACCCTATATGATAAGGTGTGCTCTATGATGAGTACTACTGAGTTACCTGTTTCTTTTTGGGAGTTATGCACTTGAGAAGCTGCATACCTATTGAATAGGGTTCAAATCAAATCAGTTGCCTACCGCTCCATATGAGATATGGTATGGGAAGAGCCCATATCTTAAGCTAGTTAAGATTTGGGGTTGTCCGGCCTATGTCGAAAAGCAAAATCCGGACAAACTCGAGGCAAGGTCTGTTATGTACAACTGGAAAGGTTCCAGCTATACAAACAACAGCAGATGATTTGGTAGAACCAAAGGATTCAGTAGATTCCAACGAACCTCAGCCTCTCCGCTGATCTAGTAGGGTTCCTCACCCACCTGAGATACTTATGTTTCTCTATGACAGTGGGAGCGAGGATTGCATCATGAGATGATGACCCAACTAGCTTCGAGCAGGCCATCGAGAGTAAGACTCTGTAAGAATGGCTGGATGTTTAGCGATCTGAGATGGAATCCTTATACACCAACAAAGTATGGACTTTGGTTGCTATATCTGAAGGGTTAAATCCCCATCAGGAGCAAGTATATCTTGAGAAGATTACTTGGTGTAAATGGAAAAGTTGAGACTTTCAAAGCTAGACTTGTTAAAGTTTTTCGTCATCGACCAGGCGTGGATAATGATGAAACCTTTTCCAGTGTCTATGCTTAAGTCCATCCAGATCCTACTTACCACGGCTACATACCATGACTACGTATCTGGTTGTTGGGTGTCATGACTGCTTTTCTAAATGATATTTTGGAAGAGAGCGTCTATAAGTACACAGCCAGAGGGCTTCGTAGACAGTGGGAGCAGCGGAAACGTGTGCAAGATGCTTTATAGAATAAAGCAGGCATCGCGGAGTTGGAACATCTATTTTGATGGATTAGTCAAAGAGTTTGACATCATCAAAATGGTAGATGAACCTTGTATAAACAAAAAGGTAGTAGGGAGTATGGTGGTGATCCTCGTAGAGTACGTGGATGACATACTCTTGATAAGGAAAGAGTTTCCTATGCTACGCTCGGTCAATCTCCGCATATCACAAAGATTCTCCATATAGGATCAAAGTGATACCTACTAAATCCTGGACTTTGGATCTATGAGATAGATCTAAATGGATGTTAGGATACTCACTAGCTATAGTGAGATGGTATCAGTTGATCCTGGGGAGAATCACTGGAAGGGTTCCAGGGTGATAAAGACGACTGAATGTCAGTCACAGGCATTGTCTTTACCCTCAGTAAAGGGACGGTATGTTGGAAGAGTTCCAAGCTAGATACCGTGACACACTAGACGATAAAGGAAGGATACATCGCTACTTAAGATGCTACCAAAGAGGCTGTTTGGGTGTATATTGGTTCATAAGATGAACTATGTTCCTCCCATTGTGTGACAATGGAGTTGTGGCTTATGCCAAGGAACGCAGGTCCCATCAGTGATCCAGACATATTCTAAGGCAGTATCACCTGATCATGGAGATAGTTGATCTCCAGGGAGATCGAGGTTAGGAGAGTAGACTCAGAGGACAACACAGCGGATCCACTCACAAAGGCATGTTCCCAGAGAGAGACTTTTATGGGATGGTTGAGTATGAGATACTGCAACCACTGCTATCAGATGGCCCTAGTGCAAGTGGGAGATTGTTAGTTATATGTATGCCCTAGAGGCCATTACTATACATAGGATGTATATTGTAGTGGATGCTTGGACATATATAGGGAGGACTTTCTTGCTCGACATGATAGTATGCTATCTGGTTGCTCTTTACCTTAACGTGTACACTGATTGTCTCTCTGTTACATGTTGGTAAAGCCCTTTGGATGTGTGCTTGACTACCTGTACTATGATGCGGATCATACTAGTGGGGACATGGTAGTCCATAATTACATCCTTCAAGGTCCCTAGTCGTGGGTGTATCGAGACGGGGCATCGATATACCAGAGTAGACTAGCGTGTACCTTCTCGACCCATACAGATGGGCGATGGATGATCCCATATCCATCGGTGTTTGACATCAGAGATGATATACGGGTGCTCAGTAGAGACTGGGTACACTGGACGGACTCGCCGAGAACTCCCAGATGGTATTATACCTCACGTCAGATGGCAGTTCTCTGGTGACACTGGTACAGAGTAGTCTGTTGACCCGAGATCGTCATAGAGTCTTGTGTGGTTCCTACTGTGCTTTGATTTCCATCTTACCACGTCCAAGAGGGCGTGCAAAACGGTGGTTTTTGGGTACAGTCCCGAATCACATGGAGGCAATGAGCGATAGGAGGGGATTCGTCTCTCCCGGTAAAGGGAGTTGATGTTGCGCTGTGTTCGATTGGCTATAACAGGAAATCCCTGGCCAGGGTTGCTGAGATTTACTGGTAAGTGTTACCAGTAGTTTCTCGAATTGTTATAGACCTCATATCAACACGACTTATCGAGCTATTGGGGTCTGACGTTTACCACCCCTAGGCGAGATATGCGACATATCAGACGATCAGACCGGACTGTACGGTAGTGTTACTGGTTGGATTCACTGGAGTGTGAGCGGGCTTGCTCGTCGATCTTCAGATCGCTCAATACCCGGGTGGCCGTTACGTTTAGCAGACCGCTTGCGGCTTGTGGGTGTTTGATATGATCATCACCTGCTGCCGGCGTATTGACGAGTCTTTAGAGTCCTACACAGAGGTTTCTTGGCTCAAGCGAAACGAAATAGGAGCGCATATGAGATATGTGCGGGACCGAGAATAATGCGTGTATGTGATACCGTATTCTATTCTCGCGATGAATGTATCGAATGGTTGTATGCGATATAACCTAGTTATCGAATCAAGGATTGATTCGATAAGCCGACACATTTGATACTAGTCGGTTATATGTGATATGACCGGATCGTTAAATCAAGTGTTGATTTAATGATTTAATGTATAATTATATATTTGATATATTACTTTGCATTAACTAGTATTGGTTCACTTTAAATGGATATTCTCACTCGGGTGTGCACATTGTATATGTGATATACTTTAGTACACAAGTTTGTATCATGTTTGATGATACATGTTAACTTGGATTTGTGTGAAGATTAAACCATGGTTGTGAGAGTGGTTGGGGTTTTGTTTATTCTCCCATTATTTATTTATTCATTTATTTGTTTATTCTTTTGGAAAAGATAAAGAGAAAAGAATGGTGGCTAATTTTGTTTCATGTTGAAGCTTCTTGAAGCTTTGATCAAGTCAACCATTCTTATCTCATCCTTAACCCTAACCATTCCCACTAACCCTAGTTTAATCTCTACACTTGACCATGGTTTAGATTATGATAAGTTTTCATTTTTCTTTTCATTTTAAAATAACTTATCATAACAATTAGCTTCTTCTTCTTCCTTTCTTCACTTGAAGAAAGCAAGCTCCATCAATGGTGATTGATGGAAATGAGTGAGAAATCCAATTCTAAAGTCTACCCACTTCCTATTTCTTCATCCTCTACCTCTTGCCAAGTAGTAGAGTGTGTTTTCTTCACAAGTTTCATCACTTGGTGAAGTTGGAGCTTGATCTAGCGATGCCTCGACGTAGATCATCTTCGGCACGAAGCCGACGACCTTGCCCGCTCTTTCTCCGATGAAGCCGACGCTAGAGCCTGGGACTTGCATTTGGACAACGGAGAGGACTTCATCACGGAGCCGTGGAGGTGGAGGACCGGATCTACAAAGGTTGTATTTCCGAACTCTTAGTTAAGTGTTAACTAGTTTGCTTTTCGCCTAGACATCTAGCCAACGATCCGTATTCTAGGGTTTCTCGGCACCGTATTTTTTGAAATTGGCATGGTTGATGCCTTGTGAGACCTCTTGAGAGTGCCTAGGAACCCTACATGTTGTATATAAGATTCGGCATGTAATAACATTTGTTCAGAATCAATGTATTTAGCTCTTGGTAATACAAGGTGATATTCGCCAACTGCTTTGGCTGCAACACTTGCACCATTCCCAACTCTAGATAATGAACACATTTTCTTAGTTGTCTACCTTTTTTTAGCCCATGTAATATCTTACATATATGGGATCCTGTTCTGGTATCTCATACCCAGGACGTAGACTGTACTCAGAAACAGTTCTCGGTAACAAACACACCCGAAGAATATGCATCAACATGCTCATTCCTCGATTGGGTCACGTAGGAATCCGGATATTCCCTTATTTCCTGCTCGGACTTATAACAATTATAAGATAGAGCGGAACCAACGTTCCCCAGCTCAGTATAATAAGCAGGTTCGGTCAATACATCCATATTATTATCTTGATTATGGCATGTCACGGTCGCTACCAGGAGAGAGAGAGAGAGAAGAAAACACTCAGTGTATGCTCTTGCAAGATCAGATTGGTTATTAATTTATCTAATCAGGATAGCTCCCACTGTTTTTATCAAATCTTCCTTCAAACCCTAAAAGGCAAGACTAGCCGGGATTAATTACACCCTACAAGTTCGCCAATCTTTTGGTCAGGCAAGTGTCGGTACTTTGAGGGAGGTTCCCCATGCTTTCGCACGGACCTAATTATAATAAATCTCATTTTTCCAGGAGCGTAACCCCGTTAACACCTTTCTAGACACCTACTTGATCGGCTAATTGTAATGTGTAAAACTCTCCGAGAAGTAACTCTTACTCGCAGTAGGTATCGGGATCCAATTATCTCATAGAAGGTATGCAATCTCATTGCAAATTTCAACACTTGAAATTCCTGATATGGTTTTTACCTCTAGTGACCTATGATCTTAACTATGGTCAACAAATCATAAGCACTAGTCAAGTTCTACCCATCATTTCGTGATTAATTAGACCCACCCACATGACCCTTAACTATGGTCAACAAAGTCACATGACTATCCTAATTAATCGCATCATATGTTGTGTAGGAAGACATCGCTTAGGTACTGTACAATACGCCTTAACTATGGTCAACAAACGTAGCACGAATACTAAGTACTCTACTTCCTAAAATGACGGAGGGTCTGCGGATGGTTTTTATGAAAACCTTTAACGCTTTGAACTTGATCTCATTGTAGAATTGAGTGATTTTGAAAGGGAGTGTTTTTTAGGCTTTTACTAGTTTCTCTAAAGAGGTCACTCCCGGTAAAGGGATCTCGGCTCTTTCCTCATCGAATGAGGTGCTAGATATCCATCAAGGAATATTACTATGCAAAGCATGAACTAAAAAAGCAATCAAAAACAAAACCGAGTGGGTTGTAGCATCTGCCAGTTTCGCTAAAGAGGTCACTCCCGGTTAAGGGATCTCGGCTCTTTCCTTATCGAATAAGGTGCTGGATATTCTACAAGGAATACCACTATGCAAAGCAAGAACTAGAGCTACCCTCTTTGAAAATTTGATTCCACGACATCTATAGGTTTCTTACTTTTCATTAATCTCATTAATGAATTCCCATCATTTATGCTTCCTAAGCATCATAAAAGAAACGAAAATAAAACGTACGCTTATGCCATCCGCATTCGCCACAGTGTCCCGTTATGCACCGTTATGTTACTTAACTAACGGCATAGAGGGACAAGAGTAGCGCGGGTGTAAAATATAAACAACGTTTATTATATATCATATATATAATAATAAAGTATTCGTCTCACGCATATAAAGTGATCACATCACAGAATATCAGCAGCAGAAGTCCACATATGAAATATTGGATATACTAGGAATTCCGTGTTTTAAATTAAGCCAGTAAAAAACACGGATTCCACGGTCGTGTTGAATAGGCAAACCCACATCCTTAGACCCCTACGAGAGCGGCAAGCAACCCTACCAATTCTAGAATTAGGTGACCCGGTCTCGACTCCTCGAGATGGTCTCCCACTGGACTCTAAAACCCGGTTACTTGTGCTCCCCACCTTGGGTCTATCCTAATGTGGAAAAGTAAATAATATACATCAATGGTGGCATCATCCACAACCCGGAAGTGTCCCAATAAAAGAATATTATATATAAGTTTTTACATGAATGAAAATGAAAAACACTCATCTCACGCAAAAAACCCCGACTATTCAAAACACGACGATCCAATATAACATATCCCAGCAACACATAACATCTCATGTCATCAATATAAGTAAATATGTGTATCCTAATTGTCGTTGACATATAGCAACGAAACCAACGATACACCGCATATTGCACTTACGGTCGCAGAAAAGAAAGTGTCAAACTACAACATTTGGAATTGACGCATCCCTTAGACATCATACACCCGGAATATCACATACTTCAGATTTCATGCCTAATATTGTAAATCTTACATTTGGATCTCATCCATGAAAACACCTTTTCAAAAGAAATCGGGTAATTCAACAAGATTCTCGATTCCTATCGAAACCGAAATGTTAAATTTACAAGCAACTAATCAATTTTCACAAAACTAATTATTGCAGATTCCAAATATTGTATCACATTTCACAGATAACTAGACGATATTAAACATTCCGATAGAATCAACAAACACCCAAAATTTCACAGAGAGCTCAACACTTGAGCACAGTTTAAAAGTACCCAGAACATGCCACAGCGCCTATGGACCAACCGTAGAAGGGCCAACCCTTGCCTCACCTATGGTGCCGCTGAACTACCGCAAACCCTAGGGTTTGGCGGCGGTTCCGGCGATCATAAAATCAATTTAGGGTTTCGTTCTTCTAGAGGGTCCAAAAACTTACCTGGATGATTTTCTGAAGATTTTAAACTTGGAAAAATCCAACTTTTGGAAAATTTCCAGCGAGGGAGAAAAATGGGTATATGATATTCGTTCGAACTTTTAACGTCGTCAAGATTTCCCGAAATGATATTAGAATTACAACTACGAAGCATTTTGAATTGCTTTTACATAAAGATAACATCACATGCAATCTTAGTAAAAACAAGCAATACCTGAAACCCCAAAACCCGGAGACTGGAACACTACAAAAAATTCAACCCAGAACAAGCCTCCAGAACCGGCCAGGCCGGTCAAATATTTCATATCGCCGGGTCATATCCAGCGAAGGGGGTTCAATTTTCTGTGGTGTTCATATTACATCATATGTAACATTCTGCAATTGCTTTAAGAAATTTTAGACACTCTGAAAATTTCAACAAAAACTAGGTTTTTTGTTTCGATGTTTCGGAGTTGTTTCGGTTTCGTAATTCTACAAACATCGTATAATTCTCTAGAATGGCTCTGATACCATTGTAGGGTTCCGCAGCACCACCATTGGGTTCCGGGAGGAATCGACCATGCCTTATTTTAAAACTTTGGCACGCTAAAGAACCCTAACGTAGAATCTTAACTAGGGAATTAGACGAACCATGCATGTAAATATCTTTACATCTAAGTGAACAAGGAATACAACCTTTGTAGACCGGTGCTTCACTTCAATGGCTCCGTGTAGTAGTCCATTCGCTCCAAGTAGTGAACTTCCGGACTCTAGAAAGTCTCCACAAGATGAAAGGAACTAACTTACTTGAAGTCTTCGAGGCCGAAGATGATCTACGTCGAGAAGACACCATCTCAAGCTATCTCCTCACTAATTTAGAATTGGTGAAGGAAACAACCTAAACTAAATGGCTAGTCTAGTGTAGGTTGATGAAGTTGGAATTTTGCTCACTTTAGAAATATTTTTCTCACTAATTTTCTTCACCTCCCAAAAACTAGTGAGCTTTTGGAGATGAAGAAGAAGATGAAGTGGAGAATGGAATGAATGAATCCATGAGTGAGAATAGCAACCATGGGTGAGATAATATCTCATACTAACTCATGTAGAGACTTAACCATGGCTTAAGGTAAAGGTTGGGTTAATAAATATCTTAAGTAAAACAAAATTAGTGGACTAAGTCAATAGTTCTACAAGTTTCCACTAAGCTCTAACAATGTGACTAATTTCCAACTAATTAGTGATTTACTTTAAATAAATAAACCCCATATTATCATAAGCATGGTATGAATCTCATACACCCATGTAGCATGTAGCAACTAGCATGACACAATTATATATATCACATATATATTAAGTGCACACAAGTGAGAAAAAGAAATCCTTAAGTGGGCTAATATTAGATAATGTAAATTAATATATCAAATATATATAATGATACATTAAATTATTAAATCAACACTTGATTTAACAATCCGATTATATCACATACAACCGACTAATATTATTTGTATCAACTTATCGAATCAACACTTGATTCGATTACTGGCTATATCACATATAACCGACTGATATCACATATCGTGAGAATAGAATACAATATCACATACGCGTATTAATCTCGGTGCCGCACATATCACATATGTGCTCCTACTTCATTTTTCCTGAGCCAGGAAACCTCTGTGTAGGTCTCAAAAGACTCATCAATACGCCGGCAGTAGGTGATGATCATATCTGTCACCTATAAGCCGTCAGCGGTACTAGCAGGACGTAAAGCTACCCTGGTATTGAGCGATCAGAAAATCAACAAGCAAGCCTGCTCATACTCCTGCGAATCCAATAAGTAACACTACCGTACAGTCCGGTCTCTTCGTATGATATGTCGCATATCCATCCTAGGGGTAGAAAACGTCAGACCCCAATAGCTTGATAAATCATGCCGTTGTGAGGCCCATAACGGTTCGAGAAACTACTGATAACACTTAGCAGTAAATCTCAGCAACCGTGGCCAGGGATTTCCTGTTATGGCCAATCGAGCATAGCGCAACATCAACCCCCAATACCGGGAGAGACGAAATCCCCTCCTATCGCCCATTGCCTCCATGTGACTCGGGATTGTACCTAAAAACCACTGTTTTGCACGATCTCTTGAACGTGGTATGGTGGAAATCAAAGCACAATAGGAATCACACAAAACTCTATGACGATCTCGGGTCTACAGACTAACCTGTACCGGTGTCACCAGAGAACTGCCATCTGACGTGAGGTATAATACCATCTAGGAGTTCTTGGCAAGTCCTGTTTAGTGTACCCAGTCTCCATTGAGCACCCGTATACCATCCTTGATGTCAAACACCAATGGATGTGGGATCATCCATCGCCCATCATATGGGTCAAGAAGCTTATACGCTAGTCTACTCTGGAATATCGATGCCCCTTCTCGATACTCCCACGACTAGGAAGAACTGAAGGATGTACTTACCGACTACCATTACCCCACTAGTATGATCTGCATCATAATCCTGGTAGTCAAGAACTCATCCTACGGGATTTATCAACATGACACAGAGAGACAATCAGTGTACATGTTAAGATAAAGAGCAACCAGATAGCATACTATCAAATCGACCAAGAAAGTCCTCCCTATATATGTCCAAGCTGTTAGTTATACGTATGCCCTAGAGGCCATTACTGTACATACGATGTATGTTGTAGTGGATGCTTTGACATATATAGGGAGGACTTTATTGCTCGACATGATGTATGCTATATGGTTGCTCTTTAACATGTACACTTATTGTCTCTCTATTACATGTTGATAAAGCCCTTAGGATGAGTACTTGACTACTAGGATTATGATGCAAATCATACTAGTGGGGTAGAGGTAATCGGCAAGTACAACCTTAGATTTTTCCTAGTCGTGGGAGTATCGAGACAGGGCATAGATATTCCAGAGTAGACTAGCGTATACGCTTCTCGACCCATATGATAGGCGATGGATGATCCCATATCCATTGGTGTTTGACATCAGATATGGTCTACAAGTGCTCAGTGGAGACTGGGTACACTGAACGGACTCGCCGAGAACTCCTAGATGGTATTATACCAATCGTCAGATAGCAGTTCTCTGGTGACACTGGTACAGGTTAGTCTGTAGACCCGAGATCGTCATAGAGTCTTGTGTGATTCCCACTGTGCTTTGATTTCCACCTTACCACGTTAAAGAGATCTTGCAAAACGGTGGTTTTTGGGTACAGTCCCGAGTCACATGGAGGCAATGAGCGATAGGAGGGGATTTCGTCTCTCCCGGTATTGATGGTTGATGTTGCGCTATGCTAGATTGGCCATAACAGGAAATCCCTGGGCAGGGTTGCTGAGATCTACTGGTAAATGTTATCAGTATTTTCTCGAACCGTTATGGACCTTGCATCGGCGTTACTTATCAGGCTATTGGGGTCTGACGTTATACCACCCCAAGGTTGTGATATGCGACATATCTGACGAAGAGACCGGACTGTACGGTAGTGTTACTTATTGGATTCGCAAAAGTATGAGCAGGCTTACTTGTTGATCTTATGATCGCTCAATACTCGGGTGGCCGTTACGTTTAACAGACCACTTGCGGCTTGTGGGTGACTGATATGATCACCACCTACTGTCGGCATATTGACGAGTCTTTAGAGTCCTAAACAGAGGTTTTCTGGCTCAAGAGAAACGAACTAGGAGCACATATGTGATATGTGCAGGACCGAGATTAATGCGCGTATGTGATACCGCATTCTATTCTCGCGATATGTGATATCGGTCGGTTATATGTGATATAGCTGGGTTATCGGATCAAGTGTTGATCGATAAGTTGTTACATGAGATATTAGTCGGTTATATGTGATATAGCCGGATTGTTAAATCATGTGTTGATTTAATAATTTAATGTATAATTATATATTTGATATATTGAATTACATTAACTAATATTTTCTCACTAAGTATTTCTTTTTCTCATTTGTGCTTTGGTATATATGTGATATATATTAATGTACATTTTTGTGTCATACTTGATGCCACATGCTTCATTGGTGTATGAGACTCACACCATGATTGATATAATGAAGGGTTTTATTTATTTAATGTTAGTAGATGGAAATTGGTTTAATGGTTGAAGCTTGGAGAAGCTTGTGGAACCATTGACTAAGTCCACTAATTTGTTTTACTTAAGATATTTATTAACCTAACCATTATCCTTAGCCATAGTTTAGTCTCTACATGAGTTAGTATATGATACAAACTCACCCATGGTTGCTATTCTCACCTCATGAGTTTCATTCTCATCTCCACTTCATCTTCTTCTTCCTCATGAGAAAGCTTTCTAGCTTTTCAAATGGTGAAGAAATATTGTGAGAAAAATAAATCTAAAGTGAGAAAAATTCCTACTTCATCATCCTCTACTATACTAGCCATTTTGTTTAGGGTGTTTGATTTACTAAACCCTAATTTAGTGAAGAGGTAGCTTGAGATAGTGTCTCCTCGACGTAGATCATCTTCGGCCTCGATGATTTCAAGCAAGCTTGTTCTGTTCATCTTATGGAGCCTTTCTAGAGTCCGGGAGTTCACTACTTGAAGCGAAGGGACTACTAAACGGAGCTATTGAAGTGAAGGACCGGTCTACAAACGTTGTATTTCTTGTTCACTTTGTATGTAAAGTTGTTTGCATGCTTGATTCGTCTAAATCTCTAGTTAAGATTCTTGGTTAGGGTTATGTAGCATGCCAAATTTTTGAAAATGGCATGGACGATGCCTCCCGAAATCTTGTTATCATGCTGAACAATCCTACAGTGGTACCAGAGCCAAGCTAGAGAATTAGACGATATTTGTTAGATTATGAAACCGAAACTACTCCGAAACTTGAAACAATGAAATCTAGTTTCTGTCGATTTTTAAATGGCCTCTAAAATTTTTTTAAGCAACTGCAGAATGTTGTATGTGATATAACATGAACACCACAGAAATTTGAAGCAAGACGGTCGGATCTTGGCCGGCCACATGAGTGAAAAATCCGAGCACACCGGTTCTTTGGTGGGATTCTGGCTTCAAATTTTTATGGTGTTCCAGTCTCTGGGTTTTGGTGTTTCAGGTGTTGCTTGTTTTTTCTAAGATTGCATGTGATGTGGTCTTACTGTATTGGCAATTCAGAGTGTTTCGTATTCATAATTTTAACATTGTATTGGGTTATTTAGACGACGTTAAAAAGTTCGAACGGATATCAATAACCCAATTTTTCTTTCGCTGGAAATTTTCCAAGAGTTGGATATTTATAAGTTTAAGATCTTCAGAAAATCATGCAGGTGATTCCATCGACCCTCTAGAAGAACGAAACCCTAACTCGATTCCGTGACTGTCGGAACCGCCACCAAACCCTAGGGTTTGTGGTAGTTCCGCGGAGCCATATGTGAGGCAAGGGTTGACCCTTCTACGGTTGGTCTATAGGTGCTGTGGCATGTTCTGGGTACTTTTTGAACTCCGCTCAAGTGTTGAGCTCTTTGGGAAATTTTGGGTGTTTGTTTATTCGATCGAAAAGTTTAACATCGTTTAGCTATCTGTGACTGTGATACAATATTTGGAATCCATAATAATTAGTTATGTGATAATTTGTTTGAATTTTATAAATCTAGCAATTTAGTCTCATTTGATCGGTTGCCACAGAATTTTGATGTGGATCAAAAATCCGTCGCAATTACGTAGCGTACGCGAATATTCACCGGGTAACCTTACTAGATAGCTACGCCCCATAGCCATGACTAAGTGACTGTAGGAGAACCCCGTTTCCAAAAGCATCCGTTCGGGTGATCGCGGCCATGGTGTTCCGCCTAAGTGCACTTTGTCGATGGCATCGGGAGGTGCGGCCGTCTACTAATGTTTCTGACGAGTATTCGATCAGGTTGTCGGGAATCTTGTTAAATTACCCGACTTGTTATTGGAAAGTGTTTTCAATATCGAGACTAAAATACGGGGTTTATAATTGTTAGGCATGTGATGTCTAAGGAATTCATTTGGTTAGGCATGAAATCCAAAGTATGTGATACATTGGGTTTATGTTGTCTAGGGTGGTTGCGGATTCCAATTGTTGTAGTTTTTCACTTTCTTTTCTGCGACCGGAAGTGTAATATATGGTGTATTGCCGGTTTCGTTGCTATAAGTCAACGACAATTAGGATACGCATATTTATATATGTTGATGACATGTGATGTTATGTGTTGTTGTGATATGTTATATTGGATCGTCGTGATTGAATAGCCGGGAGGTTTTATGTGAGATGAGAGTTTTTCATTTTCTTTCATGTAAAAGCTTGTATGTAATATTCTTTTATTGGGGCACTTCCGGGTTGAGGATGATGTCACCATTGATGTATATTATTTCTTTTCCACATTAGGATAGACCCATGGTGGGGAGCACAAGTAACCGGGTTCTAGGGTCCAGTGGGAGACCATCCCGAGGAGTCGAGACCGTGTCTCCTAACTCTAGAATTGGTTGGGTTTCTTGATGCTCTCGTAGGGCTCTAGGGATGTGGGTTTGGCTATTCATCGCGATCGTGGAATCCGTGTTTTATACTGGCTTAATTTAAAACACGGAATTCCTAGTATATCCAATATCTCATATGTGTTCTTCTGCTGCTGATATTCTGTGATGTGATCACTTGATACGTTAAGACGAATACTTATATTATATATATATATGATATATAATAAATATTGCTGCTTACGTTTCTTCTGTGATGCTTAGGAAGCATAATTTGATGGGACTTCATTAATGAGATTATTGAAATAAAAGAAACCTAAAGATGTTGCAGAATCTTGTTTTAAAAACTGTTAGCTCTAGTTCTTACTTTGCATAGCGGTATTCCTTGTAGAATATCCAGCACCTTATTCGATAAGGAAAGAGCCGAGATCCCTTCACCGGGAGTGACCACTTTAGCGAAACTGGCAGATGCTATAACCCATTCGGTTTTGTCTTTTGATTGCTTTTTTAGGTCATGCTTTGCATAGTGGTATTTGTGAAATATCCAGCACCTCATTCGATGAGGAAAGAGCCGAGATCCCTTCACTGGGAGTGACCTCTTTAGCAAAACTAGTAAAAGCCTCAAAAACACTCCTTTTAAAATTCACTCGATTCTACAACGATATCAAGTTCATTACACAAAGGGTTTTCTACAAAACCTGTCGTAGCCCTCCGTCATTTTAGATAAGTAGTATTTAGTATTCGTGCTGCGTTTATTGACCTAGTCAAGGCGTAGTATGCGGTAGCTGATTAGTGCTTATCTGCTAGCGTATGATGCGATTGGATTAGGGTAGTCGTGCGACCTTGTTGACCTTGTCAAGGGTCGTACGGGTGGGTTTAATTCAATCTGGAAATGACGGATTGAACTTGACTTGCGGTCTATGGTTTGTTGACCTTGTTAAGGTCATAGATCACTTGGGGCAAAAATATTATCGGGAATTTCAAGTGTGGAAATTTACAATGAAATTGCATACCTTCTATGAGATAGTTGGATCCCGATGCCCACTGCGAGTAAGAGTTACTCCTGGGAGAGTTTTGCACATTACAATTAGCTGATCAAGTAGGTGTCTAGAAAGGTGTTAACGGGGTTACGCCCCTAGGAAAAAGAGGTTTATTTTAATTAGGTTGGTGCGATAGCACAGGGAACCTCCCTCAAAGTACCGACACTGGCCTGGCGGAAAGATTGGCGAACTTGTAGGATGTAATTAATCCCGGCTAGTCTTACCTTTTAGGGTTTGAAGGAAGATTTGATAAAAAACAGTGGGAGCCATCCTGATTAGATAAAATAATAACCAAATATGATCTTGCAAGAGCATACGCCGAGTTTTTTCTTCTCTCTCTCTCTCTCTCCTGGTAGCGACCATGTCACGCCTTAATCAAGATAATAATATGGATGCATTGACTGAACCTGCTTTTTATACTGAGCTGGGGAACGTTGGGTCCACTCTATCTTATAACTATTATAAGTTCGAGCAGGAAATAGGGGAATACTTGGATTCCCATGCCACCCAAAATGAGGAATAAGCATGATGATGTATCATCTTTGGGTGTGTTCATTACAGAGAACTGTTTCTCAGTATCCTCTACGTCCTAAGTATGAGATACCGGATTAGGATCCCACATATGTAATCTGTTACATGGACTGCAGAAAGGTAGAGAACTGAGACTGGATGATATGTCTCTAAGTGTTAGAGAATGGTGCAATTGTTTCAGCCAAATCAGTTGGCAGATATGACCTTGTACTACCAAATGGTAAATACATTGATTCTGAACAAATGTTATTAGATAACGAACCTAATATACAACATTACATCAGATTCTTTATTAAGTTAAAGAAGGATATAATTTTATATTGGAGGATAATGTTGTGAACATTTTCCTGAATCAAGAGTTGATTGGATTAGGCACATTATGTAATGGCATATATGCTCTAAATCAAACAACAGTTTAAAGTATATAGAACACACACAAGAGGAGTAGTTCAGAAATAAACTAATCCTTCTTGTGGCATTATAGACTAGGTCATATCAATGCGACACGACCAGCTAAGTTACATAAGGATGAATATGAGAATCTGTTCGAATTTTCATCTTATGATACTTGTCGGTCTTGTCATAAAGGTAAAGTGACCAACACTCCGTTTACTTGAAACAGAGAAAGAGTTAATGAACTCTTGGGACGGATACATGATGATGTATACGGTCCTATGTCTACAAATGCCAAGGTTGGTTCTTCGTACTTCATTATATTCAATGATCTTCTCTCAGGATTCGGACATATGTTCTTGTTGAAACACAAGTCTGAAACTTTTGAGAAATTCAAGGATTTAAGCTTGAAGTTAAGAACCAGATGGGTAGAAATATTAAGTCCTTCGATGTGATCGAGGAGGAGAAGACTTTCGCATGGAGTTCCTGGAGTTTCTAAAAGGAGAATGTGATTCTCTCTCATCTTACTCCTTCGTATACACCACAGCACAACGGTGTATCGGGGCGGAGGTTTCGCTTCCTATGAGATATGGTGCGCTCTATGATGAGTACTGCTGAGTTACCTGATTCCTTTTGAGAGTTATGCACTTGAGAAGCTGCATACCTATTGAATGGGATTCCATCCAAATCAATGACTACCACTCCATATGAGATATAGAATGGGAAGAGACCATGTCTTAAACGAGTTAAGATATGGGTTGTCCGGCCTATGTAGAAAAACAAAATCCGGACAAGCTCAAGGCAAGGTCAGTTCTGTTAGTTTGTTGGATATCCCAAACCTTTGCGAGGGAATATCTTCTACCACACTGAGGTGCCAAAGGTGTTTTGTTTCTCAGCATGCCACCTTTTTAGAAAAAGAATTTCTTATGAAGAAATTAGTGGTCATGAGGTAGAACTGGAAGGAGTTCCAGCTAGATAAACTAACAGCTGAAGATTTGGTGAAACCAAAGGATTCAATAGTCTCCAACGAGCCTCAGCCTCTTCATGAATCTAGTAGGGTTCTTCATCCACCTGAGAGATACTATGCTTTCCTCGGTGACGGTGGGAGCGAGGATTGCATCATGGTAGATAATGACCCAACCAAGTTCAGGCAGTCCATCATGAGTGGAGACTCTGTGCAAATGGCTGGATGCTATGTGATCAAAGATGGAATCCAATTACACCAACAAAGTATGACTATGGTTATTGCACCTAAAGGGGTAAAACCCATCGGGAGCAAGAGGATCTTGAGAAGATTCTTGGTGTAGATGGAAAAGTTGAGTCTTTCAAAGCTATGCTTAAGTCTATCAGGATTAAAGCAAGCATCGCGGAGTTGGAACATCTGTTTTGATGTGGCACTCAAAGAGTTTGACTTCATCAAAATGGTAAATGAACCTTGTATATACAAGAAGGTTGTAGAGTGTGATATTGTACGTACATTACATACTCTTGATAGGAAATGGTTTCCTATGCTACACTCGGTCAAGCTCCTCTTATCATGAGGATTCTCCATGGAAGATCTGGAAGATACCTACTACATCTTGTGGATTATGATATATGGTGATAGATCTAAGTGGATGTTGGGAGTGTCCGAAATCCAGGTACATTAACACCATACTAAAGAGGTTTAGTATGGAGGATTCTAAGCGTGGTGGTTCGCCCACTTACTCATGAATCACTCTCTCCAAAAAGATGTCTCCCGAGACTAATTTGGAAAGAGCTCGCGTACAAGAGATACCCTATGCTTCGGTAGTAAGCTCTATCATAAATGCAATGTTATGTACCAGACCAGATGTAGCCGACTCACTAGGAATAGTGATCAGGAATCAATCGGATCTAGGGAGAATCACTGGACAGCTGTGGAGGACATTCTTAAGTATTTGAGAAGCAATAAAAGAATGTTCTTGGTTCAAGCTTCCAGAGTGACAAGGACGACTGAAAATTAGGCATAGGCATTGTCTTTACCCTCAGTGGAGGGACGGTATGTTAGAAGAGTTCCAAGCTAGATACCATGGCATACTAGACGATAAAGGCTAGATACATCGCTACCAACGATGCTACCAAAGAGGTTGTCTGGATATTTCTTGTTCATGAGATGAACAGGGTTCTAACCATTGAGCGTCCAATAACTGTTATTGTGACAACAATGGAGTTGTGGCTTTGGCCTAGGAACGCCGGTCCCATCAGCGTTCCAGACATATTCTGAGGACAATATCACCTGATCCGGGAGATGGTTGATCTCCAAGGGATCGAGGTTAGGAGAGTAGACACGAAGGATAACACAGCGGATCCACTCACAAATGCCTTACCCTAGAGAGTCTTCTATAGGACGTTGAGTATGAGATACTACAACAAATAGCCTTAGTGCAAGTGGGAGATTGTTAGTTATATGTATGCCATATAGGCCATTACTGTACATACGACGTATATTGTAGTGGATGCTTAGACATATATAGGGAGGACTTTCTTGCTCGACATGATAGTATGCTATCTAGTTGCTCTTTATCTTAACATGTACACTTATTGTCTCTCTATTACATGTTGATAAAGCCCTTAGGATGAGTACTTGACTACCAGGATTATGATGCAGATCATACTAGTGGGGCAGAGGTAGTCGGCAAGTAAATCCTTAGATTGTTCCTAGTCGTGGGAGTATCGAGACAGAGCATCGATATTCCAGCGTAGACTAGCGTATACACTTCTCGACCCATATGATAGGCGATGAATTATCCCATATCCATTGGTGTTTGATATCAGAGATGGTATACAGGTGCTCAGTGGAGACTGGGTACACTGAACGGACTCGCCGAAAACTCCTAGATGGTATTATACCTATCGTCAGATAGAAGTTCTCTGGTGACACTTGTACATGTTAGTCTATTGACCCGAGATCGTCATAGAGTCTTGTGTGATCCCCACTGTACTTTGATTTCCACCTTACCACGTTCAAGAGATCATGAAAAACAATGGATTTTGGGTACAGTCCCGAGTCGCATGGAGGCAATGAGCGATAGGAGGGGATTTCGTCTCTCCCAGTATTTGGGGTTGATGTTGTGTTATGCTTGATTGGCCATAACAGGAAATCTCTGGCCAGGGTAGCTGAGATCTACTGGTAAGTGTTATTAGTAGTTTCTCGAACCGTTATGGACCTTGCATCGGCATGACTTTTCAGGCTATTGGGGTCTGACATTATACCACCCCCAGGCTGTGATATGCGACATATCTGATGAAGAGACCGGACTATACGGTAGTGTTACTGATTGGATTCGCAGGAGTATAAGCAGGCTTGCTTGTTGATCTTCTGATCGCTCAATACCCGGGTGGCCGTTACGTTTAGCAAACCGCTTGCGGCTTATGGGTGACTGATATGATCACCACCAACTGCCGGTGTATTGACGAGTCTTTAGAGTCCTACACAGAGGTTTCCTGCCTTAAGCGAAATGAAGTAGGAGCACATATGTGATATGTGCTGGACCGAGATTAATGCGCGTATGTGATACCGCATTCTATTCTCGCGATATGTGGTATCGGTCGGTTATATGTGATATAGCCGGGTTATCGGATCAAGTGTTGATTCGATAAGTTGTTACATGAGATATTAATCGGTTATATGTGATATAGCCGGATTGTTAAATCAAGTGTTGATTTAATAATTTAATGTATAATTATATATTTCATATATTGAATTACATTAACTAATATTTGCTCACTAAATATTTCTTTTTCTCACTTGTGCTTTGGTATATATGTGATATATATTAATGTACATTTTTGGTGTCATGCTTGATACCCCATGATTCATGGGTGTATGAGACTCACACCATACTTGATATAATGATGGGTTTTATTTATTTAAAGTTAATCAAAATTAGATGCAAATTGGTTTAATGGTTGAAACTTGGAGAAGCTTGTGGAACCATTGACTAAGTCCACTAATTTGTTTTACTTAAGATATTTATTAACCTAACAATTATCCTTAGCCATAGTTTAGTCTCTACATGAGTTAGTATATGATACAAACTCACCCATGGTTGCTATTCTCACCTCATGAGTTTCATTCTCATATCTACTTCATCTTCTTCTTCCTTATGAGGAAGCTTTCTAGCTTTTCAAATTGTGAAGAAATATTATGAGAAAAATAAATCTAAAGTGAGCAAAATTCCTACTTCATCATCCTCTACTATACTGGCCATTTAGTTTAGCGTGTTTTCTTCACTAATCTCTAATTTAGTGAAGAGGTAGCTTGAGTTAGTATCTTCTCGACGTAGATCATCTTCGGCTTTGAAGATTTCAAGCAAGATTGTTCTGTTCATCTTATAGAGCCTTTCTAGAGTCCGGGAGTTCACTACTTGGAGCGAATGGACTACTACACGGAGCTATTGAAGTGATGAACCGGTCTACAAAGGTTGTATTCCTTATTCACTTTGTATGTACAGTTGTTTGCATGCTTGATTCATCTAAATCTCTAGTTAAGATTCTTAGTTAGGGTTATGTAGCATAGCAAATTTTTGAAAATGGCATGGACGATGCCTCCTGAAACCTTGCTGTCGTGCTGAACAATCCTACACAAGCATCCACTATAATATACATCATAAGTACAATAATGGGCTCTAGGGCATACATACAACTAACAATTACATGACAAGCGGGCAAATTTACGCGCTTAGAATATTCCATACTAAACCTCTTTAGTACGGTGTCAATGTACCTCGACTGTAAAAGTCCCAACATTCTTTTAGATCTGTCACGATAGATCTTAATCCCCAGAATGTACGAGGCATCATTCGGGTCTTTCATAAAGAACTTCTGTGACAAGAATAGCTTGGCCGATTGTAGCATAGGAATGTCATTTCCGATTAGGAGAATGTCATCAACGTATAAAACGAGGAATACCTGGGTTCTCCCTACAATCTTCTTATAAATACAAGTTTCATCTACATTTTTTATAAAGTCAAATTATCTGACCGTCTCATCAAACCAGATGTTCCAACTCCGCGATTCTTGCTTTTATCCATAAATGGATTTAAGCAACTTGCACACCTTTCCACCGCTCCCCCTGTCTATGAAGCCCTCTGGTTGATCCATGAAAACACACTCTTCTAAACTTCCATTTAGAAAGGCGATTTTAACATCCATCTGCCAGATCTCATAGTCATGGAAGGCAGGAATGGCAAGTAGGATCCGAATGGATTTAAGCATAGCCACCGGTGAAAAAGTTTTGTCATAGTCAAATCCTGGTCTTTGAGGAAAACCTTTAGCAACAAGTCTAGCTTTATAGGTTTCTACCTGACCATCTACACCAATCTTCTTTTTGAAAATCCATTTGCTTCCTACGGGTTTTACCCCAGTAGGAGCAAAATCCAAATTCCAAACTTTGTTTGTGTACATGGATTCCATCTCGGATCGCATAGCATCCAGCCACTTCACCGAGTCTTTACTCGTGATAGCTTGCTGAAAACTAGTCGGCTCATCATCGTCGATGATGCAATCCTCTCGATCATCGTCTACAAGAAAACTGTAGTATCTCTCGAGCGAATGGGATTGCCTACTAGATCAGCGGAGTGGCATGGGTACGTCCTGTTCCATTGAAATCTCAGGTTCTACCAAGTTTTCAGTAATAGTTTGTGGTTCTGGAATTTCTTACAGCTCTATCGCGCACCCACTTATCTCTTTTTCGAGAAATTGAGTTTCCATGAAGCGGGATGATGAGAAACAAAAAAATTTTGTTCCTCGGCGTGATAGAAATAATACCCCCTAGAATTCTTGGGGTATCCCACAAACTTACACAGTACTAAACGTGCCTCGAGTTTGTCTGGATGAACCTTTTTGACAAAGGCATGACAGCACCATATCTTCAAATACTTAAGACAGGGTTTCTTCCCACTCTATATTTCATATGGAGTGGTAGGCACAGACTTAGTTGGAACTTTGTTCAATAGGTATGCAGCAGATTCCAGTGCATAACCCCAGAAGGAGGGTGGCAACTCAGCATTACTCATCATGGAACACACTATATCAAGTAAGGTGTGATTCCGTCTTTCTGATACACCGTTGTGTTGTGGTGTGTATGGAGGAGTAAGCTAAGAGAGAATTTTATTCTCTTTTAGGTATTCCAGGAACTCGGCACTTAAGTATTCACCGCCCCGATCGGAATGGGGCATCTTAATACTTTTGCTGGTTTGCTTTTCCGCTTCATTCTTATACTCTTGGAATTTCTCAAAGGCCTCGGATTTATGTTTCATTAAGAATACATATCCATAACTAGAGAAATCATCTATGAAAGTAATGAAGTAGGAATAGTCACTTCGTGCATGTGTAGACATTGGCCCATGCACGTCACTGTGTATGAGTCCTAGGAGCTCAGTGGCTCTTTCTCTGTGTCCAGTGAACGGAGTTTTTGTTATCTTTCCTATGATACATAATTGATAATTTGCATATGATTGATACTCAAACGGATCTAAGTATTCTTCTTTATGTAACTTAGTCAGTTGTGTTTCATTGATATGACCGAGTCTACAATGCCATAGAAAATCTTGGTTTGATTCTGGAGCTTTTCTTTTTAGTGTGTTTTGGACGTTGAAAACTTGATGTTGATTGAGAATGTAAATTCCGTTGCTAAGTATACCCGACCCAACCATTTCCTGATTTAGGTGAATGTTGATAACATTGCTTACAAGTGTAAAATTATATCCTTTATTTGATAATAAACATACTGATATAATATTACACACCATACTGGGTACACAAAATCAGTCATGCAACACAAAATATGTCCACTCGCCAATCCAAGGTGATATTCTCCTACTGCAAAAACGTCCACACTGGCTCCGTTGCCAACGCTGAGGGTCATATCACATTTCCTCAAAACTCTAAGGCTTCTCAGCATCTGCAAAGAATTACAGATGTGAGATCCTGATCCGGTATTCAATACCCAAGAAGTAGAGTTTATAGAAAAGCAGTTTTCAATCATGAACACACCTGAAGCCGAAGCCACAACTTGTTTCGTGTCCTGATTCTTGGCCTTTATGGCCCTGTAGTCTTTCTTCCAATGAGCCTTCTTCCGACAATAGAAGCACTCTTCCTTTGTGGTTGCCCCTCCCGTCTTTTCCTTTCCATTTCCCTGCACTTTCTGCACACCTTCCCTCGGTTTGGTAGGGGCATTCTTATTCTTCCCCTTGGCCTTAGCCTTGGATCTAGAAGAAGAATATCCTCCAACTAAAAGAGCGGGTGTTTCCTTGCTTTTGTTCAAGGTGCCCTCTGACATCCTCAACATGTTGAGGAGCTCAGGAAGTGTAACTTCCATACTATTCATATTGAAATTCAATATGAACTGGGCATAGGTAGAGGGAAGGACTGGAGGATCAAGTCGATGTACAACTCATTTTCCAACGTGGTTCTCAGGTCCGCGAGCTCTTCAATGAGAGAAATCATCTTCAGGACGTGGTTCCCGACAGACGATCCGATAGCCAACCTTGCTTGAAAAAGTTTCTTCGAGATCTCGTATCTTGCGATACGATATTGCTCTCCATATAATTCTTTGGTATGGAAGAAGATGGAAGCAAGGTCTATCTTCTCGTGACACCTCTGATGTTCATTGTCTATGGAGGCCAGCACAAAACACTTGGCTTTCGCGCAATCAAGATCCCAGGTCTTATGGACCTCAATGTCCGTGACCGAGGATGCTAGACCGGGAATAAGGGAGCTTTCGCCGTGAGAACGTATACGACCTTATCATATGTAAGGGCCATTTGGACATTTCTCAGCCAGTCTTTATAGTTTGGCCCAGCGAGTTTATTTTTATCTAATATAAGCTCAAGTCCCGTCATGGTCGCTGCAATTAGGAGAGAGAGAAAAGAAACACTCAGCATATGCTCTTGCAAATTTATATTGGTTTTTAGTTTATCTAAACAGGATGGCTCCCACTGTTTCCTCGAATTCTTCTTCAAACCCTAAAAGAAGAATTAGTCAGGATTAATCGCACGTCACAATACTTGCTTAACCTTTTGGCCAGGCTAGTGTCGGTACTTCGAGTGAGGTTTTCTAATGCTTTCACGAAGTTCCTTAATTATATAAGCTCTTTTCCTTGGAGGCGTAGCCCCGCTAACACCGTTCTAGACACCTACTTAGTTTATAGCATTGATCGTTAAGTGAAATTGTTTTCCGAAGAGTAGCAGATACTCACAGTAGGATCAGGACCCAACTATCATTGTGTGATGAATTTGAAGGAGGCCTACTAAAAACAACACTCAAGAAGGTATGCAGCACTAGCAAGTTTCATTTATGTTTGAAACTCCCGATATAATTTTTGCCATGTGCGCTTATAACCTTGATGAAGGTCAAAACATCATAAGTCTCAAGTCAAGTTCAACTCGTTATTATCCAGATTAACCTAGACCCATTCATACAAGCCCTTGACGAAGTCCAAAACAGTTGTACGCCTGTCCTAGATTAATGCATATATCTATACCACAAATAAGCACCCACTAGTTACCAAACACTATACCTTGGCGAAGGTCAAACCACATAGCATGAATACTAGTAGATACCTATCTGAAATGACGGAGGGCTACGGCTGGTTTTTGGCAAAAAAACCGTTAACATAATGAACTTGATATAGTCAAAAGAACCTGATAGCTTTTGAAAAGGAGTGGTTTAAGCTCCGCTTTTAAAAAATGCAATTTGAAGAAAACCGAGTGGTTTTGTAATTGTTCCAACGGCATTAGATTTTAAGTTTATTTCCTTGCATTAATTAGAATTAATGTAGTCCCATCAATTAACCTTATCATTGCTGTTGGGCATCCCTTGCACCTAGTCTAGGGTTTGGTAGCATCACTCATGACACTTTAAAATTTAAAGAGGTGCAAAGCAAGCAAACCGTGAATCTTTACTAGAAATTTCTAGGGTGACAAGTTTGTATCACATACAAAGAAGTAAAGAGATTAGGATTACAACCTTTGTAGTCCGTTCCTTCGCTTCATAAGCTCCGTGTTGAGTTCCCTTCACTGCGATCATCAAGAAGTCCGACTCTCGGGAGGCTCCATGAGGTAAATGATGCATCTTGCTTGAAGTCTTCTTGAACTAAGATGATCTACCTTAAAGAATCTCTAACCCAAGCTTACACTTCATTAATGAAGTAATTAGAGAAGTGAACACCCTAATCTAAGTGGCTAGAATAGATGAGGATGATGAAATAGGAATATTTCTCTCTTTTGTTTTCAATTTCTCACTCTTAATCACCACAACACAAAAAGCTAGCAAGCTTTTCAAGAGGAGGAAGAAGAAAAAAACCTTTTGTGATGAATAATGAATTATTGTTGTGGTTACAATTGCAACCATGAGTTAAGAATGAAGGCTTTAACTCATGTAGAGAATAAACTATGGTTAAGGGTTTGGGTTGGGTTACAAATATCTACACAAAATATCAAAGCTAAATGACAAAGTCAAAGCTTCATGAAGCATCCATGAACATCTTCCAAAAGCTAACACAAAAGCTAATCCTAATCCAAAGCCTAACTTTGTTTAAACTCAACAACCATGTTGCATTTGTAACCCTAACATGTTACAATATTATATATCACATATATAATATATTTTGTAATGAAAGAAAATAATACAATTAACATATATCGCATATTTATCAATGTATTATCCAGTGAGAAAATGAATCAATAAAGCGAGATTATATTAGTTAACGTAATGTAATATCACATATACAATTATACATTAAATTATCGAATCAACTCTTGATCCGACAATCCGGCTATATTGCATATAACCAACTCATATAACATGTACCAATCCATCGAATCAACACTTAATCCGATGACCCGGCTATATCACATATACCCGGCCGATATCTCATATAGCGATAATAGAATACGGAATCTCATATCGTATTATTCTCGGTCCCGCACATATCACATATGTGCTCCTACTCCGTTTTACCTGAGCCAGAAAACCTCTGTGTAGGACTCTAAAAAATCGTCAATACGCCGGCAGTAGGTGATGATCATATCAAACATCCACAAGCTGCAAGCGGTCAGCTAAACGTAACAGCCACCCAGGTATTGAGCGATCAGAAGATCAACAAGCAAGCCTGTACATTCTCCTGTGAATCCAATCAGTAACACTACCGTACAGTCTGGTATCTTCGTCTGATATGTCGCATATCCAGTCTAAGGGTGGTAAACGTCAGACCCCAGTAACCGATCAGTTGTGTCGATATGAGGCTCATAACAGATCAAAAAACTACTGATAACTCTTACTGGTAGCACTCCATATCGGCCCAGGCCAGGGACTTCCATTTATAGCCAATAGAACACAGCACAACATCAACTCCCTATACCAGGAGAGACGAAACCCCTCCTATCGCTCATTGCCTCCATGTGATTCAGGACTGTAACCAAAAGCCACCGTTTTGCACGCCTTCTTGGATGTGGTAAGGTGGAAATCAAAGCACAGTGGGAATCACACAAGACTCTATGACGATCTCGGGTCTACAGACTAACCTGTACCAGTGTCACCGGAGAACTGCTATCTGACGATAGGTATAATACCATCTACGAGTTCTCGGCGAGTCCGTTCAGTGTACCCAGTCTCCACTGAGCACCCGTACACCATCTTTGATGTCAAACACCAATGGATATGGGATCATCCATCGCCCATCATATGGGTCAAGATGCGTATACGCTAGTCTACTCTGGTGTATTGATGCCCTATCTCGATACACCCTCGACTAGGAACAGTTATAGGATGTACTCGTTGACTACCCTGGCCCTACTAGTATGATCTTATCATAGTCCTAGTAGTCAAGTACATATCCTAAGGGCTTTATCAACATGTCAGAGCTAGACAATAAACCAATACAAGTCAACATGTTAAGACAAAGTGTAACCAGATAGCATTCTATCATATCGAGCAAGAAAGTCCTCTCTATATATATCCAAGCATCCATCACAATATACATTATATGTACAACAATAGCCTCTAGGGCATATACATAACTAATAATTGCAGCAAAAGAAGCGAAAATTGAACGTACGCTTATGCCATCCGCATTCGCCATGAGGCCACGTCATACATCGTTAAGTTACTTAACTACCGGCAGAGCGGGGGCTGGAATAGCGCAGGTGCAAAACATAAGCAATGTTTATTATATATAATATATATATATAGCCATTCGTCTCGCACAATAATAAGCATTCCAGATCATAGAATCACAAATGAATATATTGGATATACTAGGATTTCCGTGTTTCGTTTAAGCCTATAACGAAACACGGATTCCACGGTCGTGATGAATAGCAAAAATCCCACCCTAAACCCCTGCGGGTGCGGCAAACTACCCGCCAAATTCCCGAAGTGAAGCAACCTCCCTCAATAAAATGAGTAGGCCACTCGGCACTTCAAGAACCTGGTAGTTTGTGCACCCCACCATGGATCTATCCTAGGAGCAAAAACAGTAAAAAGAAATAATACAACGGTGGCTACAACCTCAACCCGGATGTGCCCCGCAAAATAATATTACATCAATTTACATATTTTACATGAAAGAAAGAAAAGAAAAACACTCTTCTCGCATCCCCCGGCTATTCATTCAGGACGATCCAAAATCCATATACACAAACCATCACAGATCACAGATATGTACAACCCCCACTAATCGACGTATAGCGATTATCAGACGTTTAACAACACATATATACAAACACAGAAAACCCGATTAGCCAAATAACTTAGTATTTCGATCGAATAACTAATTCGTGTCTACCCTATAAACAATACAGTACACAAACAATTCTGGGTAGAAACAAAATATTCCAGAAATCATATACCCAAAAATAAGACCCACAAAGAAATTTGGCGTGACTCGACCCTGACTCGGCCGCAGTTCGGCGGCTAAACACTGAGTTTGGCCGCAGTTCTGCGGTGGTCTTGGAAGATCACTGCATGAAATTTCTTCTATGTTCTTATAAAATCCTGCTCGTATTTTCAAGGCCTCTGAAAATATTTTTTGAACAGTTTAAAAATTTGACAGCAAGCATGGTCCAGAAATTGATTTCGGGTAAAAATTCTTTCGATCGAAGTTCTAACTATTTGCTAACAAGCTAGTTTATGTTTAAGTGGCTTTGATACCAGTGTAAGTCTATGTCGCATACCCCGCGAGTTCGTGGGGAGGCGGAATACATCAAAAACGATTTTTTTCTTTGTCAAAAGATCAAGTTTTCTTTGCAACATAGACTTTATCAACTTAGGATCTCAATTAAACATTAACTAGCTAAGATATAGTACAAGAAGGTTCTAACTACTCAGTTAGAGTGTTATACCTTCGTGTCATGTCCTTCGGGTCTTCTCTTGGTTCTTGGCTCTTTGGATCAAGCTTCAACCTTCTTCTCCTTTCTTTGGCTCCTAGGTAGCTAGAATAGAACTCGGTTACCGGTCTTCTTTATGTCGAAGAAGATCCACCCGAGGTCCTATGGTCAAGCTTCAACCTCAAGTGAGGTAACTTAGTGGCCTAATTTGCTAAAAGAGGCTACTAAGTAGATGTAGAGAATGATCAATGGACTAATATGTCTCAAGAGCTCTATGAATCACAACATATGTGAAGGGTTAGAGCTTGAGGGGGGAGGAGAGGAAATTAGGAGAGAGAGTGAGGAAGTGAAAAAATGAAAATGAGATCATGGATAATGGTTGAGAGAATGTCTAAGTCTCTACACAATAATTCAAGCATGGATTATTTAACTCACAAAATAATCACCCATACTTGAATAATAACCACAAATGAATAATCAAATACCAAGCCAAGCTTTCAACCATTCCTCAAGTGTCTCCCCAAATTCCACCTCATTAATCTTTTTCCAAAAAAAGATAAATCATGTAATGAGGTGTCTCCTTCTAGAAGCTCATTCTAGTGAAATTAGAAGAATGCCCTCACCGTATATACATACCCGTATTCGTATTCCGAAAAATACAAATACAATGAGACAGGAATAATCCAATAATATAATACTAGGATCCGGCTTAAACAAAAGCCCACTAGTTTTATTCGTCCGAACATCATCCGTGTAGCCAGTACACGTATGTGATCGAAACCCTGCCGTAAGACCATACGGCCTCTACATCGTCTCGCCTAAACCAGGAAAACCCTCTGTGTGGGACTCTAAAGACTCGACAGTACGCTGGCAGTGGGTTTAACCACAAGTCCGTCAGCAGCACTAGCTGTACGTAACAGCAACCCAAGTTCATGTCGAAAAGAAGGCCGACGAGCGAACTCATCCGAACCCGTACTGAGCCTGTCCATGACAATCTCTGTGCAGTCCGGTCTGTTCGTCTGAAAGTATCGCATGTAAGGTCTACGGGGTGGAAAACGGCAGACCCTAATAACCAGACAAGTCGTGTCTGTGTGGCTTAAGTGAAAGGTTTGTCTAGCACCCTATAATGAGTTTTGAAGCATCACATGACCCAAAGTTTAAATTTTTATGGTGCTAAACGAACATGCAAAGGAATCGATCCTAGAAAATTAGGGTTTCGAAATATAAAACGAACTAATCTAGAGTTTCGAGACTACAACCTTTGTAGCTCCCTTTCGCTGGACTCCTTGGTCTCTAGGGTGTTGAATGGAGGTCCTCTTGAAGTCCTCTTGTGTCCACGACGATCCACCACGGAGTTCTCCGTCCAAGCTCGCAACTTCGTAAAACCGAAGCGAACACTCTAAACAAGACGGCTAAGCTTGTGTAGAATGAAGTTGTGGTTAAGGTTCTCACTTCAAAAACCTTTCTTTAAGTGGTATTTACTCACTAGAAAAAACTAGAGAGCAAATGAGAAAGAGGAAGAAGATGATGGCAATATTTTTCACAAGAGGTAATGAGATAAAAGATAACTCATTAGAAGAAAAAGAAATATATCAATATATATTTTATTTCTTCTTACTATGAACCATGGTTAAAGTGATGGAGACATTATTTAACTTGAGTTTTAAATGATAAAGAGAAGGATAACTCAAGTTAAGAGGTAGGTAAGCATGGTTAGGTCAAAGGAAGAATGTAGAAGCTAGAATGATTATCCTTTCCTTTTTCATTTTGTTTTAAAACCAAAATTAAATAATAATCCATAATTTAATCCATGGTGTGAGTCTTATATTGCCACCATTTCCATATGCTAACAACCATGATGGATGGGTGTATGTATGTATGCATGTATGCACATCCACATGTGCATGAAACTAGAATGAAAGAAAGAAACACATGCATGCATGCATACATCCATCAAACCCTAGAAAGGTTTCAAGTGAGAAAACTAATGGTTAGATGATAAATCAACACTTAATTTATCAATCTGGTCATATCTCATACGACCCCACCAAAAGCAGGCCACCCGATCAATGTTCGGTATCATATACGCACATTTTAATCGGGTGCATGCGCATATCGCATACGCGCACCACAACGTTTCGCCTGGACTAGGTAACTTCTTTGTGGGACTCTAAGACTCGTCAATACGCCGGCAGAGGGTGATGATCATATCAGGTACCCCTAAACCGCAAGCGGTCAGCTAAACGTAACGGCCACCCGGGTATTGAGCGATTAGAAGAAAACAAGCGAACCTGCTGCAACTCCCGTCGAGCCATCCGGCAACACTACCGTACAGTCCGGTCTCTTCATCAGATATGCTGCATATCGAGCCTAGGGATGGTCACGTCGACCCTAATAACTCAATAAGTCGTGCCGGTGAATGGTCTATAACAGATCGAGAAACTACCGATAACACTTATCAGCAAATCTCAGCAGCCCTGGCCAGGGACTTACTGATATAACCAGTCGGGCACAGCACAGCATCAACCCCCAATACCGGGAGAGACGAAACCCCTCCTATCGCTCATTGCCTTCGTGTGTCTCGGGACTGTACCCAACGGCCACCTGTTTGCACGACTCAGTAGAGCCGTGGTAGGGTGGCAATCAAAGTACAGTGGGAGAGCACACAAGACTCCATGACGATCTCGGGTCTACAGACTAACCTGTACCAGTGTTACCTGAGAACTGCTATCCGACGATAGATATAATTCCATATAGGAGTTCTCGGCGAGTCCGTCCAGTGTACCCAGTCACCACTGAGCACCCGTATATGATCTTGATGTCAAACACCAATGGATATGGGATCATCCATCGCCCATCACATGGGTCTAGTATCATATACGCTAGTCTACTCTGGTATATCAATGCCCCGTCTCGATATACCTACGACTAGGGACTTTCCAGGATATGCTTATAGACTACAGATGTCCCACTAGTATGATCTCCATCATAATCAGAGCAGTCAAGCCAATATCCTCAGGGCTTTATCAGCATGTATGAATGAATAAAAGCATGATCAAATCAACATGTCAGATAAAGAAGAACCAGATAGCATACTATCATGTCGAGCAAGAATGCATACTGAATATATATACATGTATAGATACATCCACTATCATATAATGGCCTCTAGGGCATACATATATCCAACAATCCCCCACTTGCACTAAGGCCAGTTATTGGCGTATCTCATACCCAACATCTCAAAAAGTCGCTCATGCTGCGGCTGAGGGAGGGCCTTGGTGAATGGATCCGCGGCGTTGTTCTTTGTGTCTACTCTCTTAATCTCGATCTCGCGGCGATCTACAATCTCCCGGATCAAATGAAAGCGCCTCAGGATGTGTCTGGACCGCTGATGGGATCTGGGCTCCTTGGCTAACGCCATCGCCCCATTATTGTCACAATACAAAGGTATTGGATCAATAATGGTCGGAACTACTCCTAGCTCCGAGACGAACTTCTTCATCCAGACGGCTTCCTTGGCGGCATCATTTGCAGCAATGTACTCAGCTTCCATCGTAGAGTCTGCAACGGTATCTTGTTTGGAACTCTTCCAACTTACCGCCCCTCCATTGAGGGTAAATACAAACCCTGAGATAGATTTGCTGTCATCCTTATCGCTCTGGAAGCTCGAATCGGTAAAGGCCTCCATTTGGAGATCTGTATTACCATACACCAAGAACAATTCTTTAGTCCTTCGTAAGTACTTAAGAATGTTCTTCACAGCTGTCCAGTGGTTCTCCCCTGGGTTGGATTGATACCTGCTTACAACACTAAGTGCATAAGCTACATCTGGGCGTGTACATAACATCGCATACATTATAGATCCTACTGCCGAAGCATAAGGTATAATGCTCATGCGAGCTCTCTCTTCATCGGTCTTTGGACAAGAATCCTTGGAGAGAGTGACTCCATGGCAAGCGGGTAAGGCACCCCGCTTGGAGTCTTCCATACTAAACCTTTTTAGGATGGTGTTGATGTACCTGGTTTGGGACAATCCCAATAACTTTTTGGATCTATCCCTATAGATCCTTATGCCCAGGATGTATGTGGCATCCCCCAGGTCCTTCATGGAGAACCTCAGTGATAAGAATGATTTGACCGATTGTAGCATAGGAATATCATTTCCTATCAGAAGAATGTCATCTACGTACAATACGAGGAATGTGACAGCTCTTCCTACAGCCTTCTTATAAACACAAGGTTCATCTGGATTTTTGATGAAATCAAACTCTTTGATAACATCATCGAAACAGATGTTCCAACTCCGAGATGCCTGCTTTAACCCATATATGGATTTAAGCAGCCTGCACACTTTCTCGCTGCTCCCACTGTCAATGAAGCCCTCTAGCTGATCCATATAAACGCATTCTTCTAAATCTCCATTTAGAAATGCTGTTTTAACGTCCATCTGCCAGATTTCATAGTCGTAGTGAGCAGCAATAGCAAGTAGGATCCGAATGGATTTAAGCATGGCTACGGGCGAAAAAGTTTCGTCATAGTCCAAACCTGGTCTTTGACGAAAACCTTTCGCCACAAGTCTTGCCTTATAGGTCTCTACCTGCCCATCCACACCAATCTTTCTTTTAAAGATCCATTTGCACCCTACAGGTTTTACCCCAGGGGGTACAACGTCCAAAGTCCATACTTTGTTGGTGTACATAGACTCCATTTCGGATCTCATGGCATCCAACCACTTCACAGAGTCACCACTCGTGATAGCTTGCTGAAAACTGGTAGGATCATCATCATCCATGATGCAATCTTCCCTGTCACCATCAATGAGGAAACCGTAGTACCTCTCCGGTGGGCGAGAAGTCCTACCAGACATTCGGAGTGGCCGAGGTTCCTCAGTTTCTGTTGCAACAGCCGGTTCAACCAAATCGTCATTTGTAGTTTGTGTCTCTAGAACCTCTTCTAGATCCACCACCTTGCCATCATCTTTATCTGTTAAAAACTCTTTTTCCAAGAATGTGGCATACTGGGAAACAAACACCTTTTGTTCCTCTTTGTGGTAGAACAGATATCCATAAGAATTCTTTGGATATCCCACAAAGTTACACATGACTGACCGTGTCTCGAGTTTGTCCGGATTCTGCTTTTTAACATATGCCGGGCAACCCCAAATCTTAATTTTCTTAAGAGATGGTCTCTTCCCATTCCATATCTCATATGGCGTGGTAGACACGGCTTTGGTTGGAACCCTGTTTAGCAGAAACGCTGCAGTCTCCAATGCATGCCCCCAAAACGAGACTGGTAACTCAGCGTCACTCATCATGGACCGGACCATATCTAATAGGGTCCTATTTCGTCATTCTGACACACCGTTGTGCTGTGGTGTGTAAGGAGGAGTTAGCTGAGAGAGAATCTCATTCTCTTTTAGGAAGTTTGCAAATTCTGTACTGAGATACTCACCACCTCGATCTGATCGAAGCATCTTAATACTCAAGCCGGTTTGTTTTTCTACTTCTTGTTTATATTCAATGAATTTCTCGAAAGCGTCGGACTTGTGCTTTAATAAAAATACATGACCGAATCTTGAGAAGTCGTCAGTGAATGTAATGAAGTATGAAAAACCGCCTCTAGCCTGTGTAGACATTGGCCCACATATATCACTATGTATGAGGCCAAGGAGCTGAGTAGCTCTTTCTCCGTGTCCGGTAAACGGAGTTTTGGTCATTTTACCCTTGATACAAGACTGGCAAGTCGCATAAGATTTATATTCAAAAGAGTTTAAATATCCATCTTTGTGTAACTTGTTTAGTCTTGTTTCGTTAATATGACCAAGTCTACAATACCAAAGAAAAGCTTCATTTAATTCTGAAAGTTTTCTTTTATTAGTGTGTTGTATACTGAAAACTGTGTGTTGATTTAGGACATATATTCCGTTATTAAGCGTACCATACCCAACCAACATTTGATTCAGGTGAATGTTCATAACATTGTTCTGCAACACAAAATTATATCCTTCATTGTCCAACAAAGAAACGGATATTATATTACATAGCATACTTGGTACAAAATAACATGGATTCAAAATCAAAATACATCCAGATGGCAACCCCAAGTGATACTCTCCCACTGCGACTGTATGTACATTGGAACCATTTCCAACGCGGAGAGTATGGTCACCTGTCTTCAAAACCTTGCTATTTCTCAGCCCCTGCATAGAATTGCAAATGTGAGAACCTGAACCGGTATCCAATACCCAGGAAGCAGAGTTTATAGAAAAACAGTTTTCAGTCACAAACGCACCTGAAGCAGAAGCATCACCATGCTTCTTCTTGAGACTTAAGTACTCCGTGCAATTGCGCTTCCAATGTCCTGTCTTGTAGCAATGAAAACATTCGCCTTTCCCCGAGTCTCCAGCCTTGGACTTTCCCTTTCCCTTCACCTTTTTAACTCCGCCTTTAGGATTAGTGGGTTTCTTCTTTTTCTTTCCCTTGGCCTTGGCTTTCGGGCGAGAAGAGGAAGACTGTCCAATAGTCATAACGGGAGTTTTTGCTAACTTCATAGTGCTCTCTGCACTCCTTAACATATTAAGGAGTTCAGGGAGGTCCTTCTCCATGCCATGCATGTTGAAGTTCACTATGAACTGAGCAAAGGTGGAGGGGAGGGACTGCAGAATAATATCTATATATTGTTCATTGTCCATCGTCCATCCAAGGTCCTCAAGCTCTTCTATAAGAGCTATCATCTTCAGAACATGGTCTCCTACTGGTGTGCCAGGGGCCATTCGCATCTGAAACAATTTCTTTGATGCTTCGTATCGTAATACGTGGGATTGCTCCCCATACAACTCCTTTGTATGGAGCAATATACCGTGAATGTCCATGTCCTCGTGCTGCTTTTGATGTGTGTTATCCATCGATGCAAGCGCGAGGCATGTGGCCGTGGCACAGTCAGCGTCCCATGTCTTGCGGACTTCAATGTCCGCAACTGAGGATTTTGGACCAGGGACGGGCGGGGCTGAAGCCGTGAGGACATATGATACTTTATCATAAGTCAAGGCGATTTTCAGATTCCTCAGCCAGTCTTTATAGTTGGTCCCATTCAGTTTGTTTTTATCTAGTAAAAGCTTGAGTCCAGTCATGGGTATCTGCCATTAAGAGAGAGAAAAGAATATACTCAGCGAAAGCTCTTGCATAGATTAGATTGGTTTATTATCTTGTCTAATCGATGTTTTCCACTGCTTTTATCGAGTTTTTCTTTCAAACCTCAAAAAGAAAAACTAGCCAGGATTAATTACAGTCTACAACTTCGCTAACCGTTCAGCCAGGCCAGTGTCGGTACTTTGACGGAGGTTCCCCGTGCTTTCGCACGGACCTAATTAGAGTAAACCTCGTTTTCCCAGAGGCGGAGCCCAGTTAACACCTTTCTAGACACCTAATGAGTTAGCTAATTGTAAACTGTAAAACTCTCTTAGGAGCAACTATTGCCCACAGTGGGATCGGGATCCAACCATCACATGGAAGGTATGCAATCTCATTGCAAATTTCAACTATTGAAATTCCCGATGTGGTTTTTACCCCTAGCACTTATGACCTTAACTATGGTCAACAAATCATAAGTACCAGTCAAGTTCTACCCGTCATTTCTTGATCAATTAGACCCACCCATATGACCCTTAACTATGGTCAACAAAGTCGTATGAATGTCCTAATTAATCTGCATCATATGCAGTGTAGGAAGACATCACTTAGCTACCGTACACTACGCCTTAACTAAAGTCAACAAACGTAGCACGAATACTAAGTACTCTACTTCCTAAAATGACGGAGGGTTGCGAATGATTTTTAAGAAAATCTTTAACGCTTTGAACTTGATATCGTTGTAGAATCAAATGGTTTTCAAAAAGGAGTGGCTTAAGCTCCGCAGTTTTGAAATATAGCTTTTTCATAAATAGCCGAGTGGTTTTCAAATCCGATTCTACAACATCTTTTTAGGTTTATTTTCTTTACATTAATCATATTAATGTAATCCCATCATTTAAGTCCTTAAGCCAATCACAGAAAAGAAACGAAAATAACACGTACGCTTATGCCATCCGCATTCGCCGCAATGTTCCGTTATGCACCGTTAGGTTACTTAACTAACGGCATACCGGGACGGGACTAGCGCGGGTGTAAAACATAAGCAACGTCTACTATATATCATATATATAATATGTCATTCGTCTCAGATATCACAGAACACAGGCAGCAGAAATATAGATATACGTGGGATATACTAGGACGTCCGTATTTAGTATTTAGCCAGAATAGAAAATACGGATTCCACAGTCGCGATGAATAGCCAAGCCCACACCCTGGACCCCTACGAGAGCAGCAAGTGACCCTACCAATCCTGGAGTTTAGGAGACCCGGTCTCGACTCCTCGAGATGGCCTCCCACTGAACCCCAGAACTCGGTCACCTGTGCTCCCCTCCTTGGGTCCATCCTAATGCGGAAAAGTAAATAATATACAACAATGGCGACACAACCTCAACCCGGAAGTGCCCCAAATAAAAGAATATTACATTACATTTGAATTTACATGAATGAAAATATAAAACTCTCATCTCACAAAAACCCCCGGCTATTCGATCGTGACAATCCTGCACATCATATCTCAGCAACACATAATATCTCATATCATCAACGTAAGTAAGTATGCATACCCCAATTGTCGTTGACGTATAGCAAAGAAACCGTCGATATCGGACATACTACACTTACGGTCACAGAAAAGAAAGTGTAAAACTACAACATTTGGAATCCACATTCGCTTTAGACATCATAGATGCGAAATATCACATATTTCGTATTTCATGCCTAAACTATATGAATTCCACATATTGTATCAAATTCCGGATAAACAGACAGTATTGAAATTTTCGAACGAACAATCAAATACCCAGGATTCACTAAAGCTCAACACTTGAGCAGAGTTCAAAAAAACTGGAGTGTGACACAGTAGTAGCGGTCCAGCCGTAGAAGGGTCAAGCCAACGCCTCACATGTGGCACGCCGTACTGCCCCAAACCCTAAGGTTCAAAGGGCAGTTCGAGATGGTCACATAATCGAGTTAAGGTTTGTTGTCTTCTAGAGGGACCACCGCAAAAAAACTTGCACGTATCTCTAAAGTATTTAAACCCCGTGAATAGTGAGCAAATGATACTCGTTCAAACACTTCAATACTTTCTAATTTACCCGGAAAAGCTACGAAATGAAAATCCCAATCGAATTGACGAGTCCAAAACCATCTCCAGAATTTTTCAAAACTAAATACAGATTAAAAATACCCCAAAATTTATTCAAGCAGATTCTAGAATTAATAAAAAAAATTATCCACTAATTAATGTGTACGGCTGCGGAACCGCGGCCCAAGAAAGCTTAGGCTGCGTTTCCGCGGCAGAAAGTACTGTTCATTGGATAATTTTTGCATCGTAATTCTTATTTTTACCTCCTGAATTTTTTAGATATTTTTAATTCTGAAAAATGTCAAATTTTAGAAAATTTCCAGAGAGCACCCTAAAAAGCCGTATTTCGGTTCGATCGGAGTTTTAACTTCGTAAAAAGGTCGCCTAATGTTCTAGGTCGGCTCTGATACTAATGAAAGGTTTGTCTAGCACCCTATAATGAGTTTTGAAGCATCACATGACCCAAAGTTTAAATTTTTATGGTGCTAAACGAACATGCAAAGGAATCGATCCTAGAAAATTAGGGTTTCGAAATATAAAGCAAACTAATCTAGGGTTTCGAGACTACAACCTTTGTAGCTCCCTTTCGCTGGACTCCTTGGTCTCTAGGGTGTTGAATGGAGGTCCTCTTGAAGTCCTCTTGTGTCCACGACGATCCACCACGGAGTTCTCCGTCCAAGCTCGCAACTTCGTAAAACCGAAGCGAACACTCTAAACAAGACGGCTAAGCTTGTGTAGAATGAAGTTGTGGTTAAGGTTCTCACTTCAAAAACCTTTCTTTAAGTGGTATTTACTCACTAGAAAAAACTAGAGAGCAAATGAGAAAGAGGAAGAAGATGATGGCAATATTTTTCACAAGAGGTAATGAGATAAAAGATAACTCATTAGAAGAAAAAGAAATATATCAATATATATTTTATTTCTTCTTACTATGAACCATGGTTAAAGTGATGGAGACATTATTTAACTTGAGTTTTAAATGATAAAGAGAATGATAACTCAAATTAAGAGGTAGGTAAGCATGGTTAGGTCAAAGGAAGAATGTAGAAGCTAGAATGATTATCCTTTCCTTTTTCAATTTGTTTTAAAACCAAAATTAAATAATAATCCATAATTTAATCTATGGTGTGAGTCTTATATTGCCACCATTTCCATATGCTAACAACCATGATGGATGGGTGTATGTATGTATGCATGTATGCACATCCACATGTGCATGAAACTAGAATGAAAGAAAGAAATACATGCATGCATGCATGCATCCATCAAACCCTAGAAAGGTTTCAAGTGAGAAAACTAATGGTTAGATGATAAATCAACACTTAATTTATCAATCCGGTCATATCTCATACGACCCCACCAAAAGCAGGCCACCCGATCAATGTTCGGTATCATATACGCACATTTTAATCGGGTGCATGCGCATATCGCATACGCGCACCACAACGTTTCGCCTGGACTGGGTAACTCCTTTGTGGGACTCTAAGACTCGTCAATACGCCGGCAGAGGGTGATGATCATATCAGGTACCCCCAAACCGCAAGCGGTCAGCTAAACGTAACGGCCACCCGGGTATTGAGCGATCAGAAGAAAACAAGCGAACCTGCTACAACTCCCGTAGAGCCATCCGGCAACACTACCGTACAGTCCGGTCTCTTCGTCAGATATGCTGCATATCGAGCCTAGGGATGGTCACGTCGACCCTAATAACTCAATAAGTCGTGCCGGTGAATGGTCTATAACAGATCGAGAAACTACCGATAACACTTATCAGCAAATCTCAGCAGCCCTGGCCAGGGACTTACTGATATAACCAGTCGGGCACAGCACAGCATCAACCCCCAATACCGGGAGAGACGAAACCCCTCCTATCGCTCATTGCCTTCGTGTGTCTCGGGACTGTACCCAACGGCCACCTGTTTGCACGACTCAGTAGAGCCGTGGTAGGGTGGCAATCAAAGTACAGTGGGAGAGCACACAAGACTCCATGACGATCTCAGGTCTACAGACTAACCTGTACCAGTGTTACCTGAGAACTGCTATCCGACGATAGATATAATTCCATATAGGAGTTCTCGGCGAGTCCGTCCAGTGTACCCAGTCACCACTGAGCACCCGTATATGATCTTGATGTCAAACACCAATGGATATGGGATCATCCATCGCCCATCACATGGGTCTAGTATCATATACGCTAGTCTACTCTGGTATATCAATGCCCCGTCTCGATATACCTATGACTAGGGACTTTCCAGGATATGCTTATAGACTACAGATGTCCCACTAGTATGATCTCCATCATAATCAGAGCAGTCAAGCCAATATCCTCAGGGCTTTATCAGCATGTATGAATGAATAAAAGCATGATCAAATCAACATGTCAGATAAAGAAGAACCAGATAGCATACTATCATGTCGAGCAAGAATGCATACTGAATATATATACATGTATAGATACATCCACTATCATATAATGGCCTCTAGGGCATACATATATCCAACATTAAGACCATCCAAGAATTTACTGGTCCAACCACCAGTAATTCTCAATACGCCCTGGCCAGGGACTTATGGTGTTGACCAACCGATCACTGTGTGATATCGACTCTCTATACCGGGAGAGACGAATCCCCAACAGTCGCTCACTGCCTCCATGTGGCTCGGGACTGTATCCAACTAAAACCTGTTTGCACGACTCCTTTGAGCCATTGTAGGGTAGTAATCAAAGCACAGTGGGAACTCACACGAGATAAATGATGACCTCAGGTCGACAGACTATCTGCACTCATGTCACCATAGAACTGCTATCTGACGCTAGGTATAATACCATCTAGTCAGCTCTCGGCGAGTCCTGTCCAGTGTACTCACACCTATTGTGCATCTGTATACAATCTTTGATGCACCTCACAAATGGTTGTGGGACCAATCCATCTCCCTTCGTCAGGGTCTAGATATGTATACACTAGTCTACTCTGGGGTATCGATGCCCAGTCTCGATACTCCTACGACTAGGGACACTTTTAAGGATGTGCCTATTGACTACCCAACTCCCATAAGTATGATCGCCATCACAACGCAGGTAATTAGGCAAAGATCCTACGGGCTTTATCAACATGTATACAAGATATGAAATACAAAGTAAAACACATCACATGTTAAGATAAAGACAAACCAAATAGCATACTGTTGGCTATAGTGCCCTCAAGTCAATTATTGGATCGCAGGCACGTGATTACAATGATTGAAGGAGGACCTATACTGGTAGAACAGTCTTACTCAGGATGATAGTATGCTATCTGGTTTGTCTTTATCATCATGTACATGCTTTAGGTGACATTACAGATCACTATTACATGTTGATAGAGCCCATAGGATTCTTGCTTGACCACCAGCAGTATGATGGCGATCATATATGTGAGAGTTGGGTGGTCTATAGGCACATCTTTAAAGTGTCCCTAGTCGTGGGAGTTTCGAGACTGGGCATCGATACTCCAAAAGTAGACTAGTGTATACGGATCGAGACCCCGACGAGGGGCGGTGGCCGGTCTCACAAGCCATTGGTGTCAGTTGGTTCAACTAAGATGTATACAGTTGCTCATTGGGTTATGAGTACACCAGACGGACTCACCGGGAACATACTAGTTGGTATTATACCTATTATCAGATAGCAGTTCCCAGGTGACATGTGTACAGGTTAGTCTATCGACCTAAGATCGCTATTTGTCTCGTGTGAGTTCCCACTGTGCTTTGATTACAACCCTACCACTACTCAAAGGAGTCGTCCAAACAGGTTTTAGTTGGGTACAGTCCCGAGCCACATGGAGGCAGTGAGCGGATCGTCAGGGGATTCGTCTCTCCCGGTATTAGGGGTTGATGTCGCGGAGTGTACGGGTGTCCATCACCAGCAATCCTCGGCCGGGGTAGATGAGAATTACTGATCTAGGATCGATAGTTTCTCAGTTGGTGATAGGTTTCAGGCCGACACTAAATATCGCGTTATTAGGGGTCTGACTTTATCCACCCCCTAGACTCGATATGCGATACTCATAGACGAACGGACCGGATTGTACGGATATTGTCACTGTCACGCTCAGTAGGGTTTCAGGATGAGTTTGCTCGTCGGCCTCCCTTTAGCTCAATATTTGGGTAGCCGTTACATGCAGCTAGTGCCACTGACGTGCTTGTAGTTAAACACACTGCCAGTGTATTGACGAGTCTTTAGAGTCCCACACAGAGGGTTTCCCTAGTTCGGGCGAAACGTTGTAGATGCCGTATGGTTTTATGCAGGATTCGATTATATATGTGCACTTGTGCACGGATCATGATCGGACGGATAATACTAGTGGGCTTTTGTTTAAGCCGGATCCTAGTATTATATTGTTGCATTACTTTTGTCTCGTTGTATTCGTATTCAGTCGGAATACGAATGCGGGTATGTATATACGGATGAGGGGTATTCTTGTAATTCGTTATAAGATTTCTTTAGTTGATGCCATTTCTTTTTGTTGGATTAAACATTTAGTTTTAATGTTTAATTGGTGGAAATTGTGAGCGCAAGTTTTAGCCTTGTGCATTTATTTGATGGTGCATGCACTTGGTGACTCATGGTGTTGGGTCTTGTGATCATTTATTGTGATATAGATTGTTTTTGAGGATATTATTATTGTGTGGGATATTTGTGGAGAGAGGTGGCGGTTCTTTTCTAGCTCTTAGGATTTATTTTCTTTAGTTGCTGATGAGCTCACAAAATATCTCACACAATACTCAAGACTTTTTCTTCACTTGCTTCTAGCATGAGCTCACACTTTCCTCTATGGGCATCTTCTTCAACCTCCACCCATCCCTCTCATGAGTTGAGAATCAATGGGTGTTTTGAGACAAAATATTCACACACACTCTCTACTTCATCTTGGGCATCTAGGCTAGCAAACTGGATGTTCGAGTAGCTTCGGTTTAGAGGCGGGAGCTCGTATTAAGAACCCTCGGCGTGGATCTTCTTCGACGGAGGGAGACCAGAGATCAAACTTGATCGGGGAAGCCGTGAGGAGATTGGGACAGAGGTTGAAGACCGAAGGACAAGGATCGATCGGTATAACCTCTCTAAACTCTTTATAATTAACTAGTATAGGGTTAATGGTTTGATCCGGGGATAGGGTTCCGTTAGCGCCAGTTTTTAAAAGTTTTTGTTCCGCATTTGGCCACAGATTGATGTCCGGGGAGCTGGCGTAACCTTACATGGTATTAGAGCCAACTCATTAACCACTTACTAGTTGGTTTAGACAATGTTAAAGTATCGAAACCGAAACAACTCCAAAAAAATACCTGTAGTATTCCAGTTTCTGTCATTTTTTCAGTGTCTTCTAAAAATATTTTAGCAACTGCAGATGACTACTTAAGTGACCACTAGACTGCACCTCAAATACGAACTACTTCCACTTGTTTTGGGCTGAGCACATTGCATCAAAATCCGAGCTGGCCGGCCATTTTAATGAGTTTGGGTTTCGTATTTTGGGTGTGTGTTAGTCTCTGGAATATTGGTTCAGTGGTATTGCTAGTTTAGCCCAGTTTGGATATAGTTTTATCTAGTTGTTTGGGGATATTCGAGGTTATTTCAAAGTCGATATTTCTAACATCGTTTAAAGTTTACAGTACATACATTTCTATCTGCGACCGTGAAAGTCATTAGAGCGGTACAACTTGTCTAGTTGCTATAGTTAATTTAGATGGGTTTGCGAACGTGACATTCACGTTGATGTTCTGTGTTGTGCTGTGTTGTTGCGGATGCTTCGTGGTGGATAGCTTGGCTGCAATGTTAGTATAGTTTAGTTTATTTGTACATTTGATATCGCGGGGCGAGCGTCCGACATGTGGACTGCCTCACTGCCTGTTTGTATATTATTTGTTTGGGGCACGACCGGGTTGAGGTCGATGTCACCGTTGTACATATTTTATTTTCTGTACTAGGATTACCCCACGATGGAGTTCACGGATAGCCGGGTTCCGGAGGGCAACGGGTCCGCATCTCATGGCTTTGAGAAGGATGGGGCCTCACTCTAGAATTGCCAGGCTATTCGCCACACTCGTAGGGGGTATAGGTTGATCCAAGGAGGGGTTCTCAAGTTACCAGATTCCGTGAAGTGCCGGGTGGCCCATTCACTTTGATGAAGGGGCTGCCTCGCTTCTGGTTTTGGCGGATAACTTTCCACACTCGTAGGGTCTAGGTTTTCATTGCACAGGATATCCACAAGACCAGGGGAACGTCAGGTTTCACTTGCGGCTCAAAGGAAACCCGGGGCTCCTAGATTATCTGTATTGTTCTGTGATGCTTATTGCTTCTCTATGATGTTGCATTTATCATGCCTGGAGCGATTATTATATATTGTTGTATATATACTAGTAGATGTATTATATGTTTTACACCCGTGCTAGTCCAGCCCCCGCTCTGTCGTTAGTTAAGTAACCTAACGGGTGATGACGGGCCCAGTGGCGAATGCGGATGGCATATACGTACATCATATTTTTGTTCTTTTGTGGTGTGATTAATTGATGGGACTGCGTTGATTCAGATCAATGCAAGGAAAATAGACATATTCGATGTTTTTGGAACAATTTTAAAAAGCCGTTATTATAAGGACGTTTTCTTTTGTTTTGCACAGCGGTATTCGGTTATGAATATCCAGCACCTCATTCGACGAGGCAAGAGCCGAGATCCCTTCACCGGGAGTGACTTCTTGGGCAGAAGTTTGCATCAAGGTAATAACTTCACTATAGTCGATTACTTTTTGCTTTGCGTCGAGGTATTCAGTTGGAATATCCTGCACCTCATTCCACGAGGAAAGAGACGAGATCCCTTCACCGGGAATGACCTCTTTAGCAAAGGTTTTCGCCACTATATAATTGTAAAAAGCTATCCGGTTCCTTCAACGATATCAAGTTCATTACGTTAAAGGTTTTTCGCCAAAAACCATTCGTAACCCTCCGTCATTTCAGACGGGTAGCACTTAGTATTCATGCTATGTTTGTTGGCCTTCGTCAAGGCATAGTGTATGGTAGCTGCTTGTTACTTTTCTGTTGCATAGATAGATGTGTTGGTTTGGAACAATCGTACTACTTTGTTGGCCTTCGTCAAGGGAATGTACGGGTGGGTTCAAATTAACCTGGACAATGACGGGTAGAACTTGACATGTGACTTATGATTTGTTGGCCTTCGTCAAGGTCATAAGAACATGGGGTAAAAATCACATCGGGAGTTTCAAACATACAGGAAACTTACCAGATATGTGCATACCTTCTGGAGTATGATAAGTTGAGTGGATTCCATCAGGTAATCATGCGATGATAGTTGGATCCCGATACCCACTGATGAGTTGGTTTACTCCTCGGGGGATTTTAGATGATCCCGACTAATTCTTCTTTCAGGTTTGGAGGAGAATTTGAGGATACAGTGATGGGCTTCCCTTGCATCTAGTCTAGGGTTTGGTAGCATCACTCATGCTACTTTAAAATTTAGAGAGGTGCAAAGCAAGAAAACCATGAATCTTTAGTAAAAAATCTAGGGTAACAAGTTTGTATCACATACAAAGAAGTAAAAAGAATAGGATTACAACCTTTGTAGTCCGTTCCTTCACTTCATAAGCTCCGTGTTGAGGTCCCTTCACTGCGATCATCAAGAACTCCGACTCTCGTGAGGCTCCAAGAGGTGAATGATGCATCTTGCTTGAAGTATTCTTGATCTAAGATGATCTACTTTGAAGAATCTCTAACCCAACCTTACACTTCACTAATGAACTTATTAGAGAAGTGAACACCCTAATCTAGGTGGCTAGAATAGATGAGGATAATGAAGTAGGAATTTTGCTTTCTTTTGTTTTCAATTTCTCACCATTTTTCATCACAAACACAAAAGCTAGTGAAGCTTTTTCAAGAGCAAGAAGAAGAAGAAGATGAAGCTATAGGTTAAGCCTTTTGTGATGAATAATGAATTATTGTTGTGGTTACAATTGCAACCATGGGTTAAGAATGAGTGGCTTAATCCTTGTAGAGAATAAACCATAGGTTAAGGGTTTGGGTTGGGTTAACAAATATCATAACAAAATATCAAAGGATGAAGACAAAAGTCAAACCTTCATGAAGCTTCATGAAAGCTCATCCAAAGCTTAACCCTAATCCAAACCCTAACTAGGTTTAAACTCTAAAACCATGTTGCATTTGTAATCCTAACATCTTACAATATTATATATCGCATATACAATATATTTTGTAACAAAAGAAAATAATACAATTAACATATATCGCATATACATCAATGTATTATCCAGTGAGAAAATGAATCATTAAAGCGAGCTTATATTAGTTGACATAATGTAATATATCACATATATAATTATACATTAAATTATCGAATCAACGCTTGATCCGACAATCCGGCTATATTGCATATAATCGACTAATATAACATGTACCAATTCATCGAATTAACACTTGATCCGATGACCCGGCTATATCATATATACCCGGCCGATATCTCATATTGTAAGAATAGAATACGGTATCTCATATTGTATTATTCTCGGTCCCGCACATATCACATATGTGCTCCTACTCCGTTTTGCCTGAGCCAGGAAACCTCTGTGTAGGACTCTAAAGAATCGTCAATACGCCGGCAGTAGGTGATGATCATATCAAACACCCATAAGCTGCAAGCGGTCAGCTAAACGGAACAACCACCTAGGTATTGAGCGATCTGAAGATCAACAAGCAAGCCTGTACATTTTCCTGTGAATCGAATCAGTAACACTACCGTATAGTTCGGTCTCTTCATCTGGTATGTCGCATATCAAGTCTAAGGGTGGTAAACGTCAGACCCCGGTAACCAATAAGTCATGTCGATGTGAGGCAAATAACAGGTCGAGAAACTACTGATAACTCTTACCGGCAGCACTCCATATCAGCCCTAGCCTGGGACTTCCAGTTATAGCCAATCGAACACAATACAACATCAACTCCCTATACCGGGAGAGACGAAACACCTCATATCCCTCATTGCCTCCATGTGATTCGGGACTGTACCCAAAAGACACCGTTTTGCATGCCCTCTTGGACGTGGTAAGGTGGAAATTAAAGAACTGTAGGAATCACACAAGACTTTATGACGATCTCGGGTCTATAGACTAACATGTACCAGTGTCATCGGAGAACTGCTATCTGACGATAGGTATAATACCATCTACGAGTTCTCGGCGAGTCCGTTCAGTGTACCCAGTCTCCACTGAGCACCCTTACACCATCTTTAATGTCAAACACCGATGGATATGGGATCATCCATCGGCCATCATATGGGTCAAGATGCGTATACACTAGTCTACTCTGGAGTATCGATGCCCTGTCTCGATACTCCCTCGACTAGGAACAGTTATAGGATGTACTCGTTGACTACCCTGGCCCCACTAGTATGATCTCATCATAGTCCCAGTAGTCAAGTACATATCCTAAGAGCTTTATCAACATGTGAGAGCAAGACAGTAAACCAATACAAGTCAATATGTTAAGACAAAGTGAAACCAGATAGCATACTATCATATCGAGCAAGAAAGTCCTCACTATATATATCCAAGCATCCACTATAATATACATCATATGTACAAGAATGGCCTCTAGGGCATATATACAACTAACAATCTCCCACTTGCACTAAGGCCAGCTGTTGTAGTATCTCATGCCCAACATCCTGAAGAGTCTCTCAAATTGTATCTAGGGAATGGCCTTCGTGAGTGGATCCGCAGTGTTTTCCTTCGTATCAACTCTCCTGACCTCGATCTCGCGGCGATCAACTATCTCCCAGATCAGGTGATACCGCCTCAGAATATTTCTGGATTTCTGATGGGGCTTAGGTTCCTTGGCCAAAGCCACAGCTCCATTGTTATCACAATACAAAGGTATTGGATTCTCAATGGACGGAACCACACCAAGTTCAGTGATGAACTTCTTCATCCAGACAGCCTCTTTGGCAGCATCGTTGGCAGCGATGTATTCAGCCTCCATCATCGAGTCTACCACGGTTTCTTGCTTGGAACTCTTCCAACAAACCACTCCTCCATTTAGGGTAAAGACAAATCCCGAGTGCGACTTAGAGTCGTCCTTATCACTTTGGAAGCTTGAATCGGTAAAGGACTCCACCTGGAGTTCACCATTACCATACACCAAGAACATCTCCTTAGTCCTTCTCAAGTACTTGAGAATGTTCTTCACAACTGTCCAGTGACTCTCTCCTAGATCTGCTTGATACCTACTCACTACACTTAGTGAGTATGCTACATCGGGTATGGTACATAGCATCACGTATATGATAGAGCCTACTGCCGAAGCATAGGGTATCCCTTGCATGCGAGCTCTCTCCAAATCAGTCTTGGGAGACATCTCTTTGGAGAGAGTGAGTCCAGAGATCGTGGGTTGGTTTCCACGCTTGGATTCTTCCATACTAAACCTCTTTAGTATGGTGTCAATGTACCTGGATTGGGACAATCCCAGTATCCGTTTAGATCTATCTTTAAAGATCTTGATTCCCAAAATGCAGGAGGCATCACCTAGATCTTTCATTGAGAATCTATGTGATAAGAAGAGCTTGACCGAGTGCAGCATAGGAACATCATTTCCTATCATGAGTATGTCATCTACGTACAATACGAGGAAGACAACCTTACTCTCTGCAAACTTCTTGTATATACAAGGTTCATCTACGTTTTTGATGAAGTCAAACTCTTTGACTAAAACATCAAAACAGATGTTCCAACTCCGCGATGCCTGCTTTAACCCGTAGATGGATTTAAGCAGCTTGCACACCTTTCCGCTGCACCCACTATCTACGAAGCCCTCTGGCTGAGTCATTTACACGCACTCCTCTAAATCACCATTTAGAAAGGCGGACTTAACATCCATTTGCCAGATTTCGTAGTCATGGTATGCAGCAATGGAAAGTAAGATCCGGATGGACTTAAGCATAGCCACTAGAGTCCACACCTGGTCGTTGACGAAAACCCTTTGCAATAAGTCTAGCTTTGTAAGTCTCAAATTTTCCATATGTTAGTGATTATGCCCTAGAGGCCATTACTGTATCATACTAGTTTGTATATTACTTAATGGAAGCTTGGGATATTCACAGTTGTATTGACAGCCTTGCTAAAAATGGTAGTATGCTACTTAGTTTGTTTCTACTTTAATATGTGCATGTGATTCTTTTAACATATCCCTTATACATATTAGTAAAGCCCTTTGGATCTTTGCTTGATTACCAGCGTTGTGATGGCAGTCACACTAATGGGGACTGGGTAGTCTACAAGCACATCCTTTTTCAGGTCCCCAGTCATAGGATTATCGAGACAGGGCATCGATACTCCTAAGTAGACTAGGGTGTACGCTTCTCATCCCAGCAGGGAAAATGGTCTGTCCCACAGCCATTAGTACGTTGTACTGGAGATAGTATACAGGTGCTCGTTGGGTTACGGGTACACCGGACAGGACTCACAGGGAACTGTTGGTTGGTATTGTACTCGTCGTCAGTTAACAGTTCCCAGGTGACATGAGTACAGCATAATCCGCAGACTTGATACTGCTGCTTCGTCTCGAATTTGTTCCCACTGTTCTTAGATTGCTACCCTACCACGGCTCTAAAGAGTCGTGCAAACAGGTAGAAGTTGGGTGCAGTCCCGAAGCACTTGGAGGCAGTGGCGGTTAGATAGGATTCTTCTCTCCCGGTATTGGGAGTTGATATTGCGCTGTGTTTGGAAAGCCATTACGCAAAGTCCTTGGCCAGGGCAAACGAGATTTACTGGTAGGATTTCGAGTAGCTTCTCAAGGTGTAATGGGCTTCACTCCGACATGACTTATACAGCTTTTAGGGGACTGACACTTTCCGCCCCCCTAGGCCTGATATGCGATAGTCTTAGATGAACAGACTGGACTGTACGGAGATTGTCACATCAGGCTCTGTGGGAGTTCGGATTGGTTTCCTCATCGGCCTTCTTATCGACATCTACCTGGGGACCGTTACGTACAGCTAGTACCGCTTGCGGCCTATGGTTAAACCCACTGCTAGCATAGTGTTGAGTCTTTAGAGTCCCACATAGAGAGTTTCCCTGCTTCAGGCGAAACGATATAGAAGTCGTATGGTTTTACGACAGGGTTCGGACACATACGTGTTTTTACGCACGTACGATGTTCAGACAGTTTATACTAGCAGGCTTTGGTTTAAGCCAGATTCTAGTATTGGATTATTGGATTTATACAGTCTCAGTATTTACGTATTCTCACGGATGGGAGCGGCATTTTCGTAATTAGTCGAGAAGCTTCTAGAAGATTGATGAGTTGGAGGCTTAGGTGGAATTTGCATTAAATGGATTAGTGACTCATGGTGTGATTCATCCAAATGAGTTAATGAAGCATTTATTGCTTAATGACTCATGAGATGATTCACCCAAAGGGAGTTAATGAAGCATGGTTGATATTATTATTATGTTATTCATTTAATAATTATCATGCTTCATATATTCTAAAATGAGACATAATTCATGATCATTCTCACTCACACCTTCTCTCTCCTCAAGCTCTCTCTCTCTCTTCAAAGAACTAACCCTAACCTCTCATGTGTTGAGATCAAAGGGTTAGCAAGACTAATAGATCCCTAATCCTCTTATATATCCTCTAGGTTGCTTTGATTAGCACTCATAGTCACCTAGTTACCTCAAGTGAGAGGTTAAAGCTTGGAGAAGCAACTCTCGGGTGGATCTTCTATCACATCGAGGAGGCCGACGAGGAGGTAATCAACAAGAACAAGAAGGACTTGATTCATTAGGTATAATCATCTATCATAGTAGCTAATCACTTCTATATAGTTGTTAGTTAGGGTTTAGCAAAGATCCGTAAAGTTAGTCGATGTTAGTTTAAACAAAATGATTGTTTTACCTATTCCGCCTTCCCGCTTCATGTGGGGTATCTAACGTTGACTTACAGTGGTATCAGAGCCTAGCTAAACCATAACTAACATGTTAACAAAGTCGTTAGAAATTCGATCGCAAAACGAACCCGAAAATACGACGTTTTATCCAAGTTTCTGCCGATTTTAAAACGGGGTCTAAAAATTTTTCACGGACCCTTAAAAAAACAAGCAGGGAATTTTAAGAATTATGAAGAAATTTGGGATTGTGATTCGACCATAGCACCGCAGAACCGCCATCGATCCAAGCGATCCGCCGCTGATCCGCGACCGAGTTGACTCGGAGTCAGCCCAAATTTGCTCAGTTATTCTTTTGTGTTGATGTTGTGTTTTCTGAGATGATTTGTTTCTGCTCAGGTTTTATGTGCACAGGGAATTATTTGGAGTAGATTCATTTGGGTTTGCTTGATCGAAATTCTAAGGTGTTTGGCTAACTTGATTATATCTGTGATGTGTTTAATGTGTTCGTAAACCTCCCATAACTGCTAGTATGTCGGTTAGCAGGGGTTGTACATTTCTGTAATGGTTTTTACTGGTTTGTGATTGTGGACTTGTTCGATTGTCGTGAATGGATAGCCGGGGATGTGAGACGAGTGTTTCTTTCATTCAAATGTAAATTGTAACTTGTTGTAATATTCTTTTGTGGGGCACATCCGGGTTGAGGTTGTAGCCACCGTTGTATTATTTCATTTACTGTTTTCTGCTCTTAGGATAGACCCAAGGTGGGGTGCACAAACTACCGGGTACTTTGAAGTGTTTAGTGGTCTACTCACGTCGTTGAGGGAGACCGCTTCACTTCGGGTACATGGCGGGTAGTTTTCCGTAACCGTAGGGGTCTAGGGTGGGGTTTTGGCTATTCATCGCGACTGTGTAATCCGTCTTTCTTTGCAGGCTCAAAAGGAATGCGGATTCGTAGAAAATCCAATATGTTCATCTGTGATCTGGAATGCCTATTATTGAGTCTGACGAATGTACAATATCTATATATGATATCTATTAAGCGTTACTTATGTTTTACATCCAAGCTAGCCCAGCCCCCGCTCTGTCGTTAGTTAAGTAACCTAACGGGTGAATGACGGGGCCCAGTGGCGAATGCGGATGGCATAAAAGGACGTTGTATTTTCGTTGTTTTCTGCAATGATAGGTTAATTGATGGGACGCGGTATATTAATGCAAAGAAAATAAACCAAAGTTGAATCGTTGGAACAGTTTAAATAAAACCACTCGATTATTTTAAAACAGAAGATATTTTTTAATTGTGGAGCTTAAAACCACTCCTTTTAAAAAGCTATCAGGTTCCTTCGGTCATATCAAGTTCACTACGTTCACGGTTCCGCCAAAACCATTCGTAGCCCTCCGTCATTTCATATGAATGGTCAGTAGTATTCAAGCTATGTTTGTTTGGCCCTTAGTCAAGACATAGTAATTGGTAACTGCTGGGGTGTTCACATGTAGCATAGATAGATGAGTTGGTTTGGGAAAGTCGTACTGCCATTTGGCCAATGTCAGGGGCATGTACGGGTGGGTTCAAATTAACAAGATAATGATGGGTAGAATTTGACATGTGACTTATGATTAGTTGACCCTTAGTCAAGGTCATAAGAGCATGGGGCAAAAATCCGCATCGGGGGTTTCTAAAGAAACTGAAACTTGCTAGTGTTGCATACCATTTGGAGTTTGATAATGTTAGTAGGATTCCTTCAGCATTATCACACGATGATATTTGGATCCCGATCCTACTGTGAGTATATGCTACTTATCGGGAGATTCGTCACTTAACGATCAATGCTATAAACCAAGTAGGTGTCGAGAAAGGTGTCAGCAAGGCTACGCCCCCAGAGAAAAGTGGTTATTTAATTAAGGAACTTCGCGAAAGCGTCGTAAAACCTCCCTCGAAATACCGACACCGGCCTGGCTGAACGGTTAAGCAAGTATTGTACGGTGAGAATAGTCCTGACTAGTTCTTCTTTTTTGGTTTGAGGAGGGATTCGAGAAACAGTGGGAGCCATCCTGTTTAGATAAACTAAAAACCACTCTAAACTTGCAAGAGCATCATGCTAAAGTGTTCCCTCTCTCTCTCTTTACAGTAACCTTGTGACCATGACTAGGTTATATCTAGATAACAAGTTGACTGAATCTGACTTTTATGACTGGCAAAGGTCTGTCCAGATGTCCATTGCCTATGACAAGCTGGACCACCCTATTACTACTCAAGCCCCCGTCGTCCCAGGTCCAGTTCCCACCGTCGCGGATATGAATATCAGTCATACAAGGGAAAAGGACTGTGCGAATGCCAAGTGCCTCGTGTTGGCTTCAGTTGATGGTGTATACCAAAAGCAGCATGAGAAAATGGACTTAGTTTCCATCTTCCTCCATAACAAAGATTTATATGGAGAGCAATCTCATATCGCAAGATATGAGACCTCGAACGAATTGATTCAAGCGAGGTTGGCTGTCGGGTCATCTGTAGGGGACGACGTCCTTACGATGACTAGCTATATTGATGAGCTCACGGACCTGGAGACCACGTTGGGAAACAGGTCATATGCTGACTTATTTCCACAGTCCTACTCTCTAGTTACACCCTGAAAGAAACCAGGGAGACACCTGCTCTGCTTAATGGTGGACCTTCTTCTTCTACATCCAGAGCGAAAGCAAAGGGTGAAAAGAAGAAGACCTCTACAAAACCGATATATGGTGTCAGTGAAGTAGAAGGAAAGGGAAGAGCAAAAGTTTCGGGACTTGGTGTAGGGAAGGAGGGATATTCCTATTGTTATAGGAACGGACATTGGCAGAAAGATTGCAGGGCTTTGGAAGCCAGTAGCCAGGATTTGAAGCATGTTGTGGCTTCGGTCTCGGGTGTGTTTGTTATTAAGAACTGTTTGTCAATTAACTCTACTTCCTGGGTACTAGATACCGGAGCAGGATCTTATCTGTAATTCATTACATGTTTTGAGAAACCATAGAGTTATTAGGGTAGGCGATTTGTCTCTCAGAGTTGCGAACGGAATGAGCGTAGACGCTGAATCCATGGGAGAATATCGCCTAGGTTTGACAAGTGGGCAGATATTGATTCTACATAACTGTTTGTATGTACCTAGTTTGACTTGTAATATCATATCAGTGTCCTCACTTTCAAGAGAGGGATATGATTTTACATTCGTAAGCGATGTAGTAAATATCCACCTAAATCAAGTTCTGATTGGGTCCGGTACATTAGATAACGGTATATACGTATTGAATCAAGCTCAGTTTTTTAATGTCCAGAACACACTTACAAGAAAGTCTCCAGAAGTAAATCAGGCTTTCTTATGGCATTGTAGACTAGGTCACATCAATGAAACACGATTAACTAAGTTACATAGAGAAGGATATTTGAATCCGTTCGAATATCAATCTTATGCTACTTGTGAATCTTGTCACATGGGAAAGATGACAAAGACTCTGTTTACTGGACACGGAGTAAGAGCGAGCGAGCTCTTGGGACTCATACACAGTGACGTGTGCGGTCCAATGTCTACACATGCAAGAGTTGGTTATTCCTACTTCATTACTTTTATGGATGATTTCTCTAGGTATGGACATATCTTCTTGATGAAGTATAAATCCGAGGCCTTTGAGAAATTCCGAGAATACAAGAATGAAGTGGAAAAACAGACAGGCAAAAATATCAAGACACTGAGATCTGATCGAGATGATGAATACTTAAGTGCCGAGTTCCTGGGATACTTAAAAGAGAATGGAATTCTATCTCAGTTTACAACTCCATACACACCACAACACAATGGTGTATCGGAAAGGCGGAATCGAACCCTATTGGATGTGGTTCATTCCATAATGAGTAAAGCTGAGTTACCACGATCTTTCTAGGGTTATGCACTAGAATCAGCTGCATATCTTTTGAACCAGGTTCCAACCAAGACTGTGCCTACCACACCATATCAGATGTGGAGTGGGAAGAAACCCTTTCTTAAACACTTTAGGACATGGGGATGTGCAGCATTTGTTAAAAAGCAGCATGCGGACAAGCTCGAGGAATGCTCAGTACAGTGTAAGTTTGGGGGATATCCAAAGAACTCCAAGGGGTATTATTTCTATTACGCAGAGGAACAAAAGGTTTTTGTTTCTGGTCATGCCCACTTCTTGGAAATTGAATTTTTAGAAAATCAGAAGAGTGTGAGCGCAATAGAACAGGAAGAAATTCCAGAACCACAAGTTGTTACTGAAAGTAGGTAGAACCAGAAGTTTCAGAAGAAAGGGACATCCCAGCGCCTATTCGCCGAAGTAGTAGGCAGTCTCATCCGCCCGAGAGATACTTCGGTTTTCCCATAGACGGAGATCGAGAGGATTTCATCATTAACAATGATGACCTTACTAACTTCCAGCAGGCCATCCAGAGCGGCGACTCAGTAAGATGGCTGGATGCAATGCGGACCGAAATGGAGTCCATGTACACTAACAAAGTACAGACTTTAGACATTGCTCCAGGTGGGGTAAAACCTGTAGGATGCAAATGGATCTTCAGAAACAAGATTGGTGTAGATGGACAGGTTGAAAGCTATAAGGCTAGACTTATTGCAAAGGGTTTTCGTCAAAGACCTGGTTTGGACTATGACGAAACCTTTGCTCCAGTGGCTATGCTCAAATCCATTCAGGTCCTTCTTGCTATTGCTGTCCACGATTATAAGATCTGGCAGATGGACGTAAAGACGGCTTTTCTAAATGGAAATTTGGTACAGTGTGTCTATATGGATCAGCCAGAGGGATTCATTCAGAGTGGGAGCAGCGGTAAAGTGTGCAAGTTGCTTAAATCCATTTATGGACTAAAGCAGGCATCGCGAAGTTGGAACATCTGTTTTGATGATACTGTTAAAGAATTTGACTTTATCAAGAATCCAGATGAACCATGCATATACAGTAAGATTGTAGGGAGAGTTGTAGTATTCCTCGTCTTGTACGTCGATGACATTCTCCTAATAGGAAATGATATTCCTATACTACAGTCAGTCAAAGGATTCTTGTCACAGAAATTCTCCATGAAGGACCTCGGTGATGCCACCTACATTCTGGGGATCCAGATCTATCATGATAGATCAAAAAGGATGTTGGGACTTTCACAGTCCAGGTACATAGACACCATATTGAAAAGATTCAGTATAGAAGATTCTAAGCGTGGTAACCTACCGGCTTGTCACAGAATCACCCACTCCAAAGAGATGTCTCCCAAGACCGATATGGAAGGGACTCGCATGTCAATTATACCCTACGCTTCGGCGGTAGGCTCTATAATGTATGTGATGTTATGTACCAGACCAGATTTAGCATACGCATTGAGCGTTGTAAGCCGGTATCAGGAAAACCCAGGGGAGAAGCACTGGATAGAAGTAAAGAACATTCTCAAGTACCTGAGAAGGACTAAGGATATGTTCTTGGTTTACGGCGGAAAAGACCTCCAGATCGAGGCTTTTGCCGACTCCAGCTTCCAGAGTGACAAGGATGACTCCAAGTCCATGTCAGGTTATGTCTTTACCCTCAATGGAAGGGCGGTGTGCTCGAAGAGTTCCAAGCAGGACACCGTTGCTGAATCGACGATGGAAGCATAGTATATAGCTGCTTGCGATGCAGCAAAAGAAGCAGTCTGGATGAAGAAGTTCTGTAGCAACCCTAATTTTTCTATACACTTTTCTATACAAAATTTTTTTCAAAATTCATAAAAGAGTATTTTAACCTGAGCACAATATATAAGTAATTATTTTGTTTTTAAATAACTCCATTTTTAGTGTACATAAAATTGCTTTAAAATTAAAGTATACTTGGGGTATTTAATGTTGTTGTTACCACTTTAAATAATTATTTCACACCATAATTACAAGAAGGAGCTTGTAGCTCATTGGTAACTCCTTGCACTGCTGAACCAAGCCACCAGAGTTCAAATCCCATACCCCACATTATTTTCAATATTGATTTTTTTTAAAACCATTAGAATACCAAGAGTTTACACGTGCATATCTCACAAAAACCCCACTACACCCAAAGATGTAACACTTCCAGGAGTTAGATGAACCGTCTGGGGGGATCCTGGCCGCCGGACTCGACCGGGAATCGGCCAACTCGGCCTTGACTCGGCCGACTCAGTGCTCCGACCGAATCACGGCCGAGTCACCCCCAAGTAGGCCGATTTCGGCGACGGCCCCAACATGAAATTTGTGTCTTTTCATATTCCCTATGTACCTGCAAAATTTCAGCCTCAGACCACTTCCAGAGCTCTTTAAAAACCCCAATTACTCCACTTTTAATACATTTTTATTACATTTTATCACATTTTTATTTAAAACCTTTCATCTACCCTACCCTACCCTATAAATACACCCCCTACGCTCTACCCTCTCATCCCAAAACCCTAAGCTCACTCTCTCAAAATCTTCTCAAGAGTTGTGTAATTTGAAAACAAGTTCGTGGCGAAGCTCCGACGAAATTCTGGCGGAAATTCCGGCGACGTTTTTAGGAAAAACCGGCGACGAAGCAACACCTCGGCAACCCCTCTAGTCCCCCCTTCACTCATTTTCTTAATCAAAACCCGTAAGTCCCATTCTATCTCTCTTTCTCATTCTCTAAAATACTAAGTTACAAAACCCGACGGAATCGGAACAATCCGATTTCCGATTCGGTTTTCTATAAAATTTCACTTCTGACCAATTCATTCATGTTTAAACATCTTTATGTTGACTATTAAACTTTTAAAAATCAATTTGAATAAGTTTCATCACATGAAATGATAACATTTCCAATTTATCGTATTTTTCACTTTAATACCAAAATGTTTCGATTTCACATTTAAACCCTTAATCTTACTATACATTTAAAGTAGAGCACGAGGTAATGACCTACCTCCACACACACGCAAATACAACCCTAAAACGATATCATCAGAACTTAGAATACGATAAAACAAAACATTCATTTAAATACCATATTCTTAATAAATCCATTTCTACAAGTTTAGCTTTAATACACTTTTAAATAAATACCTCTTATAAGGAGAACACGATAAGTTGAAGACATCGATCGTTTATCTAAACCTGACTTTGTGGTGTCTAGGCTAGGCAAGTGAGCAAAGATAACTTTAAAAGGCCCGTCTCACGATTCGTGAGCGGATCCCTCCTTTCCTCATTTGTACTTACCTGGCCATAATTGGCGGTGAAGAGGCGATTTGAGGCTTCTAACGACTTGTCGTTTAGACCATTTAGAAATAGGCTAGTTGACTTAGGAAACCCTAGAATCTAAAATACGGAAAATTTACACTTTTGCAAATAAATACCTTTTACTTTATAAAACCGTTTTCTAAAGGATTAGTATTTTACAATCTTTGCAAAGTGCCGCTACAACCCATCTTTGGGGAATCCGTTCGGGATCGTGCGGTTTATCGCGCACCCTCGGGCTAGCAGTGCGAGATTCAGACCTCCGCAAGGAGCATTCGGTCTCGAAAGGTTTAAAATACGACATCTTAAGAAAATGAGATTTTTGGAATATAAAATATTTATTAAAATTATTTTTGTATAAAAATATGTAAATTTATCATTTAAATATCTATTTTATTATAATATAAATTTACCACCTTTTCCTAAAAATCACAAGAATAAATTTTACACTAAAATACCATGAATTTCAGATAATCAATATTACAGATAAATACCCTTATTTATAAAACTAGGATATTTTCACTAGAAATGTTACAACATAAAATCCACCCTCATTACAACTCTAAAGACGAACAATAAATACTTGAGGTGTATTTTGAAAAGTATATGAAAGTATTTTTACATAAAACCCCCTCAAGTTTTATAAATTACCCTAAGGACCCTAGCAATTATAAGGCCTCGATTCACATTTCTGATTGTCTGACTCGGGTTTGAGTCTGATTAATCTGACTTGAATATGATTCGAGTACTATCCACATTCTCCAATATTACAATTCAACATGAACACATGAATCCATGAATACAATTATCAATTTATACAATTTGACTGAACCGAACCATGGATATATATTCCTTTTACATGATTCTCAGTATTCCATTTACATGACTCTACGGTTACAACCGTTTCCTGATATCATGGTTTTGGTCAGTCGATCAATCAATCTTACAATCAATACAATTTACAAGATAACAATACAAATAAGACATCGCGAAGTTTAAGTGGTAGATTGGTACGGAAGGTGTTAAAAGTGGCACGAGACGGTAAGATTAAGACACCTAACATGAATCCAATGCTGTTATACCGTGGCATAAACGGTTCCTTGAGTTCCTGATACCTTAGTCTCCTGGGCAAGTGAGACTCCTCTCGTATACATTGGCATCCTTCTGTACCAAGCTACAAACAACAGTGTTAACACAATACTACAACAATATAACAATATAATACAACTGTAAAAGCTACTCTCTCTATCCCTTTTACTCTCTGTCTATTCTATTTCTCCCTTATCTTTGGGACTTACCGAGCGACCTGTTCGCTGACGACATTCTATTTCTTTCTTCTTTGAATGTCGTCAGGTGATTCGGACCCAGCAGAGATCGAGCCATCTGCACAAGACTTGGAGCAGTTTGCCGAAGATCCAGCATTTTAGTTTCATTGTACACTTTTCCTCTCTGTACTTTTCATTTCCTGTTATGCCACTGTTTAGGCATCTTTTTTATTTCAGTTGTATTTCCTTTCATGCATTGTACAAAGAATGTTAATAAATAAAAGTTGATGTTCTTTTATTTCTTGTCTCTTGTGTATTTATTTTATAATGCTTAGATACGCTTAGTGTATGTACTTCTGAGTATATACGCAGCGGGCCTCGTCGCGTCTCCTTCGCCGTACTCTGGGAAGCGGGGCGTGACAGGTTTTGTCGGTGGCCCATGCAGGTCAGAGCTGTATGAATCCCTATCATGCAGTTCTGTTCTGCATGAACAACCTAAGCAATTTAACACAAGAACCAGCAACTAAAACATTCTTTACAATTCATGTTCCTTGAATCTTACAATTTCATATTCCTTGAATCTTATCATTTCATGTACTTGAATCTGTCCTAACCCAAATTTTTCTTCAGGGTTATGGATTCCCCGAACAACACCAGCACCAATGTCAACAACACTCCTCCAGCACTACCTCTCACACCAGCTATTCCTGTGCCACCTACCGAGCAAACAGTGTTACTTGAGGCGATCCGCAGCCTTCTCGAGGGACAGCAACACCTGAACCGTCCTGAGACTGATGCTCCTGGAGTAAAGCAATTCAGGACTTTACATCCGAAGCAGTTCTCCGGAAAAGGAAGCCCTCTTGAAGCTGAAGAATGGGCACAAAGCATAGAAGATGATCTGGCAGCAGCACAAGTGCCAAACATAGCTTGGGTCCGTGAGGCGAAACTACAGCTCACGGATAATGCTCGGAACTGGTGGAAGGCGGAAGAAAGCCGTCTTGCACAGCCTATTGAATGGAAGACTTTTCGCGAGAAGTTCGACGCGAAATACTTTCCTGTGACTGCCAGGTTTGCCATGGAGAAGCAGTTCATACATCTACAACAAGGATCGATGTGGGACAAATCAGTAGATGATACGACGCTGAATTCACCATGTTAAGCCGGTAAGATGTGTCGCAATAGTTCAATTCCTAAAAATCACATACTACACTGCTAACACTATCCTTAAACAGATTCGCGGCACATTTGATACCGACGGACGAGATCAGAGCCCGTCGCTTTCAATAAGGTCTGGACACAGAGATTCAGGCTGCTCTAGCCACGGGGAAATTTCTGACACATGAAGATGCTTTAGAAGTTGCCCGCAGTTATGAGGTGGTGATAAAGGCAAGGGGTAGACCCCAATCTGCCGGTTTGAAACGCCATGCCTCTCAAATGGCAGGAGGAGTCTCTTCCAGGCCAACGTTCGAACCCAGGAGAACTGAAGAACCCAATCACCAGCCAAGACCACATTTCTGTTTCCATTGCAAGAGAGATGGACATTTGATAAAAGATTGTAGGCGCAAAAAAGGCCTGTGCCTAGTTTATGGCGCGTCCAATCACAGAATTGAGACATGTCCATATAGATACAACTCAGCTCACACACACACCAACTACCCGCAGCGGCCAGCTATCCAGGCTCCAGCAACTCGTCCTGCTCCACCTGCTCCACCACCTGCACAGCCTACTCGCCAATTCCAACAGGCAATGAAGGACATGCCTAGAGGGCAGAGAAACAGGCCCCAAAGGCAGAATGTGCCTCCAGCTTGAAGGAATGTACCACGGCGACAGACCTTCACATTAGAAGCCGTAGAAGCCGAGACTATAGGTCAAGATAACACCGGTAAGCCTTTTTCACCCTTGCATCTCTTTGTTATTTTTATACACTATCTATACTACAGTCACCAAACTTCTTTGCATTGTTACACTTTCCTTTTACAAATTTCGAGGACGAAATTTTTATAAGGAGGGTAGAATGTAACAACCCTAATTTTTCTATACACTTTTCTATACAATTTTTTTTTCAAAATCCATAAAAGAGTATTTTAACCTGTGCACAATATTTAAGTAATTATTTTGATTTTAAATAACTCCATTTTTAGTGTACATAAACTTGCTTTAAAATTAAAGTATACTTGGGGTATTTAATGTTGCTGTAACCACTTTAAGTAATTATTTCACACCATAATTACAAGAAGGAGCTTATAGCTCAATGGTAACTCCTTGTACTGCTGAACCAAGCCACCAGAGTTCAAATCCCATACCCCACATTATTTTTAATATTGATTTTTTTAAAAACCTTTAGAATACCAAGAGTTTACACGTGCATATCTCACAAAAACCCCACTACACCCAAAGATGTAACACTTCTATGAGTTAGATGAACCGTCGGGAGGGATCCTGACCGCCGGACTCGGCCGGGAATCGGCCAACTCGGCCGACTCAGTGCTCCGACCGAGTCACGGCCGAGTCACCCCCGAGTCGGCCGATTCCGGCGACGGCGCCAACATGAAAGTTGTGTCTTTTCATACTCCCTATACACCTGCAAAATTTCAGCCTCAGACTACTTCCAGAGCTTTTAAAAAACCCCAATTACTCCACTTTTAATACATTTTTATTACATTTTATCATATTTTTATTTTAAACCTTTCACCTACCCTACCCTAGCCTACCCTATAAATACACCCACTACCCTCTACCCTCTCATCCCAAAACCCTAACCTCACTCTCTTAAAATCTTCTCAAGAGTTGTGTAATTTGAAAACAAGTTCACGGCGAAGCTCTGACGAAATTCCGGCGGAAATTCCGGCGACGTTTTTAGGAACAACCGGCGACGAAGCAACGCCTCAGCAACCCTTCTAGTCCCCCCTTCACTCCTTTGCTTAATCAAAACCCGTAAGTCCCATTCTATCTCTCTTTCTCATTCTCTAAAATACTAAGTTACAAAACCCGACGGAATCGGAACAAATCCGATTTCCGATTCGGTTTTCTATAAAATTGCACTTCTCACCAATTCATTCATGTTTAAACATCTTTATGTTGACTATTAAAGTCTTAAAAATCAATTTTAATAAGTTTCATCACATGAAATGATAACATTTCCAATTTATCGTATTTTTCACTTTAATACCAAAACGTTTCGATTTCACATTTAACCCCTTAATCTTACTATACATTTGAAGTAAAGCACGAGGTAATGACCTACCTCCATACACACGCAAATACAACCCTAAAATGATATCATAATAATTTAGAATACGATAAAACAAAACATTCATTTAAATACCATATTCTTAATAAAACCATTTCTAAAAGTTTAGCTTTGATACACTTTTAAATAAATACCTCTTATTAGGAGAACACGATAATTTGTGGACATCGCTCGTTTATCTAAACCTGACTTTGTGGTGTCTAGGCTAGGCAAGTGAGCAAAGGTAACTTTAAGAGGCCCATCTCACGATTCGTGAGCGGATCCCTCCTTTCCTCATTTGTACTTACCTGGCCACAATTGGCGGTGAAGAGGCGATTTGAGGTTTCTAACGACTTGTCATTTAGACCATTTAGAAATAGGCTAGTTGACTTAGGAAACCCTAGAATCTAAAATACGGAAAATTTACACTTTTGCAAATAAATACCTTTTACTTTATAAAACCGTTTTCTAAAGGATTAGTATTTTACAATCTTTGCAAAGCGCCGCTACAACCCATCTTTGGGGAACCCGTTCAGGATCGTGCGGTTTATCGTGCACCCTCGGGCTAGTAGTGCGAGATTCAGACCTCCGCAAGGAGCATTCGGTGTCGAAAGGTTTAAAATACGACATCTTAAGAAAATGAGATTTTTGGAATATAAAATATTTATTAAAATTATTTTTGTATAAACATATGTAAATTTATCATTTAAATATCTATTTTATTATAATATAAAATTTTCACCTTTTCCTAAAAATCACAAGAATAAATTTTACACTAAAATACCATGAACTTCAGATAATCAATATTACAGATAAATACCCTTATTTATAAAACTAGGATATTTTCACTAGAAATGTCACAACATAAAATGCACCATCATTACAACTCTAAAGACGAACAATAAATACTTGAGGTGTATTTTGAAAAGCATATAAAAGTATTTTTACATAAAACCCCCTCAAGTTTTATAAATTACCCTAAGGACCCTAGCAATTATAAGACCTCGATTCACATTTCTGATTGTCTGACTCGGGTTTGAGTCTGATTAATCTGACTTGAATATGATTCAAGTACTATCTACAATCTCCAATATTACAATTCAATATGAACACATGAATCCATGAATACAATTATCAATTTATACAATTTGACTGAACCGAACCATGGATATATATTCCTTTTACATGATTCTCAGTATTCCATTTACATGACTCCACGGTTACAACCGTTTCTTGATATCATGGTTTCGGTCAGTCAGTCAATCAATCTTACAATCAATACAATTTACAAGATAACAATACAAATAAAATATCGTGGGGTTTAAGGGGTAGATTGGTACGGAAGGTGTTAAAAGTGGCACGAGACGGTAAGATTAAGACACCTAACATGAATCCAATTGTTGTTGTACCATGGCATAAACGGTTCCTTGAGTTCCTGATACCTTAGTTTCCGGGGCAAGTAAGACTCCTCTCGTATACACTAGCATCCTTCTGTACCAAGCTACAAACAACAGCGTTAACACAATACTACAACAATATAACAATATAATACAACTGTAAAAGCTACTCTCTCTATCCCTCTTACTCTCTGTCTATTCTATTTCTCCCTTATCTTTGGGACTTAAGTAGCGACCTGTTCGCTGACGACATTCTATTTCTTTCTTCTTTGAATATCGTCAGGTGATTCGGACCCAGCAGAGATCGAGCCATCTGTAGATGACTTGGAGCAGTTTGCCGAGATCTAGCACTTTAGTTTCATTGTACAGTTTTCCTTTCTGTACTTTTCATTTCATGTTATGCCACGGTTTAGGCGTCTTTTTTATTTCAGTTGTATTTCCTTTCATGCATTGTACAAAGAATGTTAATAAATAAAAATTGCTGTTCTTTTTATTTCTTGTCTCTTGTGTATTTATTTTATATTGCTTAGATACACTTAGCGTATGTACTTCTGAGTATATACGTAGCGGGCCTCGTCGCGTCCCCTTCGCCGTACACTGGGTAGCGGGGCGTGACAAGTTCCTAACAGAACTTCAGGTGGTTCCTACCAGTGTTAATCCAATACCTCTGTATTGCGACAATAATGACACTATAGCTTTAGCGAAGGAACCCAGGTCCCATCAGAAGTCCAGACACATCTTAAGGCGGTATCACCTGATCAGGGAGATCGTTAATCACTGGGAGATCGAGGTGAAAAGAGTAGATACGGAGAATAACAATGTCGATCCATTCACTAAGGTCATTCCTCAGACGCAGTTCGAGAGGCTATTCGAGATGATAGGTCTGTGGTATGCCAGTACATGGCCCTACTGCAAGTGGGAGATTGTTAGTGATTATGCCCTAAAGGCCATTACTGTATCATACTAGTTTGTATATTACTTAATGAAAGCTTGGGATATTCACGGTTGTATTGACAGTCTTGCTAAAAATGGTAGTATGCTACTTGGTTTGTTTCTACTTTAATATGTGCATGTGTTTCTTTTAACATATCGCTTATACATATTAGTAGAACCCTTTGGATCTTTGCTTGATTACCAGCGTTGTGATGGCAGTCACACTACTAGAAACTGGGTAGTTTACAAGCACATCCTTTTTCAGGTCCCTAGTCGTAGGATTATGGAGACAGGGCATCGATACTCCGGAGTAGACTAGTGTGTACGCTTCTCATCCCAGCAGGGGAAATGGTCTGTCCCACGGCCATTAGTATGTTGTACTAGAGATAGTATACAGGTGCTCGTTGGGTTACGGGTACACCGGACAAGACTCGCAGGGAACTGTTGGTTGGTATTATACCCGTCGTCAGTTAACAGTTCCCAGGTGATATGAGTACAGCATAGTCCGCAGACTTGACACTGCTGCTTCGTCTCGAGTGTGTTCCCACTGTTCTTAGATTGCTACCCTACCACTGATCAAAGGAGTCTTGCAAACAGGTAGCAGTTGGGTGCAGTCCCGAAGCACTTGGAGGCAGTGGCAGTTAGATAGGATTCGTCTCTCCCGGTATTGAGAGTTGATATCGCGCTGTGTTTGGAAAGCCATTACGTAAAGTCCCTGGTTAGGGCAAACGAAATTTACTGGTAGGATTTCCAGTAGCTTCTCAAGGTGTAATGGGCTTCACTCCGACACGACTTATACAACTTTTAGGGGACTGACGCTTGCCACCCCCTAGGCCTGATATGCGATTGTCTTAGACGAACAGACCGGACTGTACGGAGATTGTCACATCAGGCTCAGTGGGAGTTCGGATGGGTTTCCTCATCGGACTTCTTATCGACATCTACCTGGGGACCGTTACGTACAGCTAGTGCCGCTTGCGGCCTGTGGTTAAACCCTCTGCCAGCGTAGTGTCGAGTCTTTAGAGTCCCACACAGAGAGTTTCCCTGCTTTAGGCGAAACGATATAGAGGTCGTATGGTTTTACGACAGGGTTCGGACACATACGTGTTTTTACGCACGTACGATGTTCGGACAGTTTATACTAGCAGGCTTTGGTTTAAGCCAGATTGTAGTATTGGATTATTGGATTCATACAGTCTCAGTATTTCCATGTTTTCACGGATGGGAGGGGCATTCTTGTAATTAGTCGAGAAGCTTCTAGAAGATTGATGAGTTGGAGGCTTAGGTGGAATTTGCATTAAACGGATTAGTTACTCATGGTGTGATTCATCCAAATGAGTTAATGAAGAATTTATTGCTTAATGACTCATGAGATGATTCACCCAAAGAGAGTCAATGAAACACGGTTGATATTATTATTATGTTATTCATTTAATAATTATCATGCTTTATATATTCTAAAATGAGACATAATTCATGATCATTCTCACTCACACCTTCTCTCTCCTCAAGCTCTCTCTCTTCAAATAACTAACCCTAACCTCTCTTGTGTTGAGATCCAAGGGTTAGCAAGACTAATAGATCTCTAATCCTCTTCTATATCCTCTAGGTTTCATTGATTAGCACTCATAATCACCTAGTTACCTCAAGTGAGAGGTTAAAGCTTGGAGAAGCAACTCTCGGGTGGATCTTCTATCACATCGAGGAGGCCGACGAGGAGGTGATCAACAAGAACAAGAAAGACTTGATTCATTGGGTATAATTATATATCATAGTAGCTAATCACTTCTATATAGTTGTTAATTAGGGTTTAGCAAAGATCCGTAAAGTTAGTCGATGTTAGTTTAAACAAAATGATTGTTTTACCTATTCCGCCTCCCCGCTTCATGTGGGGTGTCTAACGTCGACTTACACCATCTACACCAAGTTTCTTCTTAAAGATCCATTTGCTCCCAATGGGTTTTACCCCTTCAGGAGCAACTTCCAAAGTCCATACTTTGTTGGTGTACATGGATTCCATCTCAGATCGAATTGCATCCAGCTACTTCACAGAGTCCCCACTCGTGATGGCCTGCTCGAAGCTAGTCGGGTCATCATCTTCCATGATGCAATCCTCGCTCCCACCGTCAATGAGAAAACCGTAGTATCTCTCAGGTGGATGAGGAACCCTACTAGATCGGCGGAGAGGCTGAGGTTCGTCGGGGACTACTGAATCCTCTGGTTCTACCAAATCTTCTGTTACAGTTTGTGAAGCTGGAACTTCTTCCAGTTCTACCTCATTACCACTAATTTCTTTTTCAAGAAATTCCTTTTCTAAAAAGGTGGCATGCCGAGATACAAACACCTTTTGTCCCTCGGTGTGGTAGAAGATATACCCGCACCAATATTTAGGTTATCCAATAAACTTACACAGAAAAGACCTTGTCCTGAGCTTGTCCGGATTCTGTGTTTTCACATATGCCGGACAACCCCATATCTTAACGTAATTAAGATATGGTCTCTTTCCCTTCCATATCTTATATGGAATGGATGGCATAGATTTGGTGGGAACCATATTCAATAGGTCCGCAGCTGTTTCTAGTGCATACCCCCAAAAGAAAATAGGCAACTCAGCAGTTCTCATCATAAAGCGCACCATATCTAATAAGGTGCGATTCCTCCGCTCCGATACACCGTTGTGCTGTGGTGTATAAGGAGGAGTAAGCTGAGAAAGAATCCCATTCACTTTTAGATAATCTAGGAACTCATTGCTCAAGTATTCTCCTTCTCGATCAGATCGAAGGATCTTAATACCTTTGCCCGTTTGGTTCTCTACTTCGTTCTTATATTCTCCGAATTTCTCAAAAACTTCAGACTTGTGTCTCAACAGGAACACATGTCCGTATCTTGAGAGATCATCAGTGAATGTAATGATGTAGGAAGAACCGTTCCTGGCATGTGTAGACATGGGACCAGATACATCACTATATATCAGCCTAAGAGTTTCGTAGCTCTTTCTCCATGTCCACTAAACGGAGTTTTGGTCATCTTGCCTTTGAGACATGACTGGCAAGTGTCATAAAATGAAAGTTCGAACGGATTCAAATATCCATCCTTATGCAACTTAGCTAGCCGTGTCGCATTGATATGACCTAGTCTACAATGCCACAAGAAAGATTCGTTCATTTCTGAACTCTTCCTCTTGTGTGTGTTTTGTACATTAAGTACTGTAGTTTGATTGAGAACGTATATGGCATTATTTAACGATCCTGATCCAATCAACTTTTGATTCAGGAATATGCTCATAACATTATCCAGTACTACAAAATTATATCCTTCTTTGCTCAATAAAGAAACTGATATATGCATATCAGGGTCAGAATGTAATAGCATTCGTTCAGAACCAATGTATTACCATTTGGTAACACAAGGTGATATTAGCCAACTGCTTTGGCTGCAACATTTGCACCATTCCCTACTCTTACGGAATGATCACCCTTTCCCAGTTCCCTACCTTTCTGTATCCCATGTAACATATGTAAGTCGATGTGCAACACCCCACGAGTAGCGGGGAGGCGGAAATATGAAAAACGATCTTGTTTTGAAGCGTACATCGAATAACCGAAGATCTTTTCTAAACGATAATTAACAACAAGCATAGAGTTCTAAATTGCTATGTAAAGAGATTATACCAAATGATTCTAGTCCTTCGTCTTTGTGATCTCTATGTCCTCCTCGGCCTCCTATCTGTAATAGATGATCTACCCGAGTACCCTAATCCAAGCTACACCTCAAGACTTGAGGTAACTTTGTTTCTCTAGTTGCTAACCAAAGTATCTAAGATGATGTAGAGTTAGGTTATGGAGTGTTTAGTCTTTACTAATCCTTGTACTCAACTCATGAGTGGTTGGAATAGGGTTTGGAGAAGGAGAGAGAGATTGAGGAGAAAGAAGGTGGAAATGATAATGATATGAGAAAAGCTTCTCACTTGAATATATTAAACATAATGAATTATCAAGTAATATCAATTAAATGATTATTCACCATGCTTCATTTATTCAAGAAGAGTGATTCATCATGTGAGTCATTAGATCATTAATGATGCATTAATGATGCATTTAATATTATGATGAATCATATGAATGAGTCACAAAAGCAATTAATGAAAATGCCACCTTAACCCCTCATGTCACATCCTTCTAGAATCTTCTCGGAAAATTATGAGAATGCCCCTCACATCCGTGAAAACACGGAAAAACTTTAGACTGTATAAATCCAATAACCCGATACTAGAATCTGGCTTAAACCAAAGCCGACTAGTAAAAACTGTCCGAATGTCGTACGTGCGTTTAAACACGTATGCGTCCGAACCCTTTATCGTAAAACCGTACGACCTCTATATCATTTCGCCTGGAGTTGGGAAAACTCTGTGTGGGACTCTAAAGACTCGACTACTACGCTGGCAGTGGGTTTATCCACAGACCGCAAGCGGCACTAGCTGTACGTAACGGTCCCCAGGTAGATGTCCATAAGAAGGCCGGTGAGGATACCCATCCGAACTCCAACTGAGCCTGTGCGTGACAATATCCGTACAGTCCGGTCTGTTCGTCTAAGAGTATCGCGTGTATGGTCTAGGGAGGTGGTAAACGTCAGACCCCTAATAACCGTATAAGTCGTGTCGGTATGGCTCTATCACCATCCGAGAATCTTCTGATCAATCTATCAGTAATTCTCAATCAGCCCTGGCCAGGGACTTATGGTAATGACTAACCGATCACCGTACGATATCAACTCCCTATACCGGGAGAAACGAATCCCTAATAGTCACTCACTGCCTTCACGTGGCTCAGGACTGTGCCCAACTAAAACCTGTTTGCACGACTCCTTTGAACCGTGGTAGGGTTGTAATCAAAGCACAGTGGGAACTCACACGAGACAAATGACGACTTTAAGTCAACGGACTATCTGCACACATGTCACCTGAGAACTGCTATCTGACGTTAGGTATAAATACCATCCAGTCAGTTCTCGGCGAGTCCTGTCCGGTGTACTCACACCCAGTGAGCATCTGTATACAATCTTAGGTGCACTCCACCAATGGCTGCGGGACCAATCCATCGCCCCTCCTCGGGGTCTAGATATGTATACACAAGTCTACTCCGGAGTATCGATGCCCAGTCTCGATACTCCTTCGACCAGGGACATCTAAGGATGTGCCTATTGACTATCCAGCTCCCACTACTATGGCTGCCATCATAACGCCGGAAGTCAGGCAAACACCCTATGGGCTTCATCAACACATATATATATAAATACCAAGTAAAATATATCATACGTTAAGATAAAGACAAACCAAATAGCGTACTATCATATTAAGCAAGACTGTTATGTACATACATATCCCCAGTATCCTATACAATGAAGGCCTCTAGGGCATATATATCCAACAATCTCCCACTTGCACTAGGGCCTATAATTGGCGCAATGAGTACCCACTGTCTTCACTATATCCAGTTGCTGGAGTACCGCATGCCCAACATCTCAAACAGCCTCTCGAACTGAACTTGAGGAATGGCCTTTGTGAATGGATCTGCCGTGTTGTCTTTTGTATCCACTCTCCGTACCTCGATCTCCGGACGATCAACGATCTCCCTGATCAGGTGAAAACGCCTTAAGATATGCCTGGATTTCTGATGGAACCTGGGTTCCTTTGCCAATGCTACGGCCCCATTGTTATCACAATACAAAGGTATTGGATTGGCAATGGACGGAACCACCTGAAGTTCAGAAATGAACTTCCTCATCCAGACAGGCTCTTTTGCGGTTTCACTAGCAGCTATATACTCAGCCTCCATAGTTGAGTCTGCGACGGTATCTTGTTTGGAACTCTTCCAACATACCGCCCCTCCATTAAGGGTAAACACAAAACCCAAAATGGATTTAGAATCATCTTTGTCACTTTGGAAGCCGGAGTCGGTAAAAGCCTCTACTCGGAGGTCCCCATTACAGTAAATCAAGAACATCTCCTTAGTCTTTCTCAGGTACTTGAGAATGTTCTTCACCGCTATCCAATGTTTCTCACCTAGGTCAGACTGATACCTGCTTACCACACCAAGTGCGTAAGCTACATCCGATCTTGTACATAACATCGCATACATTATAGATCCTACCACCGAAGCGTAGGGTAAAATGCTCATGCGATCCCTCTCTTCATCAGTCTTTGGAGACATCTCTTTGGAGAGGGTGATCCCATGACAAGCGGGCATATTACCGCGCTTAGAATCTTCCATACTAAATCTCTTTAGTATAGTGTCAATATACATGGACTGTGAAAGTTCCAACATTCTATTAGATCTATCACGATAGATCTTAATGCTCAAAATATAGGTTGCATCTCCCAAGTCTTTCATGGAGAATTTCTGTGACAAGAAGAGCTTTACTGATTGAAGCATAGAGACATCATTCCCTATCAGTAGTATGTCGTCGACGTACAAAACGAGGAAGACTACTGCTCCTTCTACAATCTTCCTATAAATACATGGTTCATCTACATTTTTGATAAAGTCAAACTCTTTGACTGTCTCATCAAAGCAGATGTTCCAACTTCACGATACTTGCTTTAATCCATAGATGGATTTAAGCAACCTGCACACTCTTCTGCTGCTCCCACTGTCTAAGAAACCTTCTGGTTGATCTATGTAAACACTCTCTTCTAAATATCCATTTAGAAAAGTTGTCTTTACGTCCATCTGCCAGATTTCATAGTCATGGAAGGCAGCAATGGCAAGCAGGATCCGAATGGATTTAAGCATAGCTACAGGTGAAAAGGTTTCATCATAGTCCAGTACTGGTCTTTGACGAAAACCTTTTTCAACGAGTCTAGCTTTGTAGGTTTCCACTTGTCCAAGTGCACCAATCTTCTTTTTGAAGATCCATTTGCATCCAACTGGTTTCACCCCAGGAGGAGCAACTTCTAAAGTCCATACTTTATTGGTGTACATGGATTCCATTTCGGATCTTATATCCAGCCACTTCATCGAGTCAATACTCGTGATAGCCTGCTGAAAACTAGTAGGCTCATCATCATCGATGATGCAATCCTCTCGATCCCCATCTAAAAGAAAACCATAGTATCTCTCTGGAGGATGAGAAAGCCTACTAGATCTGCGGAGTGGCGTTGGTTCGTCATGTTCTATTGAAATCTGAGGTTCTTCTAAGTCCTCGGTAGCAGTTTGAGGTTCTGGAATTTCTTCCAGCTCTACCGCGCTCCCACTAATTTCTTTTGCAAGAAATCCGCTCTCTGAGAAGACAATGTGGCGAGCGACAAACACCTTTTGTTCTTCAGTGTGGTAGACCATGTACCCCCTTGAATGTTTGGGGTATCCTACAAACTTGCACAAAACCGATCGGGACTCGAGCTTGTCCGGTTTATGCTTTTTAACATATGCCGGACACCCCCATATCTTGATGTACTTAAGATATGGTCTTTTCCCGCTCCACATTTCATATGGAGTGGTAGGCACAGACTTAGTTGGAACACTATTCAATAAGTATGCTGTTGATTCTAGAGCAAATCCCCAGAAGGAAAGTGGTAATTCAGCACTACTCATCATTGAACGCACCATATCTAATAGCGTGCGATTCCTCCTTTCTGATACACCATTATGCTGAGGTGTATGAGGCGGAGTAAGCTGAGAGAGAATTCCACTCTCTTTTAAGTATTCAAGGAAACTGGTACTTAAGTATTCTCCACCTCGATTAGATCGAAGTGTCTTGATGCTTTTACCAGTTTGTTTCTCTACTTCATTTTTATACTCCTTAAACTTCTCAAAGGTCTCTGATTTATGTTTCATTAAGAACACATGTCCATACCTAGAGAAGTCATCAGTAAAAGTGCTGAAGTAGGAGTGACCGCTTCGCGCATGTGTAGACATTGGACCACATACATCACTGTGTACAAGTCCCAAGAGTTCAGTAGCTCTTGCTCCGTGTCCGGAGAACGGAGATTTGGTCATTTTTCCTTTGATACATGATTGACAAGTTGCATATGATGAATATTCAAACGGATCTAGATATCCATCTTTATGTAACTTAGTCAACCTTGTTTTGTTTATATGACCAAGTCTACAATACCATAAGAAGGCTTGATTTGAATCTGGAGCCTTTCTTTTATGTGTGTTTTGAATATTGAAAATTCGAGGTTGATTAAGTATGTATATGCCGTTTTCCAGTGTGCCATACCCAATCAGTTTTTGATTTAGGAGAATGTTCATGACATTATTTTCAAGCGCAAAATTATATCCTTTATTAGACAACAAAGATACTGATATAATATTACACAGCATACTGGAAATACAAAAACAGCTGTACAACACCAAAACGTGCCCACTAGTCAACCCTAGGTGATTCTCCCCTATTGCAACAGCATCTACATTCATTCCATTGCCCATCCGGAGAGTCATATCACCTGCCCCTAGTACTCTACTATTTCTTAGATCCTGCAATGAATTACAGATGTGAGAACCAGAACCTGTATCAAGTACCCATGAAGTAGAGTTTACTGAAAGACAATTTTCGATTACGAACACACCTGAAGCAGAAGCAACCGCTTGCTTCATGTCCTTTTCCTTGAAGGCCATACAGTCATTCTTCCAGTGCCCTTGCTTGTGACAATATAAGCATTCGTTTATATCCGCTTTCTTCCTTCCTGCCTTTTTCTTTCCCTGCACCTTCTTGACCCCACCCTTCGGTTTGGTGGCTTTCATCTTCTTCTTCCCTTTAGCATTCGCTTTAGATTTAGAAGAGGATGATTGGCAACCATACAGAACGGGGTTATTCTCCTTTTTCAAGGAGGTCTCTACTACCCTCAACATGTTGAGGAGCTTTGGAAGATCAGCTTCCATTTCGTGCATGTTGAAGCTAAGCATGAACTGACAGAAGGTGTGGGGAAGGGACTGCAAAATCAAGTCGATATACAAATCATTCTCTAGCATGCATCCCAGGTTTGCGAGTTCCTCAATGAGGCTGATCATTTTGAGGACGTGCTCTCCTACAGGCGATCCTGGAGCTAACCTCATCTGGAAGAGTTTCCTTGATGTCTCGTACCTTGCGATACGGGAATGCTCCCCATACAAATTCTTGCAATGGAGAAAGATGGATATAACATCCATACTCTCGTGCTGTTTCTGGAGTTCATTGTTCATGGACGCCAGCACGATACACTTAGCTCGCTCACAATCCAGATCCCAAGTTTTGTGAACTTCCTTGTCCACAACTGAGAAATCTGATCCAGGGATAAGGGGAGGAACAGCGGCGGTAACATATGCTACTTTGTCATAAGTCAGCGCAATGTTGACGTTCCTTAGCCAATCTTTATAGTTCTGTCCGGTCAGTATATTTTTCTCAAGTAATAGTTTTAGTCCTGTCATGGTAGCTGCTAGAGAGAGAGAAAAGAAAACACTCAGCATATGCTTCTTGCAAGTTTAAATTGGTTATTAGTTTATCTAAACAGGATGGCTCCCACTGTTTCCTCAAATCCTTCTTCAAAACCTAAAAGAAGAACTAGTCAGGATTTAATCACACGTCACAATACTTGCTTAACCTTTCAGCCAGGCTGGTGTTGGTACTTCGAGGGAGGTTTTCTAACGCTTTCGCGAAGTTCCTTAATTAAATAACCTCTTTTCCCTGGAGGCGTAGCCCCTCTAACACCTTTCTGGACACCTACTTGGTTTATAGCATTGATTGTTAAGTGAGAATGTTTCACGAGAGTAATCCTACTCATCAGTGGGATCGGGATCCAACTATCATTGCATGATGCACTAAATGGAAGCCACTCTAGTCACCACACTCCAGAAGGTATACTTAATCTGCAAGTTTCCTTTATGTTTGAAACTCCCGATGTGATTTTTACCCCAAGCTCTTATAGACCTTGACGTAGGCCAACAAGTCATAAGACGCAAGTCAAGTTCTACCCGTCATTGTCCTGATCAATTTAAGTACATCGTACAAGCCCTTGACGTAGGCCAACAAGGTGTACGTCTGTCTTAAACTAATGCATCTATCTATGCAACAAATAGGCACACACACTGCTACCATACACTATGCTTTGACGTAGGCCAACAAGCATAGCATGAATACGATGTGTTGTCTATTTGAAACGACGGAGGGTTACGGCTGGTTTTTGGCAAAAAACCGTTAACGTAGTGAACTTGATTTGATCGAAGGAACCAAGATAGCTTTTATTAAAAGGAGTGGATTAAGCTCCGCATTTAAAATTTGCTTTTTTCAAAAAAACCGAGTGGTTTTTTAGAAATTGTTCCAACGATTCAGTTTAGGTTTTATTTTTCTTTGCATTAAAAATAATGAGTCCCGTCATTAACCTATCATTACAGATAACAACGAAAATACAACGTCCTCTTATGCCATCCTGCATTGGCCACGGGGTCCTGTCTATTGCAATTCATACGCCCCACTTTTATGCATTTTATAAGTAAACAGGTACTTTTGACGCTCGTTTGTTGCATGTTACAGGATACAGGCTCTTGGAGCAAATACAGTGAAAAAGACGAAAGATGATACAGAAAAGGGTCTTTTTACCAACAAGCAGACGGATCTTACTCAAGCCGAGACGAAGAACAGTGCAAGGTCCAAAAAGAAGAAAGTGAAAACGGTCAAAAGATCCTTACAAGATTTCTCTGAGGATCTGGAGAAGACTAAGAAGCCCAACAGAGAAAAGAAGTATAAAAATAAGAAGCCCAAGAAATGCTGAGCCAAACCCAGAAAAATGGTGAGCCAAGCCCACCAAAGGGCCGCGGAACCGCGGCCCAAGCGCTCCATTGCCGCGGTTCCGCAGCCATATTAGGCCCGTGTCGGTGGAAATTTTCCCTGTCAGTGTGTCGGTGCAGATGTTGGGATTTTTAGGGGCAAAATCTGTAATTTCATATCTACGAGAGTCTGTAACCCTAGCTTCACTGTTTGCTTATAAATTGTACTCAAAATCTGTAAAATGGGATGCCTCTTTTCAATCAATAAAAATCAGATTTGTTGGGAGATCTAGAGCATCACTTTCTCGTAAGTTTTAATTCTTTTTATTCCTGCCTTAGTTCTAATTTTATTACTTGCCCTAGTTAACTAGTTTAGCTATTTTTAATCTGCAGTAAGTTATAACACAAGATCTGAACAAACACTTTAAAACTTAAACAACAAAATGTCGTTTTTAGACAATTCCCTAATGAGCGAGTAAAATCCTCGCTCGTTAGGGTTAGGAATAAGGGAGGGAGTGAGAGATGGATATCTCTTACCTCCTTCAATGCCAACATATTTTCAAAACAAGAACTTCATGCACGCATGTATGATCCGCCCCCTACGGCACCCTACCTACGAGGTAACGGTGAACCGCAGTATAAAAGGCCGGACATACATGACGTCCATGAAGATTGCAGCAATTAATAGGAAAGGACGGACAAGGATCTAGAGGAAGAAACTTCGTTTCTTCCCGATCATCCTAATCCCCTTTGCTAATAATTGTCGTGATTTTCTAAAAAGCTTTAATCAAACGACATTGAAAGAGGTGACAATATTGATCTCATCAACCCTACCTTAGACCTAACCCTAACGAGTTCTTTCATATCATATAAATTAGTTTTTAAATCAATCGACAAAAGCCAAACAACCAACGGAATCAACTCATGAAAACACAAAAACAGAAATTTACACATCTCTGCGGATCGACCCGTATTCACCGGCTAGCTGCAAAGCGACGCCGTTTCTGATTACGGTAAACTTAAATTTTTGGACTAATCAAATGGCGCCGTTGCCGGGGATGGCGTAATTTTTTTTGTTTTGTATGATTTCGGGTTGATATAAATTTTGAAAAATCAGAAAAATCAGAAAATACAAAATACAAAAACATTTTAGCTATTTTTATCTGTTTGAAGGGTTCTATGTTTTGAATCTTGCAGGAACAGCAAAGGATTGTGAATTTGGAATTTTACAGAGAGCAAAACAGAAAAGGGAACATCAGAACAGAGTAGAATTGATGAACAGGAGCTGCACAAAATTTTCCACAGTCTGATCCCACTGCTTGGCCGCGTTTCCGCCGCATATAGGGCATCAGGACCGCGGAACCGCCGCATGTCTGCCACGTCAGCACATAAAAATTACATGGTTTGATCCCTCATTCTCCCCTCTGCAACCTCCCATATATCTCTCTGTAAAACCTTTCTGCAGGAATTCTTTGCGCTAAAAACTCTTTCTCCCCCTTCTAAATAACAGATTTTCTGCAGGTTTCTTTGCGCCGCGCTAAAAATTGATTGCAAGTGAATTTTACTGTTTTGCATAATTTAATCGGACTTTAAGGGGCTAATTGACCAAACTCAGATTGGGTGGGGATTTCATCACCCTTCCCAGGACCCCAAAAAACACCTAAAGCATGTGCATTGACCACAGTTAATTAAAAAAGACTAGACTCAGACCTAAGGACATCGAGCTCAATAGGAAAAGGACTAGTATAGGCATCGGCCGTTTATCCTAACTGACATTGCGGTGTCTAGGCTAGTGGTTATTAATTAGGCCCACTGTAGTGGTGGTTCCTTCCCACTTACCTGGCCGTACTTGTCCGTGAAGAGGCGGTTTGAGGTCCTATTTCTAGCCCTAGTTAGGAGCTGTCTAGCAGACCTAGGCGACCCTAGATCTAGGCTTGATTGTGCATGTGTGGTTGATACATTTGTGTCACGAGTCCCTTTCCAAAAACCTTTTTGCAAAACTCTCACATAAAAAAGGAAAAATCTTTTCAAAACTTGCAACTTGCCGCTAAGAAAACTTGCAACTCACTTCCACCACTTTCCCTCACTGACGTTATCTTACCTCCACATTCTGTCTTTTTCTTTTTTCCGACTGCACTACCCTTTGGTGTATGTCACTTTGGACTAGGGATACTGACGCCCGATTAGTCCGTGATTCGTTGGTACCGACCGACGAATCTTTCGACACTAAAGTCGACACTCCGTCCACTTTCTTACCCTCAACTTCAAATTCTTTCACCGAAGACATGTCGGGATTCAACCCCAACAATACATTACCGACGGGAAGGATTCCACGTCCGTCAGGTGCGAATAACCCGAACCAGCCGCCTGTTGAAGCGCCCGCACGAGTTGCGCTCCAGGATCTCTTTTACCCCATCCGCACTTCTTTACCTACTTGTCTTTCACCCCCACCGGCAAATGGGGACAATTTTGAAATAAAACCACATTTCATCAATATGCTGCCAAAATTTCATGGTTTGGAATCTGAAGATGCATATATCTTTATTAATAAATTCCAAAATGTGTGCGCTATGATGAAAACAACCCAATTGAGTGATGACGCGATAAGGCTAAGGGTCATTCCTTTCACCTTATGTGACCTAGCCGAGAAGTGGCTATATAGCACCGCATCACATTCCATAAGAAATTGGGACGAGTTTGTGAAGGCTTTTCTGAAAAAATTCTATCCTCATCACAAAACTGCCAGAATCCGCAATGAAATAATTCAATTCTCACAACTTCCTTCCGAACCATTTTGGAAGTGCTTCGAGAGATTTAAGGACCTACTAGTTCAATGCCCTCATCATGGGATCGAAAGTTGGCAACTTTGCCAAACATTATACGAGGGATTGAACTCGACAACGAAGCAGTTTGCTAAAAACCATCTGTCAAGGTCATTTTCTCTCTAAGTCTAGTAATGAAGCGTGGCAGTTTCTTGAGGATCTTAGTGAGCAAACAATACAGTGGGAGAGTACCAAGACCACATCATCTTCTAGTGGTCAATCTAGGACAGGCATACATCAAGTAGAGATGTCGATTGCCATGAAGGCCGAGATGGCCGCTCTTACGAAAAAGCTAGAAGCGATTGAGACCAAAATCTCATCGCCTTCTCCTGCCCCTGCTATGCCCCCACGAACTGTCTGTGCTTGTTGTGCGGATCCATCGCACCTAACCGAAGAGTGCCCTTATAATGCATCCACTCAAGGACAGGATCAAGTCAATGCTGCATTTCAGCAACGACAAAGAAACAATCCGTACTCTTCGACATATAATCCGGGGTGGAGGAGTCACCCAAATTTCGCTTGGAACCAAAATCAACAATTCCAAGGAAATAACAATTTTCAAAGACCTCCTCCTCCACAACAACAACAAGCACCTTCACAAACTCAGTTTCAACCGCAACAATTTCAACAACAACCTTACCCTAATCAGGTGAACAATTTTGTGCCTAACAATGCTTACCGGCCAAATAATTATGTTCAACCTAATAATGATAAGGTTAGCTCGCTCGAAAGAAGTCTAGATGCGTTCCTTAAGCAATCTACACAGTCTACAGCAAGACTTGAGACTTCTATTCAATCTTTAGTGCAAAATAGTGCCTCACACGATCAAAGCATCAAATCTATTGAGGCACAAATTGCACAACTCAATGCAGCTTTGAGCGAGCGCGAAAAGGGAAAACTCCCGTCTCAACCACTTCCCAACCCCGGTCACGCACATGCTGCATATCAATAGCAGAATCATAACGTAAATGTTGTGACCACGTTGAGATCGGGAAAAGTATTGCATAATAATGTGGGCATGAACAATGACACCCCTGCCGGTGGCCCTTCTTCATCTTCTTCACCATCTTCTTCTTCCTTAGAGCCTATTCTTCACCCTTCACATGGCTCCACCTCTTCTAGCTCGAACGGACCCATTTCTCACAACACGAGCACATCTACACGGGGTGCCGTTCCAACTCGACAATCTGATCCACAAAAATTGGACTCAACCACCTTTCAAAGTGTTCCTTTTCCTAATAGGTTGAGATCCAATAAACCAACTCCACAGATGGAGAAGATCGTTGAGTTGTTCAAACAGGTTAGCATAAATATCCCTCTTTTGGATGCAATCCAACAAGTTCCTTCATATGCAAAAATTTTAAAGGACTTATGCACCAAAAAGAGGAAGTCGCAAGTGCCAAAGAAAGTTTTTATGGCTAGTGCTATTAGTGATGCTCTTGTAAATTCCCTTCCCCCAAAACAAAAGGACCTCGGGTGTCCTACCATTTCGATAACAATTGGGGACAAGAACATCAATAGAGCACTATTAGATCTTGGCGCGAGTGTCAATTTGCTACCTTATTCTGTGTACGAGCAATTGGGCGTCGGAGAGCTTAAGCCCACTCACTGTACTCTCCAAATGGCCGACCGGTCAATAACCCATCCTTAGGGAGAGCTGGAGTATGTGTTAATTAGAGTAGGGGATTTCATTTTCCCTGTTGACTTTATAGTGATGGATACACAACCTGTTGCTAACCCCCGGAACTAAATTCCGGTAATACTTGGTCGACCATTTCTGGCTACTTCCAACGCAGTGATCAATTGTCGTAACGGTTCAATGAACCTATCTTTCGGCAATATGACAATTGAGCTCAATATTTTCAAGTTGGAAAGTCAGCCGGCTGAGCCTAATGCTAGCGTACTCGATGTTTGCTCGATCAATGAGATCGCGCAGGAGGACTGTGAATTCGAGAATTTTTTGTTCGATCACAGCAATGTTAACGCCACTAGTGCGTTCCTCCTAGAATCCGACGCAGTTTTCACAGCGGATAATGATTTTGAGTGCTTTACCTTCGAAGACTCATCACCTGAATTGGAGTCTTTTGCTTTTTCGGATGAGTTAGTTGAACCATCCGACACTGTTGCGTACACTCGGTTCGAACCTTTGATGGAATCATTCGAGTTTGAAACAACTACCCCATTGTTACCATCTATTGTTTCACCTCCTAAACTTGAATTAAAGCTTTTGCCGACACACCTAAAATAAGCTTATCTAGGTGATAATGAGACCTTACCTGTCATTATATCAGCCTATCTAGCTCTTGAGCAAGAGAAGGCTCTTTTAATGGTCTTACATAATAATCGGCAAGCTTTCGGCTGGTCTATGGCGGACATTAAGGGGATTAGTCCCCTCATAGTCGAACATCATATACACTTAATGGATGATGCCAAGCCAGCACGGGATCCACAAAGGCGCCTCAACCCCATCATGAAAGAGGCTGTTAAGAAGGAAATTGTCAAGTGTCTGGATAGCGGTATCATTTACCCTATCTCGGATAGCCAATGGGTTAGCCCAATCCACGTCGTGCCAAAGAAATCGGGCATTACGGTCATTACCAATGAGGCAAATGAGTTGATTCCCACTCGCACACAAACTGGGTGCCGAGTCTGCATAGACTATAGGAAACTCAATGCCGCAACAAGGAAAGACCACTTTCCTTTACCTTTCATTGACCAAATGCTCGAGCGATTGGCAGAGCACGAGTTCTATTGCTTTCTCGATGGCTATTCCGGTTACAACCAAGTCCCTATCGCCAAAGAGGACCAAGACAAGATAACATTCACTTGTCCCTTTGGCACGTTTGCTTATCGTCGCATGCCCTTTGGGTTATGCAATGCACCCGCGACATTTCAGCGGTGTATGATGGGAATCTTTTCAGACATGGTTGAAAAGTTCTTGGAGATCTTTATGGATGATTTCTCCATCTTTGGCGACTCCTTCGACAAGTGTTTACGCCATCTTGACGCTGTTCTTACCCGCTGCAGGGATAAGAACCTCACATTGAATTGGGAGAAGTGCCATTTCATGGTGCGAGAGGGCATTGTCTTAGGACATGTCATCTCGCAACACGGCATCGAGGTAGATAGAGCAAAAATCGAAGTGATTTCTAACCTCCCTCCCCCAAAATGCGTCAAAGATATTAGAGCCTTTCTTGGCCACGCCGGTTTCTACAGACGGTTCATCAAGGACTTTAGCAAGATTGCTAGACCCTTGACTCTATTACTGGCCAAGGACACAACTTTTGCTTTCGACTCCACTTGCATTGAAGCATTCGAGTCTTTGAAGCAGTCCCTCATCACTGCGCCCATCCTCTCATCTCCCGACTGGACGCACCCTTTTGAAATCATGTGCGACGCATCAGACTTTGCTATTGGTGCTGTTCTTGGACAGCACATTAATAAGATGCCGCACGTGATTTATTATGCTAGCCGAACACTAAATGAGGCCCAACTCAACTACACAATAACAGAGAAAGAGTTTTTAGCTGTTGTGTTTGCACTCGAAAAATTTCGGCCTTATTTAATCGGCTCTCCAGTCGTTGTATATACTGATCATTCAGCTGTTCGCCACCTTTTTGCGAAGAAAGATGCTAAGTCAAGGCTAATACGTTGGATCCTTTTATTACAAGAGTTTGACCTTGTCATTAAGGACAAAAAAGGATGTGAAAACGTAGTAGCTGATCACCTATCACGACTTCCTTCTTCGCCCACGCTCGATCATCCAATCACTGATGTTTTTCCCGACGAGCAACTCTTGACCGTTTCTTGCGAACCATGGTTCGCCGATATTGTGAATTACTTAGCCACCGGCCTGATACCCAATGATTGGTCGAAACAGGATAAACTTCAATTTTTATCCCAAGTAAAGCATTTTTACTGGGATGCGCCCTATCTTTTTAAATATTGTTCCGACCAAATCATTCGTCGGTGTGTACCCGAAAGTGAGGTCAAGAGTGTGCTGTCTTTTTGCCACGAACAAGCATGTGGCGGGCATTTTGGCCCAAAGAAGACCGCCGAAAAAGTTTTGCAGTGTGGTTTATATTGGCCACGACTCTTCAAGGATGCATTTGAATACTGCAAAACTTGCTTCCGGTGCCAACACTTGGGCCGGATTTTGCGGAGAAATGAAATGCCGCTCCAACCTATTTTGGTTGTGGACATTTTTGATGTTTGGGGTATAGATTTCATGGGACCATTTCCTAACTCTTTTGGAAATGTGTATATTCTGTTAGCGGTTGACTATGTTTCTAAGTGGGTCGAGGCTGTGCCCAGCCGAACGAACGATAATAAAGTTGTCGTTCGGTTTCTTAAAGAACACATATTTTCTCGATTTGGGCACCCTCGGGCGATAATAAGTGATAATGGTTCTCACTTCTGCAATAGGACTTTCGAGTCCTTAATGCGCAAATACTCTATCACCCACAAGTTGTCAACGCCATATCACCCTCAAACATGTGGGCAAGCCGAGATTTCAAATCGGCAAATAAAGCAAATCTTGGAGAAAACGGTTTCCAAAAACCGTAAGGATTGGTCACTTAAACTGATCGATGCACTATGGACTTTCCGTACTGCATATAAGACCGATCTTGGTATGTCTCCATACCGGCTTGTGTACGGGAAGGCTTGCCACCTCCCAGTGGAGATCGAGCATAAAGCATTTTGGGCTATAAAAGAGCTGAATCTATCTTTAGGAGATGCGAGTAGCAATCGAAAGCTGCAATTGAATGAGTTGGAGGAGCTGAGGGATGAGGCATATGATAATGCCATAACTGCTAAAAACCGAGCCAAGGTGTTCCACGATAAACACCTTTTGCGAAAAACTTTTGAACCTGGGCAACAGGTTCTACTTTATGACACTCGGTTACATTTTCATCCCGGCAAGCTCCGGTCCAGATGGAGAGGACCTTTTGTAGTCCGCACCGTTTATCCGCACGGTGCGGTTGATCTTGAGAATCCTGAAGACGGTACCTTATTCAAGGTGAATGGGCAACGACTGAAACCGTTCTTCACAGCGGACCCTTCGGAGGAGCTCCTGCTCTTGCAGGAGCCGATCTACACTGAGTGATATTCCTCCACATTCACCCACAAATTTCTTTTCCCAAAACATTATTTCAAATAAGTTTAGGGGTGTGTATATTATTTGTATATATATTTCAGAAATACCATAAAAAAAATAATAAAAAAATAATAAAAAGAAAAAAAATTATGGACCTAATTGCAAATTTGCAGATTAAGAGCTGATTTTTACAAATAAAACCCTCGTTTCAGAGGGTGTTTTATGCAAATCACCCTCCCATCCCCTATTTAAAGGAACCCGACCCCCCTGTGTTCATAACCCTAAATTTTTTTCTCACTAAAAAACCTAGCCGCCGCCCCTACCCTCTCCAGAAAAATCTCGCCGCAACTCCACCAGAGCGCCGCGCATCCGCCGCCGTAGCCGCCTCCCGCCGCGCATCCGCCGCCTCCTGGTGTCGTCACCCCCTGAAATTTTCAGGGGAGGTAACTCTGTCTAAATCCTCTCTGTTACTGCATATCTTTTTACTGAAAAAAATCGTAATGGCACATAAAATGCAATTTGAAAGGGATTTTTCCCCGGTTTTCGTACACGAAGTATACGGTAGATATTTCGCACATGAAATCGAACAAAAGGGCTGGAATTTTCTGCTCTATAATCACTCATCTGCGTTTGCCCTACCTAACCTAGTTGCCCTATTTTACGAATCCATGGAAAATAATAGCCTTCACAACTTAGCTTACATTAAACTAAATTGGGAAAATCGTGAAATTCACATCGATAGGGACTTGATACACGAGGTTACACTCATACCACGTGTACCTGCACATGAACACCCACTGCGCTTTGAAGATTATATGCCCTTGATGGGTAATGACTGTGCACGAGAACCGCGTAAGGGCATCCAAGCACGAACCCTTTTCGCGAACGTTTTAACTGTGTGCCGGTGGGCACAAAACAATATCTTTGGTAGTTCCCACAACACGACCTTTTTCACCCCTTCATTACATGTCGTACACACATTGATGATGAAGAATCCTAGGTTCGACATGTGCACGGTTTTGCTCCAATCCATAGGTACGGGGAAACGAGATACCGTATACCCATGCCCCATGCTTGTTACCCAACTCTGCATGATAGACGGTGTTCCGGTTCGACCACTTGTAGAGGGCGTCTCGTCGTCCTACTCTAGACTCACGGATATTTGGATACGAACCGAACCGGCAGAAAATGTACCTGCACACACCCCTAGCTCGAGCTTGACTTCGAGCGGGGAAGAACTAACTCCCCAGGAGCATGCGCGATTGATGCGAAGAACATTGAGAAGAATCGACTCTTTGAGGGATGAGTTTCGGGCAACTGCACGAGATCACGACCGTCGGTTGATGGAAATTGAGAGGGGAATCCAAACACTTTTGGCTAGAGGGGAACGATCACGTTCACGCTTACGAGCGCGATGTGGGGCCGGGCAGTGAGGGCACTGCTTTGCTCAAGTTTGGGGGAGAGGGTAATGTATATAGTTATCTTTTGCATTGCATATTGTATATATTTTTATATAGTTATCTTTTGCATTGCATATTGTATATATTTTTCTTTTCCTTTTGCATATTTAATTTCTGCATTGCACCTTCATATATAAAAAAAATCATAAAAATTTGAAAATTTGAATAATAAAAAAAAATTTAGAAAACTGAAAAACCAATAAAAATTGAAAAAATTCAAAAATTATAAAAATTATTGTATTCAATTTTGGTTAATTGACTTGAGTTTGATAAAAAGGTTAACAGGCTAGGAAAAACTAGATCTTAGACTTAGAAAATTAAAAACCCTAAAAATAACATTCCTTAGAGTTTAATGGTAAAGAATATATGTCTTTGTAGGTTATTTAGGAATAGGCAAATTTTGGGTTCACTTCTTGGGCTAAGCCAAAATGAGGGAAGAGTATTAATATTCTTATTAGAGTATAAGTTCGAAAAATAGTTCCTAGCTTAAGTTTAGATTCTGAAAATGTATACCCTACAAAATGCACAATCACGCACCTTGAAACTTGGATTAGTAGAAGAGACCTTGAAATGCTCTTGTCTAAAGTCCTTAGTACAATGAAAAAGAAAAAAAAAGTGAATAAAAAAAAATGGACACTGGTTTTTGTGATTACTTAGGGCTAGAAAATTATTTAGCGAGGGTGTTTCATCACCTAGTGCCTTAGACCAACTGGTTTGGGAGTCACTGCTAAAAGCCTTGGGTGTTGCAAAACTAGGAAATACGCTTTAAAGTGCTAACGCATCTTGTAATCGGCTGTTGGTACCTCAAGAAGTATTAACAGTCGCATGAAGGATGTGTAAGCGAAAGTTAAGGAAAATTCACAAAGTGCTTTGGACAATGGACGAGAGTACGATTGCTTGATTTGAATTTCCAAGTGTAGGGGTGACAATTACACACACGTGGGGATATGTGATTAGTGTTTAGATAAGAGAAAGGAATGAAGAATAAAACTTGTATCTTTAATAGAGTTGATAGAAATTCCTAAGTGGAGATGAAACTCTAGAAGAAAAACTTAAGAAATGCTGATTTCTAAGTAATTCTATAGAACATGTACAATCTTAAGTTACATAATAAGGAAGTGTGAAGAATATGGGTGGATAATTTGCGGGGCAACGATAATAGACTTCCTTGTTAGAAAACCTAATTGGAGAGCAAAACTCGAAAAACCAAATTGATAGGATTTTGTGGTTGTAATCCGCTGAAAACCCTCAGGAGACAACGCTCCTCCTACTAGGGACACCTAGAGGTTTAAAGGCTTGTTGCACATGCTCAGTGCAATCGCGTTTCCCTGCAAAAGTGCGGCTAGATTAGAATAAATTAATAAGTTTGCTCGAGGACGAGCAAAAGATAAGTTTGGGGGTATTTGTTCATGTCATAATATTGCAATTCATACGCCCCACTTTTATGCATTTTATAAGTAAACAGGTACTTTTGACGCTCGTTTGTTGCATGTTACAGGATACAGGCTCTTGGAGCAAATACAGTGAAAAAGACGAAAGATGATACAGAAAAGGGACTTTTGACCAACAAGCAGACGGATCTTAATCAAGCCGAGACGAAGAACAGTGCAAGGTCCAAAAAGACGAAAGTGAAAACGGTCAAAAGATCCTTACAAGATTTCACTGAGGATCTGGAGAAGACTAAGAAGCCCAACAGAGAAAAGAAGTATAAAAATAAGAAGCCCAAGAAATGCTGAGCCAAACCCAGAAAAATGGTGAGCCAAGCCCACCAAAGAGCCGCGGAACCGCGGCCCAAGCGCTCCATTGCCGCGGTTCCGCGGCCATATTAGGCCCGTGTCGGTGGAAATTTTCCCTGTCGGTGTGTCGGTGCAGATATTTTTAGGGGGCAAATCTGTAATTTCATATCTATGAGAGTCTGTAACCCTAGCTTCACCGTTTGCTTATAAATTATACTCAAAATCTGTAAAATGGGATGCCTCTTTTCAATCAATAAAAATCAGATTTGTTGGGAGATCTAGAGCATCACTTTCTCGTAAGTTTTAATTCTTTTTGTTCCTGCCTTAGTTCTAATTTTATTACTTGTCCTAGTTAACTAGTTTAGCTATTTTTAATCTGCAGTAAGTTATAACACAAGATCTGAACAAACACTTTAAAACTTAAACAACAAAATGTCGTTTTTAGACAATTCCCTAATGAGCGAGTAAAATCCTCGCTCGTTAGGGTTAGGAATAAGGGAGGGAGTGAGAGATGGATATCTCTCACCTCCTTCAATGCCAATATATTTTCAAAACAAGAACTTCATACACGCATGTATGATCCGCCCCCTACGGCACCCTACCTACGAGGCAACGGTGAACCGTAGTATAAAAGGCCGGACATACATGGCGTCCATGAAGATTGCAGCAATTAATAGGAAAGGACGGACAAGGATCTAGAGGAAGAAACTTCGTTTCTTCCCGATCATCCTAATCCCCTTTGCTAATAATTGTCGTGATTTTCTAAAAAGCTTTAATCAAACGGCATTGAAAGAGGTGACAATATTGATCTCATCAACCCTACCTTAGACCTAACCCTAACGAGTTCTTTCATATCATATAAATTAGTTTTTAAATCAATCGACAAAAACCAAACAACCAACAAAATCAACTCGTGAAAACACAAAAACAGAAATTTACACATCTCTGCGGATCGACCCGTATTCACCGGCTAGCTGCAAAGCGACGCCGTTTCTGATTACGGTAAACTTAAATTTTTGGACTAATCAGGTCCCGTCATCACCCGTTAGGTTACTTAACTAACGGCAGAGCGGGGGCTGGGCTAGCGCGGGTGTAAAACATAAGTGACGTCTAAATAGCTATCATATATAGATAGTATACATTCGTCAGACGCAATAATAGGCATTCCAGATCACAGATAAACAATATTGGATTTGCAAGCAATCCGTGTTTCTTTTGAGCCTGTAAGAAAAGAGGGACTACACAGTTGTGATGAATAGCCATTACCCCACCCTAGACCCCTACGGGTACGGCAAACTACCCGCCAAGTACCCGAAGTGAACCAGTCTCCCTCAACGACGTGAGTAGGCCACTAAACACTTCGAAATACCCGGTAGTTTGTGCACCCCACCTTGGGTCTATCCTAGGAGCAAAAACAAGAAAAAGAAATAATACAACGGTGGCTACAACCGCAACCTGGATGTGCCCCGTAAAATAATATTACAACTTATTACAATTACATCGAATGAATTAATACAATAACCCATCACAAAACCCGGCTAATCATCACAACAGTCCAATACAGTTTATATACACAAACAGTTATAAATAACATCACAGATATGTGCAACCCCCTGCCAACCGACATACTAGCAGTTAGGGGAGATTTACGAACATATAATACAAATCACAGATATAATCAAACAAGAAAACATCGTATAATTTTGATCGATTAAACACTTTAAATTCTACTCCAAATCTTCTCTGTAAATTTGAAACCTGAGCAGAAAATAAAAATACCAGAAAATACAAAATATCACAACAGATGCACAGAAAAAAACTGGGCTGAATCAGCCCTAACTCGGCCGCGGATCGGCGGCGGATCGGCGGCGGATCGGTGGGATCGGCCGCGGTTCCGCGGCTCTTTAGCCGATTCAGGAGCCCATTTTTCTTGTGTGTTCTTATATTTTCATTCTGGTCATTCTGGAGGTCCCTGAAAAATTTTAGGACCTCATTTTAAAATCGACAGAAACTTCATGATATTCGTGTTTTTTCCGATTTGTTTTCCGTTCGAAATTCATACAACTTTGCAAGTGAGTTAATTATTGTTTAGTGAGGCTCTGATACCACTGTAAGTCGATGTGCAACACCCCACGAGTAGCGGGGAGGCGGAAATATGAAAAACGATCTTGTTTTGAAGCGTACATCGACTAACCGAAGATCTTTTCTAAACGATAATTAACAACAAGCATAGAGTTCTAAACTGCTATGTAAAGAGATTATACCAAATGATTCTAGTCATTCGTCTTTGTGATCTCTACGTCCTCCTCGGCCTCCTATCCGTGATAGATGATCCACCCGAGTACCCTAATCCAAGCTACACCTCAAGACTTGAGGTAACTTTGTTTCTCTAGTTGCTAACCAAAGTAACTAAGATAATATAGAGTTAGGTTATGGAGTGTTTAGTCTTTACTAATCCTTGTACTCAACTCATGAGTGGTAGGATTAGGGTTTGGAGAAGGAGAGAGAGCTTGAGGAGAGAGAAGGTGGAAATGATAATGATATGAGAAAAGCTTCTCACTTGAATATATCAAACATAATGAATTATCAAATAATATCAATTAAATGATTATTCACCATGCTTCATTTATTCAAGAAGAGTGATTCATCATGTGAGTCATTAGATCATTAATGATGCATTTAATGATATGATGAATCATATGAATGAGTCACAAAAGCAATTAATGAAAATGCCACCTTAACCCCTCATGTCACATCCTACTAGAAGCTTCTCGGAAAATTACGAGAATGCCCCTCGCATCCGTGAAAACACGGAAAAACTATAGACTGTATAAATCCAATAACCCGATACTAGAATCTGGCTTAAACCAAAGCCGACTAGTAAAAACTGTCCGAATGTCGTACATGCGTTTAAACACGTATGCGTCCGAACCCTTTGTCGTAAAACCGTACGACCTCTATATCATTTCGCCTGGAGTAGGGAAAACTTTGTGTGGGACTCTAAAGACTCGACTACTACGCTGGCAGTGGGTTTAACCACAGACCGCAAGCGGCACTAGCTGTACGTAACGGTCCCCAGGTAGATGTTGATAAGAAGGACGGTAAGGATACCCATCCGAACTCATACTGAGCCTGTGCGTGACAATATCCGTGCAGTCCGGTCTGTTCATCTAAGAGTATCGCGTGTATGGTCTAGGAAGGTGGTAAACGTCAGACCCCTAATAACCGTACAAGTCGTGTCGGTATGGCTCTATCACCATCCGAGAATCTACTGATCAATCTATCAGTAATTCTCAATCAGCCCTGGCCAGGGACATATGGTAATGACCAACCGATCACCGTGCGATATCAACTCCCTATACCGGGAGAGACGAATCCCTAACAGTCACTCACTGCCTCCACGTGGCTCAGGACTGTGCCCAACTAAAACCTATTTGCACGACTCCTTTGAACCGTGGTAGGTTAGTAATCAAAGCACAGTGGGAAGTCACACGAGACAAATGACGACTTTAAGTCAACGGACTATCTGCACACATGTCACCTGAGAACTGCTATCTGACGTTAGGTATAAATACCATCCAGTCAGTTCTCGGCAAGTCCGGTCCGGTGTACTCACACCCAGTGAGCATCTGTATACAATCTTAGGTGCACTCCACCAATGGCTGCGGGACTAATCCATCGCTCCTCCTCGGGGTCTAGATATGTATACACCAGTCTACTCTGGAGTATCGATGCCCAGTCTCGATACTCCTGCGACCAGGGACATCTAAGGATGTGCCTATTGACTATTCAGCTTCCACTAGTATGACTGCCATCATAACGCCGGAAGTCAGGCAAACACCCTATGGGCTTCATCAATACGTATATATATAAATACCAAGTAAAATATATCATACGTTAAGATAAAGACAAACTAAATAGCGTACTATCATATTAAGCAAGACTGTTATGTACAAACATATCCCCAGTATCCTATACAATGAAGGCCTCTAGGGCATATATATCCAACAACATATTACATATGTGGGATCCTGATCCGGTATCTAATACTCAGGATGTAGAGTGAACTGAGAAACGGTTCTCGACAATTAACACACCCGAAGAAGATGCATCAATATGCTTATTCTTCGTTTGGGCTGCGTGAGAATCCGGATATGCTCCTATTCCCTGCTCAGACTTATAACAATTATAAGTTGGAGCGGTACCAACGTTCCCCTGCTCAGTATAATAAGCGGGTTCGGCCAATACATCCATATTATTATCTTGATTAAGACCTGATATGGTCGCTACCTGGAGAGAGAGAAGAAAACACTTTAGCGTATGCTCTTGCAAGATTTAGATTGGTTATTATCTTATCTAATTAGGATGGCTCCCACTATGTTAATCAAATCCTCCTTCAAATCCTAAAGGGTAAGACTAGCCGGGATTAATTACACTTTACAAGTTCGCTAATCTTTCGGCCAAGCCAGCGTTGGTACTTTGAGGGAGGTTTCCCGTGTTTTCGCACGGACCTAATTAGAATAAACCTCGTTTTCCCATAGGCATAACCCTATTAACACCTTTCTAGACACCTACTTGATCGGCAAATTGTCATGTGTAAAACTCTCTCAGGAGTAACTCTTACTCGCAGTGGGTATCGGGATCCAACTATCTCATAGAAGGTATACAATCACATTGCAAATTTCAACACTTGAAATTCCCGATAATGTTTTTCCCCTAGCGTCCCATGACCTTGACGCAGGCCAACAAATCATAGTCCGCTAGTCAAGTTCAACCCGTACATTTCATGATTGAATTAAACCCACCCGCACGACCTTTGACGCAGGCCAACAAAGTCGTACGACTACCCTATTCCAATCACATCTCATGTTACAGATAAGCACTAGTTAGCTGCCGCACACTACGCCTTGACGCAGGCCAACAAACGTAGCACGAATACTAAGTAGTATTTATCTGAAATGTCGGAGGGCTACGCAGATTTTTCAGAAAACCTATTGCGTAATGAACTTGATATCGTTGCAGAAACAAGTGCTTTTTGAAAAGAAGTGTTTTTGAGGCTTTTCTAGTTTCGCTAAAGAGGTCACTCCCGATGAAGGGATCTCGGCTCTTTCCTTATCAAATAAGGTGCAGGATATTTCACAATTATCGCTATGCAAAGCAAGAACTATTGAAGCAATCATAAACTAAACCGTGAGTTTGTAGAATCTGCCAGTTTTGCTAAAGAGGTCACTCCCGGTGAAGGGATCTCGGCTCTTTCCTCATCAAATAAGGTGCAAGGTATATCACATATACCACTATGCAAAGCAAAAACTATAGCTACCCTTTTTGAAAATTTGATTCTACAACATCTTTTAGGTTTCTTTTCTTTTATTAATCTCATTAATAAATCCCATCATTAATGCTTCCTAAGCATCACAGAAGAAACGAAAATACAACGTATGCTTATGCCATCCGCATTCGCCACAATGTTCCATTATGCACCGTTAGGTTACTTAACTAACGGCATACCGGGACGGGACTAGCGCGAGTGTAAAACATAAGCAACGTTTATTATATATCATATATACAATAATAAAGCATTCATCTCACGCATATAATATGATCACATCATAGTATATCAGCAGCAGAAAAAACATATGAAATATTGGATATACTAGGAGGTCCGTGTTTTATTTCGAGCATTTTTAAAACATGGATTCCACGGTCGCGATGAATAGCCAAACCCATATCCTTAGACCCCTACGAGAGCGTCAAGTAACTCTGCCAATTCTAAGGTTAGGAGATCCGGTCTCGACTGCTCGAGATGGCCTCCCACTGGACCTTAGAATCCGGTTGCTTGTGCTCCCCTCCTTGGGTCTACCTAATGCGGAAAAGTAAATAAAATACAATGGTGACATCATCCTCAACTCGGAAGTGCCCCAATAAATGAATATTACATATAATGAATTTTACATGAATGAAAATAAAAACCCTCATCTCACATAAAACCCTCGGCTATTCAGAACACGACGATCCAATATAACATATCACAGCAACACATAATATCTCATATCATCAACGTAAGCAAGTATACGTATCCCGATTGTCGTTGATGTATAGAAACGAAGCCGGCAATAACCTACATACTACACTTACGGTCGCAGAAAAGAAAGTGAAAAACTACAACATTTGGAATCCAAAAACACCTTAGACATCGTAAACCCGAAACATCACATATTACGGATTTCATGCCTAACAATTTGAATTCCACATATTGTATCACAATCACAGAATATCAAGACGATATTTAATATTTCGATCAAATCAACATACACTCACAAACTACCCCCGTGAGCTCAACACTTGAGCAAAGTCGAAACACTCAAAAACCGTGCCACAGTGTCCATGGAACAGCCGTAGAAGGAGTTAACCAATGCCTCACCTATGACACTACGGAACTACGGCAAACCCTAGGGTTCGTTCGCGGTTCCGTGGGCATAGAATCGAGTTAAGGTTAGTATAGTCTTCTATGGGGTCCGTAGGGGTACTTGCACGAATTTACGAATATAATCAACTTCGGAAAATTACAACACTTGGAAATTTCAGCGGGGCACAAAAATATGGTGTGCGAAGTTCGATCGAACTGCTAAAAATAGTCAAGGTTACCGATACAGTGTTAAAATATATGACGACGAAGCACTATGAATTAGCCCCAGGTCAAACTAATCATCACATGAAAATTGGGCTAAATAAACAACACTAGGAAAACCAAATGGAGACACCAGAGCACAGGAGGAATACGGGGGCCAGAGGAGGTGAAGGGGCCGGCCAGGCCGGAATTTTGGCCATGGTGCTCGGTAAAAATCCGAGCACCCCCCTCCCCCCGTATTTCACCCATGTTCATATTTTGCTCCAAATATCATTCTGCACCTGTTTGAAAAAATTTTAAAGGATTTTTTTTTAAAATTTCTAGAGAGCAAAATGGGGGTTTCATATACCGTATTTCGGAGTCGATTTCAATTTCGTAATTATTTTAACACCGTATCTAGAATTCTAGTTTGGCTCTGATACCACTGATGGGCTTCCCTTGCACCTAGTCTAGGGTTTGGCAGTATCACTCATGCCACTTTAAAATTTAGAGAGGTGCAAAGCAAGCAAACCATGAATCTTTACTAAAAAATCTAGGGTAACAAGTTTGTATCACAAACAAAGAAGTAAAGAGAATAGGATTACAACCTTTGTAGTCCATTCCTTAGCTTCATAAACTCTGTGTTGAGGTCCCTTCGCTGCGATCATCAAGAACTCCGACTCTCATGAGGCTCCAAGAGGTGAATGATGCATCTTGCTTGAAATCTTTTTGATCCAAGATGATCTACCTTGAAGAATCTCTAACCCAAGCTTACACTTCACTAATTGTTCGATATATGTATGCCCTAGAGGCCATTATGAGATAGTGTATGTACTGATGTGTATATATATATATTCAGAGGACTGTCTTGCTCGACATGATAATATGCTATCTGGTTTCACTTTATCATATGTTCACTTGATCATGTTTATATTCATTTGGTACATGTTGATAAAGCCCTAAGGATATTGGCTTGACTACTGAGATTATAATGTGGATCATACTAGTGGGACACCTGTAGTTTATAAGCATATCCTTGAAATGTTCCTAGTCGTAGGAATATCGAGACAGGGCATCGATATTCCAGTATAGACTAGCGTATACTGTTCTTGTTCCATATGATGAGCAATGGAAGATCCCATATCCGTCTGGTGTGTTGACACCAAAGATTGTATAAGGGTGCTCAGTGAGACTTGGTATACTGAACGGACTCACCGAGAACTCTTATATGGTATTAAATCATACGTCGGATAGCAGTTCTCAGGTGACACTAGTACATGTTAGTCTGTAGACCCGAGATCGCCATAGAGTCTTGTGTGACCTCCCACTGTACTTTGATCTCCACCCTGCTACGGCTCTATTGAGTCGTACAAACAGGTGGATTTTGGGTACAGTCCTGAGGCATATGGAGGCAATGAGCGATAGGAGGGGTTTCGTCTCTCCCGGTATTAGGGGTTGATGCTGTGCTGTGCACGATTGGCTATAATAGGAAGTCCCTGGCCAGGGCTGCTGAGATATTACTGATAAGTGTTATCAGTAGTTTCTCGATCTGTTATGGACCATATACCGGCATGAGTTGTTGAGTTATTAGGGTCGACGATTCCATCGCTAGACTCAATATGCAGCATATCTGACGAAGAGACCGGACTGTACGGTAAGTGTTGCCAGTCGGATTGACGGGAGTTTTGACAGGTTCGCTTGTTCTTCTTCTGATCGCTCAATACCCGGGTGGCCGTTACGTTTAGCTGACCTCTTGCAGCTTGTAGATGTTTGATATGATCATCACCTACTGCTGGCGTATTGACGAGTCTTAGAGTCCCACATAGAAGTTTCCTGGCTCAGGCAAAACGAAGTGGTGCGCATATGAGATATGTGCGGAAGCTCGATTAAATACGAGTATATGATACTGTATTTTAATCGGGCGTTTTATATTAGTCAGGTCGTATGAGATATGACCGGTTTATTAAATCAAGTGTTGATTTAATATTGACTTTTATCTCATTTATTTAAACCCTTTTCTTTTGATGGATGCATGCATGTATATGTACATGTTGATATGCATACACACATACATACATGCATTTGTATCATGGTTGATGATACATCTTAGATGGCAATATAAGTCTCACATGGTTTATAATTATATATATGGATATTTTGTATTAAGTTAAAGATAAAGGAAAATAAATAATGACTTATTTCTTCACAAATGACTCATTTTTTCTACACATTTCTATGGTTGACCTTTGACTTAACCATGGTTATTTTCCTTTGCTCTTTAACTCATCATGAAATATCTGGATATTATTATTAACCATGGTTTGGATTATGATATTTATCTCTCTCTCTCTCATTATCATTATGTATTATTATTCATCTAAAAGAAAAATATCAAGCCATCTTCTTCTTCCTCTCTCTTACTCTCTCTTGAGTTCTAAATTGAGTGAGATAAAAAGAAAGAAAGGGTTTTAAGTGAGAATCTAAACTACTTCATCATCCTACACACCTCTTGCTACTTTGTGTAGGGTGTTTGCTTCAAGGATTTCATAGATCGAGTGAAGCAACAAGTTTTGAGCAAAGGACTTCGGGTGGATCGTCGTGGACTTGGAAGTGATTTAGCGAGCCGTTCCAAACCAAAGGAGATCCAAGGAGTCACCCTAGGAGGTCTACAAAGGTTGTAGTCTCTCCACTTAGTGTTAGATTATCTTTTAGACATGATACTATTAATTGTTACTATATAATTCTAGTTCGATTCCTAGTTAAGTTTACTTAGTACCTCATAAAACTAAAGTTATGGCATGTGTGATGCTTCCAAACCCTATACGAGGTGTTAAGAAAACCCTACAATAGTATCAGAGCCAAGCTAGAGATTTGAAGTAACCTAGACGACGTTAAAAATCTCGAACGAACGAAATACGACGCCCGGGGGTGCTCTTTGGAAATTTTTCAAAAACGTGGATTTTTTCACATTAAAAATACTTAAAAAATTCAGCAGGGTATTTTATGGGCCCACAAGAAATACGAACCCCTATCTCACATAAAGGACCGCGGAACCGCGGCAGGAATGGACATTCCGCGGCGGTTCCGCGGCGCTTTTGGTGCAGGTGGGGCCGTACTTTCTTGTGCTGGCCCGTATGTACTTTGTGCAGTTTCTGGTAATTTTTAAAACTGCTCAAGTGTTGAGCTTTCTGAGAAGTCTTTGGGTGTTTAATCGTTCGATCGAATGTTTTAACTATGCCTAGTTTATTAGTATATGATACAATAATTGGAATCTACAAATTTGTTTGTTGCGTGTAAATCTAGCAGTTCGGTCTCGGGAATAAACGGAAATCTTGTTGAATTATCCAGCTTGTTTTGAAAAGGTGTTTTCATGGATGAGACCCAAATCCGAGCTTTACATTGTTAGGCATGAAATCTTGTATATGTGATATTCCGGGTTTATGTTGTCTAAAAGCAGTTACGATTCTAATTGTTGTAGTTTTTCATTTTATTTCTCTGTGACCGTAAGTGTAGTATGTAGTTGTATTGCCGGTTTTCGTTGCTATACATCAATGACAATCGGTGTATGCATACTTACTTACGTTGATGATATTTGATATTATGTGTCGATGAGATTTGATGTGCAGGATTGTCGTGAATGAATAGCTGGGGGTTTTATGTGAGATAAGAGTTTTCTTTTCATTCATGTAAAATTAAATTGTATGTAATATTCTTTTATTTGGGGCACTTCCGGGTTGAGGTTGATGTCACCAGTGTTGTATATTATTTACTTTTCCGCATTAGGATAGATCCAAGTAGGAGGGCACAAGCGACCGGGTTCTAGGGTTCAGTGGGAGGCCATCTCGAGGAGTCGAGACCGGGTCTCCTAAACTCCAGAATTGGTAGGGTCGCTTGCCGCTCTCGTAGGGGTCTAGGGGTGTGGACCTGGCTATTCATCGCGACCGTGGAATCCGTATTTTTATTGCTGGATAAATACAAAATACGGACCTCCTAGATATCCTATTTTAAATGTGCTTCTGCTGCTTTTATTATCTGATGTGATCATTTAATATATATATCTGAGACGAATGCCATATTATATATATGATATATAATAGACGTTGCTTATGTTTTGCACCCGCGCTAGCCCCGTCTCAGTATGCCGTTAGTTAAGTAACCTAACGGTGCATATCAGGACACTGTGGCGAATGCGAGTCGCATAAGCGTACGTTATATTTTCGTTTCTTTCTGTGATGGCTTAGGATTTAAATGATGGGACTACATTAATGAGATTAATGTAAAAGATAAATGAACCTAAAAAGATGTTGTAGAATCGGATTTGAAACACACTCGGCCTTTTATGAAAAAGCAAGTTTCAAAATGCGGAGCTTAAGCCACTCCTTTTAAACCCATTGGATTCTACAACGATATCAAGTTCAAAGCGTTAAAAATTTTCTTAAAAACTATCCGCAGCCCTCCGTCATTTTAGGAAGTAAAGTACTTAGTATTCGTGCTGCGTATTTTGACTTTAGTTAACGCTCAGTGTACGGTAGCTATGTGATGTCTTCCTACACTGCATATGATGCAAATTAGTTAGGACATTCATGTGATTATGTTGACTTTAGTTAAGGGTCATATGGGTGGGTCTTGTTAATCACGAAATAACGGGAAGAACTTGACTAGTACTTATGATATGTTCACTTTAGTTAAGGTCATGAGTACTAGGGGTAAAAATCATATCGGAAATTTCAAGAGTTGAAATTTACAATGAGATTGTATACCTTCTATATGATAGAAGGATCCCGATCCCACTGCGAGCAAAAGTTGCTCCCAGGAGAATTTTGCACTTTACAATTAGCCAACCCAGTAGGTGTCTAGAAAGGTGTCAAACGGGGCTACACCTCTGGGAAGATGAGGTTTATTTTAATTAGGTCTGTGCGAAAGCACGGGGAACCTCCCTCAAGTACCGGCACTGGCCTGGCTGAACGGTTAGCGAAGTTGTAGAATGTAATTAATCCCGGCTAGTTTTCTTTTTAAAAGGTTTTAAGGAAAATTTGATAAAAACAGTGGGAGGCATCGATTAGACAAGATTATAACCAATCTGATCTTTGCAAGAGCTTTCGCTAAGTGTATTCTTTTCTCTCTCTTAATGGCAGATACTTATGACAGGACTTAAGCTTCTATTAGATAAAAACAAGCTGAATGAGACCAACCATAAAGAATGGCTGAGGAATCTAAACATTGCCTTGACTTATGATAAAGTATCATATGTCCTCACGGCTTCAACCCCGCCCACCCTAGGTCCTAAACCTTCAATTGCGGATAAGGAAATCCGCAAGACATGGGACGCTGACTGTGCCACAGCTAAATGCCTCGCGCTTGCATCGATGGATAACACAAATCAGAAGCAGCACGAGAATATGGACGTACAATCCATATTCCTCCATACAAAAGAGTTGTATGGAGAGCAATCTCGCGTATTATGATACGAAGCATCCAGAAAGCTGTTTCAGATGTGAATATCCCCTGGCACACCAGTAGGAGACCATGTTCTGAAAATGATAGCTATTATAGAAGAGCTTGAGAACCTTGAGTGGACAATGGACAATGAACAATATACGGATATTATTCTGCAGTCTCTCCCCTCCACCTTTGCTCAGTTCATATTTAACTTCAACATGCACAACATGGAGAAGGAACTGCCTGAACTCCTTAATATGTTAAGGAGTGCAGAGAGCACACTGAAATCAGTAAAGACTCCCGTTTCGTATGTTCGGCCATCATCCTCCTCTCGACCGAAGGCTTAGGCCAAGGGAAAGATGAAGAAGAAACCCACCAAACCTAAGGGTGGAGTCAAAAAGGTTAAGAGGAGAGACAAGTCCAAGGTTGGGGAATCGTGAAAAGGAGAATGTTTCCACTGCAAAAAGACGGGACACTGGAATCGGAACTGTATTGAGTACCTTGAACTCAAGAAGAAGCATGGTGATGGTTCAGCTTCAGGTGTGTTCGTAATTGAAAACTGTTTTTCTATTAACTCTGCTTCCTGGGTATTAGATACCGGTTCGGGTTCTCATATTTGCAATTCTGTGCAGGCGTTGAGAAATAGCAGAGTTCTGAAGACAGGTGATTATACTCTCCAAGTTGGAAATGGTTCCAATGTAAATGCAGTTTCAGTGGGAGAGTATCACCTAGGGTTGCCGTCGGGTTGTATATTAGTTTTGACCCCGTGTTATTTTGTGCCAAGTATGCTTTGTAATATTATATCCGTTTCCTTGTTAGACAATGAAGGGTATCATTTGTTAGATATGTATGCCCTAGAGGCCATTATTGTATAGTACTAGATTGTATAATATATTTTGGAGGCTTGGGATATGTATATGGTTTTACGACAATCTTGCTCGATATAGTAGTATACTACCTGGTTTGTTTCTATCTTAATATGTGTATATGTTTCTTTTAACATATCGGTAAAAACATATTGGTAGAGCCCTTAGGATTTTTGCTTGACTACCGGCGTTGTGATGGCGATCACACTAGTGGGGGCTGGGTAGTCTACAAGCACATCCTTATTTTGGTCCCTAGTCGTAGGATTATCGAGACAGGGAATCAATACTCCATAGTAAACTGGTGCATACGCTTCTCTTCCCAGCAGGAGAGATGGTCTGTCCCACAGCCATCAGTACGTCGTACTGGAGATAGTATGCAGGTGCTCGTTAGGTTACGAGTACACTAAACAGGACTCGTTGGGAACTGTTGGCTGGTATTATACCTATCGTCAGTTAATAGTTCCCCGGTGACATGAGTACAGCTTAGTCCGCTGACTTGACACTGTCACTTCACCTCGAGTGTGTTCCCACTGTTCTTAGATTACTACCCTACCACGGCTCTACTGAGTCGTGCAAACAGGTAGTAGTTGGGTGCAGTCCCGAAGCACTTGGAGGTAGTGACGGTTAGATAGGATACGTCTTTCCCAGTATTGGGGTTTGATATCGCGCTGTGTCTAGGAAAGCCATTACACAAAGTCCCTGGCCAGGGCAAGCGAGAATTGCTGGTAGGTTTTCCAGTAGATTCTCAGGGTGTTTTGGGCTACACTTCGATACGACTTGTACCGCTATTAGGGGACTGACGTTTTACCGCCCCCCTAGGCCCGCCATGCGATATTCTCAGACGAACAGACCGGACTGTACGGAGATTGTCACATTCAGGCTCAGTAGGAGTTCGATGGGTTCACCTCATCAGTCTTCTTATCGGCATCTACCTGGGGACCGTTACGTATAGCTAGTACCGCTTGCGGGCTGTGGTTAAACCCACTGCCAGCGTAGTGTAGAGCCTTTAGAGTCCCACACAGAGGGTTACTCGCCTTTGGGCAAAGCTGAGTAGAGGTCGCATGGTTTTACGACGGGGTTTGTTCACATCCGCGCACTTGTGCACGTTTGGTGTCCGGACAGTAGTTACTAGCGGGCTTTGGTTTAATCCAGATCCTAGTAATTGTTTTGGGATTGGTTTTGTCTCAGTATATTCGTGTTCCTTGGAGCACGGATGCAAGTGTGTATGCACAGTTGACAGAGGCAGAGGCAGAGGATTCTCATTAGGGTTGTTGACCATTTGGCTTTGGTTGACTTGTTGACCGTTGACCTTTTCTTTAAACCCTAATGAGAATATGATATATGATTAATAATAATAATTAAGTATTATTGTGCCATGGTTGAGTTGAAAGTTTGACTTTTGTTAACTTGTTGACTTTGTTGACCGGTTGACCATTTTGGACTTGTTGACCATCATCATTTCATGACTATCATTTCATGGGCATGACTTTTGCTTGCTTGTTGTTTGCAAAAAGCAATAATAGCATGAAATGATAATGGTCATTGAAACTAACCATCACCATATACTTAATTATTATTATTATTATCATTATTCTCACTTTTGTGAGAAGGGTTGGATCATGAGAGCTCATTCTATCATTCTCTTTCTCTCTCCTAGAAAGAAAGCTTTCCCTCTTCCTCTTCCTCTTCCTCTCTCAAGGTTCAAGTGTTCCATGAGTTAGAAATCATGAACTTTTGAGACAAAACCACCATCACTCTTCTCTACTCAATCTAAGGTATTAGGTTTAGCAAACCAAACACCTTAGTCATCTTTTGGTTGAGATAGGAGCTCAATTCCGAAACCCTCGGGTGGATCCATCTATGGCAAAGAGGAGACGACAAGGAGGATCCGTTCAAGCAACTACGAGGAGCAAGAAGGAGGAAGAACCACAACAAGAAGAGAAGGAGTTCAAGACCAAGGTATAGCCATTCTACATAGTAGTTAAAACTTGTAGAATATTTGTTAGTTTTTGTTTAGCAACGATCCTTCATGAAACGGTCCATGTTACCTAGCTAGGGAAAATTTTGTTTTACCTATTCCGCCTCCCTGAAAGAACCGGGGTGGGTAACGTGGACCTAACATTGGTATCAGAGCCTAGCTAAACACTATCTAACATATTAGCAAAGTAACTAGAAGTTCGATCGGAGAAAAAGTCACGAAACATGCCCGGAACATGAACTTTCTGTCGATTTTTAAACTGCTGTAAAAATTATTTGACATGTACCAAAAATCGGCTTAGGGTTTTTATTGAACAGTGCAGAAAAATGATCGACTGAACCGACCAACTCACCGCGGAAACACGGAAAGAAGAGCTTCTTGCCGCGGATCCACGGCCGAGTTGACTCGGCCGTGGATCGGTTTTGCTGCAGTATTTTTCTGGGGGTGTTTTGGGATTTTTGGAATATGATTTTTCTGCCCAGATTTTCCAGAAAGCAAAATTTGTTTTTGGGGTTTAAAAATCTGTATTTTGATTGAACTTCTAAAGACTTAAGCTAACGGGTTATATCTGTGATGTGATATATGTATTGAACGTCTGCTAATCGCTCTTCGTCGATTAGTGGGGGTTATACATATCTGTGATCTATAATGTTGATGGTATGTGTATATGAATTCATTGGATTATAGCGGATGAATAGCCGGGGGGTTGTGAGATGAGAGTTTTCTTTTCTTTCAATTCATGTAGTTTGTAATTGATGTAATATTATTTATATGGCCGCACAACCGGGATGGGGTTATAGCCGTCATTGTATAATTTCTTTTACTGTTTTTTCTCCTAGGATAGACCCAAGGTGGGGTGCACAAACTACCGGGCACCTCGAAGTGTCGAGTGGCCTACTCACGGTGTTGAGGGAGGTTGCTTCGCTTCGGGTACTTGGCGGGTAGTTTGCCGCACCCATAGGGGTCTAGGGTGGGGTCTTGGCTATTCATCGCGACCGTGTAATCCGCTCTTCGTTACAGGCTCGTACGTAATGCAGATTCCTAGTATACCCAATGTGTTCATCTGTGATCTGGAATGGTTATCATTGCATCTGACGAATGTGTATATATCTATATGATATCTATTTAGGCGTTGCTTATGTTTTTCATCCGCGCTATTCCAGCCCCCGCTCTGTCGTTAGTTAAGTAACCTAACAGGTAATGACGGGGCCCCGTGGCGAATGCGGATGGCATAAGCGTACGTCATATTTTCGTTGTGTTCTGCAATGGTAGGATTAACTAATGGGACGCATTAAATTAATGCAAGAAAACAAACCTATTGGAACAATTTTTCAAAAAAAGATGTTATTGCAAGGACGCTCTCTTTTGTTTTGCATAGAGGTATTCGGTCATGAATGCCCAGCACCTCATTCGACGAGGCAAGGGCCGAGATCCCTTCATCGGGAGTGACCCCTTGGACAAAAGTTTGCATCAGGGTAATAACTTCACTATAGTCGATTATTCTTGCTTTGCATCGAGGTATTCAGTTTGGAATATCCTGCACCTCATTCGACGAGGAAAGAGCCGAGATCCCTTCACAGGAAGTGACCTCTTTAGCAAAAGTTTTCGCCACTATATTTTCAAAAACGGCAATCATGTTCCTTCAACTATATCAAGTTCATTACGTTAACGGGTTTTTCGCCAAAAACCCAGCCGTAGCCCTCCGTCATTTCAGATTGGTATTATTTAGTATTCGTGCTGCGTTTGTTGACCTAGTCAAGGCGTAGTGAACGGTAGCTAAGTGATATTTTTCAGTGCATTGCCAAAAGTGATTGATTAGAACAGTCGTGCGGCCTTGTTGACCTAGTCAAAGGCATGTATGGGTGGTTTTAATGCAATCAAGATTATGACGGGCATAACTTAACTGGCGGTTTATGGTTTGTTGACCTAGTCAAGGTCATAAACCGTTAGGGGCAAAAACCACATCGGGAGTTTCTAAAGAAACTGAAACTTGCAGATTTAGCATACCTTCTGGAGTGTGGTGACTAGAATTGATTCCATCTAGGTCATCGCACAATGATAGTTGGATCCCGATCCCACTGATGAGTTGGATTACTCTCGGGAGAATACTTCACTTAACAATCAATGCTATAAACCAAGTAGGTGTCTAGAAAGGTGTTAGCGGGGCTACGCCTCTAGGAAAAAGAGGTTATTTAATTAAGGAACTTCGCGAAAGCGTTGGAAAACCTCCCTCGAAGTACCAACACCAGCCTGGCTGAAAAGTTAAGCAAGTATTGTGACGTGCGATTAATCCTGACTAGTTCTTCTTTTAGGGTTTGAAAAAGAATTTGAGGAAACAGTGGGAGCCATCCTGATTAGATAAATTAATAAACCAATCTAATCTTGCAAGAGCGCACGCTGAGTGTTTCTTTTCTCTCTCTAGGTAGCAACCATTTCACGCCCTAATCAAGATAATAAAATATATCGCTTGACCGATCTGAATTCTTATTCGGGGCTGGGGAACGTTGGTTCGGCTCTAAATTACGACAACAGTCATAAGTATGAGCAAGGGAAAGAGGATTATATGGATTCCAAGGATACCCAGTTGAAGAAGAAGCATGGTTTTGCATCTACTTCAGGTGTTCTTGTAATTGAGAACCGCTTTACGGTCAGCCCTACCTCCTGGGTACTTGATACCGGATCAGGATCTCATATCTGTAATCTATTGCAGGGACTGAGAAAAAGTAGGAGAGTTGTACCTGGTGATATGTCGCTCAGAGTAGCGAACGGAGCACAAGTTAATGCTGGAGCCGTCGGTGAATATCACCTAGTGTTGCCAAATGGCAATACTATGATTTTGAACGATTGCTACTATCTACCTTCCATGGTTTGCAACATCATATCAGTTTCTTTACTCGATAAAGATGGATATAACTTTGTTCTTGATAGAAATATCTTGAACATTTACCTTCATAAGGTACTGGTTGCAGAAGGTACACTGTGTAATGGTATCTACGTTCTAAATCAGAATACAGTTCTCAATGTACAAAACACACGCAAGCGGAAGAATTCAGATACGAATGAATCCTACTTGTGGCATTGTAGACTTGGTCATATCAGAGAGAAAAGACTAAGTAAGTTGCATAAAGATGGACTCTTGAATACGTTCGAGTTTTCATCTTATGAGACTTGTCAGTCTTGTCTCAAAGTGAAGATGACCAAATCTCCGTTCACCGGACATGGAGAAAGAGCAGTAGAGCTCTTGGGACTCATACACAGTGATGTATATGGTCCAATGTCTATACATGCAAGGGGTGGGTTCTCGTACTTCATCACATTCGCTGACGATCTCTGTAGGTTCAGATATGTGTATCTGATAAAACACAAATCTGAAGCTTTTGAGAAATTCAAGGAATTCAGAAATAAAGTAGAGAACCAAACTGGCAAAAGTATCAAGATCCTCCGATCGGATAGAGGAGGGGAGTACTTAAGCACGGAATTCCAAGATTACTTAAAAGAGAATGGTATTCTCTCTCAGCTTACTCCTCCTTATACACCACAGCACAACGGTGTATCGGAACGGAGGAATCGTACCCTATTGGATATGGTTCGCTCCATGATGAGTAGTGCCAAGTTGCCTCTTTCATTTTGGGGACAAGCGCTTTTAACAGCAGCATACCTATTGAATGATGTTCCGTCTAAATTAGTGCCTAAGACTCCATTCGAGATATGGAATGGATAAAGGCCATATCTTAAAAGATTTAAGATATGGGGTTGTCCGGCTTATGTTAAAAAGCATAAACCAGATAAACTGGAGGCACGGTCAGTTTTGTGTAAGTTTGTGGGATATCCAAAGAATGGTTATGGATATCTGTTCTACCACACCGAGGAACAGAAGGTGTTTGTTGCTCAGCATGCCGTTTTCTTAGAAACGGAGTTTCTTGCAAAAGAAATTAGTGGGAGCACGGTAGAATTGGAAGAAATTCAGCAGCCACAAACTGAAACTGAAAATTTGACAGAACCTCAGGATTCAATAAACCCAGACGATCCTCAGCCACTCCGCAGATCTGGTAGGATTTCTCATCCGCCCGAGAGATACTACGGTTTTCTCTTAGACGGGGATCGAGAGGATTGCTTCTTGGAAGAAGATGACCCTACTAGTTTCAGGCAGGCCATTATCAGTAGGGACTCTGATAAGTGGTTGGATGCAATGCAATCCGAAATGGAGTCCATGTACACCAATAAAGTGTGGACCTTGGATATTGCTCCACCTGGGGTAAAACCCGTTGGATGCAAATGGATCTACAAAAGGAAACTTGGTGTAGATGGGCAGGTGGAAACCTATAAGGCTAGACTCGTTGCAAAAGGTTTTCGTCAAAGACCAGGTTTGGACTATGACGAAACTTTTTCTCCAGTGGCTATGCTCAAATCCATTCGGATCCTACTTGCCATTGTTGCCTTCCATGACTATGAAATCTGGCAAATGGACGTTAAAACGGCTTTTCTAAACGGCTGTTTAGAAGAGTGCGTTTATATGGATCAGCCAGAAGGTTTCGTAGACAGTGGGAGCAGCGGGAAGGTGTGCAAGTTACTTAAATCCATTTATGGATTGAAGCAGGCATCGCGGAGATGGAATATCTGTTTTGATGAGGCAATCAAGGAATTTGATTTCATCAAGAACGAAGATGAACCTTGTGTCTATAAGAAGATTGTAGGACGAACTGTCGTGTTCCTAGTCTTGTACGTCGACGACATTCTTTTGATAGGAAATGACATTCCTATGCTACAATCGGTCAAGCTATTTTTGTCACAACGGTTCTCCATGAAGGACCTGGGTGATTCCTCGTACATTCTGGGGATCAAGATCTACAGAGATAGATCCAAGAGACTACTGAGACTTTCACAGTCTAGGTACATAGAAACCGTACTAAAGAGATTTAGTATGGAGGATTCCAAGTGCGGTAACATACCCGTATTGCACGGAATTACCCTCTCCAAGAAGATGTCTCCTAAGACTGACGAGGAGAGGGTTCGCATGAGCACTATACCCTACGCTTCGGCGGCAGGATCTATAATTTATGTGATGCTATGTACAAGACCAGATGTAGCTTAAGCGCTGAGCGTGGTGAGCCGGTATCAATCAGACCCAGGTGAGGACCACTGGACGGTAGTGAAGAACATTCTCAAGTACCTAAGAAGGACTAAGGAGATGTTCCTGGTTTATGGTAATGGAGACCTCAGGGTCGAGTCCTTTACCGATTCAAGATTCTAGAGTGACAAAGATGACAGCAAGTCTGTCTCGGGTTTTGTGTTTACCCTCAATGGAGGGGCGGTATGTTGGAGGAGTTCCAAACAGGATACCGTCGCAGACTCGACGATGGAGGCTGAATACATTGCTGCAAGCGATTCCGCAAAAGAGGCGGTCTGGATGAAGAAGTTCATTAGTGAACTTCAGGTGGTTCCGTCTATTGTTAACCTAATACCTTTGTATTGCGATAACAATGGGGCTATAGCTTTAGCGAAGGAACCAAGGTCCCATCAGAAATCCAGACACATCTTAAGGCGGTATCACCTGATCAGGGAGATCATTGATCGCCAGGAGATCGAGGTACGGAGAGTGGACACAAAAGACAACACAGCGGATCCATTCACAAAGGCCCTCCCTCAAACACAGTTCGAGGGACTTTTTGAGCTATTGGGTATGCGGTACGCCGGCAGCTGGCCTTAGTGCAGACGTTGGGTATGCGGTACATCAATTGCTGGCCTTTAGTGCAAGTGGGAGATTGTTAGATATGTATGCCCTAGAGGCCATTGTTGTATAGTACTAGTTTGTATAATACATTTTGGAGGCTTGGGATATGTATATGGTTTTACGACAATCTTGCTCGATATAGTTGTATGCTACTTGGTTTGTTTCTATCTTAATATGTGTATATGTTTCTTTTAATATATCGCTAAAAACATATTGGTAGAGCCCTTAAGATTTTTCCTTGACTACCGGCGTTGTGATGGCGATCACACTAGTGGGGGCTGCGTAGTCTACAAGCATATCTTTATTTTTGTCCCTAGTCATAGGATTATCGAGAAAGGGCATCGATACTCCAGAGTAGACTGGTGCATACGCTTCTCTTTCCAGTATGGGAGATGGTCTGTCCCACAGCCATCAGTACGTCGTACTGGAGATAGTATGCAGGTGCTCGCTAGGTTACGAGTACACTGGACAGGACTCGTCGGGAACTGTTGGTTGGTATTATACCTATCGTCAGTTAACAGTTCCCAGGTGACATGAGTACAGCTTAGTCCGCTGACTTGACACTGTCACTTCACCTCGAGTGTGTTCCCACTGTTCTTAGATTACTACCCTACCACGGCTCTACTGAGTCGGGCAAACAGCTAATAGTTGGGTGCAGTCCCGAAGCACTTGGAGGCAGTGACAGTTAGACAGGATTCGTCTCTCCCGGTATTGGGGGTTGATATCGCGCTGTGTCTAGGAGAGCCATTACGCAAAGTCCCTGGCCAGGGCAAGCGAGAATTGCTGGTAGGTTTCCCAGTAGATTCTCAGGGTGTTTTGGGCTACACTCCGACACGACTTGTACCGCTATTAAGGGACTGACGTTTTACCGCCCCTCTAAGCCCGCCATGCGATATTCTCAGACGAAAAGTCCGGACTGTATGGAGATTGTCACATTCAGGCTCAGTAGGAGTTCGATGGGTTCACCTCATCAGTCTTCTTATCGGCATCTACCTGGGGACCGTTACGTACAGCTAGTACCGCTTGCGGCCTGTGGTTAAACCCACTGCTAGCGTAGTGTCGAGCCTTTAGAGTCCCACACAAAGGGTTACTCTCCTTTGGGCAAAGCTGGGTAGAGGTCGCATGGTTTTGCGATAGGGTTCGTTGACATCCGCGCACTTGTGCACGTTTGGTGTCCGGACAGTAGTTACTAGCGGGCTTTGGTTTAAGCCAGATCCTAGTAATTGTTTTGGGATTGGTTTTGTCTCAGTATATTCGTGTTCCTTGGAGCACGGATGCGGGTGTGTATGCACAGTTGACAGAGACAGAGGCAGATGATTCTCATTAGGGTTGTTGACCATTTGGTTTTGGTTGACTTGTTGACCGTTGACCTTTTCTTTAAACCCTAATGAGAATATGATATATGATTAATAATATTAATTAAGTATTATTGTGCCATGGTTGAGTTGAAAGTTTGACTTTTGTTGACTTGTTGACTTTGTTGACGGGTTGACCATTTTGGACTTGTTGACCATCATCATTTCATGGCTATCATTTCATGGGTATGACTTTTGCTTGCTTGTTGTTTGCAAAAAGCAATAATAGCATGAAATGATAATGGTCATTGAAACTAACCATCACCATATACTTAATTATTATTATTATTGTCATTATTCTCACTTTTGTGAGAAGGGTTGGATCATAAGAGCTCATTCTATCATTCTCTTTCTCCCTCCTAGAAAGAAAGCTCTCCCTCTTCCTCTTCCTCTCTCAAGGTTCAAGTGTTCCATGAGTTGGAAACCATGAACTTTTGAGACAAAACCACCATCACTCTTCTCTACTCAATCTAAGGTATTAGGTTTAGCAAACCAAACACCTTAGTCATCTTTGGGTTGAGATAGGAGCTCAATTCCGAGACCTTCGGGTGGATCCATCTATGGCAAAGAGGAGACGACAAGGAGGATCCGTTCAAGCAACTACGAGGAGCAAGAAAGAGGAAGAACCACAACAAGAAGAGAAGGAGTTCAAGACCAAGGTATAGCCATTCTATATAGTAGTTAAAACTTGTAGAATATTTGTTAGTTTTTGTTTAGCAACGATCCTTCATGAAACGGTTCATGTTACCTAGCTAGGGAAAATTTTGTTTTACCTATTCCGCCTCCCCGAAAGAACCGGGGTGGGTAACGTGGACCTAACATCATTTTGCTGTGCAACACAATGTTATGAACATTAGACTTAATCAAGAGTTGATTGGTTGTGGTACACTAAATAACGGGATATACGTCCTTAATCAACACACAGTTTTCAACGTTCAACACACAAATAAAAGAAAATTTTCAGATATAAATGAAGCTTTTCTTTAGCATTGTAGACTTGGTCATATTAATGAAGCAAGACTAAACAAGCTTCATAAAGATGGATATTTAAATTCTTTTGAGTATAAATCTTATGCAACTTGCCAGTCTTGTATCAAAGGTAAAATGACCAAAACTCCGTTTACAGGACACGGAGAAAGAGCTACTGAGCTCCTAGGCCTCATACATAGTGATGTATGTAGGCCAATGTTTACACATGCAAGAGGCGGATTTTCATACTTCATAACTTTTACTGCTGATTTCTCAAGATTCGGTCATGTGTATTTGATCAAGCAAAAGTCTGAAGCTTTCGAGAAATTCAGGGAGTATAAACTTGAAGTAGAATACCAAACAGGAAAGAGTATTAAGATACTTCGATCAGATCGAGGTGGAAAGTACTTAAGTACTGAGTTCTTGGACTTCCTAAAAGAGAATGGGATTCTCTCTCTCAGCTCACTCCACCTTACACACCACATCACAACGGTGTGTTAGAGCGGTGGAATCGTACCCTATTAGATATGGTACGATCCATGATGAGTGATTCTGAGTTACCTCTCTCGTTTTGGGGGCATGCATTGGAAACAACAGCTTTTCTGTTAAACAAAGTTCCAACCAAGACCGTGTCTACCACTCCATATGAGATATGGTATGGGAAGAAACCATTTCTTAAAAGAGTTAGGATTTTGGGTTGTCCGGCTTTTGTCAAAAAGCAGAATCCAGAAAAACTCGAGACACGATCAGTCAAATGTATATTTGTAGGATATCCAAAACATTCGTTTGGGTATCTTTTCTACCACAAAGAGGAACAAAAGGTGTTTGTTTCTCAATATGCCATATTTTTAGAAAATGAATTTTTTTCAAATGATGATGATGGCAATGTGGTAGATCTAGAAGAGGTTCTACAGACACAAGTTACAAATGACGACTTGGTTAAACCTGATATTACAACATAATCGAATGAACCTCAGCCACTCCGTAGATCTGGTAGGACTTCTCGCCCTCTGGAGAGGTACTACGGTTTTCTCATTGATGGTGATAGAGAAGATTGCATCATGGATGATGATGATCCTGCCAGTTTTCATCAGGCTATCACGAGCGGTGACTCTGTGAAATGGATGGATGCCATGAGATCCGAAATGGAGTCCATGTACACCAATAAAGTATGGACTTTGGAAGATATACCCTCCGGGATAAAACCTGTGGGTTGCAAATAGATCTTTAAAAGAAAGATCGGTGTAAATGGACAGGTAGAGACCTATAAGGCAAGGTTGGTAGCGAAAGGTTTTCATCAAAGACCAGATTTGGACTATGACGAGACTTTCTCTCCGGTAGCCATGCTTAAATCCATTCGGATCCTACTTGCTATTGCTGCTCACTACGACTATGAAATCCGGTAGATGGACGTTAAAACTGCATTTATAAATGGTGATTTAGATGAATGCGTTTATATGGATCAGCCAGAGGGCTTCATTGACAGTGGGAGCAGCGGAAAAGCATGTAAGTTGCTTAAATCCATTTATAGATTAAAGCAGGCATCATGGAGTTGGAACATCTGTTTTGATGATGTTATCAAAGAGTTTGATTTCATCAAAAATCCATATGAACCTTATGTTTATAAGAAGACTGTAGGGAGAAATGTCACATTACTCGTATTGTACGTAGATGACATACTTCTGATAGGAAATGATATTCCTATGCTACAGTCGGTCAAATCATTCTTATCACAAAGGTTCTCCATGAAGGACCTGGGTGATGCCACATACATATTGGGCATACGGATCTATAAGGATAGATCCAAAAGGTTATTGGGATTGTCCCAAACCCAGTACATTAACACCATTCTAAAGAGGTGTAGTATGGAAGACTCCAAGCACAGTGCTTTACCCGCTTGCCACGGAGTCACTCTCTCAAAGGACGATTCCCCAAAGTTTTATATAGAGAGAGCTCGCATGAGCATTATTCCCTATGCTTCGGCAGTAGGATCGATAATGTATGCGATGTTATGTACACGCCTTGATGTTGCTTATGCACTTAGTGTAGTAAGCAGGTATCCGTCAAACCCAGGGGAGAATCACTGGACTGCTGTGAAGAACATTCTTAAGTACTTGCGAAAGACTAAAGAATTGTTTTTGGTGTATGGTAACAGGGATCTCCAAATGGATGCCTTTACCGATTCGAGGTTCCAGAGTGACAAGGATGACAGCAAGTCTATCTCAGGGTTTGCATTTACCCTCAATGGAGGGACGGTGAGTTGGAAGAGTTCCAAACAGGATACCGTTGCAGACTTAACGATGGAAGCTGAATATATTGCTGCAAATGATGCTGCCAAGGAAGCCGTCTGGATGAGGAAGTTCATCGCGGAGCTAGGAGTAGTTCCAACCATTATTGATCCAATACCTTTGTATTGTGACAATAATGGGGCTATGGTGTTGACCAAAGAGCCCAGGTCCCATCAGAAGTCCAGACACATCCTGAGGAGATACCATGTGTTCCGGGAGATAGTTGATCGCCACGAGATCGAGATTAAGAGAGTAGACATAAAGAACAACACTGCGGATCCATTCACCAAGGCCCTCCCTCAGCCGCAGCATGAGCGACTTTTTGAGATGTTGGGTATGAAATACGGCAATAACTGGCCTTAGTGCAAGTGGGAGATTGTTGGATATATGTATGCCCTAGAGGCCATTATGAGATAGTGTATGTACTGATGTGTATATATATATATATTCAAAGGACAGTCTTGCTCGACATGATAGTATGCTATCTGGTTTCACTTTATCATATGTTCACTTGAACATGTTTATATTCATTTGGTACATGTTGATAAAGCCCTAAAGATATTGGCTTGACTACTGAGATTATAATGTGGATCATACTAGTGGGACACCTGTAGTTTATAAGCATATCCTTGAAATGTTCCTAGTCGTAGGAATATCGAGACAGGGCATCGATATTCCAGTGTAGACTACGTATACTGTTCTTGTTTCATATGATGGGCGATGGATGATCTCATATCCGTCTGGTGTGTTGACACCAAAGATTGTATAAGGGTGCTCAGTGAGACTGGGTATACGGAACGGACTCACCGAGAACTCCTATGTGGTATTATATCATACGTCGGATAGCAGTTCTCAGGTGACACTAGTACAGGTTAGTCTGTAGACCCGAGATCGCCATAGAGTCTTGTGTGACCTCCCACCGTACTTTGATCTCCAACCTACTACGGCTCTATTGAGTCATACAAACAGGTGGATTTTGGGTACAGTCCCGAGGCATATGGAGGCAATGAGCGATAGGAGGGGTTTTGTCTCTCCCGGTATTGGGGGTTGATGCTGTGCTGTGCACGATTGGCTATAACAGGAAGTCCCTGGCCAGGGCTGCTGAGATATTACTGATAAGTGTTATCAGTAGTTTCTCGATATGTTATGGACCATATACCGGCATGACTTGTTGAGTTATTGGGGTCGACGATTCCACCTAGACTCAATATGCAGCATATCTGACGAAGAGACCGGACTGTACGGTAAGTGTTGCCAGTTGGATTGACGGGAGTTTTGATAGGTTCGCTTGTTCTTCTTCTGATCGCTCAATACCTGGGTGGCCGTTATGTTTTGCTGACCGCTTGCGGCTTGTAGATGTTTGATATGATCATCACCTACTGCTGGCGTATTGACGGGTCTTAGAGTCCCACATAGAAGTTTCCTGGCTCAGGCGAAACGAAGTGGTGCGCATATGAGATATGTGCGGAAGCTCGATTAAATACGAGTATATGATACTGTATTTTAATCGGGCGTTTTATATTAGTAAGGTCGTATGAGATATGACCGGTTTATTAAATCAAGTGTTGATTTAATATTGACTTTTATCTCATTTATTTAAACCCTTTTCTTTTGATGGATGCATGCATGCATATGTACATGTTGATGTGCATATACACATACATACATGCATTTGTATCATGGTTGATGATACATCTTAGATGGCAATATAAGACTCACATGGTTCATAATTATATATATGGATATTTTGTATTAAGTTAAAGATAAAGGAAAATAAATAATGACTCATTTCTTCACAAATGACTCATTGTTTCTACACATTTCTATGGTTGACCTTTGACTTAACCATGGTTATTTTCCTTTGCTCTTTAACTCATCATGAAATATCTAGATATTATTATTAACCTTTGTTTGGATTATGATATTTATCTCTCTCTCTCATTATCATTATGTATTATTATTCATCCAAAAGAAAAATATCAAGCCATCTTCTTCTTCCTCTCTCTAGCTCTCTCTTGAGTTCTAAATTGAGTGAGATAAAAAGAAAGAAAGGGTTTTAAGTTAGAATCTAAACCACTTCATCATCCTACACACTTCATGCAACTTTGTGTAGGGTGTTTGCTTCAAGGATATCATAGATCGAGTGAAGCAACAAGCTTTGAGAAAAGGACTTCGGGTGGATCGTCGTGGACTTGGAAGTGATCTAGCGAGCCGTTCCAAACCAAAGGAGATCCAAGGAGTCACCCTAGGAGGTCTACAAAGGTTGTAGTCTCTCCACTTAGTGTTAGATTATCTTTTAGATGTGATACTATTAATTGTTACTCTATAATTCTAGTTCGATTCCTAGTTAAGTTTACTTAGCACCTCATAAAACTAAAGTTATGGCATGTGTGATGCTTCCAAACCCTATACGAGGTGTTAAGGAAACCCTACACGAATGAACTTATTAGAGAAGTGAACACCCTAATCTAAGTGGCTAGAATAGATGAGGATGATGATGTAGGAATTTTGCTCTCTTTTTTTCAATTTCTCACCATTTTTCATCACAAACACAAAAGCTAGTGAAACTTTTTCAAAAGCAAGAAGAAGAAGAAGATGAAGCTAATCCTTTTGTGATGAATAATGAATTATTGTTTTGGTTACAATTGCAACCATGGGTTAAGAATGAGTGGCTTAACCCTTGTAGAGAATAAACCATAGGTTAAGGGTTTGGATTGGGTTAACAAATATCATAACAAAATATCAAAGGATGAAGACAAAAGTCAAACCTTCATGAAGCTTCATGAAAGCTCATCCAAAGCTTAACCCTAATCCAAACCCTAACTAGGTTTACACTATAAAACCATGTTGCATTTGTAACCCTAACATGTTACAATATTATATATCACATATACAATATATTTTGTACCAAAAGAAAATAATACAATTAACATATATCGCATATACATCAATGTATTATCCAGTAAGAAAATGAATCAATAAAGCGAGCTTATATTAGTTGACGTAATGTAATATATCACATATATAATTATACATTAAATTATCAAATCAACACTTGATCCGACAATCCGGCTATATTGCATAAAACCGACTAATATAACATGTACCAATTCATCGAATCAACACTTGATCCGATGACCCGGGTATATCACATATACCCGGCCGATATCTCATATCGCGAGAATAGAATACAGTATCTCATATCGTATTATTCTCAGTCCCGTACATGTCACATATGTGCTCCTACTCTGTTTTGCCTGAGCCAGGAAACCTCTGTGTAGGACTCTAAAGAATCGTCAATACGCCGGCAGAAGGTGATGATCATATCAAACACCCACATGCTGCAAGCGGTCAGCTAAACATAACAGCCATCCAGGTATTGAGCGATTAGAAGATCAACAAGCAAACCTGTACATTCTCCTGTGAATCCAATCAGTAACACTACCGTACAGTCCGGTCTCTTCGTCTGGTATATCTCATATCAAGTCTAGGGGTGGTATACGTCAGACCCCAGTAACCGATAAGTCATGTCGATGTGAGGCTCATAACAGGTCGAGAAACTACTGATAATTCTTACCAGCAGCACTCCATAGCATCCCTGACCAGGGACTTCCAGTTATAGCCAATCGAACACAGCACAACATCAACTCCCTATACCGGGAGAGACGAAACCCCTCATATCGCTCATTGCCTCCATGTGATTCGGGACTGTACCCAAAAGCCATCGTTTTGCATGCCCTCTTGGACATGGTAAGGTGGTAATCAAAGCACTGTGGGAATCACACAAGACTCTATACAGACTAACCTGTACCAGTGTCACCGGAGAACTGCTATCTGACTATAGGTATAATACCATCTAAGGGTTCTTGGGGAGTCCGTTCAGTGTACCCGGTCTCTACTGAGCATCCGTACACAATCTTTGATGTCAAACACCGAGGGATATGGGATCATCCATCGCCCATCATATGGGTCAAGATGCGTAGACGCTAGTCTACTCTGGAGTATCGATGCCCTGTCTCGATACTCCCTCGATTAGGAACAGTTATAGGATGTACTCGTTGACTACCCTGGCCCCACTAGTATGATCTCATCATAGTCCCAGTAGTCTACATATCCTAAGTGCTTTATCAACATGTGAGAGCAAGACAGTAAACCAATACAAGTCAACATGTTAAGACAAACTGAAACCATATAGCATACTATCATATCGAGCAAGAAAGTCCTCACTATATATATATCCAAGCATCCACTATAATTTACATCATATGTACAATAATGGCCTCTAGGGCATATATACAACTAACATACAGTGGGAGACATCCTGATTAGATAAAATGATTAATCATTCTGATCTAGGTTAGAGTGCACGCTGAGTGTTTCTTTTCTCTCTCTTTTTGACAACGACCATGTCCCAACCCTAGACTATAACTCAGTAACCAAATTAGCCGAACCTTCTTAAAACATATTAACTTTTGAATTGTCTAAGTTGCATACCTCATTGCCACTCCTACTTTTACCCTTTGCTTTTCTCCGGAACATTCCATATCACTACGAAGATCCACATTTATTGGATATGACCATCGTATAGTTACATACGAACTCGAAGAAACTTGTTTCATATTCGAGAAAGGTTTCCGGTTTTGAAGAAATTGAATAGGACTATTCAGTTGTCTTTTCCTTTTACCTTCTCTTAGGTTATGAGTGCTCCTAGGATTAGGAGAGGGTACACCTATTACGCTTATTGGATAGTCTTCTTCCAAACCATAGGCAGGTGCCGAAAGGTGGGGAAGGAAGAAAATCAATTAGCCTAAGTGAGGTGTACAGAAGATAATAAGTAAAGACAAATAAAGGGATTAGAAAGGGCAAAGTAAATTGTGACTGCTATCATTCACGACCAAACCGCGCGTATCATCGCCACTCCTACTTCATCTTTGAATTTCTCCAGAACACCTCGTATCACTACGAAGATCCGCATTTATTGGATAATCCATCGTATAGTTATATACGAACTCGAAGGAACTTGTTCCAGTTTGAAAATGGATTCTGGTTCAGGAGAAATAGAATAAGATTTATTCAGTTGTCTTTTATCTTTACCTTCTCTCAGGTTGCAAGTGCTCCTAAGATTAGGAGAGTACACCTATTACGCTTATTGGATAGTCTTCTTCCAAACCATAGGCTTGTTAGTGTATATGCCCTAGAGTCCATTACTGTATCATACTAGTTTGTATATTACTTAATGGAAGCTTGGGATATTCACCATTGTTGTAAGTCCACGTTGCCCACCCCGGTGCTTGTGGGGAGGCGGAAAACGGAATAAAAATCGGATTTTTACTACTCTGGGCAACATGGACTAGACAAAGTCGGGATCTTTTCTAAACAAAAACTAACTAAAGCTAACTAGAAATTAGCTACATGGAAGAATGGTTATACCTTGGGCTTTATGTCCTTCTCTCCTTTCTCCTTGGAGTGGTAGAAAGGGATCACCTTGTCATCTTCTCTCGTCGAAGAAGGATCCACCCGAAAGCCTCAACCTTTGGCTTCAACTTCAAGCTAGAAGTAACTAAAGTGCTAGAAGTGCTACTCCTAGAACCTTAGATGAGAGTAGAGATTATCAAGAAGAGGTTTTTCTCAAGCTCAAGTGTTTCTCAACACATGAGAAGGGAGAGCTTGAGAGAGAGGAAGAGGAGGAGAGAGAATGAATATGATAGAATGAGAGAATAATGAAGCATTCTCACATATATGTGTGAATTATTGTAAATTGATAATTAGTGAGATAATTGTCATGGCTTAATCAATACATGACCATTATCATTTCATATTTAATGCTAATTGCAAGGATCAAAGAGCATCTTTTATATGGAATGATGATGGTCAAAGTGTCAACCTAGGTCAACAAGTCAAGAGTGGTCAAATAGTCATCAACCCTAACCATGCACAATTATATATAACTAATATCAATTAACCATAATACACACATAAGCATTAGGGTTAGAAAAATGACAATGGTCATTAACCCTAATCAAAGTCCTCTCCCTCTGTCTCAATCAACTGTGCATACGGACCCGTATTCGTGATCCGAGGAACACGAATACAAAGAGATAAAACCAATCCCAAATCATATACTAGGATCTGGATTAAACCAAAGCCCGCTAATATAAGCTGTCCGGACAGCAAACGTGCACAAGTGCGCGGATGTGAACGAACCCTGTCGCAAAACCATGCGACCTCTACTCATTTTACCTAAAGGCGAATAGCTCTCTGTGTGGGACTCTAAAGACTCGACACTACGCTGGCAGTGGGTTTAACCACAGACCGCAAGTGGCACTAGCTGTACGTAACGGTCCCCAGGTAGATGCCGATAAGAAGACTGACGAGGTGACCCCATCTGAACTCCTACTGAGCCTGTATGTGACAGTCTCCGTACAGTCCGGTCTGTTCGTATGATACATCGCATGGCAGGCCTAGGGGGCGGTGAACATCAGTCCCCTAATAGTGGTACAAGTCGTGTCGGAGTGTAGCCCAGAACACCCTGAGATAACACTAGAAACCTACCAGTATATCTCGCTTGCCCTGGCCAGGGACTACTTGTGTAATGGCTCTCCTGGACACAGCGCGATGTCAACCCCCAATAACGGGAGAAACGAATCCTGTCTAACCGTCACTGCCTCCAAGTGCTTCGGGACTGCACCGAAAAACTACGTGTTTGCATGACTCCTTTGAGCCGTGGTAGGGTAGTAATCAAAGTGCAGTGGAAACACACTCGAGGCGAAGTGACAGTGTCAAGTCAGCAGACTAAGCTGTAATCATGTCACCTGGGAACTGATAACTGACGATAGGTATAATACCAACCAACAGTTCCCGACGAGTCCTGTTCACTGTACTCGTAACCTAACGAGCACCCGCATACTATCTCAAGTACGACGTACTGACGGCTGTCGGACAGACTGTCTCCCACGCTGGGATGAGAAGCGCATACGCTAGTCTACTCCGGAGTATCGATGCCCTGTCTCGATAGTCCAATGACTAGGGACCTGTATAAGGATGTGCTTATGGATTAGCCAGCCCCCACGAGTGTGAGCGCCATCACAACGCTGGTAATCAAGCAAAGATCCTAAAGGCTCTACTCATATGTATATAAGCGATATGCTAAAAGAAACACATGCACATATTGAAGTAGAGACAAACCAAGTAGCATACTACCATTTCGAGCAAGATTGTATATACAACTGTGAATATCCCAAGCTTCCATCAAGTAATATACAAACTAGTATGATACAGTAATGGCCTCTAGGGCATATACACTAACAATTGTATAGACAATCTTGCTCAAAATAGTAGTATGCTACTTGGTTTGTCTCTACTTCAATGTGTGTACATGTGTTTCTTTTAACATATCGCCTATACATATTAGTGGAGCCCTTAGGATCTTTGCTTGATTACCAGCGTTGTGATGGCAGTCACACTCGTGGGGGCTGGGTAATCCACAAGCTCATCCTTATGCAGGTCCCTAGTCGTAGGACTATCGAGACAGGGCATCGATACTCCGGAGTAGACTAGCGTATGCGCTTCTCATCCTAGCAGGGGAGACGGTCTATCCCACAGCCGTCAGTACGTCGTAATTGAGATAGTATGCGGGTGCTCGTTAGGTTACGAGTACACTGGACAGGACTCGTCGGGAACTGTTTGTTGGTACTATACATATCGTCAGTTATCAGTTCCCAGGTGACATGAGTACAGCTTAGTCCGCTGACTTGACACTGTCACTTCGCCTCGAGTGTGTTCCCACTGTACTTTGATTACTACCCTACCACGGCTCAAAGGAGTCGTGCAAACAGGTAGTAGTTGGGTGCAGTCCCGAAGCACTTGGAGGCAGTGACGGTTAGATAGGATTCGTCTCTCTCGGTATTGGGAGTTGATATCGCACTGTGTCTAGGAGAGCCATTACACATAGTCGTCCCTGGCCAGGGCAAGCGAGATGCACTGGTTCGTTTCCAGTGTTGTCTCAGGGTGTTCTGGGCTACACTCTGACATGACTTGTACCGCTATTAGGGGACTGATGTTTACCACCCCCCTAGGCCCGCCATGCGATATTCTCAGACGAACAGACCGGACCGTACGCAGATTGTCACATTCAGGCTCAGTAGGAGTTCAGATGGGTTTCACCTCGTCCGTCTTCTTATCGGCATCTACCTGGGGGCCGTTACGCACAGCTTGTGCCGCTTACGGTCTGTGGTTAAACCCACTGCCAGTGTAGTATCGAGTCTTTAGAGTCCCACACAGAAAGCTATTCGCCTTGAGGCAAAAAGAGTAGAGGTCGCATGGTTTTGCGACAGGGTTCGGTCTCATCCGTGCACTTGAGCACGTTTAGTGTCCGGGCAGTTAGCACTAGCGGGCTTTGGTTTAAGCAAGATCCTAGTGTACGTTTTGGGATTGGTTTTATCTCGTTTGTATTCGTGTTCCTCGGAACGCGGATGCGGGTGTGTATGCACGGTTGACAGAGACAGAGGCAGAGGATTCTCATTAGGGTTGTTGACTGTTGACTTTTGTTAAACCCTAATGAGAATAAGAAATATGATTAATGATAATATTAATTAAGTATTATTGTGCCATGGTTGGGTTGAAAGGTTGACTTTGTTGACTTAGTTGACCGGTTGACTAGGTTGGACTTGTTGACCATCATTATGACAATGGCTATCATTTCTTGGCATTGACCTTTGCTTGCTTGTTTGTTCACAAATTGCATTTAATGCATGAAATGATATTGCCATTTGATATGATAACAGCCATCACATAATACTCAATTATTATTATTTGTTATGATTATTTTTGTATTATGAGAGCATGGGTGGAAAAAGGCTTACTCATTCTATCATTCTCATTCTCTCTCATCCTCAAGCACTCCCTCTTCTTCTTGCTCTCTCTCTAGCTCAAGGAAACTCCCTCTCATGAGTTGAGAACCATTTCCTTAGAGATAAAACCCAAAACACTTCTCTACTCATCCTAGTATACAAGGTCGAGCAAACCAAGTGTTCTAGTTTCATCTAGATTGAGGTTGGAGCCAAAGGTAGAAGGTTTCAGGTGGATCCATTTTCGGCCCAAGGAGACGACGAGGAGAGAACCATCCGACCACCACAAGGAGTCGAAGAGAAGGAGTTCAAGTTAAGGTATAACCCCCTAACCGAGTAGGTAAAACTCCTAGTTAGGTTGTTAGACAGTTGTTTAACAAAGATCCGTATTTTGAGTCCATGTTACCCCCAAAGAAAAATCGTTTTTCACCATTTCCGCAACCCCAAAGAACCGGGGATGGGTAACGTGGACTTACAGTGGTATCAGAGCCTAGTTAAACACTATCTAACATGTTAGCAAAGTAACTAGAAGTTCGATTGGAGAAAAAATCAAAAAACACGCCCGAAATGTAAGCTTTCTGCCGATTTTTTTTCCTGTTCAAAAATTAATTAATCTTACACTAAAAATCGGCTCAGGATTTTTAAAGAACACTGGAGAAAATTGGTCCACTAACTCGGTCAATGCGCCGTGGAACCGCGGCAGGAGCTTGCTCCTGCCGCGGATCCGCAGCCGAGTTAACTCGGTTGTAGGTTCATTTTCCTGCAGTGTTCTTATAGGGGTATTTTGGGATTTTTGGAATATGATTTTTCTGCCCAAATTTTCCAGAAAGCAAAATTTGTTTTTGTGGTTTAAAAATCCGTATTTTAATCGAACTTCTAAAGACTTTAGCTAACGGGTTTATATCTGTGATGTGATATATGTATTGAACGTCTGCTAATCGCTATACGTCGATTAGTGGGGGTTATACATATCTGTGATCTGTAATGTTGATGGTATGTGTATATGAATTCATTGGATTGTCGCGGATGAATAGCCGGGGGGTTGTGAGATGAGAGTTTTCTTTATCTTTCAATTCATGTAATATGTAAATTGATGTAATATTATTTGTATGGCCGCACATCCGGGATGAGATTGTAGCCGTCATTGTATAATTTCTTTTTACTGTTTTTGCTACTAGGATAGACCCATGGAGGGGGTGCACAAACTACCGGGTACCTCGAAGTGCCGAGTGGCATACTCACGTTGTTGAGGGAGGTTGCTTCACTTCGGGTATTTGGCGGGTAGTTTGCCGCACCCGTAGGGGTCTAGGGTGGGGTATTGGCTATTCACCGCGACCGTGTAATCCGCTTTTCGTTACAGACTCGTACGGAATGCGGATTCCTAGTATATCCAATGTGTTCATCTGTGATCTGGAATGGCTATCATTGCATCTGACGAATGTATATATCTATATATGATATCTATTTAGGCATTGCTTATGTTTTGCATCCGCGCTAGTCCAGCCCCTGCTCTGTCGTTAGTTAAGTAAGCTAACGGGTAATGACGGGGCCCCGTGGCGAATGCGGATGGCATAAGCGTATGTCATATTTTTGTTGTTTTCTGCAATGGTAGGATTAAATGATGGGACGCATTAAAATTAATGCAAGAAAATAAACCAAGTAAAAGTCGTTGGAACACTTTAAAAACCTCTCGGTTCTTTTCAAAAACCAACTTTTAAATGCGGAGCTCGAACCACTCCTTTTAAAAGCTATCTCGTTCCATCGATTATATCAAGTTCACAACGTTCACGGTTTCGCCAAAACCATTCGTAGCCCTCCATAATTTCAGTTAAATATTCGGTAGTATTCAAGCTATGTATTTTGAACTCACGCCAAGGCAAGTGATTGGTAGCTGCCGGATATTTATCTGTTGCATAGATAGAATGCGTTGGTTTGAGACAGTCGTACTGCCATTTTGGCCTACGTCAAGGGTAGGTATGGTTGGGTTCAAATTAACCTGGATAATGATGGGTAGAACTTGACATGTGACTTATGACATTTTGACCTCACGCCAAGGTCATAAGAGCATGGGGCAAAAATCCACATCGGGAGTTTCAAAAGAAACTGAAACTTGCTAGCGCTGCATACCATTTGGAGTGTGATGATTCTGGTAGGATTCCTTCAGTTTTGTCACGCGATGATATTTGGATCCCGATCCTACTGTGAGTATATGCTACTCCTCGGGAAATTTCTCACTTAACGATCAATACTATAAACCAAGTAGGTGTCTAGAAAGGTGTTAGCGGGGCTACGCCCCCAGGGAAAAGAGGTTATTTAATTAAGGAACTTCGCGAAAGCGTTGGAAAACCTCCTTCGAAGTACCGACACTGGCCTGGCTGAACGGTTAAGCAAGTATTGTACGGTGAGATTGATCCCGACTAATTCTTCCTTTTTGGTTTGAGGAGTGATTCGAGAAACATTGGGAGCCTTCCTGTTTAGACAAACTAAAAACCACTCTAAACTTGCAAGAGCATCATGCTGAGTTTTCTTCTCTCTCTCTCCTAATTGCAGCGACCAATCGTCATGACCGGACTTAAGTTAGTTCTGGATAAAAACATACTGACAGGGCCAAACTACAAAGATTGGCTCAGGAATGTCAAAACGGCAATCACTTACGACAAGTTGGGGTATCTCCTTACCACCAAAGCTCCCTCTGTCCCAGATCCCACCTCCAGCGTCGTGGATAAGAAAATCCGTAAAACCTGGGAGATCAATTGCGTGAAGGCCAAGTGCCTCGTGCTTGCCTCTATGGACATTGAACATCAGAGGAGGCATGAGAATATGGACCTGGAATCCATATTTCTTCATACAAAAGAACTGGATGGAGAGCAATCCCGTATCGCCATGTACGAAGTCTCGAAAAAGTTGTTTTCGATGAGATTGGCCGTCGGATCATCGGTAGCTGAACACGTGCTTAAGATGATTGGCTTCATTGAAGAGCTCGCGGACCTTGGGACCACGTTGGAGAACGAGCTCTATACGGACTTGATTCTCCAGTCCCTTCCTTCCACTTACGCCCAGTTTATCCTGAACTTCAACTTGCAAGGAAAAGAGGTTGAACTTCCGGAGCTCCTCAACATGTTGAGGAGTGCAGAGGGCACCCTACAGAAAGGTAGGGAAACATCCACTTTGTTTGTAGGAGGATCTTCCTCTTCTAAGTCGAAGGCGAAAGCCAAGGGAAAGAAGAAGAAAGACCCCGCCAAACCAAGGGGCGGTGTTAGTAAAGTGGATACGAAGGGAAAGACAAAGGCAATAAAGGTAGAGGGAAAGCTTGTGGGAAAGGAAGAATGCTTTTACTGTCATAAGAGTGGACACTGGAAAAAGGATTGCAGGGCTTGGAAGGCCAGAAACCAGGATCTGAAGCAAGTTGCGGCTTCAGCTTCAGGTGTGTATGTTATTGAAAACTGTCTATCAATAAACTCTACATCCTGGGTATTGGATACCGGATCAGGATCTCATATCTGTAATTCTTTGCAGGCACTGAGAAGGCGTAGGGTTTTGAAGGCTGGTGATATGACCCTCAGAGTTGCAAACGGAGCTGGCATGGATGCTGAGTCCGTGGGGGACTATCACCTGGGAATGTCAGATGGACATGTTTTGGTTTTGCGTGATTGTTATTTTGTACCCAATGCAACCTGTAATATCATATCTATATCTTTATTATCTAAAGAAGGTTATGAATTTGCATTTGTAAGTAATGTTGTGAACATTCACCTTAATCAAGTTTTGATTGGGTCGGGTACATTAAACAATGGTATATACGTATTAAACCAGCCACAGATTTTCAATGTCCAGAATACACACAAAAGAAAGTCTCCGGAAACAAATCAAGCCTTCTTATGGCATTGTAGACTGGGTCACATCAATGAGAGAAGGTTGATGAAGTTACATACAGAAGGATATTTGGATCCGTTCGAATGTCAATCATATGCAACTTGTCAATCCTGTCTCAAAGGAAAGATGACAAAGACTCCGTTCACTGGACACGGAGTAAGAGCGAGCGAGCTCTTGGGACTCGTACACAGCGACGTGTGCGGTCCAATGTCTATGCATGCGCGAAGCGGTTATTCTTACTTCATTACTTTTACGGATGACTTTTCAAGGTACGGATATGTCTTCTTAATGAAACATAAATCCGAAGCCTTTGGAAAATTCCAGGAATATAAGAATGAAGTAGAAAAACAAATAGGCAAAAGTATCAAGACACTGAGATCTGATCGAGGTGGTGAATACTTAAGTGCCAAGTTCCTGGATTACTTAAAAGAGAATGGAATTCTCTCTCAGCTTACTCCTCCGTACACTCCGCAACATAACGGTGTATCAGAGAGACGGAACTGAACCCTATTGGATATGGTACGGTCCATGATGAGTAACGCTGAGTTGCCGCGATCATTCTGGGGATATGCGCTAGAATCAGCTGCATACCTTTTGAACCGAGTTCCAATTATGATTGTGCCTACCACACCATATGAGATATGGAGTGGGAAGAAACCCTATTTTCAATATCTGAAGATCTGGAGATGTCCATCTTTTGTCAAAAAGCAGCATGCGGACAAACTCGAGGCACGCTCAGTACTGTGCAAGTTTGTAGGATACCCAAAGAACTCCAGGGGGTATCTCTTCTATTACGCAGAGGAACAAAAGGTCTTTGTTTCTCGTAATGCCCACTTTCTGGAACACCGGTTCTTAGAAAAGGAAATAAGTGGGAGCGCAATAGAACTGGAAGAAATTCCAGAACCACAGACTATTACTGAAAGCTTAGTAGAACCAGAGGGTTCAAAAGAACAGGACATTCCTACGCCGCTCCACAGGAGTAGTAGCCAGTCTCATCCGCCCAAGAGATACTACGGTTTTCTCATAAACAGGGATAGAGAGGATTGCATCATTGATAGTGACGAGCCTACTAGCTTCCAGCAGGCTATTCAGAGTGCTGACACAGTAAAATGGCTGGATGCAATGCGGACCGAAATGGAGTCTATGTACACCAACAAAGTATGGATTTTGTACATTGCTCCAGATGGGGTAAAACCCGTAGGATGCAAGTGGATCTTCAAGAAGAAGATTGGTGTAGATGGACAGGTTGAGACCTATAAGGCTAGAGTTGTTGCAAAGGGTTTTCGTCAAAGACCTGGTTTGGACTATGACGAGACCATTTCTCCAGTGGCTATGCTGAAATCCATTCGGATCCTTTTCGCCATCGCTGCCTTCCACGATTATGAGATTTGGCAGATGGACATAAAGACCGCCTTTCTAAATGGAAATTTAGAGGAGTGTGTCTATATGGACCAGCCAGAGGGTTTCATTCAGAATGGGAGCAGCGAAAAGGTGTGCAAGTAGCTTAAGTCCATCTATGGACTAAAGCAGGCATCGCGGAGTTGGAACATCTGCTTTGATGAGACAGTCAAAGAATTTGGCTTTATCAAAAATCCAGATGAACCATGCATCTAGAGTAGATTTGTAACAAGAACTGTCGTATTCCTCGTATTATACGTGGATGACATTCTTTTGATAGGAAATGGTATTCCTATGCTACAATCTGTCAATGGGTTCTTGTAACACAGGTTCTTCATGAAAGACCTGGGTGATGCCACTTACATTCTGGGAATCCGGATCCATCGTGATAGATCCAAGAGGATGTTAGGACTTTCGCAGTCCAGGTACATTGACACCATACTGAAAAGATTCAGTATGGAAGATTCCAAGCGCGGTAATCTACCGGCTTGTCACGGGATCACCCTCTCCATTAAGATGTCTTCCAAGACTGATTTGGAAAGGGATCGCATGTCTATTATACCCTACGCTTCTGCGGTAGGCTCTATAATGTATGCGGTGTTGTGTACCAGACCAGATGTAGCTTATGTACTGAGTGTGGTAAGCCGGTATCAGTCAAACCCTGGGGAGAAGCACTGGATAGTGGTAAAGAACATTCTCAAGTACCTGAGAAGGACTAAGGAGATGTTCTTGGTGTATGGCGGAAAAGACCTCCAGATCGAGGCCTTTGCTGACTCCAGCTTCCAGAGTGACAAGGATGATTCCAAGTCCATGTCGGGTTTTGACTTTACCCTCAATGGAGGGGCGGTGTGTTGGAAGAGTTCCAAACAGGAAACCGTTGTTGACTCGACGATGGAAGCAGAATACATCGCTGCTGCTGATGCCGCAAAAGAAGCCGTCTGGATGACGAAGTTCTTAACAGAATTTCAGGTGGTTCCGTCCATTGTTGATCCAATACCTCTGTATGGCGACAACAACGGGGATATAACTTTAGCGAAGGAACCCAGGTCCGATCAGAAGTCCAGACACATCTTGAGGCGGTATCACCTGGTCAGGAAGATCGTGGATCGCCAGGAGATCGAGGTTCGGAGGGTTGCTTCAGAAGAAAACACTGCAGATCCATTCACAAAGGCCTTACCCCAGACTCAGTTCGAGCGGCTGATCGAGATGATAGGTCTTCGATACGCCAGTACATGGCTTTAGTGCAAGTGGGAGATTGTTAGTGTATATGCCCTAGAGGCCATTACTGTATCATACTAGTTTGTATATTACTTAATGGAAGCTTGGGATATTCACCATTGTATAGACAATCTTGCTCAAAATAGTAGTATGCTACTTGGTTTGTCTCTACTTCAATGTGTGTACATGTGTTTCTTTTAACATATCGCCTATACAAATTAGTGGAGCCCTTAGGATCTTTGCTTGATTACCAGCGTTGTGATGGCAGTCACACTCGTGGGGGCAGGGTAATCCATAAGCACATTCTAATGCAGGTCCCTAGTCGTAGGACTATCGAGACAGGGCATCGATACTCCGGAGTAGACTAGCGTATGCGCTTCTCATCCCAGCAGGGGGGACGGTCTGTCCCACAGCCGTCAGTACGTCGTACTTGAGATAATATATGGGTGCTCGTTAGGTTACGAGTACACTGGACAAGACTCGTCGGGAACTGTTGGTTGGTACTATACCTATCGTCAGTTATCAGTTCCCAGGTGATATGAGTACAGCTTAGTCCGCTGACTTGACACTGTCACTTCGCCTCGAGTGTGTTCCCACTGTACTTTGATTACTACCCTACCACGGCTCAAAGGAGTCATGCAAACAGGTAGTAGTTGGGTGCAGTCCCGAAGCACTTGGAGGAAGTGACAGTTAGATAGGATTCGTCTCTCCCGGTATTGGGAGTTGATATCGCGCTGTGTCTAGGAGAGCCATTACACATAGTCGTCCCTGGCCAGGGCAAGCGAGATGCACTGGTAGGTTTCCAGTGTTGTCTCAGGGTGTTCTGGGCTACACTCCGACATGACTTGTACCGCTATTAGGGGACTGACGTTTACCATCCCCTAGGCCCGCCATGCGATATTCTCATACGAACAGACCGGACTGTACGCAGATTGTCACATTCAGGCTCAGTAGGAGTTCAGATGGGTTTCACCTCGTCCGTCTTCTTATCGGCATCTACCTGGGGCCGTTACGCACAGCTAGTGCCGCTTGCGGTCTGTGGTTAAACCTACTGCCAGCGTAGTGTCAAGTCTTTAGAGTCCCACACAGAAAGCTATTCGCCTTTAGGCAAAAAGAGTAGAGGTCGCATGGTTTGCGACAGGGTTCGGTCACATCCGTGCACTTATGCACGTTTAGTGTCCGGGTGGTTATCACTAGCGGGCTTTGGTTTAAGCAAGATCCTAGTGTATGTTTTGGGATTGGTTTTATCTCGTTTGTATTCGTGTTCCTCGGAACGCGGATGCGGGTGTGTATGCACGGTTGACAGAGACAGAGGCAGAGGGTTCTCATTAGGGTTGTTGACTGTTGACTTTTGCTAAACCCTAATGAGAATAAGAAATATGATTAATGATAATATTAATTAAGTATTATTGTACCATGGTTGGGTTGAAAGGTTGACTTTGTAGACTTGTTGACTTAGTTGACCGGTTGACTAGGTTGGACTTGTTGACCATCATCATGACAATGGCTATCATTTCTTGGCATTGACCTTTACTTGCTTGTTTGTTCACAAATTGCATTTAATGCATGAAATGATATTGCCATTTGATATGATAACAACCATCACATAATACTCAATTATTATTATTTGTTATGATTATTTTTGTATTATGAGAGCATGGGTGGAAAAAGGCTTACTCATTCTATCATTCTCATTCTCTCTCATCCTCAAGCTCTCCCTCTTCCTCTTGCTCTCTCTCTCTCAAGCTCAAGGAAACTCCCTCTCATGAGTTGAGAACCATTTCCTTAGAGATAAAACCCAAAACACTTCTCTACTCATCCTAGTATACAAGGTCTAGCAAACCAAGTGTTCTAGTTTTCTCTAGATTGAGGTTGGAGCCAAAGATAGAAGCTTTCAGGTGGATCCATCTTCGGCACAAGGAGACGACCAGGAGAGAACCATCCGACCACTACAAGGAGTTGAAGAGAAGGAGTTCAAGTTAAGGTATAACCCCTAACCGAGTAGGTAAAACTCCTAGTTAGGTTGTTAGATAGTTGTTTAACAAAGATCCGTATTTTGAGTCCATGTTACCCTCAAAGAAAAATCGTTTCTCACCATTTCCGCGACCCCAAAGAACCGGGGACGGGTAACGTGGACTTACAAGGATAGTGCCGAACGGTAGGGAAGGAAAAAAACCATTTAGCCTAAGGGTGGTGTACAGAAGGTAATAAAAAAAGACAAATAAAGGGATTTGGAGAGATTGTAAGTCGACGTGCAACACCCCATGAGTGGCAGGGAGGCGGAAATATGAAAAACGATCTTGTTCTTGAAGCATACATCGACTAACCGAAGATCTTTGCTAAACGATAATTAACAACTACCATAAAAGTTCTAAACTACTATGTAAAGAGATTATACCTAGTGATACATGTCCTCCGTCTTTACGATCTCTTCGTCCTCCTCGGCCTCCTCCAAGTGATAGATGATCCACCCGAGAACCCTAATCCAAGCTTCACCTCAAAACTTGAGGTAACTAAGTTTCTCTAGTTGCTAATCAAAGGAACTTAGGTCATATAGAGTTAGGTTATGGGATGTTTAGTCTTTTCTAACCCTTGTACTCAAATCATGAGTGGTAGGATTAGAGCTTGAAGAAAGAGAGAGCTTGAGGAGAGAGAAGGTGAACTAGAATAATGAAATGAAATTGCTTCTCACTTAATATATCAAGCATAATGAAATATCAATAAAATGAATAATAAGAAATTTTTCATCATGCTTCATAAATGAATATGAGTGATTCACTATTTGAGTCATTAAGCATTTAATGATGCATTAATGACATAGTGAATCACATATAATGAGTCACAATTACATTAATGACAATGCCACCTTAACCCCTCAAGTCACCATGATTTTAGAAGCTTCCCGAAAATTACGAGAACGCCCCTCCCATCCGTGAAAACACGGAAAACTTTAGACTGTATAAATCCAAAAACCTGATATTAGAATCTGGCTTAAACCAAAGCCGTCTAGTAAAAACTGTCTGAATGTCGTACGTGCGTTTAAACACGTATTTGTCCGAACCCTTGTCGTAAAACCGTACGACCTCTATATGGTTTCGCTTGGAGTTGGGAAAAATCTGTGTGGGACTCTAAAGACTCGACTACTACGCTGGCAGTGGGTTTAACCACAGACCGTAAGCGGCACTAGCTGTATGTAACGGTCCCCAGGTAGATGTCGATAAGAAGGCCGATGAGGATACATATCCGAACTCCTACTGAGCCTGTCCGTGACAATATCCGTGCAGTCCGGTCTGTTCGTCTAAGAGTATCGCATGTATGGTCTAGGGAGGTGGTAAACGTCAGACCCCTAATAACCGTACAAATCGTGTCGGTATGGCTCTATCACCATCCGAGAATCTACTGATCAATCTATTGGTAATTCTCAATCAGCCCTGGCCAGGGACTTTATAGTAATGACCAATCGATCACTGTGCGATATCAACTCCCTATACCGGGAGAGACGAATCCCTAACAGTCACTCACTGCCTCCACGTGGCTCGGGACTGTGCCCAACTAAAACCTGTTTGCACGACTCCTTTGAACCGTGGTAGGGTTGTAATCAAAGCACAGTGGGAACTCACACGAGACAAATGACGACCTTAAGTCAACGGACTATCTGCACACATGTCACCTGAGAATTGCTATCTGACGTTAGGTATAAATACCATCCAGTCAGTTCTCGGCGAGTCCTGTCCGGTGTACTCACACCCAGTGAGCATCTGTATACACCAGTCTACTCCGGAGTATCGATGCCCAGTCTCGATACTCCTGCGACCAGGGACATCTAAGGATGTGCCTATTGACTATTCAGCTCCCACTAGTATGACTGCCATCACAACGCCGGTAGTCAGGCAAACACCCTATGGGCTTTATCAACATGTATATATGTATGAATACTACGCAAAATATATCATATGTTAAGATAAAGACAAACCAAATAGCGTACTATCATATTAAGAAAGACTGTCATGTACATACATATCCCTAGCATCCTATACAATGAAAGCCTCTAGGGCATATATATCCAACAATCTCCCACTTGCACTAAGGCCTATAATTGGCGCAATGAGTACCCACTGTCTTCACTAGATCTAGTTGCTGGAGTACCGCATGTCCAACATCTCAAACAGCCTCTCGAACTGAACATGAGGGATGGCCTTAGTGAATGGATCTACCGTGTTGTCTTTTGTGTCCACTCTCCGTACCTCGATCTCCCGACGATCAACGATCTCCCTGATCAGGTGAAACCGCCTTAAGATATGCCTAGATTTCTGATGGGTCCTCGGTTCCTTTGCCAATGCTACGGCCCCATTGTTATCACAATACAAAGGTATTGGATTGGCAATGGACGGAACCACCTGAAGTTCAGAGATGAACTTCCTCATCCAGACAGCCTCTTTTGCGGCTTCACTAGCAGCTATATAATCAGCCTCCATAGTTGAGTCTGCGACGGTATCCTGTTTGGAACTCTTCCAACATACCGCCCCTCCATTGAGGGTAAACACAAAACCCGAAATGGATTTAGAATCATCTTTGTCGCTTTGGAAGCCGGAGTCAGTAAAAGCCTCTTTCTGGAGGTCCCCATTACCGTAAATCAAGAACATCTCCTTAGTCCTTCTTAGGTACTTGAGAATGTTCTTTACCGCTATCCAATGTTTCTCACCTGGGTCAGACTGATACCTGCATGCCACACCAAGTGCGTAAGCTACATCCGGTCTTGAACATAACATCGCATACATTATAGATCCTACCGCCGAAGCGTAGGGTATAATGCCCATGCGATCCCTCTCTTCATCGGTCTTTGGATACATCTCTTTGGAGAGGGTGATCCCGTGACAAGCGGGCATATTACCGCGCTTGGAATCTTCCATACTAAATCTCTTTAGTATAGTGTCAATATACCTGGACTGTGAAAGTCCCAACATTCTATTAGATTTATCACGATAGATCTTAATGCCCAAAATGTAGGTTGCATCACCCAAGTCTTTCATGGAGAATTTCTGTGACAAGAAGAGCTTTACTGATTGTAGCATAGGGACATCATTCCCTATCAGTAGTATGTCGTCGACGTACAAAACGAGGAAGACTACTGCTCCTTCTACAATCTTCCAATAAATACATGGTTCATCTACATTTTTGATAAAGTCAAACTTTTTGACTGTCTCATCAAAGCAGATGTTCCAACTTCGCGATGCTTGCTTTAATCCATAAATGGATTTAAGCAACCTGCACACTCTTCCGCTGCTCCCACTGTCTAAGAAACCTTCTGGTTGATCCATGTAAAAACTCTCTTCTAAATGTCCATTTAGAAAAGTTGTTTTTACATCCATTTGCCAGATTTCATAGTGATGGAAGGCAGCAATGGCAAGCAGGATCCGAATGGATTTAAGCATAGCTACAGGTGAAAAGGTTTCATCATAGTCCAATCCTGGTCTTTGACGAAAACCTTTTGCAACGAGTCTAGCTTTGTAGGTTTCCACTTGTCCAAGTGCACCAATCTTCCTTTTGAAGATCCATTTGCATCCAACTGGTTTCACCCCAGGAGGAGCAACTTCTAAAGCCCGTACTTTATTGGTGTACATGGATTCCATTTTGGATCTCATAGCATCCAGCCACTTCATCGAGTCAATACTCGTGATAGCCTGCTGAAAACTAGTAGGCTCATCATCATCGATGATGCAATCCTCTTGATCCCCATCTAGAAGTAAACCATAGTATCTCTCAGGAGGATGAGAAAGCCTACTAGATCTACGGAGTGGTATTGGTTCGTCATGTTCTATTGAAATCTGAGGTTCTTATAAGTTCTCGGTAGCAGTTTAAGGTTCTGGAATTTCTTCCAGCTTTACCGCGCTCCCACTAATTTCTTTTGCAAGAAATTCGCTTTCTAAGAAGACAATGTGGCGAGCGACAAATACCTTTTGTTCTTCAGTGTGGTAGACCATGTACCCCCTTGAATGTTTGGGGCATCCTACAAACTTGCACAAAACTGATCGTGCCTCGAGCTTGTCCGGTCTATGCTTTTTAACATATGCCGGACACCCCCATATCTTGATATACTTGAGATATGGTCTCTTCCCGCTCCACATTTCATATGGAGTGGTAGACACAGACTTAGTTGGAACTCTATTCAATAAGTATGCTGCTGATTCTAGTGCAAATCCCAGAAGGAAAGTGGTAACTCAGCACTACTCATCATTGAACGCACCATATCTAATAGCGTGCGATTCCTCCTTTCTGATACACCATTTGCTGAGGTGTATAAGGCGGAGTAAGCTGAGAGAGAATTCCATTCTCTTTTAAGTATTCAAGGAAACTGGTACTTAAGTATTCTCCACCTCGATCAGATCGAAGTGTCTTGATGCTTTTACCAGTTTGTTTCTCTACTTCATTTTTATACTCCTTAAACTTCTCAAAGGCCTCGGATTTATGTTTCATTAAGAACACATGTCCATACCTAGAGAAATCATCAGTAAAAGTGATGAAGTAGGAGTGACCGCTTCGCGCATGTGTAGACATTGGACCACATACATCACTGTGTACAAGTCCCAAGAGTTCAGTAGCTCTTGCTCCGTGTCCGGAGAACGGGGATTTGGTCATTTTTCCTTTGATACATGATTGACAAGTTGCATATGATGAATATTCAAACGGATCTAGATGTCCTTCTTTATGTAACTTAGTCAACCTTGTTTCGTTTATATGACCAAGTCTACAATGCCATAGGAAGGCTTGATTTGAATCTGGAGCCTTTCTTTTAAGTGTGTTTTGAATATTGAAAATTCAAGGTTGATTAAGTATGTATATGCCGTTTTCCAGTGTGTCATACCCAATCAGTTCTTGAATTAGGAGAATGTTGATGACATTTCTTTCAAGCGCAAAATTATATCCTTCATTAGATAACAAAGATACTGATATAATATTACACAACATATTGGGAATACAAAAACAGCTGTACAACACCAAAATGTGCCAACTAGTCAACCGTAGGTGATACTCCCCTATTGCAATAGCATCTACATGCATTCCATTGCCCATCCGGAGAGTCATATCACCTGCCCCCAGTACTCTACTATTTCTCAGATCCTGCAATGAATTACAAATGTGAGAACCAGAACCGGTATCAAGTACCCATGATGTAGAGTTTACTGAAAGACAATTTTCGATTACGAACACACCTGAAGCAGAAGTAACAGCTTGCTTCGTGTCCTTTGCCTTGAAGGCCATACAGTCCTTCTTCCAGTGTCCTTGCTTGTGACAATAATGGCATTCGTTTATATCCGCTTTCACCCTTCCTGCCTTGTTCTCTCCCTGCACCTTCTTGACCCCACCCTTCGATTTGGTGGCTTTCATCTTCTTCTTCCCTTTAGCTTTCGCTTTAGATTTAGAAGAGGATGATTGGCCAACATACAGAACGGGGGTCTTCTCTTTCTTCAAGGAGGTCTCTGCTACCCTCAACATGTTGAGGAGATTTGGAAGATCAGCTTCCATTTCGTGCATGTTGAAGCGAAGCACGAACTGAGAGAAGGTGTGGGGAAGGGACTGCAAAATCAAGTCGATATACAAATCATTCTCTAGCACGCATCCCAGGTTTGTGAGTTCCTCAATGAGGCTGATCATTTTGAGGACGTGCTCTCCTACAGGCGATCCTGGAGCTAACCTCATCTGGAAGAGTTTCCTTGAGGTCTCATACCTTGCGATACGGGAGTGCTCTCCATATAATTCCTTAACATGGAGAAAGATGGATACAATATCCATACTCTCGTGCTGTTTCTGGAGATCATTGTTCATGGACGCCAGCACGATACACTTAGCTCGCTCACAATCTAGATCCCAGGTTTTGCGAACTTCCTTGTCCACAACTGAGGAATCTGGTCCAGGGATAAGGGGAGGAACAGCGGTGGTAACATATGCTACTTTGTCATAAGTCAGTGCAATGTTGACGTTCCTTAGCCAATCTTTATAGTTATGCCCGGTCAGTATATTTTTTTCAAGTAATAGTTTTAGTCCTGTCATAGTAGCTGCTAGAGAGAGAGAAAAGAAAACACTCAGCATATGCTTCTTGCAAGTTTAGATTGGTTATTAGTTTATCTAAACAGGATGGCTCCCACTGTTCCTTCAAATCCTTCTTCAAAACCTAAAAGAAGAACTAGTCAGGATTTAATCACACGTCACAATACTTGCTTAACCTTTCCGCCAGGCTGGTGTTGGTACTTCGAGGGTGGTTTTCCAACGCTTTCGCGAAATTCCTTAATTAAATAACCTTTTTTCCCTGGAGGTGTAGCCCCTCTAACACCTTTCTGGACACCTACTTGGTTTATAGCATTGATTGTTAAGTGAGAATGTTTCCCGAGAGTAATCCTACTCATCAGTGGGATCGGGATCCAACTATCATTGCATGATGTACTAGATGGAAGCCACTCTAGTCACCACACTCCAGAAGGTATGCTAAATCTGCAGGTTTCCTTTATGTTTGAAACTCCCGATGTAATTTTACCCCAAGCTCTTATTGACTATGACGTAGGCCAACAAGTCATAAGACGCAAGTCAAGTTCTACCCGTCGTTGTCCTGATTAATTTAGGTACATCGTACATGCCCTTGACGTAGGCCAACAAGGCTGTACGTCTGTCCTATACTAATGCATCTATCTATGCAACAAATAAGCAAGCCACACTGCTACCATCCACTATGCCTTGACGTAGGCCAATAAGCATAGCATGAATACGATGTGCTGTCTATTTGAAACGACGGAGGGTTACGGCTGGTTTTTTGGAAAAAAAACCGTTAACGTAGTGAACTTGATTTGATCGAAAGAACCAAGATAGCCTTTATTAAAAGGAGTGGTTTAAGCTCCGCATTTAAAATTTTCTTTTTGAAGAAAACCGAGTGGTTTTAGAAATTGTTCCAACGATTCAGTTTAGGTTTTATTTTTCTTTGCATTAAAAATAATGCGTCCCATCTTTAACCTATCATTACAGATAACAACGAAAATACAACGTCCTCTTATGCCATCCGCATTCGCCACAGGGTCCCGTCACCACCCGTTAGGTTACTTAACTAACGGCAGAGCGGGGGCTGGGCTAGCGCGGGTGTAAAACATAAATGACGTCTAAATAGCTATCATATATAGATATTGTACATTCGTCAGACGCAATAATAGGCATTCCAGATCACAGTTAAACTTTATTGGATATGCAAGCAATCCGCGTTTCTTTTGAGCCTGTAAGAAAAGACGGATTACACAGTTGTGATGAATAGCCATTACCCCACCCTAGACCCCTACGGGTACGGCAAACTACCCGCCAAGTACCCGAAGTGAAGCGGTCTCCCTCAGCAACGTGAGTAGGCCACTAAGCACTTCGAAATACCCGGTAGTTTGTGCACCCCACCTTGGGTCTATCCTAGGAGCAAAAATAGTAAAAAGAAATAATACAACGGCGGCAACAACCGCAACCTGGATGTGCCCCGCAAAATAATATTACAACTTATTACAATTACATTGAATGAATTAATACAATAACCCATCACAAAACCCCGGCTAATCATCACAACAGTCCAATAGAGTTCATAATCACAAACGGTTAAAACATTACAGATATGTGCAACCTCCTGCCAACCGACATACTAGCAGTTAGGGGAGGTTTACGAACACATAATACAGTTCATAGATATAATCAAACAAGCAAACATCGTATAATTTCGATCGATCAAATCCATTAGATTCTTCTCCAAAGCTTCTCTGTAAACCTGAGACCTGAGCAAAAAATAAACTATACCAGAAAAGACAAGATATCACAGAAGATGCACAGAGAAAAACTGGGCCGAATCGGCCCCAACTCGGCCGCGGATCCGCGGCGGATCGGTAGGATCGGCCGCGATTCCGCGGCTCAGTGGCCGATTCAGAAGCCCATTTTTTTGTGTGTTCTTATAATTTCATGTAGGGTTTTCTGGAGGAACCTGAAAAATTTTAGGACCTCTGTTTAAAATCGACAGAAACTATGTGATATCGGGGTATTTTCCGGTTCGTTTTGCGTTCGAAATTCATACGACTTTGCAAGTGAGTTAATTATTGTTTAGTGAGGCTCTGATACCACTGTAAGTCGATGTGCAACACCCCACGAGTGGCGGGGAGGCAGAAATATGAAAACGATCTTGTTCTTGAAGCATACATCGACTAACCGAAGATCTTTGCTAAACGATAATTAACAACTACCATAGAAGTTCTAAACTACTATGTAAAGAGATTATACCTAGCGATACGTGTCCTTCGTCTTTACGATCTCTTCATCCTCCTCGGCCTCCTCCAAGTGATAGATGATCCACCCGAGAACCCTAATCCAAGCTTCACCTCAAAACTTGAGGTAACTAAGTTACTCTAGTTGCTAATCAAAGGAACTTAGGTCATATAAAGTTAGGTTATGGGATGTTTAGTCTTTTCTAACCCTTGTACTCAACTCATGAGTGGTAGGATTAGAGCTTGAAGAAAGAGAGAGCTTGAGGAGAGAGAAGGTGAACTAGAATAATGAAATGAAATTGCTTCTCACTTAATATATCAACCATAATGAAATATCAATAAAATGAATAATAAGTGATTATTCATCATGCTTCATAAATGAATATGAGTGATTCACTATGAGAGTCATTAAGCATTTAATGATACATTAATGACATAGTGAATCATACATAATGAGTCACAATTACATTAATGACAATGCCACCTTAACCCCTCAAGTCACCATGCTTCTAGAAGCTTCCCGGAAATTACGAGAACGCCCCTCCCATCCGTGAAAACTCGGAAAAACTTTAGACTGTATAAATCCAATAACTTGATACCAGAATCTGGCTTAAACCAAAGCCGTCTAGTAAAAACTGTCCGAATGTCGTACGTGCGTTTAAACACGTATTCGTCCGAACCCTTGTCGTAAAACCGTACGACCTCTATATGGTTTCGCCTGGAGTTGGGAAAACACTGTGTGGGACTTTAAAGACTCGACTATTACGCTAGCAGTGGGTTTAACCACAGACCGCAAGCGGCACTAGCTGTACTTAACGGTCCCCAGGTAGATGTCGATAAGAAGGCCGATGAGGATACCCATCCGAACTCCTACTGAGCCTGTCCGTGACAATATCCGTGCAGTCCGGTCTGTTCATCTAAGAGTATCGCATGTATGGTTTAGGGAGGTGGTAAACGTCAGACCCCTAATAACCGTACAAGTCATGTCGGTATGGCTCTATCACCATCCGAGAATCTACTGATCAATCTATCAGTAATTCTCAATCAGCCCTAGCCAGGGACTTTATGGTAATGACCAACCGATCACTTTGCGATATCAACTCTCTATACCGGGAGAGACGAATCCCTAACAGTCACTCACTGCCTCCATGCGGCTCGGGACTGTGCCTAACTAAAACCTGTTTGCACGACTCCTTTGAACCGTGGTAGGGTAGTAATCAAAGCACAGTGGGAACTCACACGAAACAAATGACGACCTTAAGTCAATGGACTATCTGCACACATGTCACCTGAGAACTGCTATCTGACGTTAGGTATAAATACCATCCAGTCAATTCTCGGCAAGTCCTGTCCGGTGTACTCACACCCAGTGAGCATCTGTATACAATCTTAGGTGCACTCCACCAATGGCTGCGGGACCAATCCATCGCCCCTCCTCAGGGTCTAGATATGTATACACCAGTCTACTCCGGAGTATCGATGCCCAGTCTCGATACTCCTGCGACCAGGGACATCTAAGGATGTGCCTATTGACTATCCAGCTCCCACTAGTATGACTGCCATCACGACGCCGGTAGTCAGGAAAATAACCTATGGGCTTTATCAACATGTATATATGTATGAATACTACGCAAAATATATCATATGTTAAGATAAAGACAAACCAAATAGAGTACTATCATATTAAGCAAGACTGTCATGTACATACATATCCCTAGCATCCTATACAATGAAGGCCTCTAGGGCATATATATCCAACAGAGATGGCAAGGAAATATACGGTTACAGTCAGGAATATGGATAATGGAAGATGCGTTACTAGAAATACCCGGATACCCCTTCGAAACATTTTCATGTTTCAGTTTCACTATGCGTTGTTAATTGAAAACTGATTTCCTAATTAGATCCTTACTCCAGGGTATGTATTTACCAGGTCTGATTCTCACATCCGTATGGTTTTATAGATGATGAGTGGGAGTAAGTATTGGGAATTAGGTGATTACATCCTCCTTATATCGGAATCCATTGTAATTGGTGATATTTTAGGAAATCACCTGGGGTTTTTCCTCACGGCAAATATTTGGTTTTGAATATCCATTGTTATGCACCAATTTCAAACTGATATATCTGTATGTTTATTTTATAAAATGAGATATAACTTTTTGAAATTATATCCATGACATTTACCTATATCAGTTGATGGTTAGGTAAGGAGTATTAAACAGCGGTGTAATTCTTCTTAACCATAGTACAGTTTTCAACCTACGACGCACAGGGTTTGAGTTATTGAATTCAGGGGACTTATACAAATTATTGTATGTTGTCCAATATCCATTAGTACAAAAGGGTTGGTCATCGTACTATATTCTGTTTACTTGTGACTTCTCCAGTTTTAGACAAGTGTTTCGTAGAAATACAAGGTCTAAGTTTTGAGAAGTTATAGGTACAAGAATAAAGTAGAGAAACACGTGATGCAAGTATCAAGATTCTTCAAGGCGATCGAAGATGTAGATACTTGTGTTTGGTATTCAGTTGATAGTAATGGTTTTGAGAAACTTGTTTCTCTTTCAGATTACTCATATCTGAATGCAATCCTAGTTAAGTAATGCTGATCGGCCTCCTTCCATTTAGTTAACATGCACTGGAGACAGCTGCATGATTTGAATCTGGTTCCAATTAAATTAGTGCCTATGTTTCTATATTGTATATAGAATGGTTCATATCTTAACTATGTTAAGGTATATGGAGTTGTCCGGCTTATGCTTAAAACCAGACTCTAGATAACCCAAGGCACATTTCTGTAATGGCAGTTTGTGGGTTATCCCAGGCTATGACGAGGGGTGACTTTCTACCATCTGGAAATCAATAGTGATATTGTTCTTGACTCGCCACAGTTTTAGTAAAATGGACTTTTTCAGAAAACAGTAGTGGTAGTATGATAGAACTAGAAGTGATTCCAGAACCACAAACGATTACTGAAAATTTAATAGAATCTAAAGATTCAATCGAGTTTGACATTCCATTGGCCACTCCGCAGATATGGTGGGTAACCTCAGCCATACAAAAGGTACTTCGGTATCCTTAAAGACGGTGACAGGGAGGTTCTTGTTTACCCAAACTTGCCATTACTATTGTTCTAGACTATGAGACCTGGCAGGAGGATGAGTATAGCGTTGTTTTAAACTAGCTTTAGAAGTGCACGTGTATATGACTCTGCCAGAGGGTTGTTGTAGTCAGTGGGAGAAGCGGAAGCATAGTGGACAAGAAGCTTATGTCTATTCATAGACTAAAGCAGATATAGCGGAGATAGATCATCTATTTTTGATGTGACAGTCATAGGCTTTGACTTCATCAGAATAGGAGATGGATCTGTTAAAAGGTAGTAGTGTGGTATGTCCTGGTATTTGGATGACATACACTTTGTAGGAAGTGAAAATCCTACACTACGATCGGTTTTACCCTAGTTGTTACACAGTGGTTTCTCCACATAGGATATGGATATTATATCTGGCATTCTGGTTACTAGATCTATGGTTTTAGATCTTGATTTGGGTAGTTTCCCAATCTGGGTACTTAGACAGTATTCTAAAGGTATTTTAGAAATGGACGACTCCTGGCATGGTGGTGTACACGGTGATGGAGTCACCCTCTCTAAAGGTGTCTTACAGACTAAAGGGGAGAGGGATGTGCATGATTGACATATCACTTGCTTAAGCAATTGAGTTAATCATGAAATGTCAAGTACCACATCAGATGTTGTTTTAGCACTAGCTACAATAAGTTTTTATATTAATCCAATCCCGGAGAAACGTTCGGAAGCAGTTTATGAACATAAGTGGATGTTCTAGGGATTTGATAACGACAGCCTCCTTGAGGAGATGGTTATAATTCCAGGCTTCCAAGGTGACCTGGATGATAGAGTGACTGTCAGAGTTATAGTTTTCCCTCTTTTGAGGGGCAGTGGTTTGGACAGTTGGTCCAAGCGGATACTGAGTGAGGCATGGCGCAGGATACAGATTAAATTTAGTTGACAATACAGTCTAAGAAGTTTACTGGATTGGAGTTCATTTGTGAACTGGGTCCCATTATATATCCAGGCATATTCTAAGACAGGTATTGCTCATTTCCGAAGATGGCTTTCTCCGTGAACTTGAGATAAAGAGAGACATAGAAAGAAATATTGGAGCGGATCCACTCACTGAGGCTATTTCTCGAACGCAATAGTTTTACAAACGGGCTTTGTGAAACTGATTAGTAGAGAAGTTGGGTGTTCGGTATCACACGGGCTGTGAGTATGCGACACCGCAATAATTAGCCTTAAGTGCAAGTAGGAGATTGTTGGCTATAATGCCATCAAGTCAATTATTGGATCGCAGGCACATGATTGCAATGATTGAAGGAGGACCTATACCGGTAGAACAGTCTTACTCGAGATGATAGTATGCTATCTGGTTTGTCTTTATCATCGTGTATATGCTTCAGGTGACATTACAGATCACTATTACATGTTGATAGAGCCCATAGGATTCTTGGTTGACCACCAGTAATATGATGGAGATCATATACGTGAGAGTTGGGTGTGTTGGATATAGTGCCCTCAAAGTCAATTATTAGATCGCAGGTACGTGATTGCAATCATTGAGGGAGGACCTATACCGGTTGGACAGTCTTACTCGAGATGATAGTATGCTATCTGGTTTGCCTTTATCAGTCGTGTACAGCTTTAGGTGACATGATCACTATTACACGTTGATAGAGCCCTTAGGATCCTGCTTGACTACCAACTGTATGATGGCAATCATATACGTGAGAGTTGGGTAGTCCATAAGCACATTCTAAAAAGTGGTCCCTAGTCGTGGGAGTTTCGAGACAGGGCATCGATACTCCGGAGTAGACTAGTATATGCAGTCGAGACCCCGACGAGGGGCGGTGGCCGGTCTCACAAGCCACTGGTGTCAGTTGGATCACCTAAGATGTATACAGGTGCTCATTGGGTTATGAGTACACCGGACAGGACTCGCCGGGAACCTGCTAGTTGGTATTATACCTAGCGTCAGATAGCAGTTCCCTGGTGACATGTGTACAGGATAGTTCATCGACCTGAGGTCGTCATTTGTCTCGTGTGAGTTTCCACTGTACTTTGATTTCTACCCTACCATGGCTCAAAGGAGTCGTGCAAACATGTTTTTTTTTGGTACAGTCCCGAGCCACATGGAGGCATGTGAGCGGATCGGCAGGGGATTCGTCTCTCCCGATATTGGGGGTGAGATCGTGCTGTGTCTAGGAGAGCCATTACACCAAGTCCTTGGCCAAGGCAGGTGAGAATTACTGGTAAGTATTCCAGTAGTTTCTCAGAGTGTTCAGGGCTACTCTCTGACACGACTTATACCGCTATTGGGGGTCTGACGTTACCAGCCCCCTAGGCCCGATATGCGATGATCATAGACGAACGGACCGGACTGTATGTATATTGTCACTGATAGGCTCAGTAGGGTTCCAGGATGAGTTCGCTCATCAGCTTCCTTTTCGGTCAGTACATGGGCAGCCGTTACGCACAGCTAGTGCCGCTGACGTGCTTATGGTTAAACCCACTGCCAGGGTACTGACGAGTCTTTAGAGTCCCCCACAGATAGTTTCCCAAGTTCGGGCGAAACGTTGTAGAGGCCGTATGGCTTTATGGCAGGGTTCGAAATTGCGCGTGCATTTTTGCACGTGTCATATTTCGGGCAGATAATACTGGTGGGCTTTGGTTTAAGCCGGATCCATGTATTATATTGAGTCGGAATATTTTAGTCTCTCGTATTCGTATTCGGTCGGAATATGGATACAGGTATGTATATACAGGCGTAGGATATTTTCGTAATCCGTTACGAGAATATTTTAGAAGTTGCATTTCTTTTTGGATTAATCATTTTGGTTTAAATGATTATTGGATTTTGGAAAGGGTGACTCATTATGGATGACACATTTATTCTAGCATGTTCATTAGTGACTCATGCTAATGAGTCACTAAGTGAGTCATGAAGAATTAATGGTGTTTTGTTTTGTGAAGAGATATTTTGAGGAGATATTTTCTTTAGATATTTCTCTTTGGTTTTTGATAAAGATAACCTCATATATATCAATTCACATGAGAAGAAAAAGAGAGAGAAGTTATTATGCTTGAGTTCTTTCTCTCTCTTGATTTTCTTGAGTTCACCATTTCCAAACCCTAGCATCTTCTTCAACCTCCACCCTAACCCTCTCATGTGATGAGAACCCTAGGGTGTTTGAGACAAAGTATTCTACTTGTTCTCTACTTCATCTTGGTCATCTCTTTTAGCAGACTTGATGACCGAGTTGCCTCGGTATAGAGGAGGGAGCCCGTTCAAAGATCCGATGATGTGGTGCCACCTCGAGGAGGAGATAGGATATCGGAGTTGCCGCGAGGAGCGTGGGATGATGGCTAAAGACCGAAGGACTCGGATCGTTCAGTATAGTCTTTCTACCTCTTTACAGTTTGTTAGTTTAGCGTTAATGGCAAGATCCGGGTTATAGTATGCGATAGCGCCAGTTATAAAAGTTTTTGTTCCGCGTTTGGCGTCAGAATGACGGCCGGGGCGCTATCGTAGACTTACAGGGTAGTCTATAGGCACATCCTTAAAGTGTCCCTAGTCGTGGGAATTTTAAGACTGGGCATAGATACTCCAAAAGTAGACTAGAGTATACGGATCGAGACCCCGACGAGGGGCGGTGGCCGATCTCAGAAGCCATTGGTATCAGTTGGTTCACCTAAGATGTATGCAGGTGCTCATTGGGTTATGAGTACACCGGACGGACTCGCCGGGAACATGCTAGTTGGTGCTATACTATTGTCAGATAGCAGTTACCAGATGACATGTGTATAGGTTAGTCAATCGACCTGAGATCGTCATTTGTCTCGTGTGAGTTCCCACTGTGCTTTGATTACTACCCTACCACGGCTCAAAGGAGTCGTGCAAACAGGTTTTAGTTGGGTACAGTCCCAAGCCACATGGAGGCAGTGAGCGGATCGTCAGGGGATTCGTCTCTCCCGGTATTGGGGATTGATGTCGCGGATTGCACAGGTGGCCATCACCAGAAATCCTCGGCCGGGGTAGACGAGAATTAACGATCTAGGATCAATAATTTCTCAGTTGGTGATAGGTTTCATGCCGACACTAAATGTCATGTTATTAGGGGTCTGACTTTATCCACCCCCTAGACTCGATATGCGATACTCATAGACGAATGGACTGGACTATATGGATCTTGTCACTGTCAGGATCTGTAGGATTTCAGGATGAGTTTGCTTGTCGGCCTCCGTTTCGCTCAGTACCTGGGTAGCCGTTACGTACAGCTAGTGCCACTGACGTGCTTGTGGTTAAACCCACTACCAGTATATTGGCGAGTCTTTAGAGTCCCACACAGAGGGTTTCCCTGGTTCGGACGAAACGTTGTAGAGGTCGTATGGTTTTATGCAGGGTTCGATTACATACGTGCACTTGTGCATGGATCATGATCGGACAGATAATACTAGTGGGTTTTGGTTTAAGCCGGATCCTAGTATTATATTGTTGGATTACTTTCATCTCGTTGTATTTGTAAGTCTACGGTCGCGCCCCGGCCGTCTGTGCGAGGCCAAAATGCGGAAACGAAAACTTTTTCAAAACTAGAAACCAGCGCTATCGTATGCTTAAATCCCGGATCGAACCATTAACCTATAAACTAGCAACTAGAGAAGGGATAGAAAGCTATACTGATCGATCCGTGTCCTTCAGTCTTTGGCCACCATCCCAAGCTCCTCGCGGCATCTCCGGTCTTGATCTCCTCGTCAGAAAGGGCACCACATCTTTGATTTGCGAACGTGACATTCACGTTGATGTTCTGTGTTGTGCTGTGATGTTATGGATTTGTCGTGGTGGATAGCAGTGTGTAATGGTAGTATAGTTTGGATTTATTTGTACATTTGATATTGCGGGGCGAGCGTCCAACATGTGGACTGCCGTCACTGCCTGTTTGTATAATATTCTTTTAGGGCACGACCAGGCTGAGGTCGATGTACCCGTTGTACATATTTTTTATTTCTGTACTAGGTTTTACCCCACGACGGAGTGCACGGATAGCCGGGTTCTGGAGGGCAACGGGTCCGCATCTCATGGCTTTGAGTGGCAGAAGGCCTCACTCTAGAATTAGCAGACTATTCGCCGCACTCGTAGAGGGTACAGGTTGACCCAAGAAGGGGTGCTCAAGTTACCGGATTCCGTGAAGTGCAGGGTGGTCCATTCACTATACTGTAGGGGGCTGCCTCGCTTCAGGTTTTAGCGGGTAACTTGCCTCACCCGTAAGGGTCTAGGTTTCATTGCACAGGCTATCCACACGACCAGGGGAACGTCGGGTTTCAGCAACGGCTCTGTGAAACCCGGGGATCCCAGGTTATCTGTATTGTTCTGTGATGCTTATTACTTTTCTGTAATGTTGCATATTATCACGCCTGGAGCGATTATTGTATATTGGTATATATACTAGTAGATGTTGTATATGTTTTGCACCCGCGCTAGTCCAGTCCCCGCTCTATCGTTAGTTAAGTAACCTAACGGGTAATGACGGGACCCAGTGACGAATGCGGATAGCATATACGTAGATTTTATTTTCGTTCTTTTCTGATGTGATTAATTGATGGGACAGCATTGATTCTGATCAGTGCAAAGGAAAACAAACCTGTTTGGACGTTGTTGGAACAGTTTTAAAAAGTGATATTCAGTTGGAATATCCTGCACCTCATTCGACGAGGCAAGGGCCGAGATCCCTTCACCGGGAGTGACCCCTTGGGAAGAAATTTGCGTCAGGGTAATAACTTCACTATAGTCGATTACATGTTGCTTTGCATCACGGTATTCAGTTGGAATATCCTGCACCTCATTCCACGAGGAAAGAGCCGAGATCCCTTCACCGGGAGTGACCTCTTTAGCAAAGGTTTTCGCCACTATATTTTTATAAAAAGCTATCAGGTTCCTTCAGCGATATCAAGTTCGTGTTAGTTATATATATGCCCTAGAGGCCATTGTTGTACATATGATGTATATTATAATGGATGCTTGGATATATATAGAGAGGACTTTCTTGCTCGTCATGATAGTATGCTATTTGGTTTCACTTTATCTTAATATGTTGACTTGTACTGGTTTACTGTCTTACTCTCACATGTTGATAAAGCCCTTAGGATCTGTACTCGACTACTGGGACTGTTTCCCCCAATCAGAACGAAACTCTATTTCTAAGACTGAAAAGTAAAGCACTGCTTCATAAAAGAGACTAAACACCAAAGGCAATTTATCCTTGCAAGAATCACATGCACCTAATAATAGCAAACTAAATCATACGATGCACAAGCATTACAGAGAGCTAAAATAAAAAAACCCTTAACAGATAATGAAATACTTTATTAAAAAGAAAATTACTTGTTCATTATTATTATTATTATTACATTTAAAAAAGATCACCAAATATGGGATCGGAAAGACAAGGGTTCGCAAAGATAAGAAGAAGATTCTCCAGTTCCCTTTCTGTCTTCTCCACCATGTTGAAGCGGCGGTCCTCCCGAGAGGTAGACGCCCAACGATTGTCGCCACATTCGTTAGAAAAGGTGGCGATGACAACCCGGCGAGCCCGTATCTGGCTCAGCAAGTGGAAAGAGCAGTCCCTCAGGGCTTTGGTGATCAAGTGCGCTTTAAAGAAGCACTCGATCTTATCCTCGGCGGCATCAAGCATGGCCGAGGACATCTCTACTGGAGGAGGGGGAAGATCGGAGAGCACCAAGGCAAGGATCATCCGGAGCCAAATGGAGTGCGGAGGGAGAGGAGACCCCACACGAGTCAAACGCTCGTACATTGCAGCATCGCACTGCTCGTCCGTAAGAGAAGGGTCCACCAAGCGCGCAGCAAAACGGGGAACGATGTCTCGAATTGGAACTTCCCATGGTTGTCGGCGGGCATGAGGACTGTTGCAAGCCATGATCGAAAAAGTTCTCTGAAGATGAGAGAAGAAAAGGCTCGGCTTTGAGTTATATGGGCCAAGCACAGAAAATTCTGTGCACAGTGGAATTATTTCCAAGACCCGGGAAATGAAAATTTTGGGAAGATGAAAAGACATCTCAAGTGAAGCAACGCTTCCGATTCCCCCAATCAGAGCAAAGCTCTACTTTGAGAATTTAAATTTTAATCAATGAAGCAACGCTTCAGATCCTCTGCGCTGTGCGCAGGATGCCACGAATCGAAATCTGGCACGCCAGCGCGGAGAGCGCAGCGCCCAAGGCAGCGCGCCCAATCAGAGCAAAGCTCTATTTAAAACAAAATTAAAGGAAGCAACGCTTCAGTTGCGCATGCGCTGCGCGACACGTGTCAGCGCAGATGCGCAAGCGCAGTCGCGCTGTGCGTGACACGTGTCAGCGCAGATGCGCAAGCGCAGTCGCGCTGCGCGACACGTGTCAGCGCAGATGCGCTAGCACAGTTGCACTGCGCCGTGCGCTGCGCGACACGTATCAACGCAGTTGCGCTGCGCTCTGCGCTGCTTGATACGTGTCACGCGCTAGGGCGTTTGCGCCAAACAGAATTAAATTCTAGCAAGATTTTTCTATTCTTGTTAAAACAAGAAGATTGCCTTCTGTAAAACAGAAGCCCTTGGATCAAAGATCTAACGGTGGGGAAAATTCCCCAAATCACTCAGAGAAAGATCTCTTTAATAAATTTATGGACACTATATAAAGGCCCCTAGACCCCAAATCAGAAGGAGGAAGATCATCATTGAGAACTCTAAAGAATTGGAGAGAATTCCTCAAGAACAAAAAAGGTAAAAAAAACCTTTAGAAAAAAGAGAAAATTCTCTTATGAATAGATCATTGATCTGAAAACAAGATCAATGATCTTCAAAAAGAAGAAAAATAGATAATAATAAGTGCTTTGCACTTTTTTATGAACCACTGGTTCCCTGAAATAAGAAAAAACAAGAGAAACTTGTTTTCTTTGATCTAAATTAGATCAAGAAAACAAACAGTGCTTTGCACTTTTTTATGAACCATTGGATCTGGAATCTAAAAGAATTCTCAAGTTAATAGTGCCTTGCACTTGTGAAACTGCACTGTTGCGCTCTTGGGTTGGCGCAAGCCACCAGAGAGAGCCACGTGTCAGCATCTGAACCACTTGCGCTATGCGCTTTTGAAATAGAGTTTTGCTCTCTGAAACTGGCACAACTCACCACAGCGCGCCACGTGTCAGCAGCGCAAGCGCAGCGCACTGGCGCAGCGCACTGCGCTTGCGTGACATGTGTCATCACCGCAGGCACTTGCGCTCATTGAGTAGCGCAAAGCGCCTGACAAATGCAATGCATTTCTTTTACTAAAGGGCCAGGCCCAAATCATAAAGGCCTAGTAGGCCAAACTAAATTGCAAAGCAATAAACGGGCAGAGCCCAAGTAAAATCGATGCCCTGCATCATTTATAAATCGGCAGAGCCCAAACAAAATTGATGCTCTGCATTCTTTATGGGCAGAGCCCAAAAAAAAATAAAAAGTAATGCAATGCATTATTTAAACCGGGGCAAAGCCCTAACACAGGCCTATTATGCCCAAAAACAAATGAAAGTGTTGAGCATTTTTTTAACTGGACTTAGCCCAATCATGGCCGTAAGTCCTCAAATTTAATTGACCGAGCACAGCTGCTCTCTTAAATCAATTTACGACCGGTTCGAGGGTACATCTCCGAACTCCTTTGACTCCTATCGTTGTAATCCTTCAACGACGTCAAAGAGGTGACGGGTCCCGACACCCGCACATCAACATGGACTGTGGGGTCCTTAAACTCATGGAGTGTGGGGTCCTTAAACTCATGGACTTAAGCGTCCTTAAACTAAAACACGGACTGTGGGGTCCTTAAACTCATGGACTTAAGCGTCCTTAAACTAAAACACGGACTGTGGGGTCCTTAAACTCATGGACTTAAGCGTCCTTAAACTAAAACATGGACTGTGGGGTCCTTAAACTCATGGACTTAAGTGTCCTTAAACTAAAACACGGAGTGTGGGATCCTTAAACCCGTGGACTTATGCGTCCTTAAATTAAAACACGGATTGTGGGGTCTTTAAACCCACGGACTTATGCGTCCTTAAACTAAAACACGGACTGTGGGGTCCTTAAACCCGCGGACTTATGCGTCCTTAAACTAAAACACGGACTGTGGGGTCCTTAAACCCGTGGACGTAAACGTCCTTAAACTACCTATGGACCACCATGTCCCTAAACTGGAATATGGACCACAATGTCCTTAAACTACCTATGGACCACCATGTCCCTAAACTGGAATATGGACCGCAATGTCCTTAAACTACCTATCGACCGCAACGTCCTTAAACTAAACAATAGAGCCAATTGCTCTCTCTCCTGTCTGATCCAAACGATCCCGTTAAGTCGATCTTAGTCTCAAATCAGACTAACGTATCCTTAACGAACGTTTAAGTCGATCTTAGCCTAAACGTGGCTAACGTATCCTTAAACTAAAACACCAAACCCAAATCTAAGCAAATACGGATTTGGACTAATCCACGTCCTACGGGCGACGGCATCACTTAGTCTCCGTATACAATCCACGGGCAATCACGAACAAAATAAACACACATGACACGAAGTGAAATTCTGGAGAAGGAGAAATTTGTTACCGTGATGCGGTAGTGTAATTAACTGCAGGGGCTTGCGCCTGCAGGGAAGTGCGTCCCCACAATCAAAAACCCCTCTAGCGAGGGGGAATCTGACGAAGTCTGCTACATCGGCCGCGTCCGTCTAAACCTCCGATACGCAGTGCCATAAATCAACTTGGCATCTTCGGAGAGGTGGACGGATAAAACCAAATAGCATCTGCCCCGAATCTCAGCGTCAGCACTTCGCAGTCCCGTGCGCCGTCTTTCGGAGGGGAACAGATTCTGGCACGCCCGGTAGGACCTTTTCCTCTTTCCACTCCACACTTCGTGTGTCGTCTTCGTGAACGAATCGCGATTTGTTAATGGTTGCCTTTGGATTTCAAGTTACTAAGATTTGGTCTCTTGCCTGGCGCAGAAATCAAGCATCGATGGCCTCTACCTGTTCGAAGTGCTCCAACTGCAGCTGCAACTCACGTCCTGCCTCAACTGGGGGCATAACCTACGGGCTCCAAGTGGCCTCTCTGTTCACCATGCCCGTGGGGCAGATCACTCAAGCCACCACTGGGCTCTTCTTCGGGACCATGCTTCCGCCAACAAGCTTCAGCACCCCTGCGCCCGTATAAGAAGCTCCTAAGAAGTCGGTCTTCGATCGACTTACAATTATTGCGGCCCATCTCAACGGGTCGCCCAACACTAGCGCCTCGGTCTTCTCCAGACTGAGCCAAATCTCCTGAGGGCCAACAATGAAGCTTGCGGTCCCAGAAAAGGTTATTCCAAAAAGAGTAGCCAAACCTGCTCCTGAAGTCGTCAAGGCGGCTTCTCCTGCTAAGAGATCGGTCTTTACAAGACTGACCGTCCCAACTCCCATTCCTGCTCCTGCTGCTCAAAATATGTCAGTCTTCAAGAGGCTGACACCGGCAACAGTCCCTCACCTGAACAGGGGCAAGAGGAAGCTGTTTCTGTCTCTGAACCAATACCGACAACTCGTCGCGCCCGACAATGCCACTGGCGCCGGATAAGGAAGACTGGGGGCAACTCCCCCTCTGGGATAACTCCACCAGCTCTAACGGTGGAAGTTAATACTGTTGTTCTAACCAGGAACAGCTTTAAGCTGCTGAATAGGGTACGCAGGAACTCGCCAACTGCGGTGCTCAAAACATCTCCTCCACCGGTAGAAATCGCCATGGAAACAGGAAAGCCGGAGCAGTCTCCTCAATCGCTGTCCTCCAGGATCTATAAGACATGGCGACAAGTCCGAGAATCTGTCATTGATCCTAATTTCTCTTACCAACAGAAGAAGTCGAAAGGTCGACAAGAAGATAATCCCCGGTCAAGCAACGAAAGGTTACGACCACTTGGGTGCCCAAAGCAACGGCCCCCTCAACTTCAACGGCCCATAAAAGAAGAAGGCCAGAGAAAGTCCTCACGCCGACGGCGAATGTCAATGGTGGTGAACCCAAACGCCTTAAGTCTGGGGGCATGGTAGTTCATACTGTCTATATGGCGTCCGGTAAAGACGACAGCCGCATATCAACAGGTCATAGACCGCTCACGCGGTTAGTGACCAAAGCGCAGGAGCAGCCGCAGAAGCTTCAAGAGATGATGAACGCTATGGCCGCACTTACTGGGCCAAAAGAAAACCCTGAAACGTCCTCGGATGAACGCCAGGAGGAAGAAACCGAAGCCAAATTCCTTCGTCGAATATTGGAGAAGAAGGATAAAGAGGCTGCTGAACAAGCAGCCAACATAAAGCGTATGGGCCTCCTGTTCCAAGACATGGTAGGGATGATGATCCAACAAGATCCTCCGGCCGAAGATGTTGGAGATAATTCCCTCAAAGTCAATTATTGGATCGCAGGTGCGTGATTGCAATGATTGAGGCGGGACCTATACCAATATGACAGTCTTGCTCGAGATGATAGTATGCTAACTGGTTTGTCTTTATCATGGAATACATGCTTTAGTTCACTATTGCATGATGATAGAGCCCATAGGATTCTTGCTTGACTACCAGCAGTATGATGGCGATCATATACGTGGGAGCTGGGGTCTGTAAGCACAAGTTTCCCTAGTCGTGGGAGTTTCGAGACAGGGCATCGATACTCCAGAGTAGACTAGTGTATACAGTCGAGACCCCGACGAGGGGCAATGGCTGGTCTCACAAGCTATTGGTGTCAGTTGGATCACCTAAGATGTATACAGGTGCTTATTGGGTTATGAGTACACCGGACAGGACTCACCGGGAACCTGCTAATTGGTATTATACATATTGTCAGATAGCAGTTCCCTAGTGACATGTGTACAGGTTAGTTCATCGACCTGAGATTGTCATTTGTCTCGTGTGAGTTCCCACTGTGCTTAGATTACTACCCTACCACGCTCAAAGGAGTTGTGCAAACAGGTTTTAGTTGGGTACAGTCCCGAGCCACATGGAGGCAAGTGAGCGGATCGGCAGGGGAATCGTCTCTCCCGGTATTGGGGGTGAGATCGCGCTGTGTCTAGGAGAGCCATTACACAAAGCCCTCGGCCGAGGAAGGAGATTTACTGGTAGGTACTCCAGTAGTATCTCAGGGTGTTCTGGACCACTCTCTGACACGACTTATACTGCTATTGGGGTTCTGACGTTACCAGCCCCTAGGCAGATATGCGATACTCATAGACGAACGGACCGGACTGTATGTATATTGTTACTGTTAGGCTCAGTAGGGTTGATGGATGAGCTCGCTCGTCAGCTTCCCTTCCAATCAATACATAGGCAAACCGTTGCGTACAGCTTGTACCTCTGATGTGCTAATGGTTATACCCAGTGCCAGTGTGTTGATGAGTCATTAGAGTCCCCCACAGACACTTTCCCAAGTTCGGGCGAAACGTTGTAGAGGCCGTATGGTTATATGGCAAGGTTCGGAAAATGCTCGTGCATTTTCGCACGTGTCATATTTCGGGCAGATAATACTGGTCGGCTTTGGTTTAAGCCGGATCCGAGTATTATACTGTGTAGATATAATATCTTTGTCTCAGATGCATTTGTATTCGGTCGTAATACAAATGCAGGTATGTTTATACCATTACAGGGTTATCCTGAAATTCGTTCCAAGATCACTTTTGGATGTTGCCAGTTTCCAGTTTTCTATCAGCCGTATTTAACATTCGGTTAAATACGGATTTATCTTTTCTTAAGATGGGTGTGGAAGCTTCTAGATGGTGACTAGGATGATGAGGTGGATTAGTGACTCATGGTTGCATTAATTGTTCCATTATTGTTTTGATGACAAGGTTAAGTGATTCATTAATTCATTAAATGGTTTCATACTATGTGTATCATGACTCATTAGCTCATTCATTGTTAAGGTCACCTCCCCCCTCTCCTACACTCACCCCCTCCACCATTTATATGGCCGGCCCCTCCTTTGCAAGGGGATCATGATTTTAGGAAAAAGAAAGGGTTGTTAAAAATGAGAAGAAAGATTTAGTCCATATATATTTTCATAGCTCATTTCATATCGATCCAAAAGGCAACTTCATTAACCGTTCGTCCATAGCCTTAGACGTAACGAGACAAAGTGTTCTACTCATTCTCTACTTCATCTTAGTCGTCTCTTCTAGCAAACTTGACGATCGAGTTGCCTCGGTTCAGAGGCGGGAGCCCGTTTAAAGATCCGTCGACGTGGTGCCACCTGGACGAGAAGACTGGAGATTCAGGAGATCGGAGCAGCCGCAACAAAGCGTAGGATGATAGTTGAAGACCGAAGGACTCGGATCGCTCGGTATAACTCTTCTACCCACTTTGTAGTTTGTTAGTTTAGCTTTAATGGCAGATCCGGGTTATAGTACGCGATAGCGCCAGTTGTTAAAAGTTTTATTCCGCATTTGGCGTCTGTTAGACGGCCGGGGCGCTACCGTGGACTTACAGTGGTATCAGAGCCTCACCATTAAGCTATACTAACTTGTGCTAACGCGTTTAAAAGATGTATCGAACGGAATTTCCGAAATCACAATTTTCTAGCACACAGGTTTCTGTCGATTTTTTAAAGGGCCTAAAAATAATTTTGCATATCACAGAAAAGCGTGCAGGGTTTTCTGAGCATACTGGAAAAATTTGGGCACGTGATCCCACAAGACCACCGCGGAACCGCGGCGCTTTAGTGGAAACAGTGCACCAAATTTTCCAGAGAGCTTCACATCAGGAAATTATCGTTTTTGGTATATATCTTTTGGGCTCAGATTTTGTTACTGTACAGCAGATGTTTGTGGGGCCTACTTTGGGATATTTTATCGATCCAAATTTAAACGTGTTAGTTTACAGTACTTACTTTATATCTCCGACCGGGAATTTCATTTGATCGGTAAACCGCGTCTAATTGCTATAGTTCTTTTAGACGGGTTTGCGAACGTGACATTCGCGTTGATGTTCTGTGTTGTGCTGTGATGTTGCGGATATGTCGTGGTGGATAGCAGTGTGCAATGGTAGTGCGGTTTGGATTTATTTATACATTTGATATTGCGGGGCGAGCGTACAACATGTGGACTGCCGTCACTGCCTGTTGTATAATATTCTTTTGGGGCACGACCGGGTTAAGGTCAATGTACCCGTTGTACATATTCTTTTGGGGCACGACCGGGTTCTAGAGGGCAACGGGTCCATATCTCATGGCTTTGAGAGGTAAAGGGACCTTACTCTAGAATTGGCAGACTATTCGCCGCACTCGTAGGGGGTACAGGTTGACCTAAGGAGGGGTGCTCAATTTACCGGATTCCGTGAAGTGCCGGGTGTTCCATTCACTATGTTGTGGGGACTACCTCGCTTCAGGTTTTGGCGGGTAACTTGCCGCACCCGTAGGGGTCTAGGTTTCATTGCACAGGCTATCCACACGTCCAAGGGAACGTCAGGTTTCAGCAGCGGCTCTGTGAAACTCGGGGATCCCAGATTATCTGTATTGTTCTGTGATGCTTATTACTTTTCTGTAATGTTGCATATTATCACGCCTGGAGTGATTATTGTATATTGGTATATATACTATTAGATGTTGTATATGTTTTACACCCGTGCTAGTCCAGCCCCTGCTCTGTCGTTAGTTAAGTAACCTAACGGGTGATGACGGGACCCAGTGACGAATGTGGATGGCATATACGTACATTTTTTTTGGTTCTTTTCTGGTGTGATTGATTGATGGGACTGCATTGATTCTTATCAATGCAAGGATAAAACAAACCTATATTTGATGTTGTTGGAACAAATTTTAAAAGGTGTTATTACAAAAACGTTTCCTTTTGTTTTGCATAATGATATTCAGTTAGAATATCCCGCACCTCATTCGACGAGGCAAGGGCCGAGATCCCTTCACCGGGAGTGACCCCTTGGGCAGAAGTTTACGTCAGGGTAATAACTTCACTATAGTCGATTACAAGTTGCTTTGCATCATGGTATTCAGTTGGAATATCCTGCACCTCATTCCATGAGGAAAGAGCCGAGATCCCTTCACCGGGAATGACCTCTTTAGCAAAGGTTTTTCGCCACTATATTTTTATAAAAAGCTATCAGGGTCCTTCAACAAGATCAAGTTCATTACGTTAAAGGTTTTTCGCCAAAAACCAGTCGTAGCACTCCGTCATTTCTCATGGATGGTCGGTAGTATTCAAGCTATGTTTGTTGACCTTCGTCAAGGCATAGTGTTTGGTAGCTGCTGGGTATTCATTTGTTGCATAGATAGATGTGTTGGTTTGGGACAGTCGTATAGCCTTGTTGACCTTCGTCAAGGTCTTGTACGGGTGGGTTCAAATTAAACTGGACAATGACGGGTAGAACTTGACATGTGACTTATGATTTGTTGACCTTCGTCAAGGTCATAATGTAACGTTTTAAAAATAATTAAATAAATAATTAAATGAATGAAATTGTTTAAGTGAATTTTGTGATTTTCGGTAAAGTAAAATGTATTTTTCATAAAACTAAACCGTGATTGTTTTTCATTATAATTTCAAAAATACCTATATTAATTATGTAATTACTAGTAAATGGTGTTTATTTAGCCACTTATAAATTTTTAGTTTAATTAAATATTTTTCCTAAATTAATTATTTTAAATATTAACATAAGCTTTATTTTTACACTAAATTAGTGTAAATTACAAATTTGAATGATTTTAATTTGTAAAAATGAACCATGGCATATTAGAATTTAGTGTGTATCATGCAAAATTTATTTGCAAATTTTTCCATTTTTCTAGAGCTTTCTTGAGTTGCTATAGTAAAGAAATAAAATAAAATAAAGAAATGCATGAAAAGACATAATGAAGTTATATTTTGGTGGAGACTTCTACACAACTTTTGTCACTCTCTTCCTTCTCTCCCTCACCTCCAAAAATGGCCGTCCTCACCCCCCATGGTAGCCCCCATTTTTCTCATTTTATTTTGCTCCAAAATTCATCAAAAATCCTTTAAAAATTCAATTTAAAAATCCACAAAATCCTATTTATTTCCTACCCTTTATTCCTTGCTCATTTTTATATGGAATTTGGAGATGGGAAGCATGCATTTTGGAGGCTCATTTTCTTGTTTGGATTTCATATTTTGGAGGTATAATTTTCCTTCTTTTGTTTATTTGTTATTAGATGTTTCTTTTAAGCATGTTTAGATTTAATGAATTAATTCTATGTTCAATTTTTTAAATTCAAGTTAGGGTTTGTAAATTCAAGTTATAATTTTTATTAAATAATTAGGGTTATAATAGTTAGTTTAACACTTTAAGAATTGGAAAATCTTGCATGGTTGTTGAATTGTAAATTTTTGAATTAAAATTGTTTAAATTAGGAATTTTGCTAACTAGGTTTCTATAAAACATAATTTTTGGTGAAATAAAATTTCAATTAATATTTGTAACACTAGATTGTGGTCTTAATAAGGGTATTAACTTGTTGGTGGAACGGAAACTTAAATTGATTGCTAGTTTCTATTGATAATTGATAAATTGTGATAAAAATTGCTATTTTGTAAACTAGATTTTAGAAATTCCTAAATAAATGAGATTAAAAATATAATTTATGGTTTCATTAAATCATTATCATCATGAATTGTGGTTTAATACATTAATTCATGCAAAATCACGTTTTGAGGTGGAATTGTGGTATTTTGCTTGAAAAATGTTGAAAATTGTTAAAGGTTGCAAACTAGAAATTTCAAATTAATACAAATTTGTGTAATAAAAATATAGTAATGGTTTGTATAGTCTAGTTATACTATTTAATGAGTTTTATAACCATTGGTTTCATTTAAATGTCAAATTTTGATGAAAAATGGTAAATTGGCATTTTCGGGTTTTACGAAATTGGACGGTTTGATGGATTTTAGGGTTTCGATGGATTTAATCATGTTTTATAATATAAGTAATGTGTTTTAAAACTACGAGTTATTTGTTGATATTTATCTCGATCCATCGGAGTTTGTACGCCGATATCGAGCGATATTTGGTTCTTTTGCGTGGACGGGACATAGGTTTTAACTTATGCCAGTTCATTGCGTCGTTTTGACTTTTGTATGTGATTCAGTTTATGATGCTATTTATATGTTTGCGTTTAGGTACCCCTCACGTGGACTGCGGGCGATGAAGAGGAGGATGGCGACACCGTCTTCGGCAGACATGGACCAGGTGAGTAGATGCATATCTACGGGGGGAAGTCGGGTGGATGGCGTTTAGCACCCCCGCAACGTAGAATAGGAATAGTACTTTTGACATTAGGAAACCAGATGTGACCCTAGATTCTTAATGAGTAGGGCCCTAGTAATGACCCTAGGCTGGACTAGACTGATTTAGGAAGACATATCAGAAGATGAATACCTTTGAAGAGGCTCGTAGGTTTCAGGTAGAAACACACACACGCACACACTGAAAAACGACATGGTGTATACGTGCATGTGTGTATATATATAGGACGAGGTATAGGTATATATATATATACAACACGTATATGGGATACATTGATGTGATATGATATCCGAGGTATGATGAAACAGTATAACTGGGCTTGATGCCGTGATTCTTGGCTATACAGTCGTATTAAGTGTTAGCGGATCATTAGAGAATGAGATAATGAACATGTATACTTAAATTATAATGGGTGGTGATGATATTGAGGTACATGGGAATCTAAAATAGTGCCCGGACTATAACTTGTGATTGATCACGATATGGGATATGTATGACATGATTACGACATCATATAGGTGTGACCTGATGTCGATATCATAGAGGTGTGACTGGAGAACGATATAATACACATGACATGATATTTCTGAGGATAAACTAATGATGCTTATTATGATGGCAATAATATATAATTGATGTAGGCGGTTACAGTTTAGCACCTTGATCATGAGATGTGTTGATGATGACATTATACGAATGATGAGACACCTAGGAGATACTTGACCCGTACCTCGATATTGGGATGCCGTACGATGGATTTTACCGTACGAGGCATAGATATGATGATTGAACCGCACTCTTGTTTTGAGGAAGTCGTACTATGTACATGACGCTATTGAGGCAGGATCGCCGACTATTAGAGATATGGACTCAGGCGTTAGGTGTACTTCTATCGACCAGTTCCTAGGTTTAGTTTTCCTTAGGAGGGTTAGATGAACACTAGGTTAGGTTTGAGCCATATAGTGGTAGTGGTATTTGTATATCAAATGAGTGGATAACACACATCCGTCTTTACTTTCACACTGTAATCATAATGTTGCATGTTCATAAATATGTTGCTATAATCAGTATAAACTTTACCTGTTAGGACACCAGCACCATTACCGATGATGCGCATATTCCACGCACACTTATTTACCGGCTCACACACATCATCATCGGTAATTGCTATGTCACGTACACTTTAGATCATATTATCTTTAATTGATAGAATCAGTTAACATCTTGACCGATATAATATTGTGATTACTTTCTGATGTTAATTTAGACATGATATTTATCACTTAGACATTCATGCATTCATATTTTCATGTTATCATGCAGTATCATGGGCATATGCCGACACTTATCATTTACTTACTCATGATTTTGAGATTTGGATTTCTATGAGATTTCTGGATTTTGGGGAAAAACCGCAAGAATATATAAAAACTTCTCTCTCTCCTCCTCCTCTCTTTTTAAAAACATAAGATGCGGTTTTCTCATGATGTATGTGTCGTCCACCATGAGATTTCATGTTTTCTGATGGATTTCGAGACCCGATTCGAGGAGTGGATGAACCGTCTCGGGTACATGGTGGGCCCGGTATGGTACCCCGGGGCAAGAAGATCGAGTTGTAGACGATGAGCCTGGCAGGGGAAGGCTACCTACCGGTGATGTCTGGCGCGGCGGATATCCGGAGGATACCGACCGTTGTCATGAGATTTGATGATATGGGCCGATCCGGACTGACGGAGCCCGAGATATTGAGACTATGAGACTTGAGATTTACATGTTTGTGTCGATGCTTGACACGGATTTCATGGATTTCATTGTTGATATTTCAGATTGCTATACACATTTTACAATGATAACAGCTAAAGATTTCTTATACAGATACACCTGGATTTCAGGATTGGTTATTTTACATTCATGGTGCATGCATATCCATTCATATGACATAGTACTATATAAGGCACTGACACGAGCACGGAGTATCTGCACTTACACGTAGTATTACCCTGCTATTACTAGATGATTGGGACTTAGTAATGTATTATTATGACCTAGGATAGCGTCGTGCATTCGATTTCTTTTCGTAGATGTCTTCTACTCACGAGTTGGCAACTCACCCCCGTTGTGCCAAATTTTATTACAGGTTCGATGTACAGGTTTCCCTTGGCAGTTGCTGGCACATCATTTTCATTTCGGGTGATTGGTACGGTAGGTTGGTTCATTTGTATCTGAACCGCCGTTGTATTTTTATTATTTCATTTGTATCTAGAAAGCTCCATCAACCAAACTTGTATTATTTGATAGTTTATTGGGCCAGTCTTTTATTTCGACCTTAGAGTCGCGCATGTATTATTCTGATCTGGTGGTTTTGTTTTCTTTTGAGTTTTGAGCCTCTCCCTTTGGCGTTGTATATTATTGTGCTTGTTGTGGTTGTTTCCGCCTGTTGGCGTTGAGCTTGCACCCGTTCGGGGATGCTTTTTATTGTTTATGTATATTATACTTGTTGTACCCGTTTGGGGGCCAGTTTTTATAGAGGAGACTCTGCCGAAATTTTTGAGAAAATTTGCTGATGTTTTAAACTTGTTCCTTCATGTTTTCTTTTACTGCTTCTTCTTCTTTTTCATGGTTTAGATTTCTGGGCTTCGGCTTACTTAGGTTACGTTGCGCCTCTAGACGTTTCGTAATCTAAGTGCCGGTCATGTTCCGTACTTTTGGGTCGTGACAAAGTTGGTATCAGAGCGCTAGGTTTAACCTTGTATAAATCTAGGTGACCCTTGGTTGATGGAGTAGGCGATTTAGGTAGAGTAACGTACCGTGGGTATGGTCCGCGGCATACTTACGATACGCTACTCTGCTTAAGGAGCCTTAGGATGTACATTTGTTTGCACCGTATTCCATTCGTTCTTTTGATCTATCTTCGTCAATGTTGGAGGGTGGTTTCTGTTACCACGGGCACACTGGCAGAGGGAGCTGCGGCTCGAATGCGATAACCATTAGAGTATTGGTTATTCTTGAGGATTGAAGCATTGCTTAGCGTGCGGACGAAGGGTATTCACATGCCGTCCGGATGAAGTTAAAGGGTTTGAACGATTATCAGAAAACCATTTTCCCAAGTTTAAAGTATTCGGAAGAACATGCAGGTATTTCGATGGACCCTGTAGAAGAATGAAACCCTAACTCGACATAATGACCACGAGAACATCCTTGAACCTTAGGGTTTACGGCAGTTCCGCGGTGCCATTAGTGAGGCTTGGGTTTGCCCTTCTACGGCTGGATCATCGATGCTGGGGTATGTACCGGATATTTTTAAGCTGTACTTGAGTGTTGAGCTCTCGGGGAATTTTGGGATTTTGATGGATCGATCGAAAAGTTTAATGTAGTCCGGATATCAGGTGAAGGGATCGACTACGTGGGAGACTCTAGATGTGAGTATTGTCGTTGGTAGCGCAGTCAGCACACTTATGAAGAGACAAGTTTGAAGCAGTAGACATCAGAGGAAAGAGGCGCACATTGACGATAGTGATTACGATGTGACTTGGTGATTTGAATTTCATATTTCTGTTATTGGATTTTGGTATTTTGAGAATTTTGTTCTACGATTGGTATTTCTCATGTGTACCTTCATTACATTCTATCTGTGTTTCATATATCAGTTGCATTGATGTTGCTTAGTATACACCCAGTACACTTGATTTGGTTTTATATATTTTGAGATTTTTGATTTGATTTCGTGCATATGGGTTACACATGATTTTGATATATGGTTCGACCTAGTTTTTATCCATTTTCATACTGTGATTTCGATTCTGATATTCGGCGTATGTTTTCGTGCACCATGTACACCCGATTGAGATTCTTGCGCACACTTGGCGCACTTGATGCGATTTTGTGCACACCAGATGCACTAAATCGGGGTTTTGTGCAGATTAGATGCACCTGATAGTGAGTCGTGCACGCCCGTTGCACTTGACAGATGTTTTGGTGCACACCTGTTGCACTTATTTTATTTTTGTGTGTATTCATGGTATCTGTATTTGGTTTCGATTTCAGTGCGCACCGGACGCACATGATATTTTATTGATGTGATTGGGATTGATTTCAGTTTGAGCAGTATGTTTCATAATCATTATTATTTGATTTAGTAACCAGGCGGGACGTGTATGTTAAATAAAAGATATCTATATATATAGCTATTTTTGAAATAAAAAAAAATAAACGTCCGCTACTTATGCCGTGACACGTGCATTGCACGGCGATTTTCAAGAGGGGTTTTTGTATGCTTCTTTATTATGATGTTTAGGCGATTTTACTATGATGCGCACTATATATAAGTTATAAATTGATGTATATTATGATGGTCTTCATATTGGGTTTTGATATTTTATTCTCTCCATAACTCCGATGATTGCGTTATGCTTGACGGAGTTGATTTTAGTTATGTATTGATGATTTCGGAGCCCCGACGATTTGAGTGTTTGCTAAGTGTTTTAGTATTTGGAAGGGGTGTTTTAATTTAAATTCGGGGACCGAATTTCTTAAAGGGGGGAAGATTGTAACGTTTTTAAAATAATTAAATAAATAATTAAATGAATGAAATTGTTTAAGTGAATTTTGTAATTTTCGGTAAAGTAAAATGTATTTTTCATAAAACTAAACCGTGATTGTTTTTCATTATAATTTCAAAAATACCTATTTTAATTATGTAATTACTAGTAAATGGTGTTTATTTAGCCACTTATAAATTTTTAGTTTAATTAAATATTTTTCCTAAATTAATTATTTTAAATATTAACATAAGCTTTATTTTTACACTAAATTAGTGTAAATTACAAATTTGAATGATTTTAATTTGTAAAAATGAACCATGGCATATTAGAATTTAGTGTGTATCATGCAAAATTTATTTGTAAATTTTTCCATTTTTCTAGAGCTTTTTTGAGTTGCTATAGTAAAGAAATAAAATAAAATAAAGAAATGCATGAAAAGACATAATGATAGTTTGGTGGAGACTTCTACACAACTTTTGTCACTCTCTTCCTTCTCTACCTCACCTCCAAAAATGGCCGGCCTCACCCCCCATGGTAGCCCCCATTTTTCTCATTTTATTTTGCTCCAAAATTCATCAAAAATCCTTTAAAAATTCAATTAAAAATCCACAAAATCCTATTTATTTCCTACCCTTTATTTCTTGCTCATTTTTATATGGAATTTGGAGATGGGAAGCATGCATTTTGGAGGCTCATTTTCTTGTTTGGATTTCATATTTTGGAGGTATAATTTTCCTTCTTTTGTTTATTTGTTATTAGATGTTTCTTTTAAGCATGTTTAGATTTAATGAATTAATTCTATGTTCAATTTTTTAAATTCAAGTTAGGGTTTGTAAATTCAAGTTATGATTTTTATTAAATAATTAGGGTTATAATAGTTAGTTTAACACTTTAAGAATTGGAAAATCTTGCATGGTTGTTGAATTGTAAATTTTTGAATTAAAATTGTTTAAATTAGGAATTTTGCTAACTAGGTTTCTATAAAACATAATTTTTGGTGAAATAAAATTTCAATTAATATTTGTAACACTAGATTGTGGTATTAAAAAGGGTATTAACTTGTTGGTGGAACGGAAACTTAAATTGATTGCTAGTTTCTATTGATAATTGATAAATTGTGATAAAAATTGCTATTTTGTAAACTAGATTTTAGAAATTCCTAAATAAATGAGATTAAAAATATAATTTATGGTTTCATTAAATCATTATCATCATGAATTGTGGTTTAATACATTAATTCATGAAAAATCACGTTTTGAGGTGGAATTGTGGTATTTTGCTTGAAAAATGTTGAAAATTGTTAAAGGTTGCAAACTAGAAATTTCAAATTAATACAAATTTGTGTAATAAAAATATAGTAATGGTTTGTATAGTCTAGTTATGCTATTTAATGAGTTTTATAACCATTGGTTTCATTTAAATGTCAAATTTTGATGAAAAATGGTAAATTGGCATTTTCGGGTTTTACGAAATTGGACGGTTTGATGGACTTTAGGGTTTCGATGGATTTAATCATGTTTTATAATATAAGTAATGTGTTTTAAAACTACGAGTTATTTGTTGATATTTATCTCGATCCATCGGAGTTGTACGCCGATATCGAGCGATATTTGGTTCTTTTGCGTGGACGGGACATAGGTTTTAACTTATACCGGTTCATTGCGTCGTTTTGACTTTTGTATGTGATTCAGTTTATGATGCTATTTATATGTTTGCGTTTAAGTACCCCTCAAGTGGACTGTGGGCGATGAAGAGGAGGATGGCGACACCGTCTTCGGCAGACATGGACCAGGTGAGTAGATGCATATCTACGGGGGGAAGTCAGGTGGATGGCGTTTAGCACCCCCGCAACGTAGAATAGGAATAGTACTTTTGACATTAGGAAACCAGATGTGACCCTAGATTCTTAATGAGTAGGGCCCTAGTAATGACCCTAGGCTGGACTAGACTGATTTAGGAAGACATATCAGAAGATGAATACCTTTGAAGAGGCTCGTAGGTTTCAGGTAGAAACACACACACGCACACACTGAAAAACGACATGGTGTATACGTGCATGTATATATATATATAGGACGAGGTATAGGTATATATATATATACAACACGTATATGGGATACATTGATGTGATATGATATCCGAGGTATGATGAAACAGTATAACTGGACTTGATGCCGTGATTCTTGGCTATACAGTCGTATTAAGTGTTAGCGGATCATTAGAGAATGAGATAATGAACATGTATACTTAAATTATAATGGGTGGTGATGATATTGAGGTACATGGGAATCTAAAATAGTGCCCGGACTATAACTTGTGATTGATCACGATATGGGATATGTATGACTTGATTATGACATCATATAGGTGTGACCTGATGTCGATATCATAGAGGTGTGACTTGAGAACGATATAATACATATGACATGATATTTCTGAGGATAAACTAATGATGCTTATTATGATGGCAATAATATATAATTGATGTAGGAGGTTACAGTTTAGCACCTTGATCATGAGATGTGTTGATGATGACATTATACGAATGATGAGACACCTAAGAGATACTTGACCCGTACCTCGATATTGGGATGCCGTACGATGGATTTTACCGTACGAGGCATAGATATGATGATTGAACCGCACTCTTGTTTTGAGGAAGTCGTACTATGTACATGACGCTATTGAGGCAGGATCGCCGACTATTAGAGATATGGACTCAGGCGTTAGGTGTACTTCTATCGACCAGTTCCTAGGTTTAGTTTTCCTTAGGAGGGTTAGATGAACACTAGGTTAGGTTTGAGCCATATAGTGGTAGTGGTATTTGTATATCAAATGAGTGGATAACACACATCCGTCTTTACTTTCACACTGTAATCATAATGTTGCATGTTCATAAATATGTTGCTATAATCAGTATAAACTTTACCTGTTAGGACACTAGCACCATTACCGATGATGCGCATATTCCACGCACACTTATTTGCCGGCTCACACACATCATCATCGGTAATTGCTATGTCACGTACACTTTAGATCATATTATCTTTAATTGATAGAATCAGTTAACATCTTGACCGATATAATATTGTGATTACTTTCTGATGTTAATTTAGACATGATATTTATCACTTAGACATTCATGCATTCATATTTTCATGTTATCATGCAGTATCATGGGCATATGCCGACACTTATCATTTACTTACTCATGATTTTGAGATTTGGATTTCTATGAGATTTCTGGATTTTTGGGAAAAACCGCAAGAATATATAAAAACTTCTCTCTCTCCTCCTCCTCTCTTTTTAAAAACATAAGATGCGGTTTTCTCATGATGTATGTGTCGTCCACCATGAGATTTCATGTTTTCTGATGGATTTCGAGACCCGATTCGAGGAGTGGATGAACCGTCTCGGGTACATGGTGGGCCCGGTATGGTACCCCGGGGCAAGAAGATCGAGTTGTAGACGATGAGCCTGGCAGGGGAAGGCTACCTACCGGTGATGTCTGGCGCGGCGGATATCCGGAGGATACCGACCGTTGTCGTGAGATTTGATGATATGGGCCGATCCGGACTGACGGAGCCCGAGATATTGAGACTATGAGACTTGAGATTTACATGTTTGTGTCGATGCTTGACACGGATTTCATGGATTTCATTGTTGATATTTCAGATTGCTATACACATTTTACAATGATAACAGCTAAAGATTTCTTATACAGATACACCTGGATTTCAGGATTGGTTATTTTACATTCATGGTGCATGCATATCCATTCATATGACATAGTACTATATGAGGCACTGACACGAGCACGGAGTATCTGCACTTACACGTAGTATTACCCTGCTATTACTAGATGATTGGGACTTAGTAATGTATTATTATGACCTAGGATAGCGTCGTGCATTCGATTTCTTTTCGTAGATGTCTTCTACTCACGAGTTGGCAACTCACCCCCGTTGTGCCAAATTTTATTACAGGTTCGATGTACAGGTTTCCCTTGGCAGTTGCTGGCACATCATTTTCATTTCGGGTGATTGGCACGGTAGGTTGGTTCATTTGTATCTGAACCGCCGTTGTATTTTTATTATTTCATTTGTATCTAGAAAGCTCCATCAACCAAACTTGTATTATTTGATAGTTTATTGGGCCAGTCTTTTATTTCGACCTTAGAGTCGCGCATGTATTATTCTGATCTGGTGGTTTTGTTTTCTTTTGAGTTTTGAGCCTCGCCCTTTGGCGTTGTATATTATTATGCTTGTTGTGATTGTTTCCGCCTGTTGGCGTTGAGCTTGCACCCGTTCGGGGATGCTTTTTATTGTTTATGTATATTATACTTATTGTACCCGTTTGGGGGCCAGTTTTTATAGAGGAGACTCTACCGAAATTTTTGAGAATATTTGCTGATGTTTTAAACTTGTTCCTTCATGTTTTCTTTTACTGCTTCTTCTTCTTTTTCATGGTTTAGATTTCTGGGCTTCGGCTTACTTAGGTTACGTTGCGCCTCTAGACGTTTCGTAATCTAAGTGCCGGTCATGTTCCGTACTTTCGGGTCGTGACACATAAGAGCATGAGGCAAAAATCACATCGGGAGTTTCAAACATACAGGAAACTTGCCAGGCATGCGCATACCTTCTGGAGTGTGATAACTTGAGTGGCTTCCATCAAGTTATCATGCGAAGATAGTTGGATCCTGATTCTCACTGATGAGTTAGCTCTTCGGGTGATCCTGACTAATTCTTCTTTCTGGTTTGGAGGAGAATTTAAGATAATAGTGGGAGGTTTCCTGATTAGATAAAGTGATAACCATTCTGATCAAGGTTAGAGTGCACGCAGAGTGTTTTCTTTTCTCTCTCTCTTTGGCAGCGACCTTTGACCGACTCTAGACTATGACTCAGTGACCAAGTTGACCGAACCTTCTTAAAATACTGGCCTTTAGATTGTCTGAGTTGCATAAGTCATTGCCGCTCCTTCTTTTACCCTTTGCATTTCTCAGAACACCCCTTATTACTATGGATATCCACTTCCATTAGATAGATCCATCGTATGGTTATATACGAACTCGAAGGGGCTTCTTCGAGGATGGATCCAGGTTCAGGAGAAATAGAATTAGTTTATTCAGATATCTTTTGTTATCACCTTCTCTCAGGTTGCGAGGGCTCCTTAGTCTAGGAGAGTACACCTATTACGCTTATTGGATAGTCTTATTCCAAACCATAGGCTGGTGCCGAAAGGTAGGGAATGAAGAAAACCAATTAGCCTAAGTAGGGTGTACAGAAGGTAATAACTAAAGAAAAAATAAAGGGATTAGAAAGAGGGCAAAGTAAATTGCGACTGCTATCATTCACGACCAAACCGCGTACTTCATCGCTACTCCTATTTCACCTTTAAAAGAATAAGGTATTATTCAGTTGTCTTTTATCATCACCTTCTCTCAAGTTGCGAGTACTCCTAGGATTAGGAGAGTACACCTATTATGCTTACTGGATAGTCTTCTTCCAAACCATAGGCTGGTGCCGAACGGTAGGGAAGGAAGAAAACCATTTAGCCTAACGATGGTATACAGAAAGTAATGAATAAAGACAAATAAAGGGATTTGGAGAGATGGCAATAAAATATACGGTTAAAGTCATGAATTGGATTATGGAAGAGGCATTACTAGGAATACCAGGATACCCCTATGAAACATTTTTCATGTTTAAGTTCATTGTTAAAGGAAAACTGATTTCCCGATTAGATACTTACTCCAGGGTATGTATTTACCAGGTTTCATTCTCATATCTGTATGGTTTTACAGATGATGAGTGGGAGTAAGTTATTAGGAATAAGGTGATCATCCTCATTATATCAGAATTCGTTGTAATTGGTGATATTTGAGGAAGTCGCCTAGGTTTTTTCCGGATGGCATGTATTTGGTTTTGAGTATCCGTTGTTGTGCACCAATTTCAAAATGATATATCTGTACGTTTATTTTTATAAAGTGAGATATAACTTTTTGATATTATGTCGGTGACATTTACCTATATCAGTTGACGATTGGGTAAGGAGCATTGAACAACGGAGTAGTTCTTAATCATAAGTACAGTTTTCAACCTATGATGCACAGGTTTTTAGTTATTCAACTCAGCGGACTTATACAGAGTATTGTATGTTGTCCAGTGTCTGTCAGGACAAAGGGGTAGGTCCTGATACTATGTTCTGTTTACTTATAACTTCTCTAGTTTTTAGACAAGTGTTTTTTTAGAAATACAATGTCTAAGTTTTGAGAAGTTATAGGTATAAGAATAAAGTAGAGAACCAAGTGTCACAAGGATCAGAGATGTAGATTCTTGTGAATGGTATTCAGTTGATAGTAATGGTTTTGAGAAACTTGTTTCTCTTTCAGGTTACTCATAATTGGATGAATTCCTAAGTTGAGTAATGCTGATTAGCCTTTCTCCATTAAGTTGATATACACTGGAGACAGCTGCATGATTTTAATCTGGCTCCAATTAAATTAGTGCCTCTATTTCTATTTTGTATATAGAATGGTTCATATCTTAACGATGTTAAGATACGGAGAGTTGTCCAGCTTATGCTTAAAACCAGACACTGGATAACTCAAGGCACGCTTCTGTAATGGCAGTTTGTGGGTTGACCCTGGCTTTGACGAGGGTTGATTTTTCTACCATCTGGAAAATCTACAGTGATATTGTTCTTGACTCGCCACAGTTTTAGTAAAATGGATTTTTTTTTCAGAAAACAGTAATGGGAGGATGGTAGAACTGAAAATGATTCCAGAACCACAAGCGATTACGGAAAATTTAATAGGACCAATATATTCAATCAGGTTTGACATCCCATTAGCCACTCCGCAGATATGGTGGGTAAGCTCAGGCACCCGAGAGGTACTCCGGTAGTCTCAAGAACGGTGACAGGGAGGTTCTTGTTTATCTAGACTTGACACTACTGTTGTTCCAGACTGTGAGACCCGGCAAGAGAATATGTATAACGTCGTTCTAAACATGCTTTAGAAGTATACGTAGATATTATTCTGCCAGAGAGTTGTCGTAGTCAGTGGGAGCAGCGAAAGCATAGTGGACAAGAAGCTTATGTCTATTTATAGACTCAAGCAGTTATAGCGGAGATAGATCATCTTATTTTGATGTGAAAGTCATGGGTTTGACTTCATCAGAATAGGGGATGGATCTGTTATGAAGGTAGTAGGGTGTGATGTCCTGGTATTTGGATGACATACACAGAGTAGGAAGTAAAATTCCTATACTACGATCGGTTGTACTGTGGTTGTTACACAGTTGTTTCTTCACAAAGAACATGGATATAATATCAGACATTCTGGTTACTAGATCTATGATTTTTAGATCTAGATTTGGGTAGTTTTCCAATTTGGGTACTTTGACAGTATTCTAATGGTATTTAGAATAGATGACTCCTGGCATGGTGGTGTACCTGCAGGTGATGGAGTCACCCTCTCTAAAGGTGTCTTAGAGACTAAAGGAGAGAGGGATGTGCATGATTGGCAGATCACTTGCTTAGGCAATTAAGTCAATCATGAGATGTCAAGTACCACACCAGATGTAGTTTTTGCACTTGATGCAATAAGTTTATATTAATCCAATCCTGAAGAAACATAAGGAAGCAGTTTTAGAACATAAAGTGCTTGTTCTACAGGATTTGATGACGGCAGCCTCCTTCGGGAGACGGTTATCATTCCAGCTTCAAAAGGTGACATGGATGACAAAGTGATTGTCAGAGTTATAGTTATCCCTCTGACGAGAGACAGTATTATGGACAGATGGTCCAAGAGGATACTGTGGGAAGCATGGTGCTGGATACTGATTAGGTTCAGTTATCGATACAGTCTAAGAAGTTTGGATTTGGAGTTCATTTATGAACTAATCCCATCAGATGTCCAGACATATTCTAAGACAGGTATTACTCGATTCGAGAGATGGCTTCCTCCGCGAACTTGAGATTTAGAGAGACATGGAAAGAAACATCAGGGCGGATCCACTCACTGAGGCTATTTCTCAAACACGAGAGTTTTACAAACGAGCTTTGTGAAACTGATTAGTAGAGAAGTTGGATGTTCGGTATCACACGGGCTGTGAGTATGCGACATCACAATAATTAGCCTTAAGTGCAAGTGGGAGATTGTTGGAGATAGTGCCCTCAAAGTCAATTATTGGATCGCAGGTGCGTGATTGCAATGATTAAGGCAGGACCTATACCGATATGACAGTCTTGCTCGAGATGATAGTATGCTATCTGGTTTGTCTTTATCATCGAATACATGCTTTAGTTCACTATTGCATGATGATAGAGCCCATAGGATTCTTGCTTGACTACCAGCAGTATGATGGCGATCATATACGTGGGAGTTGGGGTCTATAAGCATATCCTTAAAGTGTCCCTAGTCGTGGGAGTTTCGAGACAGGGCATCGATACTCCAGAGTAGACTAGTGTATACAGTCGAGACCCCGACGAGGGGCAATGGCCGGTCTCACAAGCCATTGGTGTCATTTGGATCGCCTAAGATGTATACAGGTGCTCATTGGGTTATGAGTACACCGGACAAGACTCGCCGGGAACCTGCTAATTGGTATTATACATATCGTCAGATAGCAGTTCCCTGGTGACATGTGTACAGGTTAGTTCATCGACCTGAGATCGTCATTTGTCTCGTGTGAGTTCCCACTATGCTTAGATTACTACCCTACCATGCTCAAAGGAGTTGTGCAAACAGGTTTTAGTTGGGTACAGTCCCGAGCCACATGGAGGCAAGTGAGCGGATCGGTAGGGGATTCGTCTCTCCCGGTATTGGGGGTGAGATCGCGCTGTGTCTAGGAGAGCCATTACACAAAGCCCTCGGCCGAGGCAGGAGATTTACTGGTAGGTACTCCAGTAGTATCTCAGGGTGTTCTGGGCCACTCTCTGACACGACTTATACTGCTATTGGGGGTCTGACGTTACCATCCCCTAGGCAGATATGCGATACTCATAGACGAACGGACCGGACTGTATGTATATTGTCACTGTTAGGCTCAGTAGGGTTGATGGATGAGTTCGCTCGTCAGCTTCCCTTCCAATCAATACATTGGCAAACCGTTACGTACAGCTTGTACCTCTGACGTGCTAGTGGTTATTGTAGGGTTCCTAGGCACCCTAATGAGGTCTCACAAGGCATCAACCGTGCCAATTTATAATTTTAACGGTGCCGAGAAACCCGACTACGGATCGTTGGCTAGAAAACTAGGCGACAAAGCAAACTAGTTAACACTTAACTATAAGAATACGGAAATACAACCTTTGTAGATCCGGTGCTCCACCTCCATAGCTCCGCAATGAAGTCTCCTCGCTGTCCTCATGCAATTCCGGGCTCTAGCGTCGGCTTCATCGGAGAAGAAGCGGGCTAGGTCATCGACGACGTGCCGAAGATGATCTACGTCGAGGCATCGCTAGATCAAGCTCCAACTTCACCAAGTCAAGAAAACTTGTGAAGGAAACATACTCTACTACTTGGCAAGAGGTAGAGGATGAAGAAATAGGAAGTGGGTAGACTTTAGAATTGGATTTCTCACTTGTTTTCATCAATCACCATTGATGAAGCAAGCTTCTTCAAGTGAAGAAGATGAAGAAGAAGAAGATGAATATTATGATAAGTTTTTATTTAAAATCAAAAGTAAATCAATACTTATCATAAAATGAACCATGGTCAAGTGTAGAGATTAAACTAGGGTTAATGGAGTGGTTAGGGTTAAGCATGAGACAAAATGGTCACTTTGGTCAAAGCTTCATGAAGCTTCAACTAGAAAACAAACAAAGCCACCATTTTCCTTTATGCTTTTCATTTTTCCAAAAAGAATAAATAAATAAATAAAGGAATAAGAAAATGAAAACCCTAACCAATCTACAACCATGGTTTAATCTTCACACAAACCCTAGTGAGCATGTATCATCAAACATGATACAAACATGTGTACAAAAGTATATCACATATACAATGTGCACAACCGAGTGAGAAAATCCATTTAAAGTGAACCGATACTAGTTAATGCAAAGTAATATATCAAATATATAATTATGCATTAAATAATTAAATCAACACTTGATTCAATGATCCGGTCATGTCGCACACAACCGACTAGTACACAATGTATCGGCTTATCGAATCAATCCTTGATTCGATAACTAGGTTATATCGCATACAACCATTCGACACATTCATCGCGAGAATGGAATACGGTATCACATACACGTATTATTCTCGGTCCCGCACATATCTCATATGCGCTCCTATTTCGTTTCGCTTGAACCAGGAAACCTCTGTATAGGACTCTAAAGACTCGTCAATACGCGGGCAGCAGGTGATGATCATATCAAGCACCCACAAGCCGCAAGCGGTCTGCTAAACGTAACGGCCACCCGGGTATTGAGCGATCTGAAGATCGACGAGCAAGCCCGCTCACACTCCAGTGAATCCAACCAGTAACACTACCGTACAGTCCGGTCTGATCGTCTGATATGTCGCATATCTCGCCTAGGGGTGGTAAACGTCAGACCCCAATAGCTCGATAAGTCGTGTCGATATGAGTTCTATAACAATTCGAGAAACTACTGGTAACACTTACCAGTAAATCTCAGCAACCCTGGCCAGGGATTTCCTGTTATAGCCAATCGAACACAGCGCAACATCAACTCCCTATACCGGGAGAGACGAATCCCCTCCTATCGCTCATTGCCTCCATGTGACTCGGGACTGTACCCAAAAACCACCGTTTTGTACGCCCTCTTGGACGTGGTAAGATGGAAATCAAAGCACAGTGGGAACCACACAAGACTCTATGACGATCTCGGGTCAACAGACTACTCTGTACCAGTGTCACCAGAGAACTGCCATCTGACGTAAGGTATAATACCATCTGGGAGTTCTCGGCGAGTCCGTCCAGTGTACCCAGTCTCTACTGAGCACCCGTATATCATCTTTGATTTCAAATACCAATGGATATGGGATCATCCATCGCCCATCTGTATGGGTCGAGAAGGTATACGCTAGTCTACTCTGGTATATCGATGCCCCGTCTCGATATACCCACGACTAGGGACTTTGAAGGATGTACTTATGGACTACCATGTCCCCACTAGTATGATCCGCATCATAGTCCAGGTAGTCAAGTACACATCCTAAGGGCTTTACCAACATGTAACAGAGAGACAATTAGTATACACGTTAAGGTAAAGTTCAACCAGATAGCATACTATCATGTCGAGCAAGAAAGTCCTCCCTATATATGTCCCAGCATCCACTACAATATACATCCAATGTACAGTAATGGCCTCTAGGGCATACATATAACTAACAATCTCCCACTTGCACTAGGGCCTTCTGATAGCAGTGGTTGTAGTATCTCATACTCAACCATCCCATAAAAATCTCTCTCTGGGAACAGGCCTTTGTGAGTGGATCCGCTGTGTTGTCCTCTGAGTCTACTCTCCTAACCTCGATCCCTTGGAGATCAACCATCTCCATGATCAAGTGATACTGCCTTAGAATATGTCTGGATCACTGATGGGACCTGCGTTCCTTGGCATAAGCCACAACTCCATTGTCACACAATGGGAGGAACATAGTTCATCTCATGAACCAATATACACCCAAACAACCTCTTTGGTAGTATCTTAAGTAGCGATGTATCCTGCCTTTATCGTCTAGTATGCCACGGTATTTAGCTTGGAACTCTTCCAACATACCGTCCCTTTACTGAGGGTAAAGACAATGCCTGTGACTGACACTCAGTCGTCTTTATCACCTTGGAACCCTTCCAGTGATTCTCCCCAGGATCGATTGATACCAACTCACTACAGCTAGTGAGTAGCCTGACATCCATTTAGATCTATCTCATAGATCCAAAACCCAGGATTTAGGAGGTATCACTTTCATCCTATATGGAGAATCATTGTGATAAGCGGAGATTGATCGAGCGTAGCATAGGAAACTCCTTCCCTATCAAGAGTATGTCATCCACGTACTCTACGAGGATCGTCACAATACTCCCTACTACCTTTTTGTATATACAAGGTTCATCTACCATTTTGATGATGTCAACTTCTTTGACTACTTCATCAAAACAGATGTTCCAACTCCGCGATGCCTGCTTTATCCTATAAAGCATCTTGTACACGTTTCCACTGCTCCCACTGTCTACGAAGCCCTCTGGCTGTGTACTTAAAGACGTTCTCTTCTAAAACATCATTTAGAAAAGCAGTCATGGCACCCAACCGCCAGATATCGTAGTCATGGTATGTAGCCATGGCAAGTAGGATCTGGATGGACTTAATCATAGCCACTTGAAAAGGTTTCATCATTATCCACGCCTGGTCGATGACTAAAACCTTTAACAAGTCTAGCTTTGAAAGTCTCAACTTTTCCATCTACACCAAGTAATCTTCTCAAGATATACTTGCTCCTGATGGGGATTTAACCCTTCAGATATAGCAACTAAAGTCCATACTTTGTTGGTGTATAAGGATTCCATCTCAGATCGATAAGCATCCAGCCATTCTTACAGAGTCATACTCCTGATGGCCAGCTCGAAACTAGTTGGGTCATCATCTCATGATGCAATCCTCGCTCCCACTGTCATAGAGAAACAGAAGTATCTCTCAGGTGGGTGAGGAACCCTACTAGATCGGCGGAGAGGGTGAGGTTCGTTGGAATCTACTGAATCCTTTGGTTCTATCAAATCATCTGCTATAGTTTGCATAGCTGGAACATTTCCAGTTCTACATAACTGACTTTGCCTCGAGCTTGTCCGGATTATGCTTTTAGACATAGCCCGGACAACCCCAAATCTTAACCAACTTAAGATATGGGCTCTTCCCTTTCCATATCGCATATGAAATGGTAGGCAACTGATTTGATTTGAACCCTATTCAATAGGTATGCAGCTTCTCAAGTGCATAACACCCAAAAGGAAATAGGTAACTCAGTATTACTCATCATAGAGCACACCTTATCACATAGGGTGTAATTGCTCCACCCCGATATACCATTGTGCTATGGTGTATACAGAGGAGTAATGCTCAGAGAGAATCTCATTCTCCTTTAGAATAGTCCAGGAATTCCATGCACAAGTATTCTCCTCCCTGATCTCATCATTGGACATAATACTTATACCCGTATTTTGGTTCTCTACTTCTCGCTTATATTCTGTGAATATCTCAAAAGGCTCGGACTCATGTTTCAACAAGAACATATATCTGAATCTTGAGAGATTATCAGAGAATGTAATGAAGTACAAAGAACCGGTCCTGGCATGTGTAGACAGGGGACCTTACATACATCAACATGTATCATCCCAAGAGTTTACTAACTATTTCTCTGTTTCCAATAAACAGAGCTGTGGTCATCTTATCTTTGTGACATGACTGGCGAGTTTCACAAGATGTAAATTCAAACTGATTTAAATATGCATCTAAATGTAACTTCAGCTAGTCGGGTCACATTGATATGACCTAGTCTACAATGCCTCAAGAAGGATTCGTTCATTTCTGAACTCTTCCTCTTGTGTGTGTTCCGTATACTAAGAACTGTAGTTTGATTTAGAACTTCAACGCTTTTAGATAACGTGCCTGAACCGATCAACTTTTGATATAGGAAATGTTCAAAACATTATCCAACAATACAAAATTTTACCGTTTCTTTACTAATAAAGAGACAGATATGATTTTGTATATCAGGTTCGGTATCTAATAACATTCGTTCAGAATCAATGTATTGGTAATACAGGGTGACAGTGACCAACAGACTTGGCTGCAACTCTTGCCCCGTTTTCTGCCTCATGAAACTTATCACCCGTTCTCAGTTCTCTACCTTTCTGTAGCCCTATGTAACAGATTACATATCTGGGATCCTGATTTGGTATCAAATTCCCAGGACGCAGAGGATACTGAGAAACAGTTCTTTGTAATGAACACACCCGAAGATGATGCATCAGCATGCACTCTCTTCGTTTGGGCGGCACGGGAAATCTGGCATTCCCCAATTTCCTGCTCTGTCTTATAACAATTATAAGTTAGAGCGGGACCAACGTTCCCCAGCTCAGTATAACAAGCGGGTTCGGTCAATAATCCGTTTTATTATCTTGATTAAGGCGTGATATGGTCGCTACCTGGAGAGAGAGAGAAGAAAACACTCAGCGTATGCTCTTGCAAGATCAGATTGGTTATTATTTTATCTAATCAGGATGGCTCCCACTGCTTTTTATCAAATCTTCCTTCAAACCCTGAAAGGAAAGACTAGCCGGGATTAATTACACACTACAAGTTCGCCAATCTTTCAGCCAGGCCAGTGTCGGTACTTTGAGGGAGGTCCCCCGTGCTTTCGCACGAACCTAATTAATGTAAACCTCGTTTTCCCAGAGGCGTAACCTCGTTGACACCTTTCTAGACACCTACTTGATCGGCTAATTGTAATGTATAAAACTCTCCTAGGAGTAACTCTTACTCGCAGCGGGTATCGGGATCCAACTATCTCATAGAAGGTATGCAATCTCATTGCAAATTTCAACACTTGAAATTCCCGATAATATTTTACCCCTAGCGTCCTATGACCTTGACGGAGGTCAACAAACCATAGGCTACTAATCAAGTTCAACCCGTCATTTTTTGATTGAATTAAACCCACCCGCACGACCCTTGACGGAGGTCAACAAGGCTGCACGACTACCCTAACTCAATCTGCATCATATGCATAAACAGATAAATACTAGTTAGCTACCGCACACTACGCCTTGACGGAGGTCAACAAACGTAGCACGAATACTAAATAGGACTTATCTGAAATGACGGAGGGCTACGACAGGTTTTTCTGAAAACCTATTGCGTAATGAACTTGATATCGTTGTAGGATCGAATGAATTTTGAAATGGAGTGTTTTTGAGGCTTTTCTAGTTTTGCTAAAGGAGTCACTCCCGGTGAAGGGATCTCGGTCCTTTCCTTATCGAATAAGGTGCAGGATATATCATATATACCACTGTGCAAAGCAAAAACTCTTAAAAGCAATCAAAAGACAAACCGAATGTGTAGCATCTGCCAGTTATTGCTAAAGGAGTCACTCCCAGTGAAGGGATCTCGGTCCTTTCCTCATCGAATAAGGTGCAGGATATATCACATATACCGCTGTGCAAAGCAAGAACTGTAGCTACCTGTTTTAATTTTGAAATTCGATTCTACAACATCTTTAGGTTTCTTTTTATTTCATTAATCACATTAATGAAGTCCCATCATTTAAATACCTAAGCATCACAGATAAATACGACGTACACTTATGCCATCCGCATTCGCCTCGATGTCCCCTCGTGCACCGTTAGGTTAGGTAACTAACGGCAGAGCGGGGCAGGGCTAGCGCGGGTGTAAAACATAAGTAACGTCTATATAATATATCATATATACTATATACTGTATCTATCACAGAACATCACATGATCACATCACAGATATCGCAGCAGAAGAATCATATGAAATATTGGATATACTAGGACATCCGTGTTTTCAATACGAGCCAGTATAAAACACGGATTCCACGGTCGCGATGAATAGCCAAACCCACACCCCTAGACCCCTATGAGAGCGGCAAGCAACCCTACCAAGTCTAGAGTTAGGAGACCCGGTCTCGACTCCTCGAGTTGGTCTCCCACTGGACTCCAGAACCCGGTTACTTATGCCCTCCTCCTTGGGTCTATCCTAGTGCGGAGAAGTAAATAATATACAACAACGGTGACAACTTCCGCAACCTGGAAGCGCCCCACATAAAAGAATATTACATACAAGTTTTTACATGAATGAAAATGAAAAACACTCATCTCACATAAAAACCCCCGGCTATTCAAACACGACGATCCAATATAACATATCCAGCAACACATAACATCACATGTCATCAACGTAAGTAAATATGCGCATCCCAATTGTCGTTGGCATATAGCAACGAAACCGGCGATATCACATATTACACTTACGGTCACAGAAAAGAAAGTGTAAAACTACAAAAGTTGGAATCCGCAATCTGCATAGACATCGCATGCCTAATCAAATGAATACCTTAGACATCACATGCCTAACAATTATAAACCCCGCATTTTAGTCTCAAAATCGAAAACACTTTTCAATATCAAGTCGGGCAATTCAACAAGATTCCCGACATCCTGATCGAATGCTCGTCGCAAACTTCAGTAGACGGCCGCACCCCCGATACCGTCGACGAAGTGCACCAAGGTGGAACACCGCTACCGCGAGCACCCGAACGGATGCTTTCGGCGACGGGGTTCTCCTACAGTCACTTGGTCGGGGCTATGGAGCGAGGCTGTCTATTAAGTTTATCGGCGAGTATCCGCGTACGCTACATGATTGCGACGGACTTTTGATCACATCAAAATTCCGTGGCAACCGATCAAGTGAGACTAAACTGCTATGTTTATAACATTCATTCAGTTATCTCATAACTTCTTGTGAATTCCAATTATTGTATCACATTCCGGATAAATAGAAAATGTTAAACTTTCCGATCGAACAATCGAACACCCAAGTTTTCCCGAAACAGGTCAACACATGAAATAAGTCTAACAACATTCAGTTCGTGCCTCAGTACCAACGGTCCAGCCGTAGAAGGGTCAAGCCAACGCCTCACATGTGGCACGCCGTACTGCCCCAAACCCGAAGGTTCAAAGGGCAGTTCAAGACGGTCACATAATCGAGTTAAGGTTTGTTGTCTTCTAGAGGGTCCATCGAGTTACTTGCACTACTTAGAACGTCGTTAAACTACGGAAAAATCCAACACTTGGAAATTTCCCGACAGGGGAAAAGGTGGGTATTTATATCCGGTCGAACTTTTTAACATATTCTAAAATTTATCCGGAAAGCCATACTGACAAAATTTGATAATCCGATCGAATGTTTGATTGCCAATACAACCCCAGAATACTCTTCTGTAGAGTCACAATAAAAATACCCCAGAAAATACAGCATTAAATTATATGAGTTACTGTGCAGAAATCATCATACAAGGGAACAATACGGCCGCGGAACCGCCGCACCATGCATAGCACGTGCCGCGGTTCCGCGGTGGAAAAGTCGATTTAGGCCCTCGTATTTCACAGTAATTCAAATAACACCCTGCTTATTTTTCTGCATATTTTTAATTGACAAAAATCCAAAATTTTAGAAAATTTCCAGAGAGCATTTTGGGAATGGGTTTCGATGTTCGTTCGGATTTCAAACGTCGTCTAGACTTCGCCTAAGGCTCTAGCTAGGCTCTGATACCACTGTAGGGTTCCTAGGCACCCTAATGAGGTCTCACAAGGCATCAACCATGCCAATTTATAATTTTAACGGTGCCGAGAAACCCGACTACGGATCGTTGGCTAGAAAACTAGGCGACAAAGCAAACTAGTTAACACTTAACTATAAGAATACGGAAATACAACCTTTGTAGATCCGGTGCTCCACCTCCATAGCTCCGCAATGAAGTCTCCTCGCTGTCCTCATGCAATTCCGGGCTCTAGCGTCGGCTTCATCGGAGAAGAAGCGGGCTAGGTCATCGACGACGTGCCGAAGATGATCTACGTCGAGGCATCGCTAGATCAAGCTCCAACTTCACCAAGTCAAGAAAACTTGTGAAGGAAACACACTCTACTACTTGGCAAGAGGTAGAGGATGAAGAAATAGGAAGTGGGTAGACTTTAGAATTGGATTTCTCACTTGTTTTCATCAATCACCATTGATGAAGCAAGCTTCTTCAAGTGAAGAAGATGAAGAAGAAGAAGATGAATATTATGATAAGTTTTTATTTAAAATCAAAAGTAAATCAATACTTATCATAAAATGAACCATGGTCAAGTGTAGAGATTAAACTAGGGTTAATGGAGTGGTTAGGGTTAAGCATGAGACAAAATGGTCACTTTCGTCAAAGCTTCATGAAGCTTCAACTAGAAAACAAACAAAGCCACCATTTTCCTTTATGCTTTTCATTTTTCCAAAAAGAATAAATAAATAAATAAAGGAATAAGAAAATGAAAACCCTAACCAATCTACAACCATGGTTTAATCTTCACACAAACCCTAGTGAGCATGTATCATCAAACATGATACAAACATGTGTACAAAAGTATATCACATATACAATGTGCACAACCGAGTGAGAAAATCCATTTAAAGTGAACCGATACTAGTTAATGCAAAGTAATATATCAAATATATAATTATGAATTAAATAATTAAATCAACACTTGATTCAATGATCCGGTCATGTCGCACACAACCGACTAGTACACAATGTATCGGCTTATCGAATCAATCCTTGATTCGATAACTAGGTTATATCGCATACAACCATTCAACACATTCATCGCGAGAATGGAATACGGTATCACATACACGTATTATTCTCGGTCCCTCACATATCTCATATGCGCTCCTATTTCGTTTCGCTTGAACCAGGAAACCTCTGTGTAGGACTCTAAAGACTCGTCAATACGCCGGCAGCAGGTGATGATCATATCAAGCACCCACAAGCCGCAAGCGGTCTGCTAAACGTAACGGCCACCCAGGTATTGAGCGATCTGAAGATCGACGAGCAAGCCCGCTCACACTCCAGTGAATCCAACCAGTAACACTACCGTACAGTCCGGTCTGATCGTCTGATATGTCGCATATCTCGCCTAGGGGTGGTAAACGTCAGACCCCAATAGCTCGATAAGTCGTGTCGATATGAGGTCTATAACAATTCGAGAAACTACTGGTAACACTTACCAGTAAATTTCAGCAACCCTGGCCAGGGATTTCCTGTTATAGCCAATCGAACACAGCGCAACATCAACTCCCTATACCGGGAGAGACGAATCCCCTCCTATCGCTCATTGCCTCCATGTGACTCGGGACTGTACCCAAAAACCACCGTTTTGCACGCCCTCTTGGACGTGGTAAGGTGGAAATCAAAGCACAGTGGGAACCACACAAGAATCTATGACGATCTCGGGTCAATAGACTACTCTGTACCAGTGTCACCAGAAAACTGCCATCTGACGTAAGGTATAATACCATCTGGGAGTTCTCGGCGAGTCCGTCCAGTGTACCCAGTCTCTACTGAGCACCCGTATATCATCTCTGATGTCAAACACCAATGGATATGGGATCATCCATCGCCCATCTGTATGGGTCGAGAAGGTATACGCTAGTCTACTCTGGTATATCGATGCCCCGTCTCGATATACCCACGGCTAGGGACTTTGAAGGATGTACTTATGGACTACCATGTCCCCACTAGTATGATCCGCATCATAGTCCAGGTAGTCAAGTACACATCCTAAGGGCTTTACCAACATGTAACAGAGAGACAATTAGTATACACGTTAAGGTAAAGTTCAACCAGATAGCATACTATCATGTCGAGCAAGAAAGTCCTCCCTATATATGTCCCAGCATCCACTACAATATACATCCAATGTACAGTAATGGCCTCTAGGGCATACATATAACTAACAGTTATACCCAGTGCCAGTGTGTTGATGAGTCATTAGAGTCCCCCACAGACACTTTCCCAAGTTCGGTCGAAACGTTGTAGAGGCCGTATGGTTATATGGCAGGGTTCGGAAAATGCACGTGTATTTTCGCACGTGTCATATTTCGGGCAGATAATACTGGTCGGCTTTGGTTTAAGCCGGATCTGAGTATTATACTGTGTAGATATAATATCTTTGTCTCAGATGCATTTGTATTCGGTCGTAATACAAATGCAGGTATGTTTATACCATTACGGGGTTATCCTGAAATCCGTTTCAGGATCACTTTTGGAAGTTGCCAGTTTCCAGTTTTCTATCAGCCGTATTTAACATTCGGTTAAATACGGATTTATCTTTTCTTGAGATGAGTGTGGAAGCTTCTAGATGGTGACTAGGATGATGAGGTGGATTAGTGACTCATGGTTGCATTAATTGTTCCATTATTGTTTTGATGACAAGGTTAAGTGATTCATTAATTCATTAAATGGTTTCATACTATGTGTATCATGACTCATTAGCTCATTCATTGTTAAGGTCACCTCCCCCCTCTCCTACACTCACCCCCTCCACCATTTATATGGCCGGCCCCTCCTTTGCAAGGGGATCATGATTTTGGGAAAAAGAAAGGGTTGTTAAAAATGAGAAGAAAGATTTAGTCCATATATATTTTCATAGCTCATTTCATATCGATCCAAAAGGCAACTTCATTAACCGTTCGTCCATAGCCTTGGACGTAACGAGACAAAGTGTTCTACTCATTCTCTACTTCATCTTGTTCGTCTCTTCTAGCAAACTTGACGATCGAGTTGCCTCGGTTCAGAGGCGGGGGCCCGTTTAAAGATCCGTCGACGTGGTGCCACCTGGACAAGAAGACTGGAGATTCAGGAGATTGGAGTAGCCGCAATAAAGCGTGGGATGATGGTTGAAGACCGAAGGACTCAGATCGTTCGGTATAACTCTTCTACCCACTATGTAGTTTGTTAGTTTAGCTTTAATGGCAGATCCGGGTTATAGTACGCTATAGCGCCGGTTGTTAAAAGTTTTTGTTCCGCATTTGGCGTCTGTTAGACGGCCGGGGCGCTACCGTAGCCTTACAGAAGATCCCCCGATCGTCCTTAAAGACGATAGGGGAGAGACGTTGAATCCTCTGCCAGCTCTGTCAACTACTAAGGAGGAAACAATCTCCAAGGCTGACCTAGATGAGTACATAGCCCAACAAATACGGGTTCATCATGCGACTGAAGCAGCCGGCCAGGTCGTAAAAACAGGACGACCGTATCTGAGCTGGTACGACCAGATCAGGTACCCGCCGGGCTACACAATTCCCAAGTTCCATGTCTACAAGGGGACTGGCAATCCTCACCCGCATGTTGCCCAGTTCAGGGCACTCTGCGGAAACACCGGCGGTGATGATAAACTGTTGCTTCGTCAGTTCGTTGGCAGCTTATCAGATACAGCGTTCGAGTGGTACTCTGAGCTTCCGAACGACTCTATCAAGACCTTCGCGGAGATGGAGCTGTTGTTTACTCAGCGTTTTGCAAGCGCCAGTGAACGCACCCCGATGACGGCACTGATTAACGTCAGGGTAAAGCCAGGCGAGACATGGGTTCAATATGCTATACGGTGGAGGAACTTATGGTCAAAGTGCGAGCAGCGCATTGAAGAAGCTCCCGCAGTGGGTATGTTTGTGGGAACCCTGGATCCGCAAGCAACCATCTCACAATTTATGATGTTTTTCAAGCCGACCACCTTCCAGGCCTTGATTGACAAGCTAGCGCAAATGGATCAGATGGGCCATAAACCCCCACTTCCAAAGCCGGACACCCAAAATGACAAGGGAAAAGGAAAAGCGATCGTTGTCCCTAATGCTCAACAACAACTGAGCAACTCGAAGCCGGTTGTTCGTCAAAATAATATGCGCCCGTACGTAACCCTTTGTTAGGCCACGGTAGCGCCCCGGGCGTCAGAACGAGGCCAAAATGCGGAATCAAAACTTTTCTTTAAACAAGAAACCGGCGCGACCGTGGACTATAAACCTGGATCGGGCCATTAACCTAATCCTAGCAAATTAGAGAAGGGGTAGAGAGATATACCGAGCGATCCGTGTCCTTCGGTCTTCTCATCGTCGTCCCGATCTCCCCGCGGAATCTCCGGTCTTCATCTCCTCATCGGAAGGGCACCACATCGCCGGGTTCTTTTACGGGCTCCCACCTCTGGACCGAGGCAACTCGAGCACGAAGTTGGCGAGTCGACGTGCCCAAGAATACTGTAGATGAAGTGTAGAAAGCTTTGTCTCATTGGGGTTGAAGTTGCCATGATTTTTGGTGGAGGAATGAGATGCAAGTTTTTGGGTGAACAAGGGGATTTTTGTGCAAACCAAATGAGAACCATCCCCCATCCAAAATTGGGACAGCCCCCATCAAAGAAGTGGCCGGCCTCTATGAAAAAAGTGGAGGGAGTGTGAGTGTCCTGCAAGAAAAATGATGAGTGATGATGATGAGAAAAGTCAAGATCACAAAAAGGTCAAAAAGCCTATCACTCATCATATCTCAAAAGTCAAGCCATGATGAACTAAGAATCAAATGATGGTTGAACCATCATGAAGCAACAATATACAAAGAACACCCTCCACAATGCTAATTTGCACATTTGCAAATAAGCCCTCCTCCACCAATTTTCAGCCTAGGAAAAAAACAAAGGAAAATGGCCGAAACGGAATGCAAACTGGCAACTTCAAAAAACCGATCCCGTAATAAATTACAGGAAAACCCAGCGACTGTATATACATACCCGCATTTGTATTCCGACCGAATACAAATGCAAAGAGACAAAATCTACACTGTACAATACTAGGATCCGGCTTAAACCAAAGCCCGCTGGTATTATCCGTCCGATCATGATCCATGTAATACCGCACGTATATGATTGAACCCTGCCATATCTCCATACGGCCTCTACAGCGTTTCGTCCGAAACTTGAGTAACTGTCTGTAAGGGACTCTAAAGACTCGCCAATACTTTTGGCTGTGGATTTAACCACTAGCACGTCAGAGGTATTAGCCATACGTAACGGGCTACCAGGTATTGACCAAAAGGGATGTCTGTGAGCGAACTCATGATGACACCCTACTGAGCCTGTCAGTGACAATATCCGTACAGTCCGGTCCGTTCGTCTATGAGCATCGCATAGCGGGCCTAGGGGGTTGGTAAAAGTCAGACCCCCAAAAGCGGTACAAGTCGTGTCGGAGTGTAGCCCAAAACACCCTGAGATACTACTGGAATGCCTACCAGTAAATCTCCTGCCTCGGCCGAGGGGTTTGTGTAATGGCTCTCCTAGACACAGCGCGACGTCACTCCCAATACCGGGAGAGACGAACCCCTGCAGATCCGTTCACTGCCTCCATGTGGCTCGGGATTGTACCCAACTAAAACCTGTTTGCACGACTCCTTTGAGCCGTGGTAAGGTAGTAATCAAAGTACAGTGGGAACTCACACGAGACAAATGACGATCTCAGGTCGATGAACTAACCTGTACACATGTCACCAGGGAACTGCTATCTGACGTCAGGTATAAGACCAACTAGCATGTTCCCGGGGAGTCCTGTCCGGTGTACTCATAACCCAATGAACACCTGTATACATCTTAGTTGAACCAACTGATACCAGTGGCTTGTGAGACCTGCCACCGCCCCTCGTCGGGGTCTCGACTGTATACACTAGTCTACTCTGGAGTATCGGTGCCCTGTCTCGAAACTCCCACGACTAGGGACCTTTTAAGGATGTGCTTATAGACCCCAGCTCCCATGTATATGATCGCCATCATACTGCTGGCCGTCAAGCAAGAATCCTAAGGGCTCTATCAACGCGCAATAGTGACCTATAAGGTCACCTAAAGCAGTACACGATGATAAAGATAAACCAGATAGAATACTATCATCTTGAGTAAGACTGTCCTACCGGTATAGGTCCTCCCTCAATCATTGCAATCACGTGCCTGTGATCCAATAATTGACTCTGAGGGCACCATCTCCAACAATCTCCCACTTGCACTCAAGGCTAATTATTGCGATGTCGCATACTCACAGCCCATGTGATACCGAACACCCAACTCCTCTACTAGTCAGTCTCACAAAGCTCGTTTGCGAAACTATTGCGTTCGAGGAATAGCCTCAGTGAGTGGATCCGCCCTAATGTTTCTTTCTATGTCTCTCTTTATCTCAAGTTCGCGAAGAAACCCATCTCCCGAAATGAGCAATACGTGTCTTAGAATATGTCTAGATGTCTGATGGGACCTAGTTCATAAACGAACTCTAAATCCAAACTTCTTAGACTGTATCGTCAACTGAACTTAATCAGTATCCTGCGCCATGCCTCCCTCAGTATCCGCCTGGACCACCTGTCCAAAATACTGCCCCTCGTCAGAGGGAAAACTATAACTCTGACAGCCACTCTGCCGTCCAGGTCACCATGGAAGCCTGGAAAGATAACTGTCTCCCGAAGGAGGATGTCGTTATCATTTCCCCAGAATATCAACTTATGTTCTAAAGATGCTTCCGAATGCTTCTCCAGGATTGGATCAACTTATTGCATCTCGTGCAAAAACAACATCTGGTGTGGTACTTGATATCTCATGATCAACTCAATTGCCTAAACAAGTGATCTGCCAATCATGCACATCCCTCTTCCCTTTAGTCTGTAAGACTCCTTTAGAGAGGGTGACTCCATCACTTGCAGGTATACTACCATGCCAGGAGTCGTCCATTCTAAAACACCTTTAGAATGCTGTCTAAATACCCAGATTGGGAAACTACCCAAATCTAGATCTAAAACCATAGATCCAGTAACCAGAATGTCTTGATATTATATCCAAGTCCCATGTGGAGAAACCACTGTGTGACAACCAAAGTATAACCGATCGTAGTATAGGAACATCATTTCCTACTCTGTGTATGTAATCCAGAGACCAGGACATCACACCCTGCTACCTTCTTAACAGATCCATCCCCTATTCTGATGAAGTCAAACCTATGACTGTCACATCAGAAATAGATGATCTATCTCCGCTATTTCTGCTTTAGTCTATAAATAGACATAAGCCACTTGTCCACCAATGCTTTCGCTGCTCCCACTGACTATGACAACTCTCTGGCAGAGTCATATAGACGTACACTTCTAAAGCTTGTTTAGAACGACGCTATACTCATCCTCCTGCCGGGTCTCATAGTCTGGAACAACAGCAATGGTAAGTCTGGGTAAACAAGAACCTCCCTGCTACCGTCCTTGAGGCTATCGGAGTACATCTCGGGTGCCTGAGGTTACCCACCTTATCTGCGGAGTGGCCAATGGAATGTCAATCCAGATTGAATCTTTAGGTTCTTATTAAATTTTCAGTAATCGTTTGCTGTTCTGGAATCAATTCCAGCTCTACCATACTCCTACTACTGTTTTCTGAAAAAATCCATTTTTATCAAAACTGTGGCGAGTCAAGAACAATATCACTATTGATCTTCCAGATGGTAGAAAGTCAACCCTCATCATAGCCTGGGTCAACCCACAAACAGCCATTACAGAAACATGCCTTGAGTCATCCAGAGTCTGGTTTTAAGCATAAGCCGGACAACTCCCCGTACCTTAACATCGTTAAGATATGAACTGTTCTATATCCAATACAGAAACAGAAGCACTGATTTAATTGAACCGGATTCAAATCATGCAGCTGTCTCCAGTGCATGTCAACTAAATGGAAAGAGGCCGATCAGTATTACTCAACTTAGGAGTGCTTCCAATTATGAGTAACCTGAAAGAGAAGCAAGTTCTCTCAATCATTACTATCAACTGAACACCATACACAAGTATCTATATCTTCGATCACCTTGAAGAATCCAGATACTTGCAATACCTGGTTCTTTACTTTACTGTTATACCTATGAGTTCTCAAAACTTGGACCTTGTGTTTCTACGAAACACTTATCTAAGAACTAGAGAAGTCATAAGTAAACCGAATATAGTACGAGGACCAACCCCTATGTTCTAATGGACACTGGACAACATACAATACTCTGTATAAGTCCCTTAAGTCTGATAACTCAATCCCTGTGTGTCGTAGGTTGAAAACTTTACTATGGTTATGAAGGATTACACCGCTGTTTAATGCTCCTTACCTAACCATCCACTGATATAGGTAAATGTCACCGACATAATTTCAAAAAGTTATATCTCACTCTATAAAAATAGATGTACAGATATATCAATTTGAAATTGGTGCATAACAGCGGATATTCATAACCAAATATTTGCCGTCCGGCAAACAACCCAGGCGATTTCCTCAAATATCAACAATTACAACGAATTCCGATATAATGAGGACAATCACCTAATTCCCAATAACTTACTCCCACTCATCATCTGTATGAAACCATACAGATATGAGAATCATACCTGGTAAATACATACCCTGGAGCAAGATCTGATTGGGAAATCAGTTTTCTTTTAACAGTACACAGCGAAACCGAAACATGTAAATGTTTCGAAGGGGTATCCGGGTATTCCTAGTAATGCTTCTTCCATTATCCAGATTCACAACTGTAACCGTATATTTCTATGCCATCTCTCCACATCCCTTCATATGTCTTTAGTCATTACCTTCTGCACACCCCTTTAGGCCAAATGGTTTTCTTCCTTCCCTACCGTTCGGCACCAGCCTATGGTTTGGAAGAAGACTATCCAATAAGCATAATGGGTGTACTGTCCTAATCCTAGGAGTACTCGCAACGCGAAAGATGGTGAAGATAAAAGACACCTGAATAAACTTTATTCCTATTTCTCCTGAACCAGAATCCATCCCCGAACTGGAACAAGTTCCTTTTGAGTTCGTATATAACCATACGATGGAGTTGTAAGTGCACGGCGGCGCCCCGGCCGTCAATTCGACGCCGGAATGCGGAAGCGGTGATAAACTTAAATTTTGCGGACTTTGCAAACCGGCACCACCGCGCACTAAACTCCGGATCGTAACCATTAACAAGTCTACGCTACTAAAAAAAAGGGAAGAGATGTATACCGACGATCCAAGTCCTCCGGTCTTCATCTCCACTCCGATCTCCTCGCGGGATCTCCGTCCTTCTCCTCCTCGTCGCCTCCTCGCCAGAAAGGGCACCACATCGCCTTCGTCTTTTACGGGCTCCCGCCTCAATACCGAGGCAACTCGAGCATGAAGCCGGCAACTCGACATGCCCAAGGCTTGCTGTAGGATGTGTAGGGTTTATGTCTCATTGGGGTTTTGGTTGCCTTTTGAAGATGGAGGAATGAAGGTATGAAAAATGGTGCTTTCATTTTTCTTGGCATGAAAAGAGATCAAGAATGAAAAACACTCTCAAGGATGAAGCTCTCTCCTTCTCTTTTCTTCTTCTCACTCAACCATCAAAAACTTATGAACTTAGAAAATGGAGGAGGAAAGAATATGAAGCAATAAGGGAGGTGAGTGTAGGAGATGAGAAGAGGTGACCACATCAAGGGACCAAGAAACATACAACCATGCCTTTCACTATTAAACCCATACCCTCACTTTATCACAATCAAATCTCATAAAGCAAAAGCATGGTTGAAAAGAAAATGATAGCTATCATAATCAAACATTTACAAGAAACCCCCTCCACAAATGTTATTTGCACAATTGCAAATAACCCCCTCCATCGGAAAAGTCCGGCCGGGAAAGAACAAAGGAAAACCGGCCGGAACGGAATGCAAACTGGCAACTCCAGAAAACTGGTCCCGTAATAAATTACAGGAAAAACCCCGATACTGTGCATACACACCCGCATCTGTATTCCGACCGGATACAAATGCAATGAGACAAAATCTACACTGTACTAAACTAGGACCGGCTTAAACCAAAGCCGGCTAGTAATATCCGTTCGATCCTGATCCGTGCAATACCGCACGTATCTGATCGAACCCTGCCATATACCTATACGGCTACTAGTACAAACCGTCCGATCCTGATCCGTGCAATACCGCACGTATCTGATCGGACCCTGCCATATCTCCATACGGCCTCTACAGCGTTTCGCCCGAAACTTGAGTAACTGAAAGTGTGGTGGACTCTAAAGACTCGTCAACACCTTGGTTGTGGATTTAACCACTAGCACGTCAGAGGTATAAGCCAATACGTGACGGGCTACCAGGTACTGACCAAATGGGACGTCGATGAGGAAGCTCACCCCGACACCCAACTGAGCCTGTCAGTGACAATATCCGTGCAGTCCGGTCCGTTCGTCTATGAGTATCGCATGGCGGGCCTAGGGGGTTGGTAAAAGTCAGACCCCCAAAAGCGGTACAAGTCGTGTCGGAGTGTAGCCCAGAACACCCTGAGATACTACTGGAATACCTACCAGTAAATCTCCTTGCCTTGGCCAAGGACTTTGTATAATGGCTCTCCTAGACACAGCACGACCTCACCCCCAATACCGGGAGAGACGAACCCCTGAAGATACGCTCACTGCCTCCATGTGGCTCGGGACTGTACCCAACTAAACCCTGTTTGCACGACTCCTTTGAGCCGTGGTAGGGTAGTAATCAAAGTACAGTGGGAACTCACACGAGACAAATGACGATCCCCAGGTCGATGAACTAACCTGCACACATGTCACCAGGGAACTGCCATCTGACGTCTGGTATATGACCAACTAGCATGTTCCCGGCGAGTCCTATCCGGTGTACTCATAACCCAATGAGCACCTGTATACATCTTAGGTGATCCATCTGACACCAGTGGCTTGTGAGACCGGCCACCGCCCCTCGTCGGGGTCTCGACTGTATACACTAGTCTACTAATGGAGTATCGATGCCCGGTCTCGAAACTCCCACGACTAGGGACCTTTTAAGGATATGCTTGTAGACCCCCAGCTCCCACTTATATGATCGCCCTCATACTGCTGGTGGTCAAGCAAGAATCCTAGGGGCTCTATCAACGTGTAATAGCGACGTGTCAGGTCACCTAAAGCAGTACACGATGATAAAGGTAAACCAGATAGCATACTATCATCTCGAGTAAGACTGTCCTACCGGGATAGGTCCTCCCTCAATCATTACAATCACGTACCTGTGACCTAATAATTGACTCTGAGGGCACTATCTCCAACAATCTCCCACTTGCACTCAAGGCTAATTATTGCGATGTCGCATACTCACAGCCCGTGTGATACCGAACACCCAACTCCTCTACTAGTCAGTCTCACAAAGCTCGTTTGCGAAACTATTGCGTTCGAGGAATAGCCTCAGTGAGTGGATCCGCTTTGTTGTTTCCTTCCATGTCTCTCTATATCTCATGTTCGCGGAGAAACCCATCTCCCGAAATGAGCAATACCTGTCTTAGAATGTGTCTGGATGTCTGATGGGACTTAGCTCATAAATGAACTCCAAATCCAAACTTCTTAGACTGTATCGTCAACTGAACTTAATCAGTATCCTGCGCCATGCCACCCTCAGTATTGCCTTGGACCACCTGTCCAAAATACTGCCCCTCATCAGAAGGAAAACTATAACTCTGACAACCTCCTTGTCGTCCATGTCACCTTGGAAGCCTGGAATGATAACTGTCTCCCGAATGAGGCTGTCGTTATCATATCCCTAGAACATCCACTTATGTTCTAAAACTGCTTCCGACTGTTTCTCCAGGATTGGATCAATATCAACTTATTGCATCTAGTGCAAGAACAACATCTGGTGTGGTACTTGACATCTCATGATTGACTCAATTGCCTAAGCAAGTGATCTGTCAATCATGCACGTCCCTCTCCCCTTTAGTCTGTAAGACACCTTTGGAGAGGGTGACTCCATTACCTGCAGGTACACTACCGTGCCAGGAGTCGTCCATCCTAAATACTCTTAGAATGCTGTCAAGTACCCTGATTGGGAAACCACCCAAATCTAGATCTAAAACCATAGATCTAGTAACCAGTATGTCTGATATAAAAAATCCATTTCCTTTGTGGAGAAACCACTGTGTGACGACCAAAGTACAACCGATTGTAGTGTAGGAGTTTCTTTTCCTATTCTGTGTATGTCATCCAGACACCAGGATATCACACCCTACTACCTTCTCAACAGATCCATCCCCTATTCTGATGAAGTCAAACCCATGACTGTCACATCAGAAATAGATGATCTATCTCCGCTACATCTGCTCTAGTCTATAAATAGACATAAGCTACCTGTCCACCAATGCTTCCGCTGCTCCCACTGACTACGACAACCCTCTGGCAGAGTCATATAGACGTACACTTCTAAAGCAAGTTTAGAACGACGCTATACTCATCCTCCTGCCGGGTCTCGCAGCCTGGAACAACAGCAATGGTAATTTTGGGAAAACAAGAACTTCCCTGTCACCGTCCTTGAGGCTACCGGAGTACCTCTCGGGTGCCTGAAGTTACCCACCTTATCTGCGGAGTGGCCAATGGAATGTCAATCCAGATTGAATCTTTAGGTTCCTTATCAAATCTTCAGTAATCGTTTGTGGTTCTGGAATCACTTCCAGTTCTACCATACTCCCACTACTGTTTTCTGAAAAAATCCATTTTTAATAAAACTGTGGCGAGTCTAGAACAATATCGCTATTGTTCATCCAGATGGTAGAAAATCAACCCTCGTCACAGCCTGGGTCAACCCACAAACAGCCATTACAGAAACGTGCCTTGAGTTACCCAGTGTCTGGTTTTAATCATAAACCGGACAACTCCCCGTACCTTAACATCGTTAAGATATGAACTGTTCTATATCCAATATAGAAACAGAGGCACTGATTTAATTGAACCAGATCCAAATCATGCAACTGTCTCCAGTGCATGTCAACTAAATGGAAGGAGGCCGATCAGCGTTACTCAACTTAGGAATGCTTCTAATTATGAGTAATCTGAAAGAGAAGCAAGATCTCTTAATCATTATTGTCAACTGAATACCATTGACAAGTATCTACATCTTCGATCACTTTGAAGAATCCCGATACTTGCTACACCTGGTTCTCTACTCTATTCAAATACCTATAACTTCTCAACATTCAGACCATGCGTTTCCACGAAACACCTGTCTAAAAACTAGAGAAGTCATAAGTAAACCGAATATAGTGCGAGGACCAACCCCTCTGTCCTAATGGACACTGGACAACTTACAATACACTGTATAAGTCCCTTGAGTCTGACAACTCATTCCCTGTGTGTTGTAGGTTGAAAACTGTACCTTTGGTTATGAAGAATTACACCGCTGTTTAATGCTCCTTACCTAACCATCCGCTGATATAGGTAAATGTCATAGACATAATTTCAAAAAGGTATATCTCACTCTATGAAAATAGACGTACAGATACATCGATTTGAAATTGGTGCATAACGGCGGATATTCAAAACCAAATACTTGCCGTCCGGCAAATAACCCAGGTGACTTCCTCAAATATCACCGATTACAACGAATCCCGATATAATGAGGACAATCACCTAATTCCCAATAACTTACTCCCACTCATCATCTGTAAAACCATACAGATGTGAGAATCGTATCTGGTAAATACATACCCTGGAGTAAGTATCTAATCGGGAAATCAGTTTTCTATTAACAGTACACAGTGAAACTGAAACATTGAAATGTTTCGATGGGGTATCCTGGTATCCCTAGTAATGCCTCTTCCAGATTCACGACTGTAACCGTACAGTTCTTTGCCACCTCTCCAAATCCCTTCATATGTCTTTAGTCTTTACCTTCTGCACACCCCTTTAGGCCAAATGGTTTTCTTCCTTCCCTACCGTTCGGCACCAGCCTATGGTTTGGAAGAAGACTATCCAATAAGCATAATGGGTGTACTGTCCCAATCCTAGGAACACTCGCAACACGAGAGAAGGTGAAGATAAAAGACACCTGAATGTACTTTATTCCTATTTCTCCTGAACCAGGATCCATCCCCGAACTGGAACAAGTTCCTTTCGAGTTCGTATATAACCATACGATGGATTATCCAAATAAACTGTGGATCTTCGTAGTGATACGGAGTGTCCTGGAGAAATACAAAGGTGATGTGGGAGTGGTAACGAAATATTTGGTTTGGTCGTGAATATCTGTTGCAATTTACTTTGCCCTCCTACTAATCCCTTGCTTTGTCTGAACTTAATACCTTCTGCACACCATCGTTATGCTAATTGGTTTTCTTCATTCCCTACCGGTCGGCACCAGCCTAAGGTTTGGAAGAAGACAATCCAATTTGCGTAATAGGTGTACTACCCCTAAACCAAGGAGTACTCGTAACCTGAGAGAGGGTAAAAGGAAAAGACAACTGAATAATCCTATCCGTTTTCTCCAGAACCGGAAACCATCCTCGAATTCCTTCGAGTTCGTATCTAACCATACGATGGTTTTGTCCAATGGAAGTGGACGTTCGTAGTAATACGGGGTGTCCTGGAGAAAAGGGTAAAGGTAGGAGTGGCAATGAGGTCTGCAACTCTGACAATCCATAAGCCGGTGTTTAAGAAGGTTCGGTCAACTTGGTCACTGAGTCAAAGTCTTAGGGTCGGGTCAAATGGTCGCTGCCAGAGAGAGAGAGAGAAGAAACACTCAGCGTGCACTCTAACCTAGATCAGAATGGTTACCAATTTATCTAATCTGGAAACCTCCCACTGTACCTCAAATTCTCCTCCAAACCTGAAAGAAGAATTAGTCGGGGTCACCCGAGGAGTAAACCAACTCATCAGTGGGAATCGGGATCCAACTCTCATCGCATGATAACGTGACGGAATCCGCTCACGCTATCACACTCCAGAAGGTATGCGCATATCTGGCAAGTTTCAGTACTTTTGAAACTCCCGATGTGATTTCTGCCCCATGCTCTTATGACCTTGGCGTGAGGTCAAAATATCATAAGTCACATGTCAAGTTCTGCCCGTCATTATCCAGGTTAATTTGAACCCACCCGTACATACCCTTGACGTAGGCCAAAATAGTAGTACGACTGTCCCAAACCAACGCATCTATCTATGCAACAGATAAATAACCGGCAGCTACCAAACACTATGCCTTGGCGTGAGGTCAAAATACATAGCTTGAATACTACCGAATATTTAACTGAAATGACGGAGGGCTACGAATGGTTTCTGGCGAAAACCTTTAACGTAATGAACTTGATATCGTTGAAGGAACGGATAGCTTTTTAGAAAATATAGTGACGAAAACCTTTACTAAAGAGGTCACTCCCGGTGAAGGGATCTCGGCTCTTTCCCCGTAGAATGGGGTGCAGGATATTCCAAACGAATACCGCGATGCAAAGCAAAAGTAATCGGCTATAGTGAAGTTAATGCCCTGACGCAAACTTCTGTCCAAGGGGTCACTCCCGGTGAAGGGATCTCGGCCCTTGCCTCGTCGACTGAGGAGCAGGATATTCCAAATGAATACCACGATGCAAAACAAAAGTGAACGTCCTTGCAATAACAGCTTTTTGAAAAGTGTTCCAACAACATCAGATTAGGTTTGTTTTAACTTGCATTGATCCGAATCAATGCAGTCCCATCAATTGATCACACCACAAAGAACGAAAATATACTGACGTACGTATATGCCATCCGCATTCGCCACTGGGTCCCGTCATCACCCGTTAGGTTAGCTAACTAACGGCAGAGCGGGGACTGGACTAGCGCGGATGAAAAACATATACAACATCTACTATTATATATACCAATATATAGTATTTCGCTCAAGGCGTGAATAAAATGCAACATCACAGAAATGTACAGCATCACAGAACAATACAGATATCTGGGATCCCCGGGTTTCACAGAGCCACTACTGAAACCCGACGTTCCCCTGGTCGTGTGGATAGCCTGTGCAATGAAATCCTAGACCCCTACGGGCGCGGCAAGTCACCCGCCAAAACCTGAAGCGAGGCAGCCCCCTTCAGCGCCGTGAATGGACCACCCAGCACTTCACGGAATCCGGCAACTTGGGCACCCCTCCTGGGTCAACCTGTACCCCCTACGAGTGCAGCGAATAGCCCGCCAATCCTAGAGTGAAGCCCCCTCCGTCTCAATGCCATGAGATGCGGGCTTGTTGCCCTCCAGAACCCGGCTATCCGTGCACCCCTCCGCGGGGTAAACCTAGTACAGAAAGTAAAATATACATACACCGGGTACATCGACCGCAACCAGGTCGTGCCCCAAAATAATAATACAATCAGGCAGTGACGGCAGTCCACATGTCGGACGCTCGCCCCGCAATATCAAATGTACATAATACAACCACAACTGTACTAGCATTGCATCCAGGCTATCCCCACCGACCGATCCGCAACATCACAGCAAATACATAGAACATCAACGTGAAAATCACGTTCGCAAATCCGTCTAACCGGGCTATAGCAGTTAGACCGGATTTACCGATCGAGTGACATTCACGGTCGCAGATATAATGTAAATACTGTGAAAAATGTGTTTAAAAAATTTCCGATTGATCAAACAATTAACAAGTGGGCCCCAAAGAAAACTGTAGCACTCACAGAAACAATTGGCCCAACTTTAATATTTCAAAGCCCATATTTTAAGCCCAGAAGGCCTCTGTAAAAAAATGGTGAAGTGATGTGAATAGTGCGCGGCGGAAGGGCCGCACAAAGGGGGTTTTCGCGGCGGTTCCGCGCTCCAACTGTGGAGTTACTTCGTCAAATTTTTACAGAACTCTTAGATTTTCCAGTACATCAATATTTTACAACCTGAAAAATTTTTCGAGACTGAAAAATTTCAACAGAAACTGTCGTGGGTAAAATACGGGTTTTTGGACTTTTTGATCGATCGGAAATGCAAACACATTACACAAAGCTAGACTAAGTTAATGGCGAGGCTCTGATACCACTGTAAGTGCACGGCGGCGCCCCGGCCGTCAATTCGACGCCGGAATGCGGAAGCGGTGATAAACTTAAATTTTGCGGACTTTGCAAACCGGCACCACCGCGCACTAAACTCCGGATCGTAACCATTAACAAGTCTACGCTACTAAAAAAAAGGGAAGAGATGTATACCGACGATCCAAGTCCTCCGGTCTTCATCTCCACTCCGATCTCCTCGCGGGATCTCCGTCCTTCTCCTCCTCGTCGCCTCCTCGCCGGAAAGGGCACCACATCGCCTTCGTCTTTTACGGGCTCCCGCCTCAATACCGAGGCAACTCGAGCATGAAGCCGGCAACTCGACATGCCCAAGGCTTGCTGTAGGATGTGTAGGGTTTATGTCTCATTGGGGTTTTGGTTGCCTTTTGAAGATGGAGGAATGAAGGTATGAAAAATGGTGCTTTCATTTTTCTTGGCATGAAAAGAGATCAAGAATGAAAAACACTCTCAAGGATGAAGCTCTCTCCTTCTCTTTTCTTCTTCTCACTCAACCATCAAAAACTTATGAACTTAGAAAATGGAGGAGGAAAGAATATGAAGCAATAAGGGAGGTGAGTGTAGGAGATGAGAAGAGGTGACCACATCAAGGGACCAAGAAACATACAACCATGCCTTTCACTATTAAACCCATACCCTCACTTTATCACAATCAAATCTCATAAAGCAAAAGCATGGTTGAAAAGAAAATGATAGCTATCATAATCAAACATTTACAAGAAACCCCCTCCACAAATGTTATTTGCACAATTGCAAATAACCCCCTCCATCGGAAAAGTCCGGCCGGGAAAGAACAAAGGAAAACCGGCCGGAACGGAATGCAAACTGGCAACTCCAGAAAACTGGTCCCGTAATAAATTACAGGAAAAACCCCGATACTGTGCATACACACCCGCATCTGTATTCCGACCGGATACAAATGCAATGAGACAAAATCTACACTGTACTAAACTAGGACCGGCTTAAACCAAAGCCGGCTAGTAATATCCGTTCGATCCTGATCCGTGCAATACCGCACGTATCTGATCGAACCCTGCCATATACCTATACGGCTACTAGTACAAACCGTCCGATCCTGATCCGTGCAATACCGCACGTATCTGATCGGACCCTGCCATATCTCCATACGGCCTCTACAGCGTTTCGCCCGAAACTTGAGTAACTGAAAGTGTGGTGGACTCTAAAGACTCGTCAACACCTTGGTTGTGGATTTAACCACTAGCACGTCAGAGGTATAAGCCAATACGTGACGGGCTACCAGGTACTGACCAAATGGGACGTCGATGAGGAAGCTCACCCCGACACCCAACTGAGCCTGTCAGTGACAATATCCGTGCAGTCCGGTCCGTTCGTCTATAAGTATCGCATGGCGGGCCTAGGGGGTTGGTAAAAGTCAGACCCCCAAAAGCGGTACAAGTCGTGTCGGAGTGTAGCCCAGAACACCCTGAGATACTACTGGAATACCTACCAGTAAATCTCCTTGCCTTGGCCAAGGACTTTGTGTAATGGCTCTCCTAGACACAGCACGACCTCACCCCCAATACCGGGAGAGACGAACCCCTGAAGATACGCTCACTGCCTCCATGTGGCTCGGGACTGTACCCAACTAAACCCTGTTTGCACGACTCCTTTGAGCCATGGTAGGGTAGTAATCAAAGTACAGTGGGAACTCACACGAGACAAATGACGATCCCCAGGTCGATGAACTAACCTGCACACATGTCACCAGGGAACTGCCATCTGACGTCTGGTATATGACCAACTAGCATGTTCCCGGCGAGTCCTATCCGGTGTACTCATAACCCAATGAACACCTGTATACATCTTAGGTGATCCATCTGACACCAGTGGCTTGTGAGACCGGCCACCGCCCCTCGTCGGGGTCTCGACTGTATACACTAGTCTACTAATGGAGTATCGATGCCCGGTCTCGAAACTCCCACGACTAGGGACCTTTTAAGGATATGCTTGTAGACCCCCAGCTCCCACTTATATGATCGCCCTCATACTGCTGGTGGTCAAGCAAGAATCCTAGAGGCTCTATCAACGTGTAATAGCGACGTGTCAGGTCACCTAAAGCAGTACACGATGATAAAGGTAAACCAGATAGCATACTATCATCTCGAGTAAGACTGTCCTACCGGGATAGGTCCTCCCTCAATCATTACAATCACGTACCTGTGACCTAATAATTGACTCTGAGGGCACTATCTCCAACAGGAGTATCCAAATAACTGTGGATCTTCGTAGTGATATGGAGTGTCCTAGAGAAATACAAAGATGAAGTGGGAGTGGTAATGAAATACTTGGCTTGGTCGTGAATAGCAGTCGCAATTTATTTTGCCCTCCTTCTAATCCCTTTATTTGTCTTAACTTAATATCTTCTGTACACCACACTTAGGCTAATCGGCTTTCTTCATTCCCTACCGTTCGGCACCAGCCTATGATTTGGAAGAAGTCTATCTGATGGGCGTAATGGGTGTACTATCTCCTAAACCAAGCAGTACTCGCAACCTGAGAGAAGGTAAAAGGAAAAGACAACTGAATAGTCCTATCCATTTTCTCCATAACCGGAAACCATCCTCGAATAAATTCCTTCGAGTTCGTATATAACCATACGATGGTTTTATCCAATGGAAGTGGACGTTCGTAGTAATACGGGGTGTCCTGGAGAAAAGGGTAAAAGTAGGAGTGGCAATGAGGTTTGCAACTCTGACAATCCAAAAGCCAGTGTTTAAGATGGTTCGGTTAATTTTGGTCACTGAGTCATAGTCTTAGGGTCGGGTCATGGTCGCTGCCGAAGAGAGAGAGAAAAGAAACACTCAGCGTGCACTCTAACCTAGATCAGAATGGTTACCAATTTATCTATTCTGGAAACCTCCCACTGTAACTTCAAATTCTCCTCCAAACCTGAAAGAAGAATTAGTTGGGATCACCCGAGGAGTAATCCAACTCATCAGTGGGAATCGGGATCCAACTATCATCGCATGATAACGTGATGGAATCCACTCACGTTATCACACTCCAGAAGGTATGCGCATATCTGGCAAGTTTCAGTTTCTTTAGAAACTCCCGATGTGATTTTTACCCCTAGGACCCAAGTGACCTTGACACAGTCAACAAATCAAAGAGTCCTAGTCAAGTTCAACCCATCATTATCTTGGATTGCATTAAACCCACCCGTACAAGCCCTTGACACAGTCAACAAGGCCGCACGACTATCCTAACCAATCCCATTAATATGCCATAAACGAACACTACTTAGCTACCGTACACTACGCCTTGACACAGTCAACAAACGCAGCACGAATACTAAGTAATGCTTGTAAGAAATGACGGAGGGCTACGTCTAGTTTTTGGCAAAAAACTTTTAACGTAATGAACTTGATATCGTTGAAGGAACTGCATAGCTTTTTATAAAAATATAGTGACGAAAACCTTTGCTAAAGAGGTCACACCCGGTGAAGGGATCTCGGCTCTTTCCCCGTAGAATGAGGTGCAGGATATTCCAACTGAATACCACGATGCAAAGCAAAAGTAATCGACTATAGTGAAGTTATTGCCCTGACGCAAACTTCTGTCCAAGGGGTCACTCCCGGTGAAGGGATCTCGGCCCTTACCTCGTCGACTGAGGTGCTGGATATTCCAACTGAATATCACTGTGCAAAACAAAAGAGAACGCCCTTGCAATAACTGCTTTTTTAAAAATGTTCCAACAAAGAATAGGTTTGTTTAGCTTGCATTGATCCGAATCAACGCAGTCCCATCAATTGATCACACCAATAAAGAACGAAAATAATGATGTACGTATATGCCATCCGCATTCGCCACTAGGTCCCGTCATTACCCGTTAGGTTACTTAACTAACGACAGAGCGGGGAATGGACTAGCGCGGATGCAAAACATATACAACATCTACTAGTATGTATATCAATATATAATATTCGCTCAAGGCGTGATAAAATGCAACATCACAGAAATGTAATAAGCATCACAGAACAATACAGATATCTGGGATCCCCGGGTTTCATAGAGCCGCTACTGAAAACCGACGTTCCCCTGGTCGTGTGGATAGCCTGTGCAATGAAATCCTAGACCCCTATGGGCGCGGCAAGTTACCCGCCAAAACCTGAAGCGAGGCAGCCCCCTTCAGCAACGTGAATGGACCACCCAGCACTTCACGGAATCCGGTAATTTGGGCACCCCTCCTTGGGTCAACCTGTACCTCCTACGAGTGCGGCGAATAGCCCGCCAATTCTAGAGTGAAGCCCCCTCCGTCTCAAAGCCATAAGATGCAGGCTCGTTGCCCTCTAGAACCCGGCTATCCGTGCACCCTATCTTGGGGTAATCCTAGTACAGAAAGTAAAATAAACATACAATGGGTACATCGACCTCAGCCCGGTCGTGTCCCAAAAGAATAATATACAAACAGGAAGTGACGGCAGTCCACATGTCGGACACTCACCCCGCAATATCAAATGTACATAAATAACCAAACTGTACTAACATTGCTCCCAGGCTATCCACCATGACAAATCCGCAACATCACAGCACAACACAGAACATCAACGTGAATGTCACGTTCGTAAATCCGTCTAAAAGGGCTATAGCAGTTAGACAGGATTTACCGATCAAATGACATTCACGGTCGCAGATATAATGTAAATACTGTGAACTAACATGTTTAAAATTTTCGATCGATTGAATTTTCCGAAGTGGGCCCAAAGCACAACTGTAGCACTCAAAGAAAATCTGGGCCCAAATAGAACATACCAAAAACCCTATTTCCATGTCAGAAGCCCACTGTGAAAATTTGGTGCTGTTTGGCTACAGAACGGCGGCGGATCCACGGCCAAAACGTTGTTTTGGCCGCTGATCCGCCGCGCTACAGTAACATCAGCCAACCAAATTTTCACAGAATTCATAAAAAAAACCTGCACGTAATTTTCCAATGTACCAAATAATTTTTAGAGCACAGAAAAATTCGACAGAAAGTACGACATGGTAACGCGGTTTTTGGAAAATCCGTTCGATCGAACTTGTTAACACGTTAGAGCAAGCTAGAGTAGGTTAATGGCGTGGCTCTGATACCATGTTAGGCCACGGCAGCGCCCCGGCCGTCAGAACGAGGCCAAAATGCGGAATCTAAACTTTTCTTTAAACAAGAAACCAGCGCGACCGTGGACTATAAACCTGGATCGGGCCATTAACCTAATCCTAGCAAACTAGAGAAGGGGTAGAGAGATATACCGAGCGATCCGTGTCCTTCGGTCTTCTCGTCGTCGTCCCGATCTCCCTACGGAATCTCCGGTCTTCATCTCCTCATCGGAAGGGCACCACATCGCCGGGTTCTTTTACGGGCTCCCACCTTTGGACCGAGGCAACTCGAGCACGAAGTTGGCGAGTTGACGTGCCCAAGAATACTGTAGATGAAGTGTAGAAAGCTTTGTCTCATTGGGGTTGGAGTTGCCATGATTTTTGGTGGAGGAATGAGATGCAAGTTTTTGGATGAACAATGGGATTTTTGTGCAAACCAAATGAGAACCATCCCCCATCCAAAATTGGGACAGCCCCCATCAAAGAAGTGGCCGGCCTCTATGAAAAAAGAGGAGGGAGTGTGAGTGTCATGCAAGAAAAATGATGAGTGATGATGATGAGAAAAGTCATGATCACAAAAAGGTCAAAAAGCCCATCACTCATCATATCTCAAAAGTCAAGCCATGATGAACTAAGAATCAAATGATGGTTGAACCATCATGAAGCAACAATATACAAAGACCACCCTCCGCAATGCTAATTTGCACATTTGCAAATAAGCCCTCCTCCACCAATTTTCAGCCAAGGAAAGAAACAAAGGAAAATGGCCGAAACGGAATGCAAACTGGCAACTTCAAAAACCCGATCCCGTAATAAATTACAGGAAAACCCCGCGACTGTATATACATACCCGCATTTGTATTCCGACCGAATACAAATGCAAAGAGACAAAATCTACACTGTACAATACTAGGATCCGTCTTAAACCAAAGCCCGCTGGTATTATCCGTCCGATCATGATCCGTACAATACCGCACGTATATGATTGAACCCTGCCATATCTCCATACGGCCTCTACAGCGTTTCGCCCGAAACTTGAGTAACTATCTGTGAGGGACTCTAAAGACTCGTCAATACTTTTGGCTGTGGATTTAACCACTAGCACGTCAGAGGTATTAGCCATACGTAACGGGCTACCAGGTATTGACCAAAAGGGACGTCTGTGAGCGAACTCATGATGACACCCTACTGAGCCTGTCAGTGACAATATCCGTACAGTCCGGTCCGTTCGTCTATGAGCATCGCATGGCGGGCCTAGGGGGTTGGTAAAAGTCAGACCCCCAAAAGCGGTACAAGTCGTGTCGGAGTGTAGCCCAAAACACCCTGAGATACTACTGGAATACCTACCAGTAAATCTCCTGCCTCGGCCGAGGGCTTTGTGTAATGGTTCTCCTAGACACAGCGCGACCTCACTCCCAATACCGGAAGAGACGAACCTCTGCAGATCCGCTCACTGCCTCCATGTAGCTCGGGACTGTACCCAACTAAAACATGTTTGCACGACTCCTTAGAGCCGTGGTAGGGTAGTAATCAAAGTACAGTGGGAACTCACAAGAGACAAATGACGATCTCAGGTCGATGAACTAACCTGTACACATGTCACCAGGGAACTGCTATCTGACGTCAGGTATAAGACCCACTAGCATGTTCCCGGCGAGTCCTGTCCGATGTACTCATAACCCAATGAGCACCTGTATACATATTAGGTGAACCAACTGACACCAGTGGCTTGTGAGACCAACCACCGCCCCTCGTCGGGGTCTCGACTGTATACACTAGTCTACTCTGGAGTATCGGTACCCTGTCTCGAAACTCCCACGACTAGTGACCTTTTAAGGATGTGCTTATAGACCCCAGCTCCCACGTATATGATCGCCATCATACTGCTGGCCGTCAAGCAAGAATCCTAAGGGCTCTATCAACGCGCAATAGTGACCTGTAAGGTCACCTAAAGCAGTACACGATGATAAAGATAAACCAGATAGCATACTATCATCTTGAGTAAGACTGTCCTACCGGTATAGCTCCTCCCTCAATCATTGCAATCACGTGCCTGTGATCCAATAATTGACTCTGAGGGCGCTATCTCCAACACCCTTGAGGAGAGGCTAGGAAGTCCTTACTCACTTCTCCGAGATAAAACGAAAAGGTTATTCGAGCTGGCGTTGCGCAACCGACTCATAAATCTGTCGAATCCAAAACGTCCGTCACAACCAAATGATGTCAATGAGCCTAACTACTGTCCTTATCATCGAGTATTGGGTCATCCGATCGAAGATTGCTACGTCTTCAAAAATTGGCTTGAAGACCAGTACCAACAGGGCAAGTTCGCGTTATCTGACAAATGGAAGGTGAATCCCCCGCAGCCCCACACCTCTAAGAGGATGAATACGCCGGGGGCAACATGCTCTCTCGTCGAAGAAGCACCATGAGAGGTTATGCTGTCAGCTGAGACAAAGAGAAGGCTGAACGATCTTCAGGCATGCCCAGCAATCAAGTGGAAGAACCCGTTAGAACCGCAGGTCATTGAGGGGATGTTGAAGCCACGTCTAACTCCAAAGACCGATGGTGGTGGCCCAAGCACGCACAACCAGCCGTCAAAATCTTCGAAAAAGAAAAAGAAGAAATCCAAAAAGCCTGTGAAGCCTGGCGACAAGCGCACAGACTTACAAAAACAAATTGACGCACTGGAGGAATACAACCAGAAGGCACGAACTCCCATTACATTCCAAGATTTCCTCAATCATGTCTTTCAAGAGGAAGATGAGGGAGAAAGTTCATCTGATGAATCTGAAGAATGCGTGGCAAGCTGTCATATGATTTCCCATTCGTTCATGCACGATGAGGAGACTCCTTGTACTGAGATACTGGGGGCAGATCCTGAACCAAAAATTCTGGGGCCATCGGATGAATTAATTGACGCATTCCTCAATGAAGCTCTCTTAAAAAGTAAAGCCGATCGGGAACGCGAGGCGGTCATATTCGAAAAGGCCAAGCGCCAGCGACTTGACGAAAGAGCTGAGACACTCCCGCTGGAGAAAAATACATCCAATACCGAAAAAAGAAAATTCAAGATTAGGAAAAGGTTTGCTAAGGCTATATCAACGGGCATGAAGCTACCATCCTCCGAAGGAAACATTACTGGTGAAATGGAAATGCACCCCTCCTATTGCTTATATCATCAGAAGATTTCACACCCCACTGAAGAGTGCAAAGCTTTCAATAGATGGTGGCAAGGATATGTTGCTCATCGACAACATTTTAAGTGGGAGAAGCGCAGAACTCGTCGGGAGCGGAAAAATATAACCGAAGGGTTTAACAGAACTACCGGTGATTGTCGCATGGTTAACGCCGGGGGATCACAGGTGCTTACATTCAGGAGTGATTCTGATGAAGATTTGGAGCTTGGCCCTCTCTATAAAGAGTCCACTTCGGGAAAAGAAGAAGAGCCGAAGGTTTGCGAAAATATCCGGCTGCGTAATCGGACGCTGCCTGAAAAGAATCTCGGACCCTTAAATGAAAAGGATAAAGGGAAAGAAAAGGTCTCTGAAGATATCGTCTTAGATGACCAAGTGGTGGAGGAGCTAAGTGCCAAAGACCCGCCGAAGAGAAATAAGGTGTATTACAACGTCTTAGCGCATCTGAGGAAACTACCCTCGCAGCTCAGCATTCTTGATGCCCTTTTGCTATCAAAGGAGGCGAGAGATTCATTAATCAAGGCACTACAAGATCCGGAACAATTCCATGCTTTCCTGGCTGAAGAAAAGATGAAGGATGAATTGGAGGAAGTGCACACTGCTGATGTCGCTTTTGGTGATGAAGACCTTCTCCTTGGGACGTGCGAACACAATCGCCCCCTTTATATAAAGATAGGCAAAATCCTGATCGACAATGGATCCTCCGTTAACCTCCTTAATGTGCGGGTGTTGAAAGAAATCTGCATGAGCGTCCAACACCTTGCTCGGGATAAGATTACCATCTCCGGGTTCGACTCCCAATAATCAAGAACTCTTAGGTCTGTGATACTGACACTACGCTTTGGGCAACTCGTCACGGACATTAAGTTCCACGTCATAAACGCCAAGACATGCTACAACGCTCTGCTTGGCCAACCGTGGTTACACGAGTACAACATCATCCTTTCTACACAACATCAGTGTATGAAGTATGCTAAGGATGGTCTCGAGTATACCGTAGCAGGAGAACTGAATCCGTTTTCCGTGAACGAAGTCCGCAAATATGAAGATGCCAAATACTTCTTGCCGAATTTCGAAGACACGGAAAGGTGTCACAAGCCGGAGAACAAAGCTAACGCCACCATTCCTGTTTTCGGGAGTGATACCGAAGAAGAAGAAGAGATAGTTTCCTCTGGGCCGTCTCGACACAACAAGCCAGGACCATCCGCTCCTACGTTGATCTTTGGTAGCGACTCGGAAGATGAGGTCCATGCTGTATTCTCTACTCGACCTTCAATACAAATGTCCGCTGACGAAGAGCAAAGTCTACAAGTCGCCATGGTGCCGCTTAAACACCGTAAAGAACTAGATGCACTTGATATCTACAATGTAGAAGAGCTGCTGACGTTCTATGTCCCTCCCAGGAGAGAAGGCGAAAAGGCAATTCTATTCTACCGCTCTGAAGAAACCAGAGTGGAGAAAGAAATCTGGCACGGCGTGGATCCTACACTTGACAGGTTTCAGCCCATCCGTCTCCCCAGATATTATACAGAAGGCCTGAATAGGCTGCTGAAGCGCCAAGGGATATCCTTCAAGCAGACCGTTCAAAAAGCCAAGTTCTATGACAAAGTCTGGAACGTTCCCGGGACTCAATGCAAACTGCCTAATGGGAGAATGGAAACAATCGGTCTTGGATACATCCGGTCAAAGAAACGAGAGCTACTCCACGGTTGCTACGTCGTGTATGACTTCGATGAAGAAGCGGATGCTCAATGGGAGGACGCTAATCCTGAGCCAGTGAAAGTTCCAGATGCAAAAGAGCCCAGTCCGTCGTTCAAAGAACAAATGGACAAACTTATAAGGGAAGCTGGTCAAAAAGTCCGAAACGACCATAACCGCGAAATGGTCATCTACGAGAAAGCCAAAACGCAATGCCTCCTCCAACAGGCCGTGAAAGATAAAAATGCCGCTCCTTGTCAACCTGTTATAAAGAAGGCTCGACGCAGAGGCAAAAACAAGTCGAAACGCGAAAAAGGCGCTCAACAGCAACGAAGCGGGGCTAAGAGGCCAAGCAAGCGGGAACCGAGCGGTTCCGATCTATCCCTCATGAGAAAAATGGATCGGGCATACTCTTTTCCTCGGGACAAGACGAAGAAAATACTTGACCTCGCTCTAAAACAACAGATGCTTACACTGCCGGAGTCTAAACACCCCGAACAAGCAGGCGAAGTCTCACACCCAGACTATTGTTTTTATCACCGAGTGGTAGGGCATCCTCTCGAAGACTGCTTCACCTTCAAGAATTGGGTCGAAGATCGGTATCGGCTTGGCAGGTTCACTCTGTCCGACAACTGGAGGGTAGCGCCGCCACAGAAGCACGAACCCAAGGCCACGGAAGATGAACCAGTTCCACATTGGGATTGGAAGCGAATTCGTACTTGTCATGTGATAACGATATCAAAAGAAGAGCCCGAGAACATGGATGACCTTCCCTGGTGCTTTGAAAACAGTAACGACGAGGTAATCTCAGAATTCCCACCAGCGCCAAAAGAGCTGGAAGATGGAATTCATATCACACAGATAACCTCAAGAAAATTGAGTTGGGAACGGTGAACGACCCGCGACCGAAATTCATTAGTGAGCTGCTATCTGAAGAGAAGGTGGCTTCATTAAAAGACCTGCTTATGCAGCATAAAGATTGCTTCGCATGGAACTATTCCGAAATGCCGGGACTGGATCCAGAAATTGCTGTGCATAAAATGGCGATATCCCCGGACGTCAAGCCGGTCAAACAAGCACCAAGAAGAATGCGGCTCGAGCTTGAAATGAGTATCAATGCTGAAATCAAAAAGCTGATCGATTCCGGCTTTATTCAGGAGGTTCAATATCCGGAATGGATCGCCAACATCGTCCCGATGATGAAGAAAAATGGGACAGTGCACATATGCGTAGATTTCCGGGATCTCAATAAAGCCTGCCCGAAGGACGATTTTCCAGTGTCAGTCACCGAACTGATGATAGACAATACGTCTACTCATGAGGTTTTCTCCTTCATGGACGGCTCATCAGGGTATAATCAGATAAAGATGCATCCCGAAGATCAGAAGCACACCGATTTTCGGACTCCTCTGGGAATATTCTGTTATAAAGTGATGCCCTTCGGTTTAAAGAATGCCTGTGCTACCTATCAGAGAGCCATGACGCAGATCTTTGATGACCTTATACACGAAATCGTCGAATGCTATGTCAACGATCTTGTGGTTAAAAGCAAATCATACGAGGAACATCTCGAGCATCTGAGGACCGTATTTCAACGTCTTCGACAATACAACTTGAAGATGAACCCTCTCAAGTGCGCATTCGGAGTTTCCTCAAGCAAATTCCTGGGATTCATCGTCCGACACCGAGGTATTGAGATAGATCCATCAAAGATCAAGGCGATCATGGAAATGCCTCCGCCAAGAACTCTCAAACAGCTGCGGTCTCTCCAAGGAAAGCTTGCGTATATACGACGATTTATAGCCAACCTTTCAGGCAAGTGCCGTCCTTACAGCCACCTGATGAAGAAGGGAACCCCGTTCGTCTGGGACCAAAAATGCCAAAGCGCGCTAGACGAGATCAAGCAATACCTGCAGAACCCGCCAGTGTTGGCTGCTCCGGTCAAGGGAAAACCCCTCATTCTTTATACAACCGCCCTCGAAGGTTCCTTAGGCGCATTATGGGCGCAAGAGAATGACCAAGGGAAGGAAAGAGCGCTCTGCTGTTTGAGTCGAGTTCTACTGGGGGCAGAAAGCAACTACTCCCCCATTGAAAAACACTGCCTGGCGTTGATCTTCGCGATAACAAAGCTCAGGCACTATGCGTTGGCGCATGAGGTTCGTCTCATTTCAAAGGTGGACCCCCTTAAATATTTAATGTCGAAGGTCATATTGACGGGGTGACTCGCTAAATGGGCCCTGCTCTTGATGGAGTTCTCGATAACATATCAACCTCTCAAGGCAGTGAAAGGCCAGGCCATCGCCGACTTCCTTACTGAGCATCCGATACCCGCCGATTCTCCTCTGAATTGCGATCTTCCAGACGAACATGCGTTTGATGCGATCGACGGTGGTGATACCTGATGGGAACTTTATTTCGATGGAGCATCTTCCGTGAAGAAGCGCAAACAAAGTACCCCTATAATCAAATCGGGGGTAGGACTCATCTTTGTAACTCCACAAGGAGGGATAATGCGCTTTGCTTTCTCCCTGACGGAGCCGAGAACAAACAATGAAGCCGAATACGAAGCTTTGATAGCAGGCCTCGAGATCGCCATCGACATGGGAATTGAAAACCTCCTCATATATGGAGATTCTCAACTAGTCGTTAGTCAAGTAAATGGCGACTACCGGACGTGCAAACCAGAGTTGGTGAAGTACGGCGAAAAGGTGCAACAACTGTTGACTCAAATTCCTTCATACACTTTGGAAAACATACCGCGTGTGGAAAACAGCAAAGCGGACGCATTGGCCAAGCTCGCCAAGGAACTGGCTGATGAGAACCTCGATGACGTAAGAATTATGGTACAAAGCCGTCGGGTGCTTGCCCCAGCAGAAATATCTCCGGAATCACCCGAAGAGAAGGGAGCGACTGAGCAGATGACCCTACAAATAAAAGATCGGGAAAATACCGAGGATTGGAGAGAAGTCTTTATAGACTACTTCAAATACCGTCGAACGCCCGAAGATGCGTCCTCAAGACATCAGCTTATGAAACGAGCTCTGTCTTTCGCCTTCGTCAATGATACTCTGTATAAGAGGTCATTTGATTCTTTGTGGTTGAGATGCCTGGGATCTGACGAAGCGAAAAGAGTCGTTCAGGAAGTTCATGGCGGACTCTGCGGTTCTCACCAAGCAGGCCCGAAGATGAAGTTGAAGATCAAACGGATGGGCTACTACTGGCCCACGATGATTCAGGACTGCCTCGAATATGTGAAGCAATGCCACTCATGCCAAATTCATGGGGACTTCATCCATCAGCATCCAAATCCACTCCATCCAACGGTGGCTAGCTGGCCATTTGAAATGTAGGGAACCGACATGGTCGGCCCCATCGAACCAGCATCGTCTAGAGGACATCGTTTCATCCTGGCGACAACTGACTACTTCTCCAAATAGGCGGAGGAAGTACCGCTGAGGGAAGTTAAGACGGAGAATATTCTCCATTTCTTCAAGACGCACGTCATACATCGGTTTGGAACTCCGAGACGGATTATCTCCGATAACGGGCCAGCTTACAGAAGCCACAAGATCAGTCGCTTCGCGCAACAACACAATATAGACTGGAGATATTCCTCGGTTTATAATCCGCGAGCTAATGGTCTAGCTGAAGCCTTCAACAAAACCTTGACAAAGATCATGAAGAAAACGGTGTCCCAAAATAAGAAGGACTGGCACGAAAGACTGCAAGAAACTCTTTGGGCGTATCGAACTACGTTCAAGACAGCCACAAACACAACGCCATATGCGTTGGTATTCGGTACAGAAGCGGTACTCCCCCTCGAGATAGAGTGACCCTCTCTATGAGTAGCAGTCCACTACGAGCTAACAGATGAAGAAAACGCTCACCTTCGGCTTGAGGAGCTTGATGCCCTTGATGAGACCCGGCTCATAGCGCAGCAAAATCTGGAAGCTTATAAAGCAAAGATGACGCGCTCATATGAAAGATTGACCCGGCCAAGGACATTCCGCCAAGGCGAACTCGTGCTAGTGGTCAAAAGGCCTATGATCCCCAATCGCGCCAAGCGGGGAAAGTTCGAGCCAAACTATGAAGGCCCGTACATCATAGACAAGGTCTACCAAGGGGGAGCCTATCTACTTATGGATATGCACGGTGAAAGGCCTTTCAGGCCAATAAATGGTCGCTTCCTAAAGAAATACTATGCTTAGAAGGTTACCGCCTAGGTCAATGATAGATGACGGCGACTATGTCCGCTCGCTATCTTCCTAAGCTCAAACTTTATAAGCGATAGCCAGCCTTCTCAATGGCGGACCGAAACGTCCCTAAACTAATGACGGACCGAAACGTCCTTAAACTAATAACGGACCGAAACGTCCCTAAACTAATGACGGACCGAAACGTCCTTAAACTAATAACGGACCGAAACGTCCTTAAACTAATGACGGACCGAAATGTCCTTAAATTACTACCGCAGTATCTTCAGGCTGACGAGATGAATAAAAAATATATATATATAAAAAAATAAAATAAAAATAAAAACGATATGCCCATAAGCAAAAAAGGCACGGATGAAAACCCGAAAGGGCTCCGTGAGTAAAAACAGCAGGGCTACCGGCGAGTGTTCGTGAAAACCCGAAAGGGCGCGACCTCGTAAAAAAAATATATAAAAATAAAAAGAATAAAAAAAGGGGTATGTCCATAAGCAAAAAGGGCACGGATGAAAACCCGAAAGGGCTCCGTGAGTAAAAACAGCAGGACTACCGGCGAGTGTTTGTGAAAACCTGAAAGGGCGCAACCTCGTTAGAAGACACTTACAGGGTCCTCTCGACCTTGTAAGGAGAAACCACCCGCGTGAGATCCTTACGATTCACAAGGGAGCAACACACTTAGGGATCCCCATGATTCCTAAGGAGAAAATACACTTGCGAGATCCTCACGACTCGTAAGGAGAACTCTCTTATGGGACCCTCATGGCTCATAAGATTTGAAAGTCTTAAGTTACAGAGACCTAAACCTGTGCTTAAGCAATCCCCCCACAACTTTCGATATTGCCCTACAAGTGGTTCAATACTGGCCCTTGTATACAATCCACGGGTGCGAATAAACATTTCCCTAACTAAATTTCATCCGTGATTGGGGATATGGGCGCATGATGAACAACCCTTATAAGTCCTCTCGACTTACAAGAAGAAAACCCTCTTGTAGGATCCTTACGACTTACAGAGGAACATACACTTAGGAATCCTCATGATTCCTAAGGAGAAAATACACCTACAAGATACTCACGACTTGTAAGGAGAAGTACCTTTGTGAGACCCCTACGGCTCATGAAGTTAAAAGCCTTAGTCGACAGGACCTTAACCCTGTTCGCTAAGCTAACTTTGTTCGACATCGACAGAAGCAGATGATGATTCGCTCCTGGCAATATCCCAGTTGTAGCGGTGCTGATGCCGAAATCGATGTCTAAATCCAGATTTACGGAAAAAAAAGCCAGTAGGCTGCACATGCATATGAAATAGCCGAAATGATAGGGCAACTTGCAATAAAAAGCAGCAAGTAAAAACGTATGCATACAAAATAGCCGAAATGATTGGGCAACTCGCAATAAAAAGCAGCGAGTGAAAATAAAATAAATAGCCGAAATGATTGGGCACCGCGAAAAATAGCCGAAATGATTGGGCAATCGCGACCTTCGCGATATAAAAGCTGAAATGATAGAGCATCGCGGAAATAAAACAAAAAAAATGATAAAACTTTGGCCGTACAGTTGAGATCACATCGATCCCTGTATACAATCCAAGGGCGCAAACAAAGAGAGAACCATACTTTCCCAACAGGCTCCGCCAGAAAACGAAGCCAAATCTCAACAGTTCATCCCAACCCCGAAGAAACCAGTGTCTTCGGAAAATCCTTCGACTCGAGGAAACAAGCATCCTTGACGAAGAAAATCCTGATTCGCGTCGACTCGCAGAGAAACCAGTGTCTCCGCGGGAAATTCCCGGTTTGTTTCAACACCAGGGAAACAAATATCCTTGGCAAATACCTCAATTCAGGGAAACTAGCGTCCTTGATGAGAGCCTCCTGATCCGCATCGGCTCGCAGAGAAACCAGTGTCTCCGCGGGAAATTCTCGATTCGTTTCAACACCAGGGAAACAAATATCCTTGGCAAATACCTCAACTCAGGGAAACTAATGTCCTTGATGAGAACCTCCTGGTTCGCGTCGGCTCGTAGAGAAACCAGTGTCTCCGCGGGAAATTCTCGGTTCGTTTCAACCACGAAGAAACCAGTGTCTTCGGCAAATCCTTCGACTCGAGGAAACAAGTGTCCTTGACGAAGAAACTCCTGATCCGCATCGGCTCGCAGAGAAACCAGTGTCTCCGCGGGAAATTCTCGATTCATTTCAACACCAGGGAAACAAATATCCTTGGCAAATACCTCAATTCAGGGAAACTAGCATCCTTGATGAGAGCCTCCTGATCCGCGTCGACTCGCAGAGAAACCAGTGTCTCCGCGGGAAATTCCCGATTCGTTTCAACACCAGGGAAACAAATATCCTTGGCAAATACCTCAATTCAGGGAAACTAGCGTCCTTGATGAGAGCCTCCTGATCCGCATCGGCTCGCAGAGAAACCAATGTCTCCGCGGGAAATTCCCGTTTCGTTTCAACACCAGGGAAACAAATATCCTTGGCAAATACCTCAATTCAGGGAAACTAGCGTCCTTGATGAGAGCCTCCTGATCCGCGTTGACTCGCAGAGAAACCAGTGTCTCCGCGGGAAATTCTCGATTCGTTTCAACACCAGGAAAACAAATATCCTTGGCAAATACCTCAATTCAGGGAAACTAGCGTCCTTGATGAGAGCCTCCTGATCCGCATCGGCTCGCAGAGAAACCAGTGTCTCCGCGGAAAATTCCCGGTTCGTTTCAACACCAGGGAAACAAATATCCTTGGCAAATACCTCAATTCAGGGAAACTAGCGTCCTTGATGAGAGCCTCTTGATCCGCGTCGACTCGCAGAGAAACCAGTGTCTCCGCGGGAAATTCTCGATTCATTTCAACACCAGGGAAACAAATATCCTTGGCAAATACCTCAATTCAGGGAAACTAGCGTCCTGGATGAGAGCCTCCTGATTCGCGTCGGCTCGCAGAGAAACCAGTGTCTCCGCGGAAAATTCCCGATCCGTCTCAACTTGCAAGATGAAGCCTCAGGCAGCAGGGATAAAATAAAAAAAATAAAAAAAAAATTCCTGAGCAATGAGACCCTGCAAATCGGTCTAAAACGGTCTCTTGCATACTATTCACGGGTCTCACTCTCCAAAGTCGAATTTCGACAAGGAGGGAAACAACCGCTTACGGGTCCTCTCGACTCGTAAGAGGGAAAAATTCTCTTATAAGATCCTTATGACTTATAAGAGAAAACGCGCTTAGGAATCCTCACGATTCCTACGGAGAAAATACACCTACGAGATCCTCTCGATCCGTAGGGAGAAAAGTCTCTATGAGGCCCTCGCGGCTCATTGAGTTGGAAAGTTTTAGGCGGCAGATCTGAATATGCGGCTTAAGCCATCGTTATCTCTTAAAAAAAATCTAGATGCTTACACTATTATCTGTTTATCAAGACAACATGCTGAGAATAAAAGAAAGAATAAAGCGAAAAAAAGGACATCCGATGTACATTTGATCAAACATTTGAGACACATTCATTCATACATGTGTGAAAGACTCAGAACGAGAAATAAGATAAGCTGAAATAGAAATTTTCCATTCATATTGCAAAGGGTTCTTACAATCATAAAGAAACTAAGCAAAGACATTGTACAAATGATTACAATGGCAAGACCTCAAATCCTGGACAGGGATTGAGGAACTCAAAAGTAACCTTGTCCAAAACTTTCCATGCCTGGCGAACCATCCTAGTATGCTTCCTTTCGCGAGCACGAGCGTCGGGATCCCCACTGATGTCCTCCTCCCTCCGATAAGCAGCAAGTATTGCAGATTGTTGAGAAGCTTGGTGCAGAAGATCGATAAGATTATATCGCCTCCTCTTTGAGATTAGGCTCATCAGATACACCGAGTGCACCTTATCCTCGGCGGCATCCAATTCCCCAAGTGGCACACCAACGCAGAATAGAGGAAGCACTTGTTAGTTATATGTATGCCCTAGAGGCCATTACTGTACATTGGATGTATATTGTAGTGGATGCTTGGACATACATAGGGAGGACTTTCTTGCTCGACATGATAGTATGCTATCTGGTTGCTCTTTATCTTAACATGTATACTTTCTGTCTCTCTGATTACATGTTGATAAAGCCCTTAGGATGTGTGCTCGACTTCCAGGACTATGATGTAGATCATACTAATAGGGCCTGAGTAGTCCATGAGTACATCCTTGAAAAGTTCCTAGTCGAGGGAATATCGAGACGGGGCATCGATATTCCAGAGTAGACTAGCGCATATCTTCTCGACCCATGCGATGGGCGATGGATGATCCCATATCCATTGGTGTTTGACATCGAAGATGGTATGCGGGTGCTCAGTGGAGACTGGGTACACTGAACGGACTCGCCGAGAACTCCCAGATGGTATTATACCTCACGTCAGATGGCAGTTCTCTGGTGACACTGGTACAGCTTAGTCTGTTGACCCGAGATCGTCATAGAGTCTTGTGTGTCTCCCACTGTGCTTTGATTTCCACCCTACCACGGCTCTACTGAGTTGTGCAAACAGGTGGTTTTTGGGTACAGTCCCGATTCACATGGAGGCAATGAGCGATAGGAGGGGATTCGTCTCTCCCGGTATTGGGGGTTGATGTTGTGCTATGCTCGACTGGCCATAACAGGAAATCCCTGGCCAGGGTTGCAGTGATATACTGGTAAGAGTTATCAGTAGTTTCATGAATGTTATGGACCTCAAGTCGGCATAACTTATCGAGCTATTGGGGTCTGACGTTTACCACCCCTAGGCGAGATATGCGACATATCAGACGAACAGACCGGACTATACGGAAGTGTTACTGGTCGGATTCGCAGGAGTGTGAGCGGGCTAGCTCGTCGATCTTCTGATCGCTCAATACCCGGGTGGCCGTTACGTTTAGCAGACCGCTTGCGGCTTGTGGGTGCATGATATGATCATCATCTGCTACCGGCGTATTGACGAGTCTTTAGAGTCCTACACAGAGGTTTCCTGGTTCAAGCGAAACGAAATAGGAGTGCATATGAGATATGTACGGGACCGAGAATAATGCGTGTATGTGATACCGTATTTGATTCTCGCGATCAATGTATCGAATGGTTATATGCGATACAACCTAGTTATCGAATCAAGGATTGATTCGATAAGCCGACAAATTGGATACTAGCCGGTTATATGCGATATGACCGGATCGTTAAATCAAGTGTTGATTTAATGATTTAATACATAATTATATATTTAATATATTGCTTTGCATTAACTAGTATCGGTTCACTTTAAATGGATTTTCTCGCGCGGATGTGCACATTGTATATTCGATATAGTTTTGTGCACATGATTGTATCATGTTTGATGATACATTCTTGCTTGGTTTTGTGTAAAGTGTTAAACCATGGTTAATTAGTGATTAGGGTTTCTTTTTCATTTACTTAATCATTTATTTATTCCTTTTATTTATTTTGGAAAAAGAAAAGATAAAGAGATAAGAATGGTTGCTAGTTTTGTTTTATTTGAAAGCTTCTTGAAGCTTTGAACTTAGTCCACCATTCTTGTCTTTTATCTAACCCTAACCACTATCTAACCTAAGTTAAGTCTCTACACTAAACCATGGTCAATGATATGATAAGTATTGTATTTTATTTTCTATTTTAAGTTGAAGTTATCATATCATCTTCTTCTTCTTCATCTTCTTCTTCCATGGATGTAGCTTGCTACTCCAATGGCAAGTGTTAAAAAAGTGTGAGAAATCCAAATCTAAAGTGAACCCAACTCCTATTTCTTCATCCTCTACCTCTTGCCAAGTAGTATAGGGTGTTTCCTTCACAAGTTTTCCAAGCTTGATGAAGTTGGAGCTTGTTCTTGCGATATCTCGACGTAGATCATCTTCGGCATTGAACCGACGATCAAGCTCGCCCATTCTTCGATGATACCGATGCAAGAGTCATGGGTCCGTTTTGGACAGCGGAAAGACTTCTTCACGGAACCTAGGAGGTGGTGGACCGGATCTACAAAGGTTGTAGCCCATTCCCTTTAGATATATTTCCGTTTACTTGCATGTTTCGCCTAAATATCTAGTAAACGATCCGTAGTCGGGTTTGTAGGCACCCGTAAAATTTTATTTGTGCATGTTTGATCACTTGCGAAACCTAACTAGAGTGCCTAGAAACCCTACAGTGGTATCAGAGCCTAGCTAGAGCCTTAGGCGAAGTCCAGACGGAAATTGAAGTCCGAACGAACCCGAAACCCCGAAACAAAATTGCTCTCTGGACGATTTGTGAAATCTGGTCTTTTTCAAAATTAAAAATATGCAGAGAACATATCACAAATATCTAAGAGTTACTGTAAAATTTGGAGGCCCAATTCATTTTTTTAAGCGCGGAACCGCGGCCTGAGCAATAGCTCAGGCGGCGGTTCAGCGGCCGTACGGCCACATTTTTTAAATCTTTTTGCACAGTAACTTTTAGTTTCCTGTGGTGATTTCACTGGGAATTTTTAATAATTTTTACAGAGTTGATTTTTCTGAGTTGTTTTGGGGATTCCAATGTTCGATCGGATTATCAAATTTTGTCTGTGTGGTTTTCCGGATAAATCTTAGAATATGTTAAAAAGTTCGACCGGATTTAAATACCCAATTTTTCCCCTGTCGGGAAATTTCCAAGTGTTGGATTTTTCCGTAGTTTAACGACGTTCTAAGTAGTGCAAGTAACGCGATGGTCCCTCTAGAAGACAACAAACCTTAACTCGATTATGTGACCGTCTTGAACTGCCCTTTGAACCTTCGGGTTTGGGGCAGTACGGCGTGCCACATGTGAGGCGTTGGCTTGACCCTTCTACGGCTGGACCGTTGGTACTGAGGTACGAACGGAATGTTGTTAGACTTATTTTATATGTTTAGCTGTATCGGGAAAACTTGGGTGTTCGATTGTTCGATCGGAAAGTTTAACATTTTCTGTTTATCTGGAATGTGATACAATAATTGGAATTCACAAATAGTTATGAGATAACTGAATGAATGTTATAAACATAGCAGTTTAGTCTCACTTGATCGGTTGCCACGGAATTTTGATGCGATCAAAAGTCCGTCGCAATCACGTAGCGTACGCGAATACTCGCCGGGTAAACTTAATAGACAGCCTCACTCCATAGCCCCGACCAAGTGACTGTAGGAGAACCCCGTCGCCGAAAGCATCCGTTCGGGTGCTCACGGTGGCGGTGTTCCGTCTTGGTGCACTTCGTCGACGGTATCGGGGGTGCGGCCGCCTACTGAAGTTTGCAACGAGCATTCGATCAGAATGTAGGGAATCTTGTTGAATTACCCGACTTGATATTGAAAAGAGTTTTCGATAATGAGACTAAAATGCGGGGTTTATAATTGTTAGGCATGCGATGTCTAAGGAATTCATTTGGTCAGGCATGTGATGTCTGAGGTGATTGCGGATTCCAACTGTTGTAGTTTTACACTTTCTTTTCTGTGACCGTAAGTGTAATATGTGATATCGCCGGTTTCGTTGCTATATGTCAACGACAATTGGGATGGACATATTTACTTACGTTGATGACATGTGATGTTATATGTTGCTGGATATGTTATATTGGATCGTCGTATTTGAATAGCCGGGGGTTTTTATGTGAGATTAGTGTTTTTCATTTTCATTCATGTAAAAACTTGTATGTAATATTCTTTTATTTGGGGCACTTCCAGGTTGCGGAAGTAGTCACCGTTTGTATATTATTTACTTTTCTGCACTAGGATAGACCCAAGGAGGGGAGCACAAGTAACCGGGTTCTGGGGTCCAGTGGGAGACCAACTCGAGGAGTCGAGTCCGGGTTTCCTAACCCTAGAATTGGCAGGGTTGCTTGCCGCTCTCGTAGGGGTCTAGGGGTGTGGGATTGGCTATTCATCACGACCATGGAATCCGTGTTTTATACTGGCTCGTATTGAAAACACGGACGTCCTAGTATATCCAATATTTCATATGTTTCTTCTGCTTTGTTTTATCTGTGATCATGCGATGTTCTGTGCTCTGTGATAGATATTATAGTATATATGATATATTATATAGACGTTGCTTATGTTTTACACCCGCGCTAGCCCTGCCTCGCTCTGGCGTTAGTTACCTAACCTAACGGTGCAGACGGGACATCGAGGCGAATGCGGATGGCATAAGCGTACGTTATATTTATCTGTGATGGTTAGGTGAAATTAAATGATGGGATATTCATTAATAAGATTAATGAAAGAAAAATAAACCTAATTGATGTTGTGGAATCGAATTTCAAAATAAAACAGGTAGCTACAGTTCTTTCTTTGCATCGCGGTGTTCAATATAGAACATCCAGCACCTTATTCGATGAGGAAAGGACCGAGATCCCTTCACCGGGAGTGACTCCTTTAGCAATAACTGGCAGATGCTACAACCCTCGGTTTGTCTTTGATCGCTTCTATAGTTTTCGCTTTGCACAGTGATATATATGATATATCCCGCACCTCATTCGACGAGGAAAGGGCCGACGATCCCTTCACCGGGAGTGACCCCTTTAGCAAAACTAGAAAAGCCTCGAAACCATTCCATTTAAAAACCATTTGATTCCGCAACGAGATCAAGTTCAAAGCGTTAAAGGTTTTCACAAAAACCAGCCGCAACCCTCCGTCATTTTAGGAAGTAGAGTACTTAGTATTCGTGCTGTGTTTGTTGACCATAGTCAAGGCACAGTGTACGGTAGCTAAGTGATGTCTTCCTACACCGCATATGATGCGATTAGTTAGGACAGTCGTGTGACTTTGTTGACCTTAGTTAAGGGTCATATGGGTGGGTCTAATTAATCACGAAATGACGGGTAGAACTTGACTAGTACTTATGATTTGTTGACCATAGTTAAGGTCATAGGTGCTAGGGGTAGAAACCATTATCGGGAGTTTCAAGTGTTGAAACTTGCAATGAGATTGCATACCTTCTATGTGATAGTTGGATCCCGATACCCACTGCGAGTAAGTGTTACTCCTGGGAGAGTTTTATACATTACAATTAGCCGATCAAGTAGGTGTCTAGAAAGGTGTCAACGGGGTTACGCCTCTGGGAAAACGAGGTTTACAATAATTAGGTTCGTGCGAAAGCACGGGGGACCTCCCTCAAAGTACCGACACTGGCCTGGCTGAAAGATTGGTGAACTTGTAGTGAGTAATTAATCCCGGCTAGTCTTTCCTTTTAGGGTTTGAAGGAAGATTTGATAAAAACAGTGGGAGCCATCATGATTAGATAAAATATATAACCAATCTGATCTTGCAAGAGCGCACGCAGAGTGTTTTCTTCTCTCTCTCTCCTGGTAGCGACCATATCACGCCTTAATCAAGATAATAAAATAGATGTATTGACCGAACCCGCTTGTTATACTGAGCTGGGGAACGTTGGTCCCGCTCCAACTTATAATTGTTATAAGACCGAGCAGGAAATAGGGGAATACCAGATTTCCTATGCCGCCCAAACGAAGAAAGTGCATATAATGCATCTCCTTCGGGTGTGTTCATTACAAAGAACTGTTTCTCAGTATCCTCTGCATCCTGGGTATATGATACCGGATCAGGATCCCAGATATGTAATCTGTTACATAGGGCTACAAAAAGGGTAGAAAAACTGAGAACGGGTGATAAGTTTCATGAGACAGAAACCGGGGCAAGTGTTGCAGCCAAGTCTATTGGTCACTGTCACCCTGTATTATGAATACATTGATTCTGAACAAATGCTATTAGATACCGAACCTGATATACAAAATCATATCAGTCTCTTTATTAGTAAAGAAATGATATAATTTTGTATTGTTGGATAATGTTTTGAACATTTCCTATATCAAAAGTTGATCGGTTCAGGCACGTTATCTAAAAGCATTGACGTTCTAAATCAAACTACAGTTCCTTGTATACAGAACATACATAAGAGGAAGAGTTCAGAAATGAACGAATCATTCTTGAGGCATTGTAGACTAGGTCACATCGATGCGACCCGACTGGCTGAAGTTACATTTTAGATGCATATTTATATCAGTTTGAATTTACATCTTGTGAAACTTGCCAATCATGTCACAAAGATTAGATGACCATAGCTCTGTTTATTAGAAACAGAGAAAGAGTTAGTAAACTCTTGGGACTGATGCATTATGATGTATGTAAGGTCTCCTGTCTACACATGCCAGGACTGGTTCTTTATACTTCATTATATTCTCTGATGATCTCTCAAGATTCAGTCATATATTCCTGTTGAAATATAAGTCCGAACCTTTTGAGGTATTCACAGAATATAAGTTAGAAGTAGAGAACCAAAATACGGGTATAAGTATTATGTCCTATGATGAGATCAGGGAGGAGAACACTTGTGCATAGTATTCCTGGACTAGTCTAAAGGAAAATGAGATTCTCTCTCAGCATTACTCCTCCGTATAAACCATAGCACGATGGTATATCGGGGCGGAGCAATCACACAATATTAGATATCGTGTGCTCTATGATGAGTATTACTGAGTTACCTATTTCCTTTTGGGTGTTATGCGCTTGAGAAGCTGCATACCTATTGAATTAGGTTCGAATCAAACCACTGCCTACCATTCCATATGAGATATGGTATGGGAAGAGCCTATCTCTTAAGTGAGTTAAGATTTGAGGTTGTCCGGCCTATGTTTAAAGCAAAATCCGGACAAGATCGAGGCAGGATCAGTTCTGTAGAACTGGAAAGGTTCCAGCTATACAAAACTGCAATTGATGATTTGACTGAACCATAAGATTCTATAGTTCCCGACGAACCTCAGCCTCTCCGCTGATCTAGTAGGGTTCCTCATCCGCCTGAGAGATACCTCGTTTTCTCGATGACAGTGGGAGCAAGGATTGCATCATGAGATGATGACCCAACTAGTTTCAAGCAGGCCATCGAGAGTAGGGACTCTGTAAGAATGGCTGGATGCTTAGCGGTCTGAGATGGAATCCATATACACCAACAAAGTATGGACTTTGGTTGCTATATCTGAAGGGTTAAATCCCCATCAGGAGCAAGTATATCTTGAGAAGATTACTTGGTGTACATGGAAAAGTTGAGACTTTCAAAGCTAGACTTGTTAAAGGTTTTCGTCATCGACCAGGCGTGGATAATGATGAAACCTTTTTCCAGTAGCTATGCTTAAGTCTATCCAGATCCTACTTACCACGGCTACATACCATAACTACGATATCTGGCGGTTGGGTGCCATGACTACTTTTCTAAATACTGATTTAGAAGAGAACGTCTATAAGAACACAGCCAGAGGTCTTCGTAAACAGTGGGAGCAGCGGAAACGTGTGCAAGTTGCTTTACATAATGAAGCAGGCATCGCGGAGTTGGAACGTCTGTTTTGATGTGATAGTCAAAGTGTTTGACTTCATCAAAATGGTAGACGAACCTTGTATATACAAAAGGGTAGTAGAGAGTAAGGTGGTCATCTTCGTATTGTACGTAGACAACATACTCTTGATAGGAAAAGAGTTTCCTATACTACGATCGATCAATCTCATATTATCACTATGATTCCCCAAATAGGATCAAAGTGATACCTACTAAATCCTGGATTTTGGATCTATGAGATAGATCTAAATGGATGTTAGAATACTCACTAGCTGTAGTGAGCTGGTATCAATCGATCCTGGGGAGAATCACTGGAAGAGTTCCAGGATGATAAAGACGACTGAATGTCAGTCACAGGCACTGTCTTTACCCTCAGTAAAGGGACGGTATGTTGGAAGAGTTCCAAGCTCGATACCGTGGCAAACTAGACGATAAAGGCTGGTAACATCGCTATTAAAGATACTACCAAAGAGGCTGTTTGGGTGTATATTGGTTCATAAGATGAACTAGGTTCCTGCCATTGTATGACAATGGAAGCGTGGCTTCGACCCTGGAACCCTGATCCCATCAGTGACCCAGACAAATTCTGAGGCAGCATCACCTGATCATGGAGATAGTTGATCTCCAGGGTGATCGAGGTTAGGAGAGAAGACTCAGAGGACAACACGGCGGATCCACACACAAAGGCCTGTTCCCAAAGAGAGACTTTTAGGGGATGGTTGAGTATGTGATACTGCAACCACTGCTAAAGATGGCCCTAGTGCAAGTGGGAGATTGTTAGTTATATGTATGCCCTAGAGGCCATTACTGTACATTGGATGTATATTGTAGTGGATGCTTGGACATACATAGGGAGGACTTTCTTGCTCGACATGATAGTATGCTATCTGGTTGCTCTTTATCTTAACATGTATACTTTCTGTCTCTCTGATTACATGTTGATAAAGCCCTTAGGATGTGTGCTCGACTTCCAGGGCTATGATGTAGATCATACTAATGGGGCCTGAGTAGTCCATGAGTACATCCTTGAAAAGTTCCTAGTCGAGGGAATATCGAGACGGGGCATCGATATTCCAGAGTAGACTAGCGCATATCTTCTCGACCCATGCGATGGGCGATGGATGATCCCATATCCATTGGTGTTTGACATCGAAGATGGTATGCGGGTGCTCAGTGGAGACTGGGTACACTGAACGGACTCGCCGAGAACTCCCAGATGGTATTATACCTCACGTCAGATGGCAGTTCTCTGGTGACACTGGTACAGCTTAGTCTGTTGACCCGAGATCGTCATAGAGTCTTGTGTGTCTCCCACTGTGCTTTGATTTCCACCCTACCACGGCTCTACTGAGTTGTGCAAACAGGTGGTTTTTGGGTACAGTCCCGATTCACATGGAGGCAATGAGCGATAGGAGGGGATTCGTCTCTCCCGGTATTGGGGGTTGATGTTGTGCTATGCTCGACTGGCCATAACAGGAAATCCCTGGCCAGGGTTGCAGTGATATACTGGTAAGAGTTATCAGTAGTTTCACGAATGTTATGGACCTCAAGTCGACATAACTTATCGAGCTATTGGGGTCTGACGTTTACCACCCCTAGGCGAGATATGCGACATATCAGACGAACAGACCGGACTATACGGAAGTGTTACTGGTCGGATTCGCAGGAGTGTGAGCGGGCTAGCTCGTCGATCTTCTGATCGCTCAATACCCGGGTGGCCGTTACGTTTAGCAGACCGCTTGCGGCTTGTGGGTGCATGATATGATCATCATCTGCTACCGGCGTATTGACGAGTCTTTAGAGTCCTACACAGAGGTTTCCTGGTTCAAGCGAAACGAAATAGGAGTGCATATGAGATATGTACGGGACCGAGAATAATGCGTGTATGTGATACCGTATTTGATTCTCGCGATCAATGTATCGAATGGTTATATGCGATACAACCTAGTTATCGAATCAAGGATTGATTCGATAAGCCGACACATTGGATACTAGCCGGTTATATGCGATATGACCGGATCGTTAAATCAAGTGTTGATTTAATGATTTAATACATAATTATATATTTAATATATTGCTTTGCATTAACTAGTATCGGTTCACTTTAAATGGATTTTCTCGCGCGGATGTGCACATTGTATATTCGATATAGTTTTGTGCACATGATTGTATCATGTTTGATGATACATTCTTGCTTGGTTTTGTGTAAAGTGTTAAACCATGGTTAATTAGTGATTAGGGTTTCTTTTTAATTTACTTAATCATTTATTTATTCCTTTTATTTATTTTGGAAAAAGAAAAGATAAAGAGATAAGAATGGTTGCTAGTTTTGTTTTATTTGAAAGCTTCTTGAAGCTTTGAACTTAGTCCACCATTCTTGTCTTTTATATAACCCTAACCACTATCTAACCTAAGTTAAGTCTCTACACTAAACCATGGTCAATGATATGATAAGTATTGTATTTTATTTTCTATTTTAAGTTGAAGTTATCATATCATCTTCTTCTTCTTCATCTTCTTCTTCCATGGATGTAGCTTGCTACTCCAATGGCAAGTGTTAAAAAAGTGTGAGAAATCCAAATCTAAAGTGAACCCAACTCCTATTTCTTCATCCTCTACCTCTTGCCAAGTAGTATAGGGTGTTTCCTTCACAAGTTTTCCAAGCTTGATGAAGTTGGAGCTTGTTCTTGCGATATCTCGACGTAGATCATCTTCGGCATTGAACCGACGATCAAGCTCGCCCATTCTTCGATGATACCGATGCAAGAGTCATGGGTCCGTTTTGGACAGCGGAAAGACTTCTTCACGGAACCTAGGAGGTGGTGGACCGGATCTACAAAGGTTGTAGCCCATTCCCTTTAGATATATTTCCGTTTACTTGCATGTTTCGCCTAAATATCTAGTAAACGATCCGTAGTCGGGTTTGTAGGCACCCGTAAAATTTTATTTGTGCATATTTGATCACTTGCGAAACCTAACTAGAGTGCCTAAAAACCCTACAGCACTTCCCAAATTGCTCCCACAATAAGCTTCAGGAGAGAGGAGCGCCGAGGAAGCAGTTGGCCGTTGTATGCATCGAAGCGGTTCATGATTTCGGCACACTCGGCGTTGGTAAATTCTCGGTTCTGAGAATGGCCGAGTCGACGGATGTCCCCGTAAGAAATGATCTTGTTAAGAACATACATGTGGGTGTCCATCACTCCTATAAAAGAAGATTGACAAAAATCAGCAACTCTTAAAAGTTCTGTTATATAATTTAAAAGGAGCATAGCTCCATTAATGAATCAAGAAATTATAGATGAAATCTTTCAGAGAGCGAAACTCTATTGATGGAATCCTAATAGGGTTTTCTTTAGTTCCCTTTAGATCCTTTTAGAGCAAAGCTCTGATAAGTGAAACTCTAAAATGGGTTTTCTTTAGATCAGGGATCTATTGAGAGCAAGGCTCTGTCAATAAAAATTGATCTAATTAAAAAATTTACCTAAAAGGTGCTTTCTAAAGAAATTCTAACTCTTGGAGTTCTTGAAGGCAAGAGCAAGGCTCTGAAGTTTTGAAAGTAAAAATCTTAAAAGATGATAATCATCTGTGAAGGACCAAAGGTCCTATTTATAGGCATCAAGTGCCCTTTCAACATCCAAAGGTTGCCACAACGGTTGGAATTCTTCCACCGTTGCGCTCGCGTTTGGAACCACGCAAGTGCAACGGTGGGGGGGAATTTGTTTCCCCCAATCAGAACGAAACTCTATTTCTAAGACTGAAAAGTAAAGCACTGCTTCATAAAAGAGACTAAACACCAAAGGCAATTTATCCTTGCAAGAATCACATGCACCTAATAATAGCAAATTAAATCATACGATGCACAAGCATAACAGAGAGCTAAAATAAAAGAACCCTTAACAGATAATGAAATACTTGATTAAAAAGAAAAATACTTGTTCATTAATATTATTATTATTACATTTAAAAAAGATCACCAAATATGGGATCGGAAAGATAAGGGTTCGCAAAGATAAGAAAAAGATTCTCCAGTTCCCTTTCTGTCTTCTCCACCACGTTGAAGTGGCGGTCCTCCCGAGAGGTAGACGCCCAACGATCGTTGCCACATTCGTCAGAGAAGGTGGCGACGACAACTCGGCGAGCCCGTATCTGGCTCAGCAAGTGGAAAGAGCAGTCCCTCAAGGCTTTGGTGATCAAGTGCGCTTCAAAGAAGCACTCGATCTTATCCTCGGCGGCGTCAAGCATGGTCGAGGACATCTCTACTGGAGGAGGGGGAAGATCGGCGAGCACCGAGGCAAGGATCATCCGGAGCCAAATGGAGTGCGGAGGGAGAGGAGACCCCACACGAGTCAAAAGCTCGTACATTGCAGTATCGCACTGCTCGTCCGTAAGAGAAGGGTCCACCAAGCACGCAGCAAAACGGGGAACGATGTCTCGAATTGGCACTTCCCATGGTTGTCGGCGGGCATGTGGACTGTTGCAAGCCATGATCGAAAAAGTTCTCTGAAGATGAGAGAAGAAAAGGCTCGGCTTTGAGTTATATAGGCCAAGCACAGAAAATTATGTGCACAGTGGAATTATTTCCAAGACCCGGGAAATGAAAATTTTGGGAAGATGAAAAGACATCTCAAGTGAAGTAACGCTTCCGATTCCCCCAATCAGAGCAAAGTTCTACTTTGAAAATTTAAATTTTAATAAATGAAGCAACGCTTCAGATCCTCTGCGCTGTGTACAGGATGCCACGTGTCGAAATCTGGCACGCCAGCGCGGAGAGCGCAGCGCCCAAGGCAGCGCGCCCAATCAGAGCAAAGCTCTATTTAAAACAAAATTAAAGGAAGCAACGCTTCAGTTGCGCATGCGCTGCGCTGCGCGACGCGTGTCAGCGCAGTTGCGCTGCGCCGTGCGCTGCGCGACACGTGTCAGCACAGATGCGCAAGCGCAGTTGTCTGCGCTGCGCCGTACGCTGCGCGACACGTGTCAGCGCAGATGCGCTAGCGCGAGTGCGCTGCACCGTGCGCTGCGCGACACGTGTCAGCGCAGTTGCGCTGCGCTCTGCGCTGCTTGACACGTGTCACGCGCCAGGGCGTTTGCGCCAAACAGAATTAAATTCTAGCAAGATTTTTCTGTTCTTGTTAAAACAAGAAGATTGCCTTCTGTAAAACAGAAGCCCTTGGATTAAAAATCCAACGGTGGGGAAAATTCCCCAAATCACTCAGAGAAAGATCTCTTTAATAAATTTATGGGCACTATATAAAGACCCCTAGACCCCAAATCAGAAGGAGGAAGATCAACATTGAGAACTCTGAAGAATTGGAGAGAATTCCTCAAGAACAAAAAAGGTAAAAAACCATTAGAAAAAAGAGAAAATTCTCTTATGAATAGATCATTGATCTGAAAACAAGATCAATGATCTTCAATAAGAAGAAAAATAGATAATAATAAGTGCTTTGCACTTTTTTATGAACCACTGGTTCTCTGAAATAAGAAAAAACAAGAGAAACTTATTTTCTTTGATCTAAATTAGATCAAGAAAGCAAACAGTGTTTTGCACTTTTTTATGAACCATTGGTTCTGGAATCTAAAAAGATTCTCAAGTTAATAGTGCCTTGCACTTGCGAAACTGCACTGTTGCGCTCTTGGGTTAGCACAATCCACCAGAGAGCGCCACTTGTCAGCATCTGAACCACTTGTGCTATGCGCTTTTGAAATAGAGATTTGCTCTCTAAAACTGGCGCAAGTCACCACAGCGCGCCACGTGTCAGCAGCGCAAGCGCAGCGCACTGGCGCAGCGCACTGCGCTTGCGTGACAAGTGTCATCACCGTAGGCACTTGCGCTCATTGAGTAGCGCAAAGCGCCTGACAAATGCAATGCATTTCTTTTACTAAAGGGGCAGGCCCAAATCATAAAGGCCTAGTAGGCCAAACTAAATTGCAAAGCAATAAACGGGCAGAGCCCAAGTAAAATCGATGCCCTGTATCATTTATAAATGGGCAGAGCCCAAACAAAATTGATGCTCTGCATTCTTTCTGGGCAGAGCCCAAACAAAAATAAAAAGTAATGCAATGCATTATTTAAACCGGGGCAAAGCCCTAACACAGGTTTATTAGGCCCAAAAACAAATAAAAGTGTTGAGCATTTTTTTAACTGGACTTAGCCCAATCATGGCCGTAAGTCCTCAAATTAAATTGACCGAGCACAGATGCTCTCTTAAATCAATTTACGACCGGTTCGAGGGTACATCTCCAAACTCCTTTGACTCCTATCGTTGTAATCCTTCAACGACGTCAGAGAGGTGACGGGTCCCGACAACCACACATCAACATGGACTGTAGGGTCCTTAAACTCATAGACTGTGGGGTCCTTAAACTCATGAACTTAAGTGTCCTTAAACTAAAACACGGACTGTGGGGTCCTTAAACTCATGGACTTAAGCGTCCTTAAACTAAAACACGGACTGTGGGGTCCTTAAACTCATGGACTTAAGCGTCCTTAAACTAAAACACGGATTGTGGGATCCTTAAACCCGCGGACTTATGCGTCCTTAATCTAAAACACGGATTGTGGGCTCCATAAACCCGCGGACTTATGCGTCCTTAAATTAAAACACGGACTGTGGGGTCCTTGAACCCGCGGACTTAAGCGTCCTTAAACTACCTATGGACCACCATGTCCCTGAACTGGAATATGGACCGCAATGTCCTTAAACTACCTATGGACCACCATGTCCCTAAACTGGAATATGGACCGCAACGTCCTTAAACTACCTATCGACCGCAATATCCTTAAACTAAACAATAGAGCCAATTGCTCTCTCTCCTGTCTGATCCAAACGATCTCGTTAAGTCGATCTTAGTCTCAAATCAGACTAACGTATCCTTAACGAACGTTTAAGTCGATCTTAGCCTAAACGTGGCTAACGTATCCTTAAACTAAAACACCAAACCCAAATCTAAGCAAATACGGATTTGGACTAATCCACGTCCTACGGGCGACGGCATCACTTAGTCTCCGTATACAATCCACGGGCAATCACGAACAAAACAAACACACATGACACGAAGTGAAATTCTGGAGAAGGAGAAAGTTGTTACCGCGATGTGGTAGCGTAATTAACTGCAGGGGCTTGCGCCTGCAGGGACGAGCATCCCCACAATCAAAAACCCCTCTAGCGAGGGGGAATCTGACGAAGTCTGCTACATCGGCCGCGTCCGTCTAAACCTCCGATACACGGTGCCATAAATCAACTTGGCATCTTCGGAGAGGTGGACGGATAAAACCAAATAGCATCTGCCCCGAATCTCAGCGTCAGGACTTCGCAGTCCCGTGCGCCGTCTTTCGGAGGGGAACAGGGACTATGATGAGATCATACTAGTGGGGCCATAGTAGTCGATGAGTACATCCTATAACTGTTCCTAGTCGAGGGTATATCGAGACAGGGCATCGATACACCAGAGTAGACTAGCGTATACGCATCTTAACCCATATGATGGGCGATGGATGATCCCATATCCATCGGTGTTGGACATCAAGGATGGTGTACGGGTGCTCAGTGGAGACTGGGTACACTGGATGGACTCGCCGAGAACTCCCAGATGGTGATATACCACATGTCAGATGGTAGTTCTCCGGTGACACTGGTACAGGGTAGTCTGTAGACCCGAGATCGTCATAGAGTCTTGTGTGATTCCCACTGTGCTTTGATTTCTACCTTACCACGTCCAAGAGGGCATGCAAAACGGTGGCTTTTGGGTGCAGTCCCGAATCACATGGAGGCAATGAGCGATAGGAGGGGATTCGTCTCTCTCGGTATAGGGAGTTGATGTTGTGCTGTGTTCGATTGGCTATAACTGGAAGTCCCTGGGCAGGGCTGATATAGAGATTTACTGGTAAGTGTTACCAGTAGTTTCTCGACTCGTTATGAGCCACACATCGACACGACTTATCGGTTACTGGGGTCTAACGTATACCACCCCTAGACTTGATATGCGACATATCAGACGAAGAGACCGGACTATACGGGAGTGTTACTGATTGGATTCACAGGAGAACGTACAGGCTAGCATGTTGATCTTCTGATCGCTCAATACCTGGGTGGCTGTTACGTTTAGCTGACCGCTTGCAGCTTGTGGGTGTTTGATATGATCATCACCTGCTAACGGCGTATTAACGATTCTTTAGAGTCCTACACAGAGGTTTCTTGGCTCAGGCAAAATGGAGTAGAGGCACATATGTGATATGTGCAGGACTGAGGATAATGCGATATGAGATACCGTATTATATTCTCGCGATATTTAGATATGAACCGGGTCATCGGATCAAGTGTTGATTCGATGAATCGGTACATAGAATATTAGTCGGTTATATTCGATATAGCAGGATCGTCGGATCAAGTGTTGATTAGATGATTTAATGTATAATAATATATATGATATATTGTATTACATTATCTAATATTGGCTCGCTTTATTATTTCATTTTCTCACCGGATAATACATTGATATATATGCGATATATGTTAATTGTATTATTTTCTTTTGTTGCAAATATATAATATATATGTGATATATATTATTGTGACATGATATGATTAATAATGGAACATGTTTAGTGGAGATTAAGCAAGGTTAGGGTTTGATTAGGGTTAGTTCTTTCTTGCACATTCTAGAAGGAATTCCTTTTGTCATGAGAAAGATATTATGTTGATATTTATCCATGACTCACTCTTTAACCTAACCAAACCCTAGCCCTAGTTTATTCTCTACAAAGGTTATCCTTGTCATCCTTGACCATGGTTCCATGATTAATCATATATTCATTTCTATTATTCATCACAAAAGGTTTAACTCATTATTCATCTTCTTCTTCTCTCTTGAGCTTTGAGAAAGCTTACTAGTTATTCATTTTGTGATGATTTCTTATGAGAAATTGATATAAAAAGATAGCATAAATACTACTCCATCATCCTCATCTAATCTAGCCCATTAGATTAGGGTGTTCACTTCATTAGAGTGAGATAGCTTGAGTTATTGCAACTTCGACGTAGATCATCGGAGAAACGGAACACTTCAAGCTAGCATGGATCGTTCGAGTCGTGGAGCCTCTCTTGAGTCCGGGAGATCGTGGATCGCGGCGAAGGGACTTCTACTCGGAGCTTATGAAGCAAAGGAGCGGACTACAAAGGTTGTAATCCCTCACACTTAGTAGTAAAGATGTTTACTTGCATGTTAAACCCTAATAATCTTACTAAGATCCCGGCTTGGGGTTGTTCGGCACGTCTAAAATTTTATTCGGGCATGGTTGATGCCTTATGAACCCTCACAAGAGTGCCTAGGAACCTTACAGTTCGTTACGTTAAAGGTTTTTCGCCAAAAACCAGCCGTAGCCCTCCGTCATTTCAGTTGGGTATTCAGTAGTATTCAAGCTATGTATTTTGACCAACGCCAAGGCATAGTGTTTGGTAGCTGCTGGGTATTCTTCTGTTGCATAGATAGATGAGTTAGTTTGGGGCAGTCGTTCTGCCATTTGGCCAACATCAGGGGCATGTGCGGATGGGTTCAAATTAACAAGATAATGATGGGTAGAACTTGGCATGTGACTTATGTCATTTTGGCCAACGTCAAGGTCATAAGAGCATGGGGCAAAAATCCATATCGGGAGTTTCTAAAGAAACTGAAACTTGCCAGGCATGCTCATACCTTCTGGAGTGTGATAACGTGAGTGGATTCCTTCACGATATCATGCGATGAGAGTTGGATCCCGATTCCCACTGATGAGTTGGTTTACTCTTCGGGTGATCCCGATTGATTCTTCTTTCAGGTTTGGAGGAGAATTTGACAGTACAATGGGAGGTTTCCTGATTAGATAAAGTGATAACCATTCTGATCTAGGTTAGAGTGCACGCAGAGTGTTTCTTTTCTCTCTCTCTTTGGCAGCGACCATTGACCGACCCTAGACTATGACTCAGTGACCAAGTTGACCGAACCTTCTTAAAATACTGGCTTTTTGGAGTGTCTGAGTTTCATAAGTCATTGTCACTCCTTCTTTTACCCTTTGCATTTCTCACAACACCTCGTATTACTACGAACATTCACTTCCATTGGATAGATCCATCGCATGGTTATATACGAACTCGAAGGGACTTCTTCGAGGATGGATTCAGGTTTAGGAGAAATTGAATTGGTTTATTCAGTTGTCTTTTATCATCACCTTCTCTCAGGTTGCGAGAGCTCCTTAGTTTAGGAGAGTACACCTATTACGCTTATTGGATAGTCTTCTTCCAAACCATAGGCAGGTGCCGAAAGGTAGGGAATGAAGAAAACCAATTAGCCTAAGTAGGGTGTACAGAAGGTAATAAGTAAAGACAAAATAAAGGGATTAGAAAGAGGGAAAAGTAAATGCGACTGCTATCATTCACGACCAAACCGCGTACTTCATCGCCACTCCTACTTCACCTTTGCTTTTTTTCCCAGTTCGGGAGAAAAAGAATAAGGTATTATTCAGTTGTCTTTTATCATCACCTTCTCTCACGTTGCGAGTACTCCTAGGATTAGGAGAGTACACCTATTATGCTTACTGGATAGTCTTCTTCCAAACCATAGGCTGGTGCCAAACGGTAGGGAAGGAAAAAAACCACTTAGCCTAAAAGGGTGTACAGAAGGTAATGAATAAAGACAAATAAAGGGATTTGGAGAGATGGCAAAGAAATATACGGTTACAGTCATGAATTGGATTATGGAAGAGGCATTACTAGGAATACCAGGATACCCCTACGAAACATTTTCATGTTTCAGTTTCACTATGCATTGTTAAAGGAAAACTGATTTTCCGATTAGATACTTACTCCATGGTATGTGTTTACCAGGTATGATTCTCATATCTGTATGGTTTTACAGATGATGAGTGGGAGTAAGTTATTGGGAATAAGGTGATCATCCTCATTATATCGGAATTCGTTGTAATTGGTGATATTTGAGGAAATCGCCTGGGTTTTTGCCGGACGGCAAGTATTTGGTTTTGAGTATCCGTTGTTGTGCACCAATTTCAAACTGATATATCTGTACATTTATTTTTATAAAGTGAGATATAACTTTTTGAAATTATGTCCATGACATTTACCTATATCAGTTGACGATTGGGTAAGGAGCATTGAACAGCGGAGTAGTTCTTAACCATAAGTACAGTTTTCAATCTACGATGCACAGGTTCTGAGTTATTCAACTCAGCGGACTTATACAGAGTATTGTATGTTGTCCAGTGTCCATCAGGACAAAGGGGTTAGTCCCCGTACTATGTTCTGTTTACTTGTGACTTCTCTAGATTTTAGACAAGCGTTTCGTAGAAATACAATGTCTAAGTTTTGAGAAGTTGTGGGTACAAGAATAAAGTAGAGAACCAGGTATCACAAGTATCAGGATTCTTCAAAGAGATCGAAGATGTAGATACTTGTGATAGGTATTCAGTTGATAGTAATAGTTTTGAGAAACTAGTTTCTCTTTCAGGTTACTCATAATTGGATGTATTCCTAAGTTGAGTAATGCTGATTAGCCTCACTCCATTAAGTTGATATGCACTGGAGACAGTTGCATGATTAGAATCTGGTTCCAATTAAATAAGTGTCAAAGTTTCTATATTGGATATAGAATGGTTCATATCTTAACGATGTTAAGGTATGGGGAGTTGTCCGGCTTATGATTAAAACCAGACTCTGGATAACTCAAGGCACGTTTCTGTAATGGCAGTTTATGGGTTGGCCCAGGCTATGACGAGGGTTGACTTTCTACCATCTGGAAGATCAATAGTGATATTGTTCTTGACTCGCTACAGTTTTAGTAAAATGGATTTTTTCAGAAAACAGTAGTGGGAGTATGGTAGAACTGGAAGTGATTCCAGAACCGCAAACGATTACGTAAAATTTAATAGGACCTAAAGATTCAATCAGGTTTGACATTCCAATAATCACTCTGCAGATATGGTGGGTAACCTCAGGCACCCGAGAGGTACTCCGGTAGCCTCAAGGACGGTGACAGGGAGGTTCTTGTTTACCCAGACTTTACACTACTGTTGTTCCAGGCTATGAGACCCGGCAGGAGGTTAAGTATAGCGTCGTTTTAAACTAGATTTAGAAGTGCACATATATATTATTCTGCCAGAGGGTTGTTGTGGTCATGGGAGCAACGGAAGCATAGTAGCTTATATCTATTTATAGACTTGAGCAGATATAGCGGAGATAGATCATCTAATTTTGATGTGACAGTTATGGGTTTGACTTCATCAAAATAGGAGATGGATCTGTTAAAAAGGTAGTAGAGTGTGATGTCCTGGTATTTGGATGACATACACAGAGTAGGAAGTAAAATTCCTATACTACGATCGGTTATACTTTTGGTTGTCACACAGTTGTTTCTCCACATAGGATATGGATATAATATCAGACATTCTGGTTACTAGATCTATGGTTTTAGATCTAGGTTTGGGTAGTTTCCCAATGTGGGTACTTAGACAGTATTCTAAAAGTATTTGGAATAAATGACTCCTGGCATGGTGGTGTACCTGCAGGTGATGGAGTCACCCTCTCTAAAGGTGTCTTACAGACTAAAGGGGAGAGGGATGTGCATGATTGGCAGATCACTTACTTAGGTAATTGAGTCAATCATGAGATGTCAAGTACCATACCAGATGTTGTTTTTGCACTAGATGCAATAATATTATATTAATCCAATCCTGGAGAAACATTCGGAAGCAGTTTTAGAACATAAGTGGATGTTCTACGGATTTGATGACGGCAGCCTCCTTCGGGAGACGATTATCATTCCAGGCTTCAAAACTGACATGGATGACAGAGTGATTGTCAGAGTTATAGTTTTCCCTCTGACGAAGGGGGTAGTATTATGGACAGGTGGTTCAAGAGGATACTGTGGGAAGCATGGTGCAAGATACTGATTATGTTCAGTTGTCGATACAGTCTAAGAAGTTTGGATTTGGAGTTCATTTATGAATTAGGTCCCATCAGATATCCAGACATATTCTAAGATAGGTATTTCTCAATTCGGGAGATGGCTTTCTCCGCGAACTTGAGATTAAGAGAGACATAGAAAGATACATCACGGCGGATCCACTTACTGAGGCTATTTCTCGAAAACAAGAGTTTTTACAAACGAGCTTTGTGAAACTGTTTAGTAGAGGAGTTGGGTGTTCGGTATCACACGGGCTGTAAGTATGCGACATCGCAATAATTAGCCTTAAGTGCAAGTGGGAGATTGTTGGATATAGTGCCCTCAAAGTCAATTATTAGATCGCAGGTACGTGATTGCAATGATTGAGGGAGGACCTATACCGGTAGGACAGTCTTACTCGAGATGATAGTATTCTATCTGGTTTGCCTTTATCAGTCGTGTACAGTTTTAGGTGACATGATCACTATTACACGTTGATAGAGCCCTTAGGATCGTGCTTGACTACCAACTGTATGATGGCGATCATATACGTGAGAGTTGGGTAGTCCATAAGCACATCCTTAAAAGTGGTCCCTAGTCATGGGAGTTTCGAGACAGGGTATCGATACACCGGAGTAGACTAGTGTATACAGTCGAGACCCCGACGAAGGGCGGTGGCCGGTCTCACAAACCACTGGTGTCAGTTGGATCACCTAAGATGTATACAGGTGCTCATTGGGTTATCAGTACACCGGACAGGACTCGCCGGGAACCTGCTAGTTGGTATTATACCTAGCGTCAGATAGCAGTTCCCTGGTGACATGTGTACAGGTTAGTTCATCGACCTGAGGTCGTCATTTATCTCGTGTGAGTTTCCACTGTACTTTGATTTCTACCCTACCACGGCTCAAAGGAGTCGTGCAAACAGCGGCTCAAAGGAGTCGTGCAAACAGGTTTTTTTTGGGTACAGTCCCAAGCCACATGGAGGCATGTGAGCGGATCGGCAGGGGATTCGTCTCTCCCGGTATTGGGGGTGAGATCGTGCTGTGTCTAGGAGAGCCATTACACCAAGTCCTTGGCCAAGGCAGGTGAGAATTACTGGTAAGTATTCCAGTAGTTTCTCAGGGTGTTCAGGGCTACTCTCCGACACGACTTATACCGTTATTGGGGGTCTGACGTTACCAGCCCCCTAGGCCCGATATGCGATGATCATAGACGAACGGACCGGACTGTATGTATATTGTCACCGATAGGCTCAGTAGGGTTCCAGGATGAGTTCGCTCATCAACTTCCCTTTCGGTCAGTACATGGGCAGCCGTTACGCACAGCTAGTGCCGCTGACGTGCTTATGGTTAAACCCACTGCCAGGGTACTGACGAGTCTTTAGAGTTCCCCACAGATAGTTTCCTAAGTTCGGGAGAAACGTTGTAGAGGCCGTATGGTTTTATGGCAGGGTTCGAAATTGCACGTGCATTTTTGCACGTGTCATATTTCAGGCAGATAATACTGGTGGGCTTTGGTTTAAGCCGGATCCATGTATTATATTGAGTCGGAATATTTTAGTCTCTCGTATTCGTATTCGGTCGGAATATGGATACAGGTATGTATATACAGGCGAGGGGTATTTTCGTAATCCGTTACGAGAATATTTTAAAAGATACATTTCTTTTTGGATTAATCATTTTGGTTTAAATGATTATTGGATTTTGGAAAGGGTGACTCATTATAGATGACACATTTATTCTAGCATATTCATTAGTGACTCATGCTAATGAGTCACTAAGTGAGTCATGAAGAATTAATGGTGTTTTGTTTTGTGAAGAGATATTTTGAGAAGATATTTTCTTTAGATATTTCTCTTTGGTTTTTGATAAAGATAACCTCTTATATATCAATTCACATGAGAAGAAAAAGAGAGAGAAGTTATTATGCTTGAGTTCTTTCTCTCTCTTGATTTTCTTGAGTTCACCATTTCCAAACCCTAGCATCTTTTTCATCCTCCACCCTAACCCTCTCATGTGACGAGTACCCTAGGGTGTTTGAGACAAAGTATTCTACTCGTTCTCTACTTCATCTTGGTCATCTCTTTTAGCAGACTTGATGACCGAGTTGCTTCGGTATAGAGGCGGGAGCCCATTTAAAGATCCGATGATGTGGTGCCACCTCGAGGAGGAGATAGGAGATCGGAGTTGCCACGAGGAGCGTGGAATGATGGCTAAAGAAGGACTCGGATCGTTCGGTATAGCTTTTCTACCTCTTTACAGTTTGTTAGTTTAGCGTTAATGGCAAGATCCGGGTTATAGTATGTGATAGCGCCAGTTATAAAAGTTTTTGTTCCGCGTTTGGCGTCAGAATGATGGTCGGGGCGCTACCGTAGACTTACAGGGTGGTCTATAGGCACATCCTTAAAGTGTCCCTAGTCGTGGGAATTTCGAGACTGGGCATCGATACTCCAAAAGTAGACTAGTGTATACGGATCGAGACCCCGACGAGGGGCGGTGGCCGGTCTCAGAAGCCATTGGTATCAGTTGGTTCACCTAAGATGTATGCAGGTGCTCATTGGGTTATGAGTACACCGGACGGACTCGCCGGGAACATGCTAGTTGGTATTATACCTATTGTCAAATAGCAGTTCCCAGATGACATGTGTATAGGTTAGTCTATCGACCTGAGATCGTCATTTGTCTCGTGTGAGTTCCCACCGTGTTTTGATTACTACCCTACCACGGCTCAAAGGAGTCATGCAAACAGGTTTTAGTTGGGTACAGTCCCGAGCCACATGGAGGCAGTGAGCGGATCGTCAGGGGATTCGTCTCTCCCGATATTGGGGATTGATGTCGCGGATTGCACAGGTGGCCATCACCAGAAATCCTCGGCCGGGTTAGACGAGAATTAACGATCTAGGATCGCTAATTTCTCAGTTGGTGATAGGTTTCATGCCGACACTAAATGTCATGTTATTAGGGGTCTGACTTTATCCACCCCCTAGACTCGATATGCGATACTCATAGACGAACGGACCGGACTATACGGATATTGTCACTGTCATGCTCTGTAGGTTTTCAGGATGAGTTTGCTCGTCGGCCTCCATTTCGCTCAGTACCTGGGTAACCGTTACGTACAGCTAGTGCCACTGACGTGCTTGTGGTTAAACCCATTGCCAGTGTATTGACGAGTCCTTAGAGTCCCACACAGAGGGTTTCCCTGGTTCGGACGAAATGTTGTAGAGGCCGTATGGTTTTATGCAGGGTTCGATTACATACGTGCACTTGTGCACAGATCATGATCGGACAGATAATACTAGTAGGCTTTGGTTTAAGCCGGATTCTAGTATTATATTGTTGGATTACTTTCGTCTCGTTGTATTTGTAAGTCTACGGAAGCGCCCCGGCCGTCTGTCCGAGGCCAAAATACGGAAACGAAAACTTTTTCAAAACTAGAAACCGGCTCTATCGTATGCTTAAATCCCAGATCGAACCATTAACCTATAAACTAGCAACTAGAGAAGGGATAGAAAGCTATACCGATCGATCCGTGTCCTTCGGTCTTTGGCTACCATCCCAATCTCCTCACGGCATCTCCGGTCTTGATCTCCTCGTCGGAAAGGGCACCACATCTTCGAGTCTTTTTACGGGCTCCCGCTTCATCCGAAGCAACTCGGGAACGAAGATCGCTAGCCGACGTGTCCAAGGCGAAGTAGAGAATGTTTGTGATCACTGTCTCTTGCATCTATTGATTTGGATGGAGGTTAGAGGTGTTTCCATTGATGGAGATTATGAGCTAGAGAAGAAAGAAGAAGAAGAAGAAGTTTTTCTCTTTCTTTTCTTTTGTGATATGTGTGATAAAATGAAAGAGTGAGAAGAATAATATGAGAGCCTACCTCTTCATGGCATCCCCTCTCTCTCTCCTCTTATCATATCATCACAAATCCATCACCTTATGTGACACATGCACAAAGAAAGAGACCATGAGTCACCACTTGTGCATGTGTCACAATTAATGCTCTAAATGATGATATTTAGCTCACAATTTCCATTAACAAACATTAATCCAAAAGTTTGCAACAATAAAAAAAATACGGCAACATCTAAAGTAAACTCGTGACGGATCACAAGGATACCCCTCACCTGTATATACATACCTGCATCCGCATTCCGACTGAATGCGAATGTGACGAGACTAAAGTAATCCAACAAATCTAATATTAGGATCCGGCTTAAACCAAAGCCCACTAGTATGATCCGTGCACTATCGCACGTATATGTTCGAACCCTGCCATATATCATACGGCCTCTACAACGTTTCGCCCGAAACTTCAAAACTGTCTGTGGGGGACTCTAAAGACTCGTCAATACTTTGGCTGTGGATTTAACCACTAGCACGTCAGAGGTACTATCTGTACGTAACGGGCTACTTCGTATTGACCAAAAGGGAGGTCGATGAGCGAACTCATCCTGACACCCTACTGAGCCTGTCAGTGACAATATCCGTACAGTCCGGTCCGTTCGTCTATGAGCATCGCAAGGCGGGCCTAGGGGTTGGTAAAAGTCAGACCCCCAAAAGCGGTACAAGTCGTGTCGGAGTGTAGCCCAGAATACCCTGAGATACTACTGAAATACCTACCAGTAAATCTCCTGCCTTGGCCAAGGACTTCGTGTAATGGCTCACCTAGACACAGCGCGATCTCACCCCCAATACCGGGAGAGATGAAACCCCTGCCGATCTGCTCACTGCCTCCATATGGCTCGGGACTGTACCCAACTAAAACCTGTTTGCATGACTCCTTTGAGCCGTGGTAGGGTAATAATCAAAGCACGGTGGGAACTCACACGAGACAAATGACGATCTCAGGTCGATGAACTAACCTGTACACATGTCACCAGGGAACTGCTATCTGACGTCAGGTCTAATACCAACTGGCATATTCCCGGCGAGTCCTGTCCAGTGTACTCATAACCCAATGAGCACCTGTATACATCTTAGGTGAACCAACTGACACCAATGGCTTGTGAGACCGGCCACCGCCCCTCGTCGGGGTCTCGACTGTATACACTAGTCTACTAATGGAGTATCGATGCCCAGTCTCGAAACTCCCACGACTAGGGATCACTTTAAGGATGTGCTTATAGACCCCAGCTCCCACGTATATGATCGCCATCATACTGCTGGTATTCAAGCAAGAATCCTAAGGGCTCTATCAACGTGCAATAGTGACCTGTAAGGTCACCTAAAGCAGTACACGATGATAAAGGCAAACCGTAGTAGCATACTATTCTCTATCAACGTGTAATAGTGAACCACAATGTCACCTAAAGCATGTACACGATGATAAAGACAAACCAGATAGTATACAAACCTCTCGAGTAAGACTGTCCTACCGGTATAGGTCCTCCCTCAATCATTGCAATCACGTGCCTGCGATCCAATAATTGACCCTGAGGGCACTATATCCAACAATCTCCCACTTGCACTTAAGGCTAATTATTGCGATGTCGCATACTCACAGCTCGTGTGATACCGAACACCCAACTGCTCTACTAATCAGTCTCACAAAGCCCGTTTGTGAAACTATTGCGTTCGCGGAATAGCTTCAGTGAGTGGATCCGTCCTGATGTTTCTTTCTATGTCTCTCTTTATCTCAAGTTCGCGGAGAAAGCCATCTCCCGAAATGAGCAATACCTGTCTTAGAATATGTTTGGATGTCTGATGGGACCTAGTTCATAAATGAACTCCAAATCCAAACTTCTTAGACTGTATCGTCAACTGAATTTAATCAGTATCCTGCGTCATGCCTCCCTCAGTATCCGCTTGGACCACCTGTCCAAAATACTGCCCCTCGTCAAAGGGAAAACTATAACTCTAACAGCCACTCTATCATCCAGGTCACCTTGGAAGCCTGGAATGATAACCGTCTCCCGAAGGAGGCTGTCGTTACCATATCCCTAGAACATCCACTTATGTTCTAAAACTGGTTCCGAACGTTTCTCCAGGATAGGATTAATATTAACTTATTGCATCTAGTGCAAAAACAACGTCTGGTGTGGTACTTGACATCTCATGATTGACTCAATTGCCTAAGCAAGTGATCTGCCAATCATGCACATCCCTCTCCCCTTTAGTCTTTAAGACACCTTTAGAGAGGGTGACTCCATCACCTGCAGGTACACTACCGTGCCAGGAGTCAACCATTCTAAAGCACATTTAGAATGCTGTCTAAGTACCCAGATTGGGAAACTACCCAAATCTAGATCTAAAACCATAGATCTAGTAACCAGAATGTCTGATATAATATCCAATTCCTCTGTGGAGAAACCACTGTGTGACAACCAAAGTATAACCGATTGTAGTATAGGAATTTCACTTCCTGCTCTGTGTATGTCATCCAAATACCAGGACATCACACCCTACTAGCTTCTTAACAAATCCATCCCCTATTCTGATGAAGTCAAACCTATGACTGTCATATCAGAAATTGATGATCTATCTCCGCTATATCTGCTTTAGTCCATAAATAGACATAAGCTACTTGTCCACTATGCTTCCGCAGCTCACACTGACTACGACAACCCTCTGGCAGAGTCATATACACGTACTCATCTAAAGCTAGTTTAGAACGACGCTATACTCATCCTCCTGCTAGGTCTCACAGTCTGGAACAACAGCAATGGAAAGTCTGGGTAAACAAGAACCTCCCTGTCACCGTCCTTGAGGCTACCGGAGTACCCCTCGGGTGCCTGAGGTTACCCACTGTTAGTTATATGTATGCCCTAGAGGCCATTACTATACATAGGATGTATATTGTAGTGGATGCTTGGACATATATAGGGAGGACTTTCTTGCTCGACATGATAGTATGCTATCTGGTTGACCTTTACCTTAACGTGTTCACTGATGGTCTCTTTGTTACATGTTGGTAAAGCCCTTAGGATGTGTACTTGACTACCTGGACTATGATGCGAATCATACTAATGGGGACATGGTAGTCCATAAGTACATCCTTCAAAGTCCCTAGTCGTGGGTGTATCGAGACGGGGCATCGATATACCAGTGTAGACTAGCGTATACCTTCTCGACCCATACAGATGGGCGATGGATGATCCCATATCCATTGGTGTTTGACATCAGAGATGATATACGGGTGCTCAGTGGAGACTGGGTACACTGGACGGACTCGCCGAGAACTCCCAGATGGTATTATACCTTACGTCAGATGGCAGTTCTCTTGGGACACTGGTACAGAGTAGTCTGTTGACCCGAGATCGTCATAGAGTCTTGTGTGGTTCCCACTGTTCATTGATTTCCATCTTACCATGTCCAAGAGGGCGTGCAAAACGGTGGCTTTTGGGTACAGTCCCGAGTCACATGGAGGCAATGAGCGATAGGAGGGGATTCGTCTCTCCCGGTATAGGGGGTTGATGTTGCGCTGTGTTCGATTGGCTATAACCGGAAATCCCTGGCCAGGGTTGCTGAGATTTACTGGTAAGTGTTACATGTAGTTTCTCGAACTGTTATAGACCTCATATCGACACGACTTATCGAGCTATTGGGGTCTGACGTTTACCACCCCTAGGCGAGATATGCGACATATCAGACGACGAGACCGGACTGTACGGTAAGTGTTACTGGTTGGATTCACAGGAGTGTGAGCGGGCTTGCTCGTCGATCTTCTGATCACTCAATAACCGGGTGGCCGTTACGTTTAGCAGACCGCTTGCGGCTTGTGGGTGTTTGATATGATCATCATCTGCTGCCGGCGTATTGACGAGTCTTTAGAGTCCTACACAGAGGTTTCCTGGCTCAAGCGAAACGAAATAGAAGCGCATATGAGATATGTGCGGGACCGAGAATAATGCGTGTATGTGATACCGTATTCTATGCTCGCGATGAATGTGTCGATTGGTTGTATGCGATATAACCTAGTTATCGAATCAAGGATTGATTCGATAAGTCGATACATTGGATATTAGTCGGTGATATGCGATATGACCGGATCGTTAAATCAAGTGTTGATTTAATGATTTAATGCATAAATATATATTTGATATATTACTTTGCATTAACTAGTATTGGTTCACTTAAGATGGATTTTCTCACTTGATGTGCACATTGTATATATGATATACTTTTGTGCATTTGATTGTATCATGTTTGATGATACATGATAGTTTGGTGTATAGTTTAAACCATGGTTGGTCAATGGTTAGGGTTTCTTTTGCTTCATTTACTTATTCATTTATTCATTTATTTATCCATTTTGTTTATTTTAGCAAAAGAAAATGCTAAAGAGAAAATGGTGGCTTTCTTTGTTTGTAATTGAAGCTTCATGAAGCTTTGACTACATGACCATTTTGTCTCATGCTTAACCCTAAACCATTAAACCTAACCATGGTCTATTCTCTACACCTAACTAAGGTTAGGATATGATAAGTATTCATTTGATTATTCTTTTTCAATAAGATTTATCATATTCTATCTTCTTCTTCTTCTTCATCTTCAAAGAAGAAAAGCTTGCCTCCATCAATGGCAACTTGAGCAAATGAGTGAGAAATCCAATTCTAAAGTGAACCCACTTCCTATTTCTTCATCCTCTACCTCTTGACAAGTAGTATAGGGTGTTTCCTTCACAAGTTTTCATGGCTTGGTGAAGGTGGAGCTTGATCTAGTGATGCCTCGACGTAGATCATCTTCGGCATCGTCGTCGATGACCTAGCCCGCTTTTTCTCCGATGAAGCCGATGCTAGAGTCATGGTTCGATTTGGACAGCGGAGAGGACTTCATCATGGAGCTATGGAGGTGGAGAAACGGATCTACAAAGGTTGTATTTCCGTTCTTTTAGTTTAGTTGTAAACTAGTTTCATTGTTTCGCCTAGACATCTAGTTAACGATCCGTATTAAGGTTTCTCGGCACCCGTAAAATTTGAAATTGGCATGGTTGATGCCATGTGAGACTCATTAGTGTGCCTAGGAACCCTACAGTGGTATCAGAGCCTAGCTAGAGCCTTAGGCGATGCGTAGACGATGTTAGAAACCCGATCAAACCCCGAAACCCTAACTTTTAACCCTCTCTGGACTTTTTCTGAAAAAGTGGTTTTTTCCAAATTAAAAATGCTTAAAAAATTCAGCAGGAAATTCTAAGAATTACGGTGCAAAATTACCTAATGATCTGTCTAAAGCGCGGCGGATCCGCGGCATTAGCCGCCTATTGCGGCGGTTCCGCGCCCATTTAGTCTCTTCAGTCAACCATTTTTGCACAGTAACTCCTTTATTTAAATGCTGAGTTTTATGGGTATTTTTAATATTTTTTCAAGAGTTGAATTTTCTGGAGTGTTTTGGGAGTTCGATGATTCGATCGGATTATCAGACATTGTCTATGTGGCTTTCCGGATAATTTTTGAATATGTTAAAAAGTTCGACCGAATATAAATACCCAACTTTTCCCCTGCCGGAAAATTTCCAAGTGTTGGATTTTTCCGAGGTTTAAAGACGTTCTAAGTAGTGCAAGTAACGCGATGGACCCTCTAGAAGACAACAAACCTTAACTCGATTATGTGACCGTCTTGAACTGCCCTTTGAACCTTCGGGTTTGGGGCAGTACGGCGTGCCACATGTGAGGCGTTGGCTTGACCCTTCTACGGCTGGACCGTTGGTACTGAGGCACGAAGTGAATATTTTTAAACTTATTTCATGTGTTGATCTGTATCGGGAAAACTTGGGTGTTTGAATGTTCGATCGGAAAGTTTAACATTTTCTAATTATCTGGAATGTGATACAATAATTGGAATTCACAAGTAGTTATGAGATAACTGAATGAATGTTATAAATCTAGCGGTTTAGTCTCACTTGATCGGTTGCCACGGAATTTTGATGCGATCAAAAGTCCGTCGCAATCACGTAGCGTACGCGGATACTCGCCGGGTAAACTTAATAGACAGCCTCACTCCATAGCCCCGACCAAGTGACTGTAGGAGAACCCCGTCGCCGAAAGCATCCGTTCGGGTGCTAGCGGTAGCGGTGTTCTGCCTTGGTGCACTTCGTCGACGGTATCGGGGGTGCGGCCGTCTACTAAAGTTTGCGACGAGCATTCGATCAGGATGTCGGGAATCTTGTTGAATTGCCCGACTTGATATTGAAAAGAGTTTTCGATTTTGAGACTAAAATGCGGGGTTTATAATTGTTAGGCATGTGATGTCTAAGGAATTCATTTAATTAGGCATGCGATGTCTATGCAGATTGCGGATTCCAACTGTTGTAGTTTTACACTTTCTTTTCTGCTACCGTAAGTGTAATATGCGATATCGCCGGTTTCGTTGCTATATGTCAACGACAATTGGGATGCGCATATTTACTTACGTTGATGACATGTGATGTTATGTGTTGCTGGATATGTTATATTGGATCGTCGTGTTTGAATAGCCGGGGATTTTTATGTGAGATGAGTGTTTTTCATTTTCATTCATGTAAAAACTTGTATGTAATATTCTTTTATTGGGGCACTTCCAGGTTGCGGAAGATGTCACCCTTTGTATATTATTTACTTTTCGGCACTAGGATAGACCCAAGGAGGGGAGCACAAGTAACCGGGTTCTGGAGTCCAGTGGGAGACCAACTCGAGGAGTCGAGTCCGGGTCTCCTAACTCTAGAATTGGTAGGGTTGCTTGCCGCTCTCGTAGAGGTCTAGGGGTGTGGGTTTGGCTATTCATCACGACCGTGGAATCCGTGTTTTATACTGGCTCGTATTGAAAACACGGACGTCCTAGTATATCCAATATTTCATATGATTCTTCTGCTGCGATATCTGTGATGTGATCATGTGATGTTCTGTGATGGATACAGTATATAGTATATATGATATATTATATGGACGTTACTTATGTTTTACACCCGCGCTAGCCCTGCCCCGCTCTGCCGTTAGTCACCTAACCTAACGGTGCACGAGGGGACATCGAGGCGAATGCGGATGGCATAAGTGTACGTCGTATTTATCTGTGATGTTTAGGTACTTAAATGATGGGACTTCATTAATGAGATTAATGAAATAAAAGAAACCTAAGATGTTGTAGAATCGAATTTCAAAATAAAACAGGTAGCTACAGTTCTTGCTTTGCACAGCGGTATATGTGATATATCCTGTACCTTATTCGATGAGGAAAGGACCGAGATCCCTTCACCGGGAGTGACTCCTTTAGCAATAACTGGCAGATGCTACACACTCGGTTTGTCTTCTGATTGCTTTTAAGAGTTTTTGCTTTGCACAGCGATATATATGATATATCCCGCACCTCATTCGACGAGGAAAGGACCGACGATCCCTTCACCGGGAGTGACTCCTTTAGCAAAACTACAAAAGCCTCAAAAACACTCCATTTTAAAAATCATTTGATTCTACAACGATATCAAGTTCATTACGCAATAGATTTTCAGAAAAACCTGTCGTAGCCCTCCGTCATTTCAGATAAGTACTAGTTAGTATTCGTGCTGCGGTTGTTTGGCATGCGTCAAGGCGTAGTGTACGGTAGCTAACTAGTGCTTATCTGCTAGCATACGATGCGATTGGATTAGGGTATTCGTACGGCGTTGTTTGGCATGCGTCAAGGGTCGTGCGGGTGGGTTTAATTCAATCAAGAAATGTACGGGTTGAACTTGACTAGCGGACTATGGGTTGTTTGGCATGCGTCAAGGTCATAGCACGCTAGGGGCAAAATATTATTGGGAATTTCAAGTGTTGAAATTCCCAATGAGATTGCATACCTTCTATGAGATAGTTGGATCCCGATACCCGCTGCGAGTAAGAGTTACTCCTGGGAGAGTTTTACACATTACAATTAGCCGATCAAGTAGGTGTCTAGAAAGGTGTTAACGAGGTTACGCCTCTGGGAAAATGAGGTTTACATTAATTAGGTTCGTGCGAAAGCACGGGGGACCTCCCTCAAAGTACCGACACTGGCCTGGCTGAAAGATTGGCGAACTTGTAGTGTGTAATTAATCCCGGCTAGTCTTTCCTTTTAGGGTTTGAAGGAAGATTTGATAAAAAGCAGTGGGAGCCATCCTGATTAGATAAAATAATAACCAATCTATTCTTGCAAGAGCGCACGCTGAGTGTTTTCTTCTCTCTCTCTCCAGGTAGCGACCATATCACGCCTTAATCAAGTTAATAATACGGAATATTGACCGAACCCGCTTGTTATACTGAGCTGGGGAATATTGGTCCCGCTCCAACTTATAATTGTTATAAGACAGAGCAGCAAATTGGGGATTACCAGAATTCTCGTGCCGCCCAAACGAAGAGAGTGCATGCTGATGCATCATCTTTGGGTGTGTTCGTTACAAAGAACTGTTTCTCAGTATCCTCCGCATCCTGGGTATATGATACCGGATCAGGATCCCAGATATGTAATCTGTTACATAGGGCTGCAAAAAGGTAGAAAAACTGAGAACGGGTGATAAGTTTCATGAGACAGAAAACGGGGCAAGAGTTGCAGCCAAGTCTGTTGGTCACTGTCACCCTGTATTACCAATACATTGATTCTGAACGAATGTTATTAGATACCGAACCTGATATACAAAATCATATCAGTCTCTTTATTAGTAAAGAAAGGATATAATTTTGTATTGTTGGATAATGTTTTGAACATTTCCTATATCAAAAGTTGATCGGATCAGGCACGTTATCTAAAAGCATTGATGTTCTAAATCAAACTACAGTTCTTAGTATACGGAACACACACAAGAGGAAGAGTTCAGAAATGAACGAATCCTACTTGAGGCATTGTAGACTAGGTCATATCAATGCGACCCGACTAGCTGAAGTTACGTGAAGATGCATATTTAAATCAGTTTGAATTTACATCTTGTGAAACTTGCCAGTCATGTCACAGAGATAAGATGACCATAGCTCCGTTTACTGGAAACAGAGAAAGAGTTAGTGAACTCTTAGGGATGATACATGTTGATGTATGTAGGTCCCCTGTCTACATTTGCCAAGACCGGTTCTTTGTACTTCATTAAATTCTCTGATGATCTCTTTTGATTCAGACATATGTTCCTGTTGAAACACAAGTCCGAACCTTTTGAGATATTCACAGAATATAAGTTAGAAGTAGAGAACCAATACGGGTATAAGTATTATGTCCTTTGATGTTATCAAGGAGGAGAATACTTGAGCACGGAATTCCTGGACTATTATAAAGGAGAATGAGATTCCCTCTCAGCATTACTCCTCCGTATACACCATAGCACGATGGTATATCGGGGCGGAGCAATCACACCCTATATGATAAGGTGTGCTCTATGATGAGTACTACTGAGTTACCTATTTCCTTTTGGGCAGTTATGCACTTGAGAAGCTGCATACCTATTGAATAGGGTTCAAATCAAATCAGTTGCCTACCACTTCATATGTGATATGGAAAGGGAAGAGCCCATATCTTAAGTTAGTTAAGATTTGGGGTTGTCCGGGCTATGTCTAATAGCAAAATCCGGACAAGCTCAAGGCAAGGTCTGTAATGTAGAACTGGAAAGGTTCCAGCTATACAAACTACAGCAGATGATTTGATAAAACCAAAGGATTCAATAGTTACCAACGAACCTCAGCCTCTCCGCCGATCTAGTAGGCTTCCTCACCCACCTGAGAGATACTTCGGTTACTCTATGACAGTGGGAGCGAGGATTGCATCATGAGATGATGACCCAACTAGTTTCGAGCTGGCCATCAGGAGTAAGACTCTATAAGAATGGCTGGATGCTTAGTGATCTGAGATGGAATCCATGTACACCAACAAAGTATGGACTTTGGTTGCTATATCTGAAGGGTTAAATCCCCATCAGGAGCAAGTATATCTTGAGAAGATTACTTGGTGTAGATGGAAAAGTTGAGACTTTCAAAGCTAGACTTGTTAAAGCTTTTCGTCATCGACCAGGCGTGGATAATGATGAAACCTTTTCAAGTGGCTATGATTAAGTCCATCCAGATCCTACTTGCCACGGCTACATACCATGACTACGATATCTGGCGGTTGGGTGCCATGACTGCTTTTCTAAATGATGTTTTAGAAGAGGACGTCTATAAGTACACAGCCAGAGGGCTTCGTAGACAGTGGGAGCAGCGGAAACGTGTACAAGATGCTTTATAGGTTAAAGCAGGCATCGCGGAGTTGGAACATCTGTTTTGACGTGTTAGTCAAAGAGTTTGATATCATCAAAATGGTAGATGAACCTTGTATAAACAAAAAGGTAGTAGGGAGTGTAGTGACGATCCTCATAGAGTACGTGGATGACATACTCTTGATAGGGAAGGAGTTTCCTATGCTACGCTCGGTCAATCTCCGCTTATCACAAGGATTCTCCATAAAGGATCAAAGTGATACCTCCTAAATCCTGGGTTTTGGATCTATGAGATAGATCTAATTGGATGTTAGGATTCTCACTAGTTGTAGTGAGATGGTATCAACCGATCCTGGGGAGAATCACTGGAAGGGTTCCAGGGTGATAAGAACGACTGAAAGTCAGTCACAGGCATTGTCTTTACCCTCAGTAAAGGGACGGTATGTTGGAAGAGTTCCAAGCTAGATACCGTGGCATACTAGACGATAAAGGCTGGATACATCGCTACTAAAGATGCTACCAAAGTGGCTGTCTGGGTGTATATTTGTTCATGAGATGAACTTAGTTCCTCCCATTGTGTGACAATGGAGTTGTGGCTTATGCCAAGGAACGTCCGTCCCATCAGTGATCCAGACACATTCTAAGGCAGTATCACCTGATCATGGAGATAGTTGATCTCCAGGGTGATCGAGGTAAGGAGAGTAGACTCAGAGGACAACACGGCGGATCCACTCACAAAGGCCTTTTCCCAGAGAGAGACTTTTATGGGATGGTTGAGTATGAGATACTACAACCACTGCTGTCAGATGGCCCTAGTGCAAGTGGGAGATTGTTAGTTATATGTATGCCCTAGAGGCCATTACTATACATAGGATGTATATTGTAGTGGATGCTTGGACATATATAGGGAGGACTTTCTTGCTCGACATGATAGTATGCTATCTGGTTGACCTTTACCTTAACGTGTTCACTGATTGTCTCTCTGTTACATGTTGGTAAAGCCCTTAGGATGTGTACTTGACTACCTGGACTATGACGCGGATCATACTAATGGGGACATGGTAGTCCATAAGTACATCCTTCAAAGTCCCTAGTCGTGGGTGTATCGAGACGGGGCATCGATATACCAGTATAGACTAGCGTATACCTTCTCGACCCATACAGATGGGCGATGGATGATCCCATATCCATTGGTGTTTGACATCAGAGATGATATACGGGTGCTCAGTGGAGACTGGGTACACTGGACGGACTCGCCGAGAACTCCCAGATGGTATTATACCTTACGTCAGATGGCAGTTCTCTGGTGATACTGGTACAGAGTAGTCTGTTGACCCGAGATCGTCATAGAGTCTTGTGTGGTTCCCACTGTGCTTTGATTTCCATCTTACCACGTCCAAGAGGGCGTGAAAAACGGTGGTTTTTGGGTACAGTCCCGAGTCACATGGAGGCAATGAGCGATAGGAGGGGATTCGTCTCTCCCGGTATAGGGGGTTGATGTTGCGCTGTGTTCGATTGGCTATAACCGGAAATCCCTGGCCAGGGTTGCTGAGATTTACTGGTAAGTGTTACCTGTAGTTTCTCGAACTGTTATAGACCTCATATCGACACGACTTATCGAGCTATTGGGGTCTGACGTTTACCACCCCTAGGCGAGATATGCGACATATCAGACGACGAGACCGGACTGTACGGTAAGTGTTACTGGTTGGATTCATAGGAGTATGAGCGGGCTTGCTCGTCGATCTTCTGATCGCTCAATACCCGGGTGGCCATTACGTTTAGCAGACCGCTTGCGGCTTGTGGGTGTTTGATATGATCATCATCTGATGCCGGCGTATTGACGAGTCTTTAGAGTCCTACACAGAGGTTTCCTGGCTCAAGCAAAACGAAATAGGAGCGCATATGAGATATGTGCGGGACCGAGAATAATGCGTGTATGTGATACCATATTCTATGCTCGCGATGAATGTGTCGATTGGTTTTATGCGATATAACCTAGTTATCGAATCAAGGATTGATTCGATAAGTCGATACATTGGATATTAGTCGGTGATATGCGATATGACCGGATCGTTAAATCAAGTGTTGATTTAATGATTTAATGCATAAATATATATTTGATATATTACTTTGCATTAACTAGTATTGGTTCACTTAAGATGGATTTTCTCACTTGATGTGCACATTGTATATATGATATACTTTTGTGCATTTGATTGTATCATGTTTGATGATACATGATAGTTTGGTGTATAGTTTAAACCATGGTTGGTCAATGGTTAGGGTTTCTTTTGCTTCATTTACTTATTCATTTATTCATTTATTTATCCATTTTGTTTATTTTAGCAAAAGAAAATGCTAAAGAGAAAATGGTGGCTTTCTTTGTTTGTAATTGAAGCTTCATGAAGCTTTGACGACATGACCATTTTGTCTCATGCTTAACCCTAAACCATTAAACCTAACCATGGTCTATTCTCTACACCTAACTAAAGTTAGGATATGATAAGTATTCATTTGATTATTCTTTTTCAATAAGATTTATCATATTCTATCTTCTTCTTCTTCTTCATCTTCAAAGAAGAAAAGCTTGCCTCCATCAATGGCAACTTGAGCAAATGAGTGAGAAATCCAATTCTAAAGTGAACCCACTTCCTATTTCTTCATCCTCTACCTCTTGCCAAGTAGTATAGGGTGTTTCCTTCATAAGTTTTCATGGCTTGGTGAAGGTGGAGCTTGATCTAGTGATGCCTCGACGTAGATCATCTTCGGCATCGTCGTCGATGACCTAGCCCGCTTTTTCTCCGATGAAGCCGATGCTAGAGTCATGGTTCGATTTGGACAGCGGAGAGGACTTCATTATGGAGCTATGGAGGTGGAGAAATGGATCTACAAAGGTTGTATTTCCGTTCTTTTAGTTTAGTTGTAAACTAGTTTCATTGTTTCGCCTAGACATTTAGTTAACGATCCGTATTAGGGTTTCTCGGCACCCGTAAAATTTGAAATTGGCATGGTTGATGCCATGTGAGACCTCATTAGTGTGCCTAGGAACCCTACACCCACCATATATGTGGAGTGGCCAATGGAATGTCAAAACAGATTGAATCTTTAAGTTCTTATCAAATTTTCAATAATCGTTTGTGGTTCTGGAATCACTTCCAGTTCTACCATACTCCCACTACTGTTTTGTGAAAAAGTTCATTTTACTAAAACTGTGCCGAGTCAAGAATAATATCACTATTGATCTTCCAGATGGTAGATAATCAACCCCCGTCATAGCCCGGGTCAACCCACAAACAGCCATTACAGAAACGTGCCTTGAGTTATCCAGAGTCTGGTTTTAAGCATAAGCCGGAAAACTCACCGTACCTTAATAATGTTAAGATATGAACTATTCTATATACAATATAGAAACAGAAGCACTGATTTAATTGGAACCAGATTCAAATCATGCAGCTGTCTCCAGTGCATGTCAACTAAACGGAGAGAGACCGATCAGCATTACTCAACTTAGGAGTGCTTCTAATTATGAGTAACCTGAAAGAGAAACAAGTTCTCTTAATCATTACTATCAACTGAATACCATACACAAGTATCTACATCTTCGATCACCTTGAAGAATCCTGATAATTGCAACACTTAGTTCTCTACTTTATTCTTATACCTATAACTTCTCAAAACATGGACCTTGCATTTCTATGAAACACATGTCTAAGAACTAGAGAAGTCACAAGTAAACAGAATATAGTACGAGTACCAACCCCTGTGTCCTCATGGACACTGGACAACATACAATACTCTGTGTAAGTCCTCTGAGTCTAATAACTCATTCTCTGTGTGTCGTAGGTTGAAAACTGTACTTATGGTTAAGAAGAATTACACCACTGTTTAATGCTCCTTACCTAACCATCCACTGATATAGGTAAATGTCATAGACATAATTTCAAAAAGTTATATCTCAATTTATAAAAATAAACATAGAGATATATCAATTTGAAATTGGTGCATAACAACGGATATTCAAAACCAAATATTTGTCGTCCGGCAAACAACCCAGGCGATTTTCTCAAATATCACCAATTACAACGAATCCCGATATAATGAGGATGATCACCCAATTCCCAATAACTTACTCCCACTCATCATCTGTAAAACCATACAGATGTGAGAATCAAACCTGGTAAATACATACCCTGGAGCAAGGGCTAATTGGGAAATCAGTTTTCTTTTAACAATACATAGTGAAACTGAAACATGTAAATGTTTCGGAGGGGTATCCGGGTATTCCTAGTAATGCATCTTCCATTATCATATTCACAACTGCAACCGTATATTTCTTTGTCATCTCTCCAAATCCCTTTATATGTCTTTAGTCATTACCTTCTGTACACCCTTTTAGGCCAAGTGGTTTTCTTCCTTCCCTACCGTTCGGCACCAGCCTATGGTTTGGAAGAAGACTATCTAATAAGCATAATGGGTGTACTCTCCTAATCTTAGGAGTACTCGTAACCTGAGAGAAGGTAAAGATGAAAGACAACTAAATAAAACCTTATTCCTATTTCTCCTGAACCAGAATCCATCTCCGAACTGGAACAAGTTCCTTCGAGTTCGTATATAACCATACGATGGAGTATCCAATAAACTGTGGATCTTCGTAGTGATATAGAGTGTTCTGGAGAAATACAAAGGTGATGTAGGATTGGCGAAGAAATACTTGGTTTGGTCGTGAATAGCAGTCGCAATTTACTTTGCCCTCTTACTAATCCCTTTATTTGTCTTAACTTATTACTTTCTGTACACCATCGTTAGGCTAATTGGTTTTCTTCATTCCATACCGTTCGACACCTGCCTATGGTTTGGAAGAAGACTATCCAATAAGCGTAATAGGTGTACTGTCCTAATTTAAGGAGCACTCGCAATCTGAGAGAAGGTAAAAAGAAAAGACAACTGAATAGTCCTATTCATTTTCTCCAGAACCAGAAACCATCTTCGAATCTGGAACAAGTTCCTTCGAGTTCGTATATAACCATACGATGGTTTTATCCAATGGAAGTGGACGTTCGTAGTAATACGGGGTGTTCTGGAGAAAAAAAGGGTAAAAGTAGGAGTGGCAATGAGGTATGCAACTCAGACAATCCAAAAGCCAGTGTTTTAAGAAAGTTCGATCAACTTGGTCACTGAGCATAGTCAAGGGTCGGGCCATGGTCGCTGCCAAAGAGAGAGAGAAAAGAAACACTCAGCGTGCACTCTAACCTAGATCAGAATGGTTATCAATTTATCCAATCACGAAACCTCCCACTGTAACCTCAAATTCTCCTCCAAACCTCAAAGAAGAATTAATCGGGATCACCCGAGGAGTAAACCAACTCATCAGTGGGAATCAGGATCCAACTATCATCGCATGATAATGTGATGGAATCCACTAACATTATTACACTCCAGAAGGTATGCGCATATCTGGCAAGTTTCAGTTTCTTTAGAAACTCCCGATGTAATTTTTACCCCATGCTCTTATGACCTTGACTTTGGCCAACAAATCATAAGTCACATGTCAAGTTCTACCCGTCATTATCCAGGTTGATTTGAACCCACCCGTACCTACCCTTAACTTTGGCCAACAAAGCAGTACGACTGTCCCAAACCAACGCATCTATCTATACAACAGAAAAGTAACAAATAGCTACCTACACTATACCTTTACTTTGGCTAACAAACATAGCATGAATACTAAGTGCTACCCGTCTGAAATGACGGAGGGCTACGAATGGTTTTTGGCGAAAAACCTTTAACGTAATGAACTTGATATTGTTGAAGGAACCGGGTAGCTTTTTATAAAATTATAGTGGCGAAAACCTTTGCTAAAAAGGTCACTCCCGGTGAAGGGATCTCGGCTCTTTCCCCATAAAATGAGGTGCAGGATATTCCAACTGAATACCACGATGCAAAGCAAAAGGCAATCGGCTATAGTGAAGTTATTACCCTGATGCAAACTTCTGTCCAAGGGGTCACTCCCGGTGAAGGGATCTCGGCCCTTGCCTCGTCGACTGAGGTGCTAGATATTCATAACCGAATACCACTGTGCAAAAAAAAAAAAAGAACATCCTTGCAATAACAGCTTTTTTTTTGAAAAAATGTTCCAACAGCATCAAACAGGTTTGTTTTGCTTGCATTGATCCGAATCAATGCAGTCCTATCAATTAATCACACCACAAAAGAACGAAAATACGATGTACGTATATGCCATCCGCATTCGCCACTGGGTCCCATCATCACCCGTTAGGTTACTTAACTAACGACAGAACGGGGACTGGACTAGCGCGGGTGTAAAACATATACAACATCTACTAGTATATATATCAATATATAATATTCGCTCAAGGCGTGATAAAATGCAACATCACAGAAATGTAATAAGCATCACAGAACAATACAGATAATCTGGGATCCCCGGGTTTCATAGAGCCGCTACTGAAACCCGACGTTCCCCTGGTCGTGTGGATAGCCTGTGCAATGAAATCCTAGACCCCTACGGGCGCGGCAAGTTACCCGCCAAAACCTGAAGCGAGGCAGCTCCCTTCAACAATGTGAATGGACCACCCAGCACTTCACGGAATCCGGTAACTTGAGCACCCCTCCTTGGATCAACCTGTACCCCCTACGAGTGCGGCAAATAGCCCGCCAATTCTAGAGTGAAGCCCCCTCCGTCTCAAAGCCATAAGATGCGGGCCCGTTACCCTCTAGAACCCGGCTATCCGTGCACCCCACCGCGGGGTAATCCTAGTACAGAAAGTAAAATATATACAGCGGGTACATCAACCTCAGCCCGGTCGTGCCCCAAAAGAATAATATACAAACAGGCAGTGACGGCAGTCCACATGTCGGACGCTCGCCCCGCAATATCAAATGTACAAATACAACCAAACTGTACGACCATTGCATCCAGGCTACCCACCATGACAAATCCGCAACATCACAGCACAACACAGAACATCAACGTGAATGTCACGTTCGCAAATCCGTATAAAAGGACTATAGCAATTAGACAGGATTTACCGCTCGAATGACATTCACGGTCGTAGATATAATGCAAATACTGTGAACTAACATATTTAAAATTTTCGATCGACAAAATTTCCATAAGTGAGCCCCGAGTACAATACCCAGTACTCAAAATAATCTGGGCCAAAAATAAAATTACCAGAAACCCCATTTCCAGGTCAGAGACCACCTCAGAAAATTTGGTGAATTTTTGCTACAGGACTGCGGCGAAACCGCGGCCGACGCGTGGGTACGGCCGCGGTTCCGCGGCGCTACAGTGGTTTCAGCTCACCAAATTTTCTCAGTTCTCTTAAAAAACCCTGCCTGTTTTTCTGCAGCACACTAAATAATTTTTTGACCACAGGAAAAATTCAACAGAAACTGATGACTTGGAAATACAGTTTTTGGAAATTTCGTCCGATCGAAGTTCCAAACATGTTAGAGCAAGCTAGTAAAGGTTAATGGCGTGGCTCTCATACCATGTAAGTCTACGGTAGCGTCCGGCCGTCTGTCCGAGGCCAAAATGCGGAAACGAAAACTTCTTCAAAACTAGAAACCGGCTCTATCGTATGCTTAAATCCCGGATCGAACCATTAACCAATAAACTAGCAACTAGAGAAGGGATAGAAAGCTATACCGATCGATCCATGTCCTTCGGTCTTTGGCCACCATCCCAAGCTCCTCGCGGCATCTCCGGTCTTGATCTCCTCATCGGAAAGGGCACCACATCTTCGAGTCTTTTTACGGGCTCCCGCTTCATCCAAAGCAACTCGGGCACGAAGTTCGCTAGCCGACGTGTCCAAGGAGAAGTAGAGAATGTTTGTGATCACTTTGTCTCTTTCATCCATTGATTTGGATGGAGGTTAGAGGTGTTGCCATTAATGAAGATTATGAGCTAGAGAAGAAAGAGGAAGAAGAAGAAGTTTTTCTCTTTCTTTTCTTTTATGATATGTGTGATAAAATGAGAGAGTGAGAAGAATAACATGAGAGCTTACCTCTTCATGGCAGCCCCTCTCTCTCCTCTTATCATATCATCACAAATCCATCACCTTATGTGACACATGCACAAAGAAAGAGACCATGAGTCACCACTTGTGCATATGTCACAATTAATGCTCCAAATGATGATATTTAGCTCACAATTTCCATTAACAAACATTAATCCAAATGTTTGCAACAATAAAAAGATACGGCAACATCTAAAGTAAACTCGTGACGGATTACAGGGATACCCCTCACCTGTATATACATACCTGCATCCGCATTCCGACTGAATGCGAATGCGACGAGACTAAAGTAATCCAACAAATCTAATACTAGGATCCGGCTTAAACCAAAGCCCACTAGTATGATCCGTCAGATCATGATCCGTGCACTACCGCACGTATATGATCGAACCCTGCCATATATTATACGGCCTCTACAACGTTTCGCCCGAAACTTGAAAACTGTCTGTGGGGGACTCTAAAGACTCGTTAATATTTTGGCTGTGGATTTAACCATTAGCACGTCAGAGGTACTAGCTGTACGTAACGGGCTACCAGGTATTGACCAAAAGGGAGGTCGATAAGCGAACTCATCCTGACACCCTACTGAGCCTGTCAGTGACAATATCCGTACAGTCCGGTCCGTTCGTCTATGAGCATCGCAAGGCGGGCCTAGGGGGTTGGTAAAATTCAAACCCCCAAAAGCGGTACAAGTCGTGTCGGAGTGTAGCCCAGAACACCCTGAGATACTACTGGAATACCTACCAGTAAATCTCCTGCCTTGGCTAAAGACTTCGTATAATGGCTCTCCTAGACACAGCGCGATCTCATCCCCAATACCGGGAGAGACGAAACCCCTGCCGATCTGCTCACTGCCTCCATATGGCTCTGGACTGTACCCAACTAAAACCTGTTTGCACGACTCCTTTGAGCCGTGGTAGGGTAGTAATCAAAGCACAGTGGGAACTCACACGAGACAAATGACGATCTCAGGTCGATGAACTAACCTGTACACATGTCACCAGGGAACTGCTATCTGACGTCAGGTATAATACCAACTGGAATATTCCCGGCGAGTCCTGTCCGGTGTACTCATAACCCAATGAGCACCTGTATACATCTTAGGTGAACCAACTGACACCAATGGCTTGTGAGACCGGCCACCGCCCCTCGTCGGGGTCTCGACTGTATACACTAGTCTACTAATGGAGTATCGTTGCCCAGTCTCGAAACTCCCACGACTAGGGATCACTTTAAGGATGTGCTTATAGACCCCAGCTCCCACGTATATGATCGCCATCATACTGCTGGTAGTCAAGAAAGAATCCTAAGGGCTCTATCAACGTGCAATAGTGACCTGTAAGGTCACTTAAAGCAGTACATGATGATAAAGACAAACCGTGGTAGCATACTATTCTCTATCAACGTGTAATAGTGAACCACAATGTCACCTAAAGTATGTACACGATGATAAAGACAAACCAGATAGTATACAAACCTCTCGAATAAGACTGTCCTACCGGTATAGGTCCTCCCTCAATCATTGCAATCACGTGCCTGCAATCCAATAATTGATCCTGAGGGCACTATATCCAACGGTATTCGTATTCAGTCGGAATACGGATGCGGGTATGTATATACAGATGAGGGGTATTCTTGTAATTCATTACAAGATTTCTTTAGTTAATGCCATTTCTTTTTGTTGGATTAAACATTTAGTTTAAATGTTTAATTGGTGGAAATTGTGAGTGCAAGTTTTGGCCTTGTGCATTTATTTGATGGTGCATGCACTTGGTGACTCATGGTGTTGGGTCTTGTGATCATTTATTATGATATAGATTGTTTTTTAGGCTATTATTATTGTGTGGGATATTTGTGGAGAGAGGGGGCAGTTCTTTTCTAGCTCTTGGGATTTATTTTCTTTAGTTGCAAATGAGCTCACACAATACTCAAGCCTTTTTCTTCACTTGCTTCTAGCTTGAGCTCACACTTTCCTCCATACGCATCTTCTTCAACCTCCACCCATCCCTCTCATGTGTTGAGAATCAATGGGTGTTTTGAGAAAAAGTATTCACACACACTCTCTACTTCATCTTGGGCATCTAGGCTAGCAAACTGGATGTTCGAGTTGCTTCGGTTTAGAGGCGGGAGCCCGTATTAAGAACCCTCGGCGTGGATCTTCTTTGACGGAGGGAGACCGGAGATCAAACTTGATCGGGGATACCGCGAGGAGGTTGGGACAGAGGTTGAAGACCGAAAGACACGGATCGATCGGTAAAACCTCTCTAAACTCTTTACAGTTAACTAGTATAGGGTTAATGGTTCGATCCGGAGATAGGGTTCCGTTAGCGCCAGTTTTTAAAGGTTTTTGTTCCGCATTTGGCCACGGATTAATGGTCGGGACGCTGGCGTAACCTTACACATACTATCATATCGAGCAAGATTGTCCTGTACATATATATCCCTAGCATTTTATACAATGAAGGCCTTTAGGGTATACATATCCAACATACATCTTGCTCTACTGTCCTAAGGATGTGCGATAATCCGCACCATCCATTAGCGGGTCCCCTAACGAGAGTCGTAGAGGCACAATTGCCAAGGAATCAAAATATCGTTTAAAAAACCCCGTTTTGAAAAATGCGGTATTTTAATGTAAAACATATTCTTTAAATATACCATATATTTAGAACCTCATGCTATGAAACCATAGTATACGTGTGGGGTAGGTCGTTACTCCGTGAAATTTTCCTAACGGTATTTTTAACAATTATTGAAATAATAGTTACACTAAAGTTTATGGTATTTTAATGAAAAGTTTGTTATATGATTGTTTCACATGAAAAATTTTTTAAACTAAAAGCTAAATGATATACATAAGGTTAAGTGTGGTGTTAGAATATTAATTTGACCTATTTTTCTTATAAAGTGTATTACAATTGTTAAAAACAACAATATGTTGAAGCTAACTCCAATTTGTCGATGTGTTTTTAGAAGGCGATTTGAGCTGAAAGAAATAAAAAGAAGATGGACTTATTGGTTGAGTAGTGCTAGGAAGAGGGTAAAGAAGAGAGGGGGTCTTGGTCTCGTCGGCGATGCTCCGGTCGTCGGAATTTGATCACCACTCCCTTTGGCTTGCTTAACTCCACTGGAATAGCCTTAACACTTCTTGAACTTAGAAAATTTTGAGGAATTTTCAGAATAGAAGAGAGCAAGTGCATGGGTGGTATTTATAGGGTAAAAATGAGAAAGAGTATGAAATAAAATGAATTAAAATAGATTTAATAGTGTTAATAGGGAATTGAAGAGTCTCTGTTTGATTGCAGGAAAATCATGTTAGTTATATGTATGCCCTAGAGGCCATTACTGTACATATGATGTATATTGTAGTGATGCTTGGACATATATAGGGAGGACTTTCTTGCTCGACATGATAGTATGCTATCTGGTTGCTCTTTATCTTAACATGTACTCTGATTGTCTCTATGTTACATGTTGATAAAACCCTTAGGATATGTACTCGACTATTGGGACTATGATGAGGATCATACAAGTGGGGCCACGGTAGTCGACGAGTACATCCTATAACTGTTCCTAGTCGAGGGTGTATCGAGACAGGGCGTCGATACACCAGAGTAGACTAGCGTATACGCATCTTGATCTATATGATGGGTGATGGATGATCCCATATCCATCGGTGTTTGACATCAAGGATGGTGTACGGGTGCTCAGTGGAGACTAGGTACACTGGACGGACTCACCGAGAACTTCCAGATGGTATTATACCTCACGTCAGATGGCAGTTCTTTGGTGACACTGGTACAGATTAGTCTGTAGACCCGAGATCGTCATAGAGCCTTATGTGATTCCTACTGTGCTTTGATTTCCATCATACCACGTCCAAGAGGGCGTGCAAAAATGTGGCTTTTGGGTACAGTCCCGAATCACATGGAGGCAATGAGCGATCGGAGGGGATTCGTCTCTCCCTGTATAGGGAGTTGATGTTGCGCTGTGTTCGATTAGCTATAACTGGAAATCCCTGGCCAGGGTTGCTGAGATTTACTGGTAAGTGTTATCAGTAGTTTCTCGAACTGTTATAGACCTCATATCGACACGACTTATCAAGCTACTGGGGTCTGACGTTTACCACCCTAGGCGAGATATGCGACATATCAGACGAAGAGATCGGACTGTATGGGAGTGTTACCGACTGGATTCACAGGAGAAAGTACAGGCTTGCTTGTTGATCTTCTGAGCGCTCAATACCTGGGTGGCTGTTACGTTTAGCTGACCGTTTGCATCTTGTGGGTGTTTGATATGAACATCACCTACTGCCGGCGTATTGACGATTCTTTAGAGTCCTACACAGAGGTTTCTTGGCTCAGGAAAAATGGAGCAGGGGCACATATGTAATATGTGCGGGACCGAGAACAATACGTGTATGTGATATCGTATTAGATTCTCGCGATATGAGATATCGGCCGGGTATATGTGATATAGCCGGGTCATCGGATCAAGTGTTGATTCGATGAACTGATACAGATTATATTAGTCGGTTATTTATGAAATAGCCGGATTATCGGATCAAGCGTTGATTCGATAATTTAATGTATAATTATATATTTGATATATTAAATTACATTAACTGATAATAGCTCGCTAAAAGATTCTTTTTCTCACTCGGGTAATACATTGATATATATGCGATATATGTTAATTGTATTATTTTATTTTGTTACAATAAATATTGTATATGAGATATATAATATTGTAACATGATATGATTACTAATGCAATATGTTTAGTGAAGATTAAATAAGGTTAGGGTTTGATTTGGGTTAGTTCTTTCTTGAACCTTCTAGAAGGTTTCCTTTTTGTTTTTGCAAAGATATTTTGCAAGATATTTCCAAACCCAACCCACACCCTTTTAACCCTAGTTAAGTCTCTACAATAGTTAGCCTATCATCTTTAACCATGGTTGCATAAGTAATTATAAACACAATTCATTATTCATCACAAAAGAATTGATCACTATTCTTCTTCTTCTTCCTTTGAGCAAAGCTTTCTAGTCTTTTGCTTAGTGATGAAAATGAGTGAGATTAAGAAAATAAATGAGAGCTAAAATCCCACTTCATCATCCTAATCTATCCTTGCCATTTAGATTAGGGTGTTCACTTCATTTAGTGAGTGAGAGCTTGTGTTAAAGAAACTTCAAGGCAGATCATCTTTGTTATTGAAGATCGGAAGCAAGCTTGCATCTTTCTCTTCGTGGAGCCTCTCTAGAGTCCGGAAACTCGATGATCGCAGCGAAGGGACCTCAACACAGAGCTTTAGAAGTGAAAGACCAGACTACAAAGGTTGTAATCCCAAACTCTTAGATGTAAAGATGTTTACATGCTTTGTTTCGCCTAATCTCTAGTTTAAAGATCTTGGTTAGGGTTGTTCGGCACGTCTAAATTTTAAATCGGGTATGGTTGATACCTTATAGACCCTTGTGAAAGTGCCTAGTAACCCTGCAGTGGTATCAGAGCCAAGCTAGAGCTTTAGGCGAAGTCTTGGCGAAGTTTAAAGTCCGATCGAACTCCGAATACCCGGTTTATACCCTTTTCTGGAAATTTTTCAAAAATGTTGATTTTTTCATATTAAAAATACTCAAAAAAATCAGCAGGGAAATACAAGAGTTACTGTGCAGCACATGCCTCCAATTCAATTAATACGCCGCAGAACCGCGGCCATACCATGGCTTGCGCGGCGGTTCCACGGCCAAACAGTAAAATTTTGGTTTAAACTTTGCTTAGTAATAACCGTTGGTACTTCCTGATTCTTCTGGGAATTTTTAATTTATACTCAAGTGTTGAGTTTTCTGGGTTGTATTGGGGACTCGTTGATTCGATCGGATAATTTAACTTCATTTAAGTTTTTTTCCGGATAATTTTAGAAACTGTTAAAAAGTTCGAACGGATATCAATAACTCACTTTTTCCCTTGTCGGAAAATTTTTCAAAAGTTGGATTTTTTCTCGAGTTTGAAACTTCCGGAAAATCATGCAAGTCACGCGGTGGAACCTCTAGAAGAACACAAACCTTAACTCAATTATGTGACCGTCTGAACCGCCTCTGAACCTTAGGGTTTGGGACAGTACGGTGTTGCCACATGTGAGGCGTTGGCTTGACCCTTCGACGGCTGGACCATTGGTACTGTGGCATGTGATGGATATTTTTTGAACTCCGCTCAAGTGTTGAGCTATTTGGGAAATCTTGGGTATTTGATTATTCGATCGGAAAGTTTAACACTGTCTTTTTATCTGGAATGTGATACAATATTTAGAATCCACATGTAGTTATGAGATAACTAATTTGAATGTTATAAATCTAGTAGTTCAGTTTCAGATGATCGGTTGCCACGGAATTTTGATGCGATCAAAAGTCCGTCGCAATCACGTAGCGTACACGGGTACTCGCCAGGTAAATTTAATAGACAGTCACGCCTCATAGCCTCGACCGAATGACTGTAGGAGAACCCCGTCGCCAAAAGTATCCGTTCGGGTGCTCACGGCAGCGGTGTTCCGCCTTAGTGCACTTCGTCGACGGCATCCGGGGGTGCGGCCGTCTACTAAAGTTTGCGACGAGTATTCGATCAGAATATCGGGAATCTTGTTGAATTGCCCGACTTGATATTGAAATGAGTTTTCGATAAAGAGACTAAAATGCGGGGTTTTTAATTGTTAGGCATGCGATGTCTGAGGAATTCATTTGGTTAGGCATGCGATATTTAAGGAGGTTGCGGATTCCAACTGTTGTAGTTTTACACTTTCTTTTCTGTGACCGTAAGCGTAGTATGTGGTGTATCGCCAGTTTCGTTGCTATACATCAACGACAATCGGGATACGCATACTTGCTTACGTTGATGATATGAGATATTATGTGTTGCTGTGATATGTTGTTTGGATCGTCGCGTTTGAATAGTCGGGGGTTTTATGTGACATGAGGGTTTTTATTTTCATTCATGTAAAATTCATTTGTATGTAATATTCTTTTATTGGGGAACTTCCGGGCTGAGGATGATGTCACCACTGTATATTATTTACTTTTCCGCATTAGGTAGATCCAAGGCGGGGAGCACAAGTAACCGGGTTCTAGGGTCCGGTGGGAGACCATCTCGAGGAGTCGAGATCGGATCTCCTAACCCTAGAATTGCCAGTGTTGCTTGCCGCTCTCGTAGGGGTCTAGGGATGTGGGTTTGGCTATTCATCGCGACCGTGGAATCCGTGTTTTATACAGGCTCGTACTAAATCACGGACGTCCTAGTATATCCAACATTTCATATATGTTCTTCTGCTGCATTGTTCTGTGATGAGATCATATTATTGCCTGAGAAGAATGTTTATATTATATATATGAGATATATGTTATATTGCAGATTTCGTTTCAAATGTGATGCTTGTGAAGCATAATAAAATGGGACTTCATTGATAAGATTAATGAAATAAAAGAAACCTAAAGATGTTGTAGAAACTTGTTTAAAAACTGGTAGCTCTAGTTTTTGTTTTGCATAGCGGTGTTCCTTGTAGAACATCCAGCACCTTATTCGATAAGGAAAGAGCCGAGATCCCTTCACCGGGAGTGAACTCTTTAGTGAAACTAGCAGATGCTACAAACTCGGTTTGTCTTTTGATTGTTTCTATAGTTTATGCTTTGCATAGTGATATTTATGAAATATCTTGCACCTTATTCGATAAGGAAAGAGCCGACGATCCCTTCACCGGGAGTGACCTCTTTAGCGAAACTAGAAAAGCCTAAAAAACATTCCACTTAAAATCACTCGATTCTACAACGATATCAAGTTCATTATGCAAAGAGTTTTCTTAAAAACTTGTCGTAGCCCTCCGTCATTTCAGATAAGTACTTCATAGTGTTCGTACTACGTTTGTTGGCTTTCGTCAAGGCGTAGTGTGCGGTAGCTATTTATGCTTATCTGTATAAGCATATGATGCGATTGAATTAGGGTAGTCGTGCGACTTTGTTGGCTTTCGTCAAGGGTCGTGCGGGTGAGTTTAATTCAATCGGGAAATGACGGGTTGAACTTGACTAGTAGCCTATAGTTTGTTGGCATTCGTCAAGGTCATAGGGCGCTTGGGGTAAAATATTATTGGGAATTTCAAGAGTTGAAATTTGCAATGAGATTGCAGACCTTCTATGAGATAGTTGGATCCCGATACCCGCTGCGAGTAAGAGTTACTTCTGGGAGAGTTTTACACATTACAATTAGCCGATCAAGTAGGTGTCTAGAAAGGTGTTAACGGGGTTACGCCCCTGGGAAAACGAGGTTTATTTTAATTAGGTCCGTGCGAAAGCGCGGGGAACCTCCCTCAAAGTACCGGCTCTGGCCTGGCTGAAAGATTGGCGAACTTGTAGCGTGTAATTAATCCCGGCTAGTCTTTTCTTTTAGGGTTTGAAGGAAGATTTGACTAAAACGGTGGGAGCCATCCTTATTAGATAAATTGATAACCAATCTAATCTTGTAAAAGCGCACGCTGAGTGTTTTCTTCTCTCTCTCTCCAGGTAGCGACCATGTCACGTCTTAATCAAGATAATAATACGGATGTATTGACCGAACCCTCTTGTTATACTGCGCTAGGGAACGTTGGTCCCGCTCCAACTTATAATTGTTATAAAATAGAGCAGGAAATAGGGGATTACTAGAATTCCCGTGCTGCCCAAACGAAGAAAGTGCATGCCGATGCATCTTCTTCGGGTGTGTTCATTACAGAGAACTGTTTCTCAGTATCTTTTACGTCCTGGGTATGAGATACCGGATCAGGATCCCGCATATATAATTTGTTACATGGGCTACAGATAGGTAGAGAACTAAGAACGGGTGATAAGTTTCATGAGATAGAAACGGTGCAAGTGTTGCAGCCAACTCTGTTGGTAGTTATCACCCTGTATTACCAGAATACATTGATTCTGAATGAATGTTATTAGATACCGAACCTGATATACAATATCGTATCAGTCTCTTTATTACTAAAGAAGGATATAATTTTGTATTGTTGGATAATATTTTGAACATTTCCTATATCAAGAGTTGATCGGTTCAGGCACGTTATCTAAAAGCATAGTCGTTCTAAATCAAACCATAGTACTTAACGTACAGAACACACACAAGAGGAAGAGTTCAGAAATGAACAATCCTTCTTGAGGCATTGTAGACTAGGTCATATCAATGCGACCCGACTAGCTGAAGTTACATATAGATGCATATTTAAATTAGTTTGAATTTACATCTTGTGAAACTTGCCGGTCATGTCACAGAGATAAGACGACTACAGCTCCGTTTATTGGAAACAGAGAAAGAGTTAATGAACTCTTGGGATTGATACATGCTGATTTATGAAAGTCCCCTGTCTACACATGCCAGGACCGGTTCTTTGTACTTCATTACATTCACTGATGATCTCTCAAGATTCATACATATGTTCCTGTTGAAACACAAGTCCGAAACTTTTGAGATAATCACAGAATATAAGTTAGAAGTAGAGAACCAAAAATGGGTATAAGTATTATGTCCTTTGATGAGATCAAGGAGGAGAATACTTGAGCACGGGATTCCTGGACTATTCTAAAGGAGAATGAGATTCTCTCTCAGCATTACTCCTCTAAATACACCACAGCACGTCGGTGTATCGAGGCGGAGCAATCACACCCTATTTGATATGGTGTGCTCTATGATGAGTACTACTGAGTAGCCTATTTCCTTTTGGGAGTTATGTACTTGAGAAGATGCATACCTATTGAATAGGGTTCCAAACCAAATCAGATGCCTACCACTCCATATGTGATATGGTATGGGAAGAGCCCATATCTTAAGTATGTTAAGATTTGGGGTTGTCCATGTAAGTCCACGTTGCGACCCCCGGTTCTTACGGGGAGGCGGAAACGGTATAAAATCAAAATTTTAACGCAAGAGGCAACATGGACTAAGCTAGGTCGGGATCTTTACCTAAACTAAAACTAGCATACTAAGCTAAAGATATTTAGCTACTCGGATGAAGATGGTTATACCTAAACTTGAACTCCTTCTCTTCAAGCTCCGATGGTGGTTCGATGGCTCCTTCTCGTTGTCTCCGTACGCCGAAGATAGATCCACTTGAAAGCTCCAACCTTTAGCTCCTTCTTCGTTCTTTGAAGAAACTAGTTCACTTGGTTTGCTAAACCTAGTGAACTAGAATGAGTAGAGATGATTTAGAATGGGATTTTATCTATGGTTCTTGATTCTCAACTCATGAGACAAGAGAACCATAGATCAAGTGAGGGAGCAAGAGGTTGAGGGTGAGAGCAAGAGGAGAGCTCAAGAACAAGAGAGAGAATTAGCAAGAAAGAATGAGCAACCCTTTTGTCTTTCACCCTCTCATAATCCAAAGTGATCATAACTCATCATATCAAAAAAGTCTTATGTGATGGTTAGAAGCAACCATAACCTTATCATGTCATGCACTCATTTTACTCAAATGAGCAAGCAAGAAAAAGTCTTTGGCATGAAATGATAACCATGGTTATCATGATGGTCAACTAGTCAAGCCTAGTCAACCGGTCAACAAGTCAACAAAAGTCAACAAGTCAACAAAGTCAACAAGTCAACAAAAGTCAACAAGTCAACAACCATATCACCATAATACTTAATTAATATAATAGTTAATCACATATCATATTCTCATTAGGGTTGAGCATAAAGTCAAATAGTCAACGGTCAACTGTCAACAACCCTAATGAGAATCCGCAGCCTCTGCCTCCCTGTCAACTGTGCATACACACCCGCATCCGCGTTCTGAGGAACACGAATGCAAACTGGATAAATCCAATCCCATAAGGTACACTAGGATCTGGCTTAAACCAAAGCCCGCTAGTGTAAACTGTCCGGACACTGTACGTGCACAAGTGCACGGATGTGACCGAACCCTGTCGCAAAACCATGCGACCTGTCGCAATACCATGCGACCTCTACTCTTTTGCCTAAAGGCGAAAAGCTTTCTGTGTGGGACTCTAAAGACTCGACACTACGCTGGCAGTGGGTTTAACCACAGACCGCAAGCGGCACTAGCTGTGCGTAACGGTCCCCAGGTAGTGCCGACAAGAAGACCGACGAGGCGAAACCCATCTGAACTCCTACTGAGCCTGAGTATGACATTCTCCGTACAGTCCGGTCTGTTCGTCTGATACATCGCATGGCGGGCCTAGGGGGCGGTAAACGTCAGTCCCCCAATAGCGGTACAAGTCGTGCCGGAGTGAAGCCCAATACACCCTGAGATAACACTGGAAACCTACCAGTATATCTCGTTTGCCCTGGCCAGGGACTACTCGTGTAATGGCTCTCCTAGACACAGCGCGATGTCAACCCCCAATACCGGGAGAGACGAATCCTGTCTAACCGTCACTGCCTCCAAGTGCTTCGGGACTGCACCCAACCACTACCTGTTTGCACGACTCCTTTGAGCCGTGGTAGGGTAGTGATCAAAATACAGTGGGAACACACTCGAGGCGGAGTGACAGTGTCAAGTCAGCGGACTAAGCTGCACTCATGTCACCTGGGAACTGATAACTGACGATAGGTATAATACCAACTAGTCAGTTCCCGACGAGTCCTGTCCAGTGTACCCGTAACCTAACAAGCACCCGCATACTATCTCAAGTACGACGTACTGACGGCTGTGGGACAGACCGTCTCCCACACTGGGATGAGAAGCGCATGCGCTGGTCTACTCCGGAGTATCGATGCCATGTCTCGATAGTCCTGCGACCAGGGACCTGAATAAGGATGTGCTTATAGATTACCCAGCCCCCACTAGTGTGACTGCCATCACAACGCTGGTAATCAAGCAAAGATCCTAAGGGCTCCACTAATGCGTATAAGTGATATACTGAAATAAACACAAGTACACATTGAAGTAGAAACAAACCAAGTAGCATACTACTATTTTGAGCAAGATTGTATATACAAGGTGAATATCCCAAGCATCCATTAAGTAATATACAAACTAGTATGATACAGTAATGGCCTCTAGGGCATATACACTAACAATCTCCCACTTGCACTAAGGCCATGTACTGGCGTATCGAAGACCTATCATCTCGATCAGCCGCTCGAACTGAGTCTGGGGCAAGGCCTTGGTGAATGGATCTACAGTGTTGTCTTCTGAAGCCACTCTCCGAACCTCGATCTCCTGGCGATCCACGATCTCCCTGATCAGGTGATACCGCCTCAAGATGTGCCTGGATCTCTGATGGGACCTGGGTTCCTTCGCTAATGCTATAGCCCCGTTGTTGTCGCAATACAGAGGTATTGGATCAACAATGGACGGAACCACCTGAAGTTCTTTCAAGAACTTCCTCATCCAGACAGCTTCTTTTGCGGCATCAGATGCAGCGATGTATTCCGCTTCCATCGTCGAGTCTGCAACGGTTTCCTGTTTGGAACTCTTCCAACACACCGCCCCTCCATTGAGGGTAAAGACAAAACCCGACATGGACTTGGAATCATCCTTGTCACTCTGGAAGCTGGAGTCAGCAAAGGCCTCGATCTGGAGGTCTTTTCCGCCATACACCAAGAACATCTCCTTAGTCCTTCTCAGGTACTTGAGAATGTTCTTTACCGCTATCCAGTGTTTCTCCCCAGGGTTAGACTGATACCGGCTTACCACACTCAGTGCATAAGCTACATCCGGTCTGGTACACAACATCGCATACATTATAGAGCCTACCGCAGAAGCGTAGGGTATAATAGACATGCGATCCCTCTCCAAATCAGTCTTGGGAGACATCTCTTTAGAGAGGGTGATCCCGTGACAAGCCGGTAGGTTACCGCGCTTGGAATCTTCCATACTGAACCTCTTCAGTATGGTGTCGATGTACCTGGACTGTGAAAGTCCTAATATCCTCTTGGATCTGTCACGGTAGATCCGGATACCCAGAATGTATGAGGCATCACCCAGGTCTTTCATGGAGAACCTGTGTGACAAGAACCCCTTGACAGATTGTAGCATAGGAATGTCATTTCCTATTAAGAGAATGTCATCCACGTATAAAACGAGGAATACTACAGTTCTCGCTACAAATCTACTATAGATGCATGGTTCATCTGGATTTTTGATAAAGCCAAATTCTTTGACCGTCTCATCAAAGCAGATGTTCCAACTCCGCGATGCCTGCTTTAGTCCATAGATGGACTTAAGCAACTTGCACACCTTTCCGCTGCTCCCACTCTGAATGAAACCCTCTGGCTGGTCCATATAGACACACTCTTCTAAATTTCCATTTAGAAAAGCTGTCTTTACGTCCATTTGCCAGATCTCATAATCGTGGAAGGCAGCAATGGCAAGAAGGATCCGAATGGATTTCAGCATGGCTACTGGAGAAAAGGTTTCGTCGTAGTCTAAGCCAGGTCTTTGACGAAAACCCTTTGCTACCAGCCTAGCTTTATAGGTCTCAACCTGTCCATCTACACCAATCTTCCTTTTGAAGATCCACTTGCATCCTACGGGTTTTACCCCGTCTGGAGCAATGTCCAACGTCCATACCTTGTTGGTGTACATGGACTCCATTTCGGTCCGCATTGCATCCAGCCATTTCACTGAGTCAACGCTCTGAACGGCCTGCTGGAAGCTAGTAGGCTCATCATAATCTATGATGCAATCCTCTCTATCCCCGTCTATGAGAAAACCGTAGTATCTCTCGGGCGGATGAGTCTGCCTACTACTCCTGCGGAGCGGCGTAGGAATGTCCTGTTCTGTTGAACCCTCTGGTTCCACTAAGCTTTCAGTAATAGTCTGTGGTTCTGGAATTTCTTCCAGTTCTATTGTGCTCCCACTTATCTGGTTTTCCAAAAACTCAGTTTCCAAGAAGTAGGCATGACGAGAAACAAGGACTTTTTGTTCCTCTTCACAGTAGAAGAAATATCCTTTGGAATTCTTTGGATATCCCACAAACTTGCACTGTACTGAGCGTGCCTCGAGCTTGTCCGCATGCTGCTTTTTGACAAAAGCTGGACATCCCCATGTCTTAATATGCTTAAGATAGGGTCTCTTCCCACACCACATCTCATATGGTGTAGTAGGCACGGTCTTAGTAGGAACTCGGTTCAAAAGGTATGCGGCTGATTCTAGCGCATATCCCCAGAATGATCGCGGTAACTCAGCGTTACTCATCATGGACCGCACCATATCCAATAGGGTGCGGTTCCGTCTCTCCGATACACCGTTATGTTGCGGGGTGTATGGAGGAGTAAGCTGAGAGAGAATTCCGTTCTCTTTTAAATAGTCCAGGAACTCGGCACTTAAGTATTCTCCACCTCGATCCGATCTTAGAATCTTAATACTTTTGCCGGTCTGTTTCTCTACTTCATTCTTATACTCCTGGAATTTTCCAAAGGCCTCGGACTTATGTTTCATCAAGAAGACATAACCGTACCTTGAGAAGTCATCCGTAAAAGTAATGAAGTAAGAATGTCCGCTTCGGGCATGTGTAGACATTGGACCGCACACGTCACTGTGTACGAGTCCTAAGAGCTCGCTCGCTCTTACTCCTTGTCCAGTAAACGGAGTCTTTGTCATCTTTCCTTTGAGACAAGATTGACAAGTGGCATACGATTGATATTCGAACGCATTCAAATATCCTTCTGTATGTAACTTAGTCAACCTTCTCTCGTTGATGTGACCCAATCTACAATGCCATAAGAAAGTCTGATTCATTTCCGGAGACTTTCTTTTGTGTGTATTCTGGACGTTGAAAATCTGTGGTTGGTTTAACACGTATATACCATTACTCAATGTACCTGACCCAATCAGAACTTGATTAAGGTGAATGTTTACAACATTACTTACAAACGCAAATTCATAACCTTCTTTAGAAACTAAAGATACAGAAATGATATTACAAGTTGCGTTGGGTACAAAAAAGCAATTACGCAAAACCAAAACATGTCCATCTGACATTCCCAGGTGATAGTCCCCCACGGCTTTAGCATCCATGCTAGCTCCGTTCGCAACTCTGAGGGTCATGTCACCTGCCTTCAAAACCCTACGGTTTCTCAACGCCTGCAAAGAATTACAGATATGAGATCCTGATCCGGTATCCAATACCCAGGAAGTAGAGTTTATTGAAAGACAGTTTTCAATAACATACACACCTGAAGCTGAAGCTGCAACCTGCTTCAATTCCTGTGTTCTGGCCTTCCAGGCCCTGCAATCATTCTTCCAGTGTCCTTTCTTATGACAATAGAAGCATTCTTCCTTATCCACAAGCTTCCCCGCTATCTTTGTTGCTTTACCTTTTCCCTTCTTATCCACTTTACTAACACCGCCCCTTGGTTTGGCGGGGGCCTTCTTCTTCTTTCCCTTGGCTTTCGCCTTGGACCTAGAAGAAGATGATCCTCCTACAAACAAAGTGGATGTTTCCCTACCTTTCTGTATGGTGCCCTCTGCGCTCCTCAGCATGTTGAGGAGCTCTGATAGTTCAACCTCTTTTTCTTGTAGGTTGAAGTTCAGTATAAACTGGGCGTAAGTGGAAGGAAGGGACTGGAGAACTATATCCGTATATAGCTCACTCTCCAATGTGATCCCTAGGTCAGCGAGCTCCTCAATGTAGCCGATCATCTTTAGCACGTGCTCGGCTACTGATGATCCGACGGCCATTCTTGTCGAAAATAACTTTTTCGACGCTTCGTATCTTACGATACGTGATTGCTCTCCATACAGTTCTTTTGTATGGAGCAATATGGACTCCATGTCCATATTCTCATGCCTCCTCTGATGTTCGTTGTCCATCGAGGCAAGCAGGAGGCATTTGGCCTTCGCGCTATCAATCTCCCAAGTCTTACGGATTTCCTTATCCGCGACGCTGGAAGTTGGACCAGGGACAGGGGGAGCTTTGGTGGTAAGAAGATACCCCAGCTTGTCATAAGTGATTGCTATCTTGACATTCCTGAGCCAATCTTTGTAGTTTGGCCCTGTCAGTTTGTTTTTATCTAGGAGTAACTTAAGTCCAGTCATGTTGATTGGTCGCTGCAATTAGGAGAGAGAAGAAGAAACACTCAGCATGATGCTCTTGCAAGTTTAGAGTGGTTTTTAGTTTGTCTAAACAGGATGGCTCCCACTGTTTCTCGAATCCCTCCTCAAACCATAAAGGAAGAATTAGTCAGGATCAATCCCACCGTACAATACTTGCTTAACCGTTCAGCCAGGCCGGTGTCGGTACTTCGAGGGAGGTTTTCCAACGCTTTCGCGAAGTTCCTTAATTAAAGAACCTCTTTTCCCTGGGGGCGTAGCCCCGCTAACACCTTTCTAGGCACCTACTAGGTTTATAGCATTGATCGTTAAGTGAGAAATTTCCCGAGGAGTAGCATATACTCACAGTAGGATCGGGATCCAAATATCATCGCGTGACGAAACTGAAGGAATCCTACCAGAATCATCACACTCCAAATGGTATGCAAATCTAGCAAGTTTCAGTACTTATGAAACTCCCGATGTGGATTTTTGCCCCATGCTCTTATGACCTTGACTTTGGCCAACAAATCATAAGTCACATGTCAAGTTCTGCCCGTCGTTCTCCAGGTTAATTTGAATCCACCCGCACCTACCCTTGACTTTGGCCAACAAGGCAGTACGACTGTTCCAAACCAACGCATCTATCTATGCTGCACATGAATACCCAATAGCTACCAATCACTGTGCCTTGACTTTGGCCAACAAACACAGCTTGAATACTATTGACTATTCATGTGAAACGACGGAGGGCTACGAATGGTTTTGGCAAAACCGTGAACGTAGTGAACTTGATTTGGTCGATGGAACGAGATAGCTTTTAAAAGGAGTGGCTCAAGCTCCGTATTTAAAAGTTGTTTTGAAAAGAACCGAGTGGTTTTTCGAAAGTGTTCCAACGACTTTAACTTGGTTTATTATCTTGCATTAGTTCTTTTAATGCGTGATATTCTTGCATTAGTTCTTTTAATGCGTCCCATCATTTAATCCTACCATTGCAGAAAACAACCAAAATATGACGTACGCTTATGCCATTCGCATTCGCCACGGGGCCCCGTCATTACCCGTTAGGTTACTTAACTAACGACAGAGCGGGGGCTGGGCTAGCGCGTCTGTAAAACATAAGCAACGCCTAAATAATATCATATATAGATATACTGCAATGATAAACATTTCAGATCACAGATAAATACATTGGATATACTAGGAATCTGTAATTTGTACGAGCCTGTAACAAAAACAGATTACACGGTCGCGGTGAATAGCCAAAACCCCACCCAAGACCCCTACGGGTGCGGCAAACTACCCGCCAAGTACCCGAAGCGTAGCAACCTCCCTCATCTCCATGAGTAGGCCACTCGACACTTCGGCATACCCGGTAGTTTGTGCACCCCTCCATGGGTCTATCCTAGGAGCAAAAACAGTAAAAAGAAATTATACAATGACGGCTACAACCCCGACCCGGTTGTGCGGCCATACAAATAATTATTACATCAATTTACAAATTTACATGAATTGCAAGAAAAGAAAACTCTCGTCTCACAACCCCCGGCTATTCACCCGCGACAATCCAACATATTTATATACACATTCCAGCACATTACAGATCATGTATAACCCCGACTAATCGACTTATAGCGATTAGCCGACGTTCAATACATGCAAACATCACAGATATAACCATCATAGTCAAAGTGCAGTGAAGTTCGGAAAAATACGGAATTATAGGACCCCAAAAGGAAATTTCTTTTCTGGAAAATCTGGGCACATATAATATATTTCAAAAATCCCAAAACCAACACAGACACACACTGCACGAAAAACGATGCACAGAAGACGACAAAGCGCGGCGCTTCCGCGGCGGATGCCTAGCTCGCGCGGCGGAAGGGCGGCGGTTTGGACGAATTACTGTATCGTTTTTCTTGGGTGTTCACACAAAACCCTGAGCCGAATTTACAAGTGTAAAGTTTTTCATTTTGAGCCAAAAAAAATTCAACAGAAACTCAGTTTTTGTAAAAGTTTGGTTTTTGGATTTTTCCGGTTCCGAACTTCGTTACACTTCACTACCAAGCTAGTTTAAGTTTAGTTAGTCTCTGATACCACTGTAAGTCCACGTTACGACCCCCGGTTCTTACGGGGAGGCGGAAACGGTATAAAATCAAAATTTTAACGCAAGAGGCAACATGGACTAAGCTAGGTCGGGATCTTTACCTAAACTAAAACTAGCATACTAAGCTAAAGATATTTAGCTACTCGGATGAAGATGGTTATACCTAAACTTGAACTCCTTCTCTTCAAGCTCCGATGGTGGTTCGATGGCTCCTTCTCGTTGTCTCCGTACGCCGAAGATAGATCCACTTGAAAGCTCCAACCTTTAGCTCCTTCTTCGTTCTTTGAAGAAACTAGTTCACTTGGTTTGCTAAACCTAGTGAACTAGAATGAGTAGAGATGATTTAGAATGGGATTTTATCTATGGTTCTTGATTCTCAACTCATGAGACAAGAGAACCATAGATCAAGTGAGGGAGCAAGAGGTTGAGGGTGAGAGCAAGAGGAGAGCTCAAGAACAAGAGAGAGAATGAGCAAGAAAGAATGAGCAACCCTTTTGTCTTTCACCCTCTCATAATCCAAAGTGATCATAACTCATCATATCAAAAAAGTCTTATGTGATGGTTAGAAGCAACCATAACCTTATCATGTCATGCACTCATTTTACTCAAATGAGCAAGCAAGAAAAAGTCTTTGGCATGAAATGATAACCATGGTTATCATGATGGTCAACTAGTCAAGCCTAGTCAACCGGTCAACAAGTCAACAAAAGTCAACAAGTCAACAAAGTCAACAAGTCAACAAAAGTCAACAAGTCAACAACCATATCACCATAATACTTAATTAATATAATAGTTAATCACATATCATATTCTCATTAGGGTTGAGCATAAAGTCAAATAGTCAACGGTCAACTGTCAACAACCCTAATGAGAATCCGCAGCCTCTGCCTCCCTGTCAACTGTGCATACACACCCGCATCCGCGTTCTGAGGAACACGAATGCAAACTGGATAAATCCAATCCCATAAGGTACATTAGGATCTGGCTTAAACCAAAGCCCGCTAGTGTAAACTGTCCGGACACTGTACGTGCACAAGTGCACGGATGTGACCGAACCCTGTCGCAAAACCATGCGACCTGTCGCAATACCATGCGACCTCTACTCTTTTGCCTAAAGGCGAAAAGCTTTCTGTGTGGGACTCTAAAGACTCGACACTACGCTGGCAGTAGGTTTAACCACAGACCGCAAGCGGCACTAGCTGTGCGTAACGGTCCCCAGGTAGTGCCGACAAGAAGACCGACGAGGCGAAACCCATCTGAACTCCTACTGAGCCTGAGTGTGACATTCTCCGTACAGTCCGGTCTGTTCGTCTGATACATCGCATGGCGGGCCTAGGGGGCGGTAAACGTCAGTCCCCCAATAGCGGTACAAGTCGTGCCGGAGTGAAGCCCAATACACCCTGAGATAACACTGGAAACCTACCAGTATATCTCGTTTGCCCTGGCCAGGGACTACTCGTGTAATGGCTCTCCTAGACACAGCGCGATGTCAACCCCCAATACCGGGAGAGACGAATCCTGTCTAACCGTCACTGCCTCCAAGTGCTTCGGGACTGCACCCAACCACTACCTGTTTGCACGACTCCTTTGAGCCGTAGTAGGGTAGTGATCAAAATACAGTGGGAACACACTCGAGGCGGAGTGACAGTGTCAAGTCAGCGGACTAAGCTGCACTCATGTCACCTGGGAACTGATAACTGACGATAGGTATAATACCAACTAGTCAGTTCCCGACGAGTCCTGTCCAGTGTACCCGTAACCTAACGAGCACCCGCATACTATCTCAAGTACGACGTACTGACGGCTGTGGGACAGACCGTCTCCCATACTGGGATGAGAAGCGCATGCGCTGGTCTACTCCGGAGTATCGATGCCATGTCTCGATAGTCCTGCGACCAGGGACCTGAATAAGGATGTGCTTATAGATTACCCAGCCCCCACTAGTGTGACTGCCATCACAACGCTGGTAATCAAGCAAAGATCCTAAGGGCTCCACTAATGCGTATAAGTGATATACTGAAATAAACACAAGTACACATTGAAGTAGAAACAAACCAAGTAGCATACTACTATTTTGAGCAAGATTGTATATACAAGGTGAATATCCCAAGCATCCATTAAGTAATATACAAACTAGTATGATACAGTAATGGCCTCTAGGGCATATACACTAACAGTCCAGCCTATATCTAAAAGCATAATCTGGACAAGCTCGAGGCAAAGTCAGTTCTGTAGAAGTTTGTTGGATATCCCAAGCATTCGCAAGGGAATATCTTCTACCTAACCGAGGAACAAAAGTTGTTTTGTTTCTCAGTATACCATCTTTGTGAAAGGGAATTTCTTGTGAAGAAATTAATGGTCATGAGGTAGAACTGGAAAAAGTTCCAGCTATACAAACTGCAGCTGATGATTTGGTAGAACCAAAAGATTCAATAGTTTCCAACGAACATCAGCCTCTCCGCCGATCTAGTGGGGGTTCTTCACCCACCTGAGAGATACTTCGGTTTTCTCTATGACAGTGGGAGCGAGGATTGCATCATGAGATGATGACCCAACTAGTTTCGAGCTGGCCATCAGGAGTGGGACTCTGTATGAATGGCTGAATGCTTATCGATCTGAGATGGAATCCTTATAAGCCAACAAAGTATGGACTTTGGTTGCTTTATCTGAAGGGTTAAATCCCCATCAGGAGCAAGTATATCTTGAGAAGATTACTTGGTGTACATGGAAAAGTTGAGACTTTTAAAGCTATGCTTAAGTCAATCCAGATCTTACTTGCCACGGCTACATACCATGACTACGATATCTGGCGGTCGGGTGTCATGACTGCTTTTCTAAATGTTGATTTGGAAGAGAGCGTCTATAAGTACACAGCCAGAAGGCTTCGTAGACAGTGGGAGCAGCGGAAACGTGTGCAAGATGTTTTATGTAATAAATCAGGCATCACGGAGTTGGAACATCTGTTTTGATGTGGTAGTCAAAGAGTTTGATTTCATCAAAATGGTAGATGAACCTTGTATATACAAAAAGGTAGTAGGGAGTATGGTGGTGATCCTCGTAGAGTACGTGGTTGACATACTCCTGATAGGGAAGAAGTTTCCTATGCTGCGCTCGGTCAATCTCCGCTTATCACAAGGATTCTCCGTATAGGATCAAGGTGATACCTCCTAAATCCTGGGTTTTGGATCTATGAGATAGATCTAATTGGATGTTAGGATTCTCACTAGTTGTACTGAGATGGTATCAATCGATCCTGGGGAGAATCACTGGAAAGGTTCCAGGGTGATAAGGACGACTGAATATCAGTCGCAGGCATTATCTTTACCCTCAGTGGAGGGACGGTATGTTTGAAGAGTTCCAAGCTAGATACCGTGACATACTAGACGATTAAAGGCAAGATACATCGTTACCAAGGATGCTACCAAAGAGGCAGTCTGGATATATATAAGTTCATGAGATGAACTTCGTTCCTACCATTATGTGACAATGGAGTTATGGCTTATGCCAAGGAACTTCCGTCCCATCAGAAATTCAGATATAATTCTTCAGTATCACCTGATCATGGAAATGGTTGATCTCCAGGAAGATCGAGGTTAGGAGAGTAGACACAGAGGACAACAGCGCGGATCCACTCACAAAGGCCTTTTTTCCCAGTAGAGACTTTTATGAGATGGTTGAGTATGAGATACTTCAACCATAGCTAATTGTTGAGTATGCGATACCACAACAAATGGACATAGTGCAAGTAGGAGATTGTTAGTTATATGTATGCCCTAGAGGCCATTACTGTACATATGATGTATATTGTAGTGGATACTTGGACATATATAGGGAGGACTTTCTTGCTCGACATGATAGTATGCTATCTGGTTGCTGTTTATCTTAACATGTACTCTGATTGTCTCTATGTTACCTGTTGATAAAGCCCTTAGGATATGTACTCGACTGATGGGACTATGGTAAGATCATACTAGTGGGGCCACGGTAGTCGACGAGTACATCTTATAACTGTTCCTAGTCGAGGGTGTTTTGAGACAGGGCATCGATACACCAGAGTAGACTAGCGTATACGCATCTTGACCCATATGATGGGCGATGGATGATCCCATATCCATCGGTGTTTGACATCAAGGATGGTGTACGGGTGCTCAGTGGAGACTGGGTACACTGGACGGACTCACCGAGAACTCCCAGATGGTATTATACCTCACGTCAGATGGCAGTTCTCTGGTGACACTGGTACAGATTAGTCTGTAGACCCGAGATCGTCATAGAGTCTTGTGTGATTCCCACTGTGCTTTGATTTCTATCATACCACGTCCAAGAGGGCATGCAAAAAGGTGGCTTTTGGGTACAGTCCCGAATCACATGGAGGCAATGAGCGATAGGAGGGGATTCGTCTCTCCCGGTATAGGGAGTTGATGTTGCGCTATGTTCGATTGGCTATAACTGGAAATCCCTGGCCAGGGTTGCTGAGATTTACTGGTAAGTGTTATCAGTAGTTTCTCGAACTGTTATAGACCTCATATCGACACGACTTATCAAGCTACTGGGGTCTGACGTTTACCACCCCTAGGCGAGATATGTGACATATCAGACGAAGAGACCGGACTGTACGGGAGTGTTACTGACTGGATTCACAGGAGAAAGCACAGGCTTGCTTGCTGATCTTCTGAGCGCTCAATACCTGGGTGGCTATTACGTTTAGCTGACCGCTTGCAGCTTGTGGGTGTTTGATATGATCATCACCTACTGCCGGCGTATTGACGATTCTTTAGAGTCCTACACAGAGGTTTCTTGGCTCAGGCAAAACGGAGTAGGGGCACATATGTGATATGTGCGGGACCGAAAACAATACGTGTATGTGATACCGTATTAGATTCTCATGATATGAGATATCGGCCGGGTATATGTGATATAGCCGGGTCATCGGATCAAGTGTTGATTCGATGAACTGATACAGATTATATTAGTCGGTTATTTGTGAAATAGCCGGATTATCGGATCAAGTGTTGATTCGATAATTTAATGTATAATTATATATTTGATATATTAAATTATATTAACTGATATAAGCTCACTAAAAGATTCTTTTTCTCACTCGGGTAATACATTGATATATATGCGATATATGTTAATTGTATTATTTTATTTTGTTACAATAAATATTGTATATGAGATATATAATATTGTAACATGATATGATTACTAATGCAATATGTTTAGTGGAGATTAAACAAGGTTAAGGTTTGATTTGGGTTAGTTCTTTCTTGAACCTTCTAGAAGGTTTCCTTTTTGTTTTTGCAAAGATATTTTGCAAGATATTTCCAAACCCAACCCACACCCTTTTAACCCTAGTTAAGTCTCTACAATGGTTATCCTATCATCTTTAACCATGGTTGCATAAGTAATTATAAACACAATTCATTATTCATCACAAAAGGATTGATCACTATTCTTCTTCTTCCTTTGAGCAAAGCTTTCTAGCTTTTTGCTTAGTGATGAAAATGAGTGAGATTAAGAAAATAAATGAGAGTTAAAATCCTACTTCATCATCCTAATCTATCCTAGCCATTTAGATTAGGATGTTCACTTCATTTAGTGAGTGAGAGCTTGTGTTAAAAAAACTTCAAGGTAGATCATCTTTGTTATCGAAGATCGGAAGCAAGCTTGCATCTTTCTCTTCGTGGAGCCTCTCTAGTGTCCGGAAACTCGATGATCGTAGTGAAGGGACCTCAACACGGAGCTTTAGAAGTGAAGGACCGGACTACAAAGGTTGTAATCCCAAACTCTTAAATGTAAAGATGTTTACATGCTTTGTTTCGCCTAATCTCTAGTTTGAAGATCTTGGTTAGTATTGTTCGGTACGTCTAAATTTTAAATCGGGCATGGTTGATGCCTTATAGACCCTTGTGAAAGTGTCTAGTAACCCAGCAAATCAAACAGTGCAGAGGAGTAGAGGGTAGTCGAAGGGACTTGTATGCAAAGCACGGAGACGATTGGCGCACATCGGACCATCGGTGGCGAGAATATAGGCAAAACGGGCAGTCGGATATCGATGGTTTGCCTCGAGATTTGTGCTACGTGTCTAAATTGGTGTTTACTCTTCTTTGTGCCTGTTTGATTTTTCTGAAACTTTTCGTTTCTCTATGAATTGCACGTGCAACTCTTGGACTTCTGAAAACTTAAAAGAAAAAACTTTAAAAATAATTGGGACTGATGGGAATCGAACACACATGCTATGTCACAGCAGGGTAGAGGCGTTACCAGCGAGCTATAAATTGTTTCTTGCTTTTATTAAACAAAAATGACTTATAACTCCTATACAGGCTGAAATACATTTTTCTATACATTTAAACAATAATTCTATATAGGGATTTCAGAGTCATTACAGGTAGTATGCCACATGTCTTCGATTTTCTTCTCGAGGGCCTCGATTCGCTGATGGTACCCCGAGGATTCCCTGCTCTCCGAGCGTCTGCTATCTCTGCTTTGGGCTTGCGTGATGGAACGGTTTCTCTTTCACTCTATCACGTTCCTTAGGTCTTCGAGGGGAACCTTTCGTGATCAGTCTTGAGGTGAGCCACATGCGCGGTCTCGATGGGTACGGGGGCATCGATCTCCCCTGGAATCAGATGACCTGACAGACATCTCCTCAGGGGGTGAGAGAGCACGACGAGCGTTGAAGCAACGACCTGGTCTCCCGTGAGATCTCGGTGTCGAACAATCCGGCGCCTAACGAGTCATGGAATCATTCCTCGTATGGGGGTTGTGACTGCCGGAATCAGTACGCCAGTGTTCGGTGACGTCGAGATGGGTGTGAGCAAGGTTGAGGGCCTGAATGTGTCCCTCCGTCGTCCCATGCACATTGTCGTTCCGGGGGGTGGGGAACAGCGGTTTGGTGGGCATAGCCGACTGTTTGAACACGAGCGAGCGCGTCAACTATCGCCGTGAGCCCGTTGATCCGCGCTGATAAGGCGTCAATGATATTGGGAGGTGGAGTAGGACCGACCCTGCCTCCGTTATGGAGGGCGGGGTGGCTCGTGCTGGGATCTCCATGATGAGAATCGCTGACCATTATATCGAAGGCAGAGGAACAACTTTCTTGGGTGGAAAAGGAAGGAGGTTCCCACCGACGATGTCAACTGATGGAGACCGGTTTCTCCCTCAGATGTTGTCCTCCTTCGATCTTGGGGCCAGCCGTGTCGAACGGTTTGGATTTGAGGTGAGGATTGAGCATGTGGGTCTCAATGGGTTGTTGGTTGTCATTGACATCGAGCCACTTGCAAGGGAAGTCCTGGGGTGGGAAACCACCGTAGGACCCTCCGACGATCAAATAAGTACCGAGGAGTAATTGAGCAAAGTAGCGGTGTATTGGAAATGAGTTTGAGATACCTGAGTCGTCTGAAAGAGGGGTTTATATAGCGGTCGTCTGGAGCGAGCCGACGCAAGATTCTCGACGTCCGTTACGCCCCTGCGTCACGTTCGCGTTGATGCCAGGATACGCCCATAAATGGTGAGATATGCTAGCGTGGGAGGCGGGACGTAGAGCAGCGGAGATCTCGCTGTGGCGAGATACACGGAACCGTTACGGGGGCGCTCGGGCTCCGCGCTCCCGGCCAAACAGGGACGCCGAGGAATCTCAGACACAAGATAGCTCGAAGACGAGTAAGTGAGTTGAGGAGTCTCTGCTTCTTGATAGCTCGGAAACGAGCGAGGGAGCTAAGAAAGCTCAGCTCTGTAATAGGTCGGAGACGGGTGAGGAGGTTGAGGAAGCTCAGCAATAGGATACCTCGGAAACGTGTTGTTGGCTGTTTGCTATATGAATAGTGAATGTACTCAGAGGAGACCTCCCCAAAGGTCAGATGATATCTCGGAGATGAGACGCCGGGGAATGTCTCCTTCGCATGGTGCTTTAAAGAGCCGGTTGGTGCACGTGAGAGACATGACATCCGCCACGTGTCTTGATCAGGAAAATCCACACTTATGAGCACCATCATAAACTAATGGGTTTGCTTACCCTTTAATCAACCAAATATAGAATAGCTGGTTAAAGTAGCTAAATTCTTTCTTTCAAAATAAACCCCATGATTACCATGTTATCGGAAAATAGGCTTACAAAATTCACACTTTCACACAAGCACACCACCCGATGCCCCGTCCCCGCCACTAGGGGTGGTAATTGAACGAGCCAGCTCGGGTTCGATTAAGGTTCGGCTCGGTATCAGCTCGTTCAAATTCGGTTCATTTATTAATGAGCCGGACATGAGCCAGAAAGCCTGGCTCGTTTATTAAATGAGCCGGACTCGAGCTCAGCCAGGCTCGTTCGGTATTGACTCGGGTTCGGCTGGGTTACACAGTTTGAAAAAAACAGTAATATGTAATATATAGCAGATTCTATATAACTCTCAAAACACTTAATTCAATTAAATGACAGTATATAAAGTGTACTGAGATAAATATAAAACCCAGCACTTAGACCCATTCAATGCCCTAGATGTTAATGTTTTTTAAATTTTTCCATATCTGAAAACCCTGAGTTTTAAGCATTATTGTTAATTATGTTTTTTTCTTGGAAGATACTATTAATATGAGTAAATGAGCTGCAAACGAGCCGAGCTCACAAACGAGCTCTAAACGAGCTCAGTTGAGCTCGGCTCGTGAACTCGGCTCGTTTAGTTAATGGGCCACAAATGAACCGAACACGAGCTGGGCATGTTTAATCGAGCCGGACTCGAGCCGAGCATCTCGAGCTCGATTAACTAAACGAGCCGGACTTGGGCCGACAAAAAGAACCACGAGCCGAACTCGAGCCGAGCTTGGCTGGCTCGAGTTCGGCTCGTTTACACCCCTACCCGCCACACACCATAATTGTTTGTATTTGTCAATAGTTTATCTGTGTATAATAAATTATTTTGTAATAGTATTATAACATAGCATGTATTTAAATATACTTCCATAATGAACTCACTTGCATCACACATGCAAAATGCTCCTGCTGGCCCATAATAATTTTCCCAATGTATCTGCTTTATGGGACCCACACGTGACAACAACGCAATAATTCAAGATGAAGGCCGTTCCGCACTCACGTCAACCCCAAACCAACGTTAACGTGTCCCGCAGCAACACCTTACTCAAACCACCTCCCACACCCGTCAATTCCGGTAAAAGCTAACGGTAACCCAAGGGGCAACCTCGTAATTTACTCTGCCGGCGAACCGTTTCAAAAATCAAAAATCGAGCCCGACGGCAAATTTAGACGGCCCCGTCACCATTACAACCAACGTTAGTTTAAATCCAGCGAGGTTTCACCACAATCTGCTGTCCACTCCAACGACGTTAAACTAACTCCGTTAAATTACAGCTCAAACGAAACCCTATCTTTCCCCTATAAAATCGCAAGCGAGGGCCAAGGGCTAGGGCATCCGAAGGCGTCTTTGCAAACGCCAGCCTCTTTTTTCTCAAATTTCTCCTTCATTTTAGATCTATATTTTTTTTAATCGTCATCGAAAATGAGAGAGTGCATCTCGATTCACATCGGCCAAGCTGGGATCCAAGTCGGAAACGCTTGCTGGGAACTTTACTGCCTCGAGCATGGGATTCAGGTATCATCATTACCCTAGATCTGTGAATTCTTTTCCTTATTTTGGTCCATTTTAGGTTTTATTTTGATGAGACTGATAGATCTATGGAGCTTAGTGTTAGATCTTTTGATCATTGCGGTTTTCGATTGAAGAACTCGTAGATCTAGCTTTTATGACAGTGGATCTCGCGTTCGAATGCGATTTATTTGTTAGATTTGCCATTGATAGGTGTTTTTCAGAGATTGTAGATCTGTGGTCTGTTTTCTTGAAGATCTCGCAATTTTTTTAGGAAATGTGCTTATAGAGGGATATTGTTATCAGTTTTTAAAAGATTAGATATCTATTTGATGGATCTATCATTCTGTAAAAATGAGCTTGTTAAGCTACATAATGATGATTTTTCATTTTGAATTTTCTGCCATTGCTTTTTTAGTTTGTATAGATCTATTAGTAAATTCAATATTATTGAAATTGATATGCCGATTGCTGGCATTTTCCCTCATAAATTTGTTTGCTAGATCTGTAGATTAAGCTGATACCAGCATTTGTGTATCTTTATGATACAGACCGTTCTTTTTTTCCTCTTGGAAAATATTGTATACCCTATGCTTCACCGTTGTCATTGTTAATCGAAACTGTAAATTGTCCTTCAATTTCAGCCTGATGGCCAAATGCCAAGTGACAAGACTGTTGGCGGAGGTGATGATGCTTTCAACACCTTCTTCAGCGAGACTGGTGCCGGGAAGCACGTGCCCCGTGCTGTCTTTGTCGATCTGGAGCCCACTGTTATTGACGAGGTGAGGACCGGGACCTACCGCCAGCTGTTCCACCCTGAGCAGCTCATCAGCGGTAAAGAAGATGCTGCCAACAACTTTGCCCGTGGCCACTATACCAGTAATTATCTCTTTCTCTCGTATTTTTCGATTATGCATTTTATTTGTATGAACATTTTTTAATTTGAGAAACATTGATAGAGTCTGTAAGCATTTCTGTGAAGTGATTAGATGAAAATAGTTAGAAAATGCAACTTAGCAAAGAAACCATAAGCATTTTATTGATATAATGAGACTAAATGTTTTAGAGGATAATGAAATTTAAACAGTTACAAAATACCACATAAATAGAATTAGGAAGAAGTAGAAAAAATTTCAATAAAACATTTAATTAGAAAAAGAAATGAAATAAATAGTTACAAAATACAACATTTCACAAAATGCCCCTTCTAAAAGAGAATAGAAAATTGACATATCGAACATCAAAATGGAGTAGCCCATTGATGGGGTTTGAAGAAGCTTACCTGGATCGAGCTGGGGTCTCTGATTTACGAGAGAGGGTGGCTAATTTATAGAGTGCATAATAAGTTGCAAACTACAACACATATAGAGTGCATAATAAGCATCTCCAAGAATTGCCATCTCTAAAAGATAAAAATACAAAAATAACCAATAGCATTATGCTGCTTCTAAATATCACACCTCTAAAAATGAGAATTAAAAAGATTAGCTACACATCAATTTTAACAGCATGCCTTCTTCGAATATTAACATCATCCGTTCTCATGTTCATAGCACTTTTCCAAACATATGTATGAACATTTGTTCTGATTGCTGCTTTTGTTATGTGCAGTTGGCAAAGAGATTGTTGACCTCTGCCTTGATCGCATTAGGAAGCTGGCAGACAACTGTACTGGTCTCCAAGGGTTCCTTGTGTTCAACGCTGTTGGTGGTGGTACTGGCTCAGGCCTTGGCTCTCTTCTTCTTGAGCGTCTCTCTGTGGATTATGGCAAGAAGTCGAAACTTGGTTTCACTGTTTACCCATCTCCCCAAGTCTCAACTTCAGTCGTCGAGCCTTACAACAGTGTTCTGTCAACTCACTCCCTTTTGGAGCACACTGATGTTGCTGTTCTTCTTGACAACGAGGCTATCTATGACATTTGCAGGCGTTCGCTGGACATTGAGCGCCCTACCTACACTAATCTCAACCGTCTCGTGTCTCAGGTTGAACTACTTTTCATTTGAATACAACCCAATGTTAGTTATGGTTTTATCTACGTAAACTTTTTGATGACTGCTGCCCATATTAAGAGAACCTAAACTTATTTTACTGGCCAATATTTAGAATTTTTCTGTAGCAAACTTTAGTTTCCTTTTCTAAGATATCATTTAAGTTTGCTTTGCTTCCAAATTTCCTATGAACTTTTAGTCTTTTTTTGTAGATATATTAAGCTGTAATTGTTAAGATTCAAAGATGAAACTTTTGATATTTTTTTTGAAATTTGTGGCAGAAAATCAATTGAACATGAAAATGTAGAGTAGAAATTTAATAACTAGTCCAAAAATTATGAAACTAAATCAATTGAATAAGAAAAATTAAAAGCAGATTAAACTGATATGGTTGGCGAGTATAAATTTCGGCAATTAATTTTGAAAAACATGAGACTGAAGTAAAGAGCCAGAAAAATATATTGAACAAGATAACTAAAAGTAGATTAACCTGATAGAGTTAGTTTGTTAAATTTAGCCAATTTTATGTTTCACTGAAAATATTGCATGATTTTTGATATCATTCACCTTATCGTCCTTATCGTCCTAATCGATTTGTTTTGTTAATCTGCAGGTCATTTCGTCACTGACTGCCTCCCTCAGGTTCGATGGTGCCCTAAATGTCGACGTCACCGAGTTCCAAACCAACCTAGTCCCATACCCTCGCATCCACTTCATGCTTTCCTCCTACGCCCCTGTCATCTCTGCCGAGAAGGCCTACCATGAGCAACTCTCCGTTGCAGAAATCACCAACAGTGCCTTCGAGCCCTCCTCCATGATGGCCAAATGTGACCCTCGTCACGGTAAGTACATGGCCTGCTGCCTCATGTACCGAGGCGATGTTGTCCCTAAAGACGTGAATGCTGCAGTTGCCACCATCAAGACCAAGCGCACCATCCAGTTCGTTGACTGGTGCCCGACTGGATTCAAGTGCGGGATCAATTACCAGCCTCCGACTGTTGTGCCAGGTAAAAAGGCTTGTTCTTTCAGTCCATGTTGCATGCATATGTGAGGGGGGTTGTGTTTTGGTGAAGGAAATAGGAAAGTGATCATAAAAGTAGGAAAGTAGTGAGAAGGATTTATGTAAAAATCCTACTTTATCCGTTTCCTTCTCACTTTCCATTTACCAAAAGCATTTATGTAGTAGAGCTGATAGCCAGCTTAAAACATAATCGGTTCTCTGTGAGATAAATAATACTAAAGGAATTTTGTTGTTGTTGATTGTTGTGCCAGGTGGCGATCTGGCGAAGGTCCAGAGAGCAGTGTGCATGATATCAAACTCGACAAGTGTTGCAGAGGTGTTTTCGAGGATCGATCATAAGTTTGATTTGATGTATGCAAAGAGGGCTTTTGTGCACTGGTATGTGGGTGAGGGTATGGAGGAAGGCGAGTTTTCAGAGGCGAGGGAGGATCTTGCAGCCCTCGAGAAGGATTATGAGGAGGTTGGGGCCGAGTCGGCCGAAGGCGAGGAGGGCGACGAGGGTGAGGAGTATTGAGTTGTGATGCTTGCTGCCAGTATTGAGTTTGTCGCATCAGTGTTGTTTTGTTGTTTGTTTGTGTTCTTGTGTTATGTGGCTTGTTTTCTGTGATATGGCCTATGAAACCATGTTGAACTATTTTCTGTTCTCTATGATTAGAATGCTTTTGTGTTTCTGTATGAAACTATTTAGAACAGTTTTAGAAATTCTGTTTCATTTTAATCTCCCTCACATTTTGTTATCAAGCCAGAATTATGTCATCATCTGATGGAAGTCGATTTCTCCCTCAGATGTTGTCCTCCATCGATCTTAGGGCCAGCGACATCGAACGCTTTGAGATGAGGGCTGTTGACATCGATTTGAGATGAGGGCTGGGCGTGGTGGATCTCAATGGGTTGTTGACGCCGGACTGGATCTCAATGGGCTGTTGATGCCGGAATAATGGCAGGCTACAAGGGAAGTCCTGGGGTGAGAAATCACTGTAGGACCCTCTGACAATCAAGTACCGAGGAATAATGGCAGGCTACAAGGGAAGTCCTGGGGTTAGAAATCACTGTAGGACCCTCTGACAATTAAGTACCGAGGAATAATGGCAGGCTGCAAGGGGAGTCCTGGGGTGAGAAATCACTGTAGGACCCTCTGACAATCAAGTATCGAGAAATAATGGCAGGGTAGCGACGTAATGGAATGAGTTCGAGATACCTAAGTCGTCTTTGGAAGAGGGGTTTATATAGCGGTCGTATGGAGCGAGCCGATGTAAGATTCTCGCCGTCCGTTACGTCCCTGCGTCACGTTCGCGTTGATGGCGGGATACGTCCATTAATGGCGAGATACGCCCATTAATGGCGATCTACGTGGCGTGGGACGCGGGACGGGGAGCGGTAGAGATCTCGTCGTGGCGAGATACACGGAGCCGTTATGGAGGCGCTCGGGCTCCGTGCTCCCGGCCAGATAGGAAAGCTGATGAAGCTCAGCTCGGAGGCGAGCGAGGAGGCTGAGAAAGCTTAGCTCTGTAATAGCACAGAGACGAGTGAGGAGGCTGAAGAAGCTCGGCTGTAGGATCGCTCGTAGACGAGTTATTGAGATCTCTTAAAAGGTCTGTGCAGCCTCGGAAGCGAGGCCTCGAGGGATGTCCCCAATTCATCATATTTATTCCATCTTCACAGTCCTCAAGAATTTAAGGGGCTTACATGGATGACACGTCACCGGCCACGTGTCGTGATATGGGGAATTCCTTCTGACGAGCATCATCATTAGCCCCCCACTCTCGTTCCGGCCTATTTGTTGGTCGGTCGAGAGTGATTATCATCCCGGTCTTCAATAACTTAGCTTGGCGCCGAGAATTCTTCGTATTGAGTTGTCTTAGGACGACGTGACGTTTGGTGGCTGTGCCTCTCCGATTCCTGGGCCCATGTGGCGGTTCACAAAGCGCCTTGATTCTCGCGTGTATCTTTGGTGACGTCAACGGATCGGCAAAATGATTGCGCTTTAAAGAAGACGTCGTTTCGCTTGCCCAGTCAGTTGGCCTCTGTGCCACATGTCCGCCGCGGAGTGGCTGAATGTTAGAGGTCGTCAGTTGAATCGGAGTGAATGGGAAGTGTCCAACAATTGGTTGTCATGTGGAGTCCTCGTAGCCGTCGGGTGTGACGCTTCATTTCGGCGGGAACGAATTTGGGTCGTTGGATGGTTTATATCGAGTGTATAAATAGGGGAGGCCATTCCTTGGCAGACATTTTGCCATAACTGTCTCCTGCCATCTGAAGATTGCCCGGCGCACCATTGCTTAGGTCGGACCTTCAGCCAAAAACACTTCTTCGGTCAATCTTTTCTTGAATCAGGTTAGATGTCTTCTTCCGAAGTTTTTATTGATGTAGTTGGGGTTGAGTCGGGCGATGAGGCTTCAGCTTTTGAAGCTGAGTCTAGTGGGTGGTCTTCTTCCTCCTCGGCTTCCGATAGCCGAGGAAGTTCTTCTTCCTCCTCCTCTTCGTCTTCTTCCTCTACGGCGAGCTCGCCTCCAAGGGGCGGCGACGTCCCTGTACTTCGTCATCGGGTGGCGAAGATGGCCCCCAAGGTGTGTAAGTCTATGTCACACACCCTGGTACTTACGGGGAGGCGGAATAGGTAAAAATTAAATTTTTTATCACAAGGTAACATATACTATGCATAAGGATCTTTGCTGAACCATTGCTAACAAACCAAATAGAGGTTTTATCTACTATGCTAGAAAATTATACCTCATGCTACAAGTCTTTCGGGTCTTCTCCTCTTTCCTCCTCGTCTCCGTAGGCTCCTTGGGTCGATCCGGATCGTGGCTTCTTCAACGGCCTCCCTGAGTCGAAGATGATCCACCCGAGAGTCTATAGTCCGAGCTCCACCTCAAGACCGAGGTAACCAGGGCAACAAGTTTGTTAAGCTTGATGTCCTAGGTGATGTAGAGTATGATGATGGATTTTTTTGTCTATTAAATCCCTAATTTTCTCAACACATGAGAGCTTAAGGGATTTCTAGTGGGGAAGAAGAAGGAGAGCAAATATGGGAGCTCTCTTGAAGAGAGAGAGAGAGTGAATGAGATAATGAACCATGGAAAAAGAAAACTAAAACTTTTATTATGATAATTAGGATGGCTACATTGATTTGACCACAAGCTTGTCACAATTAATGCTAAGCATGAAAATATCTAGTGCTTAACAAAAATATCTAAGTCAACAATAGTCAATCTAGTCAAATGGTCAAACCAATTAGCCATGACACAATTATCATTAATAAAAGGATTAGTAAACAATATCCTCCACCTCATAATGGTTCTAATCAAGTCAATGGTCAAAACACTAATGAGGCATCTCCTTCTTTACTCCTCACATCCGTGCATACACATCCGTATCCGTATTCCGAAGATTACGAATACAAAGAGACAAAACTGATCCATCTATATAATACTAGGATCCGGCTTAAACCAAAGCCCACTAGTATTATCTGCCCGAACATCATACGCGCACAAGTGCACGTAAGTGATCGAAGCCCTGCCGTAAAACCATACGGTATCTACACCTTTTGTCCAGTGCAGGGAAACTCTCTGTGTGGGACTCTAAAGACTCGACACTACACTGGCAGTGGGTTTAACCACAGGCCGCAAGCGGTACTAGCTGTACATAACGGTCCCCAGGTAGATGTCGATAAGAAAGCCGGTGAGGAAATCCCATCCGAACTCCTACTGAGCCATAGTGTGACAATCTCCATACAGTTCGTGTAAGTCCATGTCACGCACCCCACGAACTTGCGGGGAGGCGGAATATATGAAAAACGATTATCAAAGCTTCGTAACACAGACTTGAGCGCATGAATCGTTATCTAAACCATTACTAACTATCTACTAGAGGTTTAACTACTCGGATACGAAGTTATACCTCACGTTACTTGTCCTTCGGGTCTTCATCGCGGCCCTCCACTCCTTGTAGGCTCCTTGGAACATCGGCACCTCAACGGCCTCCTCGAATCAAAGACGATCCACCCAAAAGCTCCTACGCCAAGCTTAATCTCAAACTTGAGATAACTAGGTTACTTAAAGTGCTAATCTAAGCTACCTAGGGGATATAGAGTGAGGTTATGGATGTATTAGTCTAGCTAACCCTTGATCTCAACTCATGAGAGGTTAGGGTTAGGGTTTGAAGAAAGAGTGAGCTTGAGGAGAGAGAAGGTGAAGATGATAATGAGAATGAAAAAGCTTCTCACTTGAATATATGAAACATAATGAATTATCAAATAAATGATTATTCACCATGCTTCATTAATTCAATATGAGTGATTTACTATGTGAGTCATTAAGCAATAAATAATGCATTAATGACATAGTGAATCACACAAATGAGTCACAAATTTTATTTAATGCAATGCCACCCCCCAAGTCACCACTCTTCAAGAAGCTTCCCGACAAATTACGAGAACGCCCCTCCAATCCGTGAAAACACGGAAAAACTTTAGACTGTATAAATCCAATAACCCGATACTAGATTCTGGCTTAAACCAAAGCCGACTAGTAAAAACAGTCCGAAAAGTCGTACGTGCGTAAACACACGTATGCGTCCGAACCCTTGTCGTAAAACCATACGACCTCTATATCGTTTCGCCTGGAGCAGAGAAACTCTCTGTGTGGGACTCTAAAGACTCGACACTACGCTGGCAGTGGGTTTAACCACCGACCGCAAGCAGCACTAGCTGTACGTAACGGTCCCCAGGTAGATGTCGATAAGAAGGCCGATGAGGAAAACCATCTGAACCCCTACTGAGCCTGATGTGACAATCTCCGTACAGTCCGGTCTGTTCGTCTAAGACTATCGCATATCAAGCCTAAGGGGCGGCAAGCGTCAGTCCCCTAATAGCTGTATAAGTCGTGTCGGAGCGAAGCCCATTACACCCTGAGAAGCTACTGGAACCTACCAGTATATCTCGCTTGCCTTGGCCAGGGACTTTGCGTAATGGCTCTCTGACACAGCGCGATATCAACTCCCAATACCGGGAGAGACGAATCCTATCTAACCGCCACTGCCTCCAAGTGCTCGGGACTGCACCCAACTGCTACCTGTTTGCACGACTCCTTTGAGCAGTGGTAGGGTAGCAATCTAAGAACAGTGGGACACACTCGAGGCGAAGTAGCAGTGTCAAGTCTGCGGACTATGCTGTACTCATGTCACCTGGGAATTGTTAACTGACGATGGGTATAATACCAACCAATCAGTTCCCCTGCGAGTCCTGTCCGGTGTACCCGTATCCTAATGAGCACCTGTATACTATCTCCAGTACAACGTACTGATGGCTGTGGGACAGACCATCTCCCTAACTGGGATGAGAAGCGTACACACTTAGTCTACTCCGGAATATCGATGCCCTGTCTCGATAATCCTACGACTAGGGACAAGTATAGGATATTGCTTATAGACTACCCAGCCCCCACTAGTGTGACTGCCATCACAACGCTGGTAATCAAGCAAAGATCCTATGGGCTCTACTAATATGTATAAGTGATACGTTACAAGAAACATATGCACATATTAAAGTAGACACAAACCAAGTAGCACACTACCATTTTTAGCAAGTCTGTATATACAACTGTGAATATCCCAAGCTTCCATTAAGTAATATACAACCTAGTATGATACAATAATGGCCCCTAGGGCATATACACTAACAGTTCGGTCTGTTCGTCTAAGAGTATCGCATATCGGGCCTACGGGGCGGTAAACGTCAGACCCCTAATAGCCGTATAAGTCGTGTCGGAGTGTAGCCCAGAACACCCTGAGAAACTACTGGAACACCTACCAGTAAATCTCGCTTGCCCTTGTTGGATATATATGCCCTAGAGGCCTTCATTGTATAGGATGCTAGGGATATGTATGTACATGACAATCTTGCTTAATATGATAGTACGCTATTTGGTTTGACTTTATCTTAACGTGTGATATATTTTACTTTGTATTTATAAACATGTTGATAAAGCCCATAGGGTGTTTGCCTGACTACCGACGTTGTGATGGCAGTCATACTTGTGGGAGCTGGATAGTCAATAGGCACATCCTTAGATGTCCCTGGTCGCAGGAGTATCGAGACTGGGCATCGATACTCCAGAGTAGACTAGTGTATACATATCTAGACCCTGACGAGGGGCGATGGATTGGTCCCGCAGCCATTGGTGATGTACACTTAAGATTGTATACAGATGCTCACTGGGTGTGAGTACACCGGACAGGACTCGCCGAGAACTGACTGGATGGTATTTATACCTAACGTCAGATAGCAGTTCTCAGGTGACATGTGTGCAGATAGTCCGTTGACTTAAGGTCATCATTTGTCTCGTGTGAGTTCCCACTGTGCTTTGATTACTACCCTACCACGGTTCAAAGGAGTCTTGCAAACAGGTTTTAGTTGGGCACAGTCCCGAGCCATGTGGAGGCAGTGAGCGACTGTTAGGGATTCGTCGCTCCCGGTATAGGGAGTTGATATCGCACAATGATCGGTTGGTCATTACCATAAGTCCCTGGCCAGGGCTGATTGAGAATTACTGATGGACTGATCAGTAGATTCTCGGATGGTCTTGAGCCATGCTGGCACGACTTGTACAGTTATTAGGGGTCTGACTTTCACCACCCCCCTAGACCATACATGTGATACTCTTAGACGAACAGACCGGACTGCGCGAATATTGTCACGGACAGGCTCAGTAGGAGTTCGGATGGGTTTCCTTATCGGCCTTCTTATCGACATCTACCTGGGGACCGTTACGTACAGCTAGTGCCGCTTGCGGTCTGTGGTTAAACCCACTGCCAGTGTAGTAGTCGAGTTTTTAGAGTCCCACACAGAGATTTCCCAACTCCAGGCGAAACGATATAGAGGTCGTACGGTTTTACAACAAGGGTTCGGACACATACGTGTTTAAACGCACGTACGACGTTCGGATAGTTTTTACTAGCCGGTTTTGGTTTAAACCAAATTCTAGTATCAGGATATTGGATTTATACAGTCTAAAGTTTTTCCGTGTTTTCACGGATAGGAGGGGTGTTCTCGTAATTTTCCGGGAAGCTTCTAGAAGCATGGTGACTTGAGGGTTTAGGTGGAATTGTCATTAAATGATATTGTGACTCATTATGTGTGATTCATCATGTCATTAATACATTATTAAATGCTTAATGGCTCACTTAGTGAATCACTCATAATGCATTAATGTAGCATGATGAATAATCTCATTTTATTCATTTATTCATTATGCTTCATATATCAAGTGAGAAACAATATCATTATCATTATCTTGTTCACCTTCTCTCTCCTCAAGCTCACTTTCTCTTCAAACTCTAATCTTACCACTCATGAGTTGAGATCAAGGATTAGAATAGACTAAACACTCCATAACCTAACTCTATATGATCTAAGTTCGTTTGATTAGCAACTAGAGAAACTTAGTTACCTCAAGTTTGGAGGTGAAGCTTGGATTAGGGTTCTCGGGTGGATCATCTATCACTTAGAGGAGGCCGAGGAGGACGTAGAGATCGAAAAGACGAAGGACACGATTCACTAGGTATAATCTCTTTACATAGTAGCTAAGAACTTCTATGGTTGTTGTTAATTATCGTTTAGCAAAGATCTTCGGTTAGTCGATGTATGCTTAAAGAACAAGATCGTTTTTCATATTTCCGCCTCCCCGCATCTCGTGGGGTGTTGCACATCGACTCACAGTGGTATCAGAGCCTCACTTAACAATAATTAACTCACTTGCAAAGTCGTATGAATTTCGAACGCAAAACGAACCAGAAAATACACGGATATCACATAGTTTCTGTCGATTTTAAAATGAGGCCTAAAAATTTTTCAGGTACCTCCAGAATAACCTACATGAAATTATAAGAACACTAGAAAAAAATGGGCTCCTGAATCGGCCACTGAGCCGCGGAACCGCGGACGATCCCACCGAGCCGCCGCGGATCCGCGGCCGAGTTGGAGCCGATTCAGCCCAGTTTTTCCCTGTGAATCTTCTGTGATGTTTTGTCTTTTCTGGAATGATTTATTTTCTGCTCAAGTTTCAGATTTACAGAGAAGTTTTGGAGTAGAATCTAATGTGTTTGATCGATCAAAATTATACGATGTTTGCTAGTTTGATTATATCTGTAAACTGTATTATGTGTTCGTAAATCTCCCCTAACTGCTAGTATGTCGGTTGGCAGGGGGTTGCACATATCTGTAATATTTTAACTGTTTGTGATTATGAACTGTATTGGTTTGTTGTGATAATTAGCCGGGGTTTTGAGATGGGTTATTGTATTAATTCATTCGATATAATTGTAATAAGTTGTAATATTATTTTTGCGGGGCACATCCAGGTTGCGGTTGTAGCCACCGTTGTATTATTTCTTTTTACTGTTTTTGCTCCTAGAATAGACCCAAGGTGTTAGTTATATGTATGCCCTAGAGGCCATTACTATACATGAGATGTATATTGTAGTGGATGCTTGGACATATATAGGGAGGACTTTCTTTCTCGACATGATAGTATGCTATCTGGTTACTCTTTATCTTAACGTGTATATTGATTGTCTCTCTGTTACATGTTAGTAAAGCCCTTAGGTTGTGTACTTGACTATCTGGACTATGATGCGGATCATACTAGTAGGGACATGGTAGTCCATAAGTACATCCTTCAAGGTCGCTAGTCCTGGGTGTATCGAGACAGGGTATCGATATACCAGAGTAGACTAGCGTATGCCTTCTCGACCCATACAGATGGGCGATGGATGATCCCATATCCATTGGTGTTTGACATCAGAGATGATATACGGGTGCTCAGTAGAGACTGGGTACACTGGACGGACTCGCCGAGAACTCCCAGATGGTATTATACCTTACGTCAGATGGCAGTTCTCAGGTGACACTGGTACAGGTTAGTCTGTAGACCCGAGATCGTCATAGAGTCTTGTGTGATTCCCACTGTGCTTTGATTTCCACCTTACCACGTCTAAGAGGGCGTGCAAAACGGTGGTTTTTGGGTACAGTCCCGAGTCATATGGAGGCAATGAGCGATAGGAGGGGTTTCGTCTCTCCCGGTATTGGGGGTTGATGTTGCGCTATGCTCGATTGGCCGTAATAGGGAAGTCCCTGGCCAGGGCTGGTTTAGAGATTTACTGGTATGTATTACCAGTAGTTTCTCGACCCGTTATGAGCCTCATATCGGCATGACTTATCGGTTATTGGGGTCTGACGTTTTACCATCCCTAGACTTGATATGCGACATATCAGACGAGGAGACCGGACTGTACGGTAGTGTCACTGTCAGGCTTTTACAGAGTTAGAGCAGGCTTGCTTGCTGATCTTCTGATCGCTCAATATCCGGATAGCCGTTACGTCCAGCTAGTACCGCTGACGGCTTGTGGGTGCTTGATATGATCATCACCTACTGCCGGCGTATTGATGAGTCTTTAGAGTCCTACATAGAGGTTGTACTGGCTCAGGCAAAATGAAATAGGAGCGCATTTGTGATATGTGCGGGACCGAGAATCATGCGAGTATGTGATACCGTATTCTATTCTCGCGATGTTTGTGTCGATCGGTTATATGCGATATAACCAAGTTATCGAATCAAGGGTTGATTCGATAAGTCGATACATTGGATGTTAGTCGGTCATATGTGATATAACCGGATTATTAAGTCAAGTATTGATTTAATAATTTAGTGTATAATTGTATATGTGATATACTAATTTACATTAACTAACATTGGTTCACTTAAGCATTTATTTTTCTCACTTGTGCACAAGTTAATATATATGTGATATATATTTATTAGTGTACAAATTGTATCATGGTTGTTGATACACATTATATGGGTGTATAAGACTTATACCATACTAATTATATTTATTAGGTTTTTAATATCTAAAGTAATTCTAAAACAAATGGATAATGAGCACAAATGCATGAAGCTTCATGAAGCTTATGGTTGCATTGACTTAGTCCATTAGTTTTGTTTTACTTAAGATATTAGTTAACCTAACCACTATAATTAGCCATGGTAAAGTCTCTACATGAGTTAGTATATGATACTCACTCACCATGGTTAGCTCATTCTCTCTCTTGATTATTTTCATATTCATTTTGAGCTCATCTTCTTCTTCCTCAAAATTTCTTTCTAGGGTTTGAAATAAAGAGAGAATCAAAGTGAGAAAAAAAATTCTAAAGTGTACCCATTTCCTATCTCACCATCCTCTACTAGACTAGCACTTTAGTTTAGGGTGTTTGCTTCACTAATTCTTTGGTTAGTGAAGTAGAAGCTTGAGTTCGTATTCCCTCGACGTAGATCATCTTCGGCCTCGAAGACTTCAAGCAATTCCGTTGCCTCTTCTCATGGAGCCGTCCGAGAGTCCGGGAGTTCGATGATCGCAGCGAAGGGACTACTACCAGGAGCTTAAGAAGTGAAGGACCAATCTACAAAGGTTGTATTTCGTATTTACTTAGTGTTAAAGAGTTTAACTTGCATGTCTTAACCTAATTTTCTAGCAAAGATCTTGTTTAGAGTTATTCGGCACGGCTAAAATTTTTATCCGGCATGGTTGATACTTTGTAGAACCTCATTAGTGTGTCTAGTAACCCTACAATGGTATCAGAGCCTAGCTAGAGCATTAGGCGACGTGTATACGAAGTTAAAACCCCGGTCGAACCCGGAATCGACAAAGTAAACCCCTCTTTGGAAATTTTTTCAAAATTGGGATTTTTCTGAATTAAAAATGCTTAAAAAAATCAGCAGGCAATTATAAGGGAAACTGTGCAAAACGACAATGTTTGGCGCCCAAAGCGCCGCGGAACCACGGCACGAGCAGGCTCCCGTGGCGGTTCCGCGGCCATATGGTTACGTCACACTTATCGTTTTGCACAGTAATGTTCCTATTTAATTTCATGATGTTTCTGAGTATTTTTAACCTGACTCAAGTGTTGAGAATTCTGGGGTTTATTTTGTAATCGTTAATTCGATCGGAATATTTAATTTAGTTTTGTTTTCAGGATATTTAGAACGTGTTAAAAAGTTCGAACGGATATCAATAACTCACTTTTTCCCGACCCGGAAAATTTTCAAGTGTTGGATTTTTCCGTTTGTTTAAGAACGTCTAGATCGTGCAAGTTACACAATGGACCCTCTAGAAGACAACAAACCTTAACTCGATTATGTGACCGTCTTGAACTGCCTTTTGAACCTTAGGGTTTGGGGCAGTACGGCGTGCCACATGTGAGGTGTTGGCTTGACCCTTCTACGGCTGGACCATTGGTACTGTGGCATGTGATGGATGTTTTTAAACTCCCCTCAAGTGTTGAGAACTATTTGGGAAAACTTGGGTGTTTGATTATTCGATCGGAAAGTTTAACATTGTCTATTTATCTGGAATGTGATACAATATTTGGAATCCACAAGTAGTTATGAGATAACTAATTTGGATGTTATAAACATAGCAGTTTAGTCTCAAATGATCGGTTGCCACGGAATTTTGATGTGATCAAAAGTCCGTTGCAATCACGTAGCGTACGCGGATACTCGCCGGGTAAACTTAATAGACAGCCATGCCCCATAGCCCCGACCAAGTGACTGTAGGAGAACCCCGTCGCCAAAAGCATCTATACGGGTGCTCACGGCAATGGTGTTCCGCCTTAGTGCAATTCGCTGACGGCATCCGGGGGTGCGGCCGTCTGCTAAAGTTTGCGACGAGCATTCGATCACTTATCGGGAATCTTGTTGAATTGCCCGATTTGATATTGAAAAGTGTTTTCGATATAGAGACTAAAATGTGGGGTTTATAATTGTTAGGCATGAGATGTCTAAGGTGGTTGCGGATTCTAACTGTTGTAGTTTTACACTTTCTTTTCTGCGACCGTAAGTATAATATGTGTTATCGCCGGTTTCGTTGCTATATGTCAACGACAATTGGGATGCGCATATTTACTTACGTTGATGACATGTGATGTTATATGTTGCTGGATATGTTATATTGGATCGTCGCGTTTTGAATAGCCGGGTTTTTTTTATGTGAGATGGGGGTTTTTATTTTCATTTATGTAAAATTCAATATATGTAATATTCTTTTATTGGGGCACTTCCGGGATGAGGTTGATGTCACCATTTGTATATTATTTACCTTTTCCGCATTAGGTAGACCCAAGGAGGGGAGCACAAGTAACCGGGTTCTAGGGTCCAGTAGGAGACCAACTCGAGGAGTCGAGTCCGGGTCTCCTAACTCTAGAATTGGTAGGGTTGCTTGCCGCTCTCGTAGAGGTCTAGGGGTATGGGTTTGGCTATTCATCGCGACCGTGGAATCCGTGTTTTATAGAGGCTCAAAATGAAACACGGACGTCCTAGTATATCCAATGTTTCATATGTTTCTTCTGCTGCGATATCTGTGATGTGATCATTTGATATATTGTGATAAATACTGTATATAGTATATATGATATATTATATAGACGTTACTTATGTTTTATACCCGTGCTAGCCCTGCCCCGCTCTGCCGTTAGTTACCCAACCTAACGGTGCACGAGGGGACATCGAGACGAATGCGGATGGCATAAGTGTACGTCGTATTTATCTGTGATGTTTAGGTGACTTAAATGATGGGACTTCATTAATATGATTAATGAAAGAAAAGAAACCTAAAAGATATTGTGGAATCGAATTTTCAAAAACAGGTAGCTACAGTTCTTGCTTTGCATCACGGTGTTCCTTGTAGAATATCCTCCACCTTATTCGATAAGGAAAGGGCCGAGATCCCTTCACCGGGAGTGACCCCTTTAGCAATGACTGGCAGATGCTACACCCCTCGGTTTGACTTTTGATTGCTTTTCTAGTTCTTGCTTTGCACAGTGATATATGATATGTCCTGCACCTCATTCGACGAGGAAAGAGCCGAGATCCCTTCACCGGGAGTGACCTCTTTAGCGAAACTAGCAAAAGCCTAAAAATCACTCCATTTTAAAATCATTTGATTCTACAACGATATCAAGTTCATTACGCAATAGGTTTTCAGAAAAACCTGTCGTAGCCCTCCGTCATTTCAGATAAGTAGTAGTTAGTATTCGTGCTGCGTTTGTTGGCCTTTGTCAAGGCGCAGTGTGCGGTAGCTGACTAGTGCTTATCTGCTTATGCATATGATGCAGATTGGGTTAGGGTAGTCGTACGACCTTGTTGTCCTTTGTCAAGGGTCGTGCGGGTGGGTTTAATTCAATCAAGAAATGATGGGTTGAACTTGACTAGCATCCTATGGTTTGTTGGCCTTTGTCAAGATCATAGGAGGTTAGGGGAAAAATTATTCGGAATTTCAAGTGTTGAAATTTGCAATGAGATTGCATACCTTCTATGAGATAGTTGGATCCCGATACACACTGCGAGTAATTGTTACTCCTGGGAGAATTTTACACATTACAATTAGCCGATCAAGTAGGTGTCTAGAAAGGTGTTAACGGGGTTACGCCCCTGGGAAAATGAGGTTTACTTTAATTAGGTCCGTACGAAAGCATGGGGAACCTCCCTCAAAGTACCGACACTGGCCTGGCTGAAAGATTGACGAAGTTGTAGGGTGTAATTAATCCCGGCTAGTCTTTCCTTTTAGGGTTTGAAGGAAGATTTGATAAAAACAGTGGGAGCCATCCTGATTAGATAAAATAATAACCAATCTGATCTTGCAAGAGCGCACGCTGAGTGTTTTCTTCTCTCTCTCTCCAGGTAGCGACCATATCACGCCTTAATCAAGATAATAATACGGATATATTAACCGAACCCGCTTGTTATACTGAGCTGGGGAACGTTGGTCCCGCTCCAACTTATAATTGTTATAAGACAGAGCAGGAAATTGGGGATTACCAGAATTCCCGTGCCGCCCAAACAAAGAAAGTGCATGCTGATGCATCTTCTTCGGGTGTGTTCATTACAGAGAACTGTTTCTCAGTATCCTTTACATTCTGGGTATGAGATACCGGATCAGGATCCCGCATATGTAATTTGTTACATGGGCTACAGAGAGATAGAGAACTGAGAACGGGTGATAAGTTTCATGAGATAGAAAACGGTGCAAGTGTTGCAGCCAAGTCTGTTGGTCACTGTCACCCTGTATTACCAGAATACATTGATTCTGAACAAATGTCATTAGATACCGTACCTGATATACAACATCATATCAGTCTCTTTATTCGTAAAGAAGGATATAATTTTGTATTGTTGGATAATGTTTTGAACATTTCCTATATCAAGAGTTGATCGGTTCAGGCACGTTATCTAAAAGCATAGACGTTCTAAATCAAACTACAGTTCTTAGTATACAGAACACACACAAGAGGAAGAGTTCAGAAATGAACGAATCCTTCTTGAGGTATTGTAGACTAGGTCATATCAATGTGACCTGACTAGCTGAAGTTACATAAAGATGCATATTTAAATTAGTTTGAATTTACATTTTGTGAAACTTGCCGGTCATGTCACAGAGATAAGATGACTATAGCTCCGTTTATTAGAAATAGAGAAAGAGTTAGTGAACTCTTGGGATAATACATGTTGATGTGTGAAGGTCCCCTGTCTACACATGTCAAGACCGGTTCTTAGTACTTCATTACATTCTCTGATGATCTCTCAAGATTCAGACATATATTCCTGTTGAAACATAAGTCCGAACCTTTTGAGATATTCACAGAATATAAGTTAGAAGTAGAGAACCAAAACGGGTATAAGTATTATGTCCTTTGATGTGATCAGCGAGGAGAATACTTGAGCATGGGATTCATAGACTATTCTAAAGGAGAATAAGATTCTTTCTCAGCATTACTCCTCCGTATACACCACAGCACGTTGGTGTATCGGGGCGGAGCAATCACACCCTATGTGATAAGGTGTGCTCTATGATGAGTACTACTGAGTTACCTATTTCCTTTTAGGAGTTATGCACTTGAGAAGCTGCATACCTATTGAATAGGGTTCAAATCAAATCAGTTGCCTACCACTTCATATATGATATGGAAAGGGAAGAGCCCATATCTTAAGTCAGTTAAGATTTGGGGTTGTCCGGCCTATGTCTGAAAAGCAAAATCCGGACAAGCTCGTGGCAAGGTCTGTTATGTAGAACTGGAAAGGTTCCAGCTATACAAACTGCAGCTGATGATTTGGTAGAACCAAAGGATTCAATAGTTTCCAACGAACCTCAGCCTCTCCGCCGATCTAGTAAGGTTCCTCACCCACCTGAGAGATACTTCTGTTTCTCTATGACAGTGGGAGCAAGGATTGCATCATGAGATGATGACCTAACAAGTTTCGAGCTGGCCATCAGGAGTGGGACTCTGTAAGAATGGCTGGATGCTTAGCGATCTGAGATGGAATCCTTATACACCAACAAAGTATGGACTTTGGTTGCCTTATCTGAAGGGTTAAATCCCCATCAGGAGCAAGTATATCTTGAGAAGATTACTTGGTGTACATGGAAAAGTTAAGACTTTCAAAGCTAGACTTGTTAAAGGTTTGCATCATTGACCAGGTATGGATTATGATGAAACCTTTTCTAAGTACCTATGCTTAAGTCCATTCAGATCCTACTTGCCACAGCTATATACCATGAATACGATATCTGGCGGTTGGGTGTCAGGGCTGCTTTTCTAAATGATGTTTTAGGAGAGTGAGTCTATAAGTACACAGCCAGAGGGCTTCGTAGACAGTGGGCGCAGCGGAAACGTGTGCAAGATGTTTTATGTGATAAAGCAGGCATCGCGGAGTTGGAAAGTCTGTTTTGATGTGTTAGTCAAAGAGTTTGACATCATCAAAATGGTATATGAACCTTGTATATACAAAAAGGTAGTAGGGAGTATGGTGGTGATCCTCGTAGAGTACATGGATGACATACTCTTGATAGGGAAGGAGTTTCCTATGCTGCGCTCGATCAATCTCCGCTTATCACAATGATTCTCCATACATGATCAAAATGATACCTCCTAAATCCTTAGTTTTGATCTATGAAATAGATCTAATTGGATGTTAGGAGTCTCACTAGTTGTAGTGAGATGGTATCAATTGATCCTAAGGAGAATCACTGGAATGGTTCCAGGATGATAAGGACGACTGAATGTCAGTCACAGGCATTGTCTTTACCCTCAGTAAAAGGACGGTATGTTGGAAGAGTTCCAAGCTAGATACCCTGGCATACTAGACGATAAAGGCTGGATACATCGCTACCAAAGATGCTACCAAAGAGGAAGTCTGGGTGTATATTAGTTCATGAGATGAGCTTCGTTCCTACCATTGTGTGACAATGGAGTTGTGGCTTGTGCCTAGGAACGCCCGTCCCATTAGAGATCCAGACATATTCTAAGGCAGTGTCACCTGATCATGGAGATGGTTGATCTCCAAGGGATTAAGGTTAGGAGAGTAGACTCAGAGGACAACACGGCGGATCCACTCACAAAGGCCTTTTCCCAGAGAGAGATTTTTATGGGATGGTTGAGTATGAGATACTACAACCACTGTTATCAGATGGCCCTAGTGCAAGTGGGAGATTGTTAGTTATATGTATGCCCTAGAGGCCATTACTATACATGAGATGTATATTGTAGTGGATGCTTGGACATATATAGGGAGGACTTTCTTGCTCGATATGATAGTATGCTATCTGGTTACTCTTTACCTTAACGTGTATATTGATTGTCTCTCTGTTACATGTTGGTAAAGCCCTTAGGATGTGTACTTGACTACCTGGACTATGATGCGGATCATACTAGTGGGGACATGGTAGTCCATAAGTACATCCTTCAAGGTCCCTAGTCGTGGGTGTATCGAGACGGGGCATCGATATACCAGAGTAGACTAGCGTATGCCTTCTCGACCCATATCGATGGGCGATGGATGATCCCATATTCATTGGTGTTTGACATCAGAGATGATATATGGGTGCTCAGTAGAGACTGGGTACACTGGACGGACTCGCCGAGAACTCCCAGATGGTATTATAGCTTACGTCAGATGGCAGTTCTCAGGTGACACTGGTACAGGTTAGTCTGTAGACCCGAGATCGTCATAGAGTCTTGTGTGATTCCCACTGTGCTATGATTTCCACCTTACCACGTCCAAGAGGGCGTACAAAACGGTGGTTTTTGGGTACAGTCCCGAGTCACATGGAGGCAATGAGCGATAGGAGGGGTTTCGTCTCTCCCGGTATTGGGGGTTGATGTTGCGCTATGCTCGATTGGCCGTAACAGGGAAGTCCCTGGTGTTAGTTATATGTATGCCCTAGAGGCCATTACTGTACATTGGATGTATATTGTAGTGGATGCTGGGACATATATAGGGAGGACTTTCTTGCTCGACATGATAGTACGCTATCTGGTTACTCTTTACCTTAACGTGTATACAGTTTGTCTCTCTGTTACATGTTGGTAAAGCCCTTAGGATGTGTGCTTGACTACCTGGACTATGATGCGGATCATACTAGTGGGGACATGGTAGTCCATAAGTACATCCTTCAAGGTCCCTAGTCGTGGGTATATCGAGACGGGGCATCGATATACCAGAGTAGACTAGCGTATACCTTCTCGACCCATACAGATGGGCGATGGATGATCCCATATCCATTGGTGTTTGACATCAGAGATGATATACGGGTGCTCAGTAGAGACTGGGTACACTGGACGGACTCGCCGAGAACTCCCAGATGGTATTATACCTCACGTCAGATGGCAGTTCTCTGGTGACACTGGTACAGAGTAGTCTGTTGACCCGAGATCGTCATAGAGTCTTGTGTGGTTCCCACTGTGCTTTGATTTCCATCTTACCACGTCCAAGAGGGCGTGCAAAACGCTGGTTTTTGGGTACAGTCCCGAATCACATGGAGGCAATGAGCGATAGGAGGGGATTCGTCTCTCCCGGTATAGGGAGTTGATGTTGCGCTGTGTTCGATTGGCTATAACAGGAAATCTCTGGCCAGGGTTGCTGAGATTTACTGGTAAGTGTTACCAGTAGTTTCTCGAATTGTTGTAGACCTCATATCGACACGACTTATCGAGCTATTGGGGTCTGACGTTTACCACCCCTAGGAGAGATATGCGACATATCAGACGATCAGACCTGACTGTACGGTAGTGTTACTGGTTGGATTCACTGGAGTGTGAGCGGGCTTGCTCGTCGATCTTCTGATCGCTCAATACCCGGGTGGCCGTTACGTTTAGCAGACCGCTTGCGGCTTGTGGGTGTTTGATATGATCATCACCTGCTGCCGGCGTATTGACGAGTCTTTAGAGTCCTACACAGAGGTTTCCTGGCTCAAGCGAAACGAAATAGGAGCGCATACGAGATATGTGCGGGACCGAGAATAATGCGTGTATGTGATACCGTATTCTATTCTCGCGATGAAAGTATCGATTGGTTGTATGCGATATAACCTAGTTATCGATTCAAGCATTGATTCGATAAACCGATACATAGGATACTAGTCGGTTATATGCGATATGACCGGATCATTAAATCAAGTGTTGATTTAATGATTTAATGTATAATTATATATTTGATATATTACTTTGCATTAACTAGTATCGGTTCACTTTAAATGGATATTCTCACTCGGATGTGCACATTGTATATGTGATATACTTTTGTGCACTTGATTGTATCATGTTTGATGATACATGCATGCTAGGGTTTTTGTGTAAAGATCAAACCATGGTTACATGTTAATGGTTAGGGTTATGTTTTATTCACTTATTTATTTATCTATTGATTTTTGGAAAATGAAAGGCATGAAAAGAGAATGGTGGCTTTTTTTGTATTCTAGTTGAAGCTCCATGAAGCTTTGACCTAAGTGACCATTTTTGTCTCATGCTTAACCCTAACCATTCCCATTAACCCTAGTTTAGTCTCGACACTTGACCATGGTTCATTATATGATAAGTATTGATTTTCTTTTCAAAACAATTAACTTATCATAACAATTAGCATCTTCTTCTTCTTCTTCAAGTTGAAGAAAACCTTCACTTCATCAATGGTGATTGATGAATATGAGTGAGAAATCCAATTCTAAAATGAACCCACTTCCTATTTCTCCATCCTCTACCTCTTGCCAAGTAGTAGAGTGTGTTTCCTTCACAAGTTTCTTGACTTGGTGAAGTTGGAGCTTGATCTAGCGATGCCTCGACGTAGATCATCTTCGGCATGGACATCGACGACCTAGCTCGCCATTTCTCCGACGAAGCCGACGCTAGAGCCCGGGAATTCATTTGGACAGCGAGGGGACTTCGTTGCGGAGCTATGGAGGTGGAGCACTGGATCTACAAAGGTTGTATTTCCGTATTCTTGTAGTTAAGTTGTTAACTAGTTTGTTTTTCGCCTAGATTTCTAGCCAACGATCCGTTCTAGGGTTTCTCGGCACCGTTTAAATTTGAAATTGGCATGGTTGATGCCTTGTGAGACCTCCTTAGGGTGCCTAGGAACCCTACAGTGGTATCTGTAGGGTTCCTAGGCACGCTAGTGAGGTCTCCCAAGCCATCAACCATGGCAATTTCAAAAAATATGGTGCCTACAAACCCTAAACTACGGATCGATAACTAGATGTCTAGGCGAACATTGAACTAGTTAACACTTAACTAATGAGAAAACGGAAATACAACCTTTGTAGATCCGGTGCTCCACCTCCATAGCTCCGCAACGAGGTCCTCTCCGCTGTCCAAGTCAAATCCGGGCTCTAGAGTCGGCTTCGTCGGAGAATGGGCAAGCTAGGTCGTCGATGTCCATGCCGAAGATGATCTACGTCGAGGCATCGCTAGATCAAGCTCACAACTTCACCAAGTCATGAAACTTGTGAAGTAAACACACTCTACTACTTGGCAAGAGGTAGAGGATGAAGAAATAGGAAGTGGGTAGACTTTAGTTTTGGATTTCTCACTCTTTTCCAACAATCACCATTGATGGACTTCAAGCTTCTTCACTTGAAGCAAGGAAGAAGAAGAAGAAATGTTATGATAAGTTCAAAGAATAAGAAAAGAAAATGAATTCTTATCATAATATTAACTAGAGTCAACTGTAGAGAATGAATCATGGTTAGTGGGAATGGTTAGGGTTTAGGATGAGATAAGAATGGTTGACTTGAACAAAGCTTCATGAAGCTTCAACTAAAGAACAAAATAAGCCACCATTCTTTTCTCTTTTCTTTTATTCATTTATCAAAAATAAAAAGGATAATTAAATAAGATAAATGAATAATAAATAATAAACCCAAACCATTTCATTAACCAAGGTTTAATCTTTACACTTGAACCCTAGCATGACTTGTATCATCAAACATGATACAATCAAGTGCACAAAAGTATATCGCATATACAATGCGCCCATCCGAGTGAGAAAATCCATCTTAAGTAAACCGCTACTAGTTGATGCAAAGTAATATATCAAATATATAAATATGCATTAAATCATTAAATCAACACTTGATTCAATGACCCGGTTATGTCGCACACAACCGACTAGTATACAATATATATCGGCTTATCGAATCAACGCTTGAATCGATAACTAGGTTATATCGCATACAACCATTCGATATATTTATCGCGAGAATAGAATACGGTATCACATACACGCATTATTCTCGGTCCCGCACATATCTCATATGCGCTCCTATTTCGTTTCGCTTGAGCCAGGAAACCTCTGTGTAGGACTCTAAAGATTCGTCAATACGCCGGCAGCAGATGATGATCATATCAAGCATCCACAAGCCGCAAGCGGTCTGCTAAACGTAACGGCCACCCGGGTATTGAGCGATCTGAAGATCGACGAGCAAGCCCGCTCACACTCCAGTGAATCCGACCAGTAACACTACCGTACAGTCCGGTCTGATCGTCTGATATGTCGAATATCCCGCCTAGGGGTAGTAAACGTCAGACCCCAATAGCTCGATAAGTCGTGTCGATATGAGGTCTATAACTGTTCGAGAAACTACTGGTAACACTTACCAGTAAATCTCAGCAACCCTGGCCAGGGATTTCCTGTTATAGCCAATCGAACACAGCGCAACATCAACCCCCTATATACCGGGAGAGACGAATCCCCTCCTATCGCTCATTGCCTCCATGTGACTCGGGACTGTACCCAAAAACCACCGTTTTGCACGCCCTCTTGGACGTGGTAAGATGGAAATCAAAGCACAGTGGGAACCACACAAGACTCTATGACGATCTCGGGTCAACAGACTACTCTGTACCAGTGTCACCAGAGAACTGCCATCTGACGTGAGGTATAATACCATCTGGGAGTTCTCGGCGAGTCCGTCCAGTGTACCCAGTCTCTACTGAGCACCCGTATATCATCTCTGATGTCAAACACCGATGGATATGGGATCATCCATCGCCCATCTGTATGGGTCGAGAAGGTATACGCTAGTCTACTCTGGTGTATCGATGCCCCGTCTCGATACACCCACGACTAGGGACTTTGAAGGATGTACTTATGGACTACCATGTCCCCACTAGTATGATCCGCATCATAGTCCAGGTAGTCAAGTACAGATCCTAAGGGCTTTACCAACATGTAACAGAGAGACAATCAGCATACACGTTAAGGTAAAGTTCAACCAGATAGCATACTATCATGTCGAGCAAGAAAGTCCTCCCTATATATGTCCCAGCATCCACTACAATATACATCCTATGTACAGTAATGGCCTCTAGGGCATACATATAACTAACAATCTCCCACTTGCACTAGGGCCATCTGTAGCAGTGGTTTGAAGTATCTCATACTCAACCATCCCATAAAAGTCTCTCTCTGGGAACAGGCCTTTGTGAGTGGATCCGCTGTGTTGTCCTCTGAGTCTACTCTCCTAACCTCGATCATCCTGGAGATCAACCATCTCCATGATCAGGCGATGCTGCCTCAGAATAAGTCTGGATCACTGATGGGACCGGCGTTCCTCGGCATGAGCCACAACTCCATTGTCTCACAATGGTAGGAACGTAGTTCATCTCATGAACTGATATACACCCAAACAGCCTCTTTGGTAGCATCTTAAGTAGCGATGTATCCAGCCTTTATCGTCTAGTATGTCACGGTATCTAGCTTGGAACTCTTCCAACATACCGTCCCTTTACTGAGGGTAAAGACAAAGCCTGTGACTGACATTCAGTCGTCCTTATCACCCTGGAACCCTTCCAGTGATTCTCCCCAGGATCGATTGATACCATCTCACTACAGCTAGTGAGTATCCTAACATCCATTTAGATCTATCTCATAGATCCAAAATCCAGGATTTAGGAGGTATCACTTTGATCCTATATGGAGAATTATGGTGATAAGCGGAGATTGATCGAGCGTAGCATAGAAAACTCCTTCCCTATCAAGAGTATGTCATCCACGTACTCTACGAGGATCGTCACCATACTCCCTACTACCTTTTTGTATATACGAGGTTCATCTACCATTTTGATGATGTCAAACTTCTTTGACTAATTCATCAAAACAGATGTTCCAACTCCGCGACGCCTGCTTTATCCTATAAAGCATCTTGCACACGTTTCCGCTGCTCCCACTGTCTACGAAGCCCTCTGGCTGTGTACTTATAGACGCTCTCTTCTAAATCATCATTTAGAAAAGCAGTCAAGACACCCAACCACCAGAGATCGTAGTCATGGTATGCAGCCGTGGTAAGTAGGATCCGAATGGACTTAAGCATAGCTACTTGAAAAAGGTTTCATCATTATCCACACCTGGTCAATGATGCACACTTTTAACAAGTCTAGCTTTGAAAGTCTCAACTTTTCCATGTACACCAAGTAATCTTCTCAAGATATACTTGCTCCTGATGGGGATTTAACCCTTCAGATATAGCAACTAAAGTCCATACTTTGTTGGTGTATAAGGATTCCATCTCAGATCGCTAAGCATCCAGCCATTCTTACAGAGTCTTACTCTCGATGGCCAGCTCGAAACTAGTTGGGTCATCATCTCATGATGCAATCCTCGCTCCCACTGTCATAGAGAAACCGAAGTATCTCTCAAGTGGGTGAGGAACCCTACTAGATCGGCGGAGAGGCTGAGGTTCGTTGGAGTCTACTGAATCCTTTGGTTCTATCGAATCATGTGCTGTTGTTTGTATAGCTGAAACCATTCCAGTTCTACATTACAGATCTTGCCTCGAGCTTGTCCGGATTATGCTTTTAGACATAGGCCGGACAACCCCAAATCTTAACTAGCTTAAGATATGGGCTCTTCCCTTTCCATATCACATATGAAGTGGTAGGCAACTGATTTGATTCGAACCCTATTCAATAGGTATGCAGCTTCATAAGTGCATAACTCCCAAAAGGAAATAGGAAACTCAGTAGTACTCATCATAGAGTACACCATATCACATAGGGTGTATCTGCTCCGCCCCGATATACCATCGTGCTATGGTGTATACGGAGGAGTAATGCTGAGAGAGAATCTCATTCCCTTTAGAAAAGTCCAGGATTTCCGTGCTCAAGTATTCTCCTCCTTGATCTCATCATAGGACATAATACTTATACCCATATTTTGGTTCTTTACTTCTAACTTATATTCTGTGAATATCTCAAAAGGTTCGGACTTGTGTTTCAACAGGAACATAGGTCTGAATCTCGAAAGATTATCAGAGAATGTAACGAAGTACAAAGAACCAGTCTTGGCATGTATAGACAAGGGACCTACATACATCAACATGTATCATCCCAAGAGTTTACCAACTCTTTCTCTGTTTCCAATAAACAGAGCTGTGGTCATCTTTTCTTTGTGATATGACTGGCGAGTTTCACAAGATGTAAATTCAAACTGATTTAAATATGCATCTATATGTAACTCTAGCTAGTCGGGTCACATTGATCTGACCTAGTCTACAATACCTCAAGAAGGAATCGTTCAGTTCTGAACTTTTCCTCTTGTGTGTGTTCAGTATATTAAGAACTGTAGTTTGATTTAGAACATTAATGCTTTTAGATAACGTGCCTGAACCGATCAACTTTTGATATAGGAAATGTTCAAAACATTATCCATCAATACAAAATTATATCCTTTCTTTTCTAACAAAGAGAGTGATATGATTTGGTATATCAGGTTCGGTATCTAATAACATTCGTTCAGAATCAATGTATTGGTAATACAGGGTGACAGTGACCGACAGACCTGGCTGCAACTCTTGCCCCGTTTTCTGCCTCATGAAACTTATCACCCGTTCTCAGTTCTCTACCTTTCTGTAGCCCTATGTAACAGATTACATATCTGGGATCCTGATCTGGTATCACATACCCAGGACGTAAAGGTTACTGAGAAACAGTTCTCTGTATAATGAACACACCCGAAGATGATGCATCAGCATGCACTCTCTTCGTTTGGGCGGCACGGGAATTCTGGTAATCCCCAATTTCCTGCTTTGTCTTATAACAATTATAAGTTGGAGCGGGACCAACGTTCCCCAGCTCAGTATAACAAGCGGGTTCGGTCAATAATCCGTATTATTATCTTGATTAAGGCGTGATATGGTCGCTACCTGGAGAGAGAGAGAAGAAAACACTCAGCGTGCGCTCTGTCAAGAATAGATTGGTTTTTATTTTATCTAATCAGGATGGCTCCCACTGCTTTTTATCAAATCTTCCTTCAAACCCTAAAAGGAAAGACTAGCCGGGATTAATTACACACTACAAGTTCGCCAATCTTTCAGCCAGGCCAGTGTCGGTACTTTGAGGGAGGTCCCCCGTGCTTTCGCACGAACCTAATTAATGTAAACCTCGTTTTCCCAGAGGCGTAACCTCGTTAACACCTTTCTAGACACCTACTTGATCGGCTAATTGTAATGTATAAAACTCTCCCAGGAGTAACACTTACTCGCAGCGGGTATCGGGATCCAACTATCTCATAGAAGGTATGCAATCTCATTGCAAATCTCAACACTTGAAATTCCCGATAATATTTTGCCCCTAGCGTCCTATGACCTTGACGCAGGCCAACAAACCATAGTCCGCTAGTCAAGTTCAACCCGTCATTTCCTGATTGAATTAAACCCACCCGCACGACCCTTGACGCAGGCCAACAAAGTCGCACGACTACCCTAATCCAATCACATCATATGCTTATGCAGATAAGCACCAGTTAGCTACCGCACACTACGCCTTGACGCAGGCCAACAAACGTAGCACGAATACTAACTACTACTTATCTGAAATGACGGAGGGCTACGACAGGTTTTTCTGAAAACCTATTGCGTAATGAACTTGATATCGTTGTAGGATCGAATGATTTTAAAATGGTGTGTTTTTGAGGCTTTTCTAGTTTTGCTAAAGGAGTCACTCCCGGTGAAGGGATCGTCGGTCCTTTCCTCGTCGAATGAGGTGCGGGATATATCGTATATATCACTGTGCAAAGCAGAACTCTTAAAAGCAATCAAAAGACAAACTGAGGGCGTAGCATCGACCAGTTATTGCTAAAGGAGTCACTCCCGGTGAAGGGATCTCGGTCCTTTCCTCGTCGAATGAGGTGCAGGATATATCACATATACCGCTGTGCAAAGCAAGAACTGTAGCTACCTTTTTTTTTTTGAAATTCGATTCTACAACATCTTAGGTTTCTTTTCTTTCATTAATCATATTAATGAAGTCCCATCATTTAAGTACCTAAACATCACAGATAAATACGACGTACACTTATGCCATCCGCATTCGCCTCGATGTCCCCTCGTGCACCGTTAGGTTAGGTAACTAACGACAGAGCAGGGCAGGGCTAGCGCGGGTGTAAAACATAAGTAACGTCTATATAATATATCATATATACTATAAATGTATCTATCACAGAACATCACATGATCACATCACAGATATCGCAGCAGAAGAATCATATGAAATATTGGATATACTAGGACGTCCGTGTTTTCAATACGAGCCAGTATAAAACACGGATTCCACGGTCGTGATGAATAGCCAAACCCACACCCCTAGACCCCTACGAGAGCGGCAAGCAACCCTACCAATTCTGGAGTTAGGAGACCCGGACTCGACTCCTCGAGTTGGTCTCCCACTGGACTCCAGAACCCGGTTACTTGTGCTCCCCTCCTTGGGTCTATCCTAGTGCAGAAAAGTAAATAATATACAAACGGTGACTACTTCCGCAACCTGGAAGCGCCCCAATAAAAGAATATTACATACAAGTTTTTACATGAATGAAAATGAAAAACACTCATCTCACATAAAAACCCCCGGCTATTCAAACGCGACGATCCAATATAACATATCCAGCAACACATAACATCACATGTCATCAACGTAAGTAAATATGCGCATCCCAATTGTCGTTGACATATAGCAACGAAACCGGCGATATCACATATTACACTTACGGTCACAGAAAAGAAAGTGTAAAACTACAACAGTTGGAATCCGCAATCTCTTCAGACATCGCATGCCTGACCAAATGAATTCTTTAGACATCGCATGCCTAACAATTATAAACCCCGCATTTTAGTCTCAAAATCGAAAACTCTTTTCAATATCAAGTCAGGCAATTCAACAAGATTCCCGACATATTGATCGAATGCTCGTCGCAAACTTCAGTAGACGGCCGCACCCCCGATACCGTCGACGAAGTGCACCAAGGCGGAACACCGCTACCGCGAGCACCCGTACGGATGCTTTCGGCGACGGGGTTCTCCTACAGTCACTTGGTCGGGGCTATGGAGTGAGGCTGTCTATTAAGTTTACCCGGCGAGTATCCGCGTACGCTACGTGATTGCGACGGACTTTTGATCACATCAAAATTCCGTGGCAACCGATCAAGTGAGACTAAACTGCTACGTTTATAACATTCATTTAGTTATCACATAACTTTTTATGAATTCCAATTATTGTATCCCATTCCAGATAAACAGAAAATGTTAAACTTTCCAATCGAACAATCGAACACCCAAGTTTTCCCTATACAGCTCAACACATGAAATAAGTGTAACAACATTCCGTTCGTGCCTCAGTACCAACGGTCCAGCCGTAGAAGGGTCAAGCCAACGCCTCACATGTGGCACGCCGTACTGCCCCAAACCCGAAGGTTCAAAGGGCAGTTCAAGACGGTCACATAATCGAGTTAAGGTTTGTGTCTTCTAGAGGGACCATCGCGTTACTTGCACTACTTAGAACGTCGTTAAACTACGGAAAAATCCAACACTTGGAAATTTCCCGACAGGGGAAAAATTGGGTATTTATATCCGGTCGAACTTTTTAACATATTCAAAAAAATTATCCGGAATGACACATAGACAAAGTTTGACAATCCGATCGAATGTATGAACTCCCAATACAACCCAAAATACTCAACTCTTTATTTCAGATTAAAAATTCCCAGGAAAACCAGCACTGAAAAATAGGAGTTACTGTGCAAAATTGAGTGCCTAATAAGACAAAACGGCGGCGGAAGGGCCGCATTAGCACGCTAATGCCGCGGTTCCGCCGCACTTTTGAGGGATCATTAGGTAATTTTTGCATCGTAATTCTTAGATTTACCTGCAGATTTTTCTGCATATTTTTAATTCTCAAAAATCCATGAATTTCAAAAATGTACAGAGAGCATTCTAAGGTTTGGGTTTCGGTTCGATCGGACTTCAAACTCCGTCTACGCTTCGCCTAAGGCTCTAACCTGGCTTTGATACCACTGTAGGGTTCCTAGGCACGCTAGTGAGGTCTCCCAAGCCATCAACCATGGCAATTTCAAAAAATATGGTGCCTACAAACCCTAAACTACGGATCGATAACTAGATGTCTAGGCGAACATTGAACTAGTTAACACTTAACTAATGAGAAAACGGAAATACAACCTTTGTAGATCCGGTGCTCCACCTCCATAGCTCCGCAACGAGGTCCTCTCCGCTGTCCAAGTCAAATCCGGGCTCTAGAGTCGGCTTCGTCGGAGAATGGGCAAGCTAGGTCGTCGATGTCCATGCCGAAGATGATCTACGTCGAGGCATCGCTAGATCAAGCTCACAACTTCACCAAGTCATGAAACTTGTGAAGTAAACACACTCTACTACTTGGCAAGAGGTAGAGGATGAAGAAATAGGAAGTGGGTAGACTTTAGTTTTGGATTTCTCACTCTTTTCCAACAATCACCATTGATGGACTTCAAGCTTCTTCACTTGAAGCAAGGAAGAAGAAGAAGAAATGTTATGATAAGTTCAAAGAATAAGAAAAGAAAATGAATTCTTATCATAATATTAACTAGAGTCAAGTGTAGAGAATGAATCATGGTTAGTGGGAATGGTTAGGGTTAAGGATGAGATAAGAATGGTTGACTTGAACAAAGCTTCATGAAGCTTCAACTAAAGAACAAAATAAGCCACCATTCTTTTCTCTTTTCTTTTATTCATTTATCAAAAATAAAAAGGATAATTAAATAAGATAAATGAATAATAAATAATAAACCCAAACCATTTCATTAACCAAGGTTTAATCTTTACACTTGAACCCTAGCATGACTTGTATCATCAAACATGATACAATCAAGTGCACAAAAGTATATCGCATATACAATGCGCCCATCCGAGTGAGAAAATCCATCTTAAGTAAACCGCTACTAGTTGATGCAAAGTAATATATCAAATATATAAATATGCATTAAATCATTAAATCAACACTTGATTCAATGACCCGGTTATGTCGCACACAACCGACTAGTATACAATATATATCGGCTTATCGAATCAACGCTTGAATCGATAACTAGGTTATATCGCATACAACCATTCGATATATTTATCGCGAGAATAGAATACGGTATCACATACACGCATTATTCTCGGTCCCGCACATATCTCATATGCGCTCCTATTTCGTTTCGCTTGAGCCAGGAAACCTCTGTGTAGGACTCTAAAGACTCGTCAATACGCCGGCAGCAGATGATGATCATATCAAGCATCCACAAGCCGCAAGCGGTCTGCTAAACGTAACGGCCACCCGGGTATTGAGCGATCTGAAGATCGACGAGCAAGCCCGCTCACACTCCAGTGAATCCGACCAGTAACACTACCGTACAGTCCGGTCTGATCGTCTGATATGTCGAATATCCCGCCTAGGGGTAGTAAACGTCAGACCCCAATAGCTCGATAAGTCGTGTCGATATGAGGTCTATAACTGTTCGAGAAACTACTGGTAACACTTACCAGTAAATCTCAGCAACCCTGGCCAGGGATTTCCTGTTATAGCCAATCGAACACAGCGCAACATCAACCCCCTATATACCGGGAGAGACGAATCCCCTCCTATCGCTCATTGCCTCCATGTGACTCGGGACTGTACCCAAAAACCACCGTTTTGCACGCCCTCTTGGACGTGGTAAGATGGAAATCAAAGCACAGTGGGAACCACACAAGACTCTATGACGATCTCGGGTCAACAGACTACTCTGTACCAGTGTCACCAGAGAACTGCCATCTGACGTGAGGTATAATACCATCTGGGAGTTCTCGGCGAGTCCGTCCAGTGTACCCAGTCTCTACTGAGCACCCGTATATCATCTCTGATGTCAAACACCGATGGATATGGGATCATCCATCGCCCATCTTTATGGGTCGAGAAGGTATACGCTAGTCTACTCTGGTGTATCGATGCCCCGTCTCGATACACCCACGACTAGGGACTTTGAAGGATGTACTTATGGACTACCATGTCCCCACTAGTATGATCCGCATCATAGTCCAGGTAGTCAAGTACAGATCCTAAGGGCTTTACCAACATGTAACAGAGAGACAATCAGCATACACGTTAAGGTAAAGTTCAACCAGATAGCATACTATCATGTCGAGCAAGAAAGTCCTCCCTATATATGTCCCAGCATCCACTACAATATACATCCTATGTACAGTAATGGCCTCTAGGGCATACATATAACTAACAGTATCAGAGCCTAGCTAGAGCCTTAGGCGAAGTCTAGACGCAATTTGAAGTCCGATCGAACCGAAATTTAGAACCCAAAATAGCTCTCTGTCCTTTTTTCAAAAACTGGGATTTTTCCAAATTAAAAATTGCTAAAAAATTCAGCAGGGAAATATAAGAATTACGGCGCAAAAATTTTCTCATGAACAGTCCAAACTGCGGCGGAACCGCGGCAAAAGCCTAGCTTCTGCGGCCGATTGATGACGTCAGCTACTTTTGTTTGCACAGTAATTCCTATTTTCTGGAGTTGGATTTTCTGGGAATTTTTAATATTTATTCAAGAGTTGAATTTTCTGAGGTTGTTTTGGGGATTCGAATGTTCGATCGGATTATCAGATTTTGTCTATGTGGCTTTCCGGATAAATTTTAGAATATGTTAAAAAGGTCGACCGGATATAAATACCCAATTTTTCCCCTGTCGGGAAATTTCCAAGTGTTGGATTTTTCCGTAGTTTAAAGACGTTCTAAGTAGTGCAAGTAACGCGATGGACCCTCTAGAAGACAACAAACCTTAACTCGATTATGTGACCGTCTTGAACTGCCCTTTGAACCTTCGGGTTTGGGACAGTACGGCGTGCCACATGTGAGGCGTTGGCTTGACCCTTCTACGGCTGGACCGTTGGTACTGAGGCACGAACTGAATGTTGTTAGACTTGTTTCATGTGTTGATCTGTATCGGGAAAACTTGGGTGTTCGATCGTTCGATCGGAAAGTTTAACATTTTCTATTTATCTGGAATGGGATACAATAATTGGAATTCACAATAAGTTATGAGATAACTAAGTGAATGTTATAAACATAGCAGTTTAGTCTCACTTGATCGGTTGCCACGGAATTTTGATGCGATCAAAAGTCCGTCGCAATCACGTAGCGTACGCGGATACTCGCCGGGTAAACTTAATAGACAGCCTCACTCCATAACCCCGACCAAGTGACTGTAGGAGAACCCCGTCGCCGAAAGCATCCGTTCGGGTGCTCCCGGTAGCGGTGTTCCGCCTTGGTGCACTTCGTCGACGGCATCGGGGGTGCGGCCGTCTACTGAAGTTTGCGACGAGCATTCGATCAATATGTCGGGAATCCTGTTGAATTGCCCGACTTGATATTGAAAAGTGTTTTCGATAATGAGACTAAAATGCGGGGTTTATAATTGTTAGGCATGCGATGTCTAAAGAATTCATTTGGTCAGGCATGCGATGTCTGAGGTGATTGCGGATTCCAACTGTTGTAGTTTTACACTTTCTTTTCTGTGACCGTAAGTGTAATATGTGATATCGCCGGTTTCGTTGCTATATGTCAACGACAATTGGGATGGACATATTTACTTACGTTGATGACATGTGATGTTATGTGTTGCTGGATATGTTATATTGGATCGTCGTGTTTGAATAGTCGGGGGTTTTTATGTGAGATGAGTGTTTTTCATTTTCATTCATGTAAAAACTTGTATGTAATATTCTTTTATTGGGGCACTTCCAGGTTGCGGAAGATGTCACCCTTTGTATATTATTTTCTTTTCCGCACTAGGATAGACCCAAGGAGGGGAGCACAAGTAACCGGGTTCTGGAGTCCAGTGGGAGACCAACTCGAGGAGTCGAGTCCGGGTCTCCTAACTCCAGAATTGGTAGGGTTTCTTGCCGCTCTCGTAGGGGTCTAGGGGTGTGGGTTTGGCTATTCATCGCGACCGTGGAATCCGTGTTTTATACTGGCTCGTATTGAAAACACGGACGTCCTAGTATATCCAATATTTCATATGATTCTTCTGCTGCGATATCTGTGATGTGATCATGTGATGTTCTGTGATAGATACAGTATATAGTATATATGATATATTATATAGATGTTACTTATGTTTTACACCCGCGCTAGCCCTGCCCTGCTCTGCCGTTAGTTACCTAACCTAACGGTGCACGAGGGGACATCGAGGCGAATGCGGATGGCATAAGTGTACGTCGTATTTATCTGTGATGTTTAGGTACTTAAATGATGGGACTTCATTAATGTGATTAATGAAATAAAAGAAACCTAAGATGTTGTAGAATCGAATTTCAAAATTAAAACAGGTAGCTACAGTTCTTGCTTTGCACAGAGGTATATGTGATATATCCTGCACCTTATTCGATGAGGAAAGGACCGAGATCCCTTCACCGGGAGTGACTCCTTTAGCAATAACTGGCAGATGCTACACACTCGGTTTGTCTTTTGATTGCTTTTAAGTGTTTTTGCTTTGCACAGTGATATATATGATATATCCCGCACCTCATTCGACGAGGAAAGGACCGACGATCCCTTCACCGGGAGTGACTCCTTTAGCAAAACTAGAAAAGCCTCAAAAGCACTCCATTTTAAAAATTCATTCGATCCTACAACGATATCAAGTTCATTACGCAATAGGTTTTCAGAAATACCTGTCGTAGCCCTCCGTCATTTCAGATAAGTAGTAGTTAGTATTCGTGCTGCGTTTGTTGGCCTTTGTCAAGGCGCAGTGTGCGGTAGCTAACTGGTGCTTATCTGCTTATGCATATGATGCAGATTAGGTTAGGGTAGTCGTGCGACCTTGTTGGCCTTTGTCAAGGGCCGTGCGGGTGGGTTTAATTCAATCAGGAAATGACGGATTGAACTTGACTAGCATCCTATGGTTTGTTGGCCTTTGTCAAGGTCATAGGAGGTTAGGGGCAAAATATTATCGGGAATTTCAAGTGTTGAAATTTGCAATGAGATTGCATACCTTCTATGAGATAGTTGGATCCCGATACCCGCTGCGAGTAAGAGTTACTCCTGGGAGAGTTTTATACATTACAATTAGCCGATCAAGTAGGTATCTAGAAAGGTGTCAACGGGGTTACGCCTCTGGGAAAACGAGGTTTACATTAATTAGGTTCGTGTGAAAGCACGGGGGACCTCCCTCAAAGTACCGACACTGGCCTGGCTGAAAGATTGGCGAACTTGTAGTGTGTAATTAATCCCGGCTAGTCTTTCCTTTTAGGTTTGAAGGAAGATTTGATAAAAAGCAGTGGGAGCCATCCTGATTAGATAAAATAATAACCAATCTATTCTTGCAAGAGCGCACGCTGAGTGTTTTCTTCTCTCTGTCTCCAGGTAGCGACCATGTCACGCCTTAATCAAGATAATAATACGGATTATTGACCGAACCCGCTTGTTATACTGAGCTGGGGAACGTTGGTCCCGCTCCAACTTATAATTGTTATAAGACAGAGCAGGAAATTGGGGATTACCAGAATTCCCGTGCCGCCCAAACGAGGAGAGTGCATGATGATGCATCATCTTCGGGTGTGTTCGTTACAGAGAACTGTTTCTCAGTATCCTTTACGTCCTGGGTATGTGATACCAGATCAGGATCCCAGATATGTAATCTGTTACATAGGGCTACAGAAAGGTAGAGGACTGAGAACGGGTGATAAGTTTCATGAGGCAGAAAACGGGGCAAGAGTTGCAGCCAAGTCTGTTGGTCACTGTCACCCTGTATTCCAAATACATTGATTCTGAACGAATGTTATTAGATACCGAACCTGATATACAAAATCATATCAGTCTCTTTATTAGTAAAGAAAGGATATAATTTTGTATTGTTGGATAATGTTTTGAACATTTTCTATATCAAAAGTTGATCGGTTCAGGCACGTTATCTAAAAGCATTGTTGTTCTAAATCAAACTACAGTTCTTTAGTATACGGAACACACACAAGAGAAAGAGTTCAGAAATGAACGAATCCTTTTTGAGGCATTGTAGACTAGGTCATATCAATGTGACCCGACTAGCTGAAGTTACATGTAGATGCATATTTAAATCAGTTTGAATCTACATCTTGTGAAACTTGCCAGTCATATCACATAGATATAATGACACAAGCTCTGTTTATTGGAAACAGAGAAAGAGTTAGTAAACTCTTGGGATGATACATGTTGATGTATGCAGGTCCCCTGACTACACATGCCAAGTCTGGTTCTTTGTACTTCATTACATTCTCTGATGAGCTTTCGAGTTTCAGACCTATGTTCCTGTTGAAACACAAGTCCGAACCTTTTGAGATATTCACAGAATATAAGTTAGAAGTAGAGAACCAAAATACGGGTATAAGTATTATGTCCTTTGATGAGATCGAGGAGGAGAATACTTGAGCACGGAATTCCTGGATTATTCTAAAGGAGAATGAGATTCTCTCTCAGCATTACTCCTCCGTATACACCATAGCACGATGGTATATCGGGGTGGAGCAATAGCACCCTATGAGATATGGTGTGCTCTATGATGAGTACTACTGAGTTACCTATTTCCTTATGGGAGTTATGCACTTAAGAAGCTGCATACCTATTGAATAGGGTTCAAATCAAATCTGTTGCCTACCACTTCATATTTGATATGATAAGGGAAGAGCCCATCTCTTAAGTTGGTTAAGATTTGGGGTTGTCTGGCCTATGTCTAAAAGCAAAATCCGGACAAACTCGAGGCAAGGTCTGCCATGTAGAACTGGAAAGGTTCCAGCTATACAAATTACAGCAGATGATTTGGTAGAACCAAAGGATTCAGTAGATTCCAACGAACCTCAGCCTCTCCGCCGATCTAGTAGGGTTCCTCACCCACCTGAGAGATACTTCAGTTTCTCTATGACAGTGGGAGCGAGGATTGCATCATGAGATGATGACCCAACTAGTTTCGAGCAGGCCATCGAGAGTAGGGACTCTGTAAGAATGGCTGGATGTTTAGCGATCTGAGATGGAATCTTTATACACCAACAAAGTATGGACTTTGGTTGCTATATCTGAAGGGTTAAATCCCCATCAGGAGCAAGTATATCTTGAGAAGATTACTTGGTGTACATGGAAAAGTTGTGACTTTCAAAGCTAGACTTGATAAAGCTTTTCGTCATCGACCAAGCGTGAATAATGATGAAACCTTTTTCAAGTGTCTGTGCTTATGTCCATCCAGATCCTACTTGCCACGGCTACATACCATGACTACGATATCTGGTGGTTGGGTGTCATGACAGCTTTTCTAAATGATGTTTTAGAAGAGGGAGTCTATAAGTACACAGCCAGAGGGCCTCGTAGACAGTGGGAGCAGCGGAAACGTGTGCAAGATGTTTTATAGGATAAAGCAGGCACCGCGGAGTTGGAACATTTGTTTTGATGAAGTAGTCAAAGAGTTTGACATCATCAAAATGGTAGATGAACCTTGTATATACAAAAAGGTAGTAGGGAGTATGGTGGTGATCCTCGTAGAGTACGTGGATGACATACTCTTGATAGGGAAGGAGTTTCCTATGCTACGCTCGGTCAATCTCCGCTTATCACAATGATTCTCCATAAAGGATCAAAGTGATACCTCCTAAATCCTGGATTTGGATCTATGAGATAGAGATGAATGGATGTTAGGATTCTCACTAGTTGTAGTGAGATGGTATCAATCGATCCTGGGGAGAATCACTGGAAAGGTTCCAGGGTGATAAGGACGACTGAAAGTCAGTCACAGGCATTGTCTTTACCCTCTGTAGAGGGACGGTATGTTGGAAGAGTTCCAAGCTAAATACCGTGGCATACTAGACGATAAAGGCTGGATACATCGCTACTTAAGATGCTACCAAAGAGGCTATTTGGGTGTATACTGGTTCATGAGATGAACTACGTTCCTCCCATTGTGTGACAATGGAGTTGTGGCTTATGCCAAGGAACGCCTGTCCCATCAGTGATCCAGACATATTCTAAGGCAGTATCACCTGATCATGGAGATGGTTGATCTCCAGGGGATCGAGGTCAGGAGAGTAGACTCAGAGGACAACACAGCGGATCCACTCACAAAGGCCTGTTCCCAGAGAGAGATTTTTATGGGATGGTTGAGTATGAGATACTACAACCACTGCTATCAGATGGCCCTAGTGCAAGTGGGAGATTGTTAGTTATATGTATGCCCTAGAGGCCATTACTGTACATTGGATGTATATTGTAGTGGATGCTGGGACATATATAGGGAGGACTTTCTTGCTCGACATGATAGTACGCTATCTGGTTACTCTTTACCTTAACGTGTATATTGTTTGTCTCTCTGTTACATGTTGGTAAAGCCCTTAGGATGTGTGCTTGACTACCTGGACTATGATGCGGATCATACTAGTGGGGACATGGTAGTCCATAAGTACATCCTTCAAGGTCCCTAGTCGTGGGTATATCGAGACGGGGCATCGATATACCAGAGTAGACTAGCGTATACCTTCTCGACCCATACAGATGGGCGATGGATGATCCCATATCCATTGGTGTTTGACATCAGAGATGATATACGGGTGCTCAGTAGAGACTGGGTACACTGGACGGACTCACCGAGAACTCCCAGATGGTATTATACCTCACGTCAGATGGCAGTTCTCTGGTGACACTGGTACAGAGTAGTCTGTTGACCCGAGATCGTCATAGAGTCTTGTGTGGTTCCCACTGTGCTTTGATTTCCATCTTACCACGTCCAAGAGGGCGTGCAAAACGGTGGTTTTTGGGTACAGTCCCGAATCACATGGAGGCAATGAGCGATAGGAGGGGATTCGTCTCTCCCGGTATAGGGAGTTGATGTTGCGCTGTGTTCGATTGGCTATAACAGGAAATCCCTGGCCAGGGTTGCTGAGATTTACTGGTAAGTGTTACCAGTAGTTTCTCGAATTGTTGTAGACCTCATATCGACACGACTTATCGAGCTATTGGGGTCTGACGTTTACCACCCCTAGGAGAGATATGCGACATATCAGACGATCAGACCGGACTGTACGGTAGTGTTACTGGTTGGATTTACTGGAGTGTGAGCGGGCTTGCTCGTCGATCTTCTGATCGCTCAATACCCGGGTAGCCGTTACGTTTAGCAGACCGCTTGCGGCTTGTGGGTGTTTGATATGATCATCACCTGCTGCCGGCGTATTGACGAGTCTTTAGAGTCCTACACAGAGGTTTCCTGGCTCAAGCGAAACGAAATAGGAGCGCATATGAGATATGTGGGGGACCGAGAATAATGCGTGTATGTGATACCGTATTCTATTCTCGCGATGAAAGTATCGATTGGTTGTATGCGATATAACCTAGTTATCGATTCAAGCATTGATTCGATAAACCGATACATAGGATACTAGTCGGTTATATGCGATATGACCGGATCGTTAAATCAAGTGTTGATTTAATGATTTAATGTATAATTATATATTTGATATATTATTTTGCATTAACTAGTATCGGTTCACTTTAAATGGATATTCTCACTCGGATGTGCACATTGTATATGTGATATACTTTTGTGTACTTGATTGTATCATGTTTGATGATACATGCATGCTAGGGTTTTGTGTAAAGATCAAACCATGGTTACATGTTAATGGTTAGGGTTATGTTTTATTCACTTATTTATTTATCTATTTATTTTTGGAAAATGAAAGGCATGAAAAGAGAATGGTGGCTTGTTTTGTATTCTAGTTGAAGCTTCATGAAGCTTTGACCTAAATGACCATTTTTGTCTCATGCTTAACCCTAACCATTCCCATTAACCCTAGTTTAGTCTCCACACTTGACCATGGTTCATTATATGATAAGTATTGATTTTCTTTTCAAAACAATTAACTTATCATAACAATTAGCATCTTCTTTTCTTCTTCAAGTTGAAGAAAACCTTCACTTCATCAATGGTGATTGATGAATATGAGTGAGAAATCCAATTCTAAAATGAACCCACTTCCTATTTCTCCATCCTCTACCTCTTGCCAAGTAGTAGAGCATGTTTCCTTCACAAGTTTCTTGACTTGGTGAAGTTGGAGCTTGATCTAGCGATGCCTCGACGTAGATCATCTTCGGCATGGACATCGACGACTTAGCTCGCCATTTCTCCGACGAAGCCGACGCTAGAGCCCGGTAATTCATTTGGACAGCGAGGGGACTTCGTTGCGGAGCTATGGAGGTGGAGCACCGGATCTACAAAGGTTGTATTTCCGTATTCTTGTAGTTAAGTTGTTAACTAGTTTGTATTTCGCCTAGATTTCTAGCCAACGATCCGTTCTAGGGTTTCTCGGCACCGTTTAAATTTGAAATTGGCATGGTTGATGCCTTATGAGACCTCCTTAGGGTGCCTAGGAACCCTACACCTGGCCAGGGCTGGTTTAGAGATTTACTGGTAAGTGTTACCAGTAGTTTCTCGACCCGTTATGAGCCTCATATCGGCATGACTTATCGGTTATTGGGGTTTGACGTTTTACCACCCTCAGACTTGATATGCGACATATCAGACGAGGAGACCGGACTGTATGGTAGTGTCACTGTCAGGCTTTTATAGGAGTTGGAGCTGGCTTGCTTGCTGATCTTCTGATCGCTTAATACCCGGGTAGCCGTTACGTCCAGCTAGTACCGCTGACGGCTTGTGGGTGCTTGATATGATCATCACCTACTGCCGGCGTATTGAAGAGTCTTTAGAGTCCTACGTAGAGGTTGTACTGGCTCAAGCAAAATGAAATAAGAGCGTATATGTGATATGTGCGGGACCGAGAATAATGCGAGTATGTGATACCGTATTCTATTCTCGCGATGTTTGTGTCGATCGGTTATATGCGATATAACCAAGTTATCGAATCAAGGGTTGATTCGATAAGTCGATACATTGGATGTTAGTCGGTCATATGTGATATAACCGGATTATTAAGTCAAGTATTGATTTAATAATTTAGTGTATAATTGTATATGTGATATACTAATTTACATTAACTAACATTGGTTCACTTAAGCATTTATTTTTCTCACTTGTGCACAAGTTAATATATATGTGATATATATTTATTAGTGTACAAATTGTATCATGGTTGTTGATACACATTATATGGGTGTATAAGACTTATACCATACTAATTATATTTGTTAGGTTTTTAATATCTAAAGTAATTCTAAAACAAATGGATAATGAGCACAAATTCATGAAGCTTCATGAAGCTTATGGTTGTATTGACTTAGTCCACTAGTTTTGTTTTACTTAAGATATTAGTTAACCTAACCACTATAATTAGCCATGGTAAAGTCTCTATATGAGTTAGTATATGATATTCACTCACCATGGTTAGCTCATTCTCTCTCTTGATTATTTTCATATTCATTTTGAGCTCATCTTCTTCTTCCTCAAAATTTCTTTCTAGGGTTTGAAATAGAGAGAGAATCAAAGTGAGAAAAGAAATTCTATAGTGTACCCATTTCCTATCTCACCATCCTCTACTAGACTAGCACTTTAGTTTAGGGAGTTTGCTTCACTAATTCTTTGGTTAGTGAAGTAGAAGCTTGAGTTCGTATTCCCTCGACGTAGATCATCTTCGGCCTCGAAGACTTCAAGCAATTCCGTTGCCTCTTCTCATGGAGCCGTCCGAGAGTCCGGGAGTTCGATGATCGCAGCGAAGGGACTACTACCAGGAGCTTAAGAAGTGAAGGACCGATCTACATGTTAGTTGTATGTATGCCATAGAGGCCAGTATTATACAGTATATGTATATTATATTGGATGCTTGGACATATATAGAGAGGACTTTCTTACTCGATATGATAGTATGCTATCTGGCTGCACTTTACTTTAACATGTATACTCGTCTCTTTATACTGTCTTATCGTTACATGTTGATAAAGCCCTTAGGATGTGTACTTGACTACCTAGACTATGATGCTGATCATACTAGTGGGGACATGGTAGTCCACAAGTACATCCTTCAAGGTCCTTAGTCATGGGTGTATCGAGATGGGGCATCAATATACCAGTGTAGACTAGTGTATACGCTTCTCGACCCATGAGATAGGCGATGGAAGATCCTATATCCATTGGTGTTTGACATCAGAGATGGTATACGGGTGCTCAGTTGAGACTGGGTACACTGGACGGACTAACCGAGAACTCCCAGATGGTATTATACCTCACGTCAGATGGCAGTTTTCTGGTGACACTTGTGCAGGTTAGTCTGTAGACTCGAGATCGTCATAGAGTCTTGTGTGATTCCCACTGTGCTTTGATTTCCACCTTAGTACGTCCATGAGGGCGTGCAAAATGGTGGTTTTTGGGTACAGTCCCGAGTCATATGGAGGCAATGAGCGATAGGAGGGGATTCGTCTCTCCCGGTATTGGGGGTTGATGTTGCGCTGTGCTCGATTGGCCGTGACAGGGAAGTCCCTGGCCAGGGCTGATTTAGAGATTTACTGGTAAGTGTTACAAGTAGTTTCTCGACCCATTATGAGCCTCACATCGGCACGACTTATCGGTTATTGGGGTCTGACGTTTACCACCCCTAAACTTGATATACGACATATCAGACGAGAAGACCAGACTGTACGGAAAGTGTTACCGGCAGGCTTTTACAGGAGTTGGAGCGGGCTTGCTTGCTGATCTTCTGATCGCTCAATACCCGGGTAGCCGTTACGTCCAGCTAGTACCGCTGACGGTTTGTGGGTGCGTGATGTGATCATCACCTACTGCCGGAGTATTGACAAGTCTTTAGAGTCCTACATAGAGGTTTTACTGGCTCAGCCAAAACGAAATAGGGGCGCATATGTGATATGTGCGGGATCGAGAATAATGCGTGTATGTGATACCGTATTCTATTCTTGTGACATTTTGTATCGGTCGGTTATATATGATAGAGCCGGGTTATCGAATCAAGTGTTGATTCGATAAGTCGATACATTGAATGTTAGTCGGTTATATGTGATATGACCGGATTATTAAGTAAAGTGTTGATTTATTAATTTATTGTATAATTGTATATTTGATATACTAGTTTACATTAACTAACACATGTTCACTTAAGGTTTTTTCTCACATGTACACATCTTTACTATATATATGAAATATATTAAAATGTGTTATATTATTGTATCATGGTTGATGATACATCACACTTGGGTGTATGAGACATACACCATGCTATTTGTTATGTTGGGTTTTAACATTTAAAAGTAATTACAAAATTAGTGGTAAATTAGAAAATGCATGAAGCTTGTGGAAGCTTGTGGATGCATTGACTAAAGTCCACTAAATTTGTTTTTACTTTGGGTTTTAACCTAACCTTAACACTTAGCCATGGTAATGTCTCTACAAGAGTTAGTATATGATACTCACTCACCATGGTTAGCTTACTCACTTGATCATTATCCTCTTCATTTTCTTTTGTTCATCTTCTTGGTTCAAAAGAAAAAGCTTGCTAGGGTTTGATCCAAAGTGAGAATCATTGTGAGAAATAAAATTCCAAAGAGAACCCACTTCCTATTTCTCCATCCTCTACTAGATTAGCACTTTAGTTTAGGGTGTTTACTTCACTAATTCTCTAGTTAGTGAAGTAGTAGCTTGAGTCGGAATTCCCTCGACGTAGATCATCTTCGGCCTCGGAGACTTCAAGCAAGGTCGCATCTTTCGCCTCGTGAAGCCATGCAAGAACCCGGAAGAACTTTGATCACAGCGAAGGGACTACGACAAGGAGCTCTAGAAGTGAAGGACCGATCTATAAAGGTTGTATTTCGCATACCCTTAGTCGTAAAGTTGTTTACTTGCTATTTTCTTCGCCTAATCTCTAGTATACGATCTAGCTTAGGGTTGTTCGGCACATAAAAAATTTAATTTTGGCATGGTTGATGCCTTGTGGAGCCTTGTTAGTGTGCCTAGTAACCCTACACTACAAAGGTTGTATTTCGTATTCACTTAGTGTTAAAGAGTTTAACTTGCATGTCTTAACCTAATTTTCTAGCAAAGATCTTGTTTAGAGTTATTCGGCACGGCTAAAATTTTAATCCGGCATGGTTGATGCTTTGTAAAACCTCATTAGAGTGCCTAGTAACCCTACACAAGATGGGGTGCACAAACTACTGGGTATTTCGAAGTGTTTAGTGGCCTGCTCACGTCGTTGAGGGAGACCGCTTCACTTCGGGTACTTGGCGGGTAGTTTGCCGTACCCGTAGGGGTCCGGGGTGGGGTAATGGCTATTCATCACAACTGTGTAATCCGTCTTTCGTTGCAGGCTCAAAAGAAATGCGGATTGTTTGTATATCCAATAAAGTTCATCTGTGATCTGGAATGCCTATTATTGCGTCAGACGAATGTACAATATCTATATATGATAGCTATTTAGACGTCACTTATGTTTTACACCCGCACTAGCCCAGCCCCCGCTCTGCCGTTAGTTAAGTAACCTAACGGGTGATGACGGGACCCCATGGAGAATGCGGATGGCATAAGAGGACGTTGTATTTTCGTTGTTATCTATAATGATAGGTTAATGATGGGACGCATTATTTACCAATGCAAAGAAAAATAAAACCTAAACTGAATCGTTGGATCAATTTCAAAACCACTCGGTTTTCTTCAAAAAGCAAATTTTAAATGCGGAGCTTAAACCACTCCTTTTAATAAAGGCTATCATGGTTCCTTCGATCATATCAAGTTCACTACGTTAACGGTTTTTTGCCAAAAAACAGCCGTAACCCTCCGTCGTTTCAAATAGACAGCACATCGTATTCATGCTATGCTTGTTGGCCTACGTCAAGGCATAGTGTATGGTAGCAGTGTGTTTGCTTATTTGTTGCATAGATAGATGCATTAGTATAGGACAGACGTACACCCTTGTTGGCCTACGTCAAGGGCATGTACGATATACCTAAATTAATCAGGATAACGACGGGTAGAACTTGACTTGTGTCTTATGATTTGTTGGCCTATGTCAAGGTCATAAGAGCTTGGGGTAAAAATCACATCGGGAGTTTCAAATATAAAGGAAACTTGCAGATTTAGCATACCTTCTGGAGTGTGGTGACTAGAGTGGCTTCCATCTAGTGCATCATGTAATGATAGTTGGATCTCGATCCCACTGATGATTAGGATTACTCTCGGGAAACTTTCTCACTTAACAATCAATGCTATAAACCAAGTAGGTGTCCAGAAAGGTGTTAGAGGGGCTACGCCTCCAGGAAAAAGAGGTTATTTAATTAAGGAACTTCGCGAAAGCGTTGGAAAACCTCTCTCGAAGTACCAACACCGGCCTGGCTGAAAGGTTAAGCAAGTATTGTGACATGTGATTAAATCCTGACTAGTTCTTTTAGGTTTTGAAGAAGGATTTGAGGGAACAGTGGGAGCCATCCTGTTTAGATAAATTGATAACCAATCTAAACTTGCAAGAGCATATGCTGAGTGTTTTCTTTTCTCTCTCTCTGGCAGCTACCATGACAGAACTAAAACTATTACTTGAAAAAAATATACTAACCGGGAAGAACTATAAAGATTGGCTAAGGAACGTCAACATTGCACTGACTTATGACAAAGTAGCATATGTTACCACCGCTGTTCCTCCCCTTATCCCAGAACCAGATTTCTCAGTTGTGGACAAGGAAGTTCGTGAAACCTGGGATCTAGACTGTGAGAGAGCTAAGTGTATCGTGCTGGCGTCCATGAACAATGAACTCCAGAAACAGCACGAGAGTATGGATATTATATCCATCTGTAACGTTTTGAAAATCGTTTCGGTGAAATTTCGAAAAAACGGTAAAATAAGGGGGTTTTCGGTAAAAAGTCAAAATGCAAATATCTTTATTATAAAATTAAATATACATATTATAGCTATGTAATTGCTAGTATTTGGTGTTTATTGAGCCACTGGTGAAATTTCAAATTTTCTGAAAAATTTTCCGAAATTAATTATTTTAATAGTATTTTAAGCCGTCACTAATATATTTAATTAGGGAAAATTACAAATTGGAATGAGTTGAAACAAATTTTGTGCATCATAAAACATTAAACAAAATTTTATCATGTGGTTTTTGAAACGAAATCGTTTGCCAAAACGGTTTAGAAATTATTGAAGAAAAAAGGCTTTTTTTAGTGTAAATGGATGCTTGGGGTATTGTATTTATCATTTTTCATCACCCCACACCCATACCCACACTCACACACCCCCATTTATTCCTCCCTTGGCTGAATTCAGCAGCCCCATCAATTTTCCCCACTTGAATTTCAAAGTTAAGAAGAAAGGAAAAGAAAAGAATAGAAAATGAAAGAAAGTCAAAAAGGGGGGGTGGACTTTGCCTTTTTCTCCCCACTTTCTCTACCTCACTCTCTCTCCTCCCCCACTCCCCCATCATGGCCGAAATTCCTGCTGCAAAACAGCCCCTCTTTTCCCCCATTTTCCCATCTTTTTGCTTCCAAAAATTCATCAAATACCCATCAAAAAACCCAAAATCTAAATCTAGTTCTTACCCATTTTAGTATAGCCTTAGATGCATGGATCTTGGTGCAAGAATTTCATTTTGGAGGTCTAGATTTCATGTTTGATCATGGATTTGTGAGCTATAAATTTTGTGCCCCATGGTTGTTTGTTGATTAGTTGCTTATATGATTTTGTTTATAAGTGTTAAATTAGTTGTTGTGGTTTGTGTGATGACTATTCAAGAGAAGAATTTGAATCATGTTAGGGTTTTATGTTATGAGATTATGCTTGTGTGATGTTTTGACATATTAATGGTTGCTAAATCAAATTAAGTTGCTAGGTTGCATTTTTGTTGATTTAAATTGGGACAATTACGCTAATTTGCTAACTAGGTTTTGAAAACTATGAATATAATTAAGAGAATGTTTTTCATGACTTCTTTAACATTATTAAGTGTAGTTTAATACTTTAGTTCATGAAAATCCAAGCTAGATTGTGGTTTGTGCATTTGTTGCTATAAAATTGTTAAAATTTGGGTATATTGTAATCTAGAATTTTGGAATTTATGGAAATTGATGAGAATAAATTATAGGTGTCACGACCCGAAAGTACGGAACGCGACTGGCACTTAGATTACGAGACGTCTAAAGGCATACCGTAACCTAAGTCAGCCAAAGCCCAGAAGAATCTAAACCAAAATCAAAAGAGAGTGAAGGAAAACCTTTAATAAAAATGGTTTTTAAAAATCATTTAAGTTGCATAGAATCCCGTTTTAAAACATCAAAAATTTCCGAAAATTTCGGCAGAGTCTCCCCTGTATTTTCTATCCCCCCAAATGGGTACAACAAGATAATAAACCTGAAATCATAAAAATGGCATCCCCAAGCGGGAGCTAGCTCTTCGCCCAAGGCGGATCACAACCACATGCAATACAATAGCAATATCAAGAAAAGAGCATAAAAGAAATGCAAAATATCAGAAAACACAACGCCGGCTCAAGTGAGCTCGACCCAAAAGAAACCACAAATATACAAATCTCTCAGTCTCACCACTAGGTCACATATACAATATAAAGTGGTAGATGGAGAATACTAGATACAATGATAAAGCAAAAAGAAATAAAGTATGCTCGCAACCCACCTACGGGCGATGTCGCGAGTCTGAGCAAAAGGAGCTGATGATAGGATAGCCCGCCGCTACAAGGGTGACGGGTCCGACCTGCAAGACACTGTGGCACAACGGGGGTGAGTTGCCAGCTCGTGAGTAAATATAACATCTGATAAGGCAATCGTAAGAACGCACGCAATGCACCACAACATGCATGTCCATATGTGATATAATAGCTCTAGTATGCATGCACATGTATGCAATGTCATTTCTAACTCTTTAAGTGTTTTAAATGCTAAGGGTACTGCGTTCTTAACTTTTAGAAAATGAATATCTGTATAATAGCTAAGTACCATCAAGAAATCATCTGAAAACCCATGTCAAGCATCGACACCAAATAGGAATCATATCTGTCTCAATATCGGGCTCCGTCAGTCCGGATCGGCCCATGTCATCCAATCTCACGACAACGGTCGATATCCTCCGGATATCCGCCGCGCCAGACATCACCGGTAGGTAGTCTTCCCCTGCCAGGCTCATCATCTACATCTCGATCTTCTTGCCCCGGGGTACCATACCGGGCCCACCATGTACCCGAGACGGTTCATCCACTCCTCGAATCGGGTCTAGAAATCCAACAGAAAACATGAAAACTCATGGTGGACGACACATACATCACGAGAAAACCGCAACTTTGTTTTAAAAATGATGAATATAAGATTTTGTTAAATTCTTGCGGTTCTCCCCAAAAATCCAGAAATCGCAGCAATACTGAAATCCTCCAGAAAATCATAATGTTCACATGTTATATATGATAAATGTCTATGATATCAATGTATATGATGTGAGTTTTGGCTAGAAATCTATGTAGATATGATGGTAATGCGAGGTATATGCATGCTATGCAATTCCATATATCATGTATGAATGCAAATGGTGTTATTAAGTTAAACAGGTTCCATAGTGCACGTGGCATGGCAATTACCAAAGGCGTGTGTGTCACATGAATAGTGCGCGTGCAACAGATGCCAATGGTAATGGTGTTCGTGTCCTATGAAGTGATATCGCATAAGTATAGATGAATGTCCATGCAATCTAATATACTGTTCGCTATAAGGGTATGCAGTGTACATGAATGGATAAACTAGCTAACAATATAAATCTTGCAAAAAATAGGGTAATCCTAACTAGGGGGGGCGCCTCGTGCCATTCAGACGATTCCCCCATAGATGAATACATCTACTCACCTGAAATCTCCGCTAATCCGATCCGACCACCGCCTTGCCTTTACGTGCCGTGTCCGATGTTTCCCCGACCGATCCTATATTTGCACAATACCAAGCATAAGATTACAAAACCTAGAACGATGCAAGTCACAATATACAATTATCGACGCTCTCGAATTAAACATAACATACACTCGGTGCGCGGGAAAACGCACGAAAATCGCTAATCGTTAACTAGAATCGTCATTTCGGGGAAATCGACAAAACTAAAACCTGACTAGACGAAACCCCGCGTTCGCGCACTCTAATAGTCCTATACGAAGCTAATTATATCGCTAACATAACACAATTTGATCGCATTCTAATTTTTGTAAAAATCTAGTAAGCAAATTCAATACCGATTCGATGCAAACATCGAAATTTTATCGATTTAGCGAGCGTATCATTACACAATTAACCACTCTAATCAATTAGGTAACCAAAGCCCTAACTTAACTCTAACAACCATGCTTCAAACCCTAGTTCAACATCAAATCCCATTCTTTATTTTCATGAACAAGAATTTACAACTAAATTAATACTTCAAAATTGAATTTTTAGCACAATTAACAACAAGTTAACAAACTAGTTTAGGATTTTACCTCACAAATGGAACCCTAGCATGATCAAGCCACTAAAGAAGCCTCCTTTCTTCTAGTTTTGAACTAAATTTGGTTGAGGAGAGAGTGCATTAGGGTTTAGCATTGAATTGGAGAAGAAAATGGTGAATTTTTATGGATTTTTCATGATTTTTCATGATTTTTGAAGCAAGAATTGAGGTGAAAAGAGGGGGGAGCTGCTGTATTTTCGGACAGAGGTGAAGAGGAGGAGGGTGTGGGGTTTTTGGAGAAGTTTCTAGGTCAAAAAGATCCCTCACATCTCATTTAATGCATTTCACATCAACTTTTTACAAAAAAACCCCTTTTTACATCATTTTTTTCATAATTTTCACACCATAAAACTAAAATGTTGCAAGTCATGATACAATTTTATTAACACCATATTTTAGCTTATAAAGACTCCTAATTATGAAATTTACCTAATTAAATTTGTATTTATCACTAATTTAATGTATTTAAAAAGGCTTAAAATAATAATAAAATAATAATTAATTACGAATTTTTTTTATTTAACTAGAAAATTATAAGTGACATTTTAGTGACAAAATTATAGTAATATCTTATCTAAATTTTGTATAATTAGGTCTACAATGAAAAATACCTATTTTGACTTTTTACGGAAAAAGCCGAAAAATTAACCGATTACCGAAAAACTGCCTAAACGATTTTCGAAGTGTTACAATCTTCCCCCCTTAAAGAAATTTGGTCCCCGAATTTAGAATTTAACTACGCGTACCTTCAAAAAGATGGGGATATCTCTTCCTCATCTCGACCTCGGTCTCCCAGGTGACCTCCTCGCTGTTCGGGCCACGCCAAAGGATCTTGACGGACGGTATAACCTTCGACCTCAATTTCTTCACCTGCCGATCCAAAATGACAACCGACTGCTCGGTGAAAGAAAGATCACGCTCTAACTGGATCGTTTGGTGCTGAATCACCTGGAAAGGATCATGAAGGTACTTGCGGAGCATCGAGACATGGAATACGGGGTGAACATCGGGGAAGCTGGGCGAAAGAGCTAACCGATAAGCGAGTGGACCAACACGCTCTAGGATCTCGAAAGGACCAACATATCTAGGACTCAGCTTCCCTTTCCGCCCAAATCTCATCACACCTTTCATCGGAGAGACCTTCAAGAAAACATGATCGCCAACAGCGAACTCGAGTCGGCGACGGCGCCTGTCAGCATATGATTTCTGCTTGCTCTGTGCCGCTCTCATCCTGTCCCGAATCAGCTGTATCTTCTCGGTCGTCTTCTGTACAATCTGCGGCCCCAAAATACAGCTCTCCCTGAGCTCTGTCCAACATACGGGCGATCGACATCTCCTCCCATATAAAGCCTCAAAAGGTGCCATCTGAATCGTCTCCTGGAAGCTATTATTGTAGGAAAACTCGATCAAAGACAAATGACGATCCCAGCTACCACCGAAATCTAAAACGCAAGCTCTGAGCATGTCCTCAAGAGTCTGAATAGTACGCTCTGACTGACCGTCAGTCTGCGGATGAAAGGCTGTGCTAAAACTCAATCGGGTGCCCAATGCTTCCTGAAGTTTCTGCCACAATCGGCTGGTAAACTGGGTGCCCCGGTCGGACACGATGCAAGTCGGAACACCATGCAGTCGCACGACTCATCAATATAAACCTGGGCGTACTGAGAAAATCTAAAAGTGGTCTTCACTGGAAGAAAGTGAGCCGCTTTCGTCAGTCGATCCACAATCACCCATATAGAGTCGTACCCTCGACTGGTCTTGGGTAGATCCACAATGAAGTCCATGGAGACCTGCTCCCACTTCCACTCAGGGATGGGCAAAGGTTGTAACTCGCCGGCTGGCCTCTGGTGCTCGGCCTTGACTTGCTGACAAGTCAGGCATCTCGACACAAAGTCTGTAATATCCTTCTTCATCCCGTCCCACCAGTAAACCTCTCTCAAATCACGGTACATCTTGGTGGAACCTGGGTGAACACTGTATACTGATCTATGTGCCTCCTCGAGAATATCACGCCTCATTCCCTCTGAATCTGGCACACACAGTCGAGTCCCAAATCGAAGTATCCCCTGATCATCAATCACGAACTCAGAAACTCTGCCCTGCCGAATCTGCTCAATAATCTCTAAAATACGGGCATCGTTGGACTGTGCCTCGCGGATATGGTCAAGTAACTGTGGGCGTGCTCTGAAATGGGCCAGCTGTTCCCCTGTAGGAGTAAACTCGAACTGCACTCTGCTGTCACATAACACCTGCCAATCCGCCGACGACTGCATCTGCACTGCGCTCAAACAAGATAAGCTACCTCCGGGCCTTCTACTCAAAGCATCTGCCACCACATTCGCCTTGCCCGGATGGTATAAAATCTCGCAGTCATAATCTTTCACCAACTCCATCCAACGGCGCTGTCTCAGGTTCAGGTCTCGCTGCTGGAAGATATACTTCAAACTCTTATGGTCAGTGAATATCTGACACGACTCACTGTATAGGTAATGTCTCCATATCTTAAGTGCAAATACCACTGCAGCCATCTCTAAATCATGGGTGGGGTAGTTCTGTTCGTGTTTCCTCAGCTGCCGAGAAGCATACGCAATAACTCTGTCGTGCTGCATCAATACACATCCCAGCCCCACTCTAGAAGCATCACAATATACCACGAACCCGCCTGATCCTGAAGGCAATGCTAACACTGGTGCAGTAGTCAGACGAGTCTTCAACTGCTGGAAACTATCCTCACATGCCTGGGTCCAATCAAAAGGAACCCCCTTCCGGGTCAACCCGGTCAATGGTGCAGCAATGCGGGAGAAATCCTGGACGAAACGTCGATAATAGCCGGCCAGACCTAGAAAGCTGCGAACCTCTGTAACTGATACCGGTCTAGGCCAATGCTGAACTGCCTCGATCTTCTTCGGGTCCACACAAATACCATCTCTCGTCACCACATGACCCAAGAAATCGACATTGTCTATCCAGAATGCGCACTTGGAGAATTTGGCGAACAGCTGATGCTCCCTCAAAGTCTGCAAGGTGATACGTAAGTGCTGCTCATGCTCCTCCCGGCTCCGAGAATAAACCAAGATGTCGTCAATGAACACAATAATGAACTGATCGAGATATGGCCTGAATACATGGTTCATCAAATCCATAAATGCTGCCGGGGCATTGGTGAGCCCGAACGACATCACCAGGAACTCATAATGACCATATCGAGTACGGAAGGCGGTCTTCGGAATATCCTCCTTCCGAACCCGCAACTGGTGATAACCTGACCGTAAATCAACCTTCGAGAAGAACCCTGCACCCTGGAGCTGATCGAATAAGTCATCAATGCGGGGTAGGGGATATCTGTTCCGCACAGTAACCCGGTTCAGCTGACGATAATCAATGCATAAACGCATACTTCCGTCCTTCTTCTTAACAAACAAGACGGGAGCACCCCAAGGTGACACACTCGGTCGGATAAGCCCTTTGTCCAGCAAGTCCTGTAACTGATCCTTTAGCTCTCTCAGCTCCGCCGGGGCCATCCGATAAGGAGGTATAGAAATAGGCCCCGTGCCGGGGATCAAGTCAATATAGAACTCAATCTCGCGCTCTGGTGGCAGACCAGGAAGCTCGTCAGGAAATATATCAGGAAACTCTCTCACAACAGGGACCTGGTCCAACGGAACCTCTGTGGAGCTAGTATCACAAACATAGGCTAAGAATCCCTGACACCCTTTCCTTAAGAGCTGACCAGCGCGAAGAGAAGAAATCAAGCTGGGAAGGGTAGCGCTACGATCTCCCTGAATAATACGAACCGGCTCACCAGGAAAACTGAATCTGACTGCTTTTTCACGGCAGTCCACGGATGCATAACAGGTGGCTAGCCAGTCCATACCAAGAAGAACGTTAAAGTCTAGCATATCGAGGAGAATCAAATCAACTGAAGAATCTCTCTCTCCGATACGAACGAAACATGATCGGTACACAAAACGGGCAACAAAAGACTCGCCTACCGGTGTAATAACGAAAAGCGGCTGATCTAACGGAGATGACTCTCGGCCCAACCTCGGTGCAAAATACGTGGATACATAGGAATGTGTGGAACCTGGATCAAATAATACCCGTGCATCAAAAGAACATACTGGCAGAGTACCTGTCACGACGGCATTGGATGCCTGTGCATCCTGAGGAGTCAACGCGAACACTCGGGCCTGTCCACCACTAATAGCTGGCTGTGCTCTGCCTCTACCTCGGCCTCTGCCTCTGTCGCCTCGTCCTCTCTGGACCGGACCGCCATGCCCATGGCCTCTAGAAGCATCTGGCTGGCGTGGAGCATCATCAGTAGTAGGAAGTAGAGCTCTCTGAGGAGGTGGTAAGGGTGGTAAGGTCACATGCGGGACTGTCGCCGTGCCCTGACGTCCCATGGTACAGTCTCTGACACGGTGGTACTGACTCCCGCACCGAAAACATCCTGGAGACGACTGCTGGGTCTGTGGATATGAACCAAATAACTGACCTCGTCTCAATCCTCTGCCTCCACCATCTCCCGGAAATAATCTATCGCGGTGTCTACCCATCTGCCGCTGAGCTGGCGTATCAGTACGGATCCTCTTCGGCCCAGAAACGACCGGAGTCTCAGAAATACGCTCCTCCAAAAGTAAGGCTGCATCCATCGCGGCTGCGTATGTATCAAAGTGCTGGGTACCGATGGCAAGGAATAGCTGTGTATCAAGCCCTCATACAAACCTCTTTATTCTCTTCTCTTCTGTGTCGACTAGGTACGGAGCATATCGAGACAACTGGGTAAACTGTATATCATACTCCGACACCGTCATCCCAGGAGTTTTGCGCAAAGACTCAAAACTACGGGCTCGAGCATCTCGGACACTCTCCGGAAGAAAACGGGCAAGAAATGCAGATGTAAACTCATCCCAGGTCATAGAAGGCAGACCTGCAGCTCGGCCCCTCTCTACTGAATCGTACCATGTCTGGGCAAGACCCTCCAGACGAAAACTCGCAAACTCCACCAATCTATCATCAGAACACCTCAACGAACGGCAAATCCGAGCCATCCTATCAAGAAATGCCTGTGGGTCCTCTGTCGCATCTGTACCGGTAAAAGCTGGAGGTCTCAATCTCATGAACTCCTGTAGTGAAACAGGGATAGTCTCCGTAGTACCAGCAGGAGTGACCATCTGTGCAGCAGGTACGATCGTGGTCTGTGCGGTGGAAGGAACGTCCTCGGATCTCTGTGCCCGGCTGGACTCAACTAAAGATCCCATCATCTGTCGCAACTCTTGCATGCCGGCCTCTAGTCTGGCAATACGATCTGGATAAGGCGGATCAGTATGACCCTGAGGGGTAGGTGTATCATCCCGCTCGATCCTCGCCTCAGACGGGTCCGCCCGAATCTCATCCCTAGCGGCAGCCCGCTGAGCTCTCGTAGTCTTTGGCGGCATCGAAGCTGGAATAAGAAACAGGACTGATAAGGACATTGCAATTGAATCAAGGAATGCAAGGAATCAAGAAAAGAAATACAAGCAATTATGTCCTAAGGTCACTTAGGCGGAGTACCGTATCGTAAGTATGCCGCGGATCATACCCACGCTACGCCACTTTGCTTAAGTCACCTACTCCATCTACCAAGGTCGTCCTACACTCAGAAAGGTAAAACCTACGCTCTGATACCAACTTTGTCACGACCCGAAAGTACGGAACACGACTGGCACTTAGAATACGAGACGTCTAAAGGCGTACCGTAACCTAAGTCAGCCAAAGCCCAGAAGAATCTAAACCAAAATCAAAAGAGAGTGAAGGAAAACCTTTAATGAAAATGCTTTTTAAAAATCATTTAAGTTGCATAGAATCCCGTTTTAAAACATCAAAAATTTTCGAAAATTTCGGCAGAGTCTCCCCTGTATTTTCTATCTCCCCAAAATGGGTACAACAAGATAATAAACCTGTAATCATAAAAATGGCATCCCCAAGCGGGAGCTAGCTCTTCGCCCAAGGCGGATCACAACCACATGCAATACAATAGCAATATCAAGAAAAGAGCATAAAAGAAACGCAAAATATCAGAAAACACAACGCCGGCTCAAGTGAGCTCGACCCAAATATACAAATCTCTCAGTCTCACCACTAGGTCACATATACAATATAAAGTGGTAGATGGAGAATACTAGATACAATGATAAAGCAAAAAGAAATAAAGTATGCTCGCAACCCACCTACGGGCGATGTCGCGAGTCTGAGCAAAAGGAGCTGATGATAGGATAGCCCGCCGCTACAAGGGTGACGGGTCCGACCTGCAAGACACTGTGGCACAACGGGGGTGAGTTGCCAGCTCGTGAGTAAATATAACATCTGATAAGGCAATCGTAAGAATGCACGTAATGCACCACAACATGCATGTCCATATGTGATATAATAGCTCTAGTATGCATGCACATGTATGCAATGTCATTTCTAACTCTTTAAGTGTTTTAAATGCTAAGGGTACTGCGTTCTTAACTTTAAGAAAATGAATATCTGTATAATAGCTAAGTACCATCAAGAAATCATCTGAAAACCCGTGTCAAGCATCGACACCAAATAGGAATCATATCTGTCTCAATATCGGGCTCCGTCAGTCCGGATCGGCCCATATCATCCAATCTCACGACAACGGTCGGTATCCTCCGGATATCCGCCGCGCCAGACATCACCGGTAGGTAGTCTTCCCCTGCCAGGCTCATCGTCTACATCTCGATCTTCTTGCCCCGGGGTACCATACCGGGCCCACCATGTACCCGAGACGGTTCATCCACTCCTCGAATCGGGTCTCGAAATCCAACAGAAAACATGAAAACTCATGGTGGACGACACATACATCACGAGAAAACCGCAACTTTGTTTTAAAAATGATGAATATAAGATTTTGTTAAATTCTTGCGGTTCTCCCCAAAAATCCAGAAATCGCAGCAATACTGAAATCCTCCAGAAAATCATAATGTTCACATGTTATATATGATAAATGTCTATGATATCAATGTATATGATGTGAGTTTTGGCTAGAAATCTATGTAGATATGATGGTAATGCGAGGTATATGCATGCTATGCAATTCCATATATCATGTATGAATGCAAATGGCGTTATTAAGTTAAACAGGTTCCATATTGCACGTGGCATGGCAATTATCAAAGGCGTGTGTGTCACATGAATAGTGCGCGTGCAACAGATGCCAATGGTAATGGTGTTCGTGTCCTACGAAGTGATATCGCATAAGTATAGATGAATGTCCATGCAATCTAATATACTGTTCGCTATAAGGGTATGCAGTGTACATGAATGGATAAGCTAGCTAACAATATAAATCTTGCAAAAAGTAGGGTAATCCTAACTAGGGGGGCGCCTCGCGCCATTCAGACGATTCCCCCATAGATGAATACATCTACTCACCTGAAATCTCCGCTAATCCGATCCGACCACCGCCTTGCCTTTACGTGCCGTGTCCGATGTTTCCCCGACCGATCCTATATTTGCACAATACCAAGCATAAGATTACAAAACCTAGAACTATGCAAGTCACAATATACAATTATCGACGCTCTCGAATTAAATATAACATACACTCGGTGCGCGGGAAAACGCACGAAAATCGCTAATCGTTAACTAGAATCGTCATTTCGGGGAAATCGACAAAACTAAAACCCGACTAGACGAAACCCCACGTTCGCGCACTCTAATAGTCCTATACGAAGCTAATTATATCGCTAACATAACACAATTTGATCGCATTCTAATTTTTGTAAAAATCTAGTAAGCAAATTCAATACCGATTCGATGCAAACATCGAAATTTTATCGATTTAGCGAGCGTATCATTACACAATTAACCACTCTAATCAATTAGGTAACCAAAGCCCTAACTTAACTCTAACAACCATGCTTCAAACCCTAGTTCAACATCAAATCCCATTCTTTATTTTCATGAACAAGAATTTACAACTAAATTAATACTTCAAAATTGAATTTTTAGCACAATTAACTACAAGTTAACAAACTAGTTTAGGATTTTACCTCACAAATGGAACCCTAGCATGATCAAGCCACCAAAGAAGCCTCCTTTCTTCTAGTTTTGAACTAAATTTGGTTGAGGAGAGAGTGCATTAGGGTTTAGCATTGAATTGGAGAAGAAAATGGTTAATTTTTATGGATTTTTCATGATTTTTCATGGTTTTTGAAGCAAGAATTGAGGTGAAAAGAGGGGGGAGCTGCTGCTATTTTCGGCCAGAGGTGAAGAGGAGGAGGGTGTGGGGTTTTTGGAGAAGTTTCTAGGTCAAAAAGATCCCTCACATCTCATTTAATGCATTTCACATCAACTTTTTACAAAAAAACCCCTTTTTACATCATTTTTTTCATAGTTTTCACACCATAAAACTAAAATGTTGCAAGTCATGATACAATTTTATTAACACCATATTTTATCTTATAAAGACTCCTAATTATGAAATTTACATAATTAAATTTGTATTTATCACTAATTTAATGTGTTTAAAAAGGCTTAAAATAATAAAAAAAAATAATTAATTACGGAAAATTTTTATTTAACTAGAAAATTATAAGTGACATTTTAGTGACAAAATTATAGTAATATCTTATCTAAATTTTGTATAATTAGGTCTACAATGAAAAATACCTATTTTGACTTTTTACGGAAAAATCCGAAAAATTAACCGATTACCGAAAAACTGCCTAAACGATTTTCGAAGTGCTACAATAGGAATGGTTCATATGACTTTGTTATTATATTAAGTGAATATTGTGGCCGCTAGATTCATTTAAACATCAAGAGGTTGTATTAAAGCGGTTAATTTTGCTTATTAGGTTTTCGGAAAAATAGCTTTAAAGCGAATTTGAAGTTTTGGTGATTTTAACCCTATTATATATATATAATTAAGGTGTTGTGAAACCACAATTGATACGTTTGAGTTTTTCTCGATGGTTTGGCGTTTGTACGCAGACGTCGAGGGTTTTTGGGTTGATTTGTGAAAGCAACCATAGGTTTTGACCTATATGAGATTCACGTGTCGTTTTTGGGTCATGAGTCGGATTTTAATACGACACGGTGCGTTATGATATGTAGGTACCCCATGTGGACTTCGAGACGACAAGCAAGCGCATGGCGACGTCGGCACTGGCTAGCGAGGACCAGGTGAGTAGATTTATATCTACGGGGAGAAGTCGGGTGGATGGCGTATAGCACCCCCACAGTCCGTAGTGTAGCTCATATATATATGTTTATATAGGTGTTTTATGATACGAGAATGTTTATTCATGTTATGATTATGTGTTCATGGATTAGCTTTGGGTTAGTTGCGAAACCCTAGAGTAGTTGTTATACCCACATACGCACACACAGACTTGCATACTTTATTTTCTTGTGCGCAGATTGGGATTTGTATACATGTATATATGCGTGGGTATGGGACTATGCATATGTACATTCATATACGCATGCATGGATTATGAGGATAGTACTTGGGATTTATGATGAGTCGATGAGATTTGATTTGAGGCCGTGAGATCGGTGATATAGCAGGGTTCGTATTTGAGATACGACATGACGTTGTAGCGGGTCCTTGACGTAGTGTTTCACACACGTGCATGCATACTTAGGCGGTATCAGTATTGTACTAGACGTAGATCAGTACCCCGATCATGATATTTGATAAAGAGGATACCAGATGAATAGTATGATGAATGTGATATTGACCCGTACCCAGATTTGGGATGCCGTACGACGGATTTACGTACGAGCTATAATTTGATGATTGATCCGCACTCTTGACTTGGGATGTCTGATTATAGATATGGTATCGGATATGATATTATTAAGGCGGGATCACCGACTATACATATACAGGTATGTATATGTATCGACTCAGATGATATGCGGTTTCCTTACCTGTAGTTCAGCTTGTTAGTTCAGCCGTATAGTTTATGTAGGGTTCCTAGGCACCCCAAGAAGGTCTCACAAGGCATCAACCATGCCAATATCAAAAATTATAATGCCGAGAAACCCTAGTGTACGGATCGTTGGCTAGATGTCTAGGCGAAAAGTAAACTAGTTAACACTTAACTAAGAGAATACGGAAATACAACCTTTGTAGATCCGGTTCTCCACCTCCATAGCTCCGCAACGAAGTATCCTCGCTGTCCAAATCGAAATCCGGGCTCTTGCGTCGGCTTCATCGGAGAAGAAGCGGGCTAGGTCATCGATGTCCATGCCGAAGATGATCTACGTCGAGGCATCGCTAAATCAAGCTCCGACTTCACCAAGTCAAGAAACTTGTGAAGAAAACACACTCTACTACTTGGCAAGAGGTAGAGGATGAAGAAATAGGAAGTGGGTAGACTTTAGAATTGGATTTCTCACTCATTTCCATCAATCACCATTGATGGAGTTTGCTTTCTTCACTTGAAGAAGATGAAGAAGAAGAAGAAAGTGTTATGATAAGTTAATTAAAAATTGAATAGAAAAACAATACTTATCATAATATTAACTATAGTCAAGTGTAGAGAATGAATCATGGTTAGTGGGAATGGTTAGGGTTAAGGATGAGATAAGAATGGTTGACTTGATCAAAGCTTCATGAAGCTTCAACTAAACTCCAAAACTAGCAACCATTCTTTTCTCATCTATTCAAAATAAATAAGTAAGAAAAGAAAACCCTAATCATTAGTTTAACCATGGGTTAATTTATTACACTTAACTATAGTTAAAACATGTATCATCAAACATGATACAATCAAGTGCACAAAAGTATATCACATATACAATGTGAACATCCGAGCGAGAAAATCCATTTAAAGTGAACCGATACTAGTTAATGCAAAGTAATATATCAAATATATAATTATGCATTAAATCATTAAATCAACACTTGATTTAACGATCCGGTCATATCACATATAACCGACTAATATCCAACGTATCGGCTTATCGAATCAATCCATGATTCGATAACTAGGTTATATCGCATACAACCTTCCGATACATTCATCGCGAGAATAGAATGCGGTATCACATACACGTATTATTCTCGGTCCCGCACATATCTCATATGCGCTCCTATTTCGTTTCGCTTGAGCCAGGAAACCTCTGTGTAGGACTCTAAAGACTCGTCAATACGCCGGCAGCAGGTGATGATCATATCAAACACCCACAAGCCGCAAGCGGTCTACTAAACGTAACGGCCACCCGGGTATTGAGCGATCTGAAGATCGACGAGCAAGCCCGCTCATACTCCAGTGAATCTAAACAGTAACACTACCGTACAGTCCGGTCTGATCGTCTGATATGTCGCATATCTCGCCTAGGGGTGGTAAACGTCAGACCCCAATAGCTCGATAAGTCGTGTCGATATGAGGTCTATAACAATTCGAGAAACTACTGGTAACACTTACCAGTAAATCTCAGCAACCCTGGCCAGGGATTTCCTGTTATAGCCAATCGAACACAGCGCAACATTAACCCCCTATACCGGGAGAGACGAATCCCCTCCTATCGCTCATTGGCTCCATGTGACTCGGGACTGTACCCAAAAACCACCGTTTTGCATGCCCTCTTGGACGTGGTAAGATGGAAATCAAAGCACAGTGGGAACCACACAAGACTCTATGACGATCTCGGGTCAACAGACTACTCTGTACCAGTATCACCATACCAGTATCACCAGAGAACTGCCATCTGACGTGAGGTATAATACCATCTGGGAGTTCTCGGCGAGTCCGTCCAGTGTACCCAGTCTCTACTGAGCACCCGTATATGATCTCTGATGTCAAACACCGATGGATATGGGATCATCCATCGCCCATCTGTATGGGTCGAGAAGGTACACGCTAGTCTACTCTGGTATATCGATGCCCCATCTCGATACACCCACGACTAGGGACTTTGAAGGATGTACTTATGGACTACCTGTCCCCACTAGTATGATCCGCATCATAGTCCAGGTAGTTAAGTACACATCCTAAGGGCTTCACCAACATGTAACAGAGAGACAATCAGTATACACGTTAAGGTAAAGAGCAACCAGATAGCATACTATCATGTCGAGCAAGAAAGTCCTCCTTATATATGTCCCAGCATCCACTACAATATACATCCTATGTATAGTAATGGCCTCTAGGGCATACATATAACTAACAATCTCCCACTTGCACTAGGGCCATCTGTAGCAGTGGTTGTAGTATCTCATACTCAACCATCCCATAAAAGTCTCTCTCTGGGAACAGGCCTTTGTGAGTGGATCCGCTGTGTTGTCCTCTGAGTCTACTCTCCTAACCTCGATCTCCCTGGAGATCAACCATCTCCATGATCAAGTGATACTGCCTTAGAATATGTCTGGATCACTGATGGGACCGGCGTTCCTTGGCATAAGCCACAACTCCATTGTCTCACAATGGTAGGAACGTAGTTCATCTCATGAACCAATATACACCCAAACAGCCTCTTTGGTAGCATCTTAAGTAGCGATGTATCCTGCCTTCATCGTCTAGTATGTCCCGGTATCTAGCTTGGAACTCTTCCAACATATCGTCCCTGTACTGAGGGTAAAGACAATGCCTGCGACTGACATTCAGTCGTCATTATCACCCTGGAACCCTTCCAGTGATTCTCCCCAGGATCGGTTGATACCGTCTCACTACAACTAGTGAGAGTCCTAACATCCATTTAGATCTATCTCATAGATCCAAAATCCAGGATTTAGTAGGTATCACTTTGATCCTATATGGAGAATCATTATGATAAGCGGAGATTGATCGAGCGTAGCATAGGAAACTCCTTCCCTATCAAGAGTATGTCATCCACGTACTCTACGAGGATCGTCACCATACTCCCTACTACCTTCTTGTTTATACAAGGTTCATCTACCATTTTCATGATGTCAACTTCTTTGACCGCTTCATCAAAACAGATGTTCCAACTCCGCGATGCCTGCTTTATCCTATAAAGCATCTTGCACACGTTTCCGCTGCTCCCACTGTCTACGAAGCCCTCTGGCTGTGTACTTATAGACACTCTCTTCTAAACATCATTTAGAAAAGCTGTCATGACACCCAACCGCCAGATATCGTAGTCATGGTATGAAGCCGTGGCAAGTAGGATCTGGATGGACTTAAGCTTAGATACTGGAAAAAGGTTTCATCATTATCCATGCCTGGTCGATGACGAAAAACTTTAACTAGTCTAGCTTTGAAAGTCTCAACTTTTCCAAGTACACCAAGTAATCTTCTCAAGATATACTTGCTCCTGATGGGGATTTAACCCTTCAGATATAGCAACCAAAGTCCATTCTTTGTTGGTGTACATGGATTCCATCTCAGATCACTAAGCATCCAGCCATTCTTACAGAGTCTTACTCCTGATGGCCAGCTCGAAACTAGTTGGGTCATCATCTCATGATGCAATCCTCGCTCCCACTGTCATAGAGAAACAGAAGTATCTCTCAGGTGGGTGAGGAACCCTACTAGATCGGCGGAGAGGCTGAGGTTCGTTGGTATCTACTGAATCCTCTTGTTCTACCAAATCATCTGATGTAGTTTGTATAGCTGGAACTTTTCCAGTTCTACATTACAGACTTTGCCTCGAGCTTGTCCGGATTTTGCTTTTAGACATAGGCCGGACAACCCCAAATCTTAACTAGCTTAAGACATGGGCTTTTCCCTTTCCATATCACATATGAAATGGTAGGCAACTAATTTGATTCGAACCCTATTCAATAGGTATGCAGCTTCTCAAGTGCATAACTCCCAAAAAGGAAATAGGTAACTCAGTAGTACTCATCATAGAGTACACCTTATCATATAGGGTGTTATTGCTCCGCCCCGATATACCATCGTGCTATGGTGTATACGGAGGAGTAATGCTAAGAGAGAATCTCATTCTCCTTTAGAATAGTCCAGGAATTCCGTGCTCAAGTATTCTCCTCCCTGATCACATCAAAGGACATAATACTTGTACCCTCATTGGTTCTCTACTTCTAACTTATATTCTGTGAATATCTCAAAAGGTTCAGACTTGTGTTTCAACAGGAACATATGTCTGAATCTTGAGAGATTATCAGAGAACGTAATTAAGTATAAAGAACCAGTCCTGGCATATGTAGACAGGGGACCTAACATACATCAACATGTATCATCCCAAGAGTTCACTAACTCTTTCTCTGTTTCCAGTAAACGGAGCTATGGTCATCTTATCTTTGTGACATGACTGGCGAGTTTCACAAGATGTAAATTCAAACTGATTTAAATATGCATCTAAATGTAACTTCAGCCAGTCGGGTCGCATTGATATGACCTAGTCTACAATGCCTCAAGAAGGATTTGTTCATTTCTGAACTTTTCCTCTTGTGTGTGTTCTGTATACTAAAGAACTGTAGTTTGATTTAGAACATCAATGCTTTTAGATAACGTGCCTGAACCGATCATCTTTTGATATAGGAAATGTCCAAAACATTATCCAACAATACAAAATTTTATCATTTCTTTACTAATAAAGAGATAGATATGATTTTGTATATCAGGTTCGGTATCTAATAACATTCGTTCAGAATCAATGTATTGGTAATACAGGGTGACAGTGACCAACAGACTTGGCTGCAACACTTGCCCCGTTTTCTGCCTCATGAAACTTATCACCCGTTCTCAGTTCTCTACCTAGCTGTAGCCCTATGTAACAGATTACATATCAGGGATCCTGATCTGGTATCACATACCCAGGACGTAAAGGATACTGAGAAACAGTTCTCTGTAATGAACACACCCGAAGATGATGCATCAACATGCACACTCTTCGTTTGGGCGGCACGGGAATTCTGGTAATCCCCAATTTCCTGCTCTGTCTTATAACAATTATAAGTTGGAGCGGGACCAACGTTCCCCAGCTCAGTATAACAAGCGGGTTCGGTCGATAATCCGTATTATTATCTTGATTAAGGCGTGATATGGTCGCTACCTGGAGAGAGAGAGAAGAAAACACTCAGCGTGCGCTCGTACAAGAATAGATTGGTTATTATTTTATCTAATCAGGATGGCTCCCACTGCTTTTTATCAAATCTTCCTTCAAACCCTAAAAGGAAAGACTAGCCGGGATTAATTACACACTACAAGTTCGCCAATCTTTCAGCCAGGCCAGTGTCGGTACTTTGAGGGAGGTCCCCCGTGCTTTCGCACGAACCTAATTAATGTAAACCTCGTTTTCCCAGAGGCGTAACCTCGTTAACACCTTTCTAGACACCTACTTGATCGGCTAATTGTAATGTATAAAACTCTCCCAGGAGTAACACTTACTCGCAGCGGGTATCGGGATCCAACTATCTCATAGAAGGTATGCAATCTCATTGCAAATTTCAACACTTGAAATTCCCGATAATATTTTGCCCCTAGCGTCCTATGACCTTGACAGAGGTCAACAAACCATAGGCTGCTAGTCAAGTTCAACCCGTCATTTCCTGATTGAAGTAAACCAACCCGCACGACCCTTGACAGAGGTCAACAAGGTCGCACGACTACCCTAAATCAATCACATCATATGCTTATGCAGATAAGCACTAATCAGCTACCGCACACTACGCCTTGACAGAGGTCAACAAACGCAACACGAATACTAACCAGTACATATCTGAAATGACGGAGGGCTACGACAGGTTTTTCTGAAAACCTATTGCGTAATGAACTTGATATCGTTGTAGAATCAAATGATTTTGAAATGGAGAGTTTTTGAGGCTTTTCTAGTTTTCTAAAGGAGTCACTCCCGGTGAAGGGATCGTCGGTCCTTTCCTCGTCGAATGAGGTGCGGGATATATCACATATATCACTGTGCAAAGCAAAAACACTTAAAAGCAATCAAAAGACAAACCGAGTGTGTAGCATCTGCCAGTTATTGCTAAAGGAGTCACTCCCGGTGAAGGGATCTCGGTCCTTTCCTTATCGAATAAGGTGCAGGATATATCATATATACCTCTGTGCAAAGCAAAAACTGTAGCTACCTGTTTTATTTTGAAATTCGATTCTACAACATCTTAGGTTTCTTTTATTTCATTAATCTCATTAATGAAGTCCCATCATTTAAGTACCTAAACATCACAGATAAATACGACGTACACTTATGCCATCCGCATTCGCCTCGATGTCCCCTCGTGCACCGTTAGGTTAGGTAACTAACGGCAGAGCGGGGCAGGGCTAGCCCGGGTGTAAAACATAAGTAACGTCTATATAATATATCATATATACTATATATAGTATCCATCACAGAACATCACATGATCACATCACAGATATCGCAGCAGAAGAATCATATGAAATATTGGATATACTAGGACGTCCGTGTTTTCAATACGAGCCAGTATAAAACACGGATTCCACGGTCGTGATGAATAGCCAAACCCACACCCCTAGACCCCTATGAGAGCGGCAAGCAACCCTACCAATTCTAGGGTTAGGAGACCCGGACTCGACTCCTCGAGTTGGTCTCCCACTGGACCCTAGAACCCGGTTACTTGTGCTCCCCTCCTTGGGTCTATCCTAGTGCGGAAAAGTAAATAATATACAAAGGGTGACATCTTCCGCAACCTGGAAGTGCCCCAATAAAAGAATATTACATACAAGTTTTTACATTAATGAAAATGAAAAACACTCATCTCACATAAAAACCCCCGGCTATTCAAACACGACGATCCAATATAACATATCCAGCAACACATAACATCACATGTCATCAACGTAAGTAAACATGCGCATCCCAATTGTCGTTGACATATAGCAACGAAACCGGCGATGTCACATATTACACTTACGGTCACAGAAAAGAAAGTGTAAAACTACAACAGTTGGAATCCGCAACCATCTCAGACATCGCATGCCTGACCAAATGAATTTCTTAGACATCGCATGCCTAACAATTATAAACCCCACATTTTAGTCTCAAAATCGAAAACACTTTTCAATATCAAGTCGGGCAATTCAACAAGTTTCCCGAAAAACTGATCGAATGCTCGTCGCAAACTTTAGTAGGCGGCCGCACCCCTGATACCTTTTGGAGATAGTGCCCTCAGAGTCAATTATTGGATCACAGGCACGTGATTGCAATGATTGAGGGAGGACCTATCCCGGTAGAACAGTCTTACTCGAGATGATAGTATGCTATCAGGTTTACCTTTATCATCGTGTACTGCTTTAGGTGACATGACACGTCGCTATTACACGTTGATAGAGCCCCTAGGATTCTTGCTTGACCACCAGCAGTATGAGGGCGATCATATAAGTGGGAGCTGGGGGTCTACAAGCATATCCTTAAAAGGTCCCTAGTCGTGGGAGTTTCGAGACCGGGCATCGATACTCTATTAGTAGACTAGTGTATACAGTCGAGACCCCGACGAGGGGCGGTGGCCGGTCTCACAAGCCACTGGTGTCAGTTGGATCACCTAAGATGTATACAGGTGCTCATTGGGTTATGAGTACACCGGACAGGACTCGCCGGGAACATGCTAGTTGGTCATATACCAGACGTCAGATGGCAGTTCCCTGGTGACATGTGTGCAGGTTAGTTCATCGACCTGGGGATCGTCATTTGTCTCGTGTGAGTTCCCACTGTACTTTGATTACTACCCTACCACGGCTCAAAGGAGTCGTGCAAACAGGTTTTAGTTGGGTACAGTCCCGAGCCACATGGAGGCAGTGAGCGTATCTTCAGGGGTTCGTCTCTCCCGGTATTGGGGGTGAGGTCGTGCTGTGTCTAGGAGAGCCATTACACAAAGTCCTTGGCCAAGGCAAGGAGATTTACTGGTAGGTATTCCAGTAGTATCTCAGGGTGTTCTGGGCTACACTCCGACACGATTTGTACCGCTTTTGGGGGTCTGACTTTTACCAACCCCCTAGGCCCGCCATGCGATACTCATAGACGAACGGACCGGACTGTACGGATATTGTCACTGACAGGCTCAGTTGGGTGTCGGGGTGAGCTTCCTCATCGACGTCCCATTTGGTCAGTACCTGGTAGCCCGTCACGTATTGGCTAATACCTCTGACGTGCTAGTGGTTAAATCCACAACCAAGGTGTTGACGAGTCTTTAGAGTCCACCACACTTTCAGTTACTCAAGTTTCGGGCGAAACGCTGTAGAGGCCGTATGGAGATATGGCAGGGTCCGATCAGATACGTGCGGTATTGCACGGATCAGGATCGGACGGTTTGTACTTGTAGCCGTATAGGTATATGGCAGGGTTCGATCAGATACGTGCGGTATTGCACGGATCAGGATCGAACGGATATTACTAGCCGGCTTTGGTTTAAGTCGGTCCTAGTTTAGTACAGTGTAGATTTTGTCTCTTTGCATTTGTATCCGGACGGAATACAGATGCGGGTGTGTATGCACAGTGTCGGGGTTTTCCTGTAATTTATTACGGGACCAGTTTTCTGGAGTTGCCAGTTTGCATTCCGTTCCGGCCGGTTTTCGTTTGTTCTTTCCCGGCCGGACTTTTTCGATGGAGGGGGTTATTTGCAATTGTGCAAATAATCTTTGTGGAGGGGGTTTCTTGCAAAACCATTGATTATGATAGTTTTCATTATCTTTTGCACCATGCTTGCATTTATTATGATTTGATGAAGGTATGGGTGGGTTTACTTGAAGCATGGTGTATGTTCCTTGATATGGTCACTCTCCACCTTTTCCTACACTCACTCTCCTTCATAGTTTAAGTATGGTTGATTGCTTTTTCTCCCATTCATGCTCTTGACATTGGCCGGCCACATATTTGGAGAATGAGAGAGTGTTTTTCATTTGTGAGGAGATATATTTGTTCATATCATTTTGTATGCAAAAGAAATTGAGAGCTTCATTTCCCTCCAAGGTTCAATCTTCATTCCTCCATCCAAAGGCAACAAACCCCAAAGAGACAAGTAGCTTCTACACTACTTCCTACAGCAAATCTTGGACGCGTCGATTCGCCAGCTTCGCGCCCGAGTTGCCTCGGTATTGAGGTGGGAGCCCGTAAAAGCTACAGGCGATGTGGTGCCCTTTCCGACGAGGAGGAGACGGACGGAGATCCCGCGAGGAGTTCGGAGTGGAGATGAAGACCGGAGGACTCGGATCACTCGGTACATCTCTTCCCATTCTTGTAGATAGTTAGACTAGTTAATGGTTACGATCCGGAGTTTAGTGCGCGGTGGTGCCGGTTTGCAAAGTCCGCAAAAATTTAAGTTTATCACCGCTTCCGCTTTCCGGCGTCGGTTTGACGGCCGGGGCGCCGCCGTGCACTTACAGTGGTATCAAAGCCTCGCCATTAACTTAGTCTAGCTTTGTGTAATGTGTTTGCATTTCCGATCGATCAAAAAGTTCCAAAACTGCATTTTAGTTTGCATCAGTTTCTGTTGAAATATTTTGGTCTCGAAAAATTTTTCAGGTTGTAAAATATTTATGTACTGGAAAATCTAAGAGCTCTGTAAAAATTCGATGAAGTGATTCCACAGTTGGAGTGCGGAACCGCCGCGAAAACCCCATTTGTGCGGCCCTTCCGCCGCGCACTATTCACATCACTTCACCATTTTTTTACAGAGGACTTCTGGGCTTAAAATATGGGCTTTGGAATATTAAAGTTGGGCCAATTGTTTCTGTGAGTGCTACAGTTTTCTTTGGGGCCCACTTGTTAATTGTTTGATCAATCGGAAATTTTTTAAACACATTTTTCACAGTATTTACATTATATCTGCGACCGTGAATGTCACTCGATCGGTAAATCCGGTCTAACTGCTATAGCCCGGTTAGACGGATTTGCGAACGTGACTTTCACGTTGATGTTCTATGTATTTGCTGTGATGTTGCGGATCGGTCGTGGGGGATAGCCTGGATGCAATGCTAGTACAGTTGTTGTTGTATTATGTACATTTGATATTGCGGGGCGAGCGTCCGACATGTGGACTGCCGTCACTGCCTGATTGTATTATTCTTTTGGGGCACGACCTGGTTGCGGTCGATGTACCCGGTGTATGTATATTTTACTTTCTGTACTAGGATTGCCCCGCGGAGGAGTGCACGGATAGCCGGGTTCTGGAGGGCAACGGGCCCGCATCTCAGGGCATTGAGACGGAGGGGCTTCACTCTAGGATTGGCGGGCTATTCGCCGCACTCGTAGGGGGTACAGGTTGACCCAGGAGGGGTGCCCAAGTTGCCGGATTCCGTGAAGTGCTGGGTGGTCCATTCACGGCGCTGAAGGGGGCTGCCTCGCTTCAGGTTTTGGCGGGTGACTTGCCGCGCCCGTAGGGGTCTAGGTTTTCATTGCATAGGCTATCCACACGACCAGGGGAACGTCGGGTTTCAGTAGTGGCTCTGTGAAACCCGGGGATCCCAGATATCTGTATTGTTTCTGTGATGCTGTTCATTATCTGTGATGTTGCATTTTATTCACGCCTTGAGCGAAATATAATATATTGGTATATATATTAGTAGATGTTGTATATGTTTTACATCCGCGCTAGTCCAGTCCCCGCTCTGTCGTTAGTTAGCTAACCTAACGGGTAATGACGGGACCCAGTGGCGAATGCGGATGGCATATACGTACATCAGTATATTTTCGTTCTTTTTGGTGTGATCAATTGATGGGACTGCATTGATTCGGATCAATGCAACTTAAAAACAAACCTAATCTGATGTTGTTGGAACACTTTTCAAAAAGCTGTTATTGCAAGGACGTTCACTTTTGTTTTGCATCGCGGTATTCATTTGGAATATCCTGCTCCTCAGTCGACGAGGCAAGGGCCGAGATCCCTTCACCGGGAGTGACCCCTTGGACAAAAGTTTGCGTCAGGGCATTAACTTCACTATAGCCGATTACTTTTGCTTTGCACCGTGGTATTCAGTTGGAATATCCTGCACCCCATTCTACGGGGAAAGAGCCGAGATCCCTTCACCGGGAGTGACCTCTTTAGTAAAGGTTTTCGTCACTATATTTTCTAAAAAGCTATTCGTTCCTTCAACGATATCAAGTTCACTACGTTAAAGGTTTTCGCCAGAAACCATTCGTAGCCCTCCGTCGTTTCATATGGGTAGTCAATAGTATTCAAGCTGTGTTTGTTGGCCTTAGTCAAGGCACAGTGTTTGGTAGCTATTGGGTATTCATATGCTGCATAGATAGATGCGTTGGTTTGGGACAGTCGTATAGCCTTGTTGGCCTTAGTCAAGGGCTTGTACGGGTGGGTTCAAATCAACCTGGACAATGACGGGTAGAACTTGACATGTGACTTATGATTTGTTGGCCTTAGTCAAGGTCATAAGAGCATGGGGCAGAAATCACATCGGGAGTTTCAAAAGAACTGAAACTTGCCAGATATGCGCATACCTTCTGGAGTGTGATACCGTGAGCGGATTCCGTCACGTTATCATGCGATGAGAGTTGGATCCCGATTCCCACTGATGAGTTGGTTTACTCCTCGGGTGACCCCGACTAATTCTTCTTTCTGGTTTGGAGGAGAATTTGAGGTACAGTGGGAGGATTCCAGATTAGATAAATTGGTAACCATTCTGATCTAGGTTAGAGTGCACGCTGAGTGTTTCTTTTCTCTCTCTCTTTGGCAGCGACCATTGACCCGACCCTAAGACTTTGACTCAGTGACCAAGTTGACCGAACCTTCTTAACACTGGCTTTTGGATTGTCAGAGTTGCAGACCTCATTGCCACTCCTACTTTTACCCTTTTCTCCAGGACACCCCGTATTACTGCGAACGTCCACTTCCATTGGACAAAACCATCGTATGGTTAGATACGAACTCGAAGGAATTCGAGGATGGTTTCTGGTTCTGGAGAAAACGGATAGGATTATTCAGTTGTCTTTTCCTTTTACCCTCTCTCAGGTTACGAGTACTCCTTGGTTTAGGGGTAGTACACCTATTACGCAAATTGGATTGTCTTCTTCCAAACCTTAGGCTGGTGCCGACCGGTAGGGAATGAAGAAAACCAATTAGCATAACGATGGTGTGCAGAAGGTATTAAGTTCAGACAAAGCAAGGGATTAGTAAGAGGGCAAAGTAAATTGCAACAGATATTCACGACCAAACCAAATATTTCGTTACCACTCCCACATCACCTTTGTATTTCTCCAGGACACTCCGTATCACTACGAAGATCCACAGTTTATTTGGATACTCCATCGTATGGTTATATACGAACTCGAAAGGAACTTGTTCCAGTTCGGGGATGGATTCTGGTCCAGGAGAAATAGGAATAAGGTTTATTCGGTTGTCTTTTATCTTCACCTTCTCTCGCATTGCGAGTGCTCCTAAGACTAGGACAGTACATCCATTAAGCTTATTGGATAGTCTTCTTCCAAACCATAGGCTGGTGCCGAACGGTAGGGAAGGAAGAAAACCAATTGGCTTAAAGGGGTGTGCAGAAGGTAATGACTAAAGACATATAAAGGGATTTGGAGAGGTGGCAAAGAATTATACGGTTATAGTTGTGAATCTAGATAATGGTAGAGGCATTACTAGGAATACCAGGATACCCCATCGAAACATTTCAATGTTTCAGTTCAACTGTGTACTGTTAAAAGAAAACTGATTTCCCGATTGGACACTTACTCCAGGGTATGTATTTGCCAGGTATGATTCTCACATCTGTATGGTTTTACAGATGATGAGTGGGAGTAAGTCATTGGGAATTGGGTGATCATCCTCATTATATCGGGATTCGTTGTAATCAGTGATATTTGAGGAAATCACCTGGGTTATTTGCCGGACGGCAAGTATTTGGTTTTGAATATCCGCCGTTATGCACCAATTTCAAATCGATGTATCTGTACGTCTATTTTCATAGAGTGAGATATACCTTTTTGAAATTATGTCTATGACATTTACCTATATCAGTGGATGGTTAGGTAAGGAGCATTGAACAGCGGTGTAATTCTTCTTAACCATAAGTACAGTTTTCAACCTACGACACACAGTGAATGAGTAATCAGACTCAAGGGACTTTTACAGAGTATTGTATGTTGTCCAGGGTCCATCAGGACAGAGGGGATGGTCCTCGTACTATATTCGGTTTACTTATGACTCCTCTATTTTTTAGACAGGTGTTTCGTGGAAACACAGGGTCCGAATTTGGAGAAGTTATATGTATTTGAATAGAGTAGAGAACCAGGTATAGCAAGTATCGGGATTCTTCAAAGAGATCGAAGATGTAGATACTTGTGTATGGTGATCAGTTGATAGTAATGATTAAGAGAAATTGCTTCTCTTTCAGGTTACTCATAATTGGAAGCATTCCTAAGTTGAGTAACGCTGATCGGCCTTCTTCCATTTAGTTGACATGCACTGGAGACAGCTGCATGATTTGAATCTAGTTCAATTAAATCAGTGCCTCTGGTTCTATATTGGATATAGAACAGTTCATATCTTAACGATGTTAAGGTACGGGGAGTTGTCCGGTTTATGATTAAAACCAGACACTGGACAACTCAAGGCACGTTTCTGTAATGGCTGTTTGTGGGTTGACCCAGGCTATGACGAGGGTTGACTTTCTACCATCTGGATGAACAATAGCGATATTGTTCTAGACTCGCCACAGTTTTATTAAAAATGGATTTTTTCAGAAAACAGTAGTGGGAGTATGGTAGAACTGGAAGTGATTCCAGAACCACAAACGATTACTGAAGATTTGATAAGGAACCTAAAGATTCAATCTGGATTGACATTCCATTGGCCACTCCGCAGATAAGGTGGGTAACTTCAGGCACCCGAGAGGCACTACGGTAGCCTCAAGGACGGCGACAGGGAAGTTCTTGTTTACCCACAATTGCCATTGCTGTTGTTCCAGGTTACGAGACCCGGCGGGAGGATGAGTATAGCGTCGTTCTAAACTAGTTTTAGAAGTGTGCGTCTATATGACTCTGCCAGAGGGTTGTCGTAATCAGAGGGAGCAGCGGAAGCATTGGTGGACAGGGAGCTTATGTCTATTTATAGACTAGAGCAGATGTAGCGGAGATAGATCATCTATTTCTGATGTGACAGTCATGGGTTTGACTTCATCAGAAAAGGGGATGGATCTGTTGAGAAGGTAGTAGGGTGTGATATCCTGGTATTTGGATGATATACACAGAGTAGGAAAAGAAACTCCTATACTACGATCGATTATACTTTGGTCGTCACACAGTTGTTTCTCCACATAGGAATTGGGTATTATATCAGACATACTGGTTACTAGATCTATGGTTTTAGATCTAGATTTGGATGGTTTCCCAATCAGGATACTTGACAGCATTCTAAGAGTATTTAGGATGGACGACTCCTGGCACGGTAATGTACCTGCAGGTAATGGAGTCACCCTCTCCAAAGGTGTCTTACAGACTAAAGGGGAGAGGGACGTGCATGATTGGCAGATCACTTGCTTAGGCAATTGAGTCAATCATGACATGTCAAGTACCACACCAGATGTTGTTCTTGCACTAGATGCAATAAGTTGACATTAATCCAATCCTGGAGAAACAGTCGGAAGCAGTTTTAGAACATAAGTGGATGTTCTAGGGATATGATAACGACAGCCTCATTCAGGAAACAGTTATCATTCCAGGCTTCCAAGGTGACCTGGACGACAAGGAGGTTGTCAGAGTTATAGTTTTCCCTCTGACGAGGGGCAGTATTTTGGACAGGTGGTCCAAGGCAATACTGAGGGAGGCATGGCGCAGGATACTGATTAAGTTCAGTTGACGATACAGTCTAAGAAGTTTGGATTTGGAGTTCATTTATGAACTCGGTCCCATCAGACATCCAGACACTCTAAGACAGGTATTGCTCATTTCGGGAGATGGCATTCTCCGCGAACTTGAGATTTAGAGAGATATAGAAAGAAACTTCAGAGCGGATCCACTCACTGAGGCTATTCCTCGAACGCAATAGTTTCGCAAACAGGTTTTGTGCGACTGACTAGTAGAGGAGTTGGGTGTTCGGTATCACACGGGCTGTGAGTATGCGACATCGCAATAATTAGCCTTGAGTGCAAGTGGGAGATTGTTGGAGATAGTGCCCTCAGAGTCAATTATTGGATCACAGGCACGTGATTGCAATGATTGAGGGAGGACCTATCCCGGTAGAACAGTCTTACTCGAGATGATAGTATGCTATCAGGTTTACCTTTATCATCGTGTACTGCTTTAGGTGACATGACACGTCGCTATTACACGTTGATAGAGCCCCTAGGATTCTTGCTTGACCACCAGCAGTATGAGGGCGATCATATAAGTGGGAGCTGGGGGTCTACAAGCATATCCTTAAAAGGTCCCTAGTCGTGGGAGTTTCGAGACCGGGCATCGATACTCCATTAGTAGACTAGTGTATACAGTCGAGACCCCGACGAGGGGCGGTGGCCGGTCTCACAAGCCACTGGTGTCAGTTGGATCACCTAAGATGTATACAGGTGCTCATTGGGTTATGAGTACACCGGACAGGACTCGCCGGGAACATGCTAGTTGGTCATATACCAGACGTCAGATGGCAGTTCCCTGGTGACATGTGTGCAGGTTAGTTCATCGACCTGGGGATCGTCATTTGTCTCGTGTGAGTTCCCACTGTACTTTGATTACTACCCTACCACGGCTCAAAGGAGTCGTGCAAACAGGTTTTAGTTGGGTACAGTCCCGAGCCACATGGAGGCAGTGAGCGTATCTTCAGGGGTTCGTCTCTCCCGGTATTGGGGGTGAGGTCGTGCTGTGTCTAGGAGAGCCATTACACAAAGTCCTTGGCCAAGGCAAGGAGATTTACTGGTAGGTATTCCAGTAGTATCTCAGGGTGTTCTGGGCTACACTCCGACACGATTTGTACCGCTTTTGGGGGTCTGACTTTTACCAACCCCCTAGGCCCGCCATGCGATACTCATAGACGAACGGACCGGACTGTACGGATATTGTCACTGACAGGCTCAGTTGGGTGTCGGGGTGAGCTTCCTCATCGACGTCCCATTTGGTCAGTACCTGGTAGCCCGTCACGTATTGGCTAATACCTCTGACGTGCTAGTGGTTAAATCCACAACCAAGGTGTTGACGAGTCTTTAGAGTCCACCACACTTTCAGTTACTCAAGTTTCGGGCGAAACGCTGTAGAGGCCGTATGGAGATATGGCAGGGTCCGATCAGATACGTGCGGTATTGCACGGATCAGGATCGGACGGTTTGTACTTGTAGCCGTATAGGTATATGGCAGGGTTCGATCAGATACGTGCGGTATTGCACGGATCAGGATCGAACGGATATTACTAGCCGGCTTTGGTTTAAGTCGGTCCTAGTTTAGTACAGTGTAGATTTTGTCTCTTTGCATTTGTATCCGGACGGAATACAGATGCGGGTGTGTATGCACAGTGTCGGGGTTTTCCTGTAATTTATTACGGGACCAGTTTTCTGGAGTTGCCAGTTTGCATTCCGTTCCGGCCGGTTTTCGTTTGTTCTTTCCCGGCCGGACTTTTTCGATGGAGGGGGTTATTTGCAATTGTGCAAATAATCTTTGTGGAGGGGGTTTCTTGCAAAACCATTGATTATGATAGTTTTCATTATCTTTTGCACCATGCTTGCATTTATTATGATTTGATGAAGGTATGGGTGGGTTTACTTGAAGCATGGTGTATGTTCCTTGATATGGTCACTCTCCACCTTTTCCTACACTCACTCTCCTTCATAGTTTAAGTATGGTTGATTGCTTTTTCTCCCATTCATGCTCTTGACATTGGCCGGCCACATATTTGGAGAATGAGAGAGTGTTTTTCATTTGTGAGGAGATATATTTGTTCATATCATTTTGTATGCAAAAGAAATTGAGAGCTTCATTTCCCTCCAAGGTTCAATCTTCATTCCTCCATCCAAAGGCAACAAACCCCAAAGAGACAAGTAGCTTCTACACTACTTCCTACAGCAAATCTTGGACGCGTCGATTCGCCAGCTTCGCGCCCGAGTTGCCTCGGTATTGAGGTGGGAGCCCGTAAAAGCTACAGGCGATGTGGTGCCCTTTCCGACGAGGAGGAGACGGACGGAGATCCCGCGAGGAGTTCGGAGTGGAGATGAAGACCGGAGGACTCGGATCACTCGGTACATCTCTTCCCATTCTTGTAGATAGTTAGACTAGTTAATGGTTACGATCCGGAGTTTAGTGCGCGGTGGTGCCGGTTTGCAAAGTCCGCAAAAATTTAAGTTTATCACCGCTTCCGCTTTCCGGCGTCGGTTTGACGGCCGGGGCGCCGCCGTGCACTTACAATACCGTCGACGAAGTGCACCAAGGCGGAACACCGCTACCGCGAGCACCCGGACGGATACTTTCGGCGACGGGGTTCTCCTACAGTCACTTGGTCGGGGCTATGGCGTGAGGCTGTCTATTAAGTTTACCCGGCGAGTATCCGCGTACGCTACGTGATTGCGACGGACTTTTGATCACATCAAAATTCCGTGGCAACCGATCAAGTGAGATTAAACTGCTATGTTTATAACATTCATTCAGTTATCTCATAACTTCTTGTGAATTCCAATTATTGTATCCGATTCCGGATAAATAGAAAATGTTAAACTTTCCGATCGAACAATCGAACACCCAAGGTTTCCCAATACACATCAACACATGAAATAAGTCTAACAATATTCAGTTCGTGCCTCAGTACCAACGGTCCAGCCGTAGAAGGGTCAAGCCAACGCCTCACATGTGGCACGCCGTACTGCCCCAAACCCGAAGGTTCAAAGGGCAGTTCAAGACGGTCACATAATCGAGTTAAGGTTTGTTGTCTTCTAGAGGGACCATCGCGTTACTTGCACTACTTAGAACGTCGTTAAACTACGGAAAAATCCAACACTTGGAAATTTCCCTACAGGGGAAAAATTGGGTATTTATATCCGGTCGAACTTTTTAACATATTCTAAAATTTATCCGGAAAGCCACATAGACAAAATCTGATACTCCGATCGAAACACCGAATCCCCAAAACAACCCCTGAAAATTCAACTCTTGAAAAAATATTAAAAATTCCCAGAAAAATCAGCATCTGAAAACATGAATTACTGTGCAGAAAGGGTAGGATGACGTCACCATGTTGCCGCGGAACCGCCGCAGAAGCAAGGCTTCTGCCGCGGTTCCGCCGCCATTTATACTGTTCATGAATAAATTTTTGCGTCGTAATTCTTATATTTCCCTGCTGAATTTTTTAGCAATTTTTAATTTGGAAAAATCCCAGTTTTTGAAAAAAGGACAGAGAGCAATTTTGAAATGGGTTTTCGGGTTCGTTCGGGTTTCAAATTCCGTCTAGACATCGCCTAAGGCTCTAGCTAGGCTCTGATACCACTGTAGGGTTCCTAGGCACCCCAAGGAGGTCTCACAAGGCATCAACCATGCCAATTTCAAAAATTATGGTGCCGAGAAACCCTAGTGTACGGATCGTTGGCTAGATGTCTAGGTGAAAAGTAAACTAGTTAACACTTAACTAAGAGAATACGGAAATACAACCTTTGTAGATCCGGTTCTCCACCTCCATAGCTCCGCAACGAAGTATCCTCGCTGTCCAAATCGAAATCCGGGCTCTTGCGTCGGCTTCATCGGAGAAGAAGCGGGCTAGGTCATCGATGTCCATGCCGAAGATGATCTACGTCGAGGCATCGCTAAATCAAGCTCCGACTTCACCAAGTCAAGAAACTTGTGAAGAAAACACACTCTACTACTTGGCAAGAGGTAGAGGATGAAGAAATAGGAAGTGGGTAGACTTTAGAATTGGATTTCTCACTCATTTCCATCAATCACCATTGATGGAGTTTGCTTTCTTCACTTGAAGAAGATGAAGAAGAAGAAGAAAGTGTTATGATAAGTTAATTAAAAATTGAATAGAAAAACAATACTTATCATAATATTAACTATAGTCAAGTGTAGAGAATGAATCATGGTTAGTGGGAATGGTTAGGGTTAAGGATGAGATAAGAATGGTTGACTTGATCAAAGCTTCATGAAGCTACAACTAAACTCCAAAACTAGCAACCATTCTTTTCTCATCTATTCAAAATAAATAAGTAAGAAAAGAAAACCCTAATCATTAGTTTAACCATGGGTTAATTTATTACACTTAACTATAGTTAAAACATGTATCATCAAACATGATACAATCAAGTGCACAAAAGTATATCACATATACAATGTGAACATCCGAGCGAGAAAATCCATTTAAAGTGAACCGATACTAGTTAATGCAAAGTAATATATCAAATATATAATTATGCATTAAATCATTAAATCAACACTTGATTTAACGATCCGGTCATATCACATATAACCGACTAATATCCAACGTACCGGCTTATCGAATCAATCCATGATTCGATAACTAGGTTATATCGCATACAACCTTCCGATACATTCATCGCGAGAATAGAATGCGGTATCACATACACGTATTATTCTCGGTCCCGCATATATCTCATATGCGCTCCTATTTCGTTTCGCTTGAGCCAGGAAACCTCTGTGTAGGACTCTAAAGACTCGTCAATACGCCGGCAGCAGGTGATGATCATATCAAACACCCACAAGCCGCAAGCGGTCTGCTAAACGTAACGGCCACCCGGGTATTGAACGATCTGAAGATCGACGAGCAAGCCCGCTCATACTCCAGTGAATCCAACCAGTAACACTACCGTACAGTCCGGTCTGATCGTCTGATATGTCGCATATCTCGCCTAGGGGTGGTAAACGTCAGACCCCAATAGCTCGATAAGTCGTGTCGATATGAGGTCTATAACAATTCGAGAAACTACTGGTAACACTTACCAGTAAATCTCAGCAACCCTGGCCAGGGATTTCCTGTTATAGCCAATCGAACACAGCGCAACATCAACCCCTATACCGGGAGAGACGAATCCCCTCCTATCGCTCATTGCCTCCATGTGACTCGGGACTGTACCCAAAAACCACCGTTTTGCACGCCCTCTTGGACGTGGTAAGATGGAAATCAAAGCACAGTGGGAACCACACAAGACTCTATGACGATCTCGGGTCAACAGACTACTCTGTACCAGTGTCACCAGAGAACTGCCATCTGACGTGAGGTATAATACCATCTGGGAGTTCTTGGAGAGTCCGTCCAGTGTACCCAGTCTCTACTGAGCACCCGTATATGATCTCTGATGTCAAACACCGATGGATATGGGATCATCCATCGCCCATCTGTATGGGTCGAGAAGGTACACGCTAGTCTACTCTGGTATATCGATGCCCCATCTCGATACACCCACGACTAGGGACTTTGAAGGATGTACTTATGGACTACCTGTCCCCACTAGTATGATCCGCATCATAGTCCAGGTAGTTAAGTACACATCCTAAGGGCTTCACCAACATGTAACAGAGAGACAATCAGTATACACGTTAAGGTAAAGAGCTACCAGATAGCATACTATCATGTCGAGCAAGAAAGTCCTCCTTATATATGTCCCAGCATCCACTACAATATACATCCTATGTATAATAATGGCCTCTAGGGCATACATATAACTAACAGTTTAGTGTAGTTGTTAGATTAGATTAGACTCCTACCTATTTCAAAACTAACGAATCGTGGGTATTTTAAAAGACAGCCCAATGGATCCTACGGATATTTCAAAAGACGTATCTTTTCATAAAAACACCGTAGCCCCTATTTTCAAAACCCCATAATTCGTGTTATTTCAAAAGGCACCATTTGTAGGACTTATATTAGATTAATGCAGATTAGTTATAGTTGCGTCTAGTATTCAGCTCCCGCTCATTATTGTGGTTCGCTTCGCATCGCATGCTTATATTATGATTCATATCCTATTATTAATATCATGCTGTTAGGACACCAGCACCATTACCGATGACGCGTATGTACCACGTACACTTACTTGCCGGCTCACACACCTCTTCATCGGTAATTGCCATGTCACGAACACTTTAGAAAATACTATTTCATTTGACATAGGTTGTTAGCTTATAGTTTAGACATGATATTAGTGTACTTGCCTTATATGCTAGTTAGATATTGTAGTTATTGCCTACTACTTCATGCATGTTATTATTCACTGTTGTGTCGCATTCATGGATTCTCATACCTATATTCACTGTTTACATGCTATTGATGACTTGGATTCGGATTTCATGAGATTTCTTGGATTTGGAGGAAAACCGCAAAAACATAAATAAACCTTTCCTCTCTTTTAAAATAAAAAGTGCGGTTTTCCCATGATGTATGAGTCGTCCACCATGAGTTTGCTGATGGATTTCGAGACCCGATTCGAGGAGTGGAGGAACCGTTTCGGGTACATGGTGGGCCCGGTGCGGTACCCCGGGGCAAGAGGATTGTGTTGTTGACGTTGAGCCTGGCAGGGGAGCACTACCGACCGGTGATATTACCCGACGCGTCGGATATCCGGAGGATACCGTCGTGGTCTTGAGATGGATGGTAGGGGCCAGTCTGGACTGACGGCGCCCTAAATATTGTGATTGAGACATTGAGATTTCGAGATATTGAGGTACAGAGACTGTGATATAGAGATATCGAGATATTGGGATTACGTTTTGTGCCGATGCTAGGCACTGTTTTATGCTGATTTCATTATGATACCTCATTTTAAAAATACAGAAATCTCACTAATTTATGAAAACAGTTTATTCATTTACATGTATTCTATTTTCATGCATTCATACCTCATTCATATGATATATTGCTACCTGAGGCACTGACACGGGCACATGAGATTACACTCGGGTTAGATATTTACCCTAGCCTTTGTTATAGGCTGCATGTTATATATATATTTGAGGATATATTATGATCATTGACCTAGGTTGCGTTATTCATGCGATTTCTATTCGTAGATGTTTTTCTATTCACGAGTTGGCAACTCACCCCCGTTGTGTCCCAGTTTCTTGCAGGTTTCGCCGTACAGGTTTCTTTACGGCTTTGCGGGTACAGTTTCGTTCGGGTGACTTGCTAGTAGGTGGGTTTATTTGTATCGTACCCATCATTATATATCTTGTATATTATTATTCTGTTGTATCTAGAAGTTCCATCAACCAAACATGTATTTATTTTTGAGATAGAGACCAGTGATGTTATTCTTTCGACCTTAGAGTCGCGCGTTATATTTCTGTGGATTTCTTGTGGTTTTGAGTTTCCTTTTGAGTTTTGATCCTCGCCGTTGGCGTTGTATATTATATTGCTTGTGTGGTTGTGGCCGTCGATTGACGAAGAGCCAGCTCCCGCTTGGGGATGCCTTTTTATTGATTTCGTATACTATTCATGTTGTATCCCATTTGGAGGCCAGTATTTACAAAGGAGACTCTGCCGAAATTTTCAGGAAATTTTTGATGTTTTTAAAAACCGCATAATTCGGCTTATGTTATTGAAACCACTTGTTTTAAATTGGTTTTCCTTCACTCTACTACTTTTCTTGGTTTGGATTTCTGGGGTTTCGGTTTACTTAGATTACGTACGCCTCGAGACGTTCGTAGTTTAAGTGCCGGTCTTGTTCCGTACTTTCGGGACGTGATAAATTTGGTATCAGAGCGTTAGGTTTTGCTTTCGGAGCATAGGATGACCCTTGGTTGATGGAATAGGTGACTAAAGTAGAGTGACGTACCGTAGGTATGTTCCGCGGCATATTTACGATACGCTACTCCACTTAAGAAGCCTTAGGATGTACATTTCTTTGCTCAGTATTATATTCATTCCGATCTAGCCTCATCAGTACCAGTTATGGTTTTGCTGCCACGATTACGGGCAGGGAGAGCAACAGCTAGAGTTGCGGTCAGCACGAGCTCTTCACGAACGAGGACTGACCAGGGCGAAATTCCGGCAACACACGATTGCGGAGATGTATCTTTTTACCGTGTTTTCGTGCCACGAGCGTTTGGCGGATCGCCTTTATGAGGTTACTCGGATGTGCTGATCGACACTAGAGGATTGAGCCAATGATAGAGGCCAGCCAGATTTTGATGACCGTTGGTGTATTGCATACTCATGATGATTAAGGCACTGTTCAGCGTGCAGACGAGTGAGCCAGTTGTTGCTGCGAGCGACGAGATATCGCCCCATATGCTGGAGTTAGTGCAGAATGAGTTGTACTAAGAGATGATAGAAGGTCGCTAGTCATCGAGGATGAATGACTAGGACATGTGGATCGTTCGCCTACCCCGATGCGAGGTCATCAGATAGATTGATTCCAGCTAGAGACGACTTCACGCGGAGACGTTGAGAGTCGACAGAGACGATCGAATGTCAGAAACCTATTATTCCAAGTTTAAAGTTGTCGGAAAGACATGCAGGCAATTCTATGGACCCTCTAGAAGAATGAAACCCTAACTCGACATAATGACCGTGTGAAAGCCTTTGAACCTTCGGGTTTGCGGCAGTTCCACGGCGCCATTAGTGAGGCTTGGGTTTGCCCTTCTACGGCTGGACCACCGATGCTGTGGTATGTACTCGATACTATTAAACTGTGCCCAAGATGTTGAGCCCTTGGGGGGTTATGGGGTTTTGACAATCGATTGGATGGTTCGACTTAATTCGGATGCTAGGTGGTGAGATGCATTTCTTGGGAGACTCCCGATACGAGGATAGCCGTTGGAGCTCAGTCCATGCAGCCGCGACGAGACGAGTCCAAAGCAGACGACATTAGAGAAAAGTGAAGTAAGAGGTTCGTACCAGATCTAGATGAGATGACGTTCCACTCCGCCGACATCAGAGATGCGATGCGCATGCCGAGGCATGGTACTTGGATTTACCTTCCAGAAGGAGCCGCGATGAGTATGCAGTCGTTCCAGAGCAAGATGCAGATATAGGAAAGGACGATGACTTCCGGACAGTTGGCAGAGACGAGACATGGAAGAGACGTGAGCAGGATTCCTTCCAGGACACTGCTGCAATGATACTTGCACCCAGGATCAGATGTATCACGTACATTCAGAGAGCCAGAGGCCGACGCCAGTGATATGCTGTCTTACGAGTGGTCGCGATGATTGACCGAGAGATGACCAGAGAAGTGCCAGAACGGGATCATCCCCGTTGGCACACCTGACAGGGCCGATGAGCCGATGGACCGAGAGATTGGTAATTCATAGTGAAGACCTTGACCTAGGAGTGGTCATTGTTACGCACACCAGCAGGCCAGAGTTCATGATCATCGACGAGACGTCCCACTAGTGACCACGACAATTGGCCCGAGATTCTTAGAGGATGCGCTTGAGCGGTACTATTCCGCCATTATTGATTTCGATGTTTTGGGTGATTTATTCGCCTGATTTGATTTTGATGATTGAGGATTTACGATCTTTGCACAGTGTTGCACTTGATATCATTTTCGTGCTTGGGTTTCTTATGTTTGTGATGTTACGGTTTTAGACATTTGAGTTGATTTTGTGCGTATGCATGCACACGATTTGGTTCCTGCACTCTGTATAGTTTATATATGCTTGCAGTGCAGGGATACGCCTTTTGTGCACTTAGATGCACTGGACTTCGATTTCAATTGTGATACTCGATATTTGTTTTGTCCACCTGATTTGATTTTCCGCATGTTCGGCGCTTGATATTGGATTTCATGATTTCGTGCATGATGGATGCCCCTGGTTTTGGGTTTTCGCGCATGTTGAGCGCATGTCTTGAGATGCGATTTTGGTGCACACAAGATGCACTAAATCGAGATTTTTTCGTGCATGTCAGATGCACCTGATTTTGCTGTCAGGCACACACGTTGCCTACGACAGATGCTTTGTGCACACCCGATGCACTTAGATCTTGTTTCTGTGCACTTGTATGGCACGTATATGGATTTTGATGGTCGTGCACATCAGACGCATATAGTATTCATACGCGTATTTTGGGATGGATTTCTTATAGAGCAGTACGTTTTTATGATGATTTCTATGAGTTTTTGTACTGAGCAGGACTAGTCAGAGGACAGTACCTGAATATATTTTGCATGCATTGATAGCTATTGAAGGGAATTCCAAAAAGCGAGCTATAGTCTCAGTATTTACCTACGTGTCTGATATGACGCGAAACGTTTAAAACAAGGAAAACCCTTCTAAATTGTTTCCCAAAACGGCGGAACGTACATTTCAAACAAAGGTATATATGTATATAGTTATTTTTTTATGATAGACGTCCGCCACTGTGCAGTGTTATGTGCATTGCACAACAACTTAAAAGATTTGGCATGCATTTCCTCCTGATGTTTACATGTATAGTTTCAATTTATAGCATATCGGTCTTGCTTTGGATTTGGCATTTATGTCTTCACCTTGACTCCGATGATTGCGGGATGCTTGACGGAGTTTTGATTTCAAGTTATCTACTCATTACTCATGCGCATGCATAGCGCTATGATGTGTTTATGTATTTATGATTTCGGAGCCCCGGCGATTTGATGGTTTTGGCTGAAATATTTTAGTATTTGGGGGGGGGGGGAGTTTTAATTTAAATTCGGGGATCGAATTTCTTTAAGTGGGGAAGATTGTAACGTTTTAAAAATCGTTTCGGTGAAATTTCGAAAAAACGGTAAAATAAGGGGGTTTTCTGTAAAAAATCAAAATGCAAATATCTTTATTATAAAATTAAATATACATATTCTAGCTATGTAATTACTAGTATTTGGTGTTTATTGAGCCACTGGTGAAATTTCAAATTTTCTGAATTTTTTTCCGAAATTAATTATTTTAATAGTATTTTAAGCCGTCACTAATATATTTAATTAGGGAAAATTATAAATTGGAATGAGTTGAAACAAATTTTGTGCATCATAAAACATTAAACAAAATTTTATCATGTGGTTTTTGAAATGAAATCGTTTGCCAAAACGGTTTAGAAATTATTGAAAAAAAGGGCTTTTTTTAGTGTAAATGGATGTTTGGGGTATTGTATTTATCATTTTTCATCACCCCACACCCATACCCACACTCACACACCCCCATTTATTCCTCCCTTGGCTGAATTTAGCAGCCCCATCAATTTTCCCCACTTGAATTTCAAAGTTAAGAAGAAAGGAAAAGAAAAGAAAAGAAAATGAAAGAAAGTCAAAAAGGGGGAGTGGACTTTGCCTTTTTCTCCCCACTTTCTCTACCTCACTCTCTCTCCTCCCCCACTCCCCCATCATGGCTGAAATTCCTGCTGCAAAACAACCCCTCTTTTCTCCCATTTTCCCATCTTTTTGCTTCCAAAAATTCATCAAATACCCATCAAAAAATCCCAAAATCTAAATCTAGTTCTTACCCATTTTAGTGTAGCCTTAGATGCATGGATTTTGGTGCAAGGATTTCATTTTGGAGGTCTAGATTTCATGTTTGATCATGGATTTGTGAGGTATAAATTTTGTGCCCCATGGTTGTTTGTTGATTAGTTGCTTATATGATTTTGTTTATAAGTGTTAAATTGGTTGTTGTGGTTTGTGTGATGAAAATTCAAGAGAAGAATTTGAATCATGTTAGGGTTTTATGTTATAAGATTATGCTTGTGTGATGTTTTGACATATTAATGGTTGCTAAATCAAATTAAGTTGCTAGGTTGCATTTTTGTTGATTTAAATTGTGACAATTACGCTAATTTGCTAACTAGGTTTTGAAAACTATGAATATAATTAAGAGAAAAATCTAAATATGTTTTTCATGACTTCTTTAACATTATTAAGTGTAGTTTAATACTTTAGTTCATGAAAATCCAAGCTAGATTGTGGTTTGTGCATTTGTTGCTATAAAATTGTTAAAATTTGTATATATTGTAAACTAGAATTTTGGAATTTATGGAAATTGATGAGAATAAATTATAGGAATGGTTCATATGACTTTGTTATGATATTTAGTGAATATTGTGGCCGCTAGATTCGTTTAAACATCAAGAGGTTGTATTAAAGCGGTTAATTTTGCTTATTAGGTTTTCGGAAAAATAGCTTTAAAGCGAATTTGAAGTTTTGGTGATTTTAACCCTATTATATATATAATTAAGGTGTTGTGAAACCACAATTGATACGTTTGAGTTTTTCTCGATAGTTTGGCATTTGTACGCAGACGTCGAGGGTTTTTGGGTTGATTTGTGAAAGCAACCATAGGTTTTGACCTATGTGGGATTCACGTGTCGTTTTTGGGTCATGAGTCGGATTTTAATACGACACGGTGCGTTATGATATGTAGGTACCCCATGTGGACTTCGAGACGACAAGCAAGCGCGTGGCGACGTCGGCACTGGCTAGCGAGGACCAGGTGAGTAGATTTATATCTACGGGGAGAAGTCGGGTGGATGGCGTATAGCACCCCCGCAGTCCGTAGTGTAGCTCATATATATATGTTTATATAGGTGTTTTATGATACGAGAATGTTTATTCATGTTATGATTATGTGTTCATGGATTACCTTTGGGTTAGTTGCGAAACCCTAGAGTAGTTGTTATACCCACATATGCACACATAGACTTGCATACTTTACTTTCTTGTGCCAAGATTGGGATTTGTATACATGTATATATGCGTGGGTATGGGACTATGCATATGTATATTCATATACGCATGCATGGATTATGAGGATAGTACTTGGGATTTATGATGAGTCGATGAGATTTGATTTGAGGCCGTGAGATCGGTGATATAGCAGGGTTCGTATTTGAGATACGACATGACGTTGTAGCGGGTCCTTGACGTAGTGTTTCATACACGTGCATGCATACTTAGGCGGTATCAGTATTGTACTAGACGTAGATCGGTACCCCGATCATGATATTTGATAAAGAGGATACCAGATGAATAGTATGATGAATGTGATATTGACCCGTACCCAGATTTGGGATGCCGTACGACGGATTTACGTACGAGCTATATTTTGATGATTGATCCGCACTCTTGACTTGGGATGTCTGATTATAGATATGGTATCGGATATGATATTATTAAGGCGGGATCACCGACTATACATATACAGGTATGCATATGTATCGACTCAGATGATAGGCGGTTTCCTTACCTGTAGTTCAGCTTGTTAGTTCAGCCGTATAGTTTAGTGTAGTTGTTAGATTAGATTAGACTCCTACCTATGTCAAAACTAACGAATCGTGGGTATTTTAAAAGACAGCCCAAGGGATCCTACGGATATTTCAAAAGACGTATCTTTTCATAAAAACACCGTAGCCCCTATTTTCAAAACCCCATGATTCGTGTTATTTCAAAAGGCACCATTTGTAGGACTTATATTAGATTAATGCAGATTAGTTATAGTTGCGTCTAGTATTCAACTCCCGCTCATTATTGTGGTTCGCTGCGCATCGTATGCTTATATTATGATTCATATCCTATTATTAATATCATGCTGTTAGGACACCAACACCATTACCGATGACGCGTATGTACCACGTACACTTACTTGCCGGCTCACACACCTCTTCATCGGTAATTGCCATGTCACGAACACTTTAGAAAATACTATTTCATTTGACATAGGTTGTTAGCTTATAGTTTAGACATGATATTAGTGTACTTGGCTTATATGCTAGTTAGACATTGTAGTTATTGCCTACTACTTCATGCATGTTATTATTCACTGTTGTGTCGCATTCATGGATTCTCATGCCTATATTCACTGTTTACATGCTATTGATGACTTGGATTCGGATTTCATGAGATTTCTTGGATTTGGAGGAAAACCGCAAAAACATAAATAAACCTTTCCTCTCTTTTAAAATAAAAAGTGCAGTTTTCCCATGATGTATGAGTCGTCCACCATGAGTTTGCTGATGGATTTCGAGACCCGATTCGAGGAGTGGAGGAACCGTTTCGGGTACATGGTGGGCCCGGTGCGGTACCCCGGGGCTAGAGGATCGTGTTGTTGACGTTGAGCCTGACAGGGGAGCACTACCGACCGGTGATATTACCCGACGCGTCGGATATCCGGAGGATACCGTCGTGGTCTTGAGATGGATGGTAGGGGCCGGTCTGGACTGACGGCGCCCTAGATATTGTGATTGAGACATTGAGATTTCGAGATATTGAGGTACAGAGACTGTGATACAGAGATATCGAGATATTGGGATTACGTTTTGTGCCGATGCTAGGCACTGTTTTATGCTGATTTCATTATGATACCTCATTTTAAAAATACAGAAATCTCACTAATTTATGAAAACAGTTTCTTCATTTACATGTATTCTGTTTTCATGCATTCATACCTCATTCATATGATATATTGCTACCTGAGGCACTGACACGGGCATATGAGATTACACTCAGGTTAGATATTTACCCTAGCCTTTGTTATAGGCTGCATGTTATATATATATTTGAGGATATATTATGATCATTGACCTAGGTTGCGTTATTCATGCGATTTCTATTCGTAGATGTTTTTCTATTCACGAGTTGGCAACTCACCCCCGTTGTGCCCCAGTTTCTTGCAGGTTTCTTTACGGCTTTGCGGGTACAGTTTCGTTCGGGTGACTTGCTAGTAGGTGGGTTTATTTATATCGTACCCATCATTATATATCTTGTATATCATTATTCTGTTGTATCTAGAAGTTCCATCAACCAAAAATGTATTTATTTTTGAGATAGAGACCAGTGATGTTATTCTTTCGACCTTAGAGTCGCGCGTTATATTTCTGTGGATTTCTTGTGGTTTTGAGTTTCCTTTTGAGTTTTGATCCTCGCCGTTGGCGTTGTATATTATATTGCTTGTGTGGTTGTGGCCGTCGATTGACAAAGAGCTAGTTCCCGCTTGGGGATGCCTTTTTATTGATTTCGTATACTATTCATGTTGTATCCCATTTGGGGGCCAGTATTTACAAAGGAGACTCTGCCGAAATTTTCAGGAAATTTTTGATGTTTTTAAAAACCGCATAATTCGGCTTATGTTATTGAAACCACTTGTTTTAAATTGGTTTTCCTTCACTCTACTACTTTTCTTGGTTTGGATTTCTGGGGTTTCGGTTTACTTAGATTACGTACGCCTCGAGACGTTCGTAGTTTAAGTGCCGGTCTTGTTCCGTACTTTCGGGACGTGACACCATCTTTCTCCATTGCAAGGAATTGTATGGGGAGCACTCCCGTATAGCGAGATACGAGACTTCAAGGAAACTCTTCAAGATGAGGTTAGCTCCAGGATCACCTGTAGGAGAGCACGTCCTAAAAATGATCAGCCTCATAGAGGAACTCGCAAACCTGGGATACATGCTAGAGAACGATTTGTATATCGACTTGATTTTGCAGTCCCTTCCCCACACCTTCTCTCAGTTCGTGCTAAGCTTCAACATGCACAAAATGGAAGCTGATCTTCCAAAGCTCCTCAACATGTTGAGGGTAGCAGAGACCTCCTTGAAATAGGAGAAGACCCCCGTTCTGTATGTTGGCCAATCATCCTCTTCTAAATCTAAAGCGAAAGCTAAAGGGAAGAAGAAGATGAAAGCCACCAAACCGAAGGGTGGGGTCAAGAAGGTGCAGGGAACGAAAAAGGCAGGAAGGGTGAAGGAAGATATAAACGAATGCTATTATTGTCACAAGCAAGAGCACTGGAAGAAGGACTGTGTGGCCTTCAAAGCCAAGGACAAGAAACAAGCTGTTGCTTCTGCTTCAGGTGTGTTCGTAATCGAAAATTGTCTTTCAGTAAACTCTACATCATGGGTACTTGATACCGGTTCTGGTTCTCACATCTGTAATTCATTGCAGGATCTGAGAAATAGTAAAGTACTGGGGACAGGTGATATGACTCTCCGGATGGGCAATGGAATGCATGTAGATGCTATTGCAATAGGGGAATATCACCTAGGGTTGACTAGTGGGCACATTTTGGTGTTGTACAGCTGTTTTTGTATTCCCAGTATGTTTTGTAATATTATATCAGTATCTTTGTTATCTAATGAAGGATATAATTTTGCGCTTGAAAGAAATGTCATGAACATTCTCTTAAATCAAGAACTGATTGGGTATGGCACACTGGAAAACGGCATATACATACTTAATCAACCTCGAATTTTCAATATTCAAAACACACTTAACAGAAAGGCTCCAGATTCAAATCAAGCCTTCCTATGGCATTGTAGACTCGGTCATATAAACGAAACAAGGTTGACTAAGTTACATAAAGATGGATATCTAGATCCGTTTGAATATTCATCATATGCAACTTGTCAATCATGTATCAAAGGAAAAATGACCAAATCTCCGTTCACCGGACACGGAGAAAGAGCCACAGAACTCTTGGGACTTGTACACAGTGATGTATGTGGTCCAATGTCTACACATGCGAGAAGCGGTCACTCCTACTTCATCGCTTTTACTGATGACTTCTCTAGGTATGGACATGTGTTCTTAATGAAATATAAATTCGAGGCCTTTGAGAAGTTTTAAGGAGTATAAAAATGAAGTAGAGAAACAAACTGGTAAAAGCATCAAGACACTTCGATCTGATCGAGGTGGAGAATACTTAAGTACCAGTTTCCTTGAATGCTTAAAAGAGAATGGAATTCTCTTTCAGCTTACTCCGCCTTATACACCTCAGTATAATGGTGTATTAGAAAGGAGGAATCGCACGCTATTAGATATGGTGCGTTCAATGATGAGTAGTGCTGAGTTGCCACTTTCCTTCTGGGGATTTGCTCTAGAATCAGCAGCATACTTATTGAATAGAGTTCCAACTAAGTCTGTGCCTACCACTCCATATGAAATATGGAGCGGGAAGAGACCATATCTCAAGTATATCAAGATACGGGGGTGTCCGGCATATGTTAAAAAGCATAGTCCGGACAAGCTCGAGGTACGATCGGTTTTGTGCAAGTTTGTAGGATACCCCAAACATTCAAGGGGGTACATGGTCTACCACACTGAAGAACAAAAGGTGTTTGTCGCTCGCCACATTGTCTTCTTAGAAAGCGAATTTCTTGCAAAAGAAATTAGTGGGAGTGCGGTAGAGCTGGAAGAAATTCCAGAACCTCAAACTGCTGCTGAGGACATAGTGGAATCTCAGGTTTCAATAGAACCCGACGAACCAACGCCACTACGCAGATCTAGTAGGCTTTCTCATCCTCCTGAAAGATACTATGGTTTTCTTCTAGATGGGGATCGAGAGGATTGCATCATCGATGATGATGAGCTTACTAGTTTTCAGCAGGCTATCACGAGTATTGACTCGGTGAAGTGGCTGGATGCTATGAGATCCGAAATGGAATCCATGTACACCAATAAAGTATGGACTTTAGAAGTTGCTCCTCCTGGGGTGAAACCAGTTGGATGCAAATGGATCTTCAAAAAGAAGATTGGTGCACCTGGACAAGTGGAAACCTACAAAGCTAGACACGTTGCAAAAGGTTTTCGTCAAAGACCAGGATTGGACTATGATGAAACCTTTTCACCTGTAGCTATGCTTAAATCCATTCGGATCCTGCTTGCTATTGCTGCCTTCCATTATCATGAAATCTGGCAGATGGATGTAAAAACGGCTTTTCTAAATGGACATTTAGAAGAGAGTGTTTACATGGATCAACCAAAAGGTTTCTTAGACAGTGGGAGCAGCGAAAGAGTGTGAAAGTTTCTTAAATCCATCTATGGATTAAAGCAAGCATTGCGGAGTTGGAACATTTGCTTTGATGAGACAGTCAAAGAATTTGACTTTATCAAAAATGTAGATGAACCATATATTTATAGGAAGATTGTAGATGGAGCAGTAGTCTTCCTCGTTTTGTACGTCGACGATATACTACTGATAGGGAATGATGTCCCTATGCTACAATCAGTAAAGCTCTTCTTGTCACAGAAATTCTCCATGAAAGACTTGAGTGATGCAACCTATATTTTGGGCATTAAGATCTATCGTGATGGATCTAATAGAATGTTAGGACTTTCACAGTCCAGATATATTGACACTATACTAAAGAGATTTAGTATGGAAGATTCCAAGCGCGGTAATATACCCGCTTGTCACGGGATCACCCTCTCCAAAGAGATGTCTCCAAAGACCGATGAAGAGAGGGCTCGCATGGGCATTATACCCTACGCTTCGGCAGTAGGATCTATAATGTATGCGATGTTATGTACCAGACCAGATGTAGCTTACGCACTTAGTGTAGTAAGAAGGTATCATTCTGACCCAGGTGAGAAGCATTGGATAGCGGTAAAGAACATTCTCAAGTACCTTAGAAGGACTAAGGAGATGTTCTTGATTTACGGTAATGGGGACCTCCAGGTTGAGGCTTTTACCGACTCCGGATTCCAAAGTGACAAAGATGATTCTAAATCCATTTCGGGTTTTGTGTTTACCCTCAATGGAGGGGCGGTATGTTGGAGAAGTTCCAAACAGAATACCGTCGCAGACTCAACTATGGAGGCTGAGTATATAGCTGCTAGTGAAGCCGCAAAAGAGGCTGTCTGGATGAGAAAGTTCATCTCTGAACTTCAGGTAGTTCCGTCCATTGCCAATCCAATACCTTTTTATTGTGATAACAATGGGGCTATAGCATTAGCGAAGGAACCAAGGTCCTATCAGAAATCCAGGCATATCTTAAGGCGGTTTCACCTGATCAGGGAGATCGTGGATTGTCAGGAGATCGAGGTACGGAGAGTGGACACAAAAGACAATACGGCAGATCCATTCACCAAGGCCATCCCTCAAGTCCAGTTCGAGAGGTTGTTTGAGATGTTGGGCATGCGGTACGCCAGCAACTGGATCTAGTGCAGACAGTGGGTACTCATTGCACCAATTATAGGCCTTAGTGTAAGTGGGAGATTGTTGGATATATATGCCCTTGAGGCCTTCATTGTATAGGATGCTAGGGATATGTATGTACATGACAATCTTGCTTAATATGATAGTACGCTATTTGGTTTGACTTTATCTTAACGTGTGATATATTTTACTTTGTATTTATAAACATGTTGATAAAGCCCATAGGGTGTTTGCCTGACTACCGGCGTTGTGATGGCAGTCATACTTGTGGGAACTGGATAGTCAATAGGCACATCCTTAGATGTCCCTGGTCGCAGGAGTATCGAGACTGGGCATCGATACTCCAGAGTAGACTAGTGTATACATATCTAGACCCTGACGAGGGGTGATGGATTGGTCCCGCAGCCATTGGTGATGTACACCTAAGATTGTATACAGATGCTCACTGGGTGTGAGTACACCGGACAGGACTCGCCGAGAACTGACTGGATGGTATTTATACCTAACGTCAGATAGCAGTTCTCAGGTGACATGTGTGCAGATAGTCCGTTGACTTAAGGTCATCATTTGTCCCGTGTGAGTTCCCACTGTGCTTTGATTACTACCCTACCACGGTTCAAAGGAGTCGTGCAAACAGGTTTTAGTTGGGCACAGTCCCGAGCCACGTGGAGGCAGTAAGCGACTGTTAGGGATTCGTCTCTCCCGGTATAGGGAGTTGATATCGCACAGTGATCGGTTGTTCATTACTATAAGTCCCTGGCCAGGGTTGATTGAGAATTACTGATGGACTGATCAGTAGATTCTCGGATAGTCTTGAGCCATACCGGCACGACTTGTACGGTTATTAGGGGTCTGACGTTCACCACCCCCTAGACCATACATGCGATACTCTTAGACGAACAGACCGGACAGCGCGGATATTGTCACGGACAGGCTCAGTAGGAGTTCGGATGGGTTTCCTCATCGGCCTTCTTATCGACATCTACCTGGGGACCGTTACGTACAGCTAGTGCCGCTTGCGGTCTGTGGTTAAACCCACTGCCAGCGTAGTAGTCGAGTCTTTAGAGTCCCACATAAAGATTTCCCAACTCCAGGCGAAACGATATAGAGGTCGTACGGTTTTACGACAAGGGTTCGGACGCATACGTGTTTAAACGCACGTACGACGTTCGGACAGTTTTTACTAGACGGCTTTGGTTTAAGCCAGATTCTAGTATCAGGATATTGGATTTATACAGTCTAAAGTTTTTCCATGTTTTCACGGATAGGAGGGGTGTTCTCGTAATTTTTCGGGAAGCTTCTAGAAGTATGGTGACTTGAGGGTTTAGGTGGCATTGTCATTAAATGATATTGTGACTCATTATGTGTGATTCATCATGTCATTAATACATTATTAAATGCTTAATGACTCACATAGTGAATCACTCATAATGCATTAATGTAGCATGATGAATAATCTCATTTTATTCATTTATTCATTTATTCATTATGCTTCATATATCAAGTGAGAAACAATATCATTATCATTATCTTGTTCACCTTCTCTTTCCTTAAGCTCATTCTCTCTTCAAACTCTAATCCTACCACTCATGAGTTGAGATCAAGGATTAGAATAGACTAAACACTCCATAACCTAACTCTATATGATCTAATTTCCTTTGATTAGCAACTAGAGAAACTTAGTTACCTCAAGTTTGGAGGTGAAGCTTGGATTAGGGTTCTTGGGTGGATCATCTATCACTTAGAGGAGGCCGAGGAGGACGTAGAGATCGAAAAGACGAAGGACACGATTCACTAGTTATAATCTCTTTACATAGTAGGTAAGAACTTCTATGGTTTTTGTTAATTATCATTTAGCAAAGATCTTCGGTTAGTCGATGTATGCTTAAAGAACAAGATCGTTTTTCATATTTCCGCCTCCCCGCAACTCGTAGGGTGTTGCACATCGACTCACAGCCCTGACCAGAGACTTTGTGTAATGGCTCTCCAGACACAACGCGATATCAACCCCCAATACCGGGAGAGACGAATCCTGTCTAACCGCCACTGCCTCCAAGTGCTTCGAGAGTGCACCCAACTACTACCTGTTTGCATGACTCAATAGAGCCGTGGTAGGATAGTAATCAAAGTACAGTGGGAACACACTTGAGGCAAATCAGCAGTGTCAAGTCAACGGATTAAGCTGTACTCATGTCACATGGGAACTGCTACCTGACGATAGGTATAGTACCAACCAGCAGTTCCCGACGAGTCCTGTCCGATGTACTCGTAACCTAATGAGCACCTACATACTATCTCCAGTACGACGTACTGATGGCTGTGTGACAGACCATCTCCCCTGCTGGGATGAGAAGCGTATACACTAGTCTACTCCGGAGTATCGATGCCCTGTCTCGATAATCCTATGACTAGGGACCTGTATAAGGATGTGCTTGTAGATTACCCAGCCCCCACTAGTGTGACTGCCATCACAACACTGGTAATCAAGCAAAGATCCTAAGGGCTCTACTAATATGTATAAGCGATATGCTAAAAGAAACACATGCACATATTGAAGTAGAAACAAACCAAGTAGCATACTACCATTTTGAGCAACACTGTGTCATATACAACTGTGAATATCCTAAGCTTCTATTAAGTAATATACAAGCCAGTATGATACAATAATGGCCTCTAGGGCATATACACTAACAATCTCCCACTTGCTCTAGGGTTATGTACTGGCGTATCGAAGACCTATCATCTCGATCAGCCTATCGAACTGTGTCTGAGGGGTGGCCTTTGTGAGTGAATCTGCAGTGTTATTCTCCGAATCTACTCTCCTCACCTCGATCTCCCGGCGATCTACGATCTCCCTGATTAGGTGGTACCGCCTCAAGATGTGTCTGGACTTCTGATGGGACCTGGGTTCCTTCGCTAAAGCTATAGCGCCGTTGTTGTCGCAATACAGCGGTATTGGATCAACAATGGTTGGAACCACCTGAAGTTCTGTGAGGAACTTCTTCATCCAGACAGCTTCTTTTGCGGCATCGCAAGCAGCCATGTACTCCGCTTCCATCGTCGAGTCAGCAACGGTGTCCTGCTTGGAGCTCTTCCAACAGACCACCCCTCCATTGAGGGTAAAGACATAACCCGACGTGGACTTAGAGTCATCCTTGTCACTCTGGAAGCCGGAGTCAGCAAAGGCCTCAATCTGGAGGTCTTTTTCTCCATACACCAAGAACATATCCTTAGTCCTTCTCAGGTACTTGAGAATGTTCTTTACTGCTATCCAGTGCTTCTCCCCTGGGTTTGACTGATACCGGTTTACAACGCTCAATGTGTATGCTACATCTGGTCTGTTACATAACATCGCATACATTATAGAGCCTACCGCAGATGCGTAGGGTATAGATGACATGCGAGCCCTTTCTAAATTAGTCTTGGGAGACATCTCTTTGGAGAGGGTGATTCCGTGACAAGCCGGTAGGTTACCGCGCTTAGAATCTTCCATACTGAATCTTGTCAGTATGGTGTCGATGTACCTTAACTGTGAAAGTCCCAACATCCGTTTAGATCTATCACGATAGATCTGGATCCCCAGAATGTAGGAGGCATCACCCAAGTCCTTCATGGAGAACCTCTGTGACAAGAATCCTTTGACTGACTGTAGCATAGGAATGTCATTTCCTATTAAGAGAATGTCATCCACGTATAAGACGAGGAATAACACAGTTCTCCCTACAATCTTACTGTAAATGCATGGTTCATCTGGATTTTTGATAAAGTCGAATTCTTTGACTGTCTCATCAAAACAGATGTTCCAACTCCGCGATGCCTGCTTTAGTCCATAAATAGACTTAAGCAACTTGCACACTTTACCGCTTCTCCCATTCTGAATGAAACCCTCTGGCTGATCCATATAGATGCACTCTTCTAAATTGCCATTTAGAAAAGCTATCTTTACGTCCATCTGTCAGATCTCATAATCGTGGAAGGCAGCAATGGCAAGAAGGACCCGAATGGATTTGAGTATAGCCACTGGAGAAAATGTTTCATCATAGTCCAAACCAGGTCTTTGACGAAAACCATTTGCAACAAGTCTATCCTTATATGTTTCAACCTGTCCGTCTACACCAATCTTCTTTCTGAAGATCCATTTGTAGCTTACGGGTTCTACCCCTTCTGGAGCAATGTCCAAAGTCCAAACTTTGTTGGTATACATGGACTCCATTTCGGTCCGCATTGCATCCAGCCATTTTACCGAGTCGCCGCTCTGAATGGCTTGCTGGAAGCTAGTAGGGTCATCATTGTCAATGATGCAATCCTCTCGATCCCCGTCTATGAGAAAACCGTAGTATCTCTCAGGTGGATGAGACTGCCTACTACTTCTGCGGAGTGGCACTGGGATGTCCTGTTCTTCTGAAACCTCTGGTTCTACTAAGCTTTCAATAATAACTTGTGGTTCTGGAATTTCTTCCAGTTCTATTGCGCTCCCACTTTTCTGATTTTCTAAAAATTCAGCTTCCAAGAAGTGGGGATGCTGAGAAACAAACACCTTTTATTCCTTTGAGTAATAAAAAGATACCCCCTGGAGTTCTTTGGGTATCCCACAAACTTACACAGTACTGAGCGTGCCTCGAGCTTGTCCGCATGCTGCTTTTTTACAAAAGCTGGACATCCCCATGTTTTAAGGTACTTAAGACAGGGTTTCTTCCCACTCCACATCTGATATGGTGTGGTAGGCACAGTCTTGGTTAGAACCTTGTTCGAAAGATATGCAGCTGATTCTAGTGCATAACCCAAGAAGGATCGCGGTAACTCAGCCTTACTCATCATGGAACGAACCATATCAAATAGAGTTCGATTCCGCCTTTCCGATACACCGTTGTGTTGTGGTGTGCATGGAGGAGTAAGCTGAGAGAGAATTTGATTCTCTTTTAAGTATCCCAGGAACTCGGCACTTAAGTATTCACCACCTCGATCAGATCTCAGTGTCTTGATACTTTTGCCTGTTTGTTTTTCCACTTCATTCTTGTATTCCCGGAATTTCCTAAAGGCCTCGGATTTATGCTTCATCAAGAAGATATGTCCATACCTAGAGAAATCATCCGTAAAAGTAATGAAATAGGAATAACCACCTCGCGCATGTGTAGAAATTGGACCACACACATCGCTGTGTATGAGTCCCAAGAGCTCGCTCGCTCTTACTCCGTGTCCAGTAAACGGAGTCTTTGTCATCTTTCCCATGAGACAAGATTCACAAGTAGCATAAGACTGATATTCGAACGGATTCAAATATCCCTCTCTATGTAACTTTGTCAACCGTGTTTCATTGATATGACCCAGTCTGCAATTCCATAAGAAAGCCTGATTTGTTTCCGTAGACTTTCTTTTAAGTGTGTTCTAGACACTGAAAACCCGAGCTTGATTCAATACGTATATTCCATTTTCTAATGTACCTGACCCAATCAGAACTTAATTTAGGTGGATGTGGACCACATTGCTTACAAATGTAAAATCATATCCTTCCTTAGAAAGTAAGGATACAGATATGATATTACAAGCTAGACTAGGTACATAAAAACAGTTGCGTAGAATCAATATCTGCCCACTTGTCAATCCTAGGTGATATTCCCCTACGGATTCAGCGTCCACGCTCATTCCGTTCGTAACTCCGAGAGTCATATCACCTACCCTGATAACTCTACGGTTTCTTAAAGACTGTAATGAATTGCAGATATGAGATCCTGATCCGGTATCTAGTACCCAGGAAGTAGAGTTAATTGACATACAGTTTTCCATTACAAACACACCCGAAGCCGAAGCCACAACATGTTTCGAATCCTGGCAACTGGCTTTCAAAGCCCTGCAATCCCTCTGCCAATGTCCTTTCCCGTAACAATAGGAACGCCCCTCCTTCCCTACTTTTAGTCCCGAAACTTTTACCCTTCCTTTTCCTTCTACCTTCCTGACACCGCATATCGGCTTTGTGGAGGTCTTCTTCTTCTTACCCTTTGCTTTCGCCTTGGATGCAGAAGAGGAAGATTCCCCAATAAGCAGAGCGGGTGTCTCCCTGGTTTCCTTCAGGATGTAAGTAGAGGGTAGGGACTGTAGAAACAAGTCAGTATATGACCTGTTTCCCAACGTAGTCTCCAGGTCCATGAGCTCATCAATATAGCTAGTCATCGTAAGGACGTTGTCCCCCTACAGATGACCCGATAACCAACCTCGCTTGAAGCAATTCTTTCGAGGTCTCATATCTTGCGATACGAGATTGCTCTCCATATAAATCATTGTTATGGAGGAAGATGGAAGCTAAGTCCATCTTCTCGTGTTGCCTCCGGTTTACACCATTTACTGAGGCCAACACGAGGCACTTGGCATTCGTACAGTCTTTTTCTGATGTCTTGCGGATATCAATATCCGTGACGGTGGAAACTGGACCTGGGACGGCAGGGGCTTGAGTAGTAATGAGGTGTTCCAGCTTATCATAGGCAATGGACATTTGGACAGACCTTTGCCAGACATTATAGTCAGATTCAGTCATTTTATTATCTAGATGTAACCTATGTATGGTCACTGGGTCGCTGCAATTAAGAGAGAGAGAGAAGAAAACACTTAGCATGGTGCTCTTGCAAGTTTAGATTGGTTTTTAATTTATCTAAACAGGATGGCTCTCACTATTTCTCGAATCCTTCCTCAAACCATAAAAGAAGAATTGGTCAGGATTGATCTCACCGTACAATTCTTGCTTAACCGTTCGGCCAGGCTAGTGTCGGTACTTCGAGGGAGGTTTTACGACGCTTTCGCGAAGTTCCTTAATTAAATAACCTCTTTTCCATGGAGGCGTAGCCCCACTAACACCGTTCTAGACACCTACTTGGTTTATAGCATTGATCGTTAAGTGAAAAAATCTCCCGAGAAATAGCGGATACTCATAGTAGGATCGGGATCCAAATATCATTGTGTGATAATGCTGAAGGAATCCTACCAACATTATCAAACTCCAAATGGTATGCAATACTAGCAAGTTTTAGTTTCTTTAGAAACTCCCGATATGGATTTTTTGTTAGTTGTATGTTTGCCTTAGAGGCCAGTATTGTACAGATGATGTATATTATATTGGATGCTTGGGCATATATAGAGAGGACTTTCTTGCTCAATATGATAGTATGCTATCTGGTTTCTCTTTATCTTAACATGTATACTTGTCTTTTGATACTGTCTTATAGTTACATGTTGGTAAAGCCCTTAGGATGTGTACTTGACTACCTGGACTATGATGAAGATTATACTAGTGGGGACAGAGTAGTCCATAAGTACATCCTTTAATGTTCCTAGTCGTAGGTGTATCGAGACAGGGCATCGATATACCAGAGTAGACTAGCGTATACGCTTCTCGACCCATGAGATGGGCGATGGATGATCCCATATCCATTGGTGTTTGACATTTGAGATGGTATACGGGTGCTCAGTGGAGACTGGGTACACTGGACGGACTCGCCGAGAACTCAAAGATGGTATTATACCTCACGTCAGATGGCAGTTCTCTGGTGACACTTGTGCAGGTTAGTCTGTAGACCCGAGATCGTCATAAAGTCTTGTGTGATTCCCACTGTTCTTTGATTTCCACCTTACCACGTCCAAGAGGGCGTGGAAAAGGGTGGTTTTTAGGTACAGTCCCGAGTCACATGGAGGCAATGAGCGATAGGATGGGTTTTGTCTCTCCCGGTATTGGGGGTTGATGTTGCGCTGTGCTCGATTGGCCATAACAGGGAAGTCCCTGGTCAGGGCTGATTTAGAGATTTACTGGTAAGTGTTACCAGTAGTTTCTTGACCAGTTATGAGCCTCAGATCTGTCACGACCCGCAAGGTACGGAACGCGACCGGCACTTAAGTTATGACACGTCTCAAGGCGTCCGTAAAATAAGTAAGCCGAAGCCCAGAATACAAAACCCAATTAAGAATTAGAGTGAAGGAAGCCAATTTATTTAAAGCATTTTACTCCATTAAACCACATCGAGTTTCCTTTTTAAAACAACTTTCCCTTTTTCCAAAAATTCCGGCAGAACCTCCTTTGTAAAAACAAGCCCCGAACGGGTACAAACAAGAAAAAGGCATCCACAAGCGGGAGCTAGCTCTTCGCCTCAAGGCGGTCACAAATCCCATGCAATATAAATACAGTGTGCATAAATAAGAATGAAAGCACAGATAAAATAACATGTCGACTCAAGTGAGCTCGACCCCACATAACATAAATCCATAAGTCTCACAACCTCGTCTCTAGGTCAATATACAGTAATCCAAATAAACCGATACAGCTGAAATAGTAGTAGTAGATGGAGTACTCTAGATACAAGGATCATATATAAGGTGGTACAAAATGATAACAACCCACCTACGAGCAAAAGCCTAGAATTCAGGCAAAGAGAGCAAAAGAGGCAAAAGTGTCCGCCGCTATAGTGCTGACGAAACGGACCTGCAGAAAAGCTGTGGCACAACGGGGGTGAGTTGCCAGCTCGCGAGTAATAAATAACATCCACAAAGGCTATCGCATGTATGCACACAAGTATACTAGCATCTCTAAACAGGTATGGCTATAGGTACTAGCAGGTATGTATGCATCATCAGTGCTAACACGTATGAATGTCACCTGGATGTACTAACATGTATGTATACTATATGAGTCAGCTCAAGATCTCTACATGTAAGTACAAGAACTATTCTTTCTTTGTTTTTGAAACTCTTTTTAATATCAGCATAATATCCATGAAATCAACAAAATCCGTGTCTAGCAACGACACCTCAAAACTGTCTCAATCCCATATATCCATGTCAAGTATCTCTGGTCTCAGCCATCCGGCCGATCCATCCCAAATATCCATATCTCAAACTAGCGGCCACGGTCGGTATCCTCTGGATATCTGACGTGCCAAATGAAGTCACCGGTAGGTAGCCCGTGCCCTGCCAGGTTCAACGCCATCTCCTGCGATCTTCTTGCCCCGGGGCACCTTACCGGGCCCACCATGTGCCCGAGACGGTTTATCCACCTCTTCGAAACGGGCCCCGAGAACACAGCAAACTCATGGTGGACGACACTTTACATCACTAGAAAACCGCAACGTTTATATTTTTAAAAGATCATAAGTTTCAAATCTTGCGGCTTTTCCCTGAAATCCAGAAATATCATAAATCTCATGAAATCATCATGGGTGCATATGTCAATGATAAAGAATGCAAATGGTATCAATGTTCAAGTTGCAATGTATGATTTATACTAGGCATGAGCAATTGATGTAATGATATATATGCACGAGAATAGCAATTCTTATGATTTCATTTTAAATATTTATTGCAATAGCACAGGTCTAAGTAATTAACAAGTTCAGATTTATAGTTATCTAGTGTTGTGACATGGCAATTACCAGGGTGTGGGTGTACACATGAATAGTGCTCGTGCTGCACATAAAAACCTGGTAATGGTGCATGTGTCCTACAGAATGAGTTTGCGCATATGGGTACAACATATAGATCCTAACTGCAGCAATTATCATGCAAGTATTATCATTTCTAATGTCAGAAGCAATTTAAAGTTTACTATTTTCAAGTTTACTAAATCTATCGGGCGATTTGCGCCATGCAAACGATCGTCCCCCGTAGATGTTAAATCTACTCACCCGTGATCCCGCGCTAGGTGTGTCCGACCACCCGCTTTCCTTTCTCTGCCGCGCTTAAAGTCCCTGCCGGCGAACCTAGAATTTACAACAGTCACAATATATCAGGAAAATCCTGCAAAACACGATATATCGATAAAAAGGATACGCGTGTGTGAAACTAAAACGCGCTTGTACACGACACGTAGCGACGCGCACAAACCCACCAGAACCTATCTTGACACGGTGTGTCGCGCAGCGCGCCACAGAACTACGCGTATCACGCGCGTGTCGCACAAGTCTTAAAACATCGAAAACACGTTATTGGCTCCAGATTTTGCCTCTGGACCCAACACAAAAAGTTATAGATACAAGAAATCCTAGCTACCCATAAACAACCCACACACAAAAACCCAACACCCCCACCCCCATTCTGGCCGCAATTTGCGGCCAGATACATTAAATCTGTGGCCAAAATAAGGAGAGGGGTCCCCGTGTTTTGTGTGTGTGTCTCTGCTAAGGTCAATGTGCTACAGTCTTCACAATTTTTACCTGAGCGGATCGGGTCAAAAGCAGATTTCAGAAAGGCTAAAAGTCACTAAAACTGCTAATTTACGCCAAGTCGGACAAATCGATATTTTTATGAAATCTGGAGCAATTATCTGGTTAACTGGTCTCAACAGCATCCAATTAGGTTATTCTAACCATCACAACCATTACATTCTCAAAATTCCCCTAATTTACCCCAAAACTACCATTAAACATAAAATAAACACTAAATAAGCTAGATAACCATAACTTTAGCAATTAGGTGTTGGGTTAAGGGGTTATACCTCTAGAGACCCTAGGTAAAGGAGAAGAGAAGAAGGAGGAAGGTGTGTGCTGATGCTACAGCCCTTGGTGCAGCAAACTTGGCTGGAAAGGAGCTGATTTGCAACTTGCTGTACTGGCTGAAACCTACAGAAGCTGCTGCTGCTGCTATTGTTTATGATGGTGTTGCTGTTGTTGTGGTGTTGCAAGTGGAAAGGGTTGAGGTAGTGTTAAGGGAAGGGTTGTGTGTTGTGGGGGAGGTGTTATGTAAAGAGTTGGGGCTGATGTAGCAGCTGTTGCTGCTGATGTACTGATGCATTAGGCTGATGCTGATTGTAACAGCTAAGCTGATGCTATGATGTTGGGTTTGGAGGCTGATGGTGTGCTGTTTTGGTGGCATGCTGATGTTTGTTTTGATGGCTGATGGTGTGCTGTTTTTGTGGCTGTAGTAGCTGCTGAAGCTAAGGGGTAGGTAGCTGATACTAATGATGTTGTTTGGGAGCTGATGTGTTGCTGCCGATGCTGATGCATGGCTGAAGTTTGGGCTGAAGGAGTTGTTTTGGTGGCTAAAAGATGATGTTTGGTGTGTGAGTGAGAGGGAGAGAAGAGAGTGAAATGAGAGTGTGAAAGGGAGTGTGAGAGAGACATGCAAAAAGTATTGAAATGAAATGGGGTGTGACATAACCATAGCCACCATTCTCTCTTCCCTCATTAAATGCTTGCATGACACCCATCACAATCTCTCCTTCTCATCACAAGTCAACCATAACCCTAATCACCCTTAACCAAACCTAAAACTCATAATTAACTCAATCATCTTAACCAAGGGCCTAACCCACCATGGTTGGTTAAACATGGTTAACCCACCATGCACACCCAAACTTGGTAACCCTAGGCTTAACCCTAGTTATCATGCAAAAGTGTGTGTGGTCAAGATAAAATTCTACAAAAATAACCATAAAACCGGATAAATTACTAGAAACCCGTTTTGCTAAACTTTTTACCAAAAACCCCCACATTAACACACAATTACCACTAACCCTAAACTCAGGTGTTACAGTCTTCCCCCCTTAAGAAAATTCGTCTCCGAATTTTAAAATAAGTAACTACGCGTACCTTCAAAAAGATGAAGGAATTTCTTCCGCATCTCTCCCTCGGCCTCCCAAGTGATCTCCTCACCATTCGGGCTGCGCCAAAGAACCTTCACCGACGGCAGGACCTTTGATCGAAATTTCTTCAAATGCCGATCCAATATCTCAACTGGCTGCATGGTGAACGAAAGGTCGGGCTCAAGCTGAACGGTCTGATGCTGAATCGTGTGGGAAGGGTCATGAAGATATCTACGTAGCATCAACACGTGGAAGACGGGGTGAACATCTGAAAAGCTGGGTGGAAGAGCCAAACGATATGCAACAACGCCGATGCGCTCGAGGATCTCGAAGGGACCTACGAACCTAGGGCTAAGCTTTCCCTTTCGCCCAAATCGCATCACGCCCTTCATCGGAGAGACCCTCACATGATCGCCAATCACGAACTCTAAGCTGCGACGGCGCCTGTCTGCATACGATTTCTGCCTGCACTGCGCTGCTCTCATCCGGTTTCGAATCAACTGCACTTTCTCGGTCGTCTCCTACGCAACCTGCGGCCCAAAAATACTGCTCTCGCTCAGCTCAGTCCAACAGACGGGCAATCTGCATCTCCTCCCATACAAGACCTCGAAAGGAGCCATCTGGATAGTATCCTGGAAGCTGTTGTTGTAGGAGAACCCCACTAAAGGTAAATGACGATCCCAGCTACCGCCAAAGTCCAAAACACACGCTCTGAGCATGTCCTCGAGAGTCTGAATAGTCCGCTCTGACTGTCCTTCGGTCTGCGGATGAAATGCTGTGCTGAAGCTCAAACGAGTGCCCAAAGCCTCCTGAAGTCTCTGCCATAGTCGGCTGGTAAACTGGGTGCCTCGGTCTGATACGATACAAGTCGGTACGCCATGCAACCGCACGATCTCTTCGATGTAGATCTGGGCATACTGAGCAAAACTGAAAGTGGTCTTCACTGGCAGGAAGTGATCCGCTTTCGTCAAACGGTCTACGATCACCTAAATGGAGTCGCACCCCCGACTGGTTCTGGGTAGACCCACAACAAAGTCCATCGAAATCTGCTCCCATTTCCACTCCGGAATGGGCAAAGGCTGCAACTCTCCTGCTGGCCTCTGGTGCTCGGCCTTGACTTGCTGACAAGTCAAGCATCTCGATACGAAATCGGTGACCTCCCACTTCATCCCGTCCCACCAATAGACATCTCTCAAGTCGCGGTACATCTTGGTGGAACCTGGATGAATGCTGTATGTAGATCTATGCGCCTCCTCAAGAATCTCACGTCGCAGTCCCTCCGAATCTGGTACGCACAATCGAGTCCCAAATCGTAGTACTCCCTGATCGTCGATCATGAACTCGGAATCTCTGCCCTACTTGATCTGCTCCATGATCTCTGAAAGTCGGTCATCACTGGGCTGTGCCTCTCGAATGCGGTCGAGTATCTGCGGACGTGCACGAACATGCGCAAGCTGTCCCCCTGTCGGAGTGAACTCAAACTCCACCCGGCTGTCGCATAAAATCTGCCAATCGGCTGACGATTGCCTCTGCATTGCGCACACACAAGATAGACTACCCCCGGGCCTCCTGCTCAAAGCATCCGCCACTACGTTCGCCTTGCCCGGGTGGTACAAGATCTCACAGTCGTAGTCCTTCACCAGCTCCATCCAACGACGCTGTCTCAGATTCAGGTCTCGCTGCTGAAATATATACTTTAAGCTCTTGTGGTCAGTGAATATTTGGCATGACTCGCCGTATAGGTAATGTCGCCATATCTTAAGTGCAAAGACCACTGCACCCATCTCCAAATCATGAGTGGGGTAGTTCTGTTCATGTTTCTTCAATTGTCGCGAAGCATATGCGATCACCCTGTCATGCTGCATCAAAACGCATCCTAACCCCACCCGTGAAGCATCACAATAAACCACGAATCCGCCTGATCCTAAGGGCAATGATAATACCGGCGCCGTAGTCAGACAAGTCCGCAGCTGCTGAAAACTGTGCTCGCACTCCTCCGTCCAAACAAAAGGAACTCCCTTCCGGGTCAAACCGGTCAAAGGTGCAGCTACACGGGATAAGTCCTGGACGAATCGCCTGTAGTAGCCTGCCAGGCCTAGAAAACTATGGATCTTCGTAACCGATGTCGGTCTGGGCCACTGCTGAACGGCCTTCTTCGGGTCCACACATATGCCATCTCTCATAATCACGTGACCCAAGAAGCCAACGTTGTCCAACCAGAATGCACATTTGGAAAATTTTGCGAAGAGCTGGTGCTCCCTCAGAGTCTGCATCGTAATCCACAAGTGCTGCTCGTGCTCCTCTCGGTTCCGGGAATACACCAAAATATCGTCGATGAACACTATGATGAACAAGTCGAGATACGGCCTGAATGCACGGTTCATCAAGTCAATGAATGCAGCTGGGGCATTGGTGAGTCCGAACGACATCACCAGAAACTCATAGTGGCCATAGCGTGTATGGAAAGCTGTCTTCGGTATATCCTCCTTTCGGACTCGCAGCTGATAGTATCCTGATCGTAAGTCGATCCTCGAAAAGTAACCCGCACCCTGAAGCTGATCGAACAAATCATCAATGCGCGGCAACGGATATCTGTTTCGCACGGTAAACTTGTTCAGCTGGCGGTAGTCGATACATAAGCGCAAACTTCCATCCTTCTTCTTGACAAACAGGACCGGAGCACCCCATGGAGAAACACTGGGTCGTATAAGTCCCTTATCCATCAGATCTTGCAGCTGAACCTTCAACTCTCTAAGCTCTGCCGGGGCTATCCGATAAAGCGGTATAGAAATAGGTCCCGAGCCGGGAATCAAATCAATACAGAACTCGACATCGCGCTCAGGCGGCAATCCTGGAAGCTTATCACGGAAAACATCGGGGAACTCGCATACAATCGGAACCTGGTCTAACGGAATATCTGTAGCTCTAGTATCGTATACATAGGCTAGAAATCCCCGACATCCCTTTCTCAACAGCTGATCAGCGCGAAGAGAAGAAATCAACATGTGAGGGGCGGCACCACGGTCCCCCTGCACAACAAAAGCCGACTCGCCGGGAAAACAAAATCTAACTGTTTTCTCGCGGCAGTCCACAGACGCATAGCACGTGGCTAACCAATCCATCCCCAAAAGAATGTCAAAGTCCAATATCTCAAGAAGGATCAAGTCGACAGGCAGCTCTCGCTCGCCAATACAGACGGTGCAGAATCGGAACACGTGCCTAGTAACAAATGACTCTCCCACAGGAGTGGTCACCACAAGCGGCTGATCAAGTAAACCGGACTCTCTACCCAAACTCGGCACGAAGTGTGTGGAAACATATGAATGCGTGGATCCGGGATCAAACAACACGTGTGCACCAACAGAGCAAATAGATAGGGTACCTGTCATGACGGCATTGGATGCCTGTGCATCCTGAGGTGTCAACGCAAAAACTCGGGCCTGACCTCCACCAATAGCGAGCTGACCTCGGCCTCGGCCTCGGCCTCCTCGTCCTCTCTGGATAGGTCCGCCGTGTCTACGGCCTCTGGGTGCACCTAACTGGCGTGGAGCATCGCCTGTGGCAGAAAGTAGAGCTCTCTGAGGAGGGGGCGGTGATGGTGGTAGGGTCACATGTGGAGCTGTCGCCACTCCCTGCTGGCTAATCTCTAACACGATGGTGCAGGCTCCCACACCCAAAGCATCCTTGCGACGCCTGCTGTCCCTGTGGATACGAACCATACAGCTGACCTCGTTTAAACCCCCTGCCGGCCCTATCTCTCGGAAAGAATATGGCATGCTGCCCCTGATCTGGCTTGCCGGTACGAATCCTCTTTGGCGTGGGAACGGCCGAAGTCGCTGAAATACGTGCCTCCATCCGCAACGCTGTATCCATAGCCGCTGAGTAGGTATCGAAGTGCTGGACGCCAATGGCAAGAAATAACTGGGCATCCAGTCCCTGTATGAACCTCTTCACCCTCTTCGCTTCGGTATCCACCAGATACGGAGCGTATCGGGACAACTGTGTAAACTGGACGTCATACTCAGACACCTTCATCCCTGGGGTATTGATCAAGGCCTCGAAACTACGATCTCTGGCGTCACGAATGCTCTCCGGAAAGAAACGAGCCAGAAAGACTGCTGTAAACTCGGTCCAGGTCATGGGCGGTAGACCTGCAGCTCGACCTCTCAGAACTGACTCCCACCATATCTGCGTGAGGCCCTCTAGTCGGAAACTCGCCAGCTCTACCCATCGGTCATCCGAACATCTCAGCGAGCGGCAGATCCTGGCCAAACTGTCAAGAAACGTCTGCGGGTCCTCTGCTGCATCGGTACCCGTGAAGACTGGAGGTCTCAGCCTCATGAACTCTTGTAGCGAAACCGGGATGGTCGCGGTGGTAGTAGTAGGAGCCGGTATCATAGTAGTCTGGGATGTAGTGGGTACGTCCTCCGGTCTCGGTGAACGACTGGCCGCAACTAAGGATCCCACCATCTGACGAAGCTCCTGCATACTCCCCATCGTCTGTCGCAGCTCCTCCATACCAGTCTCAAGCCTATCCATACGGCCTGGGGAAGGAGGATCAGTCTGCCCCTGTGGTGTAGGCATACCACCCTGCTCAGTCCTAGTCTTGGACGAGCCAGCTCGAATCTCATCTCGGGCGGCAGCCCTTTGCGCTCTGGTAGCCCTCCGCGGCATAGTGACTGGTACAGGAAACAGGACAATAAGAACGATGCAATAGAATCGTAGGATACATGGAATTGAAGAAGGAATTTCAAGCAAGTATATCCTAAAGTCACTTAGGCGGAGTACCGTATCGCAAGTATGCCGCGGACATACGTACGCTACGTCGCCCTGCTTAAGTCACTTACTCCATCTACTAAGGGTCATCCTACACTCAGAAAGGTGAAACCTGGCTCTGATACCAACTTTGTCACGACCCGCAAGGTACGGAACGCGACCGGCACTTAAGTTACGACATGTCTCAAGGCGTCCGTAAGCCGAAGCCCAGAATACAAAACCCAATTAAGAATTAGAGTGAAGGAAGCCAATTTATTTAAAGCATTTTACTCCATTAAACCACATCGAGTTTCCTTTTTAAAACAAATTTCCCTTTTTCCGAAAATTCCGGCAGAACCTCCTTTGTAAAAACAAGCCCCGAACGGGTACAAACAGGAAAAAGGCATCCCCAAGCGGGAGCTAGCTCTTCACCTCAAGGCGGTCATAAATCCCACGCAATATAAATACAGTGTGCATAAATAAGAATGAAAGCACAGATAAAATAACATGTCGACTCAAGTAAGCTCGACCCCACATAACATAAATCCATAAGTCTCACAACCTCGTCTCTAGGTCAATATACAGTAATCCAAATAAACTGGTACAGCTGAAATAGTAGTAGTAGATGGAGTACTCTAGATACAAGGATCATATATAATGTGGTACAAAATGATAACAACCCACCTACGAGCAAAAGCCTCGAATCCAGGCAAAGAGAGCAAAAGAGGCAAAAGTGTCCGCCGCTACAGTGCTGACGGAACGGACCGGCAGAAAAGCTATGGCAAAACGGGGGTGAGTTGCCAGCTCGCGAGTAATAAATAACATCCACAAAGGCTATCGCATGTATGCACACAAGTATACTAGCATCTTTAAACAGGTATGGCTATAGATACTAGCAGGTATGTATGCATCATCAGTGCTAACAAGTATGAATGTCACATAGATGTACTAACATGTATGTATACTATATGAGTCAGCTCAAGATCTCCACATGTAAGTACAAGAACTATTCTTTCTTTGTTTTTGAAACTCTTTTTAATATCAGCATAATATCCATGAAATCAACAAAATCCGTGTCTAGCAACGACACCTCAAAACTGTCTCAATCCCATATATCCATGTCAAGTATCTCTGGTCTCAGCCATCTGGCTGATCCATCCTTGTAACATTTCAAAATAATAGAAATATTATTTTTAGGGAATATTTATAATTTAATATTATTTTATTGAATATTTTAATAATTCGGTATAATTAAATACAAATTAATAGGGAAAAATTATGGAAATTCTAAAATAGGGTAAATTAGAGAATTATGCCATTTCTAAGTTTAATTGGTTAGTTATATGCTAATTTAGTGCTAATCGCGATTAAAAATCGCTGATCGGTTTTTTAGTAATTTTGTGCAAAACATGCACACATCTTTTTCCTACACTTGTGCATTTTCTATCATGGTTTCTCACTTTGGGTTTACTATTCTTGGGAGAAGGATTTTGAGAGAAAAAGAAAAGAAAAGAAATGGGAAAGGATTATTATATTGGGTATGGGCAAGTGAAAGAATGAGAGGGTGAGATGTGTTGACCAAGACTTGGCCATTCCCTTCATTCCTCATTCATTTTCCCTCCCTCTCGCTCTTATGGTTGCTGCTGCTCCTGCTTCCTCCCCCTTCCTCCAACTTCAATGCCTCAAATCACCACGAAAACAACTCCAAAACCCCACTCTCATTTCATTAAAAGTGTGCACAAGCTCAAGATCTACACATTGGACCAAAGAAGCAAGGATTTTGGCCACTAAGGGCAACTCAAGAAAATTCTTGAGTTGCCAAATGAGGTATTTTCTGAAGTATTAGCTTAGTTTTAGTATTACTTATACCCCCATATTTAGATTGAACTGATATTGTTGATTTTGTGGACTCAAAGAAAACCTAGTTAGGGTTTGAGGAAATTATGAGTTGTAATATGAAATTGAGTTCAGTAGAGGCTACACCAACACCCTAGTGCATGAATTGAGACCCCAACCTGAGACTTAAAGCCCGAAATACGGATTTAGAAACCGATATCGGAAAGATTGTGGAATCTGTGAAGGTTATTTGAGATCTGCTATCAACCCGAGTCTCTGAAAATAGTATTGAATGGACAGCGACATGTGCAGGCACCCTGGAAGCTAACCCCAAGACCCTAGCCCCTAACTCCTAGACCCGGCCACAGATTTATCCTGTTTGGCCACAAATTGCGGCCTGGACCCCACCATTTTGCCTCGTTCTAGTTCTGTAGCTCCTACAAGTGTAGACTAGGCCCCTGGAATATTTAGATTTGTCTAATTTGACCTATGGTGAAATCTGGAGCATATTTCCTAAGTTGCTGTTTTGGATTCGTGTTTCCGTATTCCGTATTTTTAGTTCTGAATTGTGTATTGTGATTTACCTCGACTAATTGGCGTTTATACGACGATATCGAGTATTTGTTGATGGTTTTGAAGGCGTGCCCATAGGTTCTAACCTATAGGCCCCTTATTGTATCGTTTTGGGTTTCGTGTGCCGTGTTAGCTTGGATTTGGTTTTAATACGCATATACGATACTTTGATGTGAAGGTACCCCATGAAGACTTCGGGACGACAAGTAAAGCGCGTGGAGACGTCGACAATTAAAGACGCAAGGTGAGTAGATTATATCTACTGGGGGAAGTCGGGTGGATGGCGTATAGCACCCCCGCAGTCCGTAGTTGGTATACTATATATTATGTTTGATAGTTATAGTGTGCCATGGATATTGTGTTAGGTGTAGTATGGTTAGCTTAGGGTTAGCAATAAACTAGTATAGTTCATAGTCACGAACCCTAGAATAGGTTTACACCACACGCGCACCCTTGCATATTCACTATACTTACACAGTGTTGATGATGATATTAGATGACATTGGAGATGAGTCGATGATTTTGGGCATTGTGCCGTGAGATCGGCGATGTGATGTGATTTGTACTTGCGGTACGACATGTGATCTTAGCGGGCCGTTGGGCATGTGTTTTACCCCCGCTTTCATACTTATATAGATGGTATTGATTTGTACTAGACTTAGATCTGTACCCCAGATTATGTGATATGATGATAATGATACCTGATATTTGATGAGAGGAGTGTGATACAGACCCGTACCCAGCTATTGGGATGTCGTACGACGATTTACCGTACGAGCTTTCTATTGATGTTAGATCCGCTCTCATGACTCGAGGAGGTTAAATGATATACCGTGTCGTACGTGATACTATTGAGGCGAGATCACCGACTAGTGTATATATATATTCGTATATCGACTCAGATTTAGGTGGTTTCCATACCCCTCCCGATTGACTTGATACTTAGATCTGTAGTTTGCATAGTAGATGTTAACTGGACCCGAATCATTCTTATTTCAGATGGCAAAACTGCATGACATATACATGTGGGTGTAGATTCTTTCCTGTTGCGTTGATTATTCTATTTCCGCATATTCATGCTATTCATATTGCTTTGCATATGTTTATTGTTATATTACTATCATGTTGCTAGGACACTAGCACCATTATCGATGATGCGTATGTTCCACGTACACTTGCTTGCCGGCTCACACACTTCATCATCGATAATTGCCATGTCACTTCACAGTAGCATTATTGCATCAGGATATGACCTTGTATGTGCATACTATTATTTTCGTGTTGCATGATATACTGTTATACTTGCATTTCCTTTATATGTCACATACTCATACTTGTACACATACTTTGATACCTTCATACTTGCTTAGATTACGCATTGAGATATGTTGTTTCCATGTTTATTTCTGGATTTGGGGAACCGTGGATATTTCAAAGAAAATAGTTAATTATTTAAAAACCCGGTTTCCCTTGATATGATATTTCGGTGCGTCCACCATGTGTTTTCTCGGTGCGAGAGTGATATGTGTGAAACCGAATCGAGGAGTTGGATGAGGCAGATTACGGGTACATGGTGGACCCGGTATGGTACCCCGGGGCGAGAACGGTTTCGCTGTGTAGTAGACGGTGAGCCTGGCAGAGGGACTACTACCTACCGGTGATTGGTTGGACCTGGCGGTTATCCAGAGGATACTGACCAGAGTCGATGGATGGATATGGGCGTACTGCCGGGGCCGAGGGCCGATTCTGCAGACATAGCCCGTGGGCTGATCCGGACTGACGGAGCCCGATAGATGAGGATTTACGTGTCGATGCTAGGCACGGGTTTCATGATGATTTCCATGATTTTGATTATATCCTCATATTTGCATGCATGACGTTTATTGTCATTGGGTGACGGGTGGACGGGTTCTACGTTTATACAGACATTGATTACATACAGACCTTGACTACATGGATCATACTTCATTTGTATATATAACAGGGTACGAGGGCACTGTTATATATACCCTTACACCAATATTAGTGGAATGGGACGCTAGTATATGTGTATTGACATCCATTTGATACTTCATCATGTTTACTTCATGCAGATATACCTTACATTATGACATGTTATTATCTGAGGCACTGGCACGAGTACTTGGCACTACCTACATGATTAGATGTTATACTGCCACATTTTCATGCTTCAGACTTACTCTTGAGGGTTATATTATATACTGATTGTATTGACTTAGGATTATGTCTTGCATTCGATTTTTGCTTGTAGATATTTTCTATTCATGAGTTGGCAACTCACCCCCATTGTGCCACAGTTCTTGCAGGGCTTGCCGTACAGGTTCCATAGCGGCACTTCTGGCACACTGTTTTCCTTTGCGGGTGATTTGCTTGGTAGGTGGGTTCTTTGTATCAGAACCGCCGTTGTACTTGTATTATTCATTGTATCTAGAAATTCCATCAACCAAAAACTTGTATATTGTTTCAGACTCAGACACTAGTGATGTATTATTTCGACCTTAGAGTCGTGCTTAGTAGTGTTACAGTTTTCATGCTTATCTGGGTTTCTTTTAAATTTTGATCCTCGCCATCCGGCGTTGTATAGTATATTGCTTGTTGTTTATTTATTCTTAAAATGGTATTAGATTTCTGGGCTTTTGGCTTACTTGGATCAGATGGAGTCCTATAGACTTCATATGGTTCAAGGGCCAGTCACGTGCTCTTTCGGGGCGTGACAAAGTTGGTATCAGAGCGCTAGGTTGACCTTGGTTCGAGTCTAAGTTTGACTATGTGGAGCCTAGGGCGTCTATATATATACGGAACTTAGGCTTGACCTTACGGAACTTAGACTTAGTCGAGGGGGTATTAGACCTGAACTTTCGTCGCGTAGGATGACCCTTGGTTGATGGAATAGGTGACTAAAGTAGAGTGACGTACCGTGGGTATGTTCCGCGGCATACTTACGACACGCCACTCCGCTTAAGGAACCTTAGGATGTACATATTTTCGAGATCAGTGATTCTCTTCATATCCATGATTATATATCCATTTGAGATCCTCGATATTATTAGCTTCATGATCATACCTTCATTGATGCTGTTCCTTCTTATGATCATGTATCCACTTTGAATCTGTTGTTCTCCTTCTTGCCATTGATCTGCTCTCTTCGATACTCGATTGGGGTTCCTGTCGCCATGTTTGAGCGCAGTTTGGGCTGCTGCTAGGGTTACGGTCGGTGCGAGCTCGTCTGGTACGAGGGCCGACCATTGTGTTTTCTGGTGACATGGGAACGTCTCGAGTTAGTATTGGTGACTGTGACCTCTAGTGGAGGAGAGTGCTTGGTCTTGCACCGGATGATCGGGCCATTGTTAGAGCTGCCAGTTGAGAGAGGACTGTTGATGTACAGCATACTTCAGAGATTATGATGTCGCCTACCGTGCAGACAGATGGACCAGCTGTTGCTGAGATTGACAGGATGCCGCTTCCGGAGCTTACGAGCTGAGATTGCCGGAGCTTCCAGGCAGATATGAGACAGATGATAGCTAGTCTACCCGATTTGAGAGACGAAGGTGATTCGTCCGATTTATGCACCGGAGCGGGCCCAGTTGAGTTGAAGATTTCCAGTGTGGAGAGTCTTACTCAGATCTAGAGCAGACCGATTCGGAGATGACCGCCAATGTATCGCCTTTCCTGGAGGATTGAGGCGTTGTTCGGCGTACAGGCGAATGAGCCAGTTGCTGCTGCAAATGACGAGATATCGTCGGATGGTTGGAGCTACTGCAGCATGAGCATATACTTAGAGATATGATGGACGGTCGCTAGTCACCTGAGGATGAATGACTAGGACATGTGGTTCGTTCGTTTACCGATGCGAGGTCATCAGATAGATTGTTTCCAGCTAGAGACGACTTCACGCAGGTTCGTTGAGAGTCGATAGAGACGATCGAATGTCAGGAGCCCATTTTCCAAGTTTAAAGTATACGGGAAGACATGCAGGTGATTCTATGGACCCTATAGAAGAATGAAACCCTAACTCGACTTAATGACCGTGTGAAAGCCTTTGAACCTTAGGGTTTGCGGCAGTTCCGCGGCGCCATTAGTGAGGCTTGGGTTTGCCCTTCTACGGCTGGACCACCGACGCTGTGGCATGTACACGATACTATTAAACTGTACTCAAGATGTTGATCTCTTGGGGGATTATAAGGTTCTGACGAGTCGATCGAATGTTTCGACATCATTCGGATATCATGTGATGGGATGCTTTGCTTGGGAGACTCCAGATACGAGTATAGCCATTGGAGCACAGTCCATGCAGCCACTATGAGACGAGTCCGAATCAGTCGACATTGAAGTAGAGTGAAGAAAAGAGTTCGCAAGAGATTTCGACGAGATGACGTCCCACTCCGCTGACATCAGAGATGTGATACGCACCCAGAGGCGTTGTATATGGATATATCTTCCAGAAAGAGGCGCGATAAGTACGCAGCCTTTCCGGAATAAGAATTAGCTTCAGCAATGGATGATGACTTCCGGGCAATTCGGCAGGAATGAGATTTGAGAGAGAAACCCAGACAGGACCTTTCTGGAATACGATACGAGAAGACCTAGACCCAGGAGTGGTCATATTGCGCACACCTAGTAGGCCAGAGTTCGGCATCGTCGACAAAGTAGTTGACCAGGTTCGGATAAAGGACCTTACCCAGATGTGTTGCGAATTGATCAAGGACGGACGAGTATTGAGTATTCCTCCGATGGTTGGGACGCGTTCCCGAGGAACTGTTCGGCCAGACATCTTCTATAGAATGGTGAAGCTACAGAGTACGCGATTTCGAGTCCGTGCGAAAGACTTCGGATTGGCTGTGGTCGAGAACAGTGCAGTGCGTAGATAGCATGGTGTGACGCCATAGTGGATGACGATAGAGACAAGTGGAACCAGAGGTTCGTGCGAGACGCTGACGAGCTGTCATTACTTCCCGTCGAGACTAGAGACCTGATATGCTTACAGAGGCGTTGGGATGCGACCAATTTCCGAGAAAATGTTGTGCTGAGGACACAGATGTCCATTGAGTGAGAAGAGATTATGCAAAAGAAACAACATCCGTATAGTTCGGCATAGGAAAGATCGGAAGAGACCTTGAGCAGGATTCCATCCAGGACATTGCTGCAATGATGTTTGCACCCAGGATCAGATGCGTGATGTGCATTCAGAGAGCCAGAGGCCGATGCCAGTGACATACTGCTTTACGAGTGGTCGTGAGGATTGACCGAGAGATGACCAGAGAAGTGCCAGAACGGAATCGTCCCCGTTAGCACACCTGACAGGGCCGATGAGCCGATTGACTGCGAGGTAGGTAACCCGCAGAGAAGATAAGGACCCAGAGTCAGAGGACGCCAGACCGTGAGCAAGAGGCAAGTAGATACCTTGCGCTGCTAGCATTGGATGCACCGACTCCTTCTCGACCTTGAAGAAGGCACTACCGACGACGGTACTTATGATTTGGTTTTGATTTACGATCTTGGTGCACGCCAGATGCACTAAATCGAAATTCTTCGTGCATGTCAAATGCGCCTGATTTTTGCTGTCAGGCACACACGTTGCCTACGACAGATGTTTCGTGCACCAGTTACACCTAGATGTTGTTTTGTTCACCTGTATGACACATACATTGATTTTGTTTCCGTGCGCACCAGACGCACCGGATATTCTTGTATACATTTTGTGGATTGATTTCTAGTAGAGCAGTACACTTCGATGATATTCGCTATGTATTGATGTTTTCGGAGCCCCGACAATTTGGATTTTGCTGAAATATTTTAGTGTTGGGGGTTTAAATTTAAATTCGGGGACCGAATTTATTTAAAGGGGGTAGATTGTAACATTTCGAAATAATAGAAATATTATTTTTAGGGAATATTTATAATTTAATATTATTTTATTGAATATTTTAATAATTCGGTATAATTAAATACAAATAAATAGGGAAAAATTATGGAAATTCTAAAATAGGGTAAATTAGAGAATTATGCCATTTCTAAGTTTAATTGGTTAGTTATATGCTAATTTAGTGCTAATCGCGATTAAAAATCGCTAATCGGTTTTTTAGTAATTTTGTGCAAAACATGCACACATCTTTTTCCTACACTTGTGCATTTTCTATCATGGTTTCTCACTTTGGGTTTACTATTCTTGGGAGAAGGATTTTGAGAGAAAAAGAAAAGAAAAGAAATGGGAAAGGATTATTATATTGGGTATGGGCAAGTGAGAGAATGAGAGGGTGAGATGTGTTGACCAAGACTTGGCCATTCCCTTCATTCCTCATTCATTTTCCCTCCCTCTCCCTCTTATGGCTGCTGCTGCTCCTGCTTCCTCCCCCTTCCTCCAACTTCAATGCCTCAAATCACCACGAAAACAACTCCAAAACCCCACTCTCATTTCATTAAAAGTGTGCACAAGCTCAAGATCTACACATTGGACCAAGGAAGCAAGGATTTTGGCCACTAAGGGCAACTCAAGAAAATTCTTGAGTTGCCAAATGAGGTATTTTATGGACTATTAGCTTAGTTTTAGCATTACTTATACCCCCATGTTTAAATTGAACCGATATTGTTGATTTTGTGGACTTAAAGAAAACCTAGTTAGGGTTTGAGGAAATTATGAGTTGTAATATGAAATTGAGTTCAGTAGAGGCTACACCAACACCCTAGTGCATGAATAGAGACCCCAACCTGAGACTTAGGGCCCGAAATACGGATTTAGAAACCGATATCGGAAAGATTGTGGAATCTATGAAGGTTATTTGAGATCTGCTATCAACCCGAGTCTTTGAAAATAGTATTGAATGGACAGTGACATGTGCAGGCACCCTGGAAGCTAACCCCAAGACCCTAGCCCCTAACTCCTAGACCCGACCGCAGATTTATCCTGTTTAGCCGCAAATTGTGGCCTGGACCTTACCATTTTGCCTCGTTTTGGTTCTGTAGCTCCTACATGTGTAGACTAGGCCCCTGGAATATTTAGATTTGTCTAATTTGACCTATGGTGAAATCTGGAGCATATTTCCTAAGTTGCTGTTTTGGATTCGTGTTTCCGTATTCCGTATTTTTAGTTCTGAATTGTGTATTGTGATTTACCTCGACTAATTGGCGTTTATACGACGATATCGAGTATTTGTTGATGGTTTTGAAGGCGTGCCCATAGATTCTAACCTATAGGCCCCTTATCGTATCGTTTTGGGTTTCGTGTGCCGTGTTAGCTTGGATTTGGTTTTAATACGCATATACGATACTTTGATGTGTAGGTACCCCATGAAGACTTCGGGACGACAAGTAAAGCACGTGGAGACGTCGACAATTAAAGACGCAAGGTGAGTAGATTATATCTACTGGGGGAAGTCGGGTGGATGGCGTATAGCACCCCCGCAGTCCGTAGTTGGTATACTATATATTATGTTTGATAGTTATAGTGTGCCATGGATATTGTGTTAGGTGTAGTATGGTTAGCTTAGGGTTAGCAATAAACTAGTATAGTTCATAGTCACGAACCCTAGAATAGGTTTACACCACACGCGCACCCTTGCATATTCACTATACTTACACAGTGTTGATGATGATATTAGATGACATTGGAGATGAGTCGATGATTTTGGGCATTGTGCCGTGAGATAGGCGATGTGATGTGATTTGTACTTGCGGTACGACATGTGATTTTATCGGGCCGTTGGGCATGTGTTTTACCCCCGCTTTCATACTTATATAGATGGTATTTATTTGTACTAGACTTAGATCTGTACCCCAGATTATGTGATATGATGATAATGATACCTGATATTTGATGAGAGGAGTGTGATACAGACCCGTACCCAGATATTGGGATGCCGTACGACGATTTACCGTATGAGCTTTCTATTGATGTTAGATTCGCTCTCATGACTCGAGGAGGTTAAATGATATATCGTGTCGTATGTGATACTATTGAGGCGAGATCACCGACTAGTGTATATATATATTCGTATATCGACTCAGATTTAGGTGGTTTCCATACCCCTCCCGATTGACTTGATACTTAGATCTGTAGTTTGCATAATAGATGTTAACTGGACCCGAGTCATTCTTATTTCAGATGGCAGAACTGCATGACATATACATGTGGGTGTAGATTCTTTCCTGTTGCGTTGATTATTCTATTTCCGCATATTCATGCTATTCATATTGCTTCGCATATGTTTATTGTTATATTACTATCATGTTGCTAGGACACTAGCACCATTATCGATGATGCGTATGTTCCACGTACACTTGCTTGCCGGCTCACACACTTCATCATCGATAATTGCCATGTCACTACACAGTAGCATTATTGCAGCAGGATATGACCTTGTATGTGCATACTATTATTTCCGTGTTGCATGATATACTGTTATACTTGCATTTCCTTTATATGTCACATACTCATACTTGTACACATACTTTGATACCTTCATACTTGCTTAGATTACGCATTGAGATATGTTGTTTCCATGTTTATTTCTGGATTTGGGGAACCGTGGATATTTCAAAGAAAATAGTTAATTATTTAAAAACCCGGTTTCCCTTGATATGATATTTCGGTGCGTCCACTATGTGTTTTCTCGGTGCGAGAGTGATATGTATGAAACCGAATCGAGGAGTTGGATGAGGCCGATTACGGGTACATGGTGGACCCGGTATGGTACCCCGGGGCGAGAACGGTTTCGCTGTGTAGTAGACGGTGAGCCTGGCAGAGGGAATACTACCTACCAGTGATTGGTTGGACCTGGCGGTTATCCAGAGGATACTGACCAGAGTCGATGGATGGATATGGGCGTACTGCCGGGGCCGAGGGCCGATTCCGCAGACATAGCCCGTGGGCTGATCCGGACTGACAGAGCCCGATAGATGAGGATTTACGTGTCGATGCTAGGCACGGGTTTCATGATGATTTCCATGATTTTGATTATATCCTCATATTTGCATGCATGACGTTTATTGTCATTGGGTGACGGGTGGACGAGTTCCACGTTTATTGTCATTGGGTGACGGGTGGACGGGTTCCACGTTTATACAGACATTGATTACATACAGACCTTGACTACATGGATCATACTTTATTTGTATATATAACAGGGTACGAGGGCGCTGTTATATATACCCTTATACCAATATTAGTGGAATGGGACGCTAGTATATGTGTATTGACATCCATTTGATACTTCATCATGTTTACTTCATGCAGACATACCTTAAATTATGACATGTTATTATCTGAGGCACTGGCACGAGTACTTGGCACTACCTACATGATTAGATGTTATACTGCCACATTTTCATGCTTCAGACTTACTCTTGAGGGTTATATTATATACTGATTGTATTGACTTAGGATTATGTCTTGCATTCGATTTTTGCTTGTAGATATTTTCTATTCACGAGTTGGCAACTCACCCCCATTGTGCCACAGTTCTTGCAGGGCTTGCCGTACAGGTTCCATAGCGGCACTTCTGGCACACTGTTTTCCTTTGCGGGTGATTTGCTTGGTAGGTGGGTTCTTTGTATCAGAACCGCCGTTGTACTTGTATTATTCATTGTATCTAGAAATTCCATCAACCAAAAACTTGTATATTGTTTCAGACTCAGACACTAGTGATGTATTATTTCGACCTTAGAGTCGCGCTTAGTAGTGTTACAGTTTTCATGCTTATCTGGGTTTCTTTTAAATTTTGATCCTCGCCATCCGGCGTTGTATAGTATATTGCTTGTTGTTTATTTATTCTTAAAATGGTATTAGATTTCTGGGCTTTTGGCTTACTTGGATTAGATGGAGTCCTATAGACTTCATATGGTTCATGGGCCAGTCACGTGCTCTTTCGGGGCGTGACAATCCCAAATATCCATATCTCAAACTAGCGGCCACGATCGGTATCCTCTGGATATCCGCCGTGCCAAATAAAGTCACCGGTAGGTAGTCCGTCCCTTGCCAGGCTCAACGCCATCTCCTGCGATCTTCTTGCCCCGGGGCACCTTACCGAGCTCACCATGTACCCGAGACGGTTCATCCACCTCCTCGAAATGGGTCCTGAGAACACAGCAAACTCATGGTGGACGACACTTTACATCACTAGAAAACCGGAACGTTTATATTTTTAAAAGATCATAAGTTTCAAATCTTGCGGCTTTTCCCCGAAATCCAGAAATATCATAAATCTCATGAAATCATCATGGGTGCATATGTCAATGATAATGAATGCAAATGGTATCAATGTTCAAGTTGGAATGTATGATTTATACTAGGCATGAGCAATTGATGTAATGATATTTATGCACGAAATTAGCAATTCTTATAATTTTATTTTAAATATTTATTGCAATAGCACAGGTCAAAGAAATTAACAAGTTCAGATTTATAGTTATCTAGTGTCGTGACATGGCAATTACCAGGGTGTGGGTGTACACATGAATAGTGCTCGTGCTGCATAAAAAAACCTGGTAATGGTGCATGTGTCCTACATAATGAGTTTGCGCATATGGGTACAATATATAGATCCTAACTGCAGCAATTATCATGCAAGTATTATCATTTCTAATGTCACAAGCAATGCTAAAGTTTACTATTTTCAAGTTTACTAAATCTATCGGGCGACTTGCGCCATCCAAAACGATCGTCCCCCGTAGATGTTAAATCTACTCACCCGTGATCCCGCGCTAGGTGTGTCCGACCACCTGCTTTCCTTTCTCTTCCGCGCTTGAAGTCCCTGCCGGCGAACCTAGAATTTACAACAGTTACAATATATCAGGAAAATCCTGCAAAACACGATATATCGATAAAAAGGATACACGTGCGTGAAACTAAAACGCGTGTGTACATGACACGTCGCGACGCGCATAAACCCACCAGAACCTATCCTAACACGCTGTGTCACGCAGCGCGCCACAGAACCACGCGTATCATGCGCGTGTCGCACAAGTCTTAAAACATCGAAAACACGTTATTGGCTCTAGATTTTGCCTCTGGACCCAACACAAAAAGTTATAGATACAAGAAATCTTAGCTACCCATAAACAACCCACACACAAAAACCCAACACCCCCACCCCCATTCTGGCCGCAATTTGCGGCGAGATACATTAAATCTGCGGCCAAAATAGGGAGAGGAGTCCCCGTGTTTTATGTGTGTGTCTCTGCTAAGGTTACTGTGCTACAGTCTTCACAATTTTTACCTGAGTGGATCGGGTCAAAAGCAGATTTCAGAAAGGCTAAAAGTTGCTAAAACTGCTAATTTACGCCAAGTCGGACAAATCAGTATTTTTATGAAATCTGGGGCAATTCTCTGGATAACTGGTCTCAACGGCACCCAATTAGGTTATTCTAACCATCACAACTATTAAATTCTCAAAATTCCCCTAATTTACCCCAAAACTATCATTAAACATAAAATAAACACTAAATAAGCTAGATAACCATAACTTTAGCAATTAGGGATTGGGTTAAGGGGTTATACCTCTAGAGGCCCTAGGTAAGGAGAAGAGAAGAAGGAGGAAGGTGTGTGCTGATGCTACAGCCCCTGGTGCAGCAAACTTGGCTGGAAAGGAGCTGATTTGCAACTTGCTGTACTGGCTGAAACCTACAGAAGCTGCTGCTGCTGCTGTTGTTTGTGATGGTGTTGCTGTTGTTGTGGTGTTGCAAGTGGCAAGGGTTGAGGTAGTGTTAAGGGAAGGGTTGTGTGTTGTGGGGGAGGTGTTATGTAAAGAGTTGGGGCTGATGTAGCAGCTGTTGCTGCTGATGTACTGATGCATTAGGCTGATGCTGATTGTAATAGCTAAGTTGATGCTATGATGTTGGGTTTGGAGGCTGATGGTGTGCTGTTTTGGTGGCATGCTGATGTTTGTTTTGATGGCTGATGGTGTGCTATTTTTGTGGCTGTAGTAGCTGCTGAAGCTAAGGGGTAGGTAGCTGATACTAATGATGTTGTTTGGGAGCTGATGTGTTGCTGCCGATGCTGATGCATGGCTGAAGTTTGGGCTGAAGGAGTTGTTTTGGTGGCTAAAAGATGATGTTTGGTGTGTGAGTGAGAGGGAGAGAAGAGAGTGAAATGAGAGTGTGAAAGGGAGTGTGAGAGAGACATGCAAAAAGTATTGAAATGAAATGGGGTGTGACATAACCATAGCCACCATTCTCTCTTCCCTCATTAAATGCTTGCATGACACCCATCACAATCTCTCATTCTCATCACAAGTCAACCATAACCCTAATCACCCTTAACCAAACCTAAAACTCATAATTAACTCAATTATCTTAACCAAGGGCCTAACCCATCATGGTTGGCTAAACATGGTTAACCTACCATGCACACCCAAACTTGGTAATCCTAGGCTTAACCTTAGTTATCATGCACAAGTGTGTGGTCAAGATAAAATTCTACAAAAATAACCATAAAACCAGATAAATTACTAGAAACCCGTTTTGGTAAACTTTTTACCAAAAAACCCCACATTAACACACAATTACCACTAACCCTAAACTCAGGTGTTACAAGATCGCCACGACTTATCGGTTATTGGGTCTGACGTTTACCACCCCTAGACTTGATATGCGACATATCAGACGAGGAGACCGGACTGTACGGGAAGTGTTACCGTTAGGCTTTTACAGGAGTTGGAGCGGGCTTCCTTGCTGATCTTCTGATCGCTCAATACCCGGTTAGCCGTTACATGCAGCTAGTACCGCTGACAGCTTGTGGGTGCTTATTGTTGGAGATAGTGCCCTCAGAGTCAATTATTGGATCACAGGCACGTGATTGCAATGATTGAGAGAGGACCTGTCCCAGTAAGACAGTCTTACTCGAGATGATAGTATGCTATCTGGTTTATCTTTATCAGCGTGTTCTGCTTTAGGTGACTTGACATGTCGCTATTACACGTTGATAGAGCCCCTAGGATTCTTGCTTGACCACCAGCAGTATGGGGGCGATCATATAAGTGGGAGCTGGGGGTCTATAAGCACATCCTTAAAAGGTCCCTAGTCGTGCGAGTTTCGAGACAGTGCATCGATACTCCAGAGTAGACTAGTGTATACAGTCGAGACCCCGACGAGGGGCGGTGGCCGGTCTCACAAGCCATTGGTGTCAGTTGGATCACCTAAGATGTATACAGGTGCTCATTGGGTTATGAGTACACCGGACAGGACTCGCCGGGAACATGCTAGTTGGTCTTATACCAAACGTCAGATAGCAGTTCCCAGGTGACATGTGTACAGGTTAGTTCATCGACCTGAGGATCATCATTTGTCTCGTGTGAGTTCCCACTGTACTTTGATTACTACCCTACCACGCTCAAAGGAGACGTGCAAACAGGTTTTAGTTGGGTACAGTCCCGAGCCACATGGAGGCAGTGAGCGTATCTTCAGGGGTTCGTCTCTCCCGGTATTGGGGGTGAGGTCGCGCTGTGTCTAGGAGAGCCATTACACGAAGCCCTCGGCCGAGGCAGGAGATTTACTGGTAGGTATTCCAGTAGTATCTCAGGGTGTTCTGGGCTACACTCCGACACGACTTGTACCGCTTTTGGGGGTCTGACTTTACCAACCCCCTAGGCCCGCCATGCGATGCTCATAGACGAACGGACCGGACTGTACGGATATTGTCACTGACAGGCTCAGTAGGGTGTCAGGATGAGTTCGCTCATCGACGTCCCTTTTGGTCAATACCTGGTAGCCCGTTACGTATTGGCTTATACCTCTGACGTGCTAGTGGTTAAATCCACAACCAAGGTGTTGACGAGTCTTTAGAGTCCCCCACATTCAGTTACTCAAGCTTTCGGTCGAAAAGCTGTAGAGGCCGTATGGAGATATGGCAAGGTCCGATCAGATACGTGCGGTATTGTACGGATCAGGATCGGACGGTTAGTACTAGAGGCCGTATGGATATATGGCAGAGTTCGATCAGATACGTGCGGTATTGCACGGATCAGGATCGGACGGATATTACTAGCCGGCTTTGGTTTAAGCCGGATCCTAGTATAGTACAGTGTAGTTTTGTCTCGTTGCATTTGTATTTCGGTCGGAATACAAATGCGGGTGTGTATACACAGTATCGGGGTTTTCCTGTAATTTTTTACGGGACCAGTTTTCTGGAGTTGCCAGTTTGCTTTCCGTTTCGGCCATATTTCTTTGTATCCTTCATTGGCCGAAGATTGGTAGAGGAGGGCTTATTTGCATTTGTGCAAATAAGCAATTTGGAAGGGGGTCTTTGCATATTGTTGGATCATGATGGTGCACCATCAGTTGACTTTCTTTGTTCATGATGGCTTGACCATTTTGGAGTCATCATGCTTGTGATGATGGTTGTTTTGGAGTATGGGTTTGATTTTGTGATCATTGCTTTTTTATGATAACTTTGTTTTCTCTTGCATGATTGATCAAGCCAATCGCTCCCTCATTCACTCTCCCTCTCTCATTCTCACTCCCACCATGAGCTAAGGCCAGCAACTTGAGAGGAGGGGCTGTCCCAAATTTTGTAGTGGGGATTTTCTCTCTTCATGCTTGCTAAAATCCCAAGTTCATCACAAAATTCCACCATTTCAATTCCTCCACCATATGGCAATTCCTACAACCTCAAAATGAGACTTGAGCACTACACATTCTACAGCAAATCTTGGGCACGTCGACTAGCCAGCTTCGTGCTCGAGTTGCCTCGGTATTGAGGTGGGAGCCCGTAAAAGATGCAGACGATGTGGTGCCCTTCCGGCAAGGAGGCGACGACCGGAGTTTCCGCAGGAGATCGGGACGACGACGAGAAGACCGGAGGATTCGGATCAGTCGGTATATCTCTATTCCCCATCTTGTAGTTAGCTAGGACTAGTTAATGGTTCGATCCGGGTGTTTAGTCCGCGGTGGTGCCGGTTTGCTAGTTTGCAAAATCAAAGTTTTTCGCTTCCGCATTTGGCCGTCGGATTGACGGCCGGGGCTCCGCCGTGCACTTACAGTGGTATCAGAGCCTCGCCATTAACCTAGTCTAGCTTTGTCTAATGTGTTTACATTTCCGATCGACCAAAATTCCAAAATCCGCGTTTTTAACATGCATCAGTTTTCTGTTGAAATTTTCTGGAGTCGAAATTTTTTTCAGGTTGTAGAAAAGTGATGTAATGGAAATTCCAAGAACACTGTAGAAATTCGATACAGTAACTCCACTATAGGAGCGCGGAACCGCGGCTAAACCCCCCTTTAGGCCGCGGTTCCGCCGCACTATGTTGAGATCACTGCATCAAATTTCATCAGTTGCTTTCTGGGTTGAAAATAGGGTTTCTGGAATATTATATTTGGGCCCAGAATTTCTTGATGTGCTACAGTAGTACTTGGGGGCGCACTTGGTAAGTTTGATCGATCGGATATTTTAAACACATTAGTTCACAGTATTTACATTATATCTGCGACCGTGAATGTCACTTGATCGGTAAATCCTGTCTAGCTGCTATAGCCCGGTTAGACGGATTTGCGAACGTGACTTTCATGTTGATGTTCTGTGTATTGCTGTGATGTTGCGGATCGGTCGTAGGGGATAGCCTGGATGCAATGCTAGTACAGTTTTGTTGTATTATGTACATTTGATATTGCGGGGCGAGCGTCCGACATGTGTACTGCCGTCACTGCCTGTTTGTATTATTATTTTTGGGGCACGGCCAGGTTGCGGTCGATGTACCCGTTGTATGTATATTTTACTTTCTGTACTAGGATTGCCCCGCGGAGGGGTGCACGGATAGCCGGGTTCTAGAGGGCAACAAGCCCGCATCTCATGGCATTGGGATGGAGGGGGCTTCACTCTAGAATTGGCAGGCTATTCGCCGCACTCGTAGGGGGTACAGGTTGACCCAGGAGGGGTGCCCGAGTTACCGGATTCCGTGAAGTGCTGGGTGGTCCATTCACGTTGCTGAAGGGGGCTGCCTCGCTTCAGGTTATGGCGGGTAACTTGCCGCGCCCGTAGGGGTCTAGGATTTCATTGCACAGGCTATCCACAAGACCAGGGGAACGTCGGGTTTCAGCGGCTCTGTGAAACCCGGGGATCCCAGATATCTGTATTGTTCTGTGATGCTGTACATTTCTGTGATGTTGCATTTTTTATCACGCCTTGAGCGAAATATAATATATTGGTATATATATATTAGTAGATGTTGTATATGTTTTGCATCCGCGCTAGTCCAGTCCCCGCTCTGTCGTTAGTAAGCTAACCTAACGGGTAATGACGGGACCCAGTGGCGAATGCGGATGGCATATACGTACATCAGTATATTTTCGTTCTTTTTGGTGTGATCATGTTGATGGGACTGCGTTGATTCGGATCAATGCAAGTTAAAATCAAACCTAATCTGATGTTGTTGGAACATTTTTCAAAAAGCTGTTATTGCAAGGACGTTCTCTTTTGTTTTGCATCGTGGTATTCAGTTGGAATATCCTGCTCCTCAGTCGACGAGGCAAGGGCCGAAATCCCTTCACCGGGAGTGACCCCTTGGACAAAAAGTTTGCGTCAGGGCAATGACTTCACTATAGCCGATTACTTTTGCTTTGCATCGTGGTATTCAGTTGGAATATCCAGCACCTCATTCTACGGGGAAAGAGCCGAGATCCCTTCACCGGGAGTGACCTCTTTAGCGAAGGTTTTCGTCACTATATTTTTAAAAGCTATCCGGTTCCTTCAACGATATCAAGTTCATTACGTTAAAGGTTTTCGCCAGAAACCATTCGTAGCCCTCCGTCGTTTCAGACGGGTAGCACGTAGTATTCATGCTATGTTTGTTGGCCTTCGTCAAGGCATAGTGTATGGTAGCTGCTTGTTACCTTTCTGCTGCATAGATAGATGCGTTGGTTTGGGACAGTCGTATAGCCTTGTTGGCCTTCGTCAAGGGCTTGTACGGGTGGGTTCAAATTAACCTGGACAATGACGGGTAGAACTTGACATGTGACTTATGATTTGTTGGCCTTCGTCAAGGTTATAAGAGCATGGGGCAAAAATCGCATCGGGAGTTTCTAAAGAAACTGAAACTTGCCAAATATGCGCATACCTTCTGGAGTGTGATGACGTGAGCGGATTCCGTCACGTTATCATACGATGATAGTTGGATCCCGATTCCCACTGATGAGTTGGTTTACTCCTCGGGTGATCCCGACTAATTCTTCTTTCAGGTTTGGAGGAGAATTTGAGGTTACAGTGGAAGGTTTCCAGATTAGATAAATTGGTAACCATTCTGATCTAGGTTAGAGTGCACGCTGAGTGTTTCTTTTCTCTCTCTCTTTGGCAGCGACCATTGACCCGACCCTAAGACTATGACTCAGTGACCAAAATTAACCGAACCTTCTTTAACACTGGCTTTTGGATTGTCAGAGTTGCAAACCTCATTGCCACTCCTACTTTTACCCTTTTCTCCAGGACACCCCGTATTACTACGAACGTCCACTTCCATTGGACAAAACCATCGTATGGTTATATACGAACTCAAAGGGATTTATTCGAGGATGGTTTCAGGTTCTGGAGAAAACGGATAGGACTATTCAGTTGTCTTTTCCTTTTACCTTCTCTCCGGTTGCGAGTACTCCTTGGTTTAGGAGATAGTATACCTATTACGCAAATTGGATAGTCTTCTTCCAAACCTTAGGCTGGTGCCGACCGGTAGGGAATGAAGAAAACCAATTAGCCTAACGATGGTGTACAGAAGGTATTAAGTTAAGACAAAGCGAGGGATTAGTAAGAGGGCAAAGTAAATTGCGACTGATATTCACGACCAAACCAGGTATTTCATTACCACTCCCACTTCATCTTTATATTTCTCCAGGACACTCTGTATCACTACGAAGATCCACAGTTCATTGGATACTCTATCGTATGGTTATATACGAACTCGAAAGGAACTTGTTCCAGTTCGGGGATGGATTCTGGTTCAGGAGAAATAGGAATAAGGTTTATTCGGTTGTCTTTTATCTTCACCTTCTCTCGCATTGCTAGTGTTCCTAGGATTGGGACAGTACACCCATTATGCTTATTGGATAGTCTTCTTCCAAACCATAGGCTGGTGCCGAACGGTAGGGAAGGAAGAAAACCATTTGGCCTAAAGGGGTGTACAGAAGGTAATGACTAAAGACATATGAAGGGACTTGGAGAGGTGGCAGAGATTTATACGGTTACAGTTATGAATCTGGAAGAGGCATTACTAGGAATACCGGGATACCCCATCGAAACATTTCAATGTTTCAGTTTCACTGTGTACTGTTAAAGAAAAACTGATTTCCCGATTAGATACTTACTCCAGGGTATGTATTTACCAGGTATGATTCTCACATCTGTATGGTTTTACAGATGTTGAGTGGGAGTAAGTTATTGGGAATTAGGTGATCTTCCTCATTATATCGGGATTCGTTGTATTCAGTGATATTTGAGGAAATCACATGGGCTGTTTGCCGGTCGGCAAATATTTGGTTTTGAATATCCGCTGTTGTGCACCATTTTAAAATTGATATATCTGTACGTCTATTTTCATAGAGTGAGATATACCTTTTTGAAATTATGTCTATGACATTTACCTATATCAGTGGATGGTTAGGTAAGGAGCATTAAACAGCGGTGTAATTCTTCTTAACTATAAGTACAGTTTTCAACCTACGACACACAGTGAATGAGTTATCAGACTCAAGGGACTTATACAGAGTATTGTATGATGTCCAGGGTCCACCAGGACAGAGGGGTTGGTCCTCGTACCATATTCGGTTTACTTATGATTTCTCTAGTTTTTAGACAGGTGTTTCGTGGAAACACAGGGTCCGAATTTGGAGAAGTTATAGGTATTTGAATAGAGTAGAGAACCAGGTGTAGCAAGTATCGGGATTCTTCAAAGTGATCGAAGATGTAGATACTTGTATATGGTATTCAGTTGATAGTAATGACTAAGAGAACTTGCTTCTTTTTCAGGTTACTCATAATTGGAAGCATTCCTAAGTTGAGTAACGCTGATCGGCCTCTTTCCATTTAGTTGACATGCACTGGAGACAGCTGCATGATTTGAATCTGGTTCAATTAAATCAGTGCCTCTGGTCCTATATTGGATATAGAACAGTTCGTATCTTAACGATGTTAAGGTACGGGGAGTTGTCCGGCTTATGATTAAAACCAGAAACTGGACAACTCAGGGCAAGTTTCTGTAATGGCTGTTTGTGGGTTGACCCAGGCTATGACGCGGGTTGACTTTCTACCATCTGGAAGATCAATAGAGATATTGTTCTTGACTCGCCACAATTTTATTAAAAATGGATTTTTTCAGAAAACAGTAGTGGGAGTATGGTAGAACAGGAAGTGATTCCAGAACCACAAACGATTACTGAAGATTTGATAGGAACCTAAATATTCAATCTGGTTTGATATTCCATTGGCCACTCCGCAGATAAGGTGGGAAACTTTAGGCACCCGAGAGGTACTCCGGTAGCCTCAAGGACGGTGACAGGGAAGTTCTTGTTTACCCACACTTGCCATTGCTGTTGTTCCAGACTGTGAGACCCGGCAGGAGGATGAGTATAGCGTCGTTCTAAACTTGCTTTAGAAGTGTACGTTTATATGACTCTGCCAGAGGGTTGTCGTAGTCAGTGGGAGCAGCGGAAGCATTGGTGGATAGGTGGCTTATGTCTATTTATAGACTAAAACAGATGTAGCGGAGATAGATCATCAATTTCTGATATGACAGTCATAGGTTTGACTTCATCAGAATAGGGGATGGATTTGTTGAGAAGGTAGTAGGGTGTGATGTCATGGTATTTGGATGACATACACAGAATAGAAAAAGAAACTCCTATACTACAATCGGTTATACTTTGGTCGTCACACAGTGGTTTCTCCATATAGGACTTGGACATTATATCAGACATACTGGTTACTAGATCTATGGTTTTAGATCTAGATTTGGGTGGTTTCCCAATCAGGGTACTTAGACAGCATTCTAAGAGTATTTAGAATGGACGACTCCTGGCACGGTAGTGTACCTGCAGGTGATGGAGTCACTCTCTCTAAAGGTGTCTTATAGACTATAGGGGAGAGGGGTGTGCATGATTGGCAGATCACTTGCTCAGGCAATTGAATCAATCATGAGATGTCAAGTACCACACCAGATGTTGTTCTTGCAATAGGTGCAATAAGTTGATATTGATCCAATCCTGGAGAAACAGTCGGAAGCAGTTTTAGAACATAAGTGGATGTTCTAGGGATATGATAACGACAGCCTCATTCAGAAGACAGTTATCATTCCAGGCTTCCAAGGTGACCTGGACGACAAGGAGGTTGTCAGAGTTATAGTTTTTCCTTCTTACGAGGGGCAGTATTTTGGACAGGTGGTCCAAGGCAATACTGAGGGAGGCATGGCGCAGGATACTGATTAAGTTCTGTTGTCGATACAGTCTAAGAAATTTGGATTTGGAGTTCATTTATGAGCTAGGTCCCATCAGACATCAAGACACATTCTAAGACAGGTATTGCTCATTTCGGGAGATGGGTTTCTCCGCGAACTTGAGATATAGAGAGACATAGAAAGAGACATCGAAGCGGATCCACTCACTGAGGCTATTCTTCGAACGCAATAGTTTCGCAAACGAGCATTGTGAGACTGACTAGTAGAGGAGTTGGGTGTTCGGTATCATACGGGCTGTGTGTATGCGACATCGCAATAATTAGCCTTGAGTGCAAGTGGGAGATTGTTGGAGATAGTGCCCTCAGAGTCAATTATTGGATCACAGGCACGTGATTGCAATGATTGAGAGAGGACCTGTCCCAGTAGGACAGTCTTACTCGAGATGATAGTATGCTATCTGGTTTATCTTTATCAGCGTGTACTGCTTTAGGTGACCAGACATGTGGCTATTACACGTTGATAGAGCCCCTAGGATTCTTGCTTGACCACCAGCAGTATGAGGGCGATCATATAAGTGGGAGCTGGGGGTCTATAAGCACATCCTTAAAAGGTCCCTAGTCGTGCGAGTTTCGAGACAGGGCATCGATACTCCAGAGTAGACTAGTGTATACAGTCGAGACCCCGACGAGGGGCGGTGGCCGGTCTCACAAGCCATTGGTGTCAGTTGGATCACCTAAGATGTATACAGGTGCTCATTGGGTTATGAGTACACCGGACAGGACTCGCCGGGAACATGCTAGTTGGTCTTATACCAGACGTCAAATAGCAGTTCCCAGGTGACATGTGTACAGGTTAGTTCATCGACCTGAGGATCGTCATTTGTCTCGTGTGATTTCCCACTGTACTTGTAAGTGCACGGCGGCGCCCCGGCCGTCAATCCGACGGCCAAATGCGGAAGCGGTGAAAAACTTTAATTTTGCGGACTTAGCAAACCGGCACCACCGCGCACTAAACACCCGGATCGTAACCATTAACTAGTCTAAGCTAACTAGAAGATGGGTTAGAGATATACCGACGATCCAAGTCCTCCGGTCTTCTCGCCATCGTCCCGATCTCCTGCGGAATATCCCGTCTCCTCCTTGTCGCCGGAAGTGCACCACATCGCCTACTTTGTTTACGGGCTCCCACCTCAATGCCGAGGCAACTCGGGGACGAAGCCGGCTACTCGACGTACCCAAGATTTGCTGTAGAATATAATGTGGATTGCATGTCTCATTTTGGGATTATGGAGTTGCCTTTTTGTGGAGGAAGAAGAACTTGGAGAGAGGTGGGAAAAATGTGGCATACAAAAGGAATGAGAATAACAATTTTTCCCACACCAAAAGAAATGAATCCCATTCCTCTTCCTAGGAATGGCCGGCCCCCCCTTCTCAAGTGTGATTGGAGAGAGAAAGAACCAAGACAAGGGGGTGGTTGGAAAGCAAAAAAAATGATGAGGAAAAATCAAATGATCACCACAAATCCTACACACAAAGGCAACCATCATCTCATGCATGATGGCTTCAAAAAGTCAAGCCATCATGAGAAGAAGAAGTCAAGTGATGGTGCTCATCATGAAAACCATCATGATATGATAAAATGCAAAGACCCCCTCCACAAATGCCTATTTGCAACAATGCAAATAAACCCTCCTCCACCAAACATCGGCCAACGAACGATACAAAAGAAATTGGCCGAAACGGAAAACAAACTGGCAACTCCGGAAAACTGGTCCCGTAATAAATTACAGGAAAAACCCCGATACTGTGCATACACACCCGCATCTGTATTTCGACCGAAATACAAATGCAATGAGACAAAATCTACACTGTACTATACTAGGATCCGGCTTAAATCAAAGCCGGCTAGTAATATCTGTTCGATCCTGATCCGTGCAATACCGCACGTATCTGATCGAACCCTGCCATATTACCATACGGCCTATAGTACAAACTGTCCGATCCTGATCCGTGCAATACCGCACGTATCTGATCGGACCTTGCCATATCTCCATACGGCCTCTACAACCTTTCGCCCGAAAGCTGAGTAACTGAATGTGGGGGACTCTAAAGACTCGTCAACACCTTGGTTGTGGATTTAACCACTAGCACGTCAGAGGTATAAGCCAATACGTAACGGGCCACCAGGTACTGACTAAAAGGGATGTCTGTGAGCGAACTCAGTCTGACAACCCTACTGAGCCTGTCAGTGACAATATCCGTGCAGTCCGGTCCGTTCGTCTATGAGTATCGCATGGCGGGCCTAGGGGGTTGGTAAAAGTCAGACCCCCAAAAGCGGTACAAGTCGTGTCGGAGTGTAGCCCAGAACACCCTGAGATACTACTGGAATACCTACCAGTAAATCTCCTTGCCTTGGCCAAGGACTTTGTGTAATGGCTCTCCTAGACACAGCACGACCTCACCCCCAATACCGGGAGAGACGAACCCCTGAAGATACGCTCACTGCCTCCATGTGGCTCGGGACTGTACCCAACTAAAACCTGTTTGCACGACTCCTTTGAGCCGTGGTAGGGTAGTAATCAAAGTACAGTGGGAACTCACACGAGACAAATGACGATCCCCAGGTCGATGAACTAACCTGCACACATGTCACCAGGGAACTGCCATCTGACGTCTGGTATATGACCAACTAGCATGTTCCCGGCGAGTCCTGTCCGGTGTACTCATAACCCAATGAGCACCTGTATACATCTTAGGTGATCCAACTGACACCAGTGGCTTGTGAGACCGGCCACCGCCCCTCGTCGGGGTCTCGACTGTATATACTAGTCTACTAATGGAGTATCGATGCCCGGTCTCGAAACTCCCACGACTAGGGACCTTTTAAGGATATGCTTGTAGACCCCCAGCTCCCACTTATATGATCGCCCTCATACTGCTGGTGGTCAAGCAAGAATCCTAGGGGCTCTATCAACGTGTAATAGCGACGTGTCAGGTCACCTAAAGCAGTACACGATGATAAAGGTAAACCAGATAGCATACTATCATCTCGAGTAAGACTGTCCTACCGGGATAGGTCCTCCCTCAATCATTACAATCACGTACCTGTGACCTAATAATTGACTCTGAGGGCACTATCCCCAACAATCTCCCACTTGCACTCAAGGCTAATTATTGCGATGTCGCATACTCACAGCCCGTGTGATACCGAACATCCAACTCCTCTACTAGTCAGTCTCACAAAGCTCGTTTGCGGAACTATTGCGTTCGAGGAATAGCCTCAGTGAGTGGATCCGCTTTGTTGTTTCTTTCTATGTCTCTCTATATCTCAAGTTCGCGGAGAAAACCATCTCCCGAAAAGAGCAATACCTGTCTTAGAATGTGCTTGGATGTCTGATGGGACATAGCTCATAAATGAACTCCAAATCCAAACTTCTTAGACTGTATCGTCAACTGAACTTAATCAGTATCCTGCGCCATGCCTCCCTCAGTATTGCCTTGGACCACCTGTCCAAAATACTGCCCCTCGTCAGAAGGAAAAACTATAGCTCTGACAACTTCCTTGTCGTCCATGTCACCTTGGAAGCCTGGAATGATAACTGTCTCCTGAATGAGGCTGTCGTTATCATATCCCTAGAACATCCACTTATGTTCTAAAACTGCTTCCGACTGTTTCTCCAGGATTGGATTAATGTCAACTTATTGCATCTAGTGCAAGAACAACATCTGGTGTGGTACTTGACATATCACGATTGACTCAATTGCCTGAGCAAGTGATCTGCCAATCATGCTCGTCCCTCTCCCCTTTAGTCTGTAAGACACCTTTGGAGAGGGTGACTCCATTACCAGCAGGTACACTACCGTGCCAGGAGTCGTCCATCCTAAATACTCTTAGAATGCTGTCAAGTACCCTGATTGGGAAACCACCCAAATCTAGATCTAAAACCATAGATCTAGTAACCAGTATGTCTGATGTAAAATCCAAGTCCTTTGTGGAGAAACCACTGTGTGACGACCAAAGTATAACCGATCGTAGTGTAGGAGTTTCTTTTCCTACTTTGTGTATATCATCCAAATACCAGGATATCACACCCTACTACCTTCTCAACAGATCCATCCCCTATTCTGATGAAGTCAAACCCATGACTGTCACGTCAGAAATAGATGATCTTTCTCCGCTACATCTGCTCTAGTCTATAAATAGACATAAGCAACCTGTCCACCAATGCTTCCGCTGCTCCCACTGACTACGACAACCCTCTGGCAGAGTCATATAGACGTACACTTCTAAAACTAGTTTAGAACGACGCTATACTCATCCTCCTGCCGGGTCTCGTAACCTGGAACAACAGCAATGGCAATTGTGGGTAAACAAGAACTTCCTTGTCACCGTCCTTGAGGCTACCGGAGTACCTCTCGGGTGCCTGAAGTTACCCACCTTATCTGCGGAGTGGCCAATGGAATGTCAATCCAGATTGAATCTTTAGGTTCCTTATCAAATCTTCAGTAATCGTTTGTGGTTCTGGAATCACTTCCAGTTCTACCATACTCCCACTACTGTTTTCTGAAAAAATCCATTTTTAATAAAACTGTGGCGAGTCTAGAACAATATCGCTATTGTTCATCCAGATGGTAGAAAGTCAACCCTCGTCATAGCCTGGGTCAACCCACAAACAGCCATTACAGAAACGTGCCTTGAGTTGTCCAGTGTCTGGTTTTAATCATAAACCGGACAACTCCCCGTACCTTAACATCGTTAAGATATGAACTGTTCTATATCCAATATAGAAACAGAGGCACTGATTTAATTGAACCAGATTCAAATCATGCAGCTGTCCCCAGCGCATGTCAACTAAATGGAAGGAGGCCGATCAGCGTTACTCAACTTAGGAATACTTCCAATTATGAGTAACCTGAAAGAGAAGCAAGATCTCTTTATCATTACTATCAACTGAATACCATACACAAGTATCTACATCTTCGATCTCTTTGAAGAATCCCGATACTTGCTATACCTGGTTCTCTACTCTATTCAAATACCTATAACTCCTCAAAACTTAGACCCTGTGTTTCCACGAAACACCTGTCTAAAAACTAGAGAAGTCATAAGTAAACCGAATATAGTACGAGGACCTACCCCTCTGTCCTGATGGACACTGGACAACATACAATACTCTGTATAAGTCCCTTGAGTCTGATAACTCTTTCACTGTGTGTCGTAGGTTGAAAACTGTACTTATGGTTAAAAAGAATTACACCGCTGTTTAATGCTCCTTACCTAACCATCCACTGATATAGGTAAATGTCGTAGACATAATTTCAGAAAGGTATATCTCACTCTATTAAAATAGACGTACAGATATATCATTTTGAAATTGGTGCATAACAGTGGATATTCAAAACCAAATATTTGCCGACCGGCAAACAGCCCAGGTGATTTCCTCAAATATCACCGATTACAACGAATCCCGATATAATGAGGATGATCACCCAATTCCCAATAACCTACTCCCACTCATCATCTGTAAAACCATACAGATGTGAGAATCGTACCTGGTAAATACATACCTTGGAGTAAGTGTCTAATCGGGAAATCAGTTTTCTTTTAATAGTACACAGTGAAACTGAAACATTGAAATGTTTCGTTGGGGTATCCTGGTATTCCTAGTAATGCCTCTTCCAGATTCACGACTGTAACCGTATAGTTCTTTGCCACCTCTCCAAATCCCTTCATATGTCTTTAGTCTTTACCTTCTGCACACCCTTTTAGGCCAAATGGTTTTCTTCCTTCCCTACCGTTCGGCACCAGCCTATGGTTTGGAAGAAGACTATCTAATAAGCATAATGGGTGTACTGTCCCAATCCTAGGAACACTCGCAATGAGAGATGGTGAAGATAAAAGACAACCGAATAAACCTTATTCCTATTTCTCCTGAACCAGAATCCATCCCCGAACTGGAACAAGTTCCATTCGAGTTCGTATATAACCATACGATGGAGTATCCAAATAAACTGTGGATCTTCGTAGTGATACGGAGTGTCCTGGAGAAATACAAAGGTGATGTGGGAGTGGTAACGAAATATTTGGTTTGGTCGTGAATATCTGTTGCAATTTACTTTGCCCTCTTACTAATCCCTTGCTTTGTCTGAACTTAATACCTTCTGCACACCATCGTTATGCTAATTGGTTTTCTTCATTCCCTACCGGTCGGCACCAGCCTAAGGTTTGGAAGAAGACAATCCAATTTGCGTAATAGGTGTACTACCCCTAAACCAAGGAGTACTCGTAACCTGAGAGAGGGTAAAAGGAAAAGACAACTGAATAATCCTATCCGTTTTCTCCAGAACCGGAAACCATCCTCGAATAAATTCTTTCGAGTTCGTATCTAACCATACGATGGTTTTGTCCAATGGAAGTGGACGTTCGTAGTAAAACCCGGTGTCCTGGAGAAAAGGGTAAAAGTAGGAGTGGCAACGAGGTTTGCAACTCTGACAATCCAAAAGCCAGTGTTTAAGAAGGTTCGGTTAATTTGGTCACTGAGTAATAGTCTTAGGGTCGGGTCAATGGTCGCTACCAAAGAGAGAGAGAGAAAAGAAACACTCAGCGTGCACTCTAACCTAGATCAGAATGGTTACCAATTTATCTAATCTGGAAACCTCCCACTGTACCTCAAATTCTCCTCCAAACCTGAAAGAAGAATTAGTCGGGGTTACCCGAGGAGTAAACTAACTCATCAGTGGGAATCGGGATCCAACTATCATCGCATGATAACGTGACGGAATCCGCTCACGGTATCACACTCCAGAAGGTATGCGCATATCTGGCAAGTTTCAGTTCTTTTGAAACTCCCGATGTGATTTTTTGCCCCATGCTCTTATGACCTTGGCGTGAGGTCAAAATATCATAAGTCACATGTCAAGTTCTGCCCGTCATTATCCAGGTTAATCTGAACCCACCCGTACATACCCTTGACGTAGGCCAAAATAGTAGTACGACTGTCCCAAACCAACGCATCTATCTATGCAACAGATAAATACCCGGCAGCTACCAATCACTATGCCTTGGCGTGAGGTCAAAATACATAGCTTGAATACTACCGAATATTTAACTGAAATGACGGAGGGCTACGAATGGTTTCTGGCGAAAACCTTTAACGTAATGAACTTGATATCGTTGAAGGAACGGATAGCTTTTTAAAATATAGTGACGAAAACCGCTGCTAAAGAGGTCACTCCCGGTGAAGGGATCTCGGCTCTTTCCCCGTAGAATGGGGTGCAGGATATTCCAACTGAATACCACGGTGCAAAGCAAAAGTAATCGGCTATAGTGAAGTTAATGCCCTGACGCAAACTTTTTGTCCAAGGGGTCACTCCCGGTGAAGGGATCTCGGCCCTTGCCTCGTCGACTGAGGAGCAGGATATTCCAACTGAATACCACGATGCAAAACAAAAGAGAACGTCCTTGCAATAACAGCTTTTTGAAAAGTGTTCCAACAACATCAGATTAGGTTTGTTTTTAACTTGCATTGATCCGAATCAATGCAGTCCCATCAATTGATCACACCAAAAAGAACGAAAATATACTGATGTACGTATATGCCATCCGCATTCGCCACTGGGTCCCGTCATCACCCGTTAGGTTAGCTAACTAACGGCAGAGCGGGGACTGGACTAGCGCGGATGAAAAACATATACAACATCTACTAATATATATACCAATATATTATATTTCGCTCAAGGCGTGAAAAGAAATGCAACATCACAGAAATGTACAGCATCACAGAACAATACAGATATCTGGGATCCCCGGGTTTCACAGAGCCACTACTGAAACCCGACGTTCCCCTGGTCGTGTGGATAGCCTGTGCAATGAAAACCTATACCCCCTACGAGTGCGGCGAATAGCCAGCCAATCCTGGAGTGAAGCCCCCTCCGTCTCAATGCCATGAGATGCGGGCTTGTTGCCCTCTAGAACCCGGCTATCCGTGCACCCCTCCGCGGGGCAATCCTAGTACAGAAAGTAAAATATACATACAACGGGTACATCGACCGCAACCAGGTCGTGCCCCAAAATAATAATACAAACAGGCAGTGACGGCAGTCCACATGTCGGACGCTCGCCCCGCAATATCAAATGTACATAATACAACAAAACTGTACTAGCATTGCATCCAGGCTATCCCCCACGACCGATCCGCAACATCACAGCAAATACATAGAACATCAACGTGAAAGTCACGTTCGCAAATCCGTCTAACCGGGCTATAGCAGTTAGACTGGATTTACCGATCGAGTGACATTCACGGTCGCAGATATAATGTAAATACTGTGAAAAATGTGTTTAAAATATCCGATCGATCAAAATATAACAAGTGGGCCCCAAAGCAATACTGCAGCAGTTACAGAAATTATGAGCCCAATTTTAATGTCCCAAAAACCCTATTTTCACAACAGAAGCCCAATGGAAAAAAAAACCAGCCCACTGATCCCTTCAATAGGCCGCGGAACCGCGGCTCCATGTAGGGTTATGCCGCGGTTCCGCGCTTCGATGAAGGGAACAGTGTATCGTATTTTTCCAGTGGCCTTAATTCTTCTAGTAAAGTACTTTTATACAACCTGAAAAAATTTTAGAGACCAAAAAATTTCAACAGAAAACTGTCGTGACAAAATACGGGTTTTTGGACATTTCGATCGATCGGAACTGAAAAACACATTACACAAAGCTAGACTAAGTTAATGGCGAGGCTCTGATACCACTGTAAGTGCACGGCGGCGCCCCGGCCGTCAATCCGACGCCGGAATGCGGAAGCGGTGAAAAACTTTAATTTTGCGGACTTAGCAAACCGGCACCACCGCGCACTAAACACCCGGATCGTAACCATTAACTAGTCTAAGCTAACTAGAAGATGGGTTAGAGATATACCGACGATCCAAGTCCTCCGGTCTTCTCGCCATCGTCCCGATCTCCTGCGGAATGTCCCGTCTCCTCCTTGTCGCCGGAAGTGCACCACATCGCCTACTTTGTTTACGGGCTCCCACCTCAATGCCGAGGCAACTCGGGGACGAAGCCGGCTACTCGACGTACCCAAGATTTGCTGTAGAATATAATGTGGATTGCATGTCTCATTTTGGGATTATGGAGTTGCCTTTTTGTGGAGGAAGAAGAACTTGGAGAGAGGTGGGAAAAATGTGGCATACAAAAGGAATGAGAATAACAATTTTTCCCACACCAAAAGAAATGAATCCCATTCCTCTTCCTAAGAATGGCCGCCCTCCCCCCTTCTCAAGTGTGATTGGAGAGAGAAAGAACCAAGACAAGGGGGGTGGTTGGAAAGCAAAAAAAATGATGAGGAAAAATCAAATGATCACCACAAATCCTACACACAAAGGCAACCATCATCTCATGCATGATGGCTTCAAAAAGTCAAGCCATCATGAGAAAAAGAAGTCAAGTGATGGTGCTCATCATGAAAACCATCATGATATGATAAAATGCAAAGACCCCCTCCACAAATGCCTATTTGCAACAATGAAAATAAACCCTCCTCCACCAAACATCGGCCAATGAACGATACAAAAGAAATTGGCCGAAACGGAAAGCGAACTGGCAACTCCGGAAAACTGGTCCCGTAATAAATTACAGGAAAACCCCTGATACTGTGCATACACACCCGCATCTGTATTTCGACCGAAATACAAATGCAATGAGACAAAATCTACACTGTACTATACTAGGATCCGGCTTAAATCAAAGCCGGCTAGTAATATCTGTTCGATCCTGATCCGTGCAATACCGCACGTATCTGATCGAACCCTGCCATATTACCATACGGCCTATAGTACAAACTGTCCGATCCTGATCCGTGCAATACCGCACGTATCTGATCGGACCTTGCCATATCTCCATACGGCCTCTACAACCTTTCGCCCGAAAGCTGAGTAACTGAATGTGGGGGACTCTAAAGACTCGTCAACACCTTGGTTGTGGATTTAACCACTAGCACGTCAGAGGTATAAGCCAATACGTAACGGGCCACCAGGTACTGACTAAAAGGGACGTCTGTGAGCGAACTCAGCCTGACAACCCTACTGAGCCTGTCAGTGACAATATCCGTGCAGTTCGGTCCGTTCGTCTATGAGTATCGCATGGCGGGCCTAGGGGGTTGGTAAAAGTCAGACCCCCAAAAGCGGTACAAGTCGTGTCGGAGTGTAGCCCAGAACACCCTGAGATACTACTGGAATACCTACCAGTAAATCTCCTTGCCTTGGCCAAGGACTTTGTGTAATGGCTCTCCTAGACACAGCACGACCTCACCCCCAATACCGGGAGAGACGAACCCCTGAAGATACGCTCACTGCCTCCATGTGGCTCGGGACTGTACCCAACTAAAACCTGTTTGCACGACTCCTTTGAGCCGTGGTAGGGTAGTAATCAAAGTACAGTGGGAACTCACACGAGACAAATGACGATCCCCAGGTCGATGAACTAACCTGCACACATGTCACCAGGGAACTGCCATCTGACGTCTGGTATATGACCAACTAGCATGTTCCCGGCGAGTCCTGTCCGGTGTACTCATAACCCAATGAGCACCTGTATACATCTTAGGTGATCCAACTGACACCAGTGGCTTGTGAGACCGGCCACCGCCCCTCGTCGGGGTCTCGACTGTATACACTAGTCTACTAATGGAGTATCGATGCCCGGTCTCGAAACTCCCACGACTAGGGACCTTTTAAGGATATGCTTGTAGACCCCCAGCTCCCACTTATATGATCGCCCTCATACTGCTGGTGGTCAAGCAAGAATCCTAGGGGCTCTATCAACGTGTAATAGCGACGTGTCAGGTCACCTAAAGCAGTACACGATGATAAAGGTAAACCAGATAGCATACTATCATCTCGAGTAAGACTGTCCTACCGGGATAGGTCCTCCCTCAATCATTACAATCACGTACCTGTGACCTAATAATTGACTCTGAGGGCACTATCCCCAACAGTACTTTGATTACTACCCTACCACGCTCAAAGGAGACGTGCAAACAGGTTTTAGTTGCGTACGGTCCCGAGCCACATGGAGGCAGTGAGCGTATCTTCAGGGGTTCATCTCTCCCGGTATTGGGGATGAGGTCGCGCTGTGTCTAGGAGAGCCATTACACGAAGCCCTAGGCCGAGGCAGGAGATTTACTGGTAGGTATTCCAGTAGTATCTCAGGGTGTTCTGGGCTACACTCCGACACGACTTGTACCGTTTTTGGGGGTCTGACTTTACCAACCCCCTAGGCCCGCCATGCGATGCTCATAGAAGTGTAGGGTTCCTAGGAACGCTAGTGAGGTCTCCCAAGCCATCAACCATGGCAATTTCAAAAATTATAGTGCCGAGAAACCCTAAACTACGGATCGATAACTAGATGTCTAGGCGAACAATGAACTAGTTAACACTTAACTAATGAGAAAACGGAAATACAACCTTTGTAGATCCGGTGCTCCACCTCCATAGCTCCGCAACGAGGTCCTCTCCGCTGTCCAAGTCAAATCCGGGCTCTAGAATCGGCTTCGTCGGAGAATGGGCAAGCTAGGTCGTCGATGTCCATGCCGAAGATGATCTACGTCGAGGCATCGCTAAATCAAGCTCCGACTTCACCAAGTCAAGAAACTTGTGAAGTAAACACTCTCTACTACTTGGCAAGAGGTAGAGGATGAAGAAATAGGAAGTGGGTTAACTTTAGAATTGGATTTCTCACTCATTTCCATCACTTGCCATTGATGGGGCAAGCTTTCTTCACTTGAAGAAATGGAGGAAGAAGAAGATGATATATGATAAGTTAATTAAAAATCAATAGAAAAACAATACTTATCATAATATTAACTCTAGTCAAGTGTAGAGAATCAATCATGGTTAGTGGGAATGGTTAGGGTTAAGAATGAGATAAGAATGGTTGACTTGAACAAAGCTTCATGAAGCTTCAACTAAAGAACAAAAGAAGCCACCATTCTTTTTCTCATTTTCTTTTATTCATTTATCAAAAATAAATGGATAACTAAATAAGATAAATGAATAACAAATAATAAACCCTAACCATCATCTTAACCTTTTGTTTAATTCTATACACTTAACCAAAAACCATGTATCATCAAACATGATACAATCATGTGCACAAAATTATATCGCATATTTAATGCGCACATCCGAGTGAGAAAATCCATTTAAAGTGAACCAATACTAGTTAATGCAAAGTAATATATCAAATATATAATTATACATTAAATCATTAAATCAACACTTGATTCAATGATCCGGTCATGTCGCACACAACCGACTAGTATTTAATGTATCGGCTCATCGAATCAACGCTTGAATCGATAACTAGGTTATATCGCATACAACCTTTCCGATACATTCATCGCAAGAATGGAATGCGGTATCACATACACGCATCATTCTCGGTCCCGCACATATCTCATATGCGCTCCTATTTCGTTTCGCTTGAGCCAGGAAACCTCTGTGTAGGACTCTAAAGACTCGTCAATACGCCGGCAGCGGATGATGATCATATCAAACATCCACAAGCCGCAAGCGGTCTACTAAACGTAACGGCCACCCGGGTATTGAGCGATCTGAAGATCGACGAGCAAGCCCGCTCACACTCCAGTGAATCCAACCAGTAACACTACCGTACAGTCCGGTCTGATCGTCTGATATGTCGCATATCTCGCCTAGGGGTGGTAAACGTCAGACCCCAATAGCTCAATAAGTCGTGTCGATATGAGGTCTATAACTGTTCGAGAAACTACTGGTAACACTTACCAGTAAATCTCAGCAACCCTGGCCAGGGATTTCCTGTTATAGCCAATCGAACACAGCACAACATCAACTCCCTATACCGGGAGAGACGAATCCCCTCCTATCGCTCATTGCCTCCATGTGACTCGGTACTGTACCCAAAAACCACCATTTTGCACGCCCTCTTGGACATGGTAAGATGGAAATCAAAGCACAGTGGGAACCACACAAGACTCTATGACGATCTCGGGTCAACAGACTACTCTGTACCAGTGTCACCAGAGAACTGCCATCTGACGTGAGGTATAATACCATCTGGGAGTTCTCGGCGAGTCCGTCCAGTGTACCCAGTCTCTACTGAGCACCCGTATATCATCTCTGATGTCAAACACCAATGGACTCGCCCAGTGTACCCAGTCTCTACTGAGCACCCGTATATCATCTCTGATGTCAAACACCAATGGATATGGGATCATCCATCGCCCATCTGTATGGATCGAGAAGGTATACGCTAGTCTACTCTGGTATATCGATGCCCCGTCTCGATACACCCACGACTAGGGACTTTGAAGGATGTACTTATGGACTACCATATCCCCACTAGTATGATCCGCATCATAGTCCAGGTAGTCAAGTACACATCCTAAGGGCTTTACCAACATGTAACAGAGAGACAATCAGTATACACGTTAAGGTAAAGAGAAACCAGATAGCATACTATCATGTCGAGCAAGAAAGTCCTCCCTATATATGTCCCAGCATCCACTACAATATACATCCTATGTACAGTAATGGCCTCTAGGGCATACATATAACTAACAATCTCCCACTTGCACTAGGGCCATCTGTAGCAGTGGTTGCAGTATCTCATACTCAACCATCCCATAAAAGTCTCTCTCTGGGAACAGGCCTTTGTGAGTGGATCCGCTGTGTTGTCCTCTGAATCTACTCTCCTAACCTCGATCTCCCTGGAGATCAACCATCTCCATGATCAAGTGATACTGCCTTAGAATATGTCTGGATCACTGATGGGACCGGCGTTCCTTGGCATGAGCCACAACTCCATTGTCATACAATGGGAGGAACATAGTTCATTTTATGAACCAATATACACCCAAACAGTCTCTTTGGTAGCATCTTTAGTAGCGATGTATCCTGCCTTTATCGTCTAGTATGTCACGGTATCCAGCTTGGAACTCTTCCAACATACCGTCCCTTCACTGAGGGTAAAGACAATGCCTGTGACTGACACTCAGTCGTCTTTATCACCCTGGAACACTTCCAGTGATTCTCCCCAGGATCGGTTGATACCGTCTCACTACATCTAGTGAGTTTCCTAACATCCATTTAGATCTATCTCATAGATCCAAAATCCAGGATTTAGTAGGTATCACTTTAATCCTATATGGAGAATCTTTGTGATAAGCGGAGATTGATCGAGCATAGCATAAGAAACTCCTTTCTTATCAAGAGTATGTCATCCACGTACTCTACGAGGATCGTCACCATACTCCCTACTACCTTTTTGTATATACAAGGTTCATCTACCATTTTGATGATGTCAAACTCTTTGACTAAAACATCAAAACAGATGTTCCAACTCCGCGATACCTGCTTTATCCTATAAAGCATCTTGTATACGTTTCCGCTGCTCCCACTGTCTACGAAGCCCTCTGGCTGTGTACTTATAGACGCACTCTTCTAAAACATCATTTAGAAAAGTTGTCATGACACCCAACCACCAGATATCGTAGTCATGGTATGTAGCCGTGGCAAGTAGGATCTGGATGGACTTAAGCATAGATACTTGAAAAGGTTTCATCATTATCCGTACCTGGTCAATGATGCAAACTTTTAACAAGTCTAGCTTTGAAAGTCTCAACTTTTCCATCTACACCAAGTAATCTTCTCAAGATATACTTGCTCCTGATGGGGATTTAACCCTTCAGATATTGCAACCAAAGTCCATACTTTGTTGGTGTATAAGGATTCCATCTCAGATCGCTAAACATCCAGCCATTCTTACAGAGTCTTACTCCTGATGGCCAGCTCGAAACTAGTTGGGTCATCATCTCATGATGCAATCCTCGCTCCCACTGTCATAGAGAAACCAATGTATCTCTCAGGTGGGTGAGAAAACCCTACTAGATCGGCGGAGGGGCTGAGGTTCGTTGGTCTCTACTGAATCCTTTGGTTTTATCAAATCATCTGCTGTAGTTCGTATAGCTGGAACCTTTCCAGTTCTACATTACAGACCTTGCCTCGAGCTTGTCCGGATTTTGCTTTCAGACATAGGCCGGACAACCCCAAATCTTAACCAACTTAAGATATGGGCTCTTCCCTTTCCATATCACATATGAAGCGGTAGGCAACTGATTTGATTGGAACCCTATTTAATAGGTATGCAGCTTCATAAGTGCATAACTCCCTAAGAGGAAATAGGTAACTCAGTAGTACTCATCATAGAGCACACCTTATCATATAGGGTGTGAATGCTCCGCCCCGATATACCTTCGTGCTATGGTGTATACGGAGGAGTAATGCCGAGAGAGAATCTCATTCTCCTTTAGAATAATCCAGGATTTTCGTGCTCAAGTATTCTCCTCCTTGATCTCATCATAGGACATAATACTTATACCCTTATATCTGGTTCTCTACTTCTCGCTTATATTCTGTGAATATCTCAAAAGGCTCGGACTCATGTTTCAACAGGAACATATGTCTGAATCTTGAGAGATTATCAGAGAATGTAATGAAGTACAAAGAACCAGTCCTGGCATGTGTAGACAGGGGATCTTACATACATCAACATGTATCATCCCAAGAGTTCAGTAACTCTTTCTCTGTTTCCAGTAAACGGAGCTATGGTCATCTTATCTTTGTGACATGACTGGCGAGTTTCACAAGATGTAAATTCAAACTGATTTAAATATGCATTTATATGTAACTCAGCTAGTCGGGTCGCATTGATATGACCTAGTCTACAATGCCTCAAGTAGGATTCGTTCATTTCTGAACTCTTCCTCTTGTGTGTGTTCCGTATACTAAAGAACTGTAGTTTGATTTAGAACATCAATGCTTTTAGATAACGTGCCTGAACTGATCAACTTTTGATATAGGAAATGTTCAAAACATTATCCAACAATACAAAATTATTTCCTTTCTTTTCTAACAAAGAGAGTGATATGATTTGGTATATCAGGTTCGATATCTAATAACATTTGTTCAGAATCAATGTATTGGTGATACAGGGTGACAGTGACCGACAGACTTGGCTGCAACACTTGCCCCGTTTTCTGCCTCATGAAACTTGTCACCCGTTCTCAGTTCTCTACCTTTCTGTAGCCCTATGTAACAGATTACATATCTGGGATCCTGATCTGGTATCACATACCCAGGACGTAGAGGATACAGAGAAACAGTTCTTTGTAACGAACACACCCGAAGATGATGCATCGGCATGCACTCTCTTCGTTTGGGCGGCACGGGAAATCTGGTATTCCCCAATTTCCTGCTCTGTCTTATAACAATTATAAGTTGGAGCGGGACCAACGTTCCCCAGCTCAGTATAACAAGCGGGTTCGGTCAATAATCCGTATTATTATCTTGATTAAGGCGTGATATGGTCGCTACCTGGAGAGAGAGAGAAGAAAACACTCAGCGTGCGCTCTGTCAAGAATAGATTGGTTATTATTTTATCTAATCAGGATGGTTCCCACTGCTTTTTATCAAATCTTCCTTCAAACCCTAAAAGGAAAGACTAGCCGGGATTAATTACACACTACAAGTTCGCCAATCTTTCAGCCAGGCCAGTGTCGGTACTTTGAGGGAGGTCCCCCGTGCTTTCGTACGAACCTAATTAATGTAAACCTCGTTTTCCCAGAGGCGTAACCTCGTTAACACCTTTCTAGACACCTACTTGATCGGCTAATTGTAATGTATAAAACTCTGCCAGGAGTAACTCTTACTCGCAGCGGGTATCGGGATCCAACTATCTCATAGAAGGTATGCAATCTCATTGCAAATCTCAACACTTGAAATTCCCGATAATATTTTTCCCCTAACCTCCTATGACCTTGACAAAGGCCAACAAACCATAGGATGCTAGTCAAGTTCAACCCGTCATTTCTTGATCGAAATAAACCCACCCGCACGGCCCTTGACAAAGGCCAACAAGGTCGCACGACTACCCTAATCCAATCTGCATCATATGCATAAGCAGATAAGCACCAGTTAGCTACCGCACACTGCGCCTTGACAAAGGCCAACAAACGCAGCACGAATACTAACTACTACTTATTTGAAATGACGGAGGGCTACGACAGGTTTTTCTGAAAACCTATTGCGTAATGAACTTGATATCGTTGTAGGATCGAATGATTTTGAAATGGAGTGCTTTTGAGGCTTTTCTAGTTTTGCTAAAGGAGTCACTCCCGGTGAAGGGATCGTCGGTCCTTTCCTCGTCGAATGAGGTGCGGGATATATCACATATATCACTGTGCAAAGCAAAAACACTTAAAAGCAATCAAAAGACAAACCGAGTGTGTAGCATCTGCCAGTTATTGCTAAAGGAGTCACTCCCAGTGAAGGGATCTCGGTCCTTTCCTCATCGAATAAGGTGCAGGATATATCACATATACCGCTGTGCAAAGCAAGAACTGTAGCTACCTGTTTTATTTTGAAATTCGATTCTACAACATCTTAGGTTTCTTTTATTTCATTAATCACATTAATGAAGTCCCATCATTTAAGTACCTAAACATCACAGATAAATACGACGTACACTTATGCCATCCGCATTCGCCTCGATGTCCCCTCGTGCACCGTTAGGTTAGGTAACTAACGGCAGAGCGGGGCAGGGCTAGCGCGGGTGTAAAACATAAGTAACGTCTATATAATATATCATATATACTATATACTGTATCTATCACAGAACATCACATGATCACATCACAGATATCGCAGCAGAAGAAACATATGAAATATTGGATATACTAGGACGTCCGTGTTTTCAATACGAGCCAGTATAAAACACGGATTCCACGGTCGTGATGAATAGCCAAACCCACACCCCTAGACCCCTACGAGAGCGGCAAGCAACCCTACCAATTCTGGAGTTAGGAGACCCGGACTCGACTCCTCGAGTTGGTCTCCCACTGGACTCCAGAACCCGGTTACTTGTGCTCCCCTCCTTGGGTCTATCCTAGTGCGGAAAAGTAAATAATATACAAACGGTGACAACTTCCGCAACCTGGAAGCGCCCCAAATAAGAGAATATTACATACAAGTTTTTACATGAATGAAAATGAAAAACACTCATCTCACATAAAAACCCCCGGCTATTCAAACACGACGATCCAATATAACATATCCAGTAACACATAACATCACATGTCATCAACGTAAGTAAATATGTCCATCCCAATTGTCGTTGACATATAGCAACGAAACCGGCGATATCACATATTACACTTACGGTCACAGAAAAGAAAGTGTAAAACTACAACAGTTGGAATCCGCAACCACCTCAGACATCGCATGCCTGACCAAATGAATTACTTAGACATCGCATGCCTAACAATTATAAACCCCGCATTTTAGTCTCAAAATCGAAAACACTTTTCAATATCAAGTCGGGCAATTCAACAAGATTCCCGACAGTCTGATCGAATGCTCGTCGCAAACTTTAGTAGACGGCCGCACCCCCGATACCGTCGACGAAGTGCACCAAGGCGGAACACCGCTACCGCAAGCACCCGAACGGATGCTTTCGGCGACGGGGTTCTCCTACAGTCACTTGGTCGGGGCTATGGAGTGAGGCTGTCTATTAAGTTTACCCGGCGAGTATCCGCGTACGCTACGTGATTGCGACGGACTTTTGATCACATCAAAATTCCGTGGCAACCGATCAAGTGAGACTAAATTGCTACATTTATAACATTCATTTAGTTATCTCATAACTATTTGTGAATTCCAATTATTGTATCCCATTCCAGATAAATAGAAAATGTTAAACTTTCCGATCGAACATTCTAACACCCAAGTTTTCCCGATACAGATCAACACATGAAACTAGTCTAACAACATTCAGTTCGTACCTCAGTACCAACGGTCCAGCCGTAGAAGGGTCAAGCCAACGCCTCACATGTGGCACGCCGTACTGCCCCAAACCCGAAGGTTCAAAGGGCAGTTCAAGACGGTCACATAATCGAGTTAAGGTTTGTGTCTTCTAGAGGGACCATCGCGTTACTTGCACTACTTAGAACGTCGTTAAACTACGGAAAAATCCAACACTTGGAAATTTCCCGACAGGGGAAAAATTGGGTATTTATATCCGGTCGAACTTTTTAACATATTCTAAGATTTATCCGGAAAGCCAAACAGACAAAATTTGATACTCCGATCGAAACACCGAATCCCCAAAACAACTGCAGAAAATTCAACTCTTGAATAAAATTTAAAAACATCCAGAGAACTCAGCACTAAAAACAGTGAATTACTGTGCAATGTTTAAAGGCTGACGTCAGCAATCAGCCGCTGAACCGCCGCCTAACTAAGGAATATGCCGCGGATCCGCGCCAAAGTTCACTGTTCATGGTCCCAATTTTGCACCGTAATTCTTATATTTTCCTGCTTATTTCTCTGCATATTTTTAATCATGAAAAATCACTGTTTTTAGAAAAAGGACAGAGAGCAATTTTCAGGGTAGGGTTTCGGTTCGATCGGACTTCAAATCGCGTCTAGACTTCGCCTAAGGCTCTAGCTAGTCTCTGATACCACTGTAGAGTTCCTAGGCACGCTAGTGAGGTCTCCCAAGCCATCAACCATGGCAATTTCAAAAATTATAGTGCCGAGAAACCCTAAACTACGGATCGATAACTAGATGTCTAGGCGAACAATGAACTAGTTAACACTTAACTAATGAGAAAACGGAAATACAACCTTTGTAGATCCGGTGCTCCACCTCCATAGCTCCGCAACGAGGTCCTCTCCGCTGTCCAAGTCAAATCCGGGCTCTAGGATCGGCTTCGTCGGAGAATGGGCAAGCTAGGTCGTCGATGTCCATGCCGAAGATGATCTACGTCGAGGCATCGCTAAATCAAGCTCCGACTTCACCAAGTCAAGAAACTTGTGAAGTAAACACTCTCTACTACTTGGCAAGAGGTAGAGGATGAAGAAATAGGAAGTGGGTTAACTTTAGAATTGGATTTCTCACTCATTTCCATCACTTGCCATTGATGGGGCAAGCTTTCTTCACTTGAAGAAATGGAGGAAGAAGAAGATGATATATGATAAGTTAATTAAAAATCAATAGAAAAACAATACTTATCATAATATTAACTCTAGTCAAGTGTAGAGAATCAATCATGGTTAGTGGGAATGGTTAGGGTTAAGAATGAGATAAGAATGGTTGACTTGAACAAAGCTTCATGAAGCTTCAACTAAAGAACAAAAGAAGCCACCATTCTTTTTCTCATTTTCTTTTATTCATTTATCAAAAATAAATGGATAACTAAATAAGATAAATGAATAACAAATAATAAACCCTAACCATCATCTTAACCTTTTGTTTAATTCTATACACTTAACCAAAAACCATGTATCATCAAACATGATACAATCATGTGCACAAAATCATATCGCATATTTAATGCGCACATCCGAGTGAGAAAATCCATTTAAAGTGAACCAATACTAGTTAATGCAAAGTAATATATCAAATATATAATTATACATTAAATCATTAAATCAACACTTGATTCAATGATCCGGTCATGTCGCACACAACCGACTAGTATTTAATGTATCGGCTCATCGAATCAACGCTTGAATCGATAACTAGGTTATATCGCATACAACCTTTCCGATACATTCATCGCAAGAATGGAATGCGGTATCACATACACGCATCATTCTCGGTCCCGCACATATCTCATATGCGCTCCTATTTCGTTTCGCTTGAGCCAGGAAACCTCTGTGTAGGACTCTAAAGACTCGTCAATACGCCGGCAGCGGATGATGATCATATCAAACATCCACAATCCGCAAGCGGTCTGCTAATCGTAACGGCCACCCGGGTATTGAGCGATCTGAAGATCGACGAGCAAGCCCGCTCACACTCCAGTGAATCCGACCAGTAACACTACCGTACAGTCCGGTCTGATCGTCTGATATGTCGCATATCTCGCCTAGGGGTGGTAAACGTCAGACCCCAATAGCTCAATAAGTCGTGTCGATATGAGGTCTATAACTGTTCGAGAAACTACTGGTAACACTTACCAGTAAATCTCAGCAACCCTGGCCAGGGATTTCCTGTTATAGCCAATCGAACACAGCACAACATCAACTCCCTATACCGGGAGAGACGAATCCCCTCCTATCGCTCATTGCCTCCATGTGACTCGGGACTGTACCCAAAAACCACCGTTTTGCACGCCCTCTTGGACGTGGTAAGATGGAAATCAAAGCACAGTAGGAACCACACAAGACTCTATGACGATCTCGGGTCAACAGACTACTCTGTACCAGTGTCACCAGAGAACTGCCATCTGACGTGAGGTATAATACCATCTGGGAGTTCTCGGCGAGTCCGTCCAGTGTACCCAGTCTCTACTGAGCACCCGTATATCATCTCTGATGTCAAACACCAATGGATATGGGATCATCCATCGCCCATCTGTATGGATCGAGAAGGTATACGCTAGTCTACTCTGGTATATCGATGCCCCGTCTCGATACACCCACGACTAGGGACTTTGAAGGATGTACTTATGGAGTACCATGTCCCCACTAGTATGATCCGCATCATAGTCTAGGTAGTCAAGTACAGATCCTAAGGGCTTTACCAACATGTAACAGAGAGACAATCAGTATACACGTTAAGGTAAAGAGAAACCAGATAGCATACTATCATGTCGAGCAAGAAAGTCCTCCCTATATATGTCCCAGCATCCACTACAATATACATCCTATGTACAGTAATGGCCTCTAGGGCATACATATAACTAACAAGAAGAACGGACCGGACTGTACGGATATTGTCACTGACAGGCTCAGTAGGGTGTCAGGATGAGTTCGCTCATCGACGTCTCTTTTGGTCAATACCTGGTAGCCCGTTACGTATTGGCTTATACCTCTGACGTGCTAGTGGTTAAATCCACAACCAAGGTGTTGACGAGTCTTTAGAGTCCCCCACATTCAGTTACTCAAGCTTTCGGGCGAAAAGCTGTAGAGGCCGTATGGAGATATGGCAAGGTCCGATCAGATACGTGCGGTATTGCACGGATCAGGATCGGACGGTTAGTACTAGAGGCCGTATGGATATATGGCAGAGTTCGATCAGATACGTGCGGTATTGTACGGATCAGGATCGGACGGATATTACTAGCCGGCTTTGGTTTAAGCCGGATCCTAGTATAGTACAGTGTAGTTTTGTCTCATTGCATTTGTATTTCGGTCGGAATACAAATGCGGGTGTGTATACACAGTATCGGGGTTTTCCTGTAATTTGTTACGGGACCAGTTTTTTGGAGTTGCCAGTTTGCTTTCCGTTTCGGCCATATTTCTTTGTATCCTTCATTGGCCGAAGATTGGTAGAGGAGGGCTTATTTGCATTTGTGCAAATAAGCAATTTGGAAGGGGGTCTTTGCATATTGTTGGATCATGATGGTGCACCATCACTTGACTTTCTTTGTTCATGATGGCTTGACCATTTTGGAGTCATCATGCTTGTGATGATTGTTGTTTTGGAGTATGGGTTTGATTTTGTGATCATTGCTTTTTTATGATAACTTTGTTTTCTCTTGCATGATTGATCAAGCCAATCACTCCCTCATTCACTCTCCCTCTCTCATTCTCACTCCCACCATGAGCCAAGGCCGGCCACTTGAGAGGAGGGGCTGTCCCAAATTTTGTAGTGGGGATTTTCTCTCTTCATGCTTGCTAAAATCCCAAGTTCATCACAAAATTCCATCATTTCAATTCCTCCACCATATGGCAATTCCTACAATCCCAAAATGAGACTTGAGCACTACACATTCTACAGCAAATCTTGGGCACGTCGACTAGCCAGCTTCGTGCCCGAGTTGCCTCGGTATTGAGGTGGGAGCCCATAAAAGATGCAGACGATGTGGTGCCCTTCCGGCAAGGAGGCGACGACCGGAGTTTCCGCAGGAGATCGGGACGACGACGAGAAGACCGGAGGACTCGGATCAGTCGGTATATCTTTATTCCCCATCTTGTAGTTAGCTAGGACTAGTTAATGGTTCGATCCGGGTGTTTAGTGCGCGGTGGTGCCGGTTTGCTAGTTTGCAAAATCAAAGTTTTTCGCTTCCGTATTTGGCCGTCGGATTGACGGCCGGGACGCCGCCGTGCACTTACACTTGATGTGATCATCACCTACTGCCGGCGTATTGACGAGTCTTTAGAGTCCTACATAGAGATTTTACTGGCTCAGGCAAAACAAAATAGGAGCACATATTTGATATGTGCGGGACCGAGAATAATGCGAGTATGTGATACCGTATTCTATTCTCGTGACTTTTTGTATTGTTCGGTTATATGTGATATAGCCGGGTTATCGAATCAAGTGTTGATTCGATAAGTCGATACATTGGATGTTAGTCGGTTATATGAGTTATGACCGGATTATTAAGTCTTATGTTGATTTAATAATTTATTGTATAATTGTATATTGGGTATACTAATTTACATTAACTATCATTAGTTCACTTAAGTGTTTTTCACACATGTGCACAACTTTAATGTATATATGATATATATTAAAATGTGTTTTCTTTTTGTATCATGATTGTTGATACATCATTCATGGGTGTATGAGACTTACACCATGCTATTTATTATGTTGGGTTTTAATATTTAAAGTAATTACAAAGTTAGTGGAGGATTAGAAAAATGCATGAAACTTATGGAAGCTTGTGGATGCATTGACTAAGTCCACTAAGTTTGTTTTTACTATGGATATTTGTTAACCCAACCATAAGGATTAGCCATGGTTATATCTCTACATGAGTTAGTATATGATACTCACTCACCATGGTTAGCTTTCTCACTTGATCATTATCTTTCTCTCTTTATTTTTCTTCATCTTCTTCCTTGAGCAAATGAGCTCTCTAGGATTTGATCCAAAGTGAGAAACATTGTGAGAAAATAAATTCTAAAGTGAACCCACATCCTATTTCTCCATCCTCTACTAGATTAGCACTTTAGTTTAGGGTGTTTGCTTCACTAATTCTCTAGCTAGTGAAGTAGAAGCTTGAGTTGGCATCCCCTCGATGTAGATCATCTTCGGCCTCGAAGACTTCAAGTAAGGACGCTCCTTTAGCCTCGTGAAGCCATGCAAGAGTCCGGGAGAACCACAATCGCAGCGAAGGGACTTCAACAAGGAGCTAAATAAGTAAAGGACCGATCTACAAAGGTTGTATTTCATATTCACTTAGTTGTAGATGCTATTTACTTGCATGTGAAACCCTAATTTTCTAGCAAAGATCTTGTTTAGGGTTGTTAGGCACGGCTAAAATTTTAATCGGGCATGGTTGATGCTTTCTTAACCCTTGTTAGAGTGTCTCGTAACCCTACAGTGGTATCAGAGCCTAGATAGAGCATTAGGCGACGTGTATACGAAGTTAAAACTCCGAACGAACTCCGAAACGCCATTTTAACCCTCTCTGGACATTTTTTTTAAACTATGTTTTTTCTGTATTAAAAATACCTAAAAAAATCAGCAGGTAGATATAAGTGTTACTGTTCAAAATGAGCCTCCAATTCGTCTGTACCGCCGCGGAACCGCGGCCACACCTTGCTTGGGCCGCGGATCCGCGACCGTACTATTCAATTGGGCTTTGAATTTTCAACAGTAATATCCTCCTCTGTTAGTTCTATTTTCTGGGTATTTTTAATCTGACTCAAGTGTTTAGTGTTCTGGGGTTTATTTTGTATTCGTTGATTCGATCGGAATATTTAATTTCGTTATGTTTTCCGGATAATTTAGAAAGTATTAAAATGTTCGAACGGATATCATTAGCTCATTTTCTCCCGGCACGAAAAACTTTCATGTGTTGAATTTTTCTTGAGTTTAAATCTTTCGAAAAAACGTGCATGTAACGCGATGGACCCTCTAGAAGACAACAAACCTTAACTCGATTATGTGACCGTCTTGAACTGCCTTTTGAACCTTAGGGTTTGGGGGAGTACGGCGTTGCCACATGTGAGGCGTTGGCTTGACCCTTCTACGGCTAGACCGTTGGTACTGTGACGTATTCTGAAATTTTTGAACTCCGCTCAAGTGTTGAGCTATTTAGAAAATCCTGGGTATTTGATTATTTGATCGGAAAGTTTAATACTGTCTATTTATCTGGAATGTGATACAATATGTGGAATTCATATAGTTAGGCATGAAATGCGAAGTTTGTGATATTTCGGATTTACGATGTCTAAAGAGATTGTGGATTCCAAATGTTGTAGTTTTACACTTTATTTTCTGCGACCGTAAGTGTAATATGTGATATCGCCGGTTTCGTTGCTATATGTCAACGACAATTGGGATGCGCATATTTACTTACGTTGATGACATGTGATGTTATGTGTTGCTGGATATGTTATATTGGATCGTCGCGTTTTTGGATAGCCGGGGGTTTATGTGAGATGAGGGTTCTTTATTTTCATTCATGTAAAATTCATTGTATGTAATATTCTTTTATTGGGGCACTTCCGGGATGAGGTTGATGTCACCATTTGTATATTATTTACTTTTCGGCACTAGGATAGACCCAAAGAGGAGAGCACAAGTAACCGAATTCTAGAGTCCAGTGGGAGACCAACTCGAGGAGTCGAGTCCGGGTCTCCTAACTCTAGAATTGGTAGGGTTGCTTGCCGCTCTCGTAGGGGTCTAGGGGTGTGGGTTTGGCTATTCATCGCGACCGTGGAATCCGTGTTTTATAGAGGCTCAAAATAAAACACGGACGTCCTAGTATATCCAATGTTTCATATGTTTCTTCTGCTGCGATATCTGTGATGTGATCATTTGATATGTTGTGATAGATACTGTATATAGTATATATGATATATTATATAGACGTTACTTATGTTTTACACCCGCGCTAGCCCTGCCCCGCTCTTCCGTTAGTTACCTAACCTAACGGTGCACGAGGAGACATCGAGGCGAATGCGGATGGCATAAGTGTACGTCGTATTTATCTGTGATGTTTAGGTGATTTAAATGATGAGACTTCATTAATATGATTAATGAAAGAAAAGAAACCTAAAAGATGTTGTAGAATCAAATTTTCAAAAAGGGTAGCTACAGTTTTTTGCTTTGCATAGCGATATATATGATATATTCTGCACCTTATTCGATGAGGAAAGAGACGAGATCCCTTCACCGGGAGTGACCTCTTTAGCAAAACTGGCAGATGCTACAACACTCGGTTTGTTTTTGATTGCTTTCGGAGTTTTTCTTTGCATAGTGTTGTATATGATATATCCTGCACCTTATTCCATAAGGAAAGAGCCGAGATCGCTTTACCGGGAGTGACCTCTTTAGGAAAACTAATAAAAGCCTCAAAATCACTCCATTTCAAAATTCACTCGATTCTACAACGATATCAAGTTCGATACGCAATAGGTTTTCAGAAAAACCTGTCGTAGCCCTCCGTCATTTTGGATAAGTCCTGCTTATTATTCGTGCTGCGTTTGTTGACCTTGTCAAGGCGTAGTGTGCGGTAGCTGACCGGTATTTATCTGTTTATGCATATGATGCAGATTGGATTAAGGTAGTCATACGGCCTTGTTGACCTTGTCAAGGGTCGTGCGGGTGGGTTTAATTCAATCAAGAAATGACGGGTTGAACTTGACTTACGGTCTATGGTTTGTTGACCTTGTCAAGGTCATAGATCGTTTGGGGTAAAATATTATCGGGAATTTCAAGTGTTGAAATTTGCAATGAGATTGCATACTTTCTATGAGATAGTTGGATCCCGATACCCACTGCGAGTAATTGTTACTCCTGGGAGTGTCTTACACAGGACAATTAGCCGATCAAGTAGGTGTCTAGAAAGGTGTCAACGGGGTTACGACTTTGGGAAAATGAGGTTTACTTTAATTAGGTCCGTGCACAAGCACGGGGAACCTCCCTCAAAGTACCGATACTGGCCTGGCTGAAAGATTGGCGAAATTGTAGGGTGTATTTAATCCCGGCTAGTCTTTCCTTTTAGGGTTTGAAGGAAGATTTGATAAAAACAGTGGGAGCCATCCTGATTAGATAAAATAATAACCAATCTGATCTTGCAAGAGCATACGCTAAAGTGTTTTGTTCTCTCTCTCTCCAGGTAGCGACCATATCATGCCTTAATCAAGATAATAATATGGATGTATTGACCGAACCCGCAAGTTATACTGTGCTGGTGAACGTTGGTTCCGTTCTTTCTTATAAAAGTTATAAGACTGAACAGGATATAGGGGAATACCAGGATTCCCATGCCACCCGAATGAAGAAAGTACATGTTGATGCATTTTCTTTGGGTGTGTTCGTTACAGAGAACTGTTTCTCCATTTCCTCTACGTCCTGGGTATTAGATACCGGGTCAGGATCCCATATATGTAATCAGTTACATGGGCTTAGGAAAGGTAGAGAACTTGGAGAAGGTGATAAAGATATAAGGGTTGGAAATGGTACAATTGTTGCAGCTAGAACCATCGGGGAATATCACGTTGTATTGCCAACTGGTAATACATTGATTCTGAACGAATGCTATTACATGTCGAACCTGATATGAAACATTATATCGGTTTCTTTGTTGAGTAAAGAAGGATATAATTTTGTATTACAGGATAATGTTATAAACATTTTTCTAAACCAAAATTTGGTTGGATCAGGCACGATGTGCAATGGCATTTATGTTCTAAATCAATCAACAGTTCTGACTATAACAAACACAAACAAGAGGAAGAGTTTAGAACTGAACGAATCCTTCTTGTGACATTGTAGACTGGGTCACATCAATGTGACACGACTAGCTAAGTTGCATAAGAATGGATATTTAAATCCGTTTGAATTTTCATCTTATGACACTTGCCAGTCATGTCTCAAAGGCAAGATGACCAAAACTCCGTTTACGGGACACGGAGAGAGAGTTACGGAACTCTTGGGACTGGTACATAGTGATGTATGCGGCCCCATGTCTACACATGCCAGTAATGGTTCTGCGTACTTCATTACATTCACTGACGATCTCTCTAGATTCGGATTCGTGTTCCTGATGAAACACAAATCAGAAGCTTTTGAGAAATTTAGAGAATATAAACAAGAAGTCGAGAACCAAACCGGGAAAAGTATTAAAATCCTTCGATCAGATCAAGGAGGAGAATACTTGAGCAATGAATTCCTGGACTTCCTAAAAGAGAATGGGATTCTCTCTCAGCTGACTCCTCCATATACACCACTGCACAACGGTGTATCGGAACGGAGGAACCGCACCTTATTAGATATGGTGCGCTCTATGATGAGCACAGCTGAGTTACCTATTTCCTTCTGGGGGTATGCGCTGGAGACAGCAGCATACCTATTGAATCAAGTTCCATCTAAATCTGTACCTACCACACCATATGAGATATAGAGTGGGAATAGGCCATATCTTAAACGAGTTAAGATATGTGGTTGTCCGGCATATGTCAAAAGACAAAATCCGGACAAACTCGAGGCACGGTCAGTCCTTTGCAAGTTTGTGGGATATCCAAAGAACTCATATGGGTATTTTTTCTACCACAGTGAGGAACAAAAGGTGTTTGTTGCTCAACATACCACTTTTTTAGAAAAGGAATTTCTTGTAAAAGAAATTAGTGGCAAAGTGGTAGAGCTAGAAGAGATTCCAGATACACAAACTTCAACTGAAGATTTAGTGGAACCAGAGGATTCAGTAGTTCCCAACGAACCTCAGCCTCTCCGCCGATCTAGTAGGGTTCCTCACCCACCTGAGAGATATTACGGTTTTCTCATTGATGGTGGGAGTGAGGATTGCATCATGGTTGATGATGACCCAACTAGCTTCAAGCAGGCCATCACGAGTGGGGACTCAGTGAAATGGCTGGATGCAATGCGGTCTGAGATGGAATCCATGTACACCAACAAAGTATGGACTTTGGAAATTGCTCCTGAAGAGGCAAAACCCATTGGGAGCAAGTGGATCTTCAAGAAAAAACTTGGTGTAGATAGGAAAGTGGAGACTTTCAAAGCTAGACTTGTTGCAAAGGGTTTTCGTCAAAGACCAGGTGTGGACTATGACGAAACCTTTTCTCCAGTGGCTATTCTTAAATCCATCCGGATCATGCTTTCCATCACTGCATATCATGACTACAAATGGATGTTAAGACCGCCTTTCTAAACGGTGATTTAGAAGAGAGCGTGTACATGACTCAGCCAGAGGGCTTCGTAGCTAGTGGGAGCATCGGGAAGGTGTGCAAGCTGCTTAAATCCATTTATGGATTAAAGCAAGCATCGCGGAGTTGGAACATCTGCTTTGATGTCGTTATCAAAGAGTTTGATTTCGTCAAAAACGTAGATGAACCTTGTATCTACAAGAAGGTGGCAGAGAGTAGGGTTGTCTTCCTCGTATTGTACATGGACGACATACTCTTGATAGGAAATGACATTTCTATGTTGCAATCGGTCAAGCTCTTCTTATCACAAAGATTCTCAATGAAAGATCTAGGTGATGCCTCCTGCATACTGCGAATTATGATCTATAGAGATAGATCTAAAAGGATATTGGGATTTTCCCAATCGAGGTACATTGACACCATACTAAAGAGGTTTAGTATGGAAGAATCCAAGCGTGGGAACTTACCCACAATCTCTGTGTAAGTCCACGTTGCCCACCCCGGTGCTTACGGGGCGCCAGAAACGGTATAAAAAAATCGATTTTTAGAACTCAAGGCAACATGGACTAAAAGGAGGATCTTTACTAAACAAAAACTAACAACCATGCTAAAAGATTTAGCTACTCGGTTAAAGGGTTATACCTAAGTCTTGAACTCCTTCTCTTCTTGCTCCTTGGAGTGGGATGAACGGGTCCTCCTCGTTGCCTTCTCTTGCCGAAGAAAGATCCACCCGAGGGCCTCTACCTTCGGCTCCTACCTCAACCTAGAGGTAACTAAAGTGCTTGGGGTACTAAACCTAGAACCTTAGGATGAGTAGAGAGTAATTTTGGTGTTTTATCTCAAAAGTAAAATGGTTCTCAACTCATGAGAGGGGAGAGCTTTGAGAGAGAGGAAGAGGATGAGAGAGAATGAGCATGAGAGAATGAGGATTATATCAACCATCCTTACATATATATGAATTATGATAATTAAATAATTAATCAAAGATAATAGTGATGGTTAACTTGAAATGACCATTATCATTTCACATTAATGAATTTTGCAAGAATCAAAGAGCATCTTTCATGTGAAATGATGATGGTCAATTTGTCAACATAGGTCAACTAGTCAACCATAGTCAAATGGTCAACAATCCTAACCATAACATAATTATAATTAATTAATATCAATAATCATATTTCACATATTCAATAGGGTTAAGAAAAAGACAACGGTTATCAACCCTAATGAAAGTTCTCTGCCTCTGCCTCAGTCAACTGTGCATACACACCCGTATCCATGTTCTGAGGAACACGAATACAATGAGATAAAACCAATCCCAAAACATATACTAGGATCTGGTTTAAACCAAAGCCCGCTAGTATCAACTGTCCGGACACCAAACGTGCATAAGTGTGCGGATGTGAACGAACCCCGTCGCAAAACCATGCGACCTCTACTCTGTTTTGCCCAAAGGCGAATAACCCTCTATGTGGGACTCTAAAGACTCGACACTACGCCGGCAGTGGGTTTAACCACAGGCCGCAAGTGGTACTGGCTATACGTAACGGTCCCCAGGTAGATGCCGATAAGAAGACTGACGAGGTGAACCCATCTGAACTCCTACTGAGCCTGAATGTGACAATCTCCGTACAGTCCGGTCTGTTTGTCTGAGAATATTGCATGGCGGGCCTAGGGGGGCGGTAAACGTCAGTCTCCTAATAGAGGTACAAGTCGTGTCGGAGTGTAGCCCAGAACACCCTGAGATAACACTGGAAACCTACCAGTATATCTCGCTTGCCCTGGCCAGGGACTTTGTGTAATGGCTCTCCTAGACACAGCGCGGTATCAACCCCCAATACCGGGAGAGACGAATCCCGTCTAACCGTCACTGCCTCCAAGTGCTTCGGGAATGCACCCAACTGCTACCTGTTTGCACGACCCCTTTGAGCCGTGGTAGGGTAGCAATCTAAGAACAGTGGGAACACACTCGAGGGGAAGTGACAGTGTCAAGTCAACGGACTAAGCTGTACTCATGTCACCTGGGAACTGATAACTGAAAATAGGTATAATACCAACCAACAGTTCCCGACGAGTCCGGTCCAGTGTACTCGTAACCTAATGAGCACCCGCATACTATCTCAAGTACGACGTACTGACGGCTGTGGGACAGACCGTCTCCCATGCTGGGATGAGAAGCGCATACGCTAGTTTACTCAGGAGAATTGATGCCCTGTCTCGATAGTCCTACGACTAGGGACCTGCATAAGGATGTGCTTGTGGATTACCCAGCCCCCACGAGTGTGACTGCCATCACAACGCTGGTAATCAAGCAAAGATCCTAAGGGCTCCACTAATGTGTAAAGGCGATATGCTATAAGAAACACATGCACACATTAAAGTAGAAACAAACCAAGTAGCATACTACTATTTTGAGCAAGATTGTCTATACAACTGTGAATATCCCAAGCTTCCATTAAGTAATATACAAACTAGTATGATACAGTAATGGCCTCTAGGGCATATACACTAACAATCTCCCATTTGCACTAAGGCCATGTACTGGCGTATCGAAGACCTATCATCTCGATCAGCCGCTCGAACTGAGTCTGGGGTTAGGCCTTCGTGAATGGATCAGCAGTGTTATCTTCCGTTGCAACTCTCCGAACCTCAATCTCCTGGCGACCCATGATCTCCCTAATCTGGTGATACCGCCTCAAGATGTGTCAGGACTTCTGATGGGACCTGGGTTCCTTCGCTAAAGCTATAGCCCCGTTGTTGTCTCAATACAGAGGTATTGGATCAACAATTGACAGAACCACCTGAAGTTCTGTCAAGAACTTCGTTATCCAGACGGTTTTTTTTGCGGCATCTGCAGCAGCGACATATTCCGGTTCCATCGTCGAGTCAGCAACGGTTTCCTGTTTGGAACTCTTCCAACACACCGCCCCTCCATTGAGGGTAAAGACATAACTCGACATGGACTTGGAATCATCCTTGTTACTCTGGAAGCTGGAGTCAGCAAAAGCCTCGATCTGGAGGTCTTTTCCGCCATACACCAAGAACATCTCCTTAGTCCTTCTCAGGTACTTGAGAATGTTCTTTACTGCTATCCAGTGTTTCTCCCCAGGGTTTGACTGATACCGACTTACCACACTCAGTGCATAAGCTGCATTCGGTCTGGTACACAACATCGCATACATTATAGAGCTTACTGCAGAAGCGTAGGGTATAATAGACATGCGATCCCTTTCCAAATCAGTCTTGGGAGACATCTCTTTGGAGTGGGTCATCCCATGAAAAGCCGGTAGATTACCGCGCTTGGAATCTTCCATAATGAATCTTTTCAGTATGGTGTCGATGTACCTGGACTGTGAAAGTCCTAATATCCTCTTGGATCTTTCACGATAGATTCGGATCCCCAGAATGTAAGAGGCATTACCCAGGTCTTTCATAGAGAACCTGTGTGACAAGAACCCTTTGACAGATTGTAGCATAGGAATGTCATTTCCTATTAAGAGAATGTCATCCACGTATAAAACGAGGAATATGACCGTTCTTGCTACAAATCTACTATAGATGCATGGTTCATCTGGATTTTTGATAAAGCCAAATTCTTTGACCGTCTCATCAAAACAGATGTTCCAACTCCGCGATGCCTGCTTTAGTCCATAGATGGACTTAAGCAACTTGCACACCTTTCTGCTGCTCCCACTCTGAATGAAACCCTCTGGCTGGTCCATATAGACACACTCCTCTAAATTTCCATTTAGAAAAGCGGTCTTTACGTCTATCTGCCAAATCTCATAATCGTGGAAGGCAGCAATGGCAAGAAGGATCCGAATGGATTTCAGCATAGCCACTGGAGAAAAGGTTTCGTCATAGTCCAAACAACGTCTTTGACGAAAACCTTTTGCAACAAGTCTAGCCTTATAGCTCTCAACCTGTCCATTTACACCAATCTTCCTTTTGAAGATCCACTTGCATCCTACGGGTTTTACCCCATCTGGAGCAACGTCCAACATCCATACTTTGTTGGTGTACATGGACTCCATTTCGGTCCGCATTGCATCCAGCCATTTTACCGAGTCAACGCTCTGAATGGCCTGCTGGAAGCTAGTCGGCTCATCACTATCAATGATGCAATCCTCTCTATCCCCGTCTATGAGAAAACCGTAGTATCTCTCGGGCGGATGAGACTGCCTACTACTCCTGCGGAGCGGCGCAGGAATGTCCTAATCTTTCGAACCCTCTGGTTCTACTAAGCTTTCAGTAATAGCTCGTGGTTCTGGAATTTCTTCCAGTTCTATTGCGCACCCACTTATCTGATTTTCCAAAAACTCAGTTTTCAAGAAGTGGGCATGACGAGAAACAAAAACCTTTTGTTCCTCATCGCAATAGAAGAAATATCCCTTGGAGTTCTTTGGATATCCCATAAACTTGCACTGTACTGAGCGTGCCTCGAGTTTGTCCGCATGCTGCTTTTTGACAAAAGATGGACATCTCCATGTCTTAATGTGCTTAAGATAGGGTTTCTTCCCACTCCACATTTGATATGGTGTTGTAGGCACATCTTAGTTGGAACTCGGTTCAAAAGATATGCAGCTGATTCTAGTGCATATCACCAGAATGATCGCGGTAACTCAGCATTACTCATCATGGAACGTACCATATCCAATAGGGTCCGGTTCCGTCTCTCCGATACACCGTTATGTTGCGGAGTATATGGAGGAGTAAGCTGAGAGAGAATTCCATTCTCTTTTAGATAATCCAGGAACTCGGCACTCAAGTATTCACCACCTCGATCAGATCTCAGTGTCTTGATACTTTTGCCGGTTTGTTTTTCTACTTCATTCTTATATTTCTGGAATTTTCCAAAGGCTTCAGATTCATGTTTCATTAAGAAGACATATCCGTACCTTAAAAAGTCATCCGTAAAAGTAATGAAGTAAGAATAACCGCTTCGCGCATGCGTAGACATTGGACCGCACACGTCGCTGTGTACGAGTCCTAAGAGCTCGCTCGCTCTTACTCCGTGTCCAGTGAACGGAGCCTTTGTCATCTTTCCTTTGAAACAGGATTTACAAGTTGCATATGATTGATATTCGAACGGATCCAAATATCCTTCTGTATGTAACTTCGTCAACCTTCTCTCATTGATGTGACCCAGTCTACAATACCATAAGAAAGCCTGATTTGTTTTCGGAGACTTTCTTTTGTGTGTATTTTGGACATTGAAAATCTGTGGTTGGTTTAATACGTATATACCATTGTTTAATGTACCCGACCCAATCAAAACTTGATTACGGTGAATGTTCATAACATTACTTATAAATGCAAATTCATAACCTTCTTTAGATAATAAAGATACAGATATGATATTACAGGTTGCATTGGGTACAAAATAACAATCACGCAAAACCAAAACGTGTCCATCTGACAATCCCAGGTGATAGTCCCCCACGGTCTCAGCATCCATGCCAGCTCCGTTTGCAACTCTGAGGGTCATATCACCTGCCTTCAAAACCCTACGCTTTCTCAGTGCCTGCAAAGAATTACAGATATGAGATCCTGATCCGGTATCCAATACCCAGGAAGTAGAGTTTATTGATAGACAGTTTTCAATAACATACACACATGAAGCCGAAGCCGCAACTTGCTTCGGGTCCTGGTTTCTGGCCTTCCAAGCCCTGCAATCCTTTTTCCAGTGTCCACTCTTGTGATAGTAAAAGCACTCTTCCTTCCCAACAAGCTTTCCCGCTACCTTTGTTGCCTTTGCCTTTCCCTTTGTATCTACTTTACTAACACCGCCCCTTGGTTTGGTGGGGGTTTTCTTCTTCTTTCCCTTGGCTTTCTCCTTGGACCTAGAAGAGGAAGATCCTCCTACAAACAAAGTGGATGTTTCCCTAGCTTTCTGTAGGGTGTCTTCTGCACTCCTCAGCATGTTGAGGAGTTCTGAAAGTTCAACTTCTTTTTCTTGCAAGTTGAAGTTTAGGATAAACTGGGCGTAAGTGGAAGGAAGGGACTGGAGAATCAAGTCAGTATAGAGCTCGTTCTCTAACGTGGTCCCAAGGTCCGCGAGCTCTTCAATATAGCCAATCATCTTAAGCACGTGTTCCGCTACCGATGATCCGACGGCCAATCTCGCCGAAAACAGCTTTTTCGAGACTTCATATCTGGCGATACAGGATTGCTCTCCATACAGTTCTTTTGTATGGAGAAATATGGATTCAAGGTCCATATTTTCGTGCCTCCTCTGATGTTCATTGTCCATAGAGGCAAGCACGAGGCACTTGGCCTTTGCGCAGTCGATTTCCCAGGTCTTACGGATTTCCTTATCCGCGACGCTGGTTTTGGGACCTGGGACAGGGGGAGCTTTGGTGGTAAGGAGATACCCCAACTTGTCATAAGTGATTGCCATTTTGACATTCTTGAGCCAATCTTTGTAGTTTGGCCCTGTCAGTATGTTTTTATCTAATAGTAACTTAAGTCCAGTCATGATGTTTGGTTGCTGCAATTAGGAGAGAGAGAAGAAACACTTTAGCACGATACTCTTGCAAGTTTAGAGTGGTTTTTAATTTGTCTAAACAGGATGGCTCCCACTGTCTCTCGAATCCCTCCTCAAACCAAAAAGGAAGAATTAGTCGGGATCAATCTCACCGTACAATACTTGCTTAACCGTTCAGCTAGGCCAGTGTTGGTACTTCGAGGGAGGTTTTCCAACGCTTTCGCGAAGTTCCTTAATTAAATAACCTCTTTTCCCTATGGGCGTAGCCCCGCTAACACCTTTCTAGACACCTACTTGGTTTATAGCATTGATCGTTAAGTGAGAAAGTTCCGGAGGAGTAACATATACTCACAATAGGATCGGGATCCAAATATCATCGTGTGACAAAACTGAAGGAATCCTACCAGAATCATCACACTCCAAATGGTATGCAGCGCTAGCAAGTTTCAGTTTCTTTAGAAACTCTCGATGTGGATTTTTGCCCCATGCTCTTATGACCTTGACTTTGGCCAACAAATCATAAGTCACATGTCAAGTTCTACCCGTCATTCTCCAGGTTAATTTGAACCCACCCGTACCTACCCTTGACTTTGGCCAACAAGGTAGTACGACTGTCCCAAACCAACACATCTATCTATGCTGCACATGAATACCCAATAGCTACCAATCACTATGCCTTGACTTTGGCCAATAAACATAGCTTGAATACTATTGACTATCCATGTGAAACGACGGAGGGCTACGAATGGTTTTGGCGAAACCGTGAACGTAGTGAACTTGATATAATCGATAGAACGAGATAGCTTTTAAAAGGAGTGGCTTAAGCTCCGCGTTTAAAAGTTGTTTTTGAAAAGAAACCGAGTGGTTTTGAAAGTGTTCCAACGACTCTACTTTGGTGTATTTTCTTGCATTAATTTTAATGCGTCCCATCATTTAATCCCACCATTGCAGAAAACAACGAAAATATGACGTACGCTTATGCCATCCGCATTCGCCACGGGGTCCCGTCATCACCCGTTAGGTTACTTAACTAACGACAGAGCGGGGGCTGGACTAGTGCGGATGCAAAACATAAGCAATGCCTAAATAGATATCATATATAGATATATACATTCATCACATACAATGATAGCCATTCTAGATCATAGATGAACACATTGGATATACTAGGAATCTGCATTCCGTACGAGCCTGTAACGAAGATCGGATTACACGGTCGCGATGAATAGCCAAACCCCACCTTAGACCCCTATGGGTGCGGCAAACTACCCGCCAAGTACCCGAAGTGAAGCAACCTCCCTCAACAACGTGAGTAGGCTACTCGGCACTTCGAGGTACCCGGTAGTTTGTACACCCCACCTTGGGTCTATCCAAGGAGCAAAAACAGTAAAAGAAATTATACAATGACGGCTACAACCCCATCCCGGTTGCGTGGCTATATAAATAATATTACATCAATTACAAATTACATGAATTGAAAGAAAAAGAAAACTCTCATCTCACAACCCCCCGGCTATTCATCCGCGACAATCTAACTAATTCATATACACAAACCATCAACATTACAGATCACAGATATGCACAACCCCACTAATCGACGTATAGCGATTAGTTGACGTTCAGTACATATATCACATCACAGATATAACCCATTAGCTAAATCTATAGAACTTCGATCAGAATACGGATTTGTAACCACCCCAAACACAAATTTGTCCTCTGGAAATTCTGGGTAGAAACAAACCATCCTAAAAATCCCAAAACACCATTATAAGAACACTGTAAGAAAAATGACCCATGACTGAGTCAACTCGGCCGCGGATCCGCGGCAAGCATGCTCTTGCCGCGGTTCCGCGGCGCGTTGACCGAGTCACTGGATCTTTTTTCTTGGGTATTCTTTAAAAACCCTGAGCAGATTTTTAGTGTATGATTAATTATTTTTAAAGCAGGTTTAAAAATCGGCAGAAAGTTAGGTTTTTCGAACGTGTTTTGCGAATTTTCTCCGATCGAAATTCTAGATACTTTGCTAACTTGCTAGTTTGTGTTTAGCTAGTCTCTGATACCACTGTAAGTCCACGTTGCCCACCCCGGTGCTTACGGGGAGGCAGAAACGTATAAAAAAACGATTTTTAGAACTCAAGGCAATATGGACTAAAAGGTGGATCTTTGCAAAACAAAAATTAACAACCATGCTAAAAGATTTAGCTACTCGGTTAAAGGGTTATACCTAAGTCTTGAACTCCTTCTCTTCTTGCTCCTTGGAGTGGGATGAACGGGTCCTCCTCGTTGCCTTCTCTTGCCGAAGAAAGATCCACCCGAGGGCCTCTACTTTTGGCTCCTACCTCAACCTAGAGGTAACTAAAGTGCTTGGTGTGCTAAACCTAGAACCTTAGGATGAGTAGAGAGTAATTTTGGTGTTTTATCTCAAAAGAAAAATGGTTCTCAACTCATGAGAGGGGAGAGCTTTGAGAGAGAGGAAGAGGATGAGAGAGAATGGGCATGAGAGAATGAGCATGAGAGAATGAGGATAATATCAACCATCCTCACATATATGTGAATTATGATAATTAAATAATTAATCAAAGATAATAGTGATGGTTAACTTGAAATGACCATTATCATTTCACATTAATGAATTTTGCAAGAATCAAAGAGCAACTTTCATGTGAAATGATGATGGTCAATTTGTCAACATAGGTCAACAAGTAAACCATAGTCAAATGGTCAACAACCCTAACCATAACACAATTATAATTAATTAATATCAATAATCATATTTCACATATTCATTAGGGTTATGAAAAAGACAACGGTCATCAACCCTAATGAAAGTCCTCTGCCTCTGCCTCATTCAACTGTGCATACACATCCGTATCCATGTTCCGAGGAACACGAATACAATGAGATAAAACCAATCCCAAAACATATACTAGGATCTGGATTAAACCAAAGCCCGCTAGTATTAACTGTCCGGACACCAAACGTGCACAAGTGCGCGGATGTGAACGAACCCCGTCGCAAAACCATGCGACCTCTACTCTGTTTTGCCCAAAAGCGAATAACCCTCTATGTGGGACTCTAAAGACTCGACACTACGCTGGCAGTCGGTTTAACCACAGGCCGCAAGCGGTACTAGCTGTACGTAACGGTCCCCAGGTAGATGCCGATAAGAAGACTGACGAGGTGAACCCATCTGAACTCCTACTGAGTCTGAATGTGACAATCCCCGTACAGTCCGGTCTGTTCGTCTGAGAATATCGCATGGCGGGCCTAGGGGGGTAAACGTCAGTCCCCTAATAGCGGTACAAGTCGTGTCGGAGTGTTGCCCAGAACACCCTGAGATAACACTGGAAACCTACCAGTATATCTCGCTTGCCCTGGCCAGGGACTTTGTGTAATGGCTCTCCTAGACACGGCGCGATATCAACCCCCAATACCGGGAGAGACGAATCCTGTCTAACCGTCACTGCCTTCAAGTGCATCGGGACTGCACCCAACTGCTACCTGTTTGCACGACTCCTTTGAGACGTGGTAGGGTAGCAATCTAAGAACAGTGGGAACACACTCGAGGCGAAGTGACAGTGTCAAGTCAACGGACTAAGTTGTACTCATGTCACCTGGGAACTGATAACTGACGATAGGTATAATACCAACCAACAGTTCCCGACGAGTCCTGTCCAGTGTACTAGTAACCTAACTAGCACCCGCATACTATCTGAAGTACAACGTACTGATGGCTGTGGGACAGACCGTCTCCCATGTTGGGATGAGAAGCGCATACGCTAGTCTACTCTGGAGTATCGATGCCCTGTTTCGATAGTCCTACGACTAGGGACCTGCATATGGATGTGCTTGTGGATTACCCAGCCCCCACGAGTGTGACTGCCATCACAACGATGGTAATCAAGCAAAGATCCTAAGGGCTCCACTAATGTGTAAAGGCGATATGCTATAAGAAACACATGCACACATTAAAGTAGAAACAAACCAAGTAGCATACTACTATTTTGAGCAAGATTGTCTATACAACTGTGAATATCCAAGCTTCCATTAAGTAATAATACAAACTAGTATGATACAGTAGTGGCCTCTAGGGCATATACACTAACACTCTGGACTCACTCTCTCCAAAGAGATGTCTCCCAAGACTGATTTGGAGAGAGCTCGCATGCAAGGGATACCCTATGCTTCGGCTGTAGGCTCTATCATGTGCGCGATGCTATGTACCTGACCCGATGTAGCACACTCACTAAGTGTAGTGAGTAGGTATCAAGCTGATCCTAGAGAGAGTCACTGGACAGCGGTGAAGAGCATTCTCAAGTACTTGCGAAGGACTAAAGAGATGCTCTTGGTGTATGGTAACGGAGAACTCCAAGTGGAGTCCTTTACCGATTCGAGCTTCCAGAGTGATAAGGATGACTCTAAGTCGCACTCGGGATTTGTCTTTACCCTTTACGGAGGGGCGGTTAGCTTGAAGAGTTCCAAGCAGGAAACCGTGGCAGACTCGACGATGGAGGCTGAATACATCGCTGCCAATGATGCTGCCAAAGAGGCTGTCTGGATCAAGAAGTTCATTACTGAACTTGGAGTGGTTCCATCCATTAAGCATCCAATACCTTTGTATTGTGATAACAATGGAGCTGTGGCTTTGGTCAAGGAACCATGGTCCCATCAGCGATCCAGGCATATTCTGAGGAGGTATCACCTGATCCGGGAGATAGTAGATCGCCGGGAGATCGAGGTCAGGAGGGTTGACACGAAGAACAACACAACGGATCCACTCACGAAGGCCATTCCCCAGATACAGTTTGAGAGACTCTTCGGGATGCTTGGTATGCGATACTACAGCAGCTGGCCCTAGTGCAAGTGGGAGATTGTTAGTTGTATGTATGCTCTAGAGGCCAGTATTGTACAGATGATGTATATTATATTGGATGCTTGGACATATATAGAGAGAACTTTCTTGCTCGATATGATAGTATGCTATCTGGTTGCTCTTTATCTTAAACATGTATACTTGTCTCTTGATACTGTTTTATAGTTACATGTTGGTAAAGCCCTGAGGATGTGTACTTGACTACATGGACTATGATGCAGATCATACTAGTGGGGACAGAGTAGTCCATAAGTACATCCTTTAATGTTCCTAGTCGTAGGTGTATCGAGACAGGGCATCGATATACAAGAGCAGACTAGCGTTTACGCTTATCGACCCATGAGATGGGCGATGGATGATCCCATATCTATTGGTGTTTGACATCTAAGATGGTATACGGGTGCTCAGTGGAGACTGGGTACACTGGACGGACTCGCCGAGAACTCCCAGATAGTATTATACCTCACGTCAGATGGCAGTTCTCTGGTGACACTAGTGCAGATTAGTCTTTAGACCCGAGATCGTCATAGAGTCTTGTGTGATTCCCACTGTGCTTTGATTTCCACCTTACCACGTCCAAGAGGGCATTCAAAAGGGTGTTTTTTGGGTACAGTCCCGAGTCACATGGAGGCAATGAGCGATAGGAGGGGTTTCGTCTCTCCCGGTATTGGGGGTTGATGTTGCGCTGTGCTCGATTGGCCATAACAGGGAAGTCCCTGGCCAGGGCTGATTTAGAGATTTACTGGTAAGTATTACAGTAGTTTCTCGACAGGTTATGAGCCTCAGATCGGCATGAATTATCGGTTATTGGGGTCTGACGTTTACCACCCCTAGACTTGATGTGCGACATATCAGACGAGGAGACCGGACTGTACGGGAAGTGTTACCGTTAGGCTTTTACAGGAGTTGGAGCGGGCTTGCTTGCTGATCTTCTGATCGCTCAATACCCGGATAGCCGTTACGTCCAGGTAGTACTGCTGACATCTTGTGGGTGGTTGATGTGATCATCACCTACTGCCGGCGTATTGACGAGTCTTTAGAGTCCTACATAGAGGTTTTACTTGCTCAGGCAAAACGAAATAGGAGCGCATATGTGATATGTGCGGGACCGAGAATAATACGAGTATGTGATATCGTATTCTATTCTCGCGACTTTTTGTATTGTTCGGTTATATGTGATATAGCTGTGTTATCGAATCAAGTGTTGATTCGATAAGTCGATACATTAGATGTTAGTCGGTTATATGAGTTATGACCGGATTATTAAGTCAAGTGTTGATTTACTAATTTATTGTATAATTGTATATTGGATATACTAATTTATATTAAATATCATTAGTTCACTTAAGGGTTTTTCTCATATGTGCACAACTTTAATGTATATATGATATATATTAAAATGTGTTTTCTTTTTGTATCATGGTTGTTGATGCATCATTCATGGGTGTATGAGATATACACCATGCTATTTATTATGTTGGGTTTTAATATTTAAAGTAATTACAAAATTAGTGGAGGATTAGAAAAATGCATGAAGCTTGTGGAAGCTTGTGGATGCATTGACTAAGTCCACTAAGTTTGTTTTTACTATGGATATTTGTTAACCCAACCATAAGGTTAGCCATGGTTATGTCTCTACATGAGTTAGTATATGATACTCACTCACCATGGTTAGCTTTCTCACTTGATCATTATCTTTGTCTCTTTATTTTTCTTCATCTTCTTCCTTGAGCAAATGAGCTCTCTAGGGTTTGATCCAAAGTGAGAAATATTGTGAGAAAATAAATTCTAAAGTGAACCTACTTCCTATTTCTCCATCCTCTACTAGACTAGCACTTTATTTTAGAGTGTTTGCTTCACTAATTCTCTAGTTAGTGAAGTAGAAGCTTGAGTTGGCATCCCCTCGACGTAGATCATCTTCGGCCTCGAAGACTTCAAGCAAGGACGCTCCTTTAGCCTCGTTAAGCCATGCAAGAGTCCGGGAGAACCACGATCGCAGCGAAGGGACTTCAACAAGGAGCTAAAGAAGTGAAGGACCGATCTACAAAGGTTGTATTTCGTATTCACTTAGTTGTAGATGTTATTTACTTGCATGTGAAACCCTAATTTTCTAGCAAAGATCTTGTTTAGGGTTGTTAGGCACGGCTAAAATTTTAATCGGGCATGGTTGATGCTTTCTTAACCCTTGTTAGAGTGCCTAGTAACCCTACATTTTTGCTCCATGCTCTTATGACCTTGACGAAGGTCAAAAAATCATAAGTCACATGTCAAGTTTTACCCATCATTGTCCAGGTTAATTTGAACCCACCCATATATACCCTTGACGAAGGTCAACAAGGTAATACGGCTGTCCCAAACCAACGCATCTATCTATGCTGCATATGAACACCCAGCTGCTACCAATCACTATGCCTTGACGAAGGTCAACAAACATAGCTCGAATACTATTGAATATTTATATGAAATGACGGAGGGCTACGAATGGTTTTGGCGAAACCGTGAACGTAGTGAACTTGATATAATCGAAGGAACCTGATTGCTTTTAAAAGGAGCGGTTTAAGCTCCGCATTTTAAAAGTTTTGCTGTTTTGAAAAAACCGAGTGGTTTTGAAATTGTTCCGATGATTCAGCTTTGCTTTGTTTTCTTTGCATTAATATAATGCGTCCCATCAATTAATCCTACTATTGTAGAAAACAACGAAAATATAACGTACGCTTATGCCATCCGCATTCTCCATGGGGCCCCGTCATCACCCGTTAGGTTACTTAACTAACGACAGAGCGGGGGCTAGACTAGAGCGGATGCAAAACATAAGCAACGTCTACTAGATATCATATATAGATATATACATTCGTCAGACGTAATGATAGGCATTCCAGATCACAGATGAACACATTGGATATACTAGGAATCCGCGTTTCGTTCGAGCCTGCAACGAAAGACAGATTACATGGTCGCGATGAATAGCCACACCCCACCCTAGACACCTATGGGTGCGGCAAACTACCTGCCAAATACCCGAAGTGAAGCAACCTCCCTCAACAAAGTGAGTAGGCCACTCGGCACTTCAAAGTACCCGGTAGTTTGTGCACCCCACCTTGGGTCTATCCTAGGAGAAAAAACAGTAAAAGAAATAATACAACGGTGGCTACAACCTCAACCAGGATGTGCTCCACAAAAATAATATTACATCACTTTACAAATTTTACATCGAATGAAAGAATGAAAACCCTCATCTCACATCCCCGGCTATTCATCACGACGATCCAACAAGCTCATATACACAAACCACTATAATCATCACAGAAATGTGCAACCCCCAACTAACCGACATATAGCAATTATCGAAAGTTTACAAACACATTTAACAGAACTTGAAACATTAAACAACATTAAACTGCGACTTCGAAACACCCGGTATTTACCACAATAGAGAATTTACAGTAAAATCAAAATTGGCAAAAATAAACAACTCATTGTTAGTTATATGTATGCCCTAGAGGCCATTACTATACATGAGATGTATATTGTAGTGGATGCTTGGACATATATAGGGAGGACTTTCTTGCTCGACATGATAGTATGCTATCTAGTTACTCTTTACCTTAACGTGTACACTGATTGTCTCTTTGTTACATGTTGGTAAAGCCCTTAGGATGTGTACTTAACTACCTGGACTATGATGCGGATCATACTAGTGGGGACATGGTAGTCCATAAGCACATCCTTCAAGATCCTTAGTCGTGGGTGTATCGAGACGGGGCATCGATATACCAGAGTAGACTAGCGTATACCTTCTCGACCCATGTAGATGGGCGATGGATGATCCCACATCCATTGGTGTTTGACATCAGAGAAGATATACGGGTGCTCAGTGGAGACTGGGCACACTTGACGGACTCGCCGAGAACTCCCAGATGGTATTATACCTTACGTCAGATGGCAGTTCTCTGGTGACACTGGAACAGGTTAGTCTGTAGACCCGAGATCGTCATAGAGTCTTATGTGATTCCCACTGTGCTTTGATTTCCACCTTACCACATCCAAGAGGGCATGCAAAATGGTGGCTTTTGGGTACAGTCCCGAGTCACATGGAGGTAATGAGCGATAGGAGGGGTTTCATCTCTCCCGGTATTAGGGGTTGATGTTGCGCTATGCTCGATTGGCCATAACAGGGAAGTCCCTGGCCAGGGCTGGTTTAGAGATTTACTGGTAAGTGTTACCAGTAGTTTCTCAACCCGTTATGAGCCTCATATTGGCATGACTTATCGGTTATTGGGGTCTGACGTTTACCACCCTTAGACTTAATAAGCGACATATCAGACGAGGAGACCGGACTGTACGGTAGTGTCACTATCAGGCTTTTTGCAGGAGTTGGAGCGGGCTTGCTTGCTGATCTTCTGATCGATCAATACCTGGGTAGCCGTTACGTCCAGCTAGTACCGCTGACGGCTTGTGGGTGCTTGATATGATCATCACCTACTGCCGGCGTATTGACGAGTCTTTAGAGTCCTACATAGAGGTTTTACTGGCTCAGGCAAAACGAAATAGGAGCGCATATGTGATATGTGCGGAACCGAGAATAATGCGTGTATGTGATACCGTATTCTATTCTCGCGATGTTTGTATCGATCGGTTGTATGCGATATAACCTGGTTATCGAATCAAGGGTTGATTCGATAAGTCGATACATTGGATGATAGTCGGTTATATGTGATATAACCGGATTATTAAGTCAAGTGTTGATTTAATAATTTAGTGTATAATTGTATATGTGTTATACTAATTTACATTAAGTAACATTGGTTCACTTAAGCATTTGTTTTTCTCACTTATGCACAACTTGATATATATGTGATATATATTTGTTTGTGTACATATTGTATCATGGTTGTTGATACACACTACATGGGTGTATGAGACATATATCATTACAATTATATTGGTGGGGTTTTTATATTTAAAGTAATTCTAAAATTAGTGGATAATGAGCTCACATGCATGAAGCTTCATGAAGCTTATGGTTGCATTGACTTAGTCCACTAGTTTTGTTTTACTTAAGATATTAGTTAACCTAACCACTATAATTAGCCATGGTAATGTCTCTACATGAGTTAGTATATAATACTCACTCATCATGGTTAGCTCTCTCTCTCTCTCTCTCTTGATTAGTTTTCATATTCATTTTGAGCTCATCTTCTTCTTTCTTGATTTTCTTTCTAGAGTTTGAAAAAGAAAGAGAAACAATGTGAGAAAAGAAATTCTAAAGTGTACCCATTTCCTATTTCACCATCCTCTACTAGACTAGCACTTTAGTTTAGGGTGTTTGCTTCACTAATTCTTTGGTTAGTGAAGTAGAAGCTTGAGATCGTATTCCCTCGACGTAGATCATCTTCGGCCTCGAAGACTTCAAGCAATACCGTTGCCTATTCTCATGGAGCCGTCCGAGAGTCCAGATGTTCGATGATCGCAGCGAAGGGCTATAACAAGGAGCTTTAGAAGTGAAGAACCGATCTACAAAGGTTGTATTTCGTATTCACTTAGTGTTAAAGAGTTTAACTTGCATGTCATACCCTAATTATCTAGCAAAGATCTTGTTTAGAGTTATTCGGCATGGCTAAATCCTTAATCGAGCATGGTTGATGCCTTGTAGAACCTTGTTAGAGTGCCTCGTAACCCTACAGTGGTATCAGAGCCTAGCTAGAGCATTAGGCGATGTGTTTACGAAGCTAAAACTCTGAACGAACCCCGATACGTCAAATTATACCCCTCTCTGGAATTTTTTTAAAAATTGTGATTTTTCTGAATTAAAAATACCTAAAAAAATCAGCAGGCAATTATAAGAATTACCAGGAAAAACGAGCCCCCAAATCCTCCACGTGGCCGTGGAACCGCGGCAATAAGCCACTTGTCGCGGCGGTTCCGCGGCAAGAAAAGTGTATTGGGGACGGTTATTTATGCAGTAATATCAGTTACTATTCCTGCATCTTTCTGGGTAGTTTTTATTCTGACTCAAGTGTTGAGTATTCTGGGGTTTATTTTGTAATCGTTGATTCGATCGGAATATTTAATTTCGTTTTGTTTTCCGGATATTTAGAACGTGTTAAAAAGTTCAAACGGATATCAATAACTCATTTTTTCCCGACCCGGAAAATTTCCAAGTGTTGGATTTTTCCGTTGTTTAAGAACGTCTAGATCGTGCAAGTTACGCGATGGACCCTCTAGAAGACAACAAACCTTAACTTGATTATGTGACCGTCTTGAACTGCCTTTTGAACCTTAGGGTTTGGGGCAGTACGGCGTTGCCACATGTGAGGTGTTGGGTTGACCCTTCTACGGCTGGACTATTGGTATTGTGGCATGTGATGGATGTTTTTAAACTCCCCTCATGTGTTGAGATCTATTTGGGAAAACTTGGGTGTTTGATTATTCGATCGGAAAGTTTAATATTGTCTATTTATCTGGAATGTGATACAGTATTTGGAATCCACAAGTAGTTATGAGATAACTAATTTGGATGTTATAAACATAGCAGTTTAGTCTCAATTGATCGGTTGCCACGGGATTTTGATGCGATCAAAAGTCCGTCGCAATCACGTAGCGTATGCGGATACTCGCCGGGTAAACTTAATAGACAGCCATGCCCCATAGCCCCGACCAAGTGACTGTAGGAGAACCCCGTCTCCAAAAGCATCCGTTCGGGTGCTCACGGCAGCGGTGTTCCACCTTAGTGCACTTCGTTGACGGCATGCGGGGGTTCGGCCGTCTACTAAAGTTTGCGACGAGGATTCGATCACATATCGGGAATCTTGTTAAATTGCCCGACTAGATATTGAAAAGTGTTTTCGATATAGAGACTAAAATGCGAGGTTTATAATTGTTAGGCATGCGATGTCTAAGGAGGTTGCGGATTCCAACTGTTGTAGTTTTACACTTTCTTTTCTGCGCCCGTAAGTGTAATATGTGTTATCGCCGGTTTCGTTGCTATATGTCAACGACAATTGGGATGCGCATATTTACTTACGTTGATGACATGCGATCTTATGTGTTGCTGGATATGTTATATTGGATCGTCGCGTTTTGAATAGCCGGTGGTTTTATGTGAGATGAGGGTTTTTATTTTCATTCATGTAAAATTCAATGTATGTAATATTCTTTTATTGGGGCACTTCCGGGATGAGGTTGATGTCACCATTTGTATATTATTTACTTTTCCGCACTAGGATAGACCCAAGGAGGAGAGCACAAGTAACCGGGTTCTAGGGTCCAGTGGGAGACCAACTCGAGGAGTCGAGTCCGGGTCTCCTAACTCTAGAATTGGAAGGGTTGCTTGCCTCTCTCGTAGGGGTCTAGGGGTGTGGGTTTGGCTATTCATCGCGACCGTGGAATCCGTGATTTATAGGGGCTCAAAATAAAACACGGACGTCCTAGTATATCCAATGTTTCATATGTTTCTTCTGCTGCGATATCTGTGATGTGATCATTTGATATGTTGTGATAAATACTGTATATAGTATATATGATAAATTATATAGACGTTACTTATGTTTTACACCTGCGCTAGCCCTGCCCCGCTCTGCCGTTAGTTACCTAACCTAACGGTGCACGAGGGGACATCGAGGCGAATGCGGATGGCATAAGTGTACGTCGTATTTATATGTGAAGTTTAGGTGACTTAAATGATGGGACTTCATTAATGTGATTAATGAAAAAAAAGAAACCTAAAAGATGTTGTGGAATCGAATTTTTAAAAACAGCTAGCTACAGTTCTTGCTTTGCATCGCGGTGTTCGTTGTAGAACATCCTGCACCTTATTCGATTAGGAAAGGGCCGAGATCCCTTCACCGGGAGTGACCCCTTTAGCAATAACTGGCAGATGCTACACCCCTCGGTTTTGTCTTTTGATTGCTTTTCTAGTTCTTGCTTTGCACAGTGATATATATGATATATCCTGCACCTTATTCCATAAGGAAAGAGCCGAGATCCCTTCACCGGGAGTGACCTCTTTAGCGAAACTAGTAAAATCCTAAAAAACACTCCATTTTAAAATCATTTGATTCTACAACGATATCAAGTTCATTACGTAATAGGTTTTCAGAAAAACCTGTCGTAGCCCTCCGTCATTTCAGATAAGTCCTACTTAGTATTCGTGCTACGTTTGTTGGCCTGCGTCAAGGCGTAGTGTATGGTAGCTAACTAGTATTTATCTGCTTATGCATATGATGCAGATTGGATTAGGGTAGTCGTGCGACTTTGTTGGCCTGCGTCAAGGGTCGTGCGGGTGGGTTTAATTCAATCAAGAAATGACGGGTTGAACTTGACTAGCGCACTATGGTTTGTTGGCCTACGTCAAGGTCATGGGACGCTAGGGGAAAAATATTATCGGGATTTTCAAGTATTGAAATTTGCAATGAGATTGCATACCTTCTATGGGATAGTTGGATCCCGATACCCACTGCGAGTAGTTGTTACTCCTGGGAGAGTTTTACACATTATAATTAGCCGATCAAGTAGGTGTCTAGAAAGGTGTCAACGGGGTTACGCCTCTGGGAAAATGAGGTTTACTTTAATTAGGTCCGTGCAAAAGCACGGGGAACCTCCTTTAAAGTACTGACACTGGCCTGGCTGAAAGATTGGTAAAGTTGTAGGGTGTAATTAATCCCGGCTAGTCTTTCCTTTTAGGGTTTGAAGGAAGATTTGATAAAAACAGTGGGAGCTATCCTGATTAGATAATATAATAACCAATCTAATCTTGCAAGAGTGCACGCAGAGTGTTTTCTTCTCTCTCTCCATGTAGCGACCATATCACGCCTTAATCAAGATAATAATATGGATGTATTGACCGAACCCGCTTGTAATACTGAGCTGGGGAACGTTGGTCCCGCTCCAACTTATAAATGTTATAAGACAGAGTAGGAAATTGGGGATTACCAGAATTCCCGTGCCGCCCAAACGAAGAAAGTGCATGTTAATGCATCATCTTCGGGTGTGTTCATTACAGAGAACCGTTTCTCAGTATCCTTTACGTCCTGGGTATGAGATACCGGATCAGGATCCCGCATATGTAATCTGTTACATGGGCTACAGATAGGTAGAGAACTGAAAACGGGTGATAAGTTTCATGAGATAGAAAACGGTGCAAGTGTTGCAGCCAAGTCTGTTGGTCACTATCACCCTGTATTACCAGAATACATTGATTCTGAACAAATGTCATTAGATACCGAACCTGATATACAACATCATATCAGTCTCTTTATTAATAAAGAAAGGATATAATTTTATATGTTGGATAATATTTTGAACATTTCCTGAATCAAGAGTTGATCGGTTCAGCCACGTTATCTAAAAGCATTAACGTTCTTGTAGCGTTTTGAAAATCGTTTCGGTGAAATTTCGGAAAATCGGTAAAATAAGGGGGTTTTCTGTAAAAAGTCAAAATGCAAATATCTTATTATAAAAATTAAATATACATATTCTAGCTATGTAATTGCTAGTATTTGGTGTTTATTGAGCCACTGGTGAAATTTCAATTTTTCTGAAAAAAATTTATTTTATTATTATTTTAAGCCGTCACTAATACATTTAATTAGGGAAAATTACAAATTGGAATGAGTTGAAACAAATTTTTTGCATCATGACACATTAAATAAAATTTTATCATGTGGTTTTTGAAATGAAATCGTTTGCCAAAACGGTTTAGAAAATATCGAAGAAAAAGGCTTTTTCCGGTGAATTTAGTGTTAATGGAAATTGGGGTATATCATTTATTATTTTTCCCTCACCCACACAAACCCAATTTCCCCTCCTTGGCTGAGCCCATGGCAGCCCATTACCAAAGTTCCCACTAAAAAAAAAATGAGAGAAGCAAAACAAATGAAAAGAAAACGGAAATGAAAAGAAATAGATAAATGAGTATGGACTTTTGACTTTTGTGTTGACTTGAACCTTCCTCACTTGACTTTTCCCCACCTCACACCCCCCCCCACACTTCCCCAACCTGCACTTGACCGAGCCCCCCTCTTCTTCAGCCCCACCTCATTTCTTCTTCTCTTTTCTCTTCAAAATTCCATCAAAAATCATCAAAAATGCCTCAAAAATTCCATAAAATCAAAATCGAATCCCTACCCATTTATACTTGACCATTCTAGTATGGATCTTGGTGAAGGGAAGCATGTTTGGGAGGCTAGATTTGTGCTAGATCTCAAGATGATTGTGGGGTAAATTCTTAACCTTATGGCTAATTGTTGTTTGAATACTTTAAATCAAGCATAATTAGTTAATAGTTTGGGATTAATTGAATGTTTTGAAAAATCTAGTAAGAGTTGTGATTTCAATTAGGGTTTTTATTATATCATTAGGGATGCAATGTTTAGTTTAACATCTTAATGAATGTAAAACCTAATCTAGTTGCTAGTTGCAATTTGTTAATTTAAAATTTGCAATAAATAAGCTTTTTATGCAAACTAGGTTTTTATGAAATGCATATATAGGTGAGATTAAATTATGGTTAGGGTTTTTATCACATTATTAACATCTTAATTTGTTGTTTAGCAACTTAGATCTTGCAAATCCAACCTAAATTGTTGTTTGTGCATTTTGCTACAAAATTGTTAAAATTTGAGTATTTTGTAAACTAGAATTTTGGGGTTAATGGAATATAATGGGATTAAATTGTGGAAAATGTTTTTATGACTTATTTAAGATGTTTAATAAGTATTATGGCCATTAGATTTGTTTAAATTTCGGGTTTTGTACTAAAACGGGTAATATTTGCTTGCTAGATTTTCGGAAAAATGGCTTTTTAAGTGAATTTGGGGTTTTTGTGAATTTTAAGCTATTTTATATTATAATTAGTGCTTGTAATTGTACAAATGAGTGTGTTTGGGTTTTTCTCGATGGTTTGGCGTTTGTACGCCGACATCGAGGGTTTTTAGGTTGATTTGTGGAAGCAAACCATAGGTTTTGACCTATGTGGGATTCGTGAGTCGTTTTGGTCATGAGTCGGATTTTAATGCGATACGGTGAGTTATGATATGTAGGTACTCCATGTGGACTTCGAGATGATAAGCAAGCGCGTGGCGACGTCGGCACCGGCGAGCGAGGACCAGGTGAGTAGATTTATATCTACGGGGAGAAGTCGGGTGGATGGGCGTATAGCACCCCCGCAGTCAGTGGTGGTGTATACGGATGCGTATACACACCAACAATTATTATATGTTATTTGGGATTAATAACGATGTTTAGGATGGATATTGGTGTGTTGGATTATTTTAGTGTTGCGAACCCTAGGGTAGTGTTGCACTACACATACACACATACATACTTGCATACATTCCTATTTATATGTGCTCATGGGATTCTTTATAGTTATGTATTCACATGGGTATGGGACTATGTGTTCACATACGGATTTGAGTATGATACTTGGGATTGATTTTGAGACATTGAGATTTATGTTTTGTGTCGATGCTAGACACTGTTGATGCTGATTTCATTATGATACCTTATTTTAAAAATACAAAGGAAATCTCACTAAATTATGAAAACAGTTTCTTCATTTACATGTATTCTGTTTTCATGCATCCATACCTCATTCATATGATATATTGCTACCTGAGGCACTGACACGAGCACTTGGTATTACCGTTGCTTAGAGGTATACCTTAGCCATTGTTTTAGGCTGCAGGTTATACATATATTTGAGGATATATATTGATCATTGACCTAGGTTGCATTGTTTATGCGATTTCTTTCGTAGATGTTTTTCTATTTACGAGTTGGCAACTCACCCCCGTTGTGCCCCAGCTTCTTGCAAGTTTGCCGTACAGGTTTCTTTTCGGCTTTGCGGGCATAGTTTCGTTCGGGTGATTTGCTAGTAGGTGGGTTTACTTGTATCGTACCCCCATTATATAACTTGTATATTATTACTCTGTTGTATCTAGAAGTTCCATCAACAAAACATATATTTATTTCAGAGATAGAGACCAGTGATGTTATTCTTTCGACCTTAGAGTCGCGCGTTTTATTTCTGTGGTTTTCTTGTGGTTTTGAGTTTTTGATCCTCGCCGTTGGCGTTGTATATTATATTTCTTGTGTGGTTGTGACGGTCGATTGACGAAGAGCTAGCTCCCGCTTGGGGATGCCTTTTATTGATTTCGTATACTATTCATGTTGTATCCCGTTTGGGAGCCAGTATTTACAATGGAGACTCTGCCGAAATTTTCGGGAAATATTGATGTTTTTTTTAAAACCGCATAATTCGGCTTATGCTATTAAAACTACTTGTTTAAATTGGTTTTCCTTCACTCTACTACTTTTCTTGGTTTGCATTTCTTGGTTTTCGGCTTACTTGGATTACGTACGCCTCGAGACGTTTCGTAGTTTAAGTGCCGGTCATGTTCCGTACTTTCGGGACGTGACAAAGTTGGTATCAAAGCGTTAGGTTTTGCCTTCGGAGCGTAGGATGACCCTTGGTTGATGGAATAGGTGACTAAAGTAGAGTGACGTACCGTAGGTATGTTCCGCGGCATATTTACGATACGCTACTCCACTTAAGAAGCCTTAGGATGTACATTTCTTTGCTCAGTATTATATTCATTCCGATCTAGCCTCATCAGTACCAGCTATGGTTTTGCTGCCACGATTACGGGCAGGGAGAGCTACAGCTAGAGTTGCGGTTAGCACGAGCTCGTCACGAACGAGGACTGACCAGGGCGAAATTCCGGCGACACACGATTGCGGAGATGTGTCTTTTTTCTGTGTTTCCGCGCCACGAGCATTTGGCGGATCGCCTTTATGAGGTTACTCGGATGTGCTGATCGACACTAGAGGATTGAGCCAATGATAGAGTCCAGCCAGATTTTGATGACCGTTGGTGTATTGCTTACTCATGATGATTGAGGCACTGTTCAGCGTGCAGACGAGTGAGCCAGTTGTTGCTGCGAGCGACGAGATATTGCCCCATATGTTGGAGCTATTGCAGTACAGGTTGTACTAAGAGATGATAGAAGGTCGCTAGTCACCCGAGGATGAATGACTAGGACACGTGGTTCGTTCTCCTACCCGATGAGAGGTCATCAGATAGATTGATTCTAGCTAGAGACGACTTCACGCGGAGACGTTGGGAGTCGACAAAGACGATCGAATGTCAGAAACCTATTATTCCAAGTTTAAAATATTCAGAAGAGCATGCAGGCAATTCTATGGACCCTCTAGAAGAATGAAACCCTAACTCGACTTAATGACCGTGTGAAAGCCTTTGAACCTTCGGGTTTGCGGCAGTTCTACGGCGCCATTAGTGAGGCTTGGGTTTGCCCTTCTACGGCTGGACCACCGATGCTGTGGTATGTACTCGATACTATTAAACTGTGCCCAAGATGTTGAGCTCTTGGGGGATTATGAGGTTTTGACGACTCGATCGGATGGCTTGACTTAATTCGGATGCTAGGTGGTGAGATGCATTTCTTGGGAGACTCCCGATACGAGGATAGCCGTTGGAGCTCAGTCCATGCAGCCGCGACGAGACGAGTCCAAAGCAGACGACATTAGAGAAAAGTGAAGTAAGAGGTTCGTACCAGATCTAGATGAGATGACGTTCCACTCCGCCGACATCAGAGATGCGATGCGCATGCCGAGGCATGGTACTTGGATTTACCTTCCAGAAGGAGTCGCGATGAGTATGTAGTCGTTCCAGAGCAAGATGCAGATATAGGAAAGGACGATGACTTCCGGACAGTTGGCAGAGACGAGACATGGAACAGACCGTGAGCAGGATGCCTTCCAGGACACTGCTGCAATGATACTTGCACCCAGGATCAGATGTGTCACGTACATTCAGAGAGCTAGAGGCCGACGCCAGTGATATGCTGTCTTACGAATGGTCACGATGATTGACCGAGAGATGACCAGAGAAGTGCCAGAACGGAATCATCCCCGTTAGCACATCTGACAGGGCCGATGAGCCGATCGACCGAGAGATTGGTAATTCACAGTGAAGATCTTGACCTAGGAGTGGTCATTGTTATGGACACCAGCAGGCCAGAGTTCATGATCATCGACGAGACGTCCCACTAGTGACCGCGACAGTTGGCCCGAGATTCTTAGAGGATGCGCTTGAGCGGTACTATTCCGCCATTATTAATTTTCATGTTTTGGGTGATTTATTCGCATGATTGATTTTGATGATTGAGGATTTACGATCTTTGCACAGTGTTGCACTTGATATCGTTTTCGTGCTTTGGTTTAACATGTTTGTGATTTTACGGTTTTAGATATTTGAGTTGATTTTATGCGTATGCACGCACACGATTTGGTTCCTGCACTCTGTATAGTTTATATATGCTTGCAGTGCAGTGATACGCCTTTTGTGCACTTAGATGCACTGGACTTCGATTTCGATTGTGATACTCGATATTTGTTTTGTGCACCTTATGCACCTGATTTGATTTTGCGCATGTTCGGCGCTTGATATTGGATTTCATGATTTCGTGCATGATGGATGCCCCTGGTTTTGGGTTTCGCGCAGGTTGAGCGCATGTCTTGAGATGCGATTTTGGTGCACACCAGATGCACTAAATCGAGATTTTTTTTCGTGCATGTCAGATGCACCTGATTTTGCTGTCAGGCACACGCGTTGCCTACGACAGATGCTTTGTGAACACCCGATGCACTTAGATCTTGTTTCTGTGCACTTGTATGGCACGTATATGAATTTTGATGGTCGTGCGCACCAGGCGCACGTAGTATTCATACGCGTATTTTGGGATGGATTTCTTATAGAGCAGTACGTTTTTTTTATGATAATTGCGAGGTGTTTTCGTACTAAGCAGGACTAGTCAGAGGACAGTACCTGAATGTATTTTGCATGCATTAATAGTTATTGAAGGGAATTCCAAAAAGCGAGCTATAGTCTCAGTATTTACCTACGTGTCTGATATGACGCGAAACGTTTAAAACAAGGAAAACCCTTCCAAATTGTTTCCCAAAATGGCGGAACGTACAGTTCAAACAAAAGGTATATATGTATATGATTATTTCTTATGATAGACATCCGCCACTGTGCAGTGTTATGCGCATTGCACAGCGACTTTAAGAGATTTGGCATGCATTCCATTCAGATATTTACATATATAGATTTGATATTTACGTGTATAGTTCGAGTTATATCATATTGGTTTTGTATTGGATTTGACATTTGTGTCTTTACCATGACTCCGATGATTGCGGGATGCTTGAAGGAGTTCTGATTTTGAGTTATATGCTCATTTTTCAGGCACATGCGTTGCGCTACGAATTGTTTTATGTATTTATGATTTCGGAGCCCCGACGACTTGATGGTTTTGATTAGATGTTTTAGTATTTGGGGGGAGTTTTACTTTAAATTCGGGGACCGAATTTTTTTAAGGGAGGAAGATTGTAGCGTTTTGAAAATCGTTTCGGTGAAATTTCGGAAAATCGGTAAAATAAGAGGGTTTTCTGTAAAAAGTCAAAATGCAAATATCTTATTATAAAAATTAAATATAAATATTCTAGCTATGTAATTGATAGTATTTGGTATTTATTGAGCCACTGGTGAAATTTCAATTTTTCTGAAAAAAATTATTTTATTATTATTTTAAGCCGTCACTAATACATTTAATTAGGGAAAATTACAAATTGGAATGAGTTGAAACAAATTTTGTGCATCATGACACATTAAATAAAATTTTATCATGTGGTTTTTAAAATGAAATCGTTTGCCAAAACGGTTTAGAAAATATCGAAGAAAAAGGCTTTTTCCGGTGAATTTAGTGTTAATGGAAATTGGGGTATATCATTTATTATTTTTCCCTCACCCACACAAACCCAATTTTCCATCCTTGGCTGAGCCCATGGTAGCCCATTACCTAAGTTCCCACTAAAAAAAAATGAGAGAAGCAAAACAAATGAAAAGAAAAGGGAAATGAAAAGAAATAGATAAATGAGTATGGACTTTTGACTTTTGTGTTGATTTGAACCTTCCCCACTTGACTTTTCCCCAACTCACACACCCCCCACACTTCCCTAACCTGCACTTGACCGAGCCCCCCTCTTCTTCAGCCCCACCTCATTTCTTCTTCTCTTTTCTCTTCAAAATTCCATCAAAAATCATCAAAAATGCCTTAAAAATTCCATAAAATCAAAATCGAATCCCTACCCATTTATACTTGACCATTCTAGTATGGATCTTGGTGAAGGAAAGCATGTTTGGGAGGCTAGATTTGTGCTAGATCTTAAGATGATTGTGGGGTAAATTCTTAACCTTATGGCTAATTGTTGTTTGAATACTTTAAATCAAGCATAATTAGTTAATAGTTTGGGATTAATTGAATGTTTTGAAAAATCTAGTAAGAGTTGTGATTTCAATTAGGGTTTTTATTATATCATTAGGGATGCAATGTTTAGTTTAACATCTTAATGAATGTAAAACTTAATCTAGTTGCTAGTTGCAATTTGTTAATTTAAAATTTGCAATAAATAAGCTTTTTATGCAAACTAGGTTTTTATGAAATGCATATATAGGTGAGATTAAATTATGGTTAGGGTTTTTATCACATTATTAACATCTTAATTTGTTGTTTAGCAACTTAGATCTTGCAAATCCAACCTAAATTGTTGTTTGTGTATTTTGCTATAAAATTGTTAACATTTGAGTATTTTGTAAACTAGAATTTTGGGGTTAATGGAATTTAATGAGATTAAATTGTGGAAATTGTTTTTATGACTTATTTAAGATGTTTAATAAGTATTATGGCCATTAGATTTGTTTAAACTTCGGGTTTTGTACTAAAACGGGTAATATTTGCTTGCTAGATTTTCGGAAAAATGACTTTTTAAGTGAATTTGGGGTTTTTGTGAATTTTAAGCTATTTTATATTATAATTAGTGCTTGTAATTGTACAAATGAGTGTGTTTGGGTTTTTCTCGATGGTTTGGCGTTTGTACGCCGACGTCGAGGGTTTTTAGGTTGATTTGTGGAAGCAAACCATAGGTTTTGACCTATGTGGGATTCGTGAGTCGTTTTGGTCATGAGTCGGATTTTAATGCGATACGGTGCGTTATGATATGTAGGTACTCCATATGGACTTCGAGACGACAAGCAAGCGCGTGGCGACGTCGGCACCGGCGAGCGAGGACCAGGTGAGTAGATTTATATCTACGGGGAGAAGTCGGGTGGATGACGTATAGCACCCCGCAGTCAGTGGTGGTGTATACGGATGCGTATACACACCAACAATTATTATATGTTATTTGGGATTAATAACGATGTTTAGGATGGATATTGGTGTGTTGGATTATTTTAGTGTTGCGAACCCTAGGGTAGTGTTGCACTACACATACACACATACATACTTGCATACATTCCTATTTATATGTGCTCATGGGATTCTTTATAGTTATGTGTTCACATGGGTATGGGACTATGTGTTCACATACGGATTTTAGGATGATACTTGGGATTGAGTTGAGTCGATGTGATTTGTTTTGTGGTTGTGATATCCGTGATATGGCAGGATTCGTACTTGAGGTACGTCCTGGTGTTACCACGGATCTTGGGATGACGATATGGGTGAATAGTGTTATAAATAAAATGGTCGACATATGATTGAGATATGAGATATGATATGCTAGGATATTGATACTAGGCCGTATTGGGCGATGTATACCCCTTGATGATGATATATGCTGATGATATCGGTTTGTACGAGACTGTCAATCAGTAGTCAGATCATGACTATGTTGATGATATTAGTATTGTACTAGACATAGGTCAGTACCCTGGACTATGATCTTGGATAAAGTGGATACTAGATGAATAGGGTGATGAATATGATATTGACCCATACCCAGATTTGGGGATGCCGTATGACGGATTTACGTACGAGCCAAATTTTGATGATTGATCCGCACTCTTGACTTGGGATGTCTGATTATAGATATGGTATCTGATATGATATTAATGAGGCGGGATCACCGACTAATATATATATAGGTATGTATACGTATCGACTCAGAGGTTAGGCGGTTTCCTTACCTGTAGTCCAGCTTGTTAGCTTAGCCCTTTAGTTTAGTTTAGTTGTTAGATTAGATTCCACTCCTACCTATTTCAAAACTTTACGAATCGTGGGTATTTTAAAAAAACAGGTCAAGGGATTCTACGGTTATTTCAAAAGACGTATCTTTTCTTAAAAACACCGTAGCCCTTATTTTTAAAACACCGCGATTCGTGTTATTTCAAAAGGCACTATTGTAGGACTTATATTAGGATAATGCAGATTAGTTATCGTTGCGTTTAGTATTTAGCTCCCGCTCATTATTGTTGTTCGCTCCGCATCGCATGTTTATATTATGATTCATATTCCATTGTTGATATCATGCTGTCAGGACACCAGCACCATTACCGATGATGCGTATGTACCACATACACTTACTTGCCGGCTCACACACATCTTCATCGGTAATTGCCATGTCACATACACCTTAGAAAATATTATTGCTTAACTTAGCTTGATAGCCAGTAGTTTGACATAATATTAGTGTACATACCTTATATGCCAGCTTAGATATTATAGTTATTACTTGTCGCTTCATGCATACCGTTATTCATTATTATGCCGTATTCATGGATTCTCATGCTTATATTCATGGTTTTACATGCTATTGATGATTCGAATTTCCCTGATATTTTCTGGATTTGGAGGAAAACCGCAAAACATATATAAACTGCTTTCTCTCTTTTTAAATAAAAATGCGGTTTTCCCATGATGTATGAGTCGTCCACCATGAGTTTGCGGATGGATTTCGAGACCCGATTCGAGGAGTTGGATGAACCGTTTGGGTACATGGTGGGCCCGGTGTGGTACCCCGGGGCGAGAAGGCCGTGTTGTTGACGTTGAGCCTGGCAGGGGAGCACTATCGACCGGTGATATTACCCGACGCGTCGGATATCCGGAGGATACCGTCGTGGTCTTGAGATGGATGGTAGGGGCCGGTCTGGACTGACGGTGCCCTAGATATTGAGATTGAGACATTGAGATTTCGAGATATTGAGGTACTGAGATTTGATGATACAGGCCAGTCCGGATAGCCGGAGCCTGAGATTTTGAGACATTGAGATTTATGTTTTGTGTCGATGCTAGACACTGTTGATGCTGATTTCATTATGATATCTTATTTTAAAAATACAAAGGAAAACTCACTAAATTATGAAAACAGTTTCTTCATTTACATGTATTCTGTTTTCATGCATCCATACCTCATTCATATGATATATTGCTACCTGAGGCACTGACACGAGCACTTGGTATTACCGTTGCTTAGAGGTATACCCTAGCCATTGTTTTAGGCTGCAGGTTATACATATATTTGAGGATATATATTGATCATTGACCTAGGTTGCGTTGTTTATGCGATTTCTTTCGTAGATGTTTTTCTATTCACGAGTTGGCAACTCACCCCCGTTGTGCCCCAGTTTCTTGCAGGTTTGCCGTACAGGTTTCTTTTCGGCTTTGCGGGCATAGTTTCGTTCGGGTGATTTGCTAGTAGGTGGGTTTACTTGTATCGTACCCCCCATTATATAACTTGTATATTATTACTCTGTTGTATCTAGAAGTTCCATCAACCAAACATATATTTATTTCAGAGATAGAGACCAGTGATGTTATTCTTTCGACCTTAGAGTCGCGCGTTTTATTTCTGTGGTTTTCTTGTGGTTTTGAGTTTTTGATTCTCGCCGTTGGCGTTGTATATTATATTGCTTGTATGGTTGTGACCGTCGATTGACGAAGAGCTAGCTCCCGCTTAGGGATGCCTTTTATTGATTTCGTATACTATTCATGTTGTATCCCGTTTGGGAGCCAGTGTTTACAAAGGAGACTCTGCCGAAATTTTCGGGAAATATTGATGTTTTTTTAAAAACCGCATAATTCGGCTTATGCTATTAAAACTACTTGTTTAAATTGGTTTTCCTTCACTCTACTACTTTTCTTGGTTTGCATTTCTGGGTTTTCGGCTTACTTGGATTACGTACGCCTCGAGACGTTTCGTAGTTTAAGTGCCGGTCATGTTCCGAACTTTCGGGACGTGACAGTTCTAAATCAAACTACAGTTATTAGTATACAGAACACACACAAGAGGACGCGTTCAGAAATGAACGAATCCTTCTTGAGGTATTGTAGACTAGGTCGTATCAATGAGACCCGAATAGCTGAAGTTACATATAGATGCATATTTAAATTAGTTTGAATTTACATCTTGTGAAACTTGCCGGTCATGTCACAGAGATAAGATGACCACAACTCCATTTATTAGAAACAGAGAAAGAATTAGTGAACTCTTGGGATGATACATGTTGATGTATGAACGTCCCCTGTCTACACATGCCAAGACCGGTTCTTTGTACTTCATTACATTCTCTGATCATCTCTCAAGATTCAGACATATGTTCCTGTTGAAACACAAGTCCGAAGCTTTTGAGATATTCACAGAATATAAGTTAGAAGTAGAGAACCAAAACGGGTATAAGTGTTATGTCCTTTGATAAAATCAAGGAGGAGAATACTTGAGCACGGGATCCCTGGACTATTCTAAAGGAGAATGAGATTCTCTCTCAGCATTACTCCTCCGTATACACCACAACACGTCGGTGTATCGGGGCGGAGCAATCACACCCTATGAGATAAGGTGTGCTCTATGATGAGTACTACTGAGTTACCTATTTTCTTTTGGGAGTTATGCACTGGAGAAGTTGCATACCTATTGAATAGGGTTCCGATCAAATCAGTTGCCTACCACTTTATATGAGATATGGAAAGAGAAGAGCCCATATCTTAAGTTTGTTAAGATTTGGGGTTGTCCAGCCTATGTCTAAAAGCATAATCTGGACAAGCTCGAGGCAAAGTCAGTTCTGTAGAAGTTTGTTAGATATCCCAAGGATTCACAAGGGAATATCTTCTACCAAACCGAGGAACAAAAGATGTTTTGTTTCTCAGCATGCCACCGTTGTGAAAGGGAATTTCTTATGAAGAAATTAGTGGACATGAGGTAGAACTGGAAGGAGTTCCAGCTATACAAACTGCAGCTGATGATTTGGTAGTACCAAAGGATTCAATAGTTTCCAACGAACATTAGCCTCTCCGCCGATCTAGTAGGGTTCCTCACCCACCAGAGAGATACTTCGGTTTCTCTATGACAGTGGGAGCGAGGATTGCATCATGAGATGATGACCCATCTAGTTTCGAGCAGGCCATCAAGAGTGGGGACTCTGTAAGAATGGCTGGATGCTTAACGATCTGCGATGGAATCCTTATACACCAACGAAGTATGGACTTTGGTTTCCTTATCTGAAGGGTTAAATCCCCATCAGGAGCAAGTATATCTTGAGAAGATTGCTTGGTGTACATGGAAAAGTTGAGACTTTCAAAGCTAGACTTGTTAAAGGTTTGCATCATTGACCAGGTATGGATTATGATGAAACCTTTTCTAAGTAGCTATGCTTAAGTCCATCCAGATCCTACTTGCCACAGCTACATACCATGACTACGATATATGGCGGTTGGGTGTCATGACTGCTTTTCTAAATGTTGATTTGGAAGGGAGCGTCTATAAGCATAAAGCCAGAGGGCTTCGTAGACAGTGGGAGCAGCGGAAGCATGTACAAGTTGCTTTATGGGATAAAGCAGGCATCGCGGAGTTGGAACGTTTGTTTTGATGTGTTAGTCAAAGAGTTTGACATCATCAAAATGGTAGATGAACCTTGTATATACAAAAAGGTAGTAGAGAGTATGGTGGAGATCCTCGTAGAGTACGTGGATAACATACTCTTGATAGGGAAGCAGTTTCCTATACTACGCTTGGTCAATCTCCGCTTATCATAATGATTCTCCACATAGGATCAAAGTAATACCTACTAAATCCTGGGTTTCTAATTGGATGTTAGGATACTCACTAAAAGTAGTGAGATGGTATCAATCAATCCTAGGGATAATCACTGGAAAAGTTCCAGAGTGATAAGGACGACTGAAAGTCAGTCAAAGGCATTGTCTTTACCCTTAGTAAAGGGACGGTATATTGGAAGAGTTCCAAGATAAATACCGTGGCATACTAGACGATAAAGGCTGGATACATCTCTACCAAAGATACTACCAAAGAGGCAGTCTGGGTGTATATTAGTTCATCAGATGAACTTCGTTCCTACCATTGTATGACAATGGAGTTGTGGCTTATGCCAAGGAACGCCCGTCCCATCAGTGATCCAGACATATTCTAAGGCAGTGTCACCTGATCATGGAGATGGTTGATCTCCAGGGGATTGAGGTTAGGAGAGTAGACTCAGAGGACAACACGGCGGATCCACTTACAAAGGCCTTTTCCTAGAGAGAGACTATTATGGGATGGTTGAGTATGAGATACTACAACCACTGTTATCAGATGGCCCTAGTGCAAGTGGGAGATTGTTAGTTATATGTATGCCCTAGAGGCCATTACTATACATGACATATATATTGTAGTGGATGCTTGGACATATATATGGAGGACTTTCTTGCTCGACATGATAGTATGCTATCTGGTTACTCTTTACCTTAACGTGTACACTGATTGTCTCTCTGTTACATGTTGGTAAAGCCCTTAGGATGTGTACTTGACTACCTGGACTATGATGCGGATCAAACTAGTGGGGACATGGTAGTCCATAAGTACATCCTTCAAGGTCCCTAGTCGTGGGTGTATCGAGACGGGGCATCGGTATACCAGAGTAGACTAGCGTATACCTTCTCGACCCATGTAGATGGGCGATGGATAATCCCACATCCATTGGTGTTTGACATCAGAGATGATATACGGGTGCTCAGTGGAGACTGGGTACACTGGACGGACTCGCCGAGAACTCGCAGATGGTATTATACCTTACGTCAGATGGCAGTTTTCTGGTGACACTGGTACAGGTTAGTCTGTAGACCCGAGATCGTCATAAACTCTTGTGTGATTCCTACTGTGCTTTGATTTCCACCTTACCACGTCTAAGAGGGCGTGCAAAACGGTGGTTTTTGGGTACATTCCCGAGTCACATGGAGCCACTGAGCGATAGGAGGGGTTTTGTCTCCCCTGGTATTGGGGGTTGATGTTGCGCTATGCTCGATTGGCCATAACAGGGAAGTCCCTGGCCAGGGCTGGTTTAGAGATTTACTGGTAAGTGTTACCAGTAGTTTCTCAACCCGTTATGAGCCTCATATCGTCATGACTTATCGGTTATTGGGGTCTGACGTTTACCACCCCTAGACTTGATATGCGACATATCAGACGAGGAGACCGGACTGTACGGTAGTATCACTGTCAGGCTTTTTGCAGGAGTTGGAGCGGGTTTGCTTGCTGATCTTCTGATCGCTCAATACCCGGGTAGCCGTTACGTCCAGCTAGTACCGCTGACGGCTTGTGGGTGCTTGATATGATCATCACCTACTGCCGGCGTATTGACGAGTTTTTAGAGTCCTACATAGAGGTTTTACTGGCTCAGGCAAAACAAAATAGGAGCGCATAAGTGATATGTGCGGGACCAAGAATAATACGTGTATGTGATACCGTATTCTATTCTCGCGATGTTTGTATCGATCGGTTGTTTGCGATATAACCTGGTTATCGAATCAAGGGTTGATTCGATAAGTCGATACATTGGATGATAGTTGGTTATATGTGATATAACCGGATTATTAAGTCAAGTGTTGATTTAATAATTTAGTGTATAATTGTATATGTGATACACTAATTTACATTAACTAACATTGGTTCACTTAAGCATTTGTTTTTCTCACTTGTGCACAACTTAATATATATGTGATATATATTTGTTTGTGTACATATTGTATCATGGTTGTTGATACACACTACATGGGTGTATGAGACATATACCATTACAATTATATTGGTGGGGTTTTTATATTTAAAGTAATTCTAAAATTAGTGGATAATTTGCTCACATGCATGAAGCTTCATGAAGCTTATGGTTGCATTGACTTAGTCTACTAGTTTTGTTTTACTTAAGATATTAGTTAACCTAACCACTATAATTAGCCATGGTAATGTCTCTACATGAGTTAGTATATGATACTCACTCACCATGGTTAGCTCTCTCTCTCTCTCTTGATTAGTTTTCATATTCATTTTGAGCTCATCTTCTTCCTCCTTGATTTTCTTTCTAGGGTTTGAAAAAGAGAGAGAAACAATGTGAGAAAAGAAATTCTAAAGTATACCCATTTCCTATTTCACCATCCTATACTAGACTAGCACTTTAGTTTAGGGTGCTTGCTTCACTAATTCTTTGGTTAGTGAAGTAGAAGCTTGAGTTCGTATTCCCTTGACATAGATCATCTTCGGCCTTGAAGACTTCAAGCAATACCGTTGCTTCTTCTCATGGAGCTGTCCGAGAGTCCGGGTGTTCGATGATCGCAGCGAAGGGACTACAACAAGGAGATTTAGAAGTGAAGGAACGATCTACAAAGGTTGTATTTCGTATTCACTTAGTGTTAATGAGTTTAACTTTCATGTCTTACCCTAATTATCTAGCAAAGAACTTGTTTAGAGTTATTCGGCACGGCTAAAATCTTAATCGGGCATGGTTGATGCCTTGTAGAACCTTATTAGAGTGCCTAGTAACCCTACACTCATGAAGCCCTAGATTAAAGTCAAAAAGCCACACACCAAAAATGAAGCATTTCCATCCAACTTGGACCGAGCTCGCCGGAAATTTGGCCATTATGGTCGGCCCAGTTTTTGAGGAAATGTCCCGTTTTTGTTCTTAGTTCTTTTTACAGTTCAAATAGTACTCTGCAGATGTTTAAAAAAATTTTAGAGCCTGATAAAAAATTGACAGAAACTTCAATCTTGGCTTCGATGTTTTCAGGTCGTTTCGGTTTCATAGTTTAACTTGTCGTTTAAACTGTTAGCTATCATTTAGTCGGCTCTGATACCACTGTAAGTCTATGTCACACACCCCGGTACTTACGGGGAGGCAGAATAGGTAAAAATCAAAAATTTTATCACAAGGTAACATAGACTATGCATAAGGATCTTTGCTAAACCATTGCTAACAAACTAACTAGAGGTTTTATCTACTATGCTTAAAGATTATATCTAATGCAACAAGTCCTTCGAGTCTTCTCCACTGTCCTCCTCGTCTCCGTAGGCTACATGGGTGTAACATTTTGGAAAATTATAAATATTAATTTAAAATTTTAAATATAAAAATAATGAGTTTATAATGTGATATCACATACAGCTTTTGGTATCGGAATTATATCCGTAAAAATGTGATTATTTTGGTAGATTGTGAATAAAGGTGTGATGTCATAAAAATGATATTTTAATTATTTTAACATGATATTGAATCTTACATTTAAACAAATGACATTTAAGCGATAGATTAAATCATTTCATATCTTTTGTGTCATATGGATTTAAATTGTAACATGATATAAGATTTCATATTAAGATAATAATATTTAAGTGTCATAACAAGTATTTCATTTTAAGCATGGATGTAGATGTTATTATATGATAATGGTATTTAAGTGTAAAATTAAGTATTTCTTTCTTTTGCATTTGAATTTAGATAATTATATAAAAAGATTGTTAATTGTTGTATGGTTAGTTATATCTTAACCTAAGTCTAAACCCTCACCCTCAACACACCTCACCCTTATTCATATCCCTCCACCTCCTTCTTCTTCTCTTTACAACACCTCTTTACATGAATGCACCATGCTTCACCATAGGACACCTCTACCTTCTTCACATGCTACCTCCACCTCTTATCATGCACCTCATGCTTTCTATACACCAAACAACACTTAGGAAATTCCTTAGTAATCTTTTATCCTCTTCAACCTGAACACAATACTCTTCATCCCCAAACCAAAAATATTTGTAAGTGTTCCTACCAAAGGAAAGAGAGCAATGAATTCCTTCTTCAAGTGTGCCCTTCTCCAAACTTATGATGCTACAAACCATAGATGTTCCCACATACCATCCTTGAGCTGGTGTTCTCTTGTGAATCATTCAATAGGTATAAGTTCAACCCTACAGTTCTTAGTTCAATACTGTTTTTGTATGATATCGGTATATATCGTATTTTGATAGATTAAGCTCTGTTTATGAATCTACTATAGTTTAGATGTAAATTAGAAAATCCAAACAGTGTCTTAACCTTTTAAATTGGACCTAGAATAACCCATAGGAAGACGAGCCCTTTACCTCGGATTTTGGCCGGCGACATGAAGGCAAAATCCGATCTTTATGTAATTTTTAGGGTGTTGTAATTTTTAGGGTATTTCTATATAGGTGTATAGGTATATTTGGTATTGTTTATTTAAGTTATTTTAGCAGTAGGTTGAATCTATAAGTTAGTATCAGTTTTGGAGTAAAATTATATATACAACACGTAGCATGTTTAGTTGTGCAGTATCATAAACTAGGATTTGGTGATAATTTAGCTACTTTAACTGGATCTCGAACTAATAAGTATAATTACTAGAAAAAATAGCAAGACCAAAAATATAATGAGACCACTAGAAGACACCACTTAAGACCCTATCCCCAAACCCCCTATTCCATCCGGCGACATGCACCCAATATCCGAGCTCGCCGGCCATCCTTTGGCTTTTGGTGTTGGTTTTTCTCCTGTAGCTTTGTTTTGGTATCTTATAAGCTATGGTATTGTTTGATTTGTTCCAGTATTCTTACAGAGAGATCTGGGAATGATTAGTAAAAGTTTTATCAAAGTTCCAATATTACGATACTGGTTTTTGTATTTTCGTGCTACAGATGAACCGTTAACGTTTATACGTTAACTATAGATGTCACGACCCGAGAATTTCGACTCGTGACCGGCACTTAACCACGCAACGTCTACAGGCGTAACGCGGCTAAGTAAGCCGAACCCAGAAATCAAAACCAATAAATAAAGAGTGATTGAAACATTTTTGTAAAAACAGTCATACATATCTGAGAAACTTCTATTTATTTAGTAGAAATCTTTTTTTAGTTCAAGAGTTATAATTTTTATAATTTTGGCAACATTTCCTTTTTTAAACATTTGTCCCGCAAGTCAGGTAAAAGCAAGGTGTAGCAGAAATAACAGGTGAAATGAATAAAGCATCACAATATGATATACGACGCCGTAGCGAAGAATACATGATAAAGCAAGGACAAATAGCACAAAGATAAGACTGCATAAAATAAAGTCGGCTCACATGCGAGCTCGACACCAGAGTATAAAATCATACACATCGTCCTCACAACTGTCTCTAAGTAAATACAGAAAGGTAGATGGAGAATACTAGATAGATCAATATACAACTGAAGGATAACAGATACCGTACAAAAACCCACCTAACAGCAAAAAGGCTAACTCGCCTCAGCAACGGTATCTGTGCCAAAAGATGCGGTAAACAGCCAGCCGTGACTACTCCCAAGGGCAACCTGCAAATACCGTGGCATAACGGGGGTGAGTTGCCAACTCGTGAATAGAGATAACATATAAAGGTGATCGCGAGCATGCACATATTGCGCGGCTCTACTAATGCCAGCAGATGATATCAATGCATGCCAAACAGTAGATGCAATAGTAATGCAAGTGCTCTACCAGGTAAATGCTACAGGATGAGGTATATAGTAATCAATACTGAACATGGGATAAATAACATCTACATGGATATGTCAACATGGAAATCAATAATCGGTGCCTCAGACTGCACCCAAATCCTAAATACACTCAGGCACCGGCACACCCATCGGCCCTCAAATCCTGTACATCTCTGAGAAATCACGAGTGCCCAATATCGGCACCCAAAATATCATAAAATACTCGTGTCCAGCATCGACACGCAAATCCTCATAAATCGGGCTCCGTCAGTCCGGATCGGCCCACGGGGTCCGTCTGCGGTATCGGCCCTCGGCCCCGGCAGTACGGATCATCTCGCATCCATCTCGCGACTCTGGTCAGTATCCTCCGGACAACTGCCAGGTCCAACCAATCACCGGTAGGTACTCGCCCGCCTCCAGGCTCAACCGGCAAAACCCATCGATCATCTCGCCGAGGGGAACCATACCGGGCCCACCACGAACCCGCAGACGGATCATCCACTCCTCGAATCGGGTTTCAAGCACACGTCTCAGCACCGAGAAAACGCGTGGTGGACGCACTAAAATATCATATCACGAGGTACCGGGTTTTTCCAAAATAGAGCATCTTTCTTAAATATTTCCACGGTCCTCAAAAACCAGAAATCACATGAAAATCCATCACCAATAAGTAAATCCAATGCGAGGTACAATGTAAATCAATCCATGGTATGAGCATAAGGGGAAAACCGCTTTTAAAAATAGTTTCCGTTTTTAAAGATGTCATGCGGCTCCCAATTTCCAGGAAATCACCACCAATCATATGTAAGATAAACTACAGCAATATAATCATGGCAGCTCTACAGTGAGTGTGGCATGACAATTACTAACGGTGTGTGTGTAGCATGCAAATAGTGCCCGTGCAACATAAACCGTTAGTAATAGTGCAGTGTTCTATCAGTTCTAAGCATATATATATATAAATATATATATGTAGCAGGGAATGCAATATGCGATGACAGTCTAGGGGGTACATGCAACATATAATAATAAAGTCCTATCAGCCCTGACGCATAACGCCATGCGGGCGATATCCCCGTAGATGTGAAATCTACTCACCGAGTCTCGCGCTAAGTGTAGCCGACGACTTGCTTGCCCTTCTTCGCAGCGTCCGTCTCACTGGCCTGCGAACCTAGAATCACATAACATATATCACACATAAGCTCAATTTCACAGAAACGCGACATTACGGTCCAACTAGAAACCCGTGTCGCAAACCAATCGCGCGTGTGCGCGATATGCTAAAACGTGTGATCACGCGCCTGAAACTACCCCGACGCGTCGCGATACGCAGAAACCCCAAACCCACTCACGTATCACGCGTGTCGCGAAGGTTTAGAAAAACGGCAAAACAGGTATTTGGTCCCAGATTTCTATACAGAACTAAACTTATAAAAATATATATATCACAACACCCTACACACTAGCAGACACCTACAGAACTAAACCCTAACCCAAACCCTACCCATCTGGCCGCAAATTGCGGCCAGAACGAATTAATTGGCGGCCTCACGAAGGAATTAGGGGGCCGGGTTAAATCTGGGGTATCAGCACCTATCCACTATACTGCAGTCTTCTCAATTTCGTTCTGAACTCATCGGGTCAAAAGCAGTTCCAGAAATCTCAGTTTTGCTCAAATACGATGAATTTGCATCAATTAGGGAAACTGGTGGTATTTTAGTGCAATCGGGGTTAAACTAGGTTAATATGGTCTCAATAACCCACTAACAACCTACTGAAACCAAATCACACCACAAAAGCTCAAAGTTCCCACTAAACACCTCATATCGCACTAAAACGCATCAAAAACCACTAACCGATGCAAAACTACTCTAACCAAGCAAACTAGGGAATAAGTTTAGGAAATATACCTCATACTTAACCCTAGGGAGCTGAAGGAAGATGAAGAGGTGAAGGGGAGAAGCTGCAGTTGCTGCTGTTGCTGTTGCTGCTCACTGGCCGTTACTGGTGCTGTTGCTGCTGCTGAATTGCTTGCTGCTGCTGCTGCTGAATACTTGCTGCTGCTGCTGCTGCTGCTGTGCTTCAGTTGCTGCTGAGTGCTTGCTGCTGTGCTGCTGATTCTGGAGCTGAGAGGTAAGTGTGTGTGTGTGTGAGTGTGTGGGTGTGTGAGACTTGAGAGAAAAGCAAAGAAATGAGAGGAAACAATTATCACCCAATTGTCAACCCTCCTCTCTCTCTCTTCATGATTGCAAGCATGGCTTAAAGCCATGATGCAATCTCTCTCTCTCTCTCAAAAGTCAACACCTAAAACAAATTCAAATTAAAACAACTACTAATTAACTAATTAACTTAATTAAAACCCATAAGACTTTAATCCCCAAGATTAATCCACTATGGCTACTAATCATGGTAAAATCTTATTTTAAAAACCCTAGTTTATATGCACAAGTGTGTGCAAGCCTAGGAAAATTTTGGAAAAATATTTATTAAATTAGGAAAAATATTTAAAACACAATTTGGTAAACTTTTTGTTTAAAACCATTATTTAAATATAATTATTCACTAAACATATTCTAAGGTGTTACAATCTTTCCCCCTTAAAGAAATTCGTCCCCGAATTTCAAAATCTAAATACACGTATCTTCAAAAAGATGGGGATACGTCTTCATCATCTCGCTTTCGGTCTCCCAAGTGACCTCCTCACGGTTCTGGCCACGCCAAAGTACTTTAACAGATGGGATGTCCTTAGACCTCAATCTCTTCACTTGTCGATCCAAGATCATCACCGGCTGCTCTGCATAGGAAAGGTCGCGCTCAAGCTGGATCGTCGGGTGCTGAATCGCATGCGAAGGATCATGAAGATATCTGCGGAGCATCGAGACATGAAATACGGGGTGCACATCAGGAAAGCTGGGCGGAAGGACTAATCGGTATGCTACTGCACCAACACGCTCGAGGATCTCGAAGGGGCCCACATACCTGGGACTGAGCTTCCCCTTCTTCCCAAACCTCGTCACAGCTTTCATTGGGGAGATCCTCAAGAAAACATGATCACCAACAGAAAACTCTGTAAGTGCACGGCGGCGCCCCGGCCTTCAATCCGACGGCCAAATGCGGAAACGGTGATAAACTTTAATTTTTGCGGACTTTGCAAACCGGCACCACCGCGCACTAAACATCCGGATCGTAACCATTAAACTAGTCTAGCTAACAAGAAGAGAGGGAAGAGATGTACCGACTGATCCGAGTCCTCCGGTCTTCATCTCCACTCCGATCTCCTCGCGGGATCTCCGTCCGTCTCCTCCTCGTCGGAAAGGGCACCACATCGCCTGTAGCTTTTACGGGCTCCCACCTCAATACCGAGGCAACTCGGGCGCGAAGTTGGCTAGCCGACGCGCCCAAGATTTGCTGTAGAATAATGTAGAATCGTTGTCTCTTTGGGGTTAATGAGGTTGCCAAGAAGGAGGAATTTTTGGACAAGAATTTTCCATGGATGCTTAATGAAGAATGAAGCATCCAAAACTAAATGAGCTCGGCCACTTAGAAAATGTGCTCACTGTGAAAATTAGAATGAAGCCTGCACCCATCTAAAATCATGTGTGTAAAAATATATTCCCAAAGGAAAAGAAAATCCTTCACATAAACAATTCCAGCACACTCCTAAAAACATGTGGTATATATTAATTCCAAAGGAAAATAAATTCCTTCACAATCTATATAACCTCCAGCACACCCTATTGCACAAAGTAGCCTCATTATTAAATAACATAAAATAATCCCTCTCCTCCATCATTCCACACAGTGGCCGGCCCACTTCAATTTCCAACACCAAAACCCATACCTCTCCTTACCTTAATTAATGCAAGGGATGGAGCATGGCAATATAAAAAGAACCCCTCCACAAGATATTATTTGCAAACTGCAAATAATCCCCTCCATCGGAAAAGTCCGGCCGGGAAAGAACAAAGGAAAACCGGCCGGAACGGAATGCAAACTGGCAACCCCAGAAAACTGGTCCCATAATAAATTACAGGAAAACCCCGATACTGTGCATACACACCCGCATTTGTATTCCGACCGAAATACAAATGTAAGGAGACAAAACTACACTATCAAATACTAAGATCCGGCTTAAGCCAAAGCCGGCTAGTAAAAACCGTCCGATCACGATCCGTGCAATACCGCACGTATCTGATCGAACCCTGCCATATCTCCATACGGCCTCTACAGCGTTTTGCCCGAAAGCTGAGTAACTGAAAGTGTGGAGGACTCTAAAGACTCGTCAATACAATGGCTGTGGATTTAACCACTAGCCCGTCAGAGGTATAAGCCAATACGTAACGGGCCACCAGCTATTGACTAAAAGGGACGTCAATGAGCGAACTCATCCTGACACCCTACTGAGCCTGTCAGTGACAATATCCGTACAGTCCGGTCCGTTCGTCTATGAGCATCGCATGTCGGGCCTAGGGGGTGGGTAAAAGTCAGACCCCCAAAAGCTGTACAAGTCGTATCGGAGTGTAGCCCAGAACACCCTGAGATACTACTGGAATACCTACCAGTAAATCTCCTGCCTTGGCCAAGGACTTCGTGTAATGGCTCTCCTAGACACAGCGCGACCTCACCCCCAATACCGGGAGAGACGAAACCACCGAAGATCCGCTCACTGCCTCCATGTGGCTCGGGACTGTACCCAACTAAAACCTGTTTGCACGACTCCTTTGAGCCGTGGTAGGGTAGTAATCAAAGTACAGTGGGAACTCACACGAGACAAATGACGATCCCCAGGTCGATGAACTAACCTGTACACATGTCACCAGGGAACTGCTATCTGACGTCAGGTATAAGACCAACTAGCATGTTCCCGGCGAGTCCTGTCCGGTGTACTCATAACCCAATGAGCACCTGTATACATCTTAGGTGAACCAACAGACACCAGTGGCTTGTGAGACAGGCCACCGCCCCTCGTCGGGGTCTCGACTGTATACACTAGTCTACTCTGGAGAATCGATGCCCTGTCTCGAAACTCCCACGACTAGGGACCTTTTAAGGATATGCTTGTAGACTCCAGCTCTCACTTATATGATCGCCCTCATACTGCCGGCAGTCAAGCAAGAATCCTAGGGGCTCTATCAACGTGCAATAGCGACCTGTCAGGTCACCTAAAGCAGTACACGATGATAAAGGTAAACCAGATAGCAAACTATCATCTCGAGTAAGACTGTTCTACCGGGATAGGTCCTCCCTCAATCATTGCAATCACGTGCCTGTGATCCAATAATCGACTCTGAGGGCACTATCTCCAACAATCTCCCACTTGCACTCAGGGCTAATTATTGCGATGTCGCATACTCACAGCCCGTGTGATACCGAACACCCAATTCCTCTACTAGTCAGTCTCACAAAGCATGTTTGCGAAACTCTTGCGTTCGAGGGATAGCCTCAGCGAGTAGATCCGCCTAGAAGTTTCTTTCTATGTCTCTCTATATCTCAAGTTCGCGGAGAAAGCTATCTCCCGAAATGAGCAATACCTGTCTTAGAATGTCTGGATGTCTGATGGGACCTGGTTCATAAATGAACTCCAAATCCAAACTTCTTAGACTGTATCGTCAACTGAACTTAATCAGTATCATGCGCCATGCCTCCCTCAGTATTGCCTTGGACCACCTGTCCAAAATACTGTCCCTCGTTAGAGGGAAAACTATAACTCTGACAACCTCCTTGTCGTCCATGTCACCTTGGAAGCCTGGAATGATAACTGTCTCCTAAATGAGGCTGTCGTTATCATATCCCTAGAACATGCACTTATGTTCTAAAACTGCTTCCGACTGTTTCTCCAGGATTGGATCAATATCAACTTATTGCATCTAGTGTAAGAACAACATCTGGTGTGGTACTTGACATCTCATGATTGACTCAATTGCCTAAGCAAGTGATCTGCCAATCATGCACATCCCTCTCTACTTTAGTCTATAAGACACCTTTAGAGAGGGTGACTCCATTACCTGCAGGTACACTACCATGGCAGGAGTCGTCCATTCTAAATACTCTTAGAATGCTGTCAAAGTACCCTGATTGGGAAACCACCCAAATCTAGATCTAAAACCATAGATCTAGTAACCAGTATGTCTGATATAATGTCCAAGTCCCATGTAGAGAAACCACTGTGTGACGACCAAAATATAACCGATCGTAGTATAGGAATATCACTTCCTATTACCTTCTCAACAGATCCATCCCTTATTCTGATGACGCCAAACCTATGACTGTCACATCAGAAACAGATGATCTAACTCCGCTATATCTGCTTTAGTCTATAAATAGACATAAGCCTGACGTCCACCAATGCTTCCGCTGCTCCCACTGACTACGAAAACCCTCTGGCAGAGTCATATAGATGTGCACTTCTAAAGCTAGTTTAGAACGACGCTATACTCATCCTCCTGCCGGGTCTCGCAGTCTGGAACAATAACAATGGCAAGTGTAGGTAAACAAGAACTTTCCTGTCACCGTCCTTGAGGCTACCGGAGTACCTCTCGGGTGCCTGAAGTTACCCACCTTATCTGCGGAGTGGCCAATGGAATGTCAAATCAGATTGAATCTTTAGGTTCCTTATCAAATCTTCAGTAATCGTCTGTGGTTCTGGAATCACTTCCAGTTCTACCATACTCCCACTACTGTTTTTGAAAAAATCCATTTTTATTAAAACTGTGGCGAGTCAAGAACAATATCACTATTGATCTTTCTTATGGTAGAAAGTCAACCCTCGTCATAGCCTGGGTCAACCCACAAACAGCCATTACAGAAACGTGCCTTGAGTTATCCAGAGTCTGGTTTTAATCAGAAGCCGGACAACTCCCCGTACCTTAACAATGTTAAGATATGAACTGTACTATATCCAATATAGAACCAGAGGCACAGATTTAATTGAACCAGATTCAAATCATGCAGCTATCTCCAGTGCATGTCAACTAAATGGAAGGAGGCCGATCACCGTTACTCAACTTAGGAATGCTTCCAATTATGAGTAACCTGAAAGAGAAGCAATTTCTCTTTATTATTACTATCAACTGAATTCCATACACAAGTATCTACATCTTCGATCACTTTGAAGAATCCCGATACTTGCAACACATGGTTCTCTACTCTATTCAAATACTTATAACTCCTCAAAACTTAGACCCTGTGTTTCTACGAAACTGATGTCTAAGAACTAGAGAAGTTAAAAGTAAACAGAATATAGTATGAAGACCAACCCCTCTGTCCCAATGGACACTGGACAACATACAATACTTTGTATAAGTCTGCCGAGTCTAACAACTCTTTCACTGTGTGTCGTAGGTTGAAAACTGTACTGAAGGTTAAGAAGAATTACACCGCTGTTTAATGCTCCTTACCCAACCATCCACTGATATAGGTAAATGTCATCGACATAATATCAAAAGGTATATCTCACTCTATGAAAATAGACGTACAGATATAACAATTTGAAATTGGTGCACAACAGCGGATATTCAAAACCAAATATTTGCCGACCGGCAAACAGCCCAGGTGATCTCCTCAAATATCACCGATTACAACGAATCCCGATATAATGAGGATGATCACTCAATTCCCAATAATTTACTCCCACTCATCATCTGTAAAACCATACAGATGTGAGAATCATACCTGGTAAATACATACCCTGGAGCAAGTGTCTAATCGGGAAATCAGTTTTCTTTTAACAGTACACAGTGAAACTGAAACATTAAAATATTTCGATAGGGTATCGTGGTATTCTTAGTAATGCCTCTACCATTATCCAGATTCACAACTATAACCGTATAATTCTTTGCCACCTCTCCAAATCCCTTTATATGTCTTTAGTCATTACCTTCTGCATACCCCTCAGGCCAAATGGTTTTCTTCCTTCCCTACCGTTCGGCACCAGCCTATGGTTTGGAAGAAGACTATCCAATAAGCATAATGGGTGTACTGTCCTAATCCTAGGAGCACTCGCAATGCGAGAGAAGGTGAAGATAAAAGACAATCGAATAAACCTTATTCCTATTTCTCCTGAACCAGAATCCATCCCCGAACTGGAACAAGTTCCTTTCAAGTTCGTATATAACCATACGATGGAATATCCAATAAACTGTGGATCTTCGTAGTGATACGGAGTGTCCTGGAGAAATACAAAGGTGATTTAGGATTGGCGAAGAAATACTTGGTTTGGTCGTGAATATCAGTCGCAATTTACTTTGCCCTCTTACTAATCCCTTTATTTTGTCTTAATCTTAATACCTTCTGCACACCATCTTTATGCTAATTGGTTTTCTTCATTCCCTACCGGTCGGCACCAGCCTAAGGTTTGGAAGAAGACTATCCAATTTGCATAATAGGTGTACTATCTCCTAAGCCAAGGAGTACTCACAACTTGAGAGAAGGTAAAAGGGAAAAGACAACTGAATAATCCTATCCGTTTTCTCCAGAACCGGAAACCATCCTCGAATTCCTTCGAGTTCGTATCTAACCATACGATGGTTTTGTCCAATGGAAGTGGACGTTCGCAGTAATACGGGGTGTCCTGGAGAAAAGGGTAAAAGTAGGAGTGGCAATGAGGTTTGCAACTCTGACAATCCAAAAGCCAGTGTTAAGAAGGTTCGGTCAACTTGGTCACTGAGTCATAGTCATAGGGTCGGGTCAATGGTCGCTGCCAGAGAGAGAGAGAAAAGAAACACTCAGCGTGCACTCTATCCTAGATCAGAATGGTTACCAATTTATTTAATCTGGAAACCTCCCACTGTTCCTCAAATTCTTCTCCAAACCTGAAAGAAGAATTAGTCGGGGTCACCCGAGGAGTAAACTAACTCATCAGTGGGAATCGGGATCCAACTATCATCGCATGACAACGTGACGGAATCCGCTCACGCTATCACACTCCAGAAGGTATGCGCATATCTGGCAAGTTTCAGTTCTTTTGAAACTCCCGATGAGATTTTTACCCCATGCTCTTATGACCTTGACTTTGGCCAACAAATCATAAGTCACATGTCAAGTTCTACCCGTCATTCTCCAGGTTGTTTTGAATCCACCCATACCTACCCTTGACTTTGGCCAACAAGGCAGTACGACTGTTCCAAACCAACGCATCTATCTATGCTGCATATGAATAACCAACAGCTACCAAACACTGTGCCTTGACTTTGGCCAACAAACACAGCTTGAATACTATTGACTACCCATATGAAACGACGGAGGGCTACGAATGGTTTCTGGCGAAAACCTTTAACGTAATGAACTTGATATCGTTGAAGGAACGGATAGCTTTTTAGAAAATATAGTGACGAAAACCTTTACTAAAGAGGTCACTCCCGGTGAAGGGATCTCGGCTCTTTCCCCGTAGAATGGGATGCAGGATATTCCAAATGAATACCACGATGCAAAGCAAAAGTAATCGGCTATAGTGAAGTTAATGCCCTGACGCAAACTTCTGTCCAAGGGGTCACTCCCGGTGAAGGGATCTCGGCCCTTGCCTCGTCGACTGAGGAGCAGGATATTCTAAATGAATACCACGATGCAAAACAAAAGTGAACGTCCTTGCAATAACAGCTTTTTGAAAAGTGTTCCAACAACATCAGATTAGGTTTGTTTAACTTGCATTGATCCGAATCAACGCAGTCCCATCAATTGATCACACCACAAAGAACGAAAATATACTGACGTACGTATATGCCATCCGCATTCGCTACTGGGTCCCGTCATCACCCGTTAGGTTAGCTTACTAACGGCATAGCGGGGACTGGACTAGCGCGGATGAAAAACATATACAACATCTACTAATATATATACCAATATATTATATTTCGCTCAAGGCGTGAAAATAAATGCAACATCACAGAAATGTACAGTATCACAGAACAATACAGATATCTGGGATCCCCGGGTTTCACAGAGCCACTACTGAAACCCGACGTTCCCTTGGTCGTGTGGATAGCCTGTGCAATGAAATCCTATACCCCCTACGAGTGCGGCGAATAGCCTGCCAATCCTGGAGTGAAGCCCCCTCCGTCTCAATGCCATGAGATGCGGGCTTGTTGCCTTCTAGAACCCGGCTATCCGTGCACCCCTCCGCGGGGTAACCCTAGTACAGAAAGTAAAATATACATACAACGGGTACATCGACCGCAACCAGGTCGTGCCCCAAAAGAATAATACAAACAGGCAGTGACGGCAGTCCACATGTCGGACGCTCGCCCCGCAATATCAAATGTACATAATACAACAACACAGTACTAGCATTGCATCCAGGCTATCCCCACGACCGATCCGCAACATCACAGCAAATACATAGAACATCAACGTGAAAATCACGTTCGCAAATCCGTCTAACCGGGCTATAGCAGTTAGACCGGATTTACCGATCGAGTGACATTCACGGTCGCAGATATAATGTAAATACTGTGAAAAATGTGTTTAAAATTTTCCGATTGATCAAACAATTAACAAGTGGGCCCCAAAGAAAACTGTAGCACTCACAGAAAAAAATTGGCCCAACTTTAATCTTCCAGAAAGCACATTTTCAACTCAGGAACATTCTGCAAAGTTTTGGGGGGATGAACAGTAAAACTTGCGGCGGAAGCGCGGCCAAAGTAGGGTTTTGGCCGCCCTTCCGCGGTGGAATGGTAAGTTCATGTTCCAAAATTTTTACAGTATGCTTCTAATTCCCTGCACATCACTCTGAGACAACCTGAAAAATTTTTGGACTCAAAAAAAATTCGACAGAAACTGATGTGGTTGAAATACGTGTTTTCGGGACTTTGTTCGATCGGAAACGTAAAACACATTAAACAAAGCTAGACGAAGTTAATGGCGAGGCTCTGATACCACTGTAAGTGCACGGCGGCGCCCCGGCCGTCAATCCGACGGCCAAATGCGGAAACGGTGATAAACTTTAATTTTTGCGGACTTTGCAAACCGGCACCACCGCGCACTAAACATCCGGATCGTAACCATTAAACTAGTCTAGCTAACAAGAAGAGAGGGAAGAGATGTACCGACTGATCCGAGTCCTCCGGTCTTCATCTCCACTCCGATCTCCTCGCGGGATCTCCGTCCGTCTCCTCCTCGTCGGAAAGGGCACCACATCGCCTGTAGCTTTTACGGGCTCCCACCTCAATACCGAGGCAACTCGGGCGCGAAGTTGGCTAGCCGACGCGCCCAAGATTTGCTGTAGAATAATGTAGAATCGTTGTCTCTTTGGGGTTAATGAGGTTGCCAAGAAGGAGGAATTTTTGGACAAGAATTTTCCATGGATGCTTAATGAAGAATGAAGCATCCAAAACTAAATGAGCTCGGCCACTTAGAAAATGTGCTCACTGTGAAAATTAGAATGAAGCCTGCACCCATCTAAAATCATGTGTGTAAAAATATATTCCCAAAGGAAAAGAAAATCCTTCACATAAACAATTCCAGCACACTCCTAAAAACATGTGGTATATATTAATTCCAAAGGAAAATAAATTCTTTCACAATCTATATAACCTCCAGCACACCCTATTGCACAAAGTAGCCTCATTATTAAATAACATAAAATAATCCCTCACCTCCATCATTCCACACAGTGGCCGGCCCACTTCAATTTCCAACACCAAAACCCATACCTCTCCTTACCTTAATTAATGCAAGGGATGGAGCATGGCAATATACAAAGAACCCCTCCACAAGATATTATTTGCAAACTGCAAATAATCCCCTCCATCGGAAAAGTCCGGCCGGGAAAGAACAAAGGAAAACCGGCCGGAACGGAATGCAAACTGGTAACCCCAGAAAACTGGTCCCATAATAAATTACAGGAAAACCCCGATACTGTGCATACACACCCGCATTTGTATTCCGACCGAAATACAAATGTAAAGAGACAAAACTACACTATCAAATACTAAGATCCGGCTTAAGCCAAAGCCGGCTAGTAAAAACCGTCCGATCACGATCCGTGCAATACCGCACGTATCTGATCGAACCCTGCCATATCTCCATACGGCCTCTACAGCGTTTCGCCCGAAAGCTGAGTAACTGAAAGTGTGGAGGACTCTAAAGACTCGTCAATACAATGGCTGTGGATTTAACCACTAGCCCGTCAGAGGTATAAGCCAATACGTAACGGGCCACCAGCTATTGACTAAAAGGGACGTCAATGAGCGAACTCATCCTGACACCCTACTGAGCCTGTCAGTGACAATATCCGTACAGTCCGGTCCGTTCGTCTATGAGCATCGCATGTCGGGCCTAGGGGGTGGGTAAAAGTCAGACCCCCAAAAGCGGTACAAGTCGTGTCGGAGTGTAGCCCAGAACACCCTGAGATACTACTGGAATACCTACCAGTAAATCTCCTGCCTTGGCCAAGGACTTCGTGTAATGGCTCTCCTAGACACAGCGCGACCTCACCCCCAATACCGGGAGAGACGAAACCCCCGAAGATCCGCTCACTGCCTCCATGTGGCTCGGGACTGTACCCAACTAAAACCTGTTTGCACGACTCCTTTGAGCCGTGGTAGGGTTGTAATCAAAGTACAGTGGGAACTCACACGAGACAAATGACGATCCCCAGGTCGATGAACTAACCTGTACACATGTCACCAGGGAACTGCTATCTGACGTCAGGTATAAGACCAACTAGCATGTTCCCGGCGAGTCCTGTCCGGTGTACTCATAACCCAATGAGCACCTGTATACATCTTAGGTGAACCAACAGACACCAGTGGCTTGTGAGACCGGCCACCGCCCCTCGTCGGGGTCTCGACTGTATACACTAGTCTACTCTGGAGAATCGATGCCCTGTCTCGAAACTCCCACGACTAGGGACCTTTTAAGGATATGCTTGTAGACTCCAGCTCTCACTTATATGATCGCCCTCATACTGCCGGCAGTCAAGCAAGAATCCTAGGGGCTCTATCAACGTGCAATAGCGACCTGTCAGGTCACCTAAAGCAGTACACGATGATAAAGGTAAACCAGATAGCAAACTATCATCTCGAGTAAGACTGTTCTACCGGGATAGGTCCTCCCTCAATCATTGCAATCACGTGCCTGTGATCCAATAATCGACTCTGAGGGCACTATCTCCAACAAACTCAAGTCTGCGTCGCCGACGGTCCGCATAAGATCTCTGCCTACTCTGGGCTGCTCTCATCCTATCACGAATCAACTGGATCTTCGCTGTCGTTTCTTCAACAATCTGTGGCCCTAAGATACTGCTCTCATTGAGCTCTGTCCAACAAGTGGGCGACCTGCATCTCCTCCCATAAAGAGCCTCAAATGGTGCCATCTGAATGGTCTCCTGGTAGCTGTTATTGTAGGAGAACTCTACTAAGGGCAAATGATGATCCCAGCTACCTCCGAAATCCAATACACAAGCTCTGAGCATGTCCTCGAGAGTCTGAATGGTCCGCTCTGACTGTCCGTCGGTCTGCGGATGAAATGCTGTGCTGAAACTCAAGCGAGTGCCCAAAGCCTCCTGAAGCCTCTGCCACAGTCTACTGGTAAACTGGGTGCCTCTGTCGGACACAATACACGTCGGGACTCCGTGCAGTCGCACTATCTCGTCAATGTAGATCTGGGCATACTGAGTAAATCCGAAAGTCGTCTTCACTGGTAGGAAGTGAGCCGCTTTCATTAAACGATCCACGATCACCCAGATGGAGTCATACCCCCGACTAGTCCTGGGTAGTCCCATAATGAAGTCCATCGAAATCTGTTCCCATTTCCACTCCGGAATGGGTAACGGCTGTAGCTCTCCCGCGGGACTCTGGTGTTCAGCCTTGACTTGCTGACAAGTCAGGCATCTCGACACAAAATCTGCGATGTCCCTCTTCATTCCGTCCCACCAATAAACATCTCTCATATCATGATACATCTTGGTGGAACCGGGATGGACGCTATACACCGATCGATGTGCCTCCTCAAGAATCTCGCGCCCCAGTCCCTCAGCATCTGGTACGCACAGTCTAACTCCAAATCGTAGCATCCCCTGATCATCGATCACGAACTCGGAAAATCTGCCCTGTCCAATCTGTGCCATGATCTCTGAACATCGGTCATCACTGAGCTGTGCCTCACATATACGATCGATCAATTGTGGGCGTGCACGGACATGCGCTATCTGTCCTCCAATCGGCGTGAACTCGAACTGTATCCGGCTGTCATATAATATCTGCCAGTCCGCGGATGACTGCTCCTGTACTGCGCTCAAACAAGATAGACTACCCCCGGGCCTCCTATTCAAAGCATCCGCCACCACATTTGCCTTGCCCGGGTGATATAAGATCTCGCAGTCGTAATCCTTCACTAACTCCATCCATCGACGCTGTTGAAGGTTCAGATTGTTGGAGATAGTGCCCTCAGAGTCAATTATTGGATCACATGCACGTGATTGCAATGATTGAGGGAGGACCTATCCCGGTAGGACAGTCTTACTCGAGATGATAGTATGCTATCTGGTTTACCTTTATCATCGTGTACTGTTTCAGGTGACCTTACAGGTCGCTATTACACGTTGATAGAGCCCCTAGGATTCTTGCTTGACCACCAGCAGTATGAGGGCGATCATATAAGTGGGAGCTGCTAGTCTTTAAGCACATCCTTAAATGGTCCCTAGTCGTGGGAGTTTCGAGACAGGGCATCGATTCTCCAGAGTAGACTAGTGTATACAGTCGAGACCCCGACGAGGGGCGGTGGCCGGTCTCACAAGCCACTGGTGTCAGTTGGATCACCTAAGATGTATACAGGTGCTCATTGGGTTATGAGTACACCGGACAGGACTCGCCGGGAACATGCTAGTTGGTCTTATACCTGACGTCAGATAGCAGTTCCCAGGTGACATGTGTACAGGTTAGTTCATCGACCTGGGGATCGTCATTTGTCTCGTGTGAGTTCCCACTGTGCTTTGATTACTACCCTACCGCGGCTCAAAGGAGTCGTGCAAACAGGTTTTAGTTGGGTACAGTCCCGAGCCACATGGAGGCAGTGAGCGGATCTTCGGGGGTTCGTCTCTCCCGGTATTGGGGGTGAGGTCGCGCTGTGTCTAGGAGAGCCATTACACGAAGTCCTTGGCCAAGGCAGGAGATTTACTGGTAGGTATTCCAGTAGTATCTCAGGGTGTTCTGGGCTACACTCCGACATGACTTGTACCGCTTTTGGGGGTCTGACTTTTACCCACCCCCTAGGCCCGACATGCGATGCTCATAGACGAACGGACCGGACTGTACGGATATTGTCACTGACAGGCTCAGTAGGGTGTCAGGATGAGTTCGCTCATCGACGTCCCTTTTGGTCAATAGCTGGTGGCCCGTTACGTATTGGCTTATACCTCTGACGTGCTAGTGGTTAAATCCACAGCCATAGTATTGACGAGTCTTTAGAGTCCACCACACTTTCAGTTACTCAGCTTTCGGGCGAAACGCTGTAGAGGCCGTATGGAGATATGGCAGGGTCCGATCAGATACGTGCGGTATTGCACAAATCAAGATCGGACGGTTTGTACTAGAGGCCGTATAGATATATGGCAGGGTTCGATCAGATACGTGCGGTATTGCACGGATCAGGATCGGATGGACATTACTAGCCGGCTTTGGTTTAAGCCGGATCCTAGTTTAGTACAGTGTAGATTTTGTCTTTTTGCATTTGTATCCGGACGGAATACAGATGCGGGTGTGTATGCACAGTATCGGGGTTTTCCTGTAATTTATTACGGGACCAGTTTTCTGGAGTTGCCAGTTTGCATTCCGTTCCGGCCGGTTTTCCTTTGTTCTTTCCCGGCCGGACTTTTCCGATGGAGGGGGTTATTTGCAATTGTGCAAATAACATTTGTGGAGGGGGTTTCTTGCATATGTATTCATTATGATAGGATATGCATCTTATTCTTCCATGATGGTGCATTTATGAGATTTGATGTGATTAAGGTGTAAGCATGGTTGATGTTTTCTTGTCTTTGGATATGGTCACCTTCTCTTTCTCCTACACTCACCTCCCTCTTGATTTGGTTTCATATCCCTCCACCATTCCTCATTTGGACTAGGCCGGCCACTTCATGGAATTGGAGTGGGGTTGATTTCATTTTTGGTGTGGCAAAATTAAACATCTATCTCCTTTTAGCTTGCCACCAAAATTCCCAAGTTCATATCTTGTTGATTCCTCCATCAAGGCAACATAACCCCAAAGAGACAAGCATCATCTACACTACATCATACAGCACATCTTGGGCACGTCGACTTGCCAGCTTCGTGCCCGAGTTGCCTCGGTATAGAGGCGGGAGCCCGTAAAAGAAACAGGCGATGTGGTACCCTTCCGGCGAGGAGGCGACGACCGGAGTTTCCGCGAGGAGATCGGAGTGGAGATGAAGACCGGAGGACTCGGATCAGTCGGTATATCTCTAACCCGTCTTGTAATTAGCTAGAACTAGTTTAATGGTCCGATCCGGTTGTTTAGTGCGCGGTGGTGCCGGTTTGCTAAGTTCGCAAAATTAAAGTTTATCACCGTTTCCGCATTTGGCCGTCGGATTGACGGCCGGGGCGCCGCCGTGCACTTACAGTGGTATCAGTGCCTCGCCATTAACTTCTTCTAGCTTCGTTTGATGTGTTTTTCATTTCCGATCGACCAAAATTCCAAAACTTGCATTTTCCTTCACATCAGTTTCTGTTGAAATTTTTTGGTCTCTAAAAATTTTTCAGGTTGTCTGAGAATGATGTGCAGGGAGTTCTAAGAACACTGTAAAAATTCGACGCAGTGACTCGATCACTGAAGCGTGGAACCGCGGCCAAACCCCCCCTTAGGCCGCGGTTCCGCCGCACATTGGTGTCGTCACTGTATCATATTTATCCAGTGGACTTCTGGGCTTATTTTAGGGGTTTTGGAATATTAAAATTGGGCCCAGATTTTCTGTGAGTGCTACAGTATTGCTTGGGGGCCCACTTGTTAATTTTTGATCGATTGGATATTGTAAACACATTATTTCACAGTATTTACATTATATCTGCGACCGTGAATGTCACTTGATCGGTAAATCCAGTCTAACTGCTATAGCCCGGTTAGACGGATTTGCGAACGTGACTTTCACGTTGATGTTCTGTGTTTTTGCTGTGATGTTGCGGATCGGTCGTGGGGGATAGCCTGGATGCAATGCTAGTACAGTTTTGTTGTATTATGTACATTTGATTTTGCGGGGCGAGCGTCCGACATGTGGACTGCCGTCACTGCCTGTTTGTATTATTCTTTTGGGGCACGACCAGGTTGCGGTCGATGTACCCGTTGTATGTATATTTTACTTTCTGTACTAGGATTACCCCGCGGAGGGGTGCACGGATAGCCGGGTTCTAGAAGGCAACAAGCCCGCATCTCATGGCATTGGGACGGAGGGGGCTTCACTCCAGGATTGGCTGGCTATTCGCCGCACTCGTAGGGGGTATAGGTTTTCATTGCACAGGCTATCCACACGACCAGGGGAACGTCGGGTTTCAGTAGTGGCTCTGTGAAACCCGGGGATCCCAGATATCTGTTATGTTCTGTGATGCTGTACATTTCTGTGATGTTGCATTTTATTCACGCCTTGAGCGAAATACTATATATTGGTATATATATTAGTAGATGTTGTATATGTTTTTCATCCGCGCTAGTCCAGTCCCCGCTCTGCCGTTAGTTAGCTAACCTAACGGGTGATGACGGGACCCAGTGGCGAATGCGGATGGCATATACGTACGTCAGTATATTTTTGTTCTTTGTGGTGTGATCAATTGATGGGACTGCATTGATTCGGATCAATGCAAGATAAACAAACCTATTCTGATGTTGTTGGAACAATTTTCAAAAAGCTGTTATTGCAAGGACGTTCACTTTTGTTTTGCATCGTGGTATTCATTTGGAATATCCTGCTCCTCAGTCGACGAGGCAAGGGCCGAGATCCCTTCACCGGGAGTGACCCCTTGGACAGAAGTTTGCGTCAGGGCATTAACTTCACTATAGCCGTTTACTTTTGCTTTGCATCGTGGTATTCAGTTGGAATATCCTGCACCCCATTCTACGGGGAAAGAGCCGAGATCCCTTCACCGGGAGTGACCTCTTTAGTAAAGGTTTTCGTCACTATATTTTCTAAAAAGCTATCCGTTCCTTCAACGATATCAAGTTCATTACGTTAAAGGTTTTCGCCAGAAACCATTCGTAGCCCTCCGTCGTTTCATATGGGTAGTCAATAGTATTCAAGCTGTGTTTGTTGGCCAAAGTCAAGGCACAGTGTTTGGTAGCTGTTGGTTATTCATATGCAGCATAGATAGATGCGTTGGTTTGGGGCAGTCGTATAGCCTTGTTGGCCAAAGTCAAGGGCTTGTACGGATGGGCTCAAATTAACCTGGAGAATGACGGGCAGAACTTGACATGTGACTTATGATTTGTTGGCCAAAGTCAAGGTCATAAGAGCATGGGGTAAAAATCCACATCTGGAGTTTCAAAAGTACTGAAACTTGCCAGATATGCGCATACCTTCTGGAGTGTGATACCGTGAGCGGATTCCGTCACGTTATCATGCGATGAGAGTTGGATTCCGATTCCCACTGATGAGTTAGTTTACTCCTCGGGTGACCCCGACTAATTCTTCTTTCAGGTTTGGAGGAGAATTTGAGGTACAGTGGGAGGTTTCCAGATTAGATAAATTGGTAACCATTCTGATCTAGGTTAGAGTGCACGCTGAGTGTTTCTTTTCTCTCTCTCTCTGGCAGCGACCATTGACCCGACCCTAAGACTTTGACTCAGTGACCAAGTTAACCGAACCTTCTTAACACTGGCTTTTGGATTGTCAGAGTTGCAGACCTCATTGCCACTCCTACTTTTACCCTTTTCTCCAGGACACCCCGTATTACTGCGAACGTCCACTTCCATTGGACAAAACCATCGTATGGTTAGATACGAACTCGAAGGAATTCGAGGATGGTTTCCGGTTCTGGAGAAAACGGATAGGATTATTCAGTTGTCTTTTCCCTTTTACCTTCTCTCAAGTTGTGAGTACTCCTTGGTTTAGGAGATAGTACACTTATTACGCAAATTGGATAGTCTTCTTCCAAACCTTAGGCTGGTGCCGACAGGTAGGGAATGAAGAAAACCAATTAGCCTAAACGGTGTGCAGAAGGTATTAAGATTAATACAAAGCAAGGGATTAGTAAGAGGGCAAAGTAAATTGCGACTGATATTCACGACCAAACCAAGTATTTCTTCGCCAATCCTAAATCACCTTTGTATTTCTCCAAGACACTCCGTATCACTACGAAGATCCACAGTTTATTGGATACTCCATCGTATGGTTATATACGAACTCGAAAGGAACTTGTTCCAGTTCGGGGATGGATTCTGGTCCAGGAGAAATAGGAATAAGGTTTATTCGGTTGTCTTTTATCTTCACCTTCTCTCGCATTGCGAGTGCTCCTAGGACTAGGACAGTACACCCATTATGCTTATTGGATAGTCTTGTTCCAAACCATAGGCTGGTGCCGAACGGTAGGGAAGGAAGAAAACCAATTGGCCTAAAGGGGTGTGCAGAAGGTAATGACTAAAGACATATAAAGGGATTTGGAGAGGTAGCAAAGATTTATACGGTTATAGTTGTGAATCTGGATAATGGTAGAGGCATTACTAAGAATACCAGGATACCCCATCGAAACATTTCAATGTTTCAGTTCAACTGTGTACTGTTAAAGGAAAACTGATTTCCCGATTGGACACTTGCTCCAGGGTATGTATTTACCAGGTTTGATTCTCACATCTGTATGGTTTTACAGATGATGAGTGGGAGTAAGTTATTGGGAATTGGGTGATCATCCTCATTATATCGGGATTCGTTGTAATCGGTGATATTTGAGGAGATCACCTGGGCTGTTTGCCGGTCGGCAAATATTTGGTTTTGAATATCCGCTGTTGTGCACCAACTTCAAATTGATATATCTGTACGTCTATTTTCATAGAGTGAGATATACCTTTTGATATTATGTCGATGACATTTACCTATATCAGTGGATGGTTAGGTAAGGAGCATTAAACAGCGGTGTAATTCTTCTTAACCATAAGTACAGTTTTCAACCTACGACACACAGTGAAAGAGTTGTTAGACTCAGCGGACTTATACAGAGTATTGTATGTTGTCCAGTGTCCATTAGGACAAAGGGGTTGGTCCTCATACTATATTCTGTTTACTTTTAACTTCTCTAGTTCTTAGACATGTATTTCGTAGAAACACAGGGTCTAAGTTTTGAGGAGTTATAGGTATTTGAATAGAGTAGAGAACCAGGTGTAGCAAGTATTGGGATTCTTCAAAGTAATCGAAGATGTAGATACTGGTATTCAGTTGATAGTAATGATAAAGAGAAATTGCTTCTCTTTCAGGTTACTCATAATTGGAAGCATTCCTAAGTTGAGTAACGCTGATCGGCCTCTTTCCATTTAGTTGACATGCACTGGAGACAGCTGCATGATTTGAATCTAGTTCAATTAAATCAGTGCCTCTGGTTCTATATTGGATATAGAACAGTTCATATCTTAACGATGTTAAGGTACGGGGAGTTGTCCGGCTTATGATTAAAACCAGACACTGGACAACTCAAGGCACGTTTCTGTAATGGCTGTTTGTGGGTTGACCCAGGCTATGACGAGGGTTGACTTTCTACCACAAGAAAGATCAATAGTGATATTGTTCTTGACTCGCCACAGTTTTAATAAAAATGGATTTTTTCAAAAACTAGTCGTGGGAGTATGGTAGAACTGGAAGTGATTCCAGAACCGCAAACGATTACTGAAGATTTGATAAGGAACCTAAAGATTCAATCTGTTTTGACATTCCATTGGTCACTCCGCAGAAACGGTGGGTAACTTCAGGCACCCGAGAGGTACTCCGGTAGCCTCAAGGACGGTGACAGGGAAGTTCTTGTTTACCCACACTTGCTATTGTTGTTGTTCCAGGCTGCGAGACCCGGCAGGAGGATGAGTATAGCGTCGTTCTAAACTAGCTTTAGAAGTGCACGTCTATATGACTCTGCCAGAGGGTTGTCGTAGTCAGTGGGAGCAGCGAAAGCATTGGTGGACATCAGGCTTATGTCTGTTTATAGACTAAAGCAGATATAGCGAAGATAGATCATCTATTTCTGATGTGACAGTCATGGGTTTGACGTCATCAGAATAAGGGATGGATCTGTTGAGAAGGTAGTAGGGTGTGATGTCATGGTATTTGGATGACATACACAAAGTAGGAAAGGAAACTCCTATACTACGATCGGTTATTCTTTGGTTGTCACACAGTGGTTTCTCCACAAAGGGACTTGGACATTATATCAGACATACTGGTTACTAGATCTATGGTTTTTAGATCTAGATTTGGGTGGTTTCCCAATCAGGGTACCTTGACAGCATTCTAAGAGTATTTAGAATGGACGACTCCTGGCACGGTGGTGTACCTGCAGGTGATGGAGTCACCCTCTCTAAAGGTGTCTTATAGACTAAAGTAGAGAGGGATGTGCATGATTGGCAGATCACTTGCTTAGGCAATTGAGTCAATCATGAGATGTCAAGTACCACACCAGATGTAGTTCTTGCACTAGATGAAATAAGTTAACATTGATCCAATCCTGGAGAAACAGTCGGAAGCAGTTTTAGAACATAAGTGGATGTTCTAGGGATATGATAACGACAGCCTCATTGGGAGACAGTTATCATTCCAGGCTTCCAAGGTGACATGGACGACAAGGAGGTTGTCAGAGTTACAGTTTTTCCTTCTGATGAGGGACAGTATTTTGGACAGCTGATCCAAGGCAATACTGAGGGAGGCATGGCGCAGGATACTGATTAAGTTCAGTTGACGATACAGTCTAAGAAGTTTGGATTTGGAGTTCATTTATGAGCTCGGTCCCATCAGACATCGAGACACTCTAAGACAGGTATTGCTCATTTCGGGAGATGGTTTTCTCCACGAACTTGAGATATAGAGAGACATAGAAAGAAACATCAGAGCGGATCCACTCGCTGAGGCTATTCCTCGAACGCAATAGTCTCGCAAACGAGCTTTGTGAGAATGACTAGTAGAGGAGTTGGGTGTTCAGTATCACACGGGCTGTGAGTATGCGACATCGCAATAATTAGCCTTGAGTGAAAGTGGGAGATTGTTGGAGATAGTGCCCTCAGAGTCAATTATTGGATCACAGGCACGTGATTACAATGATTGAGGGAGGACCTATCCCGGTAGGACAGTCTTACTCGAGATGATAGTATGCTATCTGGTTTACCTTTATCATCGTGTACTGTTTCAGGTGACCTTACAGGTCGCTATTACACGTTGATAGAGCCCCTAGGATTCTTGCTTGACCACCAGCAGTATGAGGGCGATCATATAAGTGGGAGCTGGTAGTCTTTAAGCACATCCTTAAATGGTCCCTAGTCGTGGGAGTTTCGAGACAGGGCATCGATTCTCCAGAGTAGACTAGTGTATACAGTCGAGACCCCGACGAGGGGCGGTGGCCGGTCTCACAAGCCACTGGTGTCAGTTGGATCACCTAAGATGTATACAGGTGCTCATTGGGTTATGAGTACACCGGACAGGACTCGCCGGGAACATGCTAGTTGGTCTTATACCTGACGTCAGATAGCAGTTCCCAGGTGACATGTGTACAGGTTAGTTCATCGACCTGGGGATCGTCATTTGTCTCGTGTGAGTTCCCACTGTGCTTTGATTACTACCCTACCGCGGCTCAAAGGAGTCGTGCAAATAGGTTTTAGTTGGGTACAGTCCCGAGCCACATGGAGGCAGTGAGCGGATCTTCGGGGGTTCGTCTCTCCCGGTATTGGGGGTGAGGTCGCGCTGTGTCTAGGAGAGCCATTACACGAAGTCCTTGGCCAAGGCAGGAGATTTACTGGTAGGTATTCCAGTAGTATCTCAGGGTGTTCTGGGCTACACTCTGACACGACTTGTACCGCTTTTGGGGGTCTGACTTTTACCCACCCCCTAGGCCCGACATGCGATGCTCATAGACGAACGGACCGGACTGTACGGATATTGTCACTGACAGGCTCAGTAGGGTGTCAGGATGAGTTCGCTCATCGACGTCCCTTTTGGTCAATAGCTGGTGGCCCGTTACGTATTGGCTTATACCTCTGACGTGCTAGTGGTTAAATCCACAGCCATAGTATTGACGAGTCTTTAGAGTCCACCACACTTTCAGTTACTCAGCTTTCGGGCGAAACGCTGTAGAGGCCGTATGAACTATGTTCCTCCCATTGTGTGACAATGGAGTTGTGGCTTATGCCAAGGAACGCCGGTCCCATCAGTGATCCAGACATATTCTAAGGCAGTATCACTTGATCATGGAGATGGTTGATCTCCAGGGAGATCGAGGTTAGGAGAGTAGACTCAGAGGACAACACAGCGGATCCACTCACAAAGGCCTGTTCCCAGAGAGAGACTTTTATGGGATGGTTGAGTATGAGATACTGCAACCACTGCTACAGATGGCCCTAGTGCAAGTGGGAGATTGTTAGTTATATGTATGCCCTAGAGGCCATTACTGTACATAGGATGTATATTGTAGTGGATGCTGGGACATATATAGGGAGGACTATCTTGCTCGACATGATAGTATACTATCTGGTTACACTTTACCTTAACATGTATACTGATTGTCTCTCTGTTACATGTTGGTAAAGCCCTTAGGATGTGTACTTGACTACCTGGACTATGATGCGGATCATACTAGTGGGGACATGGTAGTCCATAAGTACATCCTTCAAAGTCCCTAGTCGTGGGTGTATCGAGACGGGGCATCGATATACCAGAGTAGACTAGCGTGTACCTTCTCGACCCATACAGATGGGCGATGGATGATCCCATATCCATTGGTGTTTGACATCAGAGGAGATATACGGGTGCTCAGTAGAGACTGGGTACACTGGACGGACTCGCCGAGAACTCCCAGATAGTATTATACCTTACGTCAGATGGCAGTTCTTTGGTGACACTGGTACAGAGTAGTCTGTTGACCCGAGATCGTCATAGAGACTTGTGTGGTTCCTACTGTGCTTTGATTTCCATCTTACCACGTCCAAGAGGGCGTGCAAAACGGTGGTTTTTGGGTACAGTCCCGAGTCACATGGAGGCAATGAGCGATAGGAGGGGATTCGTCTCTCCCGGTATAGGGGGTTGATGTTGCGCTGTGTTTGATTGGCTATAACAGGAAATCCCTGGCCAGGGTTGCTGAGATTTACTGGTAAGTGTTACCAGTAGTTTCTCGAATTGTTATAGACCTCATATCGACACGACTTATCAAGCTATTGGGGTCTGACGTTTACCACCCCTAGGCGAGATATGCGACATATCAGACTATCAGACCGGACTGTACGGTAGTGTTACTGGTTGGATTCACTGGAGTGTGAGCGGGCTTGCTCGTCGATCTTCTGATCGCTCAATACCCGGGTGGCCGTTACGTTTAGCAGACCGCTTGCGGCTTGTGGATGTTTGATATGATCATCATCCGCTGCCGGCGTATTGACGAGTCTTTAGAGTCCTACACAGAGGTTTCCTGGCTCAAGCGAAACGAAATAGGAGCGCATATGAGATATGTGCGGGACCGAGAATAATACGTGTATGTGATACCGTATTCTATTCTCGCGATCAATGTGTCGAATGGTTATATGCGATATAACCTAGTTATCGAATCGAGAGTTGATTCGATAAGTCGATACATTGGATACTAGTCGGTTATATGCGATATGACCGGATCGTTAAATCAAGTGTTGATTTAATGATTTAATGCATAATTATATATTTGATATATTACTTTGCATTAACTAGTATTGGTTCACTTTAAATGGATTTTCTCACTTGAAGTTCACAAGTTGTATATGTGATATACTTTTGTGCACTTGGTTGTATCATGTTTGATGATACATGCTTTTTGGTTAAGTGTAAGGAATTAAACAAAGATTAAGTTGTTGATTAGGGTTTTACTTATTCACTTATCTTATTTATTTATTCATTATGAATAAATTGAAAGATAAATGAATGGTGGCTTCATTTGTTTTTAGTTGAAGCTTCATGAAGCTTTGACTTGATGACTTTTTTGTTCTCATCCTTAACCCTAACCATTCAACCCAACCTTAGTCAATTCTCTACACTTAACTAAGGTTAAGATTATGATAAGTATTCTTTTATTTTATATTTTCTAATAACTTATCATAACATTGACCATCTTCTTCTTCCTTTCTTCACTTGAAGAAAGCAAGCTCCATCAATGGTGATTGATGGAAATGAGTGAGAAATCCAATTCTAAAGTCTACCCACTTCCTATTTCTTCATCCTCTACCTCTTGCCAAGTAGTAGAGTGTGTTTTCTTCACAAGTTTCTTGACTTGGTGAAGTCGGAGCTTGATTTAGCGATGCTTCGACGTAGATCATTTTCGGCATGGACATCGACGACCTAGCTCGCCTATTCTCCGATGAAGCCGACGCTAGAGCCCGGGATTTATTTTGGAAAGCAAGAAGACTTCATTGCGGAGCTATGGAGGTGGAGCACCAGATCTACAAAGGTTGTATTTCCGTATTCTCTTCGTTAAGTGTTAACTTCTTATCTTTTCGCCTAGACATCTAGCAAACGATCCGTAGTTTAGGGTTTCTCGGCACGTTAAAATTTGAAATTGGCATGGTTGATGCCTTGTGAGACCTCATTAGGGTGCCTAGGAACCCTACAGTGGTATCAGAGCCTAGCTAGAGCCTTAGGCGATGTTAGAAACCCGATCGAACCCCGAAACCCTAACTTTTAACCCTCTCTGGACTTTTTCTGAAAAAGTGGTTTTTTCCAAATTAAAAATGCTTAAAAAATTCAGCAGGTAATTCTAAGAATTACGGTGCAAAAATTACCTAATGATCTGTCTAAAGCGTGGCGGATCCGCGGCATTAGCCGCCTATTGCGGCGGTGCCGCGCCCATTTAGTCTCTTCAGTCAACCATTTTTGCACAGTAACTTCTTTATTTAAATGCTGTGTTTTATGGGAATTTTTAAAATTCACTCATGAGTTGAGTTTTCTGGGTTGTATTAGGGACTCGGTATTTCGATCGGATTGTCCAATTTTTTCTGTGTGCTTTTCCGGATAATTTTAGAATATGTTAAAAAGTTCGACCGGATATAAATACCCAATTTTTCCCCTGCCGGAAAATTTCCAAGTGTTGGATTTTTCTGAGGTTTAAAGACGTTCTAAGTAGTGCAAGTAACGCGATGGTCCCTCTAGAAGACAACAAACCTTAACTCGATTATGTGACCGTCTTGAACTGCCCTTTGAACCTTCGGGTTTGGGGCAGTACGGCGTGCCACATGTGAGGCGTTGGCTTGACCCTTCTACGGCTGGACCGTTGGTACTGAGGCATGGACTGAATGTTTTAAAACCTATTTCATGCGTTGATCTGTTTTGGGAAAACTTAGGTGTTCGATTGTTCGATTGGAAAGTTTAACATTTTCTATCTTATTCGGAATGTGATACAATAATTGGAATTCACAATAAGTTATGAGATAACTGAATGAATGTTATAAATCTAGCGGTTTAGTCTCACTTGATCGGTTGCCACGGAATTTTGATGTGATCAAAAGTCCTTCGCAATCACGTAGCGTACGCGGATACTCGCCGGATAAACTTAATAGACAGCTACATCCCTTAGCCCCGACCAAGTGACTGTAGGAGAACCCCGTCGCCGAAAGCATCCATCTGGGTGCTCGCGGCAGCGGTGTTCCGCCTTGGTGCACTTCGTCGACGGCATCGGGGGTGCGGCCGTCTACTGAAGTTTGCGACGAGCATTCGATCAGGATGTCGGGAATCTTGTTGAATTGCCCGACTTGATATTGAAAAGAGTTTTTGATAATGAGACTGAAATGCGGGGTTTATAATTGTTAGGCATGCGATGTTTAAGTAATTCATTTGATTAGGCATGTGATGTCTAAAGAGATTGCGGATTCCAACTGTTGTAGTTTTACACTTTCTTTTCTGTGACCGTAAGTGTAATATGTGATATCGCCGGTTTCGTTGCTATATGTCAACGACAATTGGGATGCGCATATTTACTTACGTTGATGACATGTGATGTTATGTGTTGCTGGATATGTTATATTGGATCGTCGTGTTTGAATAACCGGAGGTTTTTATGTGAGATGAGTGTTTTTAATTTTCATTCATGTAAAAACTTGTATGTAATATTCTTTTATTGGGGCACTTCCAGGTTGCGGAAGATGTCACCTTTTGTATATTATTTACTTTTCCGCACTAGGATAGACCCAAGGAGGGGAGCACAAGTAACCGGGTTCTGGAGTCCAGTAGGAGACCAACTCGAGGAGTCGAGTCCGGGTCTCCTAACTCCAGAATTGGTAGGGTTGCTTGCCGCTCTCGTAGGGGTCTAGGGGTGTGGGTTTTGCTATTATAGGTAATTAAATGACGGGACTTCATTAATATGATTAATGAAATAAAAGAAACCTAAGATGTTGTAGAATCGAATTTCAAAAATAAAACAGGTAGCTACAGTTCTTGCTTTGCACAGCGGTATATGTGATATATCCTGCACCTTATTCGATGAGGAAAGGACCGAGATCCCTTCACCGGGAGTGACTCCTTTAGCAATAACTGGCAGATGCTACACACTCGGTTTGTCTTTTGATTGCTTTTAAGAGTTTTTGCTTTGCACAGTGATATATATGATATATCCCGCACTTCATTCGACGAGGAAAGGACCGACGATCCCTTCACCGGGAGTGACTCCTTTAGCAAAACTAGAAAAGCCTAAAAAACACTCCATTTTAAAATCATTTGATTCTACAACGATATCAAGTTCCTAACGCAATAGGTTTTCAGAAAAACCTGTCGTAGCCCTCCGTCATTTCAGATAAGTTGTATATAGTATTCATGCTGCATTTGTTGGCTTTTGTCAAGGTGCAGTGTGCGGTAGCTATATGCTGCTTATCTGCTGCATATGATGCGATTGGATTAGGGTAGTCGTGCGGCCTTGTTGACCTTGTCAAGGGTCGTGCGGGTGGGTTTGATTCAATCAAGAAATGACGGGTTGAACTTGACTTGCGGTCTATGGTTTGTTGACCTTGTCAAGGTCATAGATCGTTCGGGGCAAAATATTATCGGGAATTTCAAGTGTTGAAATTTGCAATGAGATTGCATACCTTCTATGAGATAGTTGGATCCCGATACCCGCTGCGAGTAAGAGTTACTCCTGGGAGAGTTTTATACATTACAACTAGCCGATCAAGTAGGTGTCTAGAAAGGTGTTAACGGGGTTACGCCTCTGGGAAAACGAGGTTTACATTAATTAGGTTCGTGCGAAAGCACGGGAGACCTCCCTCAAAGTACCGACACTGGCCTGGCTGAAAGATTGGCGAACTTGTAGTGTGTAATTAATCCCGGCTAGTCTTTCCTTTTAGGGTTTGAAGGAAGATTTGATAAAAAGCAGTGGGAGCCATCCTGATTAGATAAAATAATAACCAATCTATTCTTGCAAGAGCGCACGCTGAGTGTTTTCTTCTCTCTCTCTCCTGGTAGCGACCATATCACGCCTTAATCAAGATAATAAAACGGATTATTGACCGAACCCGCTTGTTATACTGAACTGGGGAATGTTGGTCCCGCTCCAACTTATAATTGTTATAAGACAGAGCAGGAAATAGGGGATTACCAGAATTCCCGTGCCGCCCAAACAAAGAGAGTGCATGCTGATGCATCATCTTCGGGTGTGTTCATTATGTAGAACTGTTTCTCTGTATCCTCTACGTCCTGGGTATGTGATACCAGATCAGGATCCCAGATATGTAATATGTTACATAGGGCTACAGAAAGGTAGAGAACTGAGAACGGGTGATAAGTTTCATGAGGCAGAAAACGGGGCAAGTGTTGCAGCCAAGTCTGTTTGTCACTGTCACCCTGTATTACCAATACATTGATTCTGAATGAATGTTGTTAGATACCGAACCTGATATACAAAATCATATCAATCTCTTTATTAGTAAAGAAAGGATATAATTTTGTATTATTGGATAATGTTTTGAACATTTCCTATATCAAAAGTTGATTGGTTCAGGCACGTTATCTAAAAGCATTGATGTTCTAAATCAAATTACAGTTCTTAGTATATGCAACACACATAAGAGGAAGAGTTCAGAAATGAACGGATCCTTCTTAAGGTATTGTAGACTAGGTCAGATCAATGTGACCCGACTAGCTGAAGTTACATATAGATGCATATTTAAATCAGTTTGAATCTACATCTTGTGAAACTTGCCAGTCATGTCACAAAGATATAATGACACTAGCTCTGTTTATTGGAAACAGAGAAAGAGTTAGTGAACTCTTGGGATGATACATGTTGATGTATGTAGGTCCCCTGTCTACACATGCTGTTGGAGATAGTGCCCTCAGAGTCAATTATTAGGTCACAGGTACGTGATTGCAATGATTGATGGAGGACCTATCCCGGTAGGACAGTCTTACTCGAGATGATAGTATGCTATCTGGTTTACCTTTATCATCGTGTACTGTTTTAAGTGACCTGACACGTCGCTATTACACGTTGATAGAGCCCCTAGGATTCTTGCTTGACCACCAGCAGTATGAGGGCGATCATATAAGTGGGAGCTGGGGGTCTATAAGCATATCCTTAAAAGGTCCCTAGTCGTGAGAGTTTCGAGACAGGGCATCGATTCTCCATAGTAGACTAGTGTATACAGTCGAGACCCCGACGAGGGGCGGTGGCCGGTCTCACAAGCCACTGGTGTCAGTTGGATCACCTAAGATGTATACAGGTGCTCATTGGGTTATGAGTACACCGGACAGGACTCGCCGGGAACATGCTAGTTGGTCATATACCAGACGTCAGATGGCAGTTCCCTGGTGACATGTGTACAGGTTAGTTCATCGACCAGGGGATCGTCATTTGTCTCGTGTGAGTTCCCACTGTACTTTGATTACTACCCTACCACGGCTCAAAGGAGTCGTGCAAACAGGTTTTAGTTGGGTACAGTCCCGAGCCACATGGAGGCAGTGAGCGTATCTTCAGGGGTTCGTCTCTCCCGGTATTGGGGGTGAGGTCGTGCTGTGTCTAGGAGAGCCATTACACGAAGCCCTCGGCCGAGGCAAGGAGATTTACTGGTAGGTATTCCAGTAGTATCTCAGGGTGTTTTGGGCTACACTCCGACACGACTTGTACCGCTTTTGGGGGTCTGACTTTTACCAACCCCCTAGGCCCGCCATGCGATGCTCATAGACGAACGGACCGGACTGTACGGATATTGTCACTGACAGGCTCAGTAGGGTTGTCAGGCTGAGTTCGCTCACAGACGTCCCTTTTGGTCAATACCTGGTGGCCCGTTATGTATTGGCTTATACCTCTAACGTGCTAGTGGTTAAATCCACAACCAAGGTGTTGACGAGTCTTTAGAGTCCCCCACATTCAGTTACTCAGCTTTCGGGCGAAAGGTTGTAGAGGCCGTATGGAGATATGGCAAGGTCCGATCAGATACGTGCGGTATTGCACGGATCAGGATCGGACAGTTTGTACTATAGGCCGTATGGTTATATGGCAGGGTTCGATCAGATACGTGCGGTATTGCACGGATCAGGATCGAACAGATATTACTAGCCGGCTTTGGTTTAAGCCGGATCCTAGTATAGTACAGTGTAGATTTTGTCTCATTGCATTTGTATTTCGGTCGAAATACAGATGCGGGTGTGTATGCACAGTATCGGGGTTTTCCTGTAATTTATTACGGGACCAGTTTTCTGGAGTTGCCAGTTTGCTTTCCGTTTCGGCCGATTTCCATTGTTCCGTTCATTGGCCGAAGATTGGTGGAAGAGGGCTTATTTGCATTGTTGCAAATAAGTATTTGTGGAGGGGGCTTTTGCTTTTTGTTGCATCATGATAGCCATTCTTTGACCTTGACTTCTTGTCTTCATCATGACTTGACTTTTGTTTTCATGATGGATGTTGATGATGGTAGGTTTGAGTGTTGGATTTGTTGTGATGATGTTTCTTTTGTATGATAGCTTTCTCTCTCTCTTTCCATTGGATAATTAGATGGTTCTATCTTTATCCATGAGACCACACTCTCATTTCTCTCCTCTCAATTAGCTTGGCCGGCCACTCCCATTTAGGGGCTGTCCAAAATTTGTGGTGTGGGTTTTTAGCTCATTTCATGTTGCAAAAATCCCACTTGATCAATCCATAAAGCTCCAAGTTCAATCCCTCCACCAAATGGCAATTCCACAACCCCAAAGTGAGACTTGAGGACTACATATTCTACAGCGAACCTTAGGCATGTCGAGTAGCCGGCTTCGTGCCCGAGTTGCCTCGGCATTGAGGTGGGAGCCCGTAAAACATGGAGACGATGTGGTGCCCTTCCGGCAAGGTGGCGACGACCGGAGATTCCGCAGGAGATCGGGACGATGAAGAGAAGACCGGAGGACTTGGATCGTCGGTATATCTCTCTTCCCTTTCTTGTTGTTAGCTAGGACTAGTTAGTGGTTCGATCCGGGTATTAGTGCGCGGCGGTTTGCCAGTTCAAGAAAATTTAAGTTTATCACCGCTTCCGCATTTGGCCGTCGGATTGACGGCCGGGGCGCCGCCGTGCACTTACAGTGGTATCAGAGCCTCGCCATTAACTTAGTCTAGCTTGGTTTAATGTGTTTTGCATTTCCGATCGACCAAAATTCCAAAATCTACATTTTAGTTCGCATCAGTTTTCTGTTGAAACTTTTTGGTGTCCAAAAATTTTTCAGGTTGTATAAAAGTACTGTGCAGGAAATTCTAAGACTACTGAGAAAATTCGACACAGTCAGTCGACCAATATAGCGCGGATCCGCGGCCAAACCCCCCATTGGGCCGCGGATCCGCCGCACATTGGTGTCATGACTGTATCAATTTTTTCCAGTGGGCTTCTGGGCTTAAAATAGGGGTTTTGGAATATTAAAATTGGGCCAATTATTTCTGTGAGTGCTGCAGTATTGCTTGGGGGCCCACTTGTTAATATTTGATCGATCGGATATTTTAAACACATTATTTCACAGTATTTACATTATATCTGCGACCGTGAATGTCACTTGATCGGTAAATCCATTCTAACTGCTATAGCCCGGTTAGACGGATTTGCGAACGTGACTTTCACGTTGATGTTCTGTTTTTGCTGTGATGTTGCGGATCGGTCGTGGGGGATAGCCTGGATGCAATGCTAGTACAGTTGTGGTTGTATTATGTACATTTGATATTGCGGGGCGAGCGTCCGACATGTGGACTGCCGTCACTGCCTGTTTGTATTATTATTTTGGGGCACGACCTGGTTGCGGTCGATGTACCCGTTGTATGTATATTTTACTTTCTGTACTAGGATTACCCCACGGAGGGGTGCATGGATAGCCGGGTTCTAGAGGGCAACAAGCCCGCATCTCATGGCATTGAGACGGAGGGGGCTTCACTCTAGGATTGGCGGGCTATTCGCCGCACTCGTAGGGGGTACAGGTTGACCCAGGAGGGTGCCCAAGTTGCCGGATTCCGTGAAGTGCTGGGTGGTCCATTCACGGCGCTGAAGGGGGGCTGCCTCGCTTCAGGTTTTGGCGGGTGACTTGCCGCGCCCGTAGGGGTCTAGGATTTCATTGCACAGGCTATCCACACGACCAGGGGAACGTCGGGTTTCAGCGGCTCTGTGAAACCCGGGGATCCCAGATATCTGTATTGTTTCTGTAATGCTGTACATTTTTGTGATGTTGCATTTTATTCACGCCTTGAGCGAAATACTATATATTGGTATATATATTAGTAGATGTTGTATATGTTTTGCATCCGCGCTAGTCCAGTCCCCGCTCTGTCGTTAGTAAGCTAACCTAACGGGTAATGACGGGACCCAGTGGCGAATGCGGATGGCATATACGTACATCAGTATATTTTCGTTCTTTTTGGTGTGATCAATTGATGGGACTGCATTGATTCGGATCAATGCAAGTTAAAACAAACCTAATCTGATGTTGTTGGAACACTTTTCAAAAAGCTGTTATTGCAAGGACGTTCACTTTTGTTTTGCATCGTGGTATTCAGTTGGAATATGCTGCTCCTCAGTCGACGAGGCAAGGGCCGAGATCCCTTCACCGGGAGTGACCCCTTGGACAATAAGTTTGCGTCAGGGCATTAACTTCACTATAGACGATTACTTTTGCTTTGCATCATGGTATTCAGTTGGAATATCCTGCACCCCATTCTACGGGGAAAGAGCCGAGATCCCTTCACCGGGAGTGACCTCTTTAGCGGAAGTTGTCGTCACTATATTTCTAAAAAGCTATCCGTTCCTTCAGCGATATCAAGTTCATTACGTTGAAGGTTTTCGCCAGAAACCATTCGTAGCCCTCCGTCGTTTCATATGGGTAGTCAATAGTATTCAAGCTGTGTTTGTTGGCCAAAGTCAAGGCACAGTGTTTGGTAGCTGTTGGTTATTCATATGCAGCATAGATAGATGCGTTGGTTTGGAACAGTCGTATAGCCTTGTTGTCCAAAGTCAAGGGCTTGTGCGGGTGGATTCGAATCAACCTGGAGAATGACGGGTGGAACTTGACATGTGACTTATGATTTGTTGGCCAAAGTCAAGGTCATAAGAGCATGGGGCAGAAATCACATCGGGAGTTTCAAAAGAACTGAAACTTGCCAGATATGCGCATACCTTCTGGAGTGTGATACCGTGAGCGGATTCCGTCACGTTATCATGCGATGATAGTTGGTTCCCGATTCCCACTGATGAGTTAGTTTACTCCTCGGGTAACCCCGACTAATTCTTCTTTCAGGTTTGGAGGAGAATTTGAGGTACAGTGGGAGGTTTCCTGATTAGATAAATTGGTAACCATTCTGATCTAGGTTAGAGTGCACGCTGAGTGTTTCTTTTCTCTCTCTCTTCGTCAGCGACCATTGACCCGACCCTAAGACTATGACTCAGTGACCAAATTAACCGAACCTTCTTGACACCGGCTTTTGGATTGTCAGAGTTGCAAACCTCATTGCCACTCCTACTTTTACCCTTTTCTCCAGGACACCCCGTATTACTACGAACGTCCACTTCCATTGGACAAAACCATCGTATGGTTAGATACGAACTCGAAAGAATTTATTCGAGGATGGTTTTCGGTTCTGGAGAAAACGGATAGGATTATTCAGTTGTCTTTTCCTTTTACCCTCTCTCAAGTTACGAGTACTCCTTGGTTTAGGGGTAGTACACCTATTACGCAAATTGGATTGTCTTCTTCCAAACCTTAGGCTGGTGCCGACTGGTAGGGAATGAAGAAAACCAATTAGCCTAACGATGGTGTACAGAAGGTATTAAGTTCAGACAAAGCAAGGGATTAGTAAGAGGGCAAAGTAAATTGCAACAGATATTCACGACCAAACCAAGTATTCCTTCGCCAATCCTAAATCACCTTTGAATTTCTCCAGGACACTCCGTATCACTACGAAGATCCACAGTTTATTGGATACTCCATCGTATGGTTATATACGAACTCGAAAGGAACTTGTTCCAGTTCGGGGATGGATTCTGGTTCCGGAGAAATAGGAATAAGATTTATTCGGTTGTCTTTTATCTTCACCCTCTCTCATTGCGAGTGTTCCTAGGATTGGGACAGTACACCCATTATGCTTATTGGATAGTCTTCTTCCAAACCATAGGCTGGTGCCGAACGGTAGGGAAGGAAGAAAACCATTTGGCCTAAAGGGGTGTACAGAAGGTAAAGACTAAAGACATATGAAGGGATTTGGAGAGGTGGCAAAGAATTATACGGTTACAGTCGTGAATATGAAAGAGGCATTACTAGGAATACCAGTATACCCCATCGAAACATTTCAATGTTTCAGTCTCACTGTCTACTGTTAAAGGAAAACTGATTTCCCGATTAGACACTTGCTCCAGGGTATGTATTTACCAGGTATGATTCTCACATCTGTATAGTTTTACAGATGATGAGTGGGATTAGGTTATTGGGAATTGGGTGATCATCCTCATTATATCGGGATTCGTTGTAATCGGTGATATTTGAGGAAATCACCTGGGTAGTTTGCCGGTCGGCAAATATTTGGTTTTGAATATCCGCAGTTATGCACCAATTTCAAATTGATATATCTGTACGTCTATTTTCATAGAGTGAGATATACCTTTTGAAATTATGTCTACGACATTTACCTATATCAGTGGATGGTTAGGTAAGGAGCATTAAACAGCGGTGTAATTCTTCTTAACCATAAGTACAGTTTTCAACCTACGACACACAGTGAGTGAGTTATCAGACTCAAGGGACTTGTACAGAGTATTGTATGATGTCCAGGGTCCATCAGGACAGAGGGGTTGGTCCTCGTACTATATTCGGTTTACTTATGACTTCTCTAGTTTTTAGACAAGTGTTTCGTGGAAACACAGGGTCCGAATTTGGAGAAGTTATAGGTATTTGAATAAAGTAGAGAACCAGGTGCAGCAAGTATCGGGATTCTTCAAAGTGATCGAAGATGTAGATACTTGTATATGGTATTCAGTTGATAGTAGTGATTAAGAGAAATTGCTTCTCTTTCAGGTTACTCATAATTGGAAGCATTCCTAAATTGAGTAACGCTGATCGGCCTCCTTCCATTAAGTTGACATGCACTGGAGACAGTTGCATGATTTGAATCTGGTTCAATTAAATCGGTGCCTTTGGTCCTATATGGGATATAGAACAGTTCATATCTTAACGATGTTAAGGTACGGGGAGTTGTCCGGCTTATACTTAAAACCAGACACTGGACAACTCAAGGCACGTTTCTGTAATGGCTGTTTGTGGGTTGACCCAGGCTATGACGCGGGTTGACTTTCTACCATCTGGATGAACAATAGCAATATTGTTCTAGACTCGCCACAGTTTTAATAAAAATGGATTTTTTTCAGAAAACAGTAGTGGGAGTATGGTAGAACTGGAAGTGATTCCAGAACCACAAACGATTACTGAAGATTTGATAAGGAACCTAAAGATTCAATCTGGATTGACATTCCATTGGCCACTCCGCAGATAAGGTGGGTAACTTTAGGCACCCGAGAGGTACTCCGGTAGCCTCAAGGACGGTGACAGGGAAGTTCTTGTTTACCCACAATTACCATTGCTGTTGTTCCAGGCTGCGAGACCCGGCGGGAGGATGAGTATAGCGTCGTTCTAAACTAGTTTTAGAAGTGTACGTCTATATGACTCTGCCAGAGGGTTGTCGTAGTCAGTGGGAGCAGCGGAAGCATTGGTGGACAGGTAGCTTATGTCTATTTATAGACTAAAGCAGATGTAGCGGAGATAGATCATCTATTTCTGACGTGACAGTCATGGGTTTGACTTCATCAGAATAGGGGATGGATCTGTTGAGAAGGTAGTAGGGTGTGATGTCCTGGTATTTGGATGACATACACAGAGTAGGAAAAGAAACTCCTATACTACAATCGGTTATACTTTGGTCGTCACACAGTAGTTTCTCCATATGGGACTTGGACATTATATCAGACAAACTGGTTACTAGATCTATGGTTTTAGATCTAGATTTGGGTGGTTTCCCAATCAGGGTACTTAGACAGCATTCTAAGAGTATTTAGAATGGACGACTCCATGCACGGTAGTGTACCTGCAGAAGATGGAGTCACCCTCTCTAAAGGTGTCTTATAGACTAAAGGGGAGAGGGATGTGCATGATTGACAGATCACTTGCTTAGGCAATTGAGTCAATCATGAGATGTCAAGTACCACACCAGATGTTGTTCTTGCACTAGATGCAATAAGTTGACATTAATCCAATCCTGGAGAAACAGTCGGGAGCAGTTTTAGAACATAAGTGGATGTTCTAGGGATATGATAACGACAGCCTCATTCGGGAAACAGTTATCATTCCAGGCTTCCAGGGTGACATGGACAACAAGGAGGTTGTCAGAGCTATAGTTTTCCTTCTGATGAGGGGCAGTATTTTGGACAGGTGGTCCAAGGCAATACTGAGGGTGGCATGGCACAGGATACTGATTAAGTTCAGTTGACGATACAGTCTAAGAAGTTTGGATTTGGAGTTCATTTATGAGCTATGTCCCATCAGACATCCCGACACATTCTAAGACAGGTATTGCTCATTTCGGGAGATGGCTTTCTCCACGAACTTGAGATATAGAGAGACATAGAAAGAGACAACAAAGCGGATCCACTCACTGAGGCTATTCCTCGAACGCAATAGTTTCGCAAACGAGATTTGTGAGGCTGACAAGTAGAGGAGTTGGGTGTTCGGTATCACACGGGCTGTGAGTATGCGACATCGCAATAATTAGCCTTGAGTGCAAGTGGGAGATTGTTGGAGATAGTGCCCTCAGAGTCAATTATTAGGTCACAGGTACGTGATTGCAATGATTGATGGAGGACCTATCCCGGTAGGACAGTCTTACTCGAGATGATAGTATGCTATCTGGTTTACCTTTATCATCGTGTACTGTTTTAAGTGACCTGACACGTCGCTATTACACGTTGATAGAGCCCCTAGGATTCTTGCTTGACCACCAGCAGTATGAGGGCGATCATATAAGTGGGAGCTGGGGGTCTACAAGCATATCCTTAAAAGGTCCCTAGTCGTGAGAGTTTCGAGACAGGGCATCGATTCTCTATAGTAGACTAGTGTATACAGTCGAGACCCCGACGAGGGGCGGTGGCCGGTCTCACAAGCCACTGGTGTCAGTTGGATCACCTAAGATGTATACAGGTGCTCATTGGGTTATGAGTACACCGGACAGGACTCGCCGGGAACATGCTAGTTGGTCATATACCAGACGTCAGATGGCAGTTCCCTGGTGACATGTGTACTGGTTAGTTCATCGACCTGGGGATCGTCATTTGTCTCGTGTGAGTTCCCACTGTACTTTGATTACTACCCTACCACGGCTCAAAGGAGTCGTGCAAACAGGTTTTAGTTGGGTACAGTCCCGAGCCACATGGAGGCAGTGAGCGTATCTTCAGGGGTTCGTCTCTCCCGGTATTGGGGGTGAGGTCGTGCTGTGTCTAGGAGAGCCATTACACGAAGCCCTCAGCCGAGGCAAGGAGATTTACTGGTAGGTATTCCAGTAGTATCTCAGGGTGTTCTGGGCTACACTCCGACACGACTTGTACCGCTTTTGGGGGTCTGACTTTTACCAACCCCCTAGGCCCGCCATGTGATGCTCATAGACGAACGGACCGGACTGTACGGATATTGTCACTGACAGGCTCAGTAGGGTTGTCAGGCTGAGTTCGCTCACAGACGTCCCTTTTGGTCAATACCTGGTGGCCCGTTATGTATTGGCTTATACCTCTAACGTGCTAGTGGTTAAATCCACAACCAAGGTGTTGACGAGTCTTTAGAGTCCCCCACATTCAGTTACTCAGCTTTCGGGCGAAAGGTTGTAGAGGCCGTATGGAGATATGGCAAGGTCCGATCAGATACGTGCGGTATTGCACGGATCAGGATCGGACAGTTTGTACTATAGGCCGTATGGTTATATGGCAGGGTTCGATCAGATATGTGCGGTATTGCACGGATCAGGATCGAACAGATATTACTAGCCGGCTTTGGTTTAAGCCGGATCCTAGTATAGTACAGTGTAGATTTTGTCTCATTGCATTTGTATTTCGGTCGAAATACAGATGCGGGTGTGTATGCACAGTATCGGGGTTTTCCTGTAATTTATTACGGGACCAGTTTTCTGGAGTTGCCAGTTTGCTTTCCGTTTCGGCCGATTTCCATTGTTCCGTTCATTGGCCGAAGATTGGTGGAGGAGGGCTTATTTGCATTGTTGCAAATAAGTATTTGTGGAGGGGTCTTTTGCTTTTTGTTGCATCATGATAGCCATTCTTTGACCTTGACTTCTTGTCTTCATCATGACTTGACTTTTGTTTTCATGATGGATGTTGATGATGGTAGGTTTGAGTGTTGGATTTGTTGTGATGATGTTTCTTTTGTATGATAGCTTTCTCTCTCTCTCTCCATTGGATAATTAGATGGTTCTATCTTTATCCATGAGACCACACTCTCATTTCTCTCCTCTCAATTAGCTTGGCCGGCCACTCCCATTTGGGGGCTGTCCAAAATTTGTGGTGTGGGTTTTTAGCTCATTTCATGTTGCAAAAATCCCACTTGATCAATCCATAAAGCTCCAAGTTCAATCCCTCCACCAAATGGCAATTCCACAACCCCAAAGTGAGACTTGAGGACTACATATTCTACAGCGAACCTTGGGCACGTCGAGTAGCCGGCTTCATGCCCGAGTTGCCTCGGCATTGAGGTGGGAGCCCGTAAAACATGGAGACGATGTGGTGCCCTTCCGGCAAGGTGGCGACGACCGGAGATTCCGCAGGAGATCGGGACGATGAAGAGAAGACCGGAGGACTTGGATCGTCGGTATATCTCTCTTCCCTTTCTTGTTGTTAGCTAGGACTAGTTAGTGGTTCGATCCGGGTATTAGTGCGCGGCGGTTTGCCAGTTCAAGAAAATTTAAGTTTATCACCGCTTCCGCATTTGGCCGTCGGATTGACGGCCGGGGCGCCGCCGTGCACTTACACATGCCAGGACCGGTTCTTTGTACTTCATTACATTCTCTGATGATCTTTCGAGATTCAGACCTATGTTCCTGTTGAAACACAAGTCCGAACCTTTTGAGATATTCACAGAATATAAGTTAGAAGTAGAGAACCAAAATACGGGCAAAAGTATTATGTCCTTTGATGCGATCAAGGAGGAGAATACTTGTGCACGGAATTCCTGGACTGTTCTAAAGGAGAATGAGATTCTCTCTCAGCATTACTCCTCCGAATACACCATAGCACGTTAGTATATCGGGGCGGAGCAATCACACCCTATATGATAAGGTGTGCTCTATGATGAGTACTACTGAGTTACCTTTTTCCTTTTGGGAGTTATGCGCTTGAGAAGCTGCATACCTATTGAATAGGGTTCGAATCAAATCAGTTGCCTACCACCTCATATATGATATGGTATGGGAAGAGCCCATGTCTTAAGCTAGTTAAGATTTGGGGTTTTCCGGCCTATGTCTAAAAGCAAAATCCGGACAAACTCGAGGCAAGATCTGTTATGTACAACTGGAAAGGTTCCAGCTATGCAAACTATAGCAGATGATTTGGTAGAACCAAAGGATTCAGTAGATTCCAACGAACCTCAGCCTCTCCGCCGATCTAGAAGGGTTCCTCACCCACCTGAGAGATACTTCGGTTTCTCTATGATAGTGGGAGCGAGGATTGCATCATGAGATGATGACCCAACTAGTTTCGAGCTGGCCATCAGGAGTGGGACTCTGTAAGAATGGCTGGATGCTTAGTGATCTGAGATGGAATCCTTATACACCAACAAAGTATGGACTTTGGTTGCAATATCTGAAGGGTTAAATCCCCATCAGGAGCAAGTATATCTTGAGAAGATTACTTGGTGTACTTGGAAAAGTTGAGACTTTCAAAGCTAGACTAGTTAAAGGTTTTCGTCATCGACCAGGCGTGGATAATGATAAAACCTTTTTTTCCAGTATCTAAGCTTAAGTCCATCCAGATCCTACTTGCCACGGCTTCATACCATGACTACGATATCTGGCGGTTGGGTGCCATGACTGCTTTTCTAAATGATGTTTTAGAAGAGAGAGTCTATAAGTACACAGCCAGAGGGCTTCGTAGACAGTGGGAGCAGCGGAAACGTGTGCAAGATGCTTTATAGGATTAAAGCAGGCATCGCGGAGTTGGAACATCTGTTTTGATGAAATAGTCAAAGAGTTTGACATCATCAAAATGGTAGATGAACCTTGTATATACAAAAAGGTAGTAGGGAGTATGGTGATGATCCTTGTAGAGTACGTGGATGACATACTCTTGATAGGGAAAGAGTTTCCTATGCTACGCTCGATCAATCTCCGCCTATCACAATGATTCTCTACATAGGATCAAAGTGATACCTACTAAATCCTGGGTTTTGGACCTATGAGATAGATCTAAATGGATGTTAGAATACTCACTAGCTGTAGTGAGATGGTATCAATTGATCCTGGGAAGAATCACTGGAAGTGTTCCAGGGTGATAAAGACGACTGAGTGTCAGTCACAGGCATTGTCTTTACCCTCAGTAAAGGGACAGTATGTTGGAAGAGTTCCAAGCTAGATACCGTGACATACTAGACGATAAAGGCTGGATACATCGCTACTTAAGATGCTACTAAAGAGGCTGTTTGGGTGTATATTGGTTCATGAGATGAACTATGTTCCTCCCATTGTGTGACAATGGAGTTGTGGCTTATGCCAAGGAACGCCGGTCCCATCAGTGATCCAGACATATTCTAAGGCAGTATCACTTGATCATGGAGATGGTTGATCTCCAGGGAGATCGAGGTTAGGAGAGTAGACTCAGAGGACAACACAGCGGATCCACTCACAAAGGCCTGTTCCCAGAGAGAGACTTTTATGGGATGGTTGAGTATGAGATACTGCAACCACTGCTACAGATGGCCCTAGTGCAAGTGGGAGATTGTTAGTTATATGTATGCCCTAGAGGCCATTACTGTACATAGGATGTATATTGTAGTGGATGCTGGGACATATATAGGGAGGACTTTCTTGCTCGACATGATAGTATGCTATCTGGTTACACTTTACCTTAACATGTATACTGATTGTCTCTCTGTTACATGTTGGTAAAGCCCTTAGGATGTGTACTTGACTACCTGGACTATGATGCGGATCATACTAGTGGGGACATGGTAGTCCATAAGTACATCCTTCAAAGTCCCTAGTCGTGGGTGTATCGAGACGGGGCATCGATATACCAGAGTAGACTAGCGTGTACCTTCTCGACCCATACAGATGGGCGATGGATGATCCCATATCCATTGGTGTTTGACATCAGAGGAGATATACGGGTGCTCAGTAGAGACTGGGTACACTGGACGGACTCGCCGAGAACTCCCAGATGGTATTATACCTTACGTCAGATGGCAGTTCTTTGGTGACACTGGTACAGAGTAGTCTGTTGACCCGAGATCGTCATAGAGTCTTGTGTGGTTCCCACTGTGCTTTGATTTCCATCTTACCACGTCCAAGAAGGCGTGAAAAACGGTGGTTTTTGGGTACAGTCCCGAGTCACATGGAGGCAATGAGCGATAGGAGGGGATTCGTCTCTCCCGGTATAGGGGGTTGATGTTGCGCTGTGTTTGATTGGCTATAACAGGAAATCCCTGGCCAGGGTTGCTGAGATTTACTGGTAAGTGTTACCAGTAGTTTCTCGAATTGTTATAGACCTCATATCGACACGACTTATCAAGCTATTGGGGTCTGACGTTTACCACCCCTAGGCGAGATATGCGACATATCAGACGATCAGACCGGACTGTACGGTAGTGTTACTGGTTGGATTCACTGGAGTGTGAGCGGGCTTGCTCGTCGATCTTCTGATCGCTCAATACCCGGGTGGCCGTTACGTTTAGCAGACCGCTTGCGGCTTGTGGATGTTTGATATGATCATCATCCGCTGCCGGCGTATTGACGAGTCTTTAGAGTCCTACACAGAGGTTTCCTGGCTCAAGCGAAACGAAATAGGAGCGCATATGAGATATGTGCGGGACCGAGAATAATACGTGTATGTGATACCGTATTCTATTCTCGCGATCAATGTATCGAATGGTTATATGCGATATAACCTAGTTATCGAATCGAGAGTTGATTCGATAAGTCGATACATTGGATACTAGTCGGTTATATGCGATATGACCGGATCGTTAAATCAAGTGTTGATTTAATGATTTAATGCATAATTATATATTTGATATATTACTTTGCAATAACTAGTATTGGTTCACTTTAAATGGATTTTCTCACTTGAAGTTCACAAGTTGTATATGTGATATACTTTTGTGCACTTGGTTGTATCATGTTTGATGATACATGCTTTTTGGTTAAGTGTAAGGAATTAAACAAAGATTAAGTTGTTGATTAGGGTTTTACTTATTCACTTATCTTATTTATTTATTCATTATGAATAAATTGAAAGATAAATGAATGGTGGCTTCATTTGTTTTTAGTTGAAGCTTCATGAAGCTTTGACTTGATGACTTTTTTGTTCTCATCCTTAACCCTAACCATTCAACCCAACCTTAGTCAATTCTCTACACTTAACTAAGGTTAAGATTATGATAAGTATTCTTTTATTTTATATTTTCTAATAACTTATCATAACATTGACCATCTTCTTCTTCCTTTCTTCACTTGAAGAAAGCAAGCTCCATCAATGGTGATTGATGGAAATGAGTGAGAAATCCAATTCTAAAGTCTACCCACTTCCTATTTCTTCATCCTCTACCTCTTGCCAAGTAGTAGAGTGTGTTTTCTTCACAAGTTTCTTGACTTGGTGAAGTCGGAGCTTGATTTAGCGATGCTTCGACGTAGATCATTTTCGGCATGGACATCGACGACCTAGCTCGCCTATTCTCCGATGAAGCCGACGCTAGAGCCCGGGATTTATTTTGGACAGCAAGAAGACTTTATTGCGGAGCTATGGAGGTGGAGCACCGGATCTACAAAGGTTGTATTTCCGTATTCTCTTAGTTAAGTGTTAACTTCTTATCTTTTCGCCTAGACATCTAGCAAATGATCCGTAGTTTAGGGTTTCTCGGCACGTTAAAATTTGAAATTGGCATGGTTGATGCCTTGTGAGACCTCATTAGGGTGCCTAGGAACCCTACATGCGCGTCCTGATGCGTCAAAGCAAAAACCCGCGCCTGTCCACCACCTGTAACTGACTGCCCTCTGCCTCGGTCATCTCGCCCTCTCTGAGCAACTCCTCCACGCCCCCGACCTCTCTGTGCATGAGTCTGGCGCGGAGCAACGGTAGGTACAACGGGCAACGCCCTCTGGGGTGGTGAAGGTGGTAAAGTAACATGCGGTGCTGCCGCCTCCCTCCGGTGTGTCTCTGGACAATCTCGAACGAGGTGAAGTAGGCTGCCGCATCTAAAGCAACCCCGCGGTGACTGCAGACTTTCCTGGGGATACGAACTAAACATCTGGCTCCGTCCCGAATCTCTGCTACTCCTCGTACCAGAACGATACCTGTCGCGGCGTCTGAATGACTGCCTCCGTGCGGAAATACTGGTACGAACTCTCTTCGGCTGTGGAACTACCGAAGTCTTAGCAAGGTGCTCCTCGACTACTAGGGCTGCGTCTACAGCTGCTGCATAGGTCTCGTAGTGCTGCGCGCTGATCGCGAGGAACAGTGGTGTAAGCAAGCCTCAAACAAATCTCCTGACTCACAACTCCTCGGTAGCCACTAAATATGGGGCATAGACTGCTAGCTCTGTAAACAGCACGTCATACTCTGCCACTGTCATCCCTGGCGTCTGGCGCAAGGACTCAAATCTGCGTGCTCGGGCATCCCTAACACTCTGGGGAAGGAAACGGGCTAGAAATATGGTCACGAACTCCGTCCAGGTCATAGGAGGAAGACCTGCCGCTATGCCCTTCTCAACTGAATCACACCACTTCTGCGCAAGACCTTCCAGGCGAAAGCTCGCGAACTCGACCCATCTCGCATCTGCGCATCTGAGGGAACGGCATATCCTGGCCATCCTGTCGATGAAAGACTGTGGGTCCTCGGCTGTATCGGTGCCTGTGAAGACCGGAGGCTTCAGCCTCATGAACTTTGATAGCGATACTGTAATCACCTCCGTGGCTGCAGGGGCAACTAGCTGTGTGGTAGGTACCATCGCGGTCTCTGGAACGGGTGGAGCTACCTCTGGTCGCTGCGCTCGAAGCGTCTCAACTAGCGATCCTATCATCTGGCGCATCTCCTGCATGCTAGATCCCACCGTCTGGCGCATCTCCTGCATACCAGCCCCTAGCGTGGCGATCTGATCTGTCACGGCAGGAACAGCCTGCTCGGGTACAACGGGTGCACTGCCCGGATCAGTCCTCGTCTCGGACGAGTCAACTCGAATCTCGGCCCTCGCGGCCGCTCTCTGTGCCCTCGTAGTCTTAGGCGGCATAATGGCTGAAAGAAAATTTGGATTCGATAAGAACAAGGAAATCGAATCGCAAGAACATATGTAATCAAGGAGGAATTTAAATCAACAAGTCCTAAGGTCGCGTAGGCGGAGTACCGTGTCGTGAGTATGCCGCGGAACATACACACGCTACGCTACCCTGCTGCAGCTACCTACTCCATCATACCAGGGTCATCCTACACTCCGAAGGTAAAACCTACTCTCTGATACCAACTTTGTCACGACCCGAGAATTTCGACTCGTGACCGGCACTTAACCACGCAACGTCTACAGGCGTAACGCGGCTAAGTAAGCCGAACCCAGAAATCAAAACCAATAAATAAAGAGTGATTGAAACATTTTTGTAAAAACAGTCATACATGTCTGAGAAACTTCCATTTATTTAGTAGAAATCCTTTTTAGTTCAAGAGTTATAATTTTTATAATTTTGGCAACATTTCCTTTTTTAAACATTTGTCCCGCAAGTCGGGTAAAAGCAAGGTGTAGCAGAAATAACAAGTGAAATGAATAAAGCATCACAATATGATATACGACGCCGTAGCGAAGAATACATGATAAAGCAAGGACAAATATCACAAAGATAAGACTGCATAAAATAAAGTCGGCTCACATGCGAGCTCGACACCAGAGTATAAAATCATACACATCGTCCTCACAACTGTCTCTAAGTCAATACAGAAAGGTAGATGGAGAATACTAGATACATCGATATACAACTGAAGGATAACAGATACTGTACAAAAACCCACCTAACAGCAAAAAGGCTAACTCGCCTCAGCAACGGTATCTGTGCCAAAAGATGCGGTAAACAGCCAGCCGTGACTACTCCCAAGGGCAACCTGCAAATACTGTGGCACAACAGGGGTGAGTTGCCAACTCGTGAATAGAGATAACATATAAAGGTGATCGCGAGCATGCACATATTGCGCGGCTCTACTAATGCCAGCAGATGATATCAATGCATGCCAAACAGTAGTGCAATAGTAATGCAAGTGCTCTATCAGGTAAATGCATCCATCTCTCGACTCTGGTCAGTATCCTCCGGACAACTGCCAGGTCCAACCAATCACCGGTAGATACTCGCCCGCCTCCAGGCTCAATCGGCAAAACCCATCGATCATCTCGCCGAGGGGAACCATACCGGGCCCACCACGAACCCGCAGACGGATCATCCACTCCTCGAATCGGGTTTCAAGCACACGTCTCAGCACCGAGAAAACGCGTGGTGGACGCACCAAAATATCATATCACGAGGTACCGGGTTTTTCCAAAATAGAGCATCTTTCTTAAATATTTCCACGGTCCTCAAAAACCAGAAATCACATGAAAATCCATCACCAATAAGTAAATCCAATGCGAGGTACAATGTAAATTAATCCATGGTATGAGCATAAGGGGAAAACCGCTTTTAAAAATAGTTTCCGTTTTTAAAGATGTCATGCGGCTCCCAATTTCCAGGAAATCACCACCAATCATATGTAAGATAAACTACAGCAATATAATCATGGCAGCTCTACAGTGAGTGTGGCATGGCAATTACTAACGGTGTGTGTGTAGCATGCAAATACTGCCCGTGCAACATAAACCGTTAGTAATAGTGCAGTGTTCTATCAGTTCTAAGCATATATATATATATATATATATATATATATGTAGCAGGGAATGCAATATGAGATGACAGTCTAGGGGGTACATGCAACATATAATAATAAAGTCCTATCAGCCCTGACGCATAACGCCATGCGGGCGATATCCCCGTAGATGTGAAATCTACTCACCGAGTCTCGCGCTAAGTGTAGCCGACGGCTTGCTTGCCCTTCTTCGCAGCGTCCGTCTCACTGGCCTGCGAACCTAGAATCACATAACATATATCACACATAAGCTCAATTTCACAGAAACGCGACATTACGGTCCAACTAGAAACCCGTGTCGCAAACCAATCGCGCGTGTGCGCGATACGCTAAAACGTGTGATCACGCGCCTGAAACTACCCCGACGCGTCGCGATACGCAGAAACCCCAAACCCACTCACGTATCACGCGTGTCGCGAAGGTTTAGAAAAACGGCAAAACAGGTATTTGGTCCCAGATTTCTATACAGAACTAAACTTACAAAAATATATATATCACAGCACCCTACACACTAGCAGACACCTAAAGAACCAAACCCTAACCCAAACCCTACCCATCTGGCCGCAAATTGCGGCCAGAACGAATTAATTGGCGGCCTCACGAAGGAATTAGGGGGCCGGGTTAAATCTGGGGTATCAGCACCTATCCACTATACTGCAGTCTTCTCAATTTCGTTCTGAACTCATCGGGTCAAAAGCAGTTCCAGAAATCTCAGTTTTGCTCAAATACGATGAATTTGAATCAATTAGGGAAACTGGTGGTATTTTAGTGCAATCGGGGTTAAACTAGGTTAATATGGTCTCAATAACCCACTAACAACCTACTGAAACCAAATCACACCACAAAAGCTCAAAGTTCCCACTAAACACCTCATATCGCACTAAAACGCATCAAAAACCACTAACCGATGCAAAACTACTCTAACCAAGCAAACTAGGGAATAAGTTTAGGAAATATACCTCATACTTAACCCTAGGGAGCTGAAGGAAGATGAAGAGGTGAAGGGGAGAAGCTGCAGTTGCTGCTGTTGCTGTTGCTGCTCACTGGCCGTTACTGGTGCTGTTGCTGCTGCTGAATTGCTTGCTGTTGCTGCTGCTGAATACCTGCTGCTGCTGCTGCTGCTGTGCTTCAGTTGCTGCTGAGTGCTTGCTGCTGTGCTGCTGATTCTGGAGCTGAGAGGTAAGTGTGTGTGTGTGTGTGAGTGTGTGGGTGTGTGAGACTTGAGAGAAAAGCAAAGAAATGAGAGGAAACAATTATCACCCAATTGTCAACCCTCCTCTCTCTCTCTTCATGATTGCAAGCATGGCTTAAAGCCATGATGCACTCTCTCTCTCTCTCACAAGTCAACACCTAAAACAAATTCAAATTAAAACAACTACTAATTAACTAATTAACTTAATTAAAACCCATAAGACTTTAATCCCCAAGATTAATCCACTATGGCTACTAATCATGGTAAAATCTTATTTTAAAAACCCTAGTTTACATGCACAAGTGTGTGCAAGCCTAGGAAAATTTTGGAAAAATATTTATTAAATTAGGAAAAATATTTAAAACACAATTTGGTAAACTTTTTGTTAAAAACCATTATTTAAATATAATTATTCACTAAACATATCCTAAGGTGTTACAATAGATTTATATTGTCATTTTTGGTTTAAGTATACTGTAGGTTCTAACCTATGGGTACTTACCTCATTGTTTGGAGTTTTGATAAAATGTTTCCGCCGATATTTCATAAATACGATTATAGGTGTGATCGCGAAGGATTCCGAGACAGAGTTGATGACTTAGCAACGTGGAATTCAGCAAGCTCATCAAGTTGGTGAGTAGATTTACATCTACGGGGGAAGTCGGGTGGATGGCGTATAGCACCCCCGCAACCTTATAAATAATATTATGACATCTAGTTAGTTTAGTATCTATTCAAGATATTGATATAGTGTCGCATCTAGTATGTCCTTCTTTTGCATAAAGTTTCATATATAGTTTTAAATGAGATACGTACGTGATGTTAGATCCGTACGACATGAATATGGTTTGATGGATTCGTACGAAGGATCATACCGTACTTGAGTTGATACAGATATAGTAATACTGGGAGGTATTATATGAGAAATGATACGTTTTAGAAATGATGAGGTTCGTGTGCCGAATAGCGGCCAAGTTTTCCTTTAGACTCGTAGAGTTAGATTATATTCCGTTTTAGGATGTAATACTGGTGTCAGCTATATTCTTTTAAAAAACTACGATTCGTTTCCCTTTTAATAATAAAATACAAGGATGCGGTGCCAATTTCCAAAACGAATATCTATTTTAACCTAATGCAGCTTCCTTATTTCAAAATCAACGTATCGTTTCATTTTCAAAGATAAACGTATAGCTCATAGCAGGTAGTTGTAGTTACCAATTTACGTTTAGAATTACTTTACATGCTCACATTAAAAGTATCGATATTATATGTTTTCGTAAATACGAACACTTTGATAGAACACTGCACAACTACCGATGAGTACTATGCTGCACAAGCACGTACATATATGTTACACCACATCTCATTGGTATTTCCATGTCACTGTAGAACTGTTCTGTTTTATAATGCGTGTTTATATATATATATATATATATATGCGTTAATATAAATAGGTTGTTACACCGTAGAACACTTGCACAAATACTGATAATTGCCATGTTGCACGAGCATAGACGCGTATGCTCCACTACACATCATTAGTATTGCCATGACACAGTAGGATTGATAAGTGTATCTGCTTGTATGATTTATTTACGCACTTTACCTTACTATCTGTGAATACCAGTACTATGAATGTTATATTGGATTTTATGAGTTTTCTGGACGTTTTACTTTGATGATATATCTCAGTGGTATGGGACACTATTATATATGTATGTATATAATATATCATCAGAATAATCTATGCAAATATTCTCTTTCTTTACTTGATATTTTGTATATGATGAGTTGGCGTCCACCATGAGTTTTATGTTTCTGAGTATTTTATTCCGAACCGAGTAGGGGAGATATACGGTTTCGGATTTGTTATTATCCGGACTGAGTGGGGGAGATATACAGTCGGATACATGGTGGACCCGGTTCGAGACCGAGGGGCAGGATAGCCGCATTATAGGCAGGGAACCTAACGAGGATACTCGATACTGGAGATAGAGACGAGCACGTCAGATATCCAGAGGATACTGGTGTTCATACCATAATTTTGTATTATTATATTCCCCATTCTTATTCATTTTACAAATAAACAGGTGCTTTTGATCCATGTCTGCTACATAGTTGCAGGTTACAGGTTCTCGGAACAAAACAGTGAAATTGATGAAAAGACAATACAAAACTAAGACTACGACCAACAAATGGAAGAATTTTGATCATGCCTACAGTTTGAAGAACAAATGAAGATCAATGGACAAGTTCACAATGCACAAAGGCAGCGCAAGGTTCAAGACTTCGACACGAAGCAAACGGTAAAAGTCCACGACATTATGCACTGTGGAAAACTGGAAGAAAACTAGAAGACAATATGAGAAACCAAGTGAAGAAAAGAAATCAGACAACAAGCCCCTATATGGCCGCGGATCCGCGGCCAAACATGGCTCTTGGCCGCGGTTCCGCAGCCATAATGAGCCCGTGTCGGTGCGAACTTTGACGGTGGATGGCGTGCGTTGACTAGGCTTCTTTAGGGTATATTTGTAAATGCAGATGTGAATCGATTGTAACCCTAGGGTTTCTATGCTCTATAAATAGAAATCCTAAACCTCTCTTTGAGGTATGCCTCTTTTTATTCATCTATTTCAGAATTTTAATTCGCTGTAAATGTTTGAAGAGGGCATCAAATAAAGTAAGTTTTTTATGCCTTAGTTAATTTCTTTTCTGCCGTAGTTTAGTAGTTTTATTATCTGCCCTAGTTAATTAGTTCAAAACTTTTAATTATTTGCCGTAGATAAAAAATGTTTCTTTTAATCAATTCCCTAATGAGTGAGTAGTTCCTCACTTGTTAGGGTTAGGAATAGGAGAGGTTTGAGAGATGAAAATCTCTCACCTCTTTCTTGCCCATCACATATTTTTATAGGACTCCATGCATACATACACACACCGCTCTCTACGGCACCCTACCCTACGAGGTAGCGGTGATACCGTAGTTTAAAAAGACCGGTTGTATATGTTTTCCATGGAGGTTAGGGTAAGAATTGTAGGGTTCCTAGGCACACTAAGGAGGTCTCACAAGGCATAAAGCATGCCAAATTCAAAAATTTCCGGTGCCGAGAAACCCTAATGCGATCGTTGACTAGAGTTTAGGCGAATCATGCAACTAGTTAACAACTTAACTAAGAGTGAACGGAAAATACAACCTTTGTAGATCCGGTCCTCCACCTCCATAGCTCCGTGATGATGTCCCTCCGCTGCGATCATCGGATCCCGGACTCTAGCGACGGCTTCATCGGAGAAATGGGTGGGCTAAGTCGTCGACTTCGATGCCGAAGATGATCTACGTCGAGGCAACTCAAGATCAAGCTCCAACTTCACCAAGTCAAGAAACTTGTCAAGAAAACACCTATACTGTAAGTCCATGCTACCTCTCCCGGTACTTTCGGGAATGCGGAATATGGTAAAAAATGATTTTTACGGAGGTGGTAACATGGACCTAAAACCCGGATCTTGGTTAAACATCTATCTAGCAACCTAACTACGAGTTTCTAGCTACTCGGTTAGGGGGTTATACCTTGCTTGTCTTGAACTCCTTCGTCTTCAAGCTCCGATGGTGGTCCGGAATGGCTTCTTCTCGTCGTCTCCGTACGCCGAAGATAGATCCACCTGAAAGCTCCAACCTTTAGCTCCTTCTTCGTTCTTTGAAGAAACTAGTTCACTTGGTTTGCTAAACCTAGTGAACTAGAATGAGTAGAGAAGAATTAGAATGGGATTTTATCTATGGTTCTTGATTCTCAACTCATGAGACAAGAGACCCATAGATTAAAGAGAGGGAGCAAGAGCAAAAGGGTGAGAGCAAAAGGAGAGCTCAAGAACAAGAGAGAGAATGAGCAAGAAAGAATGAGGCTCTCTTTTGTCTTTCACCCTCTCATAATCCAAAGCAATCATAACTCATCATACTAACAAAAGTCTTATGTGATGGTTGAAGCAACCATAACCATATCATTTCATGCACTCATTTTACACAAATGAGCAAGCAAGTAAAAGTCTTTTCCATGAAATGATGGCTATGGTTATCATGATGGTCAACTAGTCAAGCCTAGTCAACCGGTCAACAAAGTCAACAGGTCAACAAAAGTCAACAAGTCAACAAAGTCAACAAAAGTCAACAACCATGTCACCATAATACTTAATTAATATAATAGTTAATCACATATCATATTCTCATTAGGGTTGATCAAAAGGTCAATAGTCAACGGTCAACTGTCAACAACCCTAATGAGAATCCACTGCCTCTGTCTCCCTGTCAACTGTGCATACACACCCGCATCCGCGTTCCGAGGAACACGAATGCAAACTGGATAAATCCAATCCCATAAGGTACACTAGGATCTGGCTTAAACCAAAGCCCGCTAGTGTAAACTGTCCGGACACTGTACGCGCACAAGTGCACGGATGTGACCGAACCCTGTCGCAAAACCATGCGACCTGTCGCAATACCATGCGACCTCTACTCTTTTGCCTAAAGGCGAAAAGCTTTCTGTGTGGGACTCTAAAGACTCGACACTACGCTGGCAGTGGGTTTAACCACAGACCGCAAGCGGCACTAGCTGTGCGTAACGGTCCCCAGGTAATACCGACAAGAAGACCGACGAGGCGAAACCCATCTGAACTCCTACTAAGCCTGAGTGTGACATTCTCCGTACAGTCCGGTCTGTTCGTCTGATACATCGCATGGTGGGCCTAGGGGGCGGTAAACGTCAGTCCCCCAATAGCGGTACAAGTCGTGCCGGAGCGAAGCCCAAAACACCCTGAGATAACACTGGAAACCTACCAGTATATCTCGTTTGCCCTGGCCAGGGACTACTCGTGTAATGGCTCTCCTAGACACAGCGCGATGTCAACCACCAATACCGGGAGAGACGAATCCTGTCTAACCGTCACTGCCTCCAAGTGCTTCGGGACTGCACCCAACCACTACCTGTTTGCACGACTCCTTTGAGCCGTGGTAGGGTAGTGATCAAAGTACAGTGGGAACACACTTGAGGCGGAGTGACAGTGTCAAGTCAGCGGACTAAGCTGTACTCATGTCACCTGGGAACTGATAACTGACGATAGGTATAATACCAACTAGTCAGTTCCCGACGAGTCCTGTCCAGTGTACCCGTAACCTAACGAGCACCCGCATACTATCTCAAGTACGACGTACTGACGGCTGTGGGACAGACCGTCTCCCACACTGGGATGAGAAGCGCATGCGCTGGTCTACTCCGGAGTATCGATGCCCTGTCTCGATAGTCCTGCGACCAGGGACCTGCATAAGGATGTGCTTATATATTACCCAGCCCCACTAGTGTGACGGCCATCACATCGCTGGTAATCAAGCAAAGATCCTAAGGGCTCCACTAATGTGTATAGGCGATATACAAAATATAAACACATGTACACATTGAAGTAGAAACAAACCAAGTAGCATACTACTATTTTGAGCAAGATTGTATATACAAGGTGAATATCCCAAGCATCCATTAAGTAATATACAAACTAGTATGATACAGTAATGGCCTCTAGGGCATATACACTAACAATCTCCCACTTGCACTAAGGCCATGTACTGGCGTATCGAAGACCTATCATCTCGATCAGCCGCTCGAACTGAGTCTGGGGCAGGGCCTTGGTGAATGGATCTGCAGTGTTATCTTCTGAAGCGACTCTCCGAACCTCGATCTCCTGGCGATCCACGATCTCCCTGATCAGGTGATACCGCCTCAAGATGTGCCTGGATCTCTGATGGAACCTGGGTTCCTTCGCTAAAGCTATAGCCCCGTTGTTGTCGCAATACAGAGGTATTGGATCAACAATGGACGGAACCACCTGAAGTTCTTTCAAGAACTTCCTCATCCAGACAGCTTCTTTTGCGGCATCAGATGCAGCGATGTATTCCGCTTCCATCGTCGAGTCTGCAACGGTTTCCTGTTTGGAACTCTTCCAACACACCGCCCCTCTATTGAGGGTAAAGACAAAACCCGACATGGACTTGGAATCATCCTTGTCACTCTGGAAGCTGGAGTCAGCAAAGGCCTCGATCTGGAGGTCTTTTCCGCCATACACCAAGAACATCTCCTTAGTCCTTCTCAGGTACTTGAGAATGTTCTTTACCGCTATCCAGTGTTTCTCCCCAGGGTTTGACTGATACCGGCTTACCACACTCAGTGCATAAGCTACATCCGGTCTGGTACACAACATCGCATACATTATAGAGCCTACCGCAGAAGCGTAGGGTATAATAGACATGCGATCCCTCTCCAAATCAGTCTTGGGAGACATCTCTTTAGAGAGGGTGATCCCGTGACAAGCCGGTAGGTTACCGCGCTTGGAATCTTCCATACTGAATCTCTTCAGTATGGTGTCGATGTACCTGGACTGAGAAAGTCCTAATATCCTCTTGGATCTGTCACGGTAGATCCGGATACCCAGAATGTACGAGGCATCACCCAGGTCTTTCATGGAGAACTTGTGTGACAAGAACCCCTTGACAGATTGTAGCATAGGAATGTCATTTCCTATTAAGAGAATGTCATCCACGTATAAAACGAGGAATACTACAGTTCTCGCTACAAATCTACTATAGATGCATGGTTCATCTGGATTTTTGATAAAGCCAAATTCTTTGACCGTCTCATCAAAGCAGATGTTCCAACTCCGCGATGCCTGCTTTAGTCCATAGATGGACTTAAGCAACTTGCACACCTTTCCGCTGCTCCCACTCTGAATGAAACCCTCTGGCTAGTCCATATAGACACACTCCTCTAAATTTCCATTTAGAAAAGCTGTCTTTACGTCCATTTGCCAGATCTCATAATCGTGGAAGGCAACAATGGCAAGAAGGATCCGAATGGATTTCAGCATGGCTACTGGAGAAAAGGTTTCGTCGTAGTCCAAGCCAGGTCTTTGACGGAAACCTTTTGCTACCAGCCTAGCTTTATAGGTCTCAACCTGTCCATCTACACCAATCTTCCTTTTGAAGATCCACTTGCATCCTACGGGTTTTACCCCGTCTGGAGCAATGTCCAACGTCCATACCTTGTTGGTGTACATGGACTCCATTTCGGTCCGCATTGCATCCAGCCATTTCACTGAGTCAACGCTCTGAACGGCCTGCTGGAAGCTAGTAGGCTCATCATAATCTATGATGCAATCCTCTCTATCCCCGTCTATGAGAAAACCGTAGTATCTCTCGGGCGGATGAGTCTACCTACTACTCCTGCGGAGCGGCGTAGGAATGTCCTGTTCTTCCGAACCCTCTGGTTCCACTAAACTTTCAGTAATAGTCCGTGGTTCTGGAATTTCTTCCAGTTCTACTGTGCTCCCACTTATCTGGGTTTCCAAAAACTCAGTTTCCAAGAAGTAGGCATGACAAGAAACAAGAACTTTTTGTTCCTCTTCACAGTAAAGAAATATCCTTTGGAGTTCTTCGGATACCCCACAAACTTGCACTGTACCGAGCGTGCCGCGAGCTTGTCCGCATGCTGCTTTTTGACAAAAGCTGGACATCCCCATGTCTTAATGTGCATAAGATAGGGTCTCTTCCCACACCACATCTCATATGGTGTAATAGGCACGGTCTTAGTAGGAACTCGGTTCAAAAGGTATGCTGCTGATTCTAGCGCATATCCCCAGAATGATCGCGGTAACTCAGCGTTACTCATCATGGACCGCACCATATCCAATAGGGTGCGGTTCCGTCTCTCCGATACACCGTTATGTTGCGGGGTGTATGGAGGAGTAAGCTGAGAGAGAATTCCGTTCTCTTTTAAATAGTCCAGGAACTCGGCACTTAAGTATTCTCCACCTCGATCCGATCTTAGAATCTTAATACTTTTGCCGGTCTGTTTCTCTACTTCATTCTTATACTCCTGGAATTTTCCAAAGGCTTCGGACTTATGTTTCATTAAGAAGACATAACCGTACCTTGAGAAGTCATCCGTAAAAGTAATGAAGTAAGAATGTCCGCTTCGGGCATGTGTAGACATTGGACCGCACACGTCACTGTGTACGAGTCCCAAGAGCTCGCTCGCTCTTACTCCATGTCCAGTAAACGGAGTCTTTGTCATCTTTCCTTTGAGACAGGATTGACAAGTAGCATACGACTGATATTCGAACGCATTCAAATACCCTTCTGTATGTAACTTCGTCAACCTTCTCTCATTGATGTGACCCAATCTACAATGCCATAAGAAAGTCTGATTTATTTCTGGAGACTTTCTTTTGTGTGTATTCTGGACATTAAAAATCTGTGGTTGGTTTAACACGTATATACCATTACTCAATGTACCTGACCCAATCAAAACTTGATTAAGGTGAATGTTTACAACATTACTTACAAACGCAAATTCATAACCTTCTTTAGAAACTAAAGATACAGAAATGATATTACAAGTTGCGTTGGGTACAAAAAAGCAATTAGGCAAAACCAAAACATGTCCATCTGACATTCCCAGGTGATAGTCCCACACGGCTTTAGCATCCATGCTAGCTCCGTTCGCAACTCTGAGGGTCATGTCACCTGCTTTCAAAACCCTACGGTTTCTCAACGCCTGCAAAGAATTACAGATATGAGATCCTGATCCGGTATCCAATACCCAGGAAGTAGAGTTTATTGAAAGACAGTTTTCAATAACATACACACCTGAAGCTGAAGCTGCAACCTGCTTCAATTCCTGTGTTCTGGCCTTCCAGGCCCTGCAATCATTCTTCCAGTGTCCTTTCTTATGACAATAGAAGCATTCTTCCTTATCCACAAGCTTCCCCGCTATCTTTGTTGCTTTACCTTTTCCCTTCGTATCCACTTTACTAACACCTCCCCTTGGTTTGGCGGGGGCCTTCTTCTTCTTTCCCTTGGCTTTCGCCTTGGACCTAGAAGAAGATGATCCTCCTACAAACAAAGTGGATGTATCCCTACCTTTCTGTAGGGTGCCCTCTGCGCTCCTCAGCATGTTGAGGAGCTCTGAAAGTTCAACCTCTTTTTCTTGTAAGTTGAAGTTCAGTATAAACTGGGCGTAAGTGGAAGGAAGGGACTGGAGAACTATATCCGTATATAGCTCACTCTCCAATGTGATCCCTAGGTCCGCGAGCTCCCCAATGTAGCCGATCATCTTTAGCACGTGCTCGGCTACTGATGATCCGACGGCCATTCTTGTCGAAAATAACTTTTTCGACGCTTCGTATCTTGCGATACGAGATTGCTCTCCATACAGTTCTTTTGTATGAAGCAATATGGATTCCATGTCCATATTCTCGTGCCTCCTCTGATGTTCGTTGTCCATCGAGGCAAGCAGGAGGCATTTGGCCTTCACGCTATCAATCTCCCAAGTCTTGCGGATTTCCTTATCCGCGACGCTGGAAGTTGGACCAGGGACAGGGGGAGCTTTGGTGGTAAGAAGATACCCCAGCTTGTCGTAAGTGATTGCTATCTTTACATTCCTGAGCCAATCTTTGTAGTTTGGCCCTGTCAGTTTGTTTTTATCTAGGAGTAACTTAAGTCCAGTCATGTCGATTGGTCGCTGCAATTAGGAGAGAGAAGAAGAAACACTCAGCATGATGCTCTTGCAAGTTTAGAGTGGTTTTTAGTTTGTCTAAACAGGATGGCTCCCACTGTTTCTCGAATCCCTCCTCAAACCATAAAGGAAGAATTAGTCAGGATCAATCCCACCGTACAATACTTGCTTAACCGTTCAGCCAGGCCGGTGTCGGTACTTCGAGGGAGGTTTTCCAACGCTTTCGCGAAGTTCCTTAATTAAAGAACCTCTTTTCCCTGGGGGCGTAGCCCCGCTAACACCTTTCTAGGCACCTACTAGGTTTATAGCATTGATCGTTAAGTGAGAAATTTCTCGAGGAGTAGCATATACTCACAGTAGGATCGGGATCCAAATATCATCGCGTGACGAAACTGAAGGAATCCTACCAGAATCATCACACTCCAAATGGTATGCAAATCTAGCAAGTTTCAGTACTTATGAAACTCCCGATGTGGATTTTTGCCCCATGCTCTTATGACCTTGACTTTGGCCAACAAATCATAAGTCACATGTCAAGTTCTGCCCGTCGTTCTCCAGGTTAATTTGAATCCACCCGCACCTACCCTTGACTTTGGCCAACAAGGCAGTACGACTGTTCCAAACCAACGCATCTATCTATGCTGCACATGAATACCCAATAGCTACCAATCACTGTGCCTTGACTTTGGCCAACAAACACAGCTTGAATACTATTGACTATTCATGTGAAACGACGGAGGGCTACGGATGGTTTTGGCAAAACCGTGAACGTAGTGAACTTGATTTGGTCGATGGAACGAGATAGCTTTTAAAAGGAGTGGCTCAAGCTCCGCATTTAAAAGTTGTTTTGAAAAGAACCGAGTGGTTTTTCGAAAGTGTTCCAACGACTTTAACTTGGTTTATTATCTTGCATTAGTTCTTTTAATGCGTGATATTCTTGCATTAGTTCTTTTAATGTGTCCCATCATTTAATCCTACCATTGCAGAAAACAACCAAAATATGACGTATGCTTATGCCATTCGCATTCGCCACGGGGCCCCGTCATTACCCGTTAGGTTACTTAACTAACGACAGAGCGGGGGCTGGGCTAGCGCGGCTGTAAAACATAAGCAATGCCTAAATAATATCATATATAGATATACTGCAATGATAAACATTTCAGATCACAGATGAATACATTGGATATACTAGGAATCTGTAATTCGCACGAGCCTGTAACGACAAACAGATTACACGGTCGCGGTGAATAGCCAAATACCCCACCCAAGACCCCTACGGGTGCGGCAAACTACCCGCCAAGTACTCGAAGCGTAGTAACCTCCCTCATCTCCATGAGTAGGCCACTCGACACTTCGGCATACCCGGTAGTTTGTGCACCCCCTCCATGGGTCTATCCTAGGAGCAAAAACAGTAAAAAGAAATTATACAATGACGGCTACAACCCCGACCCAGTTGTGCGGCCATACAAATAATTATTACATCAATTTAAAAATTTACATGAATTGAAAGAAAAGAAAACTCTCGTCTCACAACCCCCGGCTATTCACCCGCGACAATCCAACATATTCATATCCACATTCCAGTAACATTACAGATCACAGATTTGTATAACCCCCACTAATCGACATATAGCGATTAGTAGACGTTCAATACAAATATCACATTACAGAAAACCCGTTAGCTTAAGTCTTTTAGAAGTTCGATCAAAAATACGGATTTTCGGGACCCCAAAATAAAATTTTCGTTCTGGAAAATCTGGGCAGAAAATATATATTCCAAAAATCCCAAAATACCCCAAAGAGTAAACTGCAAAAAAGAAAACCTTTGACCGAGTCAACTCGGCCGCGTTTCCGCGGCGGGAGCGTGCTCCCGCCGCGGAAACGCGGCGCTTTGATCGAGTCAGGGGCCCAAATTTTTGCAGTTTCTTTAAAAAAGCCTGAGTCGATTTTAGGTGTATTTTAAAAAGGTTTTCCAGCACTTTTAAAATCGACAGAAAGTTGAAAATTCATGGGTTCGTTTTTGGGACTTTTTCTTTGATCGATCTTCTAGTTACTTGCTAACTTGTTAGATAGAGTTTAACCTGGCTCTGATACCACTGTAAGTCCATGCTACCTCTCCCGGTACTTTCGGGAATGCGGAATTTGGTAAAAAATGATTTTTACGGAGGTGGTAACATGGACCTGATTGGTGTGATTCAGCGTGCTTGCGCTTTCTAAAAGATAGATCAAAAATATTTGTAACCGCAATCAAGAACGGCGTCGCTTTGCAGCTAGCCGGTGAGTACGGGTCGGTCCACAGGGATGTTGTGAATTTCCTAATCGTGCTAACGAGTTAATTCCGAAGGGTGTTCGGATTAATTATTAAATCTAAAAATTGAATTAATCTATATCTAAATCTTGCTAGGGTTAGGTCTAGGTTAAATTTGGAAAGTCTATAAATCTCACCGCTTTCTATACCCATGTGAAGATCCAATTAGGTGTTATGGTAAATATTAATAAAAGGGATTAGGATGATTGGGAAGATTGTTCTTCCTCTAGATCCTTGTCCTTCCTTTCTTAATCTTTACCCTAACCTCCATGGAAAACCTTAAAATCCGGGCCTTTATACTACGATATCACCGCTACCTCGAGGGATAGGGTGCCGTAGGGAGCGGAATAAGAAGGTATGCATGGAGTCCTATAAAAATATATGATGGGCAAGAAAGGGGATGAGAGATCTTCGTCTCTCAAACCTTCCCCAGATCTAACCCTAACAAGCGAGGAGACTACTCACTCATTAGGGAATTGAAGAACATTTATCTAGGGCAGAGAATAAAAATTACCTAGGGCAGGAATTGAAATCTAAACTAGAGCAAGGAATTAAATCTACTTACAGATGCATCTCTCCAATCATCAACGCAGGGTTGTCAGATCTGAATTCATGAATTGAAAAGAAACACCGATGCTCTCCAAAAGAATTCTAAAATTTATTAATGAAAAGAAGGCATAGGGAGGCATGAGAAAAATACAAGGCTTTAGGGTTCTATTTATAGGACATAGAAACCCTACGTTTACAATTGCTCCGCATGTCTAAAGTTACAAATATAGCCCCAAGAAATCTTTCCATAGCTTCCTCTGAACAATCTGCAATAAATTTCTTTCCATGATGCTTCAGAAGGGCCGCGGATCCGCGGCCTTGGTGAGCTTTGGGCCGCTGATCCGCGGCCCTTTAGTGGTTTCAATTGATAAATTTTCTTGGGCTGCTGTATGTTTCTTTGGGCTTCCAGATTCTGTGTTCATATTATCATTTGGGCTTCTACAGTGATACCAGATCTTCAGCGAACACTTTGCAATGGATCTTTTAACCGTCTTTCTTGCAAATTTGGATCTTGAGTTGCCTTGTTGATGGTGAACCGTTCTTCGTTTTCAGGCTTGACTAAGATCCTCCTATTTGTTGGTCAAAAGTCCTTCTTTTGTGTCGTCTTTTGTCTTTTTCACTGTTTTCGTTCCAAGAACCTGTAACCTGTAACATGTAGCAGACATGGGTCAAAAGCACCTGTTTTTATTGTAAATTGCATAAGAATGGGGAATACAAAATGCAATATTATGTTATGAACAAATACCCCCAAACTTATCTTTTGCTCGCCCTCGAGCAAACTTATTATTTAAAAATCTAACCTAGCCACACTTTCGCAGGGAAACGCGATTGCACTGAGCTCGTGCAACAAGCCGTTAAACCTCTAGGTGTCCCTAGTAGGAGTAGTGTTGTCTCCTGAGGGTTTTCAGCGGATTACACCCACAAAATCCTATCAATTCAGCCCATTGACTTTTGTTCTCCAATTAGGTTTTCTAACAAGGAATTCTATTATCTTTTGACTCGCAAATTATCCACCCATATTCTTCACACTTCCTCATTATTTAACTTAAGATTATATATGTTATGCAGACTTACATAGCTTTCGGCATCTCTTAAGTTTTCCTTCTAGAGTTCCATCTCCACTTAGGAATTTCTATCAACTCTATTAAAGACACAAGTTCTATTCTTCATTCCTTTCTCTTATCTAAACTCCAATCACATATCCCCACGTGTGTGTAAATATCACCCCTACACTTGGAAATTCAAATCAAGCAATCGTACTCCCGTCCATTGTCCAAAGCACTTGTGAATTTTCGCTTTCACATCCTTCATGCGACTGTTAATATTTCTTGAGGTACCAACAACCGATTACAAGATGCGTTAGCGTGTTAAAGCGTACTTCCTAATTTTTGCAACACCCAAGGCTTTTAGCAGTGGCTCCCAAACCAGTTGGTCTAAGGCACTAGGTGATGAAGCACCCTCGCTAAATATTTTTCTATTTTTACAGCCTTAAGTAATCACAAAAACCAGTGTCCATTTTTTTTCTTTCTTTGTCCACCTTTTTTTTTTCTTTTTCATTGTGCGAAAGACTTTAGACAAGAATATTTCAAGGTCTCTTCTACTAATCCAAGTTTCAAGGTGCGTGTTTGTGCATTGTGTAGGGTATACATTTTCAGAATCTAGACTTAAGTTAGGAACTATTTTTCAAACTTATACTCTAATAAAAGTTTTAATACTTTTCCTTCGTTTCGACTTAGCCCAAGAAGTGAACCCAAAATTTGCCTATTTCTAAATAAACTACGATGCATATACTTTCTACCGTTAAACTTTAAGGAAGGTTATTTTTAGGGTTTTTAATTTACTAAGTCTAAGATCTAGTTGTTCCTAGCCAGTTAACCTATTTATCAAACTCGAGTCAATTAGCCAAAATTGAATACAATAATTTTTATAATTTTTGAAATTTTTCAATTTTTATGGGTTTTCAAATAAATATGCAAATGCAAAAATATGTACAAATGAATGCGAAGGAAGAAGACGTACCGAGCGTACGCCCAAACTTGAACTTGACAGTGTCCTCACTGTCATGCTAAACCAAGAGGGTCAAAATACCGATACTCCCCTGTTTATTTATTTATAATTTTTTTTATTTTTAATGTTTTGAAATTTTTTTTTTGTTTTTTTTTATAGAAAAAGAAAACAAAAGATATATACATATATACAAAGGTCCCCCAAACTTAAGCTTGGCCTTGCACAATCCAAAGGTTAGCACCAACCATTCAAAAATTCTATCGTGGTAATGGTAGAGTTGGTGAAAGAATGGAGTGGAAAGAAAAGAAATGAGAAGCACACGAGACCGTGTGGAGAGAAAGGGATAATATGGTCTGGGTGGAGGAGAATGGCGGAGGGGAAGAAGAAATGGTAGGGGTTCTACTTCTTCGAGTGGAGGTTGATTTATCACAAAATCCATATTATTTAAGAATGCGAGTTCGTCGGCGAAAATATCTTCGAAACTTTCCTCGAAGGTCCAATTGAAAATTATCGAACTCAAAATGTCGTATTGTGATTCATCAACACTCGATATCATTAAAGGAAGATTAGAAGAACCAAAGAAAGTGGGAATACGAATTTGAGGGTGTGGATGGAGCGTATAGATTAGCACAATTTGTAATGACTGATGTGTAAAAAGCGATTGTGCTAATCTATCAACCCGCGAAAAAATGAGATTAAATCCCTCAAGAGTCGTGAGCAAACATGGGTACGTCGAACTAGGTATTGGAGATGAAAGCGTAACGGTCTCTTGCACAGTCGAAACGATAGGAAGGACGGAAGGAAGTGAGTGAGGAAGGGTATCAGTTAGGGATTTAGGAGGGTGTATTGGAAAATTCGACACATCAAACGAAAATGGTTCAACCTCAATATTATCCTCATTACTATCCTCATAATTATCCTCATAATTCTCCTCGATATTCAACTCATCCATGCCATTATCATCAAAATCAAGACGCATATGAGATTCGGGAGAAACATTTAATAACTCGGGATGATGATTTGAACATAAAACTTCAATTAAATCGACAGGTTCATCATCCGAAATATTCCCGACGTCTATATCCTCAATCAAATGAAAGTCAATTTCTTTAGACACCTCCTCAAAAGCATGGATGTTTATCAATGTAGGTTCTAGAGTGGAAGTGTAAAGGTGAAACGGATTAGGTGCTGTTTCACTCGAAGGGGGTTCTTCACAATCTGGCAAATCAAACACTACAAAATCACACAACTCGCTTTTATTTTGAACTTGTGAATCATTTAGGACATTCGATGGAAAACTGGAGTTGTGGGCTTCAATTGGGTAAGGGTAGGTTTGATTTGGAAATCCTCTCTCATTCTCACTCTGTCCAACTGCCGCCTCATACATTGAAAAATTTGGAGCTAGTTGGAAACTAGCTACCGGTTCAGCAGGTTGCATAACGGTGGCCACGGACGCTTCCACATTCCTAACCATTTTGTTTGTTGCTGCGATATACGCCTCCAACGCCTCTTCCAAACTAGACTTGGGTGGTAAGGGGGTTTCGGTAAAAGATTCGAAATTGTTTGGATATATGAAACTCCCTAATGGCTGTGTAGAAGCAGTGTCAAGTGAAGGTGGAAAGGTCGGGTAGGACTGGTAGGAAGTGGGTGATTGGACTGGGGTAGGGTCAACATGTGGATAAAAAGGTGAATAGTCTTGTTGATCCCTAGAACTAGATGTGTGGAGAGGGGTGAAAGATCGGCTACGAGATTGAGCAATATGCTCAGCAATGGACATCAGCTTAGGAGTGACAGAAGGACTTAAAGAAGTGGTGTCAACATATGTAGGTGGTGAAGGTTGACTTGGTTGACACAAAATGGGTTGAAAAGTCAAACTATTTCTCCTAGACTCCTTTATGTGATCTTTCAAAGATTTTTTAGGCATGGAAGGATCGTCTTTAAATTGACCGAACACATTGACATATGACGCAAAATTAGGTTCGGGATACCAAGGTTCTTGGACTGGGGTAGGGTCAACATGTGGATAAAAAGGTGAATAGTCTTGTTGATCCCTAAAACTAGATGAGTGGAGAGGGGTGAAAGATCGACTGCGAGATTGAGCAATATGCTCAGCAATGGACATCGGCCTAGGAGTGACAGAAGGACTTGAAGAAGTGGTATCAACATATGTATGTGGTGATGGTTGACTCGGTTGATACAAGGTGGATTGAAAAGTCAAATTGTTTCTCCTAGACGCCTCTATTTGATCTTTCAAAGATATTTTAGGCATGGAAGGATCGTCTTTAAATTGATTGAACAAATTGCCGAACGACGCAAAATTAGGTTCGGGATACCAAAGTTCGGCTAGAGATTTATGATGTGGGGTACCCATATTAGAAGAAGAAAAGTGACAAGAAGGAAGGTTAGGTAGTGCAAGGATTTATTTGCGGCAAAAGTTTGCAAGTTCTCTAATAAAAATTTTCCTTTTACTTTTTCTTTATTTGAAAGTTGTTGCAAGAGTTTTTTTTTTAATAAAAGATATGCAACAGAAAATATCACTTGCAATCAGTTATTATGTTAAGCATATCACAAGAATCTTTATTTGGAAAGAATTAACAGCAAAATATTTCTTGCAATCAATTTAGTTCAAGCGGGGCCCACAAATCCTGCACAAGATCGATATTTGGAAGGGAAAATATTTTTAAGGCGCACAAAATCCTGCAGGAATATTTCAGAAAAGATATATCTAGATCTCCATAGAAAGACCAGAGAAGCTTACAGAGGAATTTTCACCTGATGACGTCACCCGAGAGCAGCTGAACCGCGGCCAAAAGGGGTCTCCCGCCGCGGTTCCGCGGTGAAGGAGCGGGCGCGGGTCCCCAGAAAAATTTTGACGTTCTGAAACTCCAAGACCGCGGCGGATCCGCGGTCTAAAGTGGGTTAGTGCGGCAGAAGGGCGGCGCAATGGAGGGCTTGGTTCTCGGGAAAAATTCTGCTGCTCTGATTTCGTAGTTCCCTTCTGTTTTGATATTTAGTTTTCTGTTTGTCTTTCTGTAAATTTCCAGATCCGAGTTTGTTCCTGCAAGATTTCACACAACAAAGTACCCTTTCCAAAAAATAACAATTGATATATTTTTATAATTTTTGGGATTTTTCAGATTTTTATGATTTTTTAAATTTTGATTAACCCGAAATTGCAAAAAGGAAATTACTACGCCATCCCCGGCAACGGCGCCATTTGATTGGTGTGATTCAGCGTGCTTGCGCTTTCTAAAAGATAGATCAAAAATATTTGTAACCGCAATCAAGAACGGCGTCGCTTTGCAGCTAGCCGGTGAGTACGGGTCGGTCCACAGGGATGTTGTGAATTTCCTAATCGTGCTAACGAGTTAATTCCGAAGGGTGTTCGGATTAATTATTAAATCTAAAAATTGAATTAATCTATATCTAAATCTTGCTAGGGTTAGGTCTAGGTTAAATTTGGAAAGTCTATAAATCTCACCGCTTTCTATACCCATGTGAAGATCCAATTAGGTGTTATGGTAAATATTAATAAAAGGGATTAGGATGATTGGGAAGATTGTTCTTCCTCTAGATCCTTGTCCTTCCTTTCTTAATCTTTACCCTAACCTCCATGGAAAACCTTAAAATCCGGGCCTTTATACTACGATATCACCGCTACCTCGAGGGATAGGGTGCCGTAGGGAGCGGAATAAGAAGGTATGCATGGAGTCCTATAAAAATATATGATGGGCAAGAAAGGGGATGAGAGATCTTCGTCTCTCAAACCTTCCCCAGATCTAACCCTAACAAGCGAGGAGACTACTCACTCATTAGGGAATTGAAGAACATTTATCTAGGGCAGAGAATAAAAATTACCTAGGGCAGGAATTGAAATCTAAACTAGAGCAAGGAATTAAATCTACTTACAGATGCATCTCTCCAATCATCAACGCAGGGTTGTCAGATCTGAATTCATGAATTGAAAAGAAACACCGATGCTCTCCAAAAGAATTCTAAAATTTATTAATGAAAAGAAAGCATAGGGAGGCATGAGAAAAATACAAGGCTTTAGGGTTCTATTTATAGGACATAGAAACCCTACGTTTACAATTGCTCCGCATGTCTAAAATTACAAATATAGCCCCAAGAAATCTTTCCATAGCTTCCTCTGAACAATCTGCAATAAATTTCTTTCCATGATGCTTCAGAAGGGCCGCGGATCCGCGGCCTTGGTGGGCTTTGGGCCGCTGATCCGCGGCCCTTTAGTGGTTTCAATTGATAAATTTTCTTGGGCTGCTGTATGTTTCTTTGGGCTTCCAGATTCTTTGTTCATATTATCATTTGGGCTTCTACAGTGATACCAGATCTTCAGCGAACACTTTGCAATGGATCTTTTAACCGTCTTTCTTGCAAATTTGGATCTTGAGTTTCCTTGTTGATGGTGAACCGTTCTTCGTTTTCAGGCTTGACTAAGATCCTCTTATTTGTTGGTCAAAAGTCCTTCTTTTGTGTCGTCTTTTGTCTTTTTCACTGTTTTCGTTCCAAGAACCTGTAACCTGTAACATGTAGCAGACATGGGTCAAAAGCACCTGTTTTTATTGTAAATTGCATAAGAATGGGGAATACAAAATGCAATATTATGTTATGAACAGGACCTAAAACCCGGATCTTGGTTAAACATCTATCTAGCAACCTAACTACGAGTTTCTAGCTACTCGGTTAGGGGGTTATACCTTGCTTGTCTTGAACTCCTTCGTCTTCAAGCTCCGATGGTGGTCCGGAATGGCTTCTTCTCGTCGTCTCCGTACGCCGAAGATAGATCCACCTGAAAGCTCCAACCTTTAGCTCCTTCTTCGTTCTTTGAAGAAACTAGTTCACTTGGTTTGCTAAACCTAGTGAACTAGAATGAGTAGAGAAGAATTACAATGGGATTTTATCTATGCTTCTTGATTCTCAACTCATGAGACAAGAGAACCATAGATTAAAGAGAGGGAGCAAGAGCAAAAGGGTGAGAGCAAAAGGAGAGCTCAAGAACAAGAGAGAGAATGAGCAAGAAAGAATGAGGCTCTCTTTTGTCTTTCACCCTCTCATAATCCAAAGCAATCATAACTCATCATACTAACAAAAGTCTTATGTGATGGTTGAAGCAACCATAACCATATCATTTCATGCACTCATTTTACACAAATGAGCAAGCAAGTAAAAGTCTTTGCCATGAAATGATGGCTATGGTTATCATGATGGTCAACTAGTCAAGCCTAGTCAACCGGTCAACAAAGTCAACAAGTCAACAAAAGTCAACAAGTCAACAAAGTCAACAAAAGTCAACAACCATGTCACCATAATACTTAATTAATATAATAGTTAATCACATATCATATTCTCATTAGGGTTGATCAAAAGGTCAATAGTCAACGGTCAACTGTCAACAACCCTAATGAGAATCCACTGCCTCTGTCTCCCAGTCAACTGTGCATACACACCCGCATCTGCGTTCCGAGGAACACGAATGCAAACTGGATAAATCCAATACCATAAGGTACACTAGGATCTGGCTTAAACCAAAGCCCGCTAGTGTAAACTGTCCGGACACTGTACGCGCACAAGTGCACGGATGTGACCGAACCCTGTCGCAAAACCATGCGACTTGTCGCAATACCATGCGACCTCTACTCTTTTTCCTAAAGGCGAAAAGCTTTCTGTGTGGGACTCTAAAGACTCGACACTACGCTGGCAGTGGGTTTAACCACAGACCGCAAGCGGCACTAGCTGTGCGTAACGGTCCCCAGGTAATGCCGACAAGAAGACCGACGAGGCGAAACCCATCTGAACTCCTACTGAGCCTGAGTGTGACATTCTCCGTACAGTCCGGTCTGTTCGTCTGATACATCGCATGGCGGGCCTAGGGGGCGGTAAACGTCAGTCCCCCAATAGCGGTACAAGTCGTGCCGGAGCGAAGCCCAAAACACCCTGAGATAACACTGGAAACCTACCAGTATATCTCGTTTGCCCTGGCTAGGGACTACTCGTGTAATGGCTCTCCTAGACACAGCGCGATGTCAACCCCCAATACCGGGAGAGACGAATCATGTCTAACCGTCACTGCCTCCAAGTGCTTCGGGACTGCACCCAACCACTACCTGTTTGCAAGACTCCTTTGAGCCGTGGTAGGGTAGTGATCAAAGTACAGTGGGAACACACTCGAGGCGGAGTGACAGTGTCAAGTCAGCGGACTAAGCTGTACTCATGTCACCTGGGAACTGATAACTGACGATAGGTATAATACCAACTAGTCAGTTCCCGACGAGTCCTGTCCAGTGTACCCGTAACCTAACGAGCACCAGCATACTATCTCAAGTACGACGTACTGACGGCTGTGGGACAGACCGTCTCCCACACTGGGATGAGAAGCGCATGCGCTGGTCTACTCCGGAGTATCGATGCCCTGTCTCGATAGTCCTGCGACCAGGGACCTGCATAAGGATGTGCTTATAGATTACCCAGCCCCACTAGTGTGACGGCCATCACATCGCTGGTAATCAAGCAAAGATCCTAAGGGCTCCACTAATGTGTATAGGCGATATACAAAATATAAACACATGTACACATTGAAGTAGAAACAAACCAAGTAGCATACTACTATTTTGAGCAAGATTGTATATACAAGGTGAATATCCCAAGCATCCATTAAGTAATATACAAACTAGTATGATACAGTAATGGCCTCTAGGGCATATACACTAACATATACTACATGGCAAGTGAAGAGGATGAAGAAATAGGAAGTGAGTTCACTTTGGATTTGGATTTCTCACTCTTTTCCTCAAGTCACCATTGAAGCTAGCAAGCTTCTTTCTTCTTGAAGAAGAAGAAGAAGAAGAAGATAATATGATAAGAATTGTTGGAAAATAGAAAATAAGTCATTCTTATCATATTAGCAACCATGGTTAAGTGTAGAGAATAAACTAAGGTTAGGTGAATGGTTAGGTTTAGCATGAAACAAAAATGGTAGACTTTTTCAAAGCATCATGAAGCTTCAACTATAAAACAAAGCAAGCCACCATTTCTCTTTTTGCCAAAATAAATAAATAAATGAATAAATAAAAACCCTAACCATTTACTTAACCAAGGTTTAAATCAAACATACACCCATGTTTGCATGTATCATCAAACATGATACAAACTAGTGCACAAAACTATATCATATATACAACACATCAAGTGAGAAAATCCATCATAAGTGAACTAATACTAGTTAATGTAAAGTAATATATCAAATATATAATTATACATTAAATCATTAAATCAACACTTGATTTAACGATCCGGTCATATCGCATATAACCGACTAATATCAAGTGTATCAATGTATCGAATCAACACTTGATTCGGTAACCCGGCTATATCACATATAACCGACCAACGATACAAATCGCGAGAATAGAATACAGTATCATATACTGGTATAATTCTCGGTCCCGCACATATCTCATATGCGCTCCTATTTCGTTTCGCTTGAGCCAGGAAACCTCTGTGTAGGACTCTAAAGACTCGTCAATACGCCGGCAGTAGGTGATGATCATATCAAACACCCACAAGCCGCAAGCGGTCTGCTAAACGTAACGGCCACCCGGGTATTGAGCGATCAGAAGATCGACGAGCAAGCCCGCTCATACTCCTGTGAATCCAACCAGTAACACTTACCGTACAGTCCGGTCTGATCGTCTGATATGTCGCATATCTCGTCTAGGGGTGGTAAACGTCAGACCCCAGTAGCTCGATAAGTCGTGTCGATATGAGGTCTATAACAGTTTGAGAAACTACTGGTAACACTTACCAGTAAATCTCAGCAACCCTGGCCAGGGATTTCCAGTTATAGCCAATCGAACACAGCGCAACATCTACTCCCTATATCGGGAGAGACGAATCCCCTCCTATCGCTCATTGTCTCCATGTGATTCGGGACTGTACCCAAAAACCACCGTTTTGCACGCCCTCTTGGAGGTGGTAAGGTGGAAATCAAAGAACAGTGGGAATCACACAAGACTCTATGATGATCTCGGGTCTACAGACTAACCTGTACCAGTGTCACCAGAGAACTGCCGTTTGACGTAAGGTATAATACCATCTGGGAGTTCTCGGCGAGTCCGTCCAGTATACCCAGTCTCTACTGAGCACCCGTCTGGGTCACTGTTGCGCTGTGTTCGATCAACTATTTCATAATTTTAATTCGCTGTAAATGTTTGAAGAGAGCATCAAATAAAGTAAGTTTTTATGCCCTAGTTAATTTCTTTTCTGCCGTAGTTTAGTAGTTTTATTATCTGCCCTAGTTAGTTAGTTCAGAACTTTTAATTATTTCCCGTAGATAAAAAATGTTTCTTTTAATCAATTCCCTAATGAGTGAGTAGTTCCTCACTTGTTAGGGTTAGGAATAGGAGATGTTTGAGAGATGAAAATCTCTCACCCCTTTCTTGCCCATCACATATTTTTATAGGACTTCATGCATACATACACACACCGCTCACTATGGCACCCTATCCCACGAGGTAGCGGTAATACCGTAGTTTAAAAAGACCAGTTGTATATGTTTTCCATAGAGGTTAGGGTAAGAATTAAGAAAGGAAGGACAAGAACTTAGAGGAAGAAACCTAGTTTCTTCCCGATGGTACTAATCCACTTTATTAATTATTACCATAACACCTAATAGATCTTAATTAGGGCATAGAAAGCGGTGAGGGATATTGACTTTCCAAACTTAACCTAAACCTAACCTAGCAAGGTTTTTATCCTAGTCTAGATCAACCTTAGTTTTTAATGATAAATCAATCCAACCCTAATTGGAATTAACTCGTTAGAACAAATAGAAAATACACAAAATCCCTGTTGACCGATCCATACTCACCGGCTAGCTACCAAACGACGCCGTTCTTGATTGCGGTAAAATATTCTTTGATTAATCTTTTAAAAGCGCATAAGCACAAAAATCCTTTTCAATCAACTGGCCGGGGTTCGATTAGGCACGGTGGATATCCAGGGGATACCGACCGGGCCAGGGATATCGGGTGGCGATCATCTGTTGAGATGGTGTCGACGGTATCTGCATTTACGTGTCAATGCTGGACATGAGAGATTTCTGATTTCGATGTCGATAGTGGACATCCATATTTATTGATTTGATTTCCATCATGAGGTACACAGTTTGATTTCTGTTATTGTAGCCGACCAGGACTGATCTAGGGGACAGAACCTATATATATATTAAACTTGTGGTTGCATGACAGATAGGGTTGCATTATCATACACCTCATATTATATTAGTACTGATTTATGGTAGTATTATACTTATGACCTAGGTATCGTCGTGCATTTCGATTTCTACTCTTAGATGTACTTTTATTCACTGAGTTGGCAACTCATCCCCATTGTGCTACAGTTTCTTACAGGTTTTACCGCTTGGATTATCAGCGGCTTGGACACACGTTCTTTTCGGTGATTGATTGGTAAGTGGGTTATTATTGTATCGTACTCACTCTTGATTATTCATATATTTTTGTATCTAGTGGAAAATCCATCAACTTAGAAATGGTATATTTTGGACTAGAAACGAGACTTAGAAATTCTGAGGTCGCACTCTTTAGAGACGACTTCTGATATGGTTTGTTTGGCTGTTCCGTCGTTTGGACGTGGAAGCTAGCTTCCGTTGGGATACTATGTTATTGTAGTAGTTGTATCGGGTTTTTACGTAAAATTTCCAAAGGAGGTGCTGTCAAGTTTCAAAAACGTCATAGATGCTTTTCAAACATACTTAGTTAAATTTAAATTTCATTAAAACTGATTTCATCTGACGTCTATTTTAAACTCACCTCCAATACTTTCAAAAAGGGTTAAGATTCCGGGTTTCGGCTTACTTGAACCGCGTCGACGTCTTTAGATGTCACGTGATTTAAGTGCCGATCACGTGCTACATTTGGGTCGTGACAATGGGTCGATACGGATCGTGGCTTCTTCAACGGCCTCCTTGAGTCGATGATTATCCACGTGAGAGTCTATAGTCCGAGCTCCACCTCAAGACCAAGGTAACCAGGGCAACAAGTTTGCTAAGCTTGATGTCCTAGGTGATGTAGAGTATGATGATGGATTTTTTTGTTTATTAAATCCCTAATTTTCTCAACACATGAGAGCTTAAGGGATTTCTAGTAAGGAAGAAGAAGGAGAGCAAACATGGGAGCTCTCTTGAAGAGAGAGAGAGAGTGAATGAGATAATAAACCATGGAAAAAGAAAACTAAAACTTTTATTATGATAATTAGGATGGCTACATTGATTTGACCACAAGCTTATCACAATTAATGCTAAGCATGAAAATATCTAGTGCTTAACAAAAATATCTAAATCAACAATAGTCAAGCTAGTCAAATGGTCAAACCAATTAGCCATGACACAATTATCATTAATAAAAGGATTAGTAAACAATATCCTCCACCTCATAATGGTTCTAATCAAGTCAATGGTTAAAACCCTAATGAGGCATCTCCTTCTTTACTCCTCATATCCGTGCATACACATCCGCATCCGTATTCCGAAGAATACGAATACAAAGAGACAAAACTGATCCATCTATATAATACTAGGATCCGGCTTAAACCAAAGCCCACTAGTATTATCTGCCCGAACATCATACGTGCACAAGTGCACGTAAGTGATCGAAGCCCTGCCGTAAAACTATACGGCATCTACACCTTTTTCCCAGTGTAGGGAAACTCTCTGTGTGGGACTCTAAAGACTCGACACTACGCTGGCAGTGGGTTTAACCACAGGCTGCAAGCGGTACTAGCTGTACATAACGGTCCCCAGGTAGATGTCGATAAGAAGGCCGATGAGGAAAACCCATCCGAACTCCTACTGAGCCTGAGTGTGACAATCTCCATACAGTTCGGTCTGTTCGTCTAAGAGTATCGCATATCGGGCCTAGGGGGCGGTAAACGTCAGACCCCTAATAGCGGTATAAGTCGTGTCGGAGTGTAGCCCAGAACACCCTTAGAAACTACTGGAACACCTACCAGTAAATCTCGCTTGCCCCGACCAGGGACTTTGTGTAATGGCTCTCCAGACACAGCGCGATAGCAACCCCCAATACCGGGAGAGACGAATCCTGTCTAACCGCCACTGCCTCCAAGTGCTTCGGGAGTGCACCCAACTACTACCTGTTTGCACGACTCAATAGAGCCGTGGTAAGGTAGTAATCAAAGTACAGTGGGAACACTCGAGGCGAAGCAGCAGTGTCAAGTCAACGGACTAAGCTGTACTCATGTCACCTGGGAACTGCTACCTGACGATAGGTATAGTACCAACCAGCAGTTCCCGACGAGTCCTGTCCGGTGTACTCGTAACCTAACGAGCACCTGCATACTATATCCAGTACGACGTACTGATGGCTGTGGGACAGACCATCTCCCCTACTGGGATGAGAAACGTATACACTAGTCTACTCCGGAGTATCGATGCCCTGTCTCGATAATCCTATGACTAGGTACCTGTATAAGGATGTGCTTGTAGATTACCCAGCCCCCACTAGTGTGACTGCCATCACAACGCTGGTAATCAAGCAAAGATCCTAAGGACTCTACTAATATGTATAAGCGATATGCTAAAAGAAACACATGCACATATTGAAGTAGAAACAAACCAAGTAGCATACTACCATTTTGAGCAAGACTGTCATATAAAACTGTGAATATCCTAAGCTTCCATTAAGTAATATACAAGCCAGTATGATACAATAATGGCCTCTAGGGCATATACACTAACAAGGTGCGCATCGAAAATACCCGTGATGCGCCCTCGATGTTGAATCGCCTAGACAAGCTTTCCGATATCCAGGCTAGTTTCTACATTCCCCCTGGCTATTCGTTTTGCCTGGCCAGGGAGGGTGAGCCGGCAGACCAGGTGCAGGGCTGTAACACCTTAGAATGCGGTTAGTGTTAATTAAGCGATAATGCGGATTTTTAATGAAAAGTTACCCAAAATAGTTTTCACATATTTTATAAAAATTAATTAATATTTTATTATTATTTGTTTTAATCTTGCACACACTTGTGCATGTTAACCTAGTGTTAATATGTGTTAATCTTGTTTTGTAGCATGGCACACTTGACCATTTTCTTAATATGTTATGTTACATTTTTGGCTATTTCATTTATTCTTTTGACTAAGGGTGAATTAAGGGGGAGAGAGAGTTGACAAATGAAGAATGATGAGGCATGGGGCAAGCATGGGAGCAATTAATGAGGAGAGAAAAAGGGCATGGCTCATTTCCTAACCTCACACCCTCATTTTCCCTCATCACTCACACCCTCTCATTTGTTTGTTCTCCTTCTCCTTCCCTTCTTGAACTGAAACCTATCTTGTTTCATCACAAAAACCAAGCCTAATCTTCACTAAACCTCATTAAACCCCTCACAAAATCATGTTAAGCCTCTTGAGATGACTTGGAGCTGGGAAAGCTAGGGTTTTCAAGCAAGTTTGGTGAGGTAGTGATCTCTAACCGTTATTTAGGATTTATAGATGTTGCGTTGCTTATTAGTTGCCGTTTTAAACACTAAAGTTATAGTTTTTGTGCAAATGCCGTATTTTGGTTGAGTTTTGTGTCTCGGGTGAATCTGCTATCGAACCAGGTTGTTGTTTGAGAAGTTGCCATCACAGAGACCTAGTTTAAAGACCTAGGAGTTACCCTAAAAACCTGAGACCACCCCCTCCACCTTTGGCCGCAAATATATTCCTTCTGGCCGTGAATTGCGGTCAGATTGGGGACTGGGGTCTCGTGTCTTGGTCGTGGGGTCTACGGGGTTGTTTGTAGTCTCGTGGAACTTGCAACTTTCACTAATTCTTTGTGTGGGAAAATCTGGGACCACTTAACTAGTTTTAGTGTTTCTGTAACACCTTAGAATGCGATTAATGTTAATTAAGCGATAATGCGGGTTTTTAGTAAAAAGTTTACCAAAATAGTTTTCAAATATCTTATAAAAATTAATGATTATTTTATTAATATTTATTTTGGGCTTGCACACACATGTGCATGTTAACCTAGGGTTAATTAGGTGTTAAACCAAGCTTAAGTAGCCATGGCATGTTAACCCATTCCATTAAGTGTTAGGTAATTAGTTAATTAAATTAGTTTTCAAAATAAAATAATTAGAGTTTATGAATTATGGGGTTGACTTGAGAGAGAGGGAGAGAGAGGGGGGGGCATGATGAGGCATGGCAAGCATGCCATGCATTTAATGAGGAGAGAGGAGAGGGAGGCATTCTTATGCTAAATTCACCCCTCATTTCCCACAACCCTCACCCTCACACATACACCCTCATTCCCTCACTCTCACTCTCATTCATTTTTTCACTCTCATATTTTTCTTTTCTTCTCACCATCACTCCTCAAACTGAAACACTTCTTTGTTCTTCACTAAACCCTAACCCAAATCTTCATAAATCCTTACCACACTTCACAAAACTCACCACTCCCTTCATTAAACTTGATCCTAAACTCCAATTGATCACTTGGAGAAAGGAAAGCTTGGATTTTGAGCAAGTGTGGATAGGTATAAATCCTAACTGTTAATTAGGTTCTTATTATGTGGTGTTGGTAATTAGTTTCAGTTTAGAACACTTAAAGTTTAGTTTTTGTGCAAATGTCGTATTTTGGTATAGATTGTGTCTCGGGTGAATCTGCTATCAAACCAGGAGTTTGTTGGAAATGTTGCCATCACAGTGACCTAGTTTTGTGACCTAGAAGCTACTCTAAAAACTCGAGACGATTCCCTTCATTCTTGGCCGTAATTTAATTTTTTCTGGCCGTAATTTGCGGCCAGACTCGTGAATTAGGGTTCGTGTCTTGGTCTAAGGGTCTCTGGGGTTGTTTGTAGGCTCATCGAACTTGCAACTTTCACCAATTGTTTGTGTAGAAAAATCTGGGACCAGTTAGCTAGTTTTAAGCGTTTCGGCAACGTGCGATGTGGATTATCCACTATTTGTTTAAGTGTTTCGTACGTGAGTAGCCGTAGGGCTAGTCTAGGAAGTTGCTGCACGCGTTTAGCCCGCTAAAAGATCACTTTGGAGCTTTTGGGAGTCGGTTTGTTGTTGCCGTTGTTGCGTGTGTTATCGAAGGGTTTCAAATGTGCACTTGTTATGTTGTGTATGATTTTAGGATCACAGGCGGGGACTTCGGACGCCGCAAAGAAGGGGAAGCAGGTGGTCGGATATATCTAGCTCGAGATCACGGTGAGTAGATTTAACATCTACGGGAAAATCGCCCGTATGGCATTATGCGTCAGGGCTGGATAGGATATTATAGCCGCATGATTATATTCATATACATTGATTGTGCATGTGTACCACTGTTGCATACCCCATTTCCTGTTGCATATGGACATAGTATTAATGAGACACAACACTGTTACTAACGGTTCATGTTGCACGAGCACTAAACTGTATACCACACATACACACCGTTAGTAATTGCCATGACACTCACACTATAGAATTTCCATGAATAATACATTGTTTAGCTTACCTTATTACTGATGATTAGACATGATGCTTGTTCTTTTGCGCATATGAATTACATACTTGCGTACATACATACTTGCGTACACCCATACTTGCTATAGTATGTGCATCCTTAGATGATGTTGGATTTGATTTTGGAGAATTGGGAACCGCATGATATATTTTAGAACTGGATTCATTTAAAAGAGCGGTTTTCCCTTGATATGCTCATATTACGGTTTTATGTTGCATATATCATATTGCATGGATTTACGCATTGAGATATGGATTTCATGTGATTTCTGGATTTGAGAACCGTGCTATTATTTCAAGAAAGTATGCATTGTTTTGAAAACCCGGTTTCTTTTGATATGATATTTCAGTACGTCCACCATGAGTTTTCTCGGTTCTGAGAGCTTGTGTGAGTATACCCGATTCGAGGAGCGGTAGGCACCGTCTACGGGTAAATGGTGGACCCGGTGAGGTACTCCGGGGCAAGAAGACTCGTATAGTTAGGCGGTGAGCCTGGCAGGGGAGAACTATCTACCAGTGATTGGTTGGACCTGGCGGTTATCCGGAGGATACCGACCGGAGTCGAGAGATGGATATAGGCCGATCCGGACCGACGGAACCCGATATATGTGGATTTGCATGTCGATGTTGGACACGAGTATTTCATGATGTTTTCGAGTGCCGATGTTGGGCACTCAGGTTCCATGAGATTTACAGGATATGAGGGCCGATCAGGGTGACGGCGCCTGAGGTATTGGGATTTGGGGTGTATTGATGGACACCCGGTTTTTCCACGATGATGATTCGTGATGATGATATGTTTTATCCCATACTCAGCATTTATTGATATGCATTGCATCATGTATTTGTAGTACCTGATAGAGTACCTTTCATGATTGTTGCATACCTAGATTTCTATATTGATACTATCAGATTACATGTGATAGGGTATCGCAATACGTGCATACCTGCGATTACCTGTATGATATTACTTACTATTCACGAGTTGGAAACTCACCCCCATTATGCCACAGTGTTTTGCAGGTTGACCCTCAGAGTAGTCGTGGCAGGGGCTATCTTATTGTATCTTTTTGCAGCGGATACCCCCGAGGTTGGCTGTGAGCCGTTTTGTTGTAGGTGGGTTGCGGTTATCCGACTTTATATTTCATTGTACATCTATTTTCTATCTAGTACTCTCCATATACCATTTCATGTATTGACTTAGAGACAAGTTGTGAGGACGATATTGTATATATTTTGTGACTCTAGGTGTCGAGCTCGTGTGAGCCGGCTTTTATTATGCAGTTTTATCTTTTATGTTGTTTTTCACTTATACTGTTTATTTCTATGCTACGGCGTCGTATATTATGTTGTGGTGGTTGTTTCCGTCTTTAGGCGTGATTTGATCCCGTTTGGGGATGCTTTATTATATCATATGTTGTTTTACCTATATCTTATGTTTGTACCCGTTTCGGGGCTAGTTTTTACAAAGGAGGTGCTGCCGAAATTTTTAAGAAAATAATTTAAACTTCAAAGATTTTACTTAAGATTTCCAAATGTTTTTAACAAATGTTTTCATCACTTACTACTTTTGATGGTTTAGATTTCTGGGTTTCGGCTTACTTAAATTGCGTTACGCCTATAGACGTTTCGTGGTTTAAGTGCCGGTCACGTGCCAAATTTTGGGTCGTGACAAAGTTGGTATCAGAGCGCTAGGTTTTACCTTTCGGAGTGTAGGATGACTTTGGTATGATGGAGTAGGTAACTTAAGCAGAGTGACGTAGCGTGTGTCTGTTCCGCGGCATACTTACGACACGATACTGCGCCTAAGTGACCTTAGGACTTGTTGGTTGAAATTCCTTCCGTGATTATATATATCCTTGCGATTCGATTTCCGTGTTCTTATCGAATGCCGTTTTCATTTCCAGCGATTATGCCGCCGAATACTACGAGGGTGCAGAGAGCGGCCGCGAGAGCCGATGTCAGAGTTGGCTCGTCTGAGACGAGGAATGACGAGGGCGGTATGCCCGTTGTTCAGGTGCAGATTAATCCACCCTCTCTTGATCGTATTACTAGGCTAGAGGCCGGTATGCAGGATTTGCGCCAGATGATTGGATCACTGGTTGAGGCCAGTAGAGCGCAGCGACAGGAGGTTGTCCCACCTGCTATAGGGACCGCGATGGTGCCTACGGTTCAGGCAGTTGTACCTGCAGCTACGGAGGTTATCACCGTATCGTTATCTGAGTTCATGAGGCTGAAGCCTCCGGTTTTCACAGGCACTGAAGCAGCGGAGGATCCGCAGTCATTTATCGATTGGATGGCCAGGATATTGTAACATTTCAAAATAATAAAATATTATTTTTGGGAAATTTTATAATTTATTATTACTTTATTGAATATTTTAGTAATTCGGTATAATTAAATACAAATAAATGGGGAAAATTTTTGGAAAATTATGGAAAATTCTAAAATAGGTTATTTTATGGAATTATGCCATTTTAAAAGTTTTTATGATCATTTATATGCTACTTTAGTGCTAATCGCGATTAAAAATCGCTAATCGGTTTTTAGCATTTTTGTGCAAAACATGCACATATCATTTTTATTACACTTGTGCATTCTTCCACCATGTTTCTTTTAGGGTTACTATTCTAGTGAGAAAGGTTTAGAGAGGAAAGAAAAAGGAAAAGAAAAATAAATGGAAAAAGGGTTTTTATATTAAGGTATGGTGTGAGAGAGAGAGAGGTATGGTTTCCTTTGACCTGGGACTTAGCCATCTCTTCATTCTTCCTCTCATTTTCTCTCTCCCTCTTACTCCATCTCCTGCTGCAGCTGCTGCCCCTCTTCATCCTCCCCTCTTCAAGCCCCAAATCATCTCACAAACATCACCAAAACCCTACCCCCATTTCATTAAAAGTGTGCACAAGCTCAAGATCTACACTTTGGACCAAGAAAGCTAGGATTTTGGCCACTAGGGGCAAATCAAGAAAATTCTTGAGTTGCCAAATAAGGTATTTTCTGGACCTTAAATCTTAGTTTATGCATTACCTTTACCCCATATTTAAATTGAACCGATATTGTGTGTTTTGTGGATTTGAGGAAAACCTAGTTAGGGTTTGAGGGAATTTGGTGTGTGAGGTTAAATTGAGCTCAGTAGAGGTTATATAAACACCCTAGTGCATGAATTGAGACCCAAACCTGAAGTGTAAACCCAGAATACGGATTTAGAAATCGATATCGGAAAATTTGTGAAATCTGGGAAGGTTATTTGAGATCTGCTATCAACCCGAGACTCTGAAAATCATTTTGGTTGGATAGTGACATATGCAGGCACCCAAGAAGCTACCACCAAGACCCTAGCCCCTAACTCATTTTCCCGGCCGCAGATTTACCCCGTTTGGCCCCAATTTGTGGCCAGACCTGCCCCATTTTGGCTCGTTTTGGTTTTGGTGTCCCCTTATGTATATATTAGACCCCTGGTATGTGTAGATTTGTCTAGTTTGACCTAGGGTGAAATCTGGAGCCTATTTCCTTAATTGCTGTTTTGGATTCGTGTTTCCGTATTCCGTATTTTTAGTTCTGAAATTGTGTATTGTGTTTTACCTCGACTACTTGGCGTATTGATTGATGGTTTTGAAGGCGTGCCCATAGGTTCTAACCTATAGGCCCCTTATCGTATCGTTTTGGGTTTCGTGTGCCATTTTATCTTTGATTTGGTTCTAATATGCATTACGATACTTTGACGTGTAGGTGCCCCATGAAGACTTCGGGACGACAAGCAATGCGCGTGGTGATGTCGACAAATGAAGACGCAAGGTGAGTAGATTATATCTACAGGGGGAAGTCGGGTGGATGGCGTATAGCACCACCGCAGTCCGTAGTTGATATACTATATATTATATTTGATAGTTATAGCGTGTCATGGATATTGTGTTAGGTGTATTATGGATAGCTTAGGGTTAGAAGTAAACTAGTATAGTTCATAGTCGCTAACCCTAGAATAGGTTTACACCCACACGCGCACCCTTGCATATTCACTATACATACACTGTGTTGATGATGATATTGGATGACATTGGAGATGAGTCGATGATTTTGGGCATCGTGCCGTGATATCGGTGATGTAATGTGATTCATACTTGCGATACGACATGTGATCTTACCGGGCCGTTGGGCATGTGTTTTGCCCCCGCTTTCATACTTATATAGATGGTATTGATTCATACTAGACTTAGATCTGTACCCCAGATTATGTGATATGATGATAATGATACCTGATATTTGATGAGAGGAATGTGATACTGACCCATACCAAGCTATTGGGATGCCGTACGACGATTTACCGTACGAGCTTTATATTGATGATAGATCCGCACTCATGACTTGAGGATGTTATATGATATACTGTATCGTACGCGATACTATGGAGGCGGGATCACCGACTATTATATCTATATATCGACTCAGATTTAGATGGTTTCCATACCCTTCCCGATTGACTTGATACTTAGACCTGTAGTTTGCATAGTAGATGTTAGACTAGATCCGGATTCGTCTTATTTCAAATGGCATAACTGCATGACATATACATATGGGTGTAGATTCTTTACTGTTGCGTTGATTATTCGATTTCCGCATATTCATGCTATTCACATTGCTTTGCATGTGTTTATTGCTATATTACTATCATGTTGCTAGGGCACCAGCACCATTATCGATGATGCGTATGTTTCACGCACACTTGCTTGCTGGCTCACACACTTCATCATCGATAATTGCCATGTCACTACACAGTAGTATTATTGCATCAGGATATGACCTTGTATGTGCATACTATTATTTCCATGTTGCATGATATACTGTTATACTTGCATTTCATTTATATGTCATATACATCATGCTTTATGATTATGCGCATTGAAATATTCGTTTTCATGATATTTCTGGATTTGGGAACCGAGGATATTTCAAGGAGAATATGTAATTGTTTTAAAAACCCGGTTCCTTTGCTACGATATTTCAGTGCGTCCACCATGTGTTTTCTCAGTGCTGAGAGCGACATATGAACCTGAGTCGAGAAGGGGACGAGGCCGATTACGGGTACATGGTGGACCCGGTATGGTACCCTGGGGCGAGAACGGTTTCGCTGTGTAGTAGACGGTGAGCCTGGCGGTAGGACCACTACCTATCGGTGATTGGTTGGACCTGGCGGTTATCCGGAGGATACTGACCAGAGTCGATAGATGGATATGGGCGTACTGCCGGGGCCGAGGGCCGATTCCGCAGACAGAGCCCGTGGGCTGATCCGGACTGACGGAGCCCGATAGTTGAGGATTTACGTGTTGATGCCAGGCACAGGTTTCATGATGATCTCCATGATTTTGATTATATCCTCATATTTTCATGCATGATGCTTATTGTCATTGGGTGACAGGTGGAAGGGATCCACATATACACAAACATTGATTACATACAGACTTTGACTACATTGATCATACTTCATTTGTATATATAACAGGGTATGAGAGCGCTGTTATATATACCCTTACACAAATATTAGTGGAATGGGACGCTAATATATGTGTATTGATATCCATTTGATATTTCATCATGTTTACTTCATGCAGACATGTTAGTTATATGTATGCCCTAGAGGCCATTACTATACATAGGATGTATATTGTAGTGGATGCTGGGACATATATAGGGAGGACTTTCTTGCTCGACATGATAGTATGCTATCTGGTTGCTCTTTACCTTAACGTGTACACTGATTGTCTCTCTGTTACATGTTGGTAAAGCCCTTAGGATGTGTACTTGATTACCTGGACTATGATGCGGATCATACTAGTGGGGACATGGTAGTCCATAAGTACATCCTTCAAAGTCCCTAGTCGTGGGTGTATCGGGATGGGGCATCGATATACCAGAGTAGACTAGCATATACCTTCTCGACCCATACAGATGGGCGATGGATGATCCCATATCCATTGGTGTTTGACATCAGAGATGATATACGGGTGCTCAGTGGAGACTGGGTACACTGGACGGACTCGCTGAGAACTCCCAGATGGTATTATACCTCACGTCAGATGGCAGTTCTCTGGTGACACTGGTACAGAGTAGTCTGTTGACCCGAGATCGTCATAGAGCCTTGTGTGGTTCACACTGTGCTTTGATTTCCACCTTACCACGTCCAAGAGGGCGTGCAAAACGGTGGCTTTTGGGTACAGTCCCGAATCACATGGAGGCAATGAGCGATAGGAGGGGATTCGTGCCTCCCGGTATAGGGAGTTGATGTTGCGCTGTGTTCGATTGGCTATAACCGGAAATCCCTGGCCAGGGTTATTGAGATTTACTGGTAAGTGTTACCAGTAGTTTCTCGAATTGTTATAGACCTCATATCGACACGACTTATCGAGCTATTGGGGTCTGGCGTTTACCACCCCTAAGCGAGATATGCGACATATCAGACGAACAGACCGGACTGTACGGTAAGTGTTACTGGTTGGATTCACAGGAGTGTGAGCGGGCTTGCTCGTCGATCTTCTGATCGCTCAATACCCGGGTGGCTGTTACGTTTAGCAGACCGCTTGCGGCTTGTGGGTGTTTGATATGATCATCATCTGCTACCGGCGTATTGACGAGTCTTTAGAGTCCTACACAGAGGTTTCCTGGCTCAAGCGAAACGAAATAGGAGCGCATATGAGATATGTGCAGGACCGAGAATGATGCGTGTATGTGATACCGTATTCCATTCTCGCGATGAATGTATCGAATGGTTATATACGATATAACCTAGTTATCGAATCAAGGATTGATTCGATAAGCCGATACATTGGATACTAGTCGGTTATATGCGATATGACCGGATCGTTAAATCAAGTGTTGATTTAATGATTTAATGTATAATTATATATTTGATATATTACTTTGCATTAACTAGTATTGGTTCACTTTATATGGATTTTCTCACTTGAAGTTCGCAAGTTGTATATGTGATATACTTTTGTGCACTTGATTGTATCATGTTTGATGATACATGCTTACTTGAGTTTGTGTAAAGATTAAACCATGGTTATATGAGTGGTTAGGGTTTTGTTTATTTACTTATTCATTTATTTATTTCTTTTGTTCATTTTGGCAAAAGAAAATAATAAAGAGAGAAAATGGTGGCTTTCTTTGTTTGCATCATGAAGCTTCATGAAGCTTTGACTAAGTGACCATTTTGTCTCATGCTTAACCCTAACCACTCCATCTAACCTTAGTTAAATCTCTACACTAAACCATGGTTGGATTATGATAAGTATTCAATTTATTTTCTATTTTGAAAAGACTTATCATAACATTTTCTTCTTCTTCTTCTTCATCTTCAACATGAAGAAGCTTGCTCCATCAATGGCAACTTGAGCAAATGAGTGAGAAATCCAAATCTAAAGTGAACCCACCTCCTATTTCTACATCCTCTACCTCTTGCCAAGTAGTATAGGATGTTTCCTTCACAAGTTTTCATGGCTTGGTGAAGGTGGAGCTTGATCTTGTGATGCCTCGACGTAGATCATCTTCGGCACGTAGCCGACGACCTTACCCGCCCATTTCTCCGATGAAGCCGACGCTAGAGCCCAAGATCCGATTTGGACAGCGAGGAGACTTCATCGCGGAGCCATGGAGGTGGAGAACCGGATCTACAAAGGTTGTATTTCCGTTTACACTTTAGTTAAGTTGTTAACTAGCTCGTGATTCGCCTAAATTTCTAGTTAACGATCCGTATTAGGGTTTCTCGGCACATGAAATTTTTGAAATTGGCATGGTTGATGCCTTGTGAGACCTCTTGAGAGTGCCTAGGAACCCTACAAGACATACCTTACATTTATGACATGTTATTATCTGAGGCACTGGCACGAGTACTTGGCACTACCTACATGATTAGATGTTACATTGCCACATTTTCATGCTTCAGACTTACTCTTGAGGGTTATATTATTTACTGATCGTATTGGCCTAGGATTATGTCTTGCATTCGATTTCTGCTTGTTGATATTTTCTATTCACGAGTTGGCAACTCACCCCCGTTGTGCCACAGTTCTTGCAGGGTTTTGCCGTACAGGTTCCGTAGCGGCATTTCTGGCGCACTGCTTCCATATGGGGGACTTGATTGGGTAGGTGGGTTCTTTTGTATCAGGACCACCCTTGTTGATGTATTATTCTTTTGTATCTAGAAATTCCATCAACCAAAACTTGTATATTGTTTCAGACTCATACACTGGTGATGTATTATTTCGACCTTAGAGTCGCGCTTAGTAGTGTTACGGTTTTCATGCTTATCTGAGTTTCTTTTGAATTTTGATCCTCGCCATTCGGCGTTGTATAGTATATTACTTGTATGTTTATTTATCGTTAAAATGGTTTTAGATTTCTGGGCTTTTGGCTTACTTGGATCAGATGGAGTCCTATAGACTTCATATGGTTTAAGGGCCAGTCACGTGCTCTTTTGGGTCGTGACAAAGTTGGTATCAGAGCGCTAGGTTTACCTTGGTTCGAGTCTATGTTTGACTGTATGGAGCCTAGGGCGTCTATATATATATGGAACTTAGGCTTGACCTTACGGAACTTGGACTTAGTCGAGGGGGTATTAAACCCGAACTTTCGTCGCGTAGGATGACCCTTGGTTGATGGAATAGGTGACTAAAGTAGAGTGACGTACCGTGGGTTTGTTCCGCAGCATACTTACGATACGCTACTCCGCTTAAGGAACCTTAGGATGTACATATTTTCGAGATCAGTGATTCTCTTCATACCCATGATTATACATCCATTTGAGATCCTCGATGCTATTAGTTCCATGATCATACTTTCATTGATGTTGTTCCTTCTTATGATCATGTATCCATTCTAGATATGTTGTTTTCTTTCTTTCCATTGATCCGCTCTCTTCGATACTCGATTGAGGTTCCTGTCGCCATTGTTTGAGCACAGTTTGGGCTGCTGCTAGGGTTACGATCAGGGCGAGCTCGTCTGGTACGAGGGCCGACCGTTGTGTTTTCTGGTGACATGGGAACGTCTCGAGTTAGTATTGGTGATTGTTACCTCTAGTGGAGCCGAGTGCTTGGTTTTGCACTGGATGATCGGGCCATTGTTAGAGCTGCCAGTTGAGAGAGGACTGTTGATGTACAACATACCTCAGAGATTATGATGTCGCCTACCATGTAGACAGATGGACCAGCTGTTGCTGAGATTGATAGGATGTCGCTTCCGGAGCTTACGAGCTGAGATCGCCGGAGCTTCCAGGCAGATATGAGACGGATGATAGCTAGTCTACCCGATTCGAGAGACGAAGGTGATTCGTCCGATTTATGCGCCAGAGCAGGCCCAGTTGAGTCGAAGATTTTCAGTATGGAGAGTCTTACTCAGATCTAGAGCAGGCCAATTTAGATATGACCGCCAACGTATCTCCTTTCCTGGAGGATTGAGGCGCTGTTCAGCGTACAGACGAATAAGCCAGTTGTTGCTGCAAATGACGAGATATCGCCCAGATGATTGGAGCTACTGCAGCATGAGTATATACTTAGAGATATGATGTATGGTCGCTAGTCACCGAGGGTGGATGACTAGGGCGTGTGGTTCGTTCGCTTACCGATGCGAGGTCATCAGATAGGTTGCTTCCAGCTAGAGACGACTTCACGCGGAGACGTTGAGAGTCGACAGAGACGATCGAATGTCAGAAAACCTGCTATTCCAAGTTTAAAGTATTCGGAAAGACATAGAGGCAATTCTATGGACCCTCTAGAAGAATGAAACCCTAACTCGATATAATGACCATGTGAAAGCTTTTGAACCTTAGGGTTTGCGGCAGTTCTTCCGCGTCATTAGTGAGGCTTGGGTTTGCCCTTCTGCGGCTGGAACATTGATGCTGTGGTATGTACTCGATGCTGTTAAACTGTACCCAAGATGTTGAGCTCTTGGAGGGATTATGAGGTTTTGACGAATCGATCGAATGGTTCGACTTCCTTCGGATGCTAGGTGGTGAGATGCTTTTCTTGGGAGATTCCAGATACGAGGATAGCCGCTGGAGCGCAGTCCGTGTAGCCACGATGAGACGAGTCCGAATTAGTCGACATTGAAGCAGAGTGAAGTATAGAGTTCGCAAGAGATTTCGACGAGATGACGTTCCCACTCCGCTGACATCAGAGATGCGATACGCACGCAGAGGCCTTGTGTATGGATATATCTTCCAGAAAGAGGCGCGATGAGTATGAAGCCGTTCCGGAACAAGAATTAGCTTCAGCAACGGATGATGACTTCCGTGCAATTCGGGAGGAATGAGATTTGAGAGAGACCTCGACAGGACCTTTCTGGAATACGATACGAGAAGACCTAGTCCCAGGAGTGGTCATATTGCACACACCCAGCAGTCCAGAGTTCGGCATCGTCGATGAGGTAGTTGACTAGGTTCGGATAAAGGACCTTACCCAGATACGTTGAGAGTTGATCGAGGACGGACGAGTATTGAGTATTCCTCCGATGGTTGGGACGCGTTCCCGAGGACCTGTTCTGCTTGACATCTTCTACAGAATGATGAAGCTACAGAGTACGCGATTTCGAGTCCGTGCGAGAGACTTCGGATTGACCGTGGCCGAGAACAGTGCAGTGCGTAGATAGCATGGCGTGACGTCATAGTGGACGATGATAGAGACAAGTGGAACCAGAGGTTCGTGCGAGACGATGATGAGCTGTCATTATTTTCTGTCGGGGTTAAAGACCTGATATGCCTACAGAGGCGTTGGGATGCGACCAATTTCTGAGAAAATGCTGTGCTGAAGACACAGATGTCCATCAAGTGAGAAGAGATTATGCAAGAGAGTAAGCCTCCGTACAGTTCGGCATAGGCAAGATCGGAAGAGACCTTGAGCGGGATTCCTTTCAGGACACTGCTGCAATGATAATTGCACCTAGGATCAGATGTGTCACATGCATTCAGAGAGCCAGAGGCCGATGCCAGCGACTTGCTGCTTTACGAGTGGCCGTGATGATTGACCGAGAGATGACTAGAGAAGTGCCAGAATGGAGTCGTCCCCGTTAGCATACCAGACAGGGCCGATGAGCCGATTGATTGCAAGATAGGTAATCTGCAGAGAAGATAAGGACCCAAAGACAGAGGACGCCAGACTGTGAGCAAGAGGCAAGTAGATATCTTGCGCTGCTAGCATTGGATGGACCGACACCTTCTCGACTTTGAAGGAGGGACTACCGGTGACGGTATTTATGATTTGTGATTTTGTGATTCGATTATCACGTATCCGACAACTTGGATTTTTACTGAATGTTTTAGTAGTTGGGGGTTTAAATTTAAATTCGGGGACCGAATTTATTTAAGGGTGGTAGATTGTAACATTTCAAAATAATAAAATATTATTTTTGGGAAATTTTATAATTTAATATTACTTTATTGAATATTTTAATAATTCGGTATAATTAAATACAAATAAATGGGGGAAATTTTTGGAAAATTATGGAAAATTCTAAAATAGGTTATTTTATGGAATTATGACATTTTATGTTTTTGTGATCATTTATATGCTACTTTAGTACTAATCGCGATTAAAAATCGCTAATCGGTTTTTAGTATTTTTGTGCAAAACATGCACATATCATTTTTATTACACTTGTGCATTCTTCCACCATATTTCTTTTGGGGTTACTATTCTAGTGAGAAGGGTTTAGAGAGGAAAGAAAAAGGAAAAGAAAAAGAAATGGAAAAAGGGTTTTTATATTGAGGTATGGTGAGAGAGAGAGAGGTATGGTTTCCTTTGACCTTGGACTTAGCTATCTCTTCATTCTTCCTCTCATTTTCTCTCTCCCTCTTCCTCCATCTCCTGCTGCAGCTGCTACCCCTCTTCATCCTCCCCTCTTCAAGCCCCAAATCATCTCACAAACATCACCAAAACCTACCCCCATTTCATTAAAAGTGTGCACAAGCTCAAGATCTACACTTTGGACCAAGAAAGCTAGGATTTTGGCCACTAGAGGCAACTCAAGAAAATTCTTGAGTTGCCAAATGAGGTTTTTTCTGGACCTTAAAGCTTAGTTTATGCATTACCTTTACCCCATATTTAGGTTGAACCGATATTGTGTGTTTTGCGGATTTGAGGAAAACCTAGTTAGGGTTTGAGGGAATTTGGTGTGTGAGGTTAAATTGAGCTCAGTAGAGGTTATATAAACACCCTAGTGCATGAATTGAGACCCAAACCTGAAGCGTAAACCCAGAATACGGATTTATAAATCGATATCGGAAAATTTATGAAATCTGGGAAGGTTATTTGAGATATGCTATCAACCCGAGACTCTGAAAATCATTTTGGTTGGACAGTGACATGTGCAGGCACCCAAGAAGCTACCACCAAGACCTTAGCCCCTAACACATTTTCCCGGCCACAGATTTATCCCGTTTGGCCGCAATTTGTGGCCAGACCTGCCCCATTTTGGCTCGTTTTGGTTTTGGTGTCCCCTTATGTATAGATTAGACCCCTGGTATGTGTAGATTTGTCTAGTTTGACCCAGGGTGAAATCTGGAGCCTATTTCCTTAGTTGTTGTTTTGAATTCGTGTTTCCGTATTCCGTATTTTTAGTTCTGAAATTGTGTATTGTGTTTTACCTCGATTATTTGGCGTATTGATTGATGGTTTTGAAGGCGTGCCTATAGGTTCTAACCTATAGGCCCCTTATCGTATCGTTTTGGGTTTCGTGTGTCATTTTAGCTTTGATTTGGTTCTAATACGCATTACGATACTTTGACGTATAGGTACCCCATGAAGACTTTGGGACGACAAGCAATGCGCGTGGTGACGTCGACAAATGAAGACGCAAGGTGAGTAGATTATATCTACAGGAGGAAGTCGGGTGGATGACGTATAGCACCCCCACAGTCCTTAGTTGATATACTATATATTATATTTGATAGTTATAGTGTATCGTGGATATTGTGTTAGGTGTATTATGGATAGCTTAGGGTTAGAAGTAAATTAGTATAGTTCATAGTCGTGAACCCTAGAATAGGTTTACACCCACACGCGCACCCTTGCATATTCACTATACTTACACTGTGTTGATGATGATATTGGATGACATTGGAGATGAGTCGATGATTTTGGGCATCGTGCCGTGAGATCGGTGATGTGATGTGATTCGTACTTGCGATACGATATGTAATCTTAGCGGGCCGTTGGGCATGTGTTTTGCCCCCGCTTTCATACTTATATAGATGGTATTGATTCGTACTAGACTTAGATCTGTACCCCAGATTATGTGATATGATGATAATGATACCTGATATTTGATGAGAGGAATGTGATACTGACCCATACCCAGCTATTAGGATAACGTACGACGATTTACCGTATAAGCTTTATATTGATGATAGATCCGCACTCATGACTTGAGGATGTCATATGATATACTGTATCGTACGCGATACTATTGAGGCGGGATCACCGACTATTATATCTATATATCGACTCAGATTTAGATGGTTTCCATACCCCTCCCGATTGACTTGATACTTAGACCTGTAGTTTGCATAGTAGATGTTAGACTAGATCCTGATTCGTCTTATTTCAAATGGCATAACTGCATGACATATACATATGGGTGTAGATTCTTTACTGTTGCGTTGATTATTCGATTTCCACATATTCATGCTATTCACATTGCTTTGCATATGTTTATTGCTATATTACTATCATGTTTCTAGGGCACCAGCACCATTATCGATGATGCGTATGTTTCACGTACACTTGCTTGTCGGCTCACAATAATTGCCATATCACTACACAGTAGTATTATTGCATCAGGATATGACCTTGTATGTGCATACTATTATTTCCATGTTGCATGATATACTGTTATACTTGCATTTCATTTATATGTCACATACATCATGCTTTATGATTATGTGCATTGAGATATTCGTTTTCATGATATTTCTGGATTTGGGAACCGTGGATATTTCAAGGAGAATATGTAATTGTTTTAAAAACCCGGCTCCCTTGCTATGATATTTCAGTGCGTCCACCATGTGTTTTCTCGGTGCTGAGAGCGACATATGAACCCGAGTCGAGGAGGGGACGCGGCCGATTACGGGTACATGGTGGACCCGTTATGGTACCCCGGGACGAGAACAGTTTCGCTGTGTAGTAGACGGTGAGCCTGGCGGTGGGTCCACTATCTACCGGTGATTGTTTGGACCTGGCGGTTATCCGGAGGATACTGCCAAGAGTCAATAAATGGATATGGGCGTACTGCCGGGGCCGAGGGCCGATTTTGCAGACAGAGCCCGTGGGCTGATCCGGACTGACGGAGCCCGATAGATGAGGATTTACGTGTCGATACTAGGCACAGGTTTCATGATGATCTCTATGATTTTGATTATATCCTCATATTTGCATGCATGATGCTTATTGTCATTGGGTGACAGGTGGACGGGATCCACATATATACAGACATTGATTACATACAGACTTTGACTACATTGATCATACTTCATTTGTATATATAACAGGGTATGAGGGCGCTGTTATATATACCCTTACACCAATATTAGTGGAATGGGACGCTAATATATGTGTATTGATATCCATTTGATACTTTCATCATGTTTACTTCATGTAGACTTACCTTACATTTATGACATGTTATTATCTGAGGCACTGGTACGAGTACTTGGCACTACCTACATGATTAGATGTTACATTGTTACATTTTCATGCTTCAGACTTACTCTTGAGGGTTATATTATATACTGATCGTATTGGCCTAGGATTATGTCTTGCATTCGATTTCTTCTTGTAGATATTTTCTATTCACGAGTTTGCAACTCACCCCCGTTGTGCCACAGTTCTTGCAGGGTTTTGCCGTACAGGTTCTGTAGTGGCATTTCTGGCGCACTGCTTCCATATGGGGGACTTGATTGGGTAGGTGGGTTCTTTTGTATCAGGACCACCCTTGTTGATGTATTATTCTTTTGTATCTAGAAATTCCATCAACCAAAACTTGTATATTGTTTCAGTCTCAGACACTAGTGATGTATTATTTCGACCTTAGAGTCGCGCTTAGTAGTGTTACGGTTTTCATGCTTATCTGAGTTTCTTTTGAATTTTGATCCTGGCCATTCGGCGTTGTATAGTATATTGCTTGTATGTTTATTTATCCTAAAAATGGTTTTAGATTTCTGGGCTTTTGGCTTACTTGGATCAGAAGGAGTCCTATAGACTTCATATGGTTCAAGGGCCAGTCACATGCTCTTTCGGGTCGTGACAGATATGTCATTCGCTGAGATGCTCCGACGCGAGATGGGTGGAGTTCACGAGTTTTCGTCTGGATGGTCTTTCCCAGAACTAGTGTGAGTCCTTAGAGAGGGGCAGAGCCGTAGGTCTTTCTCCTATAACCTGGGCTGAGCTCGTGATGGTGTTTCTTGCCTGTTTTCTTCCGCAGAGCATCAGGGATGCTCGAGCGTGCAGTTTCGAGTCGTTACGCCAGACTCCGAGTATGACGGTGGCAGAGTACGATGTACAGTTTACCAAGCTATCTTTGTATGCTCCGTATTTTGTAGCTACTGAGGAGATACGGATCAAGAGGTTTGTTCGAGGCTTGCTTACCCTGTTGTTCCTCGCTATCAGCGTCCAGCATTGCGATACATATAAAGCAGCAGTGGATGCAGCCCTATTGGTCGAGGAGCGTCTTTCCGAGACGTCGGTAGTTCCGGAACCGAAGAGGGTTCGTACTGGTGTATCAGCCCGGAGACAGGTGTTTAGACGCCGCGACAGATTCCGTTCAGATAGCAGAGGTTTGGGACGAGGTCGGTTGTTTAGCTCTTATCCCTAAGAGGGTCAGCAGTCATCGTCTGGATGTTTCCGGTGCGGGAGTCTTCATCATCGTGTTCGAGATTGTACTGAGCCATGATTGTCGAAGTTTTCGCGTTCTTAATTTTAATTACCGCAATCAAGACGGTTTCGCTTGGTAGTTAGCCGGTTGAGTACGGGTCGATCCACAGGGAGATGGAATCTTTTTCTTTATGTTTTAACGAGTTAAATCCAAATATGTCCACATTTGTTTTAAGATCAACTAATAAGATAACTAATGATAAAAGAACTTGCTAGGGTTAGGATTAGGTTAGTTTGAGTTAGGAATTTCTCACTTCTTTCCTTGCCGTTCTTAATATCGGTGTTATGGTAATCGGAAACAACAGGGATTAGCACGACTAGGAAAGAACTTGCAAGTATAAGCTAGTCTTTCCATGCTTAGTTTCTTCCTTTTGGTCCTGTCCGTCCGTTCTTGGATCTTATCCCTAACCTCCGGTTAATTCAACCACAACCGGTCTAACTAGGGAATCACCGCTATCATGTAAGATAGGGTGCCGTAGTGAGCGGATTTTGGTTCAATTAACGGGAGTCCGAATCAAGATGTTGGGCAAAGAAAAGAGTGAGAGAGATTTTCTTCTCTCAAACTTTCCTTATCCTGCCCTAACAAGTGAGAAATTACTCACCCATTAAAAAGATAAAAACAAGAAGGAAGGTAGAAAGAAATGAGGTTATGAAAAATTACAACTAGCTATTTGAGACCTCACCTTTGCAAGGATCTTACTCAAGCATCATGGCTGTAAAAGATAAAGAAAAATAGAAGAAGAAGAAGAAAAAAAGCAACAAAATAATTACAGCTAGAATAGCAAATGAAAAATTACGAGCAATGAATAATTAAAAAGACATGCAAGGAAATAAAAGAACACTATTTTTTATTTATCACCACTCAAAAAGCTCACTACAATTTTTCATGAAGAAAGATAATAAGGAAGAAGAACTACAGAATTTAATCCTAAATCTAATAAAGAAAGGCATGTCCTAGTTTGGTTTTGAACTCTGCTATTTATAGGCAAGAGAGTGAAACCCTAGGTATACAATCTGAGCCAATTACGAGATTACAAAAATACCCCAAAAGAGCGAGTCAACGCTGTTCTGACGCGGCTGCGGATCCGCGGCCTAACTGCCATATTGGCCACGGTTCCGCCGCTGTTTAGTTGAATTAGGGGACCATCTTCTCAGGGCTTCTCCATGTTGCTATTCTCTTCTGTTTGGTATACTTGGTTTCTCAGAAACTCTTCATTTTTCTTCCAGATTTTCAGCAGATCAAAAAGGTGAATTGATGTGGACTTTTTGCCTTGAATTTCTTGAGTTCCACGTAGAAGTCTTGGATCTTGTGTTGCCCTTGTGCTTTGTGAATGAAAATGACCAATGATTTGCTATTTTGTCCCTTGAACTGGTATGCGGCATTTATACGGATAGTGCGCGGAGACCCGTATTTTTCTGTGGTTGGCGGAAGTCCTGAATTTGATGTGCTTTTTTTTATGAATTTCACTGCTTAGAGCTGAAAACCTGTAACCTGCAATTATTTAGCAAACACGGATCAAGAGTACCTACCTATATGCAATGTGATCAAGAATGGGCGGTATAAAAATGCAAAAATCTGATATGAACAAGCCACGTGAGGGCGAGACAGCCGTATCGTATGTTACCTTACCACCTTCTCCACTTCAGAGAGCGTTGCCTCTTGCGTCTGTTGTAGCTCCGCGTCAGACTTATACTCAGAGAGGTCGTGGTTGCGGAGGGTTTGTTCAGGGAAGACAGGGTGGCAGAGGCGGAGGACAGCCAGTTGCAGGTAGAGGGCATGCACGAGCATTCGCTTTGACTCATCACGACGCGCAGGCGTCCAAAGCAGTGGTTTCAGGTATTCTTTCAGTATGTTCCTTCGATGTGTTAGTGATATGTATGCCCTAGAGTCCATTACTGTACATATGATGTATATTGTAGTGGATGCTTGGACATATATATGGAGGAATTTCTTGCTCGACATGATAGTATGCTATCTGGTTGCTCTTTATCTTAACATGTACTCTGATTGTCTTTATATTACATGTTGATAAAGCCCTTAGGATTAGTACTTGACTACCAGGACTATGATGTAGATCATACTAGTGGGGACAATGTAGTCGCTAAGTACATCCTTCAAATGTTCCTAGTCATGGGTGTATCGAGATAGGGCATCGATATACCAGAGTAGACTAGCGTATAGCTTCTCGACCCATAAAGATGGGTGATGGATGATCTCATATCCATTGGTGTTTAACATCAGAGACAGTATACGGGTGCTCAGTGGAGACTGGGTACACTGGACGGACTCACGGAGAACTCCCAGATGGTATTATACCTATCGTTAGATAGCAGTTCTCTGGTGACACTGGTACAGGTTAGTCTGTAGACCCGAGATCGTCATAGAGTCTTGTGTGATTCCTACTGTGCTTTGATTTCCACCTTACCACGTTCAAGAGAACGTGCAAAACGGTGGCTTTTGGGTACAGTCCCGAGTCATATGGAGGCAATGAGCGATAGGAGGGGTTTCGTCTCTCCCGGTATTGGGAGTTGATGTTGCACGGTGCTCGATTGGCTGTAACAGGATGTCCCTGGCCAGGGATGCTTTAGAGATATACTGGTAAGTGTTATCAGTAGTTTCTTGACCCGTTATGAGCCTCATATCGACACGACTTATCGAGTTACTGGGGTCTGACGTTTACCACCCCTAGACAAGATATGCGACATATCAGACGAAGAGACCGGACTGTATGGTAGTTGATTGATCATTATCTTCGTGTGTATTTGAAATGTATCACAATCAAAGAAATTTATACCGCAATCAATTAACGGTGTCGATGTAGCGCGTTAATGAATACGGATTGTCCACTGAGATGTATGTTTTGATCGATTTTGTTTTAGATGAATTGAAATGAAAATAGTAAAGAAATTTGCAAGAAAATTGATTCAAGATTTGTAAGTTTTCATTTCAAGAAACATAAAGAAAATAAAGATCTAGAATCAAGAATCAAGAAATGTCCCAATCAATTTAGTTATCAAGATTTGTAGGATTCGATTGAGTTAATAGTTAATGATGAATCTAATAATTCCTAATCTTATCTATTGATAATTCGTAGCTAGATTGATGATTATGATGAAGATTAGGGATCTATTGAAGAAACTAGGGTTTCTCCTTCTATCCCTTGTCTTTTCAATCATGATCATTCGGATCTAGCCTCTAGAAAAGAAAATCATCAATCGTTTGATCCCTAATTTGCAACGAAATAATCAAGAAGTCATTTCGCTCCAAATTAGCTCATCAACGACTCTTTTTGCTAAAGTTCACAAATCTCATAAGAATTAAGACTAGTATTAAGATTTGATCATCATTAGATCTATCAATTCTCTCGAAGCCTCCCAAGCGGAGATTTCACTCACACATCATGAAAATTAATGAATCAAAGATCAAGAAGTTTCAAAACTCAAGAATGTAAAGAAAGCAAGAATTTCAATTATCTCCTCTATTAAATCGACGACTAATTACACATTCCCTAAATTCGAGGTTTCAAGATGTTGCTTTCGATCGCTCCTCTTGAAGAGGTAACTAGATCTGTCGAAGTTCGCTCCGCTCGATCTCCGTGAGTCGCGGATCGTCGTGGATCTCTTGCTCAGATGAAAATTGGCTTCGCGGATAAGGGATAAATGGTTGCTTGCTTGATTTGCTTCTCAAAATGATCTTGATTTGGCTTTGGATTTGGGTTAGGGGTTTTGGTATCAAGTTATGTCACTCAACATGAATTTGAATTTTGGCTCAATGTTTAACCTTTGTAGGGTTCCTAGGCACTCTAATGGAGTCTCACAAGTGATCAAACATGCACAAATCAAATTTTACAAGTGCCTATAAACCCTAATACGGATCGTTAACTAGATAAATAGGCGAAGCAAGCATGTAATCGAATTAAATGCTAGGGGAAAGTGACTACAACCTTTGTAGATCCGGTCCACCACTTCCTAAGCTCCGCGATGATCTCCCTCCGCTGTCCAAATCGAACCCTTGACTCTAGCATTGGCATCATCGAAGAATGGGCGGGCTTGATCGTCGGTTCGATGCCGAAGATGATCTACGTCGAGGCATCACAAGAACAAGCTCCAACTTCACCAAGCTTTGAAAACTTGTGAAGGAAACACCCTATACAACTTGTCAAGAGGTAGAGGATGAAGAAATAGGAATTGGGTAGACTTTAGTTTTGGATTTCCCACACTTTTTCATCAATCACCATTGATGTAGCAAGCTTTTTCTCATGTTGAAGAAGAAGAAGATGAAGAAAAAAATATGATAAGTATTATGTAAATGATAAATAAATCAATACTTATCATTTACTAACTCTTGGTTAGTTGTAGAGAATGGACCATGGTTAATTTGAATGGTTAGGGTTAAGGATGAGACAAGAATGGTGACTTGGTCAAAGTTTCAAGAAACTTCAACTAAAAACAAAACTAGCAACCATTCTTTTTCTCTTATCATTTTCTTTTTCTAAAATAAACAAAATGAATAAATAAATGAATAAGTAATTAAAAAAGAAAACCCTAATCATAAACTTAACCATGGTCTAATTCTTTACACTAACCCTAGCATGCATGTATCATCAAACATGATACAATCATGTGCACAAAATATATCACATATACAATGTGCACAAACCAAGTGAGTAAATCCATTTAAAGTGAACCAATACTAGTTAATGCAAAGTAATATATCAAATATATAATTATACATTAAATCATTAAATCAACACTTGATTCAATGATCCGGTCATATCGCATATAACCGGCTAGTATCCAATGTATCGGCTTATCGAATCAATCCTTGATTCGATAACTAGGTTATATTGCATACAACCATTCGACACATTCATCGCGAGAATGAAATACGGTATCACATACACGCATTATTCTCGGTCCCGCACATATCCCATATGCGCTCCTATTTCGTTTCGCTTGAGCCAGGAAACCTCTGTGTAGGACTCTAAAGACTCGTCAATACGCCGGCAGCAGATGATGATCATATCAAACACCCACAAGCCGCAAGCGGTCTGCTAAACGTAACGGCCACCCGGGTATTGAGCGATCAGAAGATCGACGAGCAAGCCCGCTCACACTCCTGTGAATCCAACCAGTAACACTTACCGTACAGTCCGGTCTGTTCGTCTGATATGTCGCATATCTCGCCTAGGGGTGGTAAACGTCAGACCCCAATAGCTCGATAAGTCATGCCGACTTGAGGTCCATAACATTCGTGAAACTACTGATAACTCTTACCAGTATATCACTGCAACCCTGGCCAGGGATTTCCTGTTATGGCCAGTCGTGCATAGCACAACATCAACCCCCAATACCGGGAGAGACGAATCCCCTCCTATCGCTCATTGCCTCCATGTGAATCGGGACTGTACCCAAAAACCACCTGTTTGCACGACTCAGTAGAGCCGTGGTAGGGTGGAAATCAAAGCACAGTGGGAGACACACAAGACTCTATGACGATCTCGGGTCAACAGACTAAGCTATACCAGTGTCACCAGAGAACTGCCATCTGACGTGAGGTATAATACCATCTGGGAGTTCTCGGCGAGTCCGTTCAGTGTACCCAGTCTCTACTGAGCACCCGCATACCATCTCCGATGTTAAACACCAATGGATATGGGATCATCCATCGCCCATCGCATGGGTCGAGAAGATATGCGCTAGTCTACTCTGGAATATCGATGCCCCGTCTCGACATTCCCACGACTAGGAACAATGAAGGATGTACTCATTGACTACCCAGGCCCCACTAGTATGATCTGCATCATAGTCCTGGAAGTCGAGTACACATCCTAAGGGCTTTATCAACATGTAATCAGAGAGACAGAAAGTATACATGTTAAGATAAAGAGTAACCAGATAGCGTACTATCATGTCGAGCAAGAAAGTCCTACCTATATATGTCCCAGCATCCACTACAATATACATCCAATGTACAGTAATGGCCTCTAGGGCATACATATAACTAACAATCTCCCACTTGCACTAGGGCCATCTGTAGCAGTGGTTGCAGTATCACATACTCAACCATCCCATAAAGTCTCTCTTTGGGAAAAGGCCTTCGTGAGTGGATCCGCCGTGTTCTCCTCTGAGTCTACTCTCCTAACCTCGATCACTCTGGAGATCAAGTATCTCCATGATCAGGTGATGCTGCCTCAGAATATGTCTGGGTCACTGATGGGACCAGGGTTCCAGGGCCAAAGCCACAGTTCCATTGTCACACAATGGTAGGAACCTAGTTCATCCTATGAACCAAAATACACCCAAACTGCCTCTTTGGCAGTATCTTTAATAGCGATGTTACCAGCCCTTATCGTCTAGTTTGTCACGGTATCTAGCTTGGATATCTTCCAACATACCGTCCCTTTACTAAGGGTAAAGACAATGCCTGTGACTGACATTCAGTCGTCTTTATCACTCTGGAACCCTTCCAGTGATTCTCCCCAGGATCAATTGATACCATCTCACTACAATTAGTGAGTATCCTAACATCCAATTAGATCTATCTCATAGGTCCAAATCTCAGGATTTAGGAGGTATCATCTTTATCCTATTTGGAGAATCCTTGTGATAATAGGAGATTGACCGATCGTAGTATAGGAAACTCTTTTCCTATCAAGAGTATGTTGTCTACGTACAATACGAAGATGACCACCTTACTCTCTACTACCCTTTTGTATATACAAGGTTCGTCTACCATTTTGATGAAGTCAAACACTTTGACTATCAGATCAAAACAGACGTTCCAACTCCGCGATGCCTGCTTCATTATGTAAAGCAACTTGCACACGTTTCCGCTGCTCCCACTGTTTTACGAAGACCTCTGGCTGTGTTCTTATAGACATTCACTTCTAAATCAGTATTTAAAAAAGCAGTCGTGGCACCCAACCACCAGATATCGTAGTCATGGTATGTAGCCGTGGTAAGTAGGATCTGGATAGACTTAAGCATAGCTACTGGAAAAAGGTTTCATCATTATCCACGCCTGGTCGATGACGAAAACCTTTAACAAGTCTCAACTTTTCCATCTACACCAAGTAATCTTCTCAAGATATACTTGCTCCTGATGGGGATTTAACCCTTCAGATATAGCAACCAAAGTCCATACTTTGTTGGTGTATATGAATTCCATCTCAGACCGCTAAGCATCCAGCCATTCTTACAGAGTCCCTACTCTTGATGGCCTGCTCGAATCTAGTTGGGTCATCATCTCATGATGCAATCCTCGCTCCCACTGTCATCGAGAAACCGAGGTATCTCTCAGGCAGGTGAGGAACCCTACCAGATCGGCGGAGAGGCTGAGGTTCGTCTGGGACTATAGAATCCTTTGGTTCTGTCAAATCTTCAGCTGTAGTTTCGTATAGCTGGAACCTTTCCAGTTCTACAGAACTGACCTTGCCTTGATCTTGTCCGGATTTTGCTTTTGACATAGGCCGGACAATCCCAAATCTTAACTTACTTAAGAGATGGGTTCTTCCCATACCATATCTCATATGGAGTGGTAGGCACTGATTTGATTCAAACCTAATTCAATAGGTATGCAACTTCTCAAGTGCATAACCCCAAAAGGAAACAGGTAACTCAGTAGTACTCATCATAGAGCACACCTTATCATATAGGGTGTGATTGCCTCGCCCCGATATACCATCGTGCTATGGTGTATACGGAGGAGTAATGCTGAGAGAGAATCTCATTCTCCTTTAGAATAGTCCAGGAATTCTATGCACAAGTATTCTCCTCCCTGATCTCATCATAGGACATAATACTTATACCCGTATTTTGGTTCTCTACTTCTAACTTATATTCTGTGAATACCTCAAAAGGTTCGGACTTATGTTTCAACAGGAACATATGACTGAATCTTGAGAGATTATCAGAGAATATAATGAAGTATAAAGAACCAGTCCTGGCATGTGTACACAGGAGACCTTACATACATCATCATGTATCAGTCCCAAGAGTTTACCAACTCTTCCTCTGTTTCTAATAAACAGAGCTTTGGTCATCTAATCTTTGTGACATGACTAGCAAGTTTCACAAGATGTAAATTCAAACTGATTTAAATATGCATCTAAATGTAACTTCAGCTAGTCGGGTCGCATTGATATGACCTAGTCTACAATACTTCAAGAAGAATTTGTTCATTTCTGAACTCTTCCTCTTGTGTGTGTTCAGTATACAAGGAACTGTAGTTTGATTTAGAACGTCAATGCTTTTAGATAACGTGCCTGAACCGATCAACTTTTGATATAGGAAATGTTCAAAACATTATCCAACAATACAAAATTATATCATTTCTTTACTAATAAAGAGACTGATATGATTTTGTATATCAGGTTCGGTATCTAATAGCATTTGTTCAGAATCAATGTATTCGTAATACAGGGTGACAGTGACCAACAGACTTGGCTGCAACACTTGCCCTGTTTTCTGCCTCATGAAACTTATCACCCGTTCTCAGTTTTTCTACCTTTTTGTAGCCCTATGTAACAGATTACATATCTGGGATCCTGATCCGGTATCATATACCCAGGATGCAGAGGATACTGAGAAACAGTTCTTTGTAATGAGCACACCCGAAGGAGATGCATCATATGCACTTTCTTCGTTTGGGCGGCATAGGAATTCTGGTATTCCCCTATTTCCTGCTCTGTCTTATAACAATTATAAGTTGGAGCGGGACCAACGTTCCCCAGCTCAGTATAACAAGCGGGTTCGGTCAATACATCCATATTATTATCTTGATTAAGGCGTGATATGGTCGCTACCTGGAGAGAGAGAGAAGAAAACACTCTGTGTGCGCTCTTGCAAGATTAGATTGGTTATGTATTTTATCTAATCAGGATGGCTCCCACTGTTTTTATCAAATCTTCCTTCAAACCCTAAAAGGAAAGACTAGCCAGGATTAATTACACTCTACAAGTTCGCCAATCTTTCAGCCAGGCCAGTGTCGGTACTTTGAGGGAGGTTCCCCGTGCTTTCGCACGGACCTAATTACTGTAAACCTCGTTTTCCCAGAGGCATAACCCCGTTGACACCTTTCTAGACACCTACTTGATCGGCTAATTGTAAAGTGCAAAACTCTCCCAGGAGTAACAATTACTCGCAGTGGGTATCGGGATCCAACTATCATATAGAAGGTATGCAATCTCATTGCAAATTTCAACACTTGAAACTCCCGATAAAGGTTTTTACCCCTAGCACCTATGACCTTAACTATGGTCAACAAATCATAAGTACTAGTCAAGTTCTACCCGTCATTTCGTGATTAATTAGACCCACCCACATGACCCTTAACTAAGGTCAACAAAGTCACGCGACTGTCCTAACTAATCGCATCATATGCGGTGTAGGAAGACATCACTTAGCTACCGTACACTGTGCCTTGACTATGGTCAACAAACACAGCACGAATACTAAGTACTCTACTTCCTAAAATGAAGGAGGGTTGCGAATGGTTTTTGTGAAAACCTTTAACGCTTTGAACTTGATCTCGTTGCGGAATCAAATGGTTTTTAAATGGAATGTTTTCGAGGCTTTTCTAGTTTTGCTAAAGGGGTCACTCCCGGTGAAGGGATCGTCGGCCCTTTCCTCGTCGAATGAGGTGCGGGATATATCATATATATCACTGTGCAAAGCAGAAACTATAGAAGCGATCAAAGACAAACCGAGGGTTGTAGCATCTGCCAGTTATTGCTAAAGGAGTCACTCCCGGTGAAGGGATCTCGGTCCTTTCCTCATCGAATAAGGTGCAGGATGTTCTATAATGAACACCACGATGCAAAGCAAGAACTGTAGCTACCTGTTTTTATTTTGAAATTCGATTCCACAACATCAATTAGGTTTATTTTCTTTCATTAATCTCATTAATGAATATCCCATCATTTAAGTCCACCTAAACATCACAGATAAATATAACGTACGCTTATGCCATCCGCATTCGCCTCGATGTCCTGTCTGCACCGTTAGGTTAGGTAACTAACGGCAGAGCGGGGCAGGGCTAGCACGGGTGTAAAACATAAGCAACGTCTATATAATATATCATATATACTATATATAATATATGTCACAGAACATCACATGATCTCATCACAGATAAAACACAGCAGAAGAAACATATGAAATATTGGATATACTAGGACGTCCGTGTTTTCAATACGAGCCAGTATAAAACACGGATTCCACGGTCGTGATGAATAGCCAATCCCACACCCCTAGACCCCTACGGGAGCGGCAAGCAACCCTACCAATTCTAGGGTTAGGAGACCCGGACTCGACTCCTCGAGTTGGTCTCCCACTGGACCCCAGAACCCGGTTACTTGTGCTCCCCTCCTTGGGTCTATCCTAGTGCAGAAAAGTAAATAATATACATCAACGGTGACAACTTCTGCAACCTGGAAGTGCCCCAATAAAAGAATATTACATACAAGTTTTTACATGAATGAAAATGAAAAAACACTCATCTCACATAAAAAACCCCGGCTATTCAAACACGACGATCCAATATAACATATCCAGCAACACATAACATCACATGTCATCAACGTAAGTAAATATGCACATCCTAATTGTCGTTGACATATAGCAACGAAACCGGCGATATCACATATTACACTTACGGTCACAGAAAAGAAAGTGTAAAACTACAACAGTTGGAATCCGCAATCTCTTTAGACATCACATGCCTAATCAAATGAATTACTTAGACATCGCATGCCTAACAATTATAAACCCCGCATTTTAGTCTCAAAATCGAAAACACTTTTCAATATCAAGTCGGGCAATTCAACAGGATTCCCGACATTCTGATCGAATGCTCGTCGCAAACTTTAGTAGACGGCCGCACCCCCGAAACCGTCGACGAAGTGCACCAAGGCGGAACACCGCTACCGCGAGCACCCAAACGGATGCTTTCGGCGACGGGGTTCTCCTACAGTCACTTGGTCGGGGCTATGGAGTGAGGCTGTCTATTAAGTTTACCCGACGAGTATCCGCGTACGCTATGTGATTGCGACGGACTTTTGATCACATCAAAATTCCGTGGCAACCGATCAAGTGAGACTAAACTGCTACGTTTATAATATTCATTCCGTTATCTCATAACAATTTGTGAATTCCAATTATTGTATCACATTCCGGATAAATAGAAAATGCTAAACTTTTCGATCGAACAATCGAACACCCAAGTTTTTCCGATACAGCTCAACACATGAAATAAGTCTAACAACATTCAGTTCGTGCCTCAGTACCAACGGTCCAGCCGTAGAAGGGTCAAGCCAACGCCTCACATGTGGCACGCCGTACTGCCCCAAACCCGAAGGTTCAAAGGGCAGTTCAAGAAGGTCACATAATCGAGTTAAGGTTTGTTGTCTTTTAGAGGGTCCATCGCGTTACTTGCACTACTTAGAACGTCGTTAAACTACGGAAAAATCCAACAATTGGAAATTTCCCGGCAGGGGAAAAAGTGGGTATTTATATCCGGTCGAACTTTTTAACATATTCTAAGATTTATCCGGAAAAACACACCGACAAAATTAGACAATCCGATCGATACACTGAGTTCCCAATACAATCCAGAAAATAAAACTCTGGAATAAATATTAAAATATTCCCAGGAAAACCAGCACTGCATACTAAGAATTACTGTGCAAATTTCATCAAATAAAGATACATTATGGCCGCGGATCCGCCGCATAAGCCATGCTTATGCGGCGGAAACGCGGCTCATTGATGGATACAGGAGCTCGAATTTCACAGTAAGTCTTAGATCTTCCTGCTGATTTTTCTGAATATTTTTAATTCACAAAAAACCACGAATTTCAAAAAAGTCCAAAGAGCATGTTAAAATCGGGGTTTCGGGTCGATCGGACTTCTAACTCCGTCGGGACTTCGCCTAAGGCTCTAGCTAAGCTCTGATACCACTGTAGGGTTCCTAGGCACTCTAATGGAGTCTCACAAGTGATCAAACATGCACAAATCAAATTTTACATGTGCCTATAAACCCTAATACGGATCGTTAACTAGATAAATAGGCGAAGCAAGCATGTAATCGAATTAAATGCTAGGGGAAAGTGACTACAACCTTTGTAGATCTGGTCCACCACTTCCTAAGCTCCGCGATGATCTCCCTCCGCTGTCCAAATCGAACCCTTGACTCTAGCATTGGCATCATCGAAGAATGGGCGGGCTTGATCGTCGGTTCGATGCCGAAGATGATCTACGTCGAGGCATCACAAGAACAAGCTCCAACTTCACCAAGCTTTGAAAACTTGTGAAGGAAACACCCTATACAACTTGGCAAGAGGTAGAGGATGAAGAAATAGGAATTGGGTAGACTTTAGTTTTGGATTTCCCACACTTTTTCATCAATCACCATTGATATAGCAAGCTTTTTCTCATGTTGAAGAAGAAGAAGATGAAGAAAAAAATATGATAAGTATTATGTAAATGATAAATAAATCAATACTTATCATTTACTAACCCTTGGTTAGTTGTAGAGAATGGACCATGGTTAATTTGAATGGTTAGGGTTAAGGATGAGACAAGAATGGTGACTTGGTCAAAGTTTCAAGAAACTTCAACTAAAAACAAAACTAGCAACCATTCTTTTTCTCTTATCATTTTCTTTTACTAAAATAAACAAAAAGAATAAATAAATGAATAAGTAATTAAAAAAGAAAACCCTAATCATAAACTTAACCATGGTCTAATTCTTTACACTAACCCTAGCTTGCATGTATCATCAAACATGATACAATCATGTGCACAAAATATATCACATATACAATGTGCACAAACCAAGTGAGTAAATCCATTTAAAGTGAACCAATACTAGTTAATGAAAAGTAATATATCAAATATATAATTATACATTAAATCATTAAATCAACACTTGATTCAATGATCCGGTCATATCGCATATAACCGGCTAGTATCCAATGTATCGGCTTATCGAATCAATCCTTGATTCGATAACTAGGTTATATCGCATACAACCATTCGACACATTCATCGCGAGAATGAAATACGGTATCACATACACGCATTATTCTCGGTCCCGCACATATCTCATATGCGCTCCTATTTCGTTTCGCTTGAGCCAGGAAACCTCTGTGTAGGACTCTAAAGACTCGTCAATACGCCGGCAGCAGATGATGATCATATCAAACACCCACAAGCCGCAAGCGGTCTGCTAAACGTAACGGCCACCCGGGTATTGAGCGATCAGAAGATCGACGAGCAAGCCCGCTCACACTCCTGTGAATCCAACCAGTAACACTTACCGTACAGTCCGGTCTGTTCGTCTGATATGTCGCATATCTCGCCTAGGGGTGGTAAACGTCAGACCCCAATAGCTCGATAAGTCATGCCGACTTGAGGTCCATAACATTCGTGAAACTACTGATAACTCTTACCAGTATATCACTGCAACCCTGGCCAGGGATTTCCTGTTATGGCCAGTCGTGCATAGCAAAACATCAACCCCCAATACCGGGAGAGACGAATCCCCTCCTATCGCTCATTGCCTCCATGTGAATCGGGACTGTACCCAAAAACCACCTGTTTGCACGACTCAGTAGAGCCGTGGTAGGGTGGAAATCAAAGCACAGTGGGATACACACAAGACTCTATGACGATCTCGGGTCAACAGACTAAGCTGTACCAGTGTCACCAGAGAACTGCCATCTGACGTGAGGTATAATACCATCTGGGAGTTCTCGGCGAGTCCGTTCAGTGTACCCAGTCTCTACTGAGCACCCGCATACCATCTCCGATGTCAAACACCAATGGATATGGGATCATCCATCGCCCATCGCATGGGTCGAGAAGATATGCGCTAGTCTACTCTGGAATATCGATGCCCCGTCTCGACATTCCCACGACTAGGAACAATGAAGGATGTACTCATTGACTACCCAGGCCCCACTAGTATGATCTGCATCATAGTCCTGGAAGTCGAGTACACATCCTAAGGGCTTTATCAACATGTAATCAGAGAGACAGAAAGTATACATGTTAAGATAAAGAGTAACCAGATAGCGTACTATCATGTCGAGCAAGAAAGTCCTACCTATATATGTCCAAGCATCCACTACAATATACATCCAATGTACAGTAATGGCCTCTAGGGCATACATATAACTAACAACCTTAATTGTGTAACCCCAAAACCCGAGATCTAAATCTCTTTTTATAACCACCTCATTTGAATCTTCCCTCCAAAGCTAGGTTGTTGGAGAGAGGCTTCTAGAATGAGTTTGTTGTAAGACTACGGTAGCACCCCGGCCGTCAATCAGAGGCCAAACGCGGAACAAAAACTTTTACAACTGGCGCTTTCGCATTCTATAACCCGGATCTTGCCATTAAGGCTAAACTAACTAACTACAAAGATGATAGAATGGCTATACCGATCGATCCGTGTCCTTCGGTCTTTAGCCATCATCCCACGCTCCTCGTGGTATCTCCGATCTCCTGTCTCCTCGTCGAGGTGGCACCACGTCAACGGATTTTTTACGGGCTCCCGCCTCTATACCGAGGCAACTCGGACATGAAGTATGCTAACCGACATGTCCAAGATGAAGTAGAGAATGGGTGGAAAACTTTGTCTCAATACACCCTAGAGTTTTCATCACATGAGAGGGCTAGGGTAGAGGGTGTTAGCTCAAGAAAATCAAGCGAGCAAAAGAAAACCAAGCATAAAAACTTTGTGATGGCTGTCCAAATTTGCAAGTGAGAAGATATCATGAGGTTTTATGACTTTAAACATAGAAAAGATCTCACAAAAATATCCTACACAAACCCTCAAAAATATCTTACCAAAAACAAAACACTATTAATTCTAACATGACTCATTTAGTGACTCATTAGCATGAGTCACTAGTGAACATGCTAGAAGAAATGTGTCATCCAAATGAGTCACACTTTCCAAATCCAATAATCATTTAAACCAAAATGATTAGCCCAAAAAGAAATTCATCTTCTAAAGTAATCTCGTAACGGATTACGAGAATACCCCTCACCTGTAAATACATACCTGGATCCGTATTCCGACCGAATACGAATACGATGAGACTAAAATATTCCGACTAAATATAATACTTGGATCCGGCTTAAACCAAAGCTCACCAGTATTATCTGTCCGAACCATGACACTGTAAGTCCACGGTAGCGCCCCGGCCGTCTAACAGACGCCAAATGCGGAACAAAAAACTTTTACAACTAGCGCTATAGCGTACTATAACCCGGATCTGCCATTAAAGCTAAACTAACAAACTACAAACAGGGTAGAAAGGTTATACCGAACGATCCGAGTCCTTCGTTCTTTAACCATCATCGCATGCTCTGTTGCGGCTGCTCCGATCTCGTCGATCTCCGATCTCCTCGTCCAGGTGGCACCACGTCATCGGATCTTTAAACGGGCTCCCGCCTCTGACCCGAGGCAACTCGGTCATCAAGTTTGCTAAAAGAGATGACCAAGATTGATGTAGAGAGTGAGTAGAACACTTTGTCTCTCTTCGTCCAAATCCATGGACGAACGGTTAATGAAGTTGCCATTTGAGTCGGGTGATGGAATGAAATGAGCTATGAAATTCCATACACCAAAACTATCATAATCTTTTAACCAAGTGAGAGAGAGTCTCAGAAGAGGAGGGGAGGGGCCGACCATATATAGAGTGGAGGGAGGTGAGTGTAGGAGAGGGGGGTGACCACAACAATTAATGAAGAGAATGAATCACCTAAACACCTAATATGAACTCATTTAAAGAAACAATGATTCATAACACATAGTCATCAACTCATAAATGCTCCATTAATGCACTAAGCCACCTCACCATCCTAGTCACCATCCAGTCGCCATCTAGAAGCTTCCACACTCATCTCAAAAAAAGATAAATCCGCATTTAACCGAATGTTAAATACGGCTGATAGAAAACTGAAAACTGGCAACTTCCAAAAGTGATCCTGAAACGAATTTTAGGATAACCCCGTAACTGTATAAATATACCCGCATTTGTATTACGACCGAATACAAATGCAACTGAGACAAAGATATTATATCTACTAAGTATAATATTTAGATCTGGCTTATACCAAAGCCCACCAGTATTATCTGTCCGAAATATGACACGTGCGTAAACGCACGTGCATTTTCCGAACCCTGCCATAAAACCATACGGCCTCTACAACGTTTCGCCCGAACTTGGGAAACTATCTGTGGGGGACTCTAATGACTCGTCAGTACTCTGGCAGTAGGTTTAACCACAAGCCGTCAGCGGCACTAGCTGTGCGTAACGGCTGCCCATGTACTGACCTCAAGGGAGGCCGATGAGCGAACTCATCAGGAAACCCTACTGAGCCTAACAGTGACAATGTATATACAGTTCGGTCCGTTCGTCTATGAGTATCGCATATCCGGCCTAGGGGGGTAGTAACGTCAGACCCCCAATAGCGGTATAAGTCGTGTCGGAGACAAGCCCTGAACACCCTGAGATACTACTGGAGTACCTACCAGTTAATCTCACTTGCCTTGGCCAAGGACTTGGTGTAATGGCTTTCCTAGACACAGCGCGATCTCTGTTCACACCATAATATTGCATTATTATATTCCCCATTCTTATTCGTTTTATAAATATGCAGGTACTTTTGACGCATGTCTGCTACATATTACAGGTTACATGTTCTTGGATTTAAAACCGTGAAAAAGATAAAAGATGATGCAAAAGTGAGACTTTGACCAATAAACAGAAGACTCTTGATCAAGCCTACATAAAGACCAGTTCACAAAGCAAGGTCCAAGACGTCGACACAAAGCGAACGGTTAGAAGTCCACTACAATGTTCAGTGGAAAATCTGGAAGAGAACCAGAAGCTATTTTAGAGAAACAACCAAAGAAACAGGAAGCCCAAAATAACATGAGCCAACACAGAAATTTACAGAGCCCAAGCCCACTTGTTGGCCGCGGAACCACGGCCAAACAAGGCCTCGGGCCGCGGTTCCGCGGCATGGTTGAACAGTTGGAGAATATAAATTTTACCATAATTCTTGCGGCGCTGAATGGGTCTTCCTAGGGATATTTTGGTAAATGCAGACGTGGGAATCAATTGTAACCTTGGGTTTTCTATCCTCTATAAATAGAAACTCTAAATTATTGTAAAGGCTATGCCTCCCTTCATTAATAAATTTTAGAATTCTTTTGGAGAGCATCGGTGCCTCTTTTCAATTCATGAATTCAGATCTAACAACCCTGTGTAAATGTTGGAGAGAGCCATCTGTAAAGTAAGTAGGTAATTTCAATTCTTGCCCTAGGTAATTTTTCATTCTCTGCCCTAGATTAAATTTAAGTCCTTGCTCTAGTTAGATAGTTAGATCTTTAATTCAATTGCCCTAGATTAATTTAGTTTTTGAGATTTAATTAAACCATTCACACCGTTTGGAATTAACTCGTAAGAGCGATTAGGAAATTCACAACATCCTTGTGGACCGACCCGTACTCACCGGCTAGCTACATGCGACGCCGTTCTTGATTGCGGTAATAGATAGTTTTTGAGACAAATCAAATGGCGCCGTTGCCGGAGATGGCGTGTTATTTCCTTTTTGCAATTTCGGGTTAATCTTAATTAAAAAATCATAAAAACTGAAAAATAAAAAAAAATTATAAAAATATATCAACTGTTATCTTTTTTTTGGAAAGGGTATTTTTTGTGAATCTTTGCAGGATCGACGGATCTGGAAAAATCCAGAGTGCGAAACAGAAAAAGGTAGATCAGAACATAAAGGGATTGGAACAACAGAGCAGCATAATTTTTTCAGAGACCTGAGGCTTCTAATCCGCCGCCCTTCCGCCGTGCAAGCGCGCTCCCGCCGAGGTTCCGCGGTCCATTTGCCACGTCAGCGCACGTATTTTGCACTGTTTGCTCCCCTTTTCCCTCTTCTGCTAATAAACATATATCTTTTGTCAAATATTCTGCAGGATTCTTTGCGCTTAAAAAAAAATCTTCCCTTCCAAATAACAAATCTTGTGCATGATTCTTTGCACCGCGCATAAAATAAAAAAGATTTGATTACAAGTGATTTACTGTTTTGCATATTTTTAATCGGATTTTAAGGGGCTTTTGACCAATTCAGATTGGGTGGGGATTTCATCACCCTTCCTAGGACCCCAGAAATCACATAAGGCATTTGCATTGACCATTCCTAATTAAAAAATACTAGACTCAGCCCTAAGGACTTCGAGCTCAATAGGACAGAGGACTGGTTATAGGCATCGACCGTTTATCCTAATCTGACTTTGCGATGTCTAGGCAAGTGTGTCTAAGGCAAGTGGTTACTTAATTAGGACCGCTACTTGTAGCGGGGAGCCTCCCACTTACCTGGCACTTACATGGCCGCAATTTGCGGTGAAGAGGCGGTTTGAGGTCCTATTTCTAGCCCTTTGGAACAGTTAGGAGCTGTCTAGCTGACCTAGGTGACCTTAGACCTAGGCCTGATTGTGCATTTTTGGTTGATCGAAAGTGTGTCTTAGCTCTTTTCTCGAAAATCTTTTTGCAAACAGTTCTAAATAAAGAGAAAAAGGAAAAAGGAATTTTTTTAAAAAAAAGACTTGCAACTTTTGTCGCTAAGAAATCCTTGCACCACCTACCTTATTTCTCTTCTCATCATGGGTACCCCACATCACAAATCTCTTGCCAAACTTTGGTATCCCGAACCTAACTTTGCTTCATACGTCAATTTTTTCGGTCGATTTAAAGAAGATCCCTCCATGCCTAAAATTTCTTTGAAAGATCAAATAGAAGCGTCTAGGAGAAACAGTTCGACGTTGCAACCCACTTTGTGTCAACCATGTCAACCTTTACCACCTTCATACGTTGATACCACTTTTTCAAGTCCTGCTGTATCTCCTAAACCGATGTCCATTGCTGAGCATATTGCTCAATCTCGTAGCTGATCTTTCATCCCTCTACACTCATCTAGTTCTAGGAATCAACAAGTCCATTCACCTTTTTATCCACATGTTGACCCTATTCCTGTCCAACCACCCACTTCCTACCAGTCCTACCCGACTTTCCCACCGTCACTAGACACTGTTTCTACACAGCCTTTTGGGAGTTTCACATATCCAAACAATTTCGAATGTTTTACGGAAACCCCTTTACCACCCAAGTCTAGTTTAGAAGAGTCGTTGGAGGCTTATATCTTAGCAACAAACAAAATGATTAGGAATGTGGATGCGTCCGTAGCCGCCCTTATACAACCTAGTGAATTGGTAGCTAGTTTTCAACTAGCTTCGAATTTTTCAATGTATGAGGAGGCGGTTGGACAGAGTGAGAATTTGAGAGGAGCGAGTGAGTTCTACACATTCCTAAATCAAACCTACCCATACCCACTTGAAGCCCACAACTCCGGTTTTTCATCGATTGTCCCAAATGCTTCACAAGTTACAAACAAAACATCTAACGAGTTGTGTGACTATGTAGTGCTTGATTTGCCAGATTGTGAAGAACCCCTTTCGAGTGAAACCACACTTAATCCCTTCGATCTTTACACCTCCAATCTAGAACCTAAATCGATAAATATCCATGCTTTTGATGAGGTGTTAGAAAAAATTAATTTTCACTTGATTGAGGATATAGACGCCGGGAATATTTTGGATGATAAACCCGTCGATTTGATTGAAATTTTATGTCCAATTCATCATCCCGAGTCATTAATTGTTTCTCCCGAACTTCATAGGCGTCTTGATTTTGATGATAATGGCATGGATGAGATAAATATTGAGGAGAATTATGAGGATAGTATTGAGGAGAGTAGTGAGGATAATATTGAGGTTGAACCATTTTTGTTTGATGTGTCGGATTTTCCAATCCATCCTCCTAAACCTTTAACTGTTATATCACCCTCCCTCCTTTCCATCGTTCCGACCACGCACAAGATCACGCTTGACGACTGTGAGCTTGAAAACTTTTCCTTTGAATCTGACACAGTTCTCACAGCCGATGACACTTACGAGTGTTTCACTTTTTCGGACGATGTTGAAGTCTCACCGCCCGAGTTTGAGTCCTTTGAATTTTCAGATGAGTTAGTTGAACCATCAGACTCGGTTGCTTATAGTCGTTTCGAACCATTGATGGAATCTTTCCAGTTCGAGACAGTTTACTACGGTGAGATTGAGACTATCCCTAATTCACTCCCTTTCGTCCTTCCTATTGTTCCGACCGTGCAAGAGACCGTTACGCTTTCATCTCCAATACCAAGTTCGACGTACCCATGCCTTCTTGGGAATCTTCAGGGATTTGACCCCATTTCACGACGAGTTGATAGATTAGCACAATCACTTTTTAACACTTCGGTCATCACAAATTGCGCTAATTTACTCACTCGAGTTACACCCTCAAGATCGTACTCTACTTCTTTTTGTTTTCCGCCATTCTTCTCCTCCGCCGAGACCATATTCCACTATTCTTCCCATTCGGTCTCGTGTGCTTATCATTTCTTTTCTTTCCACCCCATTCTTTCACCAACCCTACCATTACCACGATAAGATTTTTGAATGGTTGGTGCTCACCTTTGGCTTATGTAAGGCCTTATTTAGTTTGGGGAGGACCTTGTTGTATATATGTATATATATTTTTTGTTTTCTTTTTCTATAAAAAAATAAAAAAAATTCAAAACATTAAAAAAATATATATATAAAAACTTTTATAAATAAATAAACAGGGGAGTGCCAACATTCTCAACCCTCTTGGTGTGGCATGACAGTGAGTACACTGTCAAGTTTAAGTTTGGGGGTATACACGGTACGTCTTCTTCCTTCGCATTCATATGTATATTTTTGCATTTGCATATTTATTTGAAAACCCATAAAAATTGAAAAATTTTGAAAAATTATAAAAATTATTGTATTCAATTTTGGCTTATTTGACTAGAGTTTGACAGATAGGTTAACTAGCTAGGAGCAACTAGATCTTAGACGTAGTAAATTAAAAACCCTAAAGATAACCTTCCTTAAAGTTTAGAGGTAGAAAGTATATGTCTTTGTAGTTTATTTAGAAATAAGCAAATTTTGAGTTAACTTTTTCGGCTAAGTCGAAACAAAGGAAAAGTATTGATATCTTTATTAAAGTGTAAGTTTGAAAAATAATTCCTAGCTTAAGTCTAGATTCTAAAAATGTATACCCTACAATTTGCACAATCATGCACCTTGAAACTTGGAATAGTAGAAGAGACCTTGAAATGCTCTTGTCTAAAGTCCTTAGTACAATGAAAATAAAAGAAAAAAAGTGAATAAAGAAAAAAAATGAACACTGGTTTTTGTGATTACTTAAGGCTGCAAAAATAAGAAAAATATTTAGCGAGGGTGCTTCATCACCTAGTGCCTTAGACCAACTGGTTTGGGAGTCACTGCTAAAAGCCTTGGGTGTTACAAGATTAGGAAGTACGCTTTAAAGTGCAAACGCATCTTGTAATCGGTTGTTGGTACCTCAAGAAGTATTAACGGTCGCATGAAGGATGTGTAAGCAAAATTCATTTTAATTCACCAATTAATAAGTACTTTGGACAATGGACAAGGGTATGATTGCTTGATTTGAATTTCCAAGTGTAGGGGTGATTTATACACACACGTAGGGATATGTGATTGGAGTTTAGATGAGAGAAAGGAGTGAAGAATAGAACTTGTATCTTTAGTAGAGTTGATAGAAATTCCTAAGTGGAGATGGAACCCTAGAAGGAAAACTTAAGAAATGCCGAAAGTTTAGTAGGTCTGCAGAACATATATAATCTTAAGTTAAATGATGAGGAAGTGTGAAGAATATGGGTGGATAATTTACGAGTCGGCAATAATAGAATTCCTTGTTAGAAAACCTAATTGAAGAATAAAAGTTAATGGGCCAAATTGATAGGATTTTGTGGGTAGTATCCGCTGAAAACCCTCAGGAGACAACACTCCTCCTACTAGGGACACCTAGAGGTTTAACGGCTTTTTGCACGAGCTCAGTGCAATCGCGATTCCCCGCGAAAGTGAGGTTAGGTTTTTGTAGAGAATAAAACTAAGTTTGCTCGAGGACGAGCAAAAGATAAGTTTGGGGGTTTTGTTCACACCATAATATTGCATTATTATATTCCCCATTCTTATTCGTTTTATAAATAAACAGGTGCTTTTGATGCATGTCTGCTACATATTACAGGTTACAGGTTCTTGGATTTAAAACGGTGAAAAAGATAAAAGATGATGCAAAAGTGAGACTTTGACCAATAAACAGAAGACTCTTGATCAAGCCTACAAAAAGACCAGTTCACAAACCAAGGTCCAAGACGTCGACACAAAGCGAACGGTTAGAAGTCCACTACAATGTTTACTGGAAAATCTGGAAGAGAACCAGAAGCTATTTTAAAGAAACAACCAAAGAAACAGGAAGCCCAAAATAACATGAGCCAACACAGAAATTTACAGAGCCCAAGCCCACTTGTTGGACGCGGAACCGCGGCCAAACCAGGCCTCGGGCCGCGGTTCCGTGGAATGGTTGAACAGTTGGAGAATATAAATTTTACCATAATTCTTGCGGCGCTGATTGGGTCTTCCTAGGGATATTTTGGTAAATGCGGACGTGCGAATCAATTGTAACCTTGGGTTTCCTATCCTCTATAAATAGGAACTCTAAATTATTGTAAAGGCTATGCCTCCCTTCATTAATAAATTTTAGAATTCTTTTGGAGAGCATCGGTGCCTCTTTTCAATTCATGAATTCAGATCTGACAACCCTGTGTAAATGTTTGGAGAGAGCCATCTGTAAAGTAAGTAGTAATTTCAATTCTTGCCCTAGGTAATTTTTCATTCTCTGCCCTAGATTAAATTTAATTCCTTGCCCTAGTTAGATAGTTAGATCTTTAATTCAATTGCCCTTGATTAATTTAGTTTTTTAGATTTAATTAATCCATTCACACCGTTTGGAATTAACTCGTAAGAGCGATTAGGAAATTCACAACATCCCTGTGGACTGACCCGTACTCACCGGCTAGCTACATGCGACGCCGTTCTTGATTGCGGTAATAGATAGTTTTTGAGACAAATCAATCTCCACCCTCAATACCGGGAGAGACGAATCCCCTGCTGATCCGCTCATGTGCCTCCATGTGGCTCGGGACTGTACCCAAAAACTACCTGTTTGCACGACTCCTTGGAGCCGTGGTAGGGTAGAAATCAAAGCACGGTGGAAACTCACACGAGACAAATGACGACCTCAGGTCGATGAACTAACCTGTTCACATGTCACCAGGGAACTTCTATCTGACGATATGTATAATACCAACTAGCAGGTTCCCGGCGAGTCCTGTCCGGTGTACTCATAACCCAATGAGCACCTGTATACATCTTAGGTGATCCAATTGACACCAGTGTCTTGTGAGACCGGCCACCGCCCCTCTTCGGGGTCTCGACTGTATACACTAGTCTACTCCGGAGTATCGATGCCCTGTCTCGAAACTCCCACGACGAGGGACCACTATTAAGGATGTGCTTATGGACTACCCAACTGTCACGTATATGATCGTCCTCATACTGTTGGTAGTCAAGTAAGATCCTAAGGGCTCTATCAACGTGTAACATGTAATCAGTCATCTGAACATGTACACGACTGATAAAGGCAAACCAGATAGCATACTATCATCTCGAGTAAGACTGTCCTACCGGCATAGGTCCTCCTCAATCATTGCAATCACGTACCTGCGATCCAATAATTGACTTTGAGGGCACTATATCCAACAATCTCCCACTTGCACTTAAGGCTAATTATTGCGATGTCGCATACTCACAGCCAGTGTGATACCGAACATCTAACTCCTCTACTAATCAGTTTCACAAAGCCCATTTGTAAAACTATTGTGTTCGAGAAATAACCTCAGTGAGTGGATCCGTCCTGATGTTTCTTTCTGTCTCTCTTAATCTCAAGTTCGCGGAGAAAGCCATCTCCCGAATCGAGTAATACCTGTCTTAGAATATATCTGGATATCTGATGGGACCTAGTTCATAAATGAACTCCAAATCCAAACTTCTTAGACTATAGCGATAACTGAACTTAATCAGTATCCTGCACCATGCCTCCCACAGTATCCTCTTGGACCACCTGTCCATAATATTGTCCCTCGTCAGAGGGAAAACTATAACTCTGACAATCACTCTGTCATCCATGTCACCTTTGAAGCATAGAATGATAACCTTCTCCCGAAGGAGGCTGCCGTCATTAAATCCGTAGAACATGCACTTATGTTCTAAAACTGCTTCCATATGTTTCTCCAGGATTGGATTAATATAAACTTATCGCATCTAGTGCAAAAACAACATTTGGTGTGGTACTTGACATCTCACCATTGACTCAATTGCCTAAGCAAGTGATCTGCCAATCATGCACATCCCTCTCCCCTTTAGTCTGTAAGACACCTTTTAGAGAGGGTGACTCCATCACCTGCAGGTACACCACCATGCCAGGAGTCATCTATTCTAAAAACCATTAGAATACTGTAAAAGTACCCACATTGTGAAACTACCCAAATTCAGATCTAAACCACAGATCTGGAAACCAGAATGTCTGATATTATATCCATATCCTGTATGGAGAAACAACTGTGTGAAGACCACAGTACAACTGATCGTAGTATAGGAATTTTACTTCCTACACTGTGTATGACATCCATAATACTGGGACATCACACCCTACTACCTTCTTAACAGATCCATCCCCTATTCTGATGAAGTCAAACCCATGACTGTCACATCAAAATTAGATGATCTATTTCCGCTATAACTGCTCAAGTCTATAAATAGACATAAGCTACTTGCCCACTATGCTTCCGCTGCTCCCACTGACCACAACAACCCTCTGGCAGATTAATTTATACGTGCACTTCTAAAGCTAGTTTAGAACGACGCTATACTTAACCTCCTGTCGGGTCTCATAGTCTGGAACAACAGTAGTGTCAAGTCTGGGTAAGCAAGAACCTCCCTGTCACCGTCATTGAGTCTACCGGAGTATCTCTCGGGTGTCTGAGGTTACCCACCATATCTGCGGAGTGGCTAATGGAATGTCAAACCTGATTGAATCTTTAGGTCCTATTAAATTTTCCGTAATCGTTTGCGGTTCTGGAATCACTTCCAGTTCTACCATACTCCCATTACTGTTTTCTGAAAAAATCCATTTTACTAAAACTGTGGCGAGTTAAGAACAATATCACTATTGATCTTTCAGATGGTAGAAAATCAACCCTCGTCATAGCCTGGGCCAACCCACAAACAGCCATTACAGAAACGTGTCCTGAGTTATCCAGAGTCTAGTTTTAAGCATAAGCCGGACAACTCCCCGTACCTTAGCATCGTTAAGATATGAACCATTCTATATCCGATATAGAAACTTTGGCACTTATTTAATTGGAACCAGATTCTAATCATGCAGTTGTCTCCAGTGCATATCAACTTTAATGGAGAGAGGCTAATCAGCATTACTCAACTTAGGAATCCATCCAATTATGAGTAACCTGAAAGAGAAACAAGTTTCTCAAAATCATTACTATCAACTGAATACCAATCACAAGTATCTACATCTTCGATCTCTTTGAAGAATCCCGATACCTGCGACATCTGGTTCTCTACTTTATTCTTATACCCACAACTTCTCAAAACTTAGACCTTGTATTTCTACGAAACACTTGTCTAAAAACTAGAGAAGTCATAAGTAAAAAGAACATAGTACGAGTACCTACCCTTTTGTCTTGATGGACACTGGACAACATACAATACTCTGTATAAGTCCGCTGAGTTGAATAACTCAAAAACCTGTGCGTCGTAGGTTGAAAACTGTACCCAGGAGATTTCCTCAAATATCACCAATTACATCGAATTCCGATATAATGAGGATGATCACCTAATTCCCAATAACTTCCTCTCATCATCTGTAAAACCATACAGATGTGAGAATCATACTTGGTAAATACATACCCTTGGAGTAAGTATCTTATCGGGAAAAACGGTTTTCAATGCACTGAAACATGAAAATGTTTCGTAGGGGTATCCTGGTATTCATAGTAATGCCTCTTCCATAATCCAATTCATGACTTTAACCGTATATTTCTTTGCCATCTCTCCAAATCTCTTTATTTTTCTTTAGTCGTTACCTTCTGTACACCATCGTTAGGCTAAATGGTTTTCTTCCTTCCCTACCGTTCGGCACCAACCTATGGTTTGGAAGAAGGCTATCCAGTAAGCATAATAGGTGTACCCTCCTGAACCTAGGAGTACTCACATCTTGAGAGAAGGTGATGATAAAAGACAACTGAATAATACCTTATTCTTTTAAAGGTGAAATAGGAGTGGCGATGAAGTACGCGGTTTGGTTGTGAATGATAACAGTCGCAATTTACTTTGCCCTCTTTCTAATCCCTTTAATTTTTCTTTACATATTACCTTCTGTACACCCTACTTAGGCTAATTGGTTTTCTTCATTCCCTACCTTTCGGCACCTGCCTATGGTTTCGAAGAAGACTATCCAATAAGCGTAATGGGTGTACTCTCCTAAACCAAGGAGCCCTCGCAACCTGAGAGAAGGTGATAATAAAAGACAACTGAATAAACCAATTCTATTTCTCCTGAACCTGGATCCATCTTCGAAGAAGTCCCTTCGAGTTCGTATATAACCATACGATGGATCTATCCAATGGAAGTGGATGTCCGTAGTAATACGGGGTGTTCTGAGAAATGCAAAGGGTAAAAGAAGGAATGGCAATGACTTATGCAACTTAGACAATCCAAAAGCTAGTATTTTAAGAAGGTTCGGTCAACTTGGTCACTGAGTCATAGTCTAGGGTCGGTCAAAGGTCGCTGCCAAAGAGAGAGAGAAAAGAAACAATCTGCGTGCACTCTAACCTAGATCAGAATGGTTATCACTTTATCTAATCCGGAAACCTCCCACTGTACTGTCAAATTCTCCTCCAAACCTAAAAGAAGAATCAATCAGGATCACCCGAAGAGTAAACCAACTCATCAGTGGGAATCGAGATCCAACTCTCATTGCATGATAACGTGAAGGAATCCACTCATGTTATCACACTCCAGAAGGTATGCGCATACTTGGCAAGTTTCAGTTTCTTTAGAAACTCCCGATATGATTTTTGCCCCATGCTCTTATGACCTTGACTTTGGTCAAAATGCCATAAGTCACATGCCAAGTTCTTCCCGTCATTATCTTGTCAATTTGAACCCACCCGCACATGCCCCTGACTTTGGCCAATCGGCAGAACGACTGTCCCAAACCAACTCATCTATCTATGCAACAAATGAATACCCAGCAGCTACCAAACACTATGCCTTGACTTTGGCCAAAATGCATAGCTTGAATACTACTGAATACCCAAAAGAAATGACGGAGGGCTACGGCTGGTTTTTGGCGAAAAACCTTTAACGTAATGAACTTGATATCGCTGAAGGAACCTGATAGCATTTTATAAAAATATAGTGGCAAAAACCTTTGCTAAAGAGGTCACTCCCGGTGAAGGGATCTCGGCTCTTTCCTCTTGGAATGAGGTGCAGGATATTCCAACTGAATACCGTGATGCAAAGCAATATGTAATCGACTATAGTGAAGTTATTACCCTGACGCAATCTTCTTCCCAAGGAGTCACTCCCGGTGAAGGGATATCGGCCCTTGCCTCGTCGAATGAGGTGCAGGATATTCCAACTGAATATCACTATGCAAAAACAAAAGAAAACGTCTTTGTAATAACACTTTTTAAAACTGTTCCAACAACATCTAAACAGGTTTGTTTTTCTTTGCATTGATCAGAATCATCGCAGTCCCATCAATTAATCACATCAGAAAAGAACGAAAAAATGTACGTATATGCCATCCGCATTCGTCACTAGGTCCTGTCATAACCCGTTAGGTTACTTAACTAACGACAGAGCGGGGACTGGACTAGAGCGGGTGCAAAACATATACAATATCTAATAGTATATATACCAATATACAATAATCGCTCCAGGCGTGATAATATGCAACATTACAGAAAAGTAATAAGCATCACAGAACAATACAGATAATCTGGGATCTCCGGGTTTCACAGAGCCGCTGCTGAAACCCGACATTCCCCTGGTCGTGTGGATAGCCTGTACAATGAAACTTAGACCCCTACGGGGGCGGCAAGTTACCCGCCAAAACCTGAAGCGAGGCAGCCCCCTACAGCAAAGTGAATGGTCCACCCTGCACTTCACGGAATCCAGTAACTTGAGCACCCCTCCTTGGGTCAACCTGTACCCCCTACGAGTGCGGCGAATAGTCTGCCAATTCTAGAGTGAGTCCCCTCTGCCTATCAAATACATGAGATGCGGACCCGTTTCCCCCCAGAACCCGGCTATCCGTGCACTCCGTCGCGGGGTAAAACCTAGTACAGAAATGAAAAATATGTACAACGGGTACATCGACCTCAACCCGGTCGTGCCCCAAAAGAATATTATACAAACAGGCAGTGACGGCAGTCCACATGTTGGACGCTCTCCCCGCAATAACAAATGTACAAATAAAATCAAACTGCACTACCATTGCACACTGCTATCCACCACGACCAATCCGCAACATCACAGCACAACACAGAACATCAACGCGAATGTCACGTTCGCAAACCCGTCTAAAAGAACTATAGCAATCAGACGCGGTTTACTGCTCGAATGACATTCACGGTCGGAGATATAATGTAAGTAATGTAAACTAACACGTTTAAATTTCGATCGACAAAACTTCCCGAAGTGGGCCCCATGCACATCTGCTGTACAGTAACAAAATATGGGCCTAAAAGAAATATTCCAGAAACCACAATTTTCAACGTAGAACCTACTGTAAAAAAATGGTTCATTGTAGCTCTAAAACGGCCGCGGAACCGCGGCCAAACTAGGGTTTGTGCGGCGGTTCCGCGGTGCTTTGAAGTCAACAGTTGACCAGATTTCACCAGTATTCTTAGAAAAGCTTGCACGATTTTCTGAGATGCTCAAAATAATTTTTAGACCGGTTTTAAAATCGACAGAAACTTTACACATAGAAATTGCGGTTTTCGAAAATCCGTTCGATCGATGTTTTAAACCCGTTAGCACAAGTTAGTAAAGCTTAATGGCAAGGCTCTGATACCACTGTAAGTCCACGGTAGCGCCCCGGCCGTCTAACAGACGCCAAATGCGGAACAAAAAACTTTTACAACTGGCGCTATCGCGTACTATAACCCGGATCTGCCATTAAAGCTAAACTAACAAACTACAAAGAGGGTAGAAAGGTTATACCGAATGATTCGAGTCCTTCGTTCTTTAACCATCATCCCACGCTCCATTGCGGCTGCTCCGATCTCGTCGATCTCCGATCTCCTCGTCCAGGTGGCACCACGTCATCGGATCTTTAAACGGGCTCCCGCCTCTGACCCGAGGCAACTCGGTCATCAAGTTTGCTAAAAGAGATGACCAAGATTGATGTAGAGAGTGAGTAGAACACTTTGTTTCGCTTTGTCCAAAGCCATGGACGAACGGTTAATGAAGTTGCCATTTGAGTAGGGTGATGGAATGAAATGAGCTATGAAATTCCATACACCAAAACTATCATAATCTTTTAACCAAGTGAGAGAGAGTCTCAGAAGAGGAGGGGAGGGGCCGGCCATATATAGAGTGGGGGGAGGTGAGTGTAGGAGAGGGGGGTGACCACAACAATTAATGAAGAGAATGAATCACCTAAACACCTAGTATGAACTCATTTAAAGAAACAATGATTCATAACACATAGTCATCAACTCATAAATGCTCCATTAATGCACTAAGACACCTCACCATCCTAGTCACCATCTAGAAGCTTCCACACTCATATCAAGAAAAGATAAATCCGCATTTAACCGAATGTTAAATACGGCTGATAGAAAACTGAAAACTGGCAACTTCCAAAAGTGATCCTGAAACGAATTTCAGGATAACCCCGTAACTGTATAAATATACCCGCATTTGTATTACGACCGAATACAAATGCAACTGAGACAAATATATTATATCTACTAAGTATAATACTCGGATCCGGCTTATACCAAAGCCCACCAGTATTATCTGTCCGAAATATGACACGTGCGTAAACGCACGTGCATTTTCCGAACCCTGCCATAAAACCATACGGCCTCTACAACGTTTCGCCCGAACTTGGGAAACTATCTGTGGGGGACTCTAATAACTCGTCAGTACCCTGGCAGTGGGTTTAACCACAAGCCGTCAGCGGCACTAGCTGTGCGTAACGGCTGCCCATGTACTGACCTCAAGGGAGGCCGATGAGCGAACTCATCCGGAAACCCTACTGAGCCTAACAGTGACAATGTATATAGAGTCTGGTCCGTTCGTCTATGAGTATCGCATATCCGGCCTAGGGGGCTAGTAACGTCAGACCCCCAATAGCGGTATAAGTCGTGTCGGAGACAAGCCCTGAACACCCTGAGATAATACTGGAGTACCTACCAGTAAATCTCACTTGCCTTGGCCAAGGACTTGGTGTAATGGCTTTCCTAGACACAGCGCGATCTCCACCCCCAATACCGGGAGAGACGAATCCCCTGCCGATCTGCTCACGTGCCTCCATGTGGCTCGGGACTGTACCCAAAAACTACCTATTTGCACGACTCCTTTGAGCCGTGGTAAGGTAGAAATCAAAGCACAGTGGGAACTCACACGAGACAAATGACGACCTCAGGTCGATGAACTAACCTGTACACATGTTACCAGGGAACTGCTATTTGACGATATGTATAATACCAACTAGCAGGTTCTCGGCGAGTCCTGTCCGGTGTACTCATAACCTAATGAGCACCTGTATACATCTTAGGTGATCCAACTGACACCAGTGGCTTGTGAGACCGGCCACCGCCCCTCGTCGGGGTCTCGACTGTATACACTAGTCTGCTCCGGAGTATCGATGCCCTGTCTCGAAACTCCCACGACTAGGGACCACTATTAAGGATGTACTTATGGACTACCCAACTCTCACGTATATGATCGCCCTCATACTGTTGGTAGTCAAGCAAGATTCTAAGGGCTCTATCAACGTGTAACATGTAATCAGTCACCTGAACATGTGCACGACTGATAAAAGCAAACCAGATAGCATACTATCATCTCGAGTAAGACTGTCCTACCGGCATAGGTCATCCTCAATCATTGCAATCACGTACCTGCGATCAAATAATTGACTTTGAGGGCACTATATCCAACAGACACGTGCACAAGTGCACGTACATGTTCGAACCTTGCCATAAAACCATACGGCCTCTACAACATTTCGCCCGAACTTGGAAAACTATCTGTGGGGGACTCTAAAGACTCGTCAATACCCTGGCAGTGGGTTTAACCACAAGCCGTCAGTGGTACTAGCTGTACGTAACGGCTGCCCATGTATTGACAGAAAGCGAAGCCGATGAGCGAACTCATCCTGGAACCCTACTGAGCCTATCAGTGACAATATCCGTAAAGTCCGGTCCGTTCGTCTTTGAGTATCGCATATCGGGCGTAGGGGGCTGGTAACGTCAGACCCCTAATAGCGGTATAAATCGTGTCAGAGTGTAGCCCAGAACACCTTGAGATACTACAGGAGTACTTACCAGTAAATCTCCTGCCTCGGTCGATGGCTTTATATAATGGCTCTCCTAGACACAGCGCGATCTTACTACCAATACCGGGAGAGACGAACCCCTGCCGATCCGCTCACTGCCTCCATGTGGCTCGGGACTCTACCCAACTAAAACCTGTTTGCACGACTCCTTTGAGCCGTGGTAGGGTAATAATCAAAGCACAGTGGGAACTTACACGTGACAAATGACGATCTTAGGTCAATGAACTAACCTTTACACATGTCACCAGGGAACTGCTATCTGACGCTAGGTATAATACCAACTAGCAGGTTCCCGGCGAGTCCTGTCCGGTGCAATCATAACCCAATGAGCACCTGTATACATCTTAGGTGATCCAACTGACACCAATGGCTTGTGAGACCGGCCACCTCCCCTCGTCGGGGTCTCGACTGTATACACTAGTCTACTCCGGAGTATCGATGCGCTGTCTCGAAACTCCCATGACTAGGGACCACTTTTAAGGATGTGCTTATGGACTACCCAACTCTCACGTATATGATCGCCATCATACTGTTGGTAGTCAAGCAAGAATCCTAAGGGCTCTATCAACGTGTAATATTGATCAGTAATGTCACTTAAAGCTGTACACGACTGATAAAGGCAAACTAGATAGCATACTATCATCTCGAGTAAGACTGTCCTACCGGCATAGGTCCTCCCTCAATCATTGTAATCATGTACCTGCGATCCAATAATTGACTTTGAGGGCATTATATCCAATAATCTCCCACTTGCACTTAAGGCTAATTATTGCGATGTCGCATACTCACAGCCCGTGTGATACTGAACACCCAACTCCTCTACTAATCAGTGTCACAAAGCTCGTTTGTAAAACTATTGTGTTCGAGAAATAGCCTCAGTGAGTGGATCCGCCTGATGTTTCTTTCTGTGTCCCTCCTAATCTCAAGCTCGCGGAGAAAGGTATCTCCCGAATTGAGTAATACCTATCTTAGAATATGTCTGGATATCTGATGGGACCTAGTTCATAAATGAACTCCAAATCCAAATTTCTTAGACTGTATCGTCAACTGAACTTAATCAGTATCCTGCACCATACCTCCCTCAGTATCTTCTTGGACCACCTGTCCGAACTACTGCCCCTCGTCAGAGGGAAAACTATAACTCAGACAATCGCTATCATCCCTGTCACCTTGGAAGCCTGGAATGATAACCGTCCCCGAAGGAGGCTGCCGTTATAAATCCCTAGAACATCTACTTATGTTCTAAACTGCTTCCCAACGTTTCTCCAGGATTGGATTAATATCAATCTATTGCATCTAGTGCAAAAACAACATCTGGTGTGGTACTTGACATCTCATGATTGACTCAATTGCCTAAGCAAGTGATCTGCCAATCATGCACACACCTCTCCCCTTTAGTCTGTAAGACACTTTTAGAGAGGGTGACTCCATCACCTGCAGGTATACCACCATGCCAGGAGTCGTCCATTCTAAAACACCTTTAGAATACTGTCAAAGTACCCAGATTGGGAAACTACCCAAATCTAGATCTAAAACCATAGATCTAGTAACCAGAATGTCAGATATTATATCCACATCCTTTGTGGAGAAACTACTGTGTGACAACCAAAGTATAACCGATCGTAGGATATGAATCTTACTTCCTACAAAGTGCATGTCATCCATATAGCAGGACATCACACCCTACTACCTTCTTAACTGATCCATCCCCTATTCTGATGAAGCCATAGAACATGACTGTCACATCAAAAAATAGATGATCTATCTCCGCTATATCTGCTCGAGTCTATAAATAGCAATAAGCTACTTGCCCACTATGCTTCCGCTGCTCCTACTGACCAAAACAACCCTCTGGCAGAGTCATATACACGTGCACTTCTAAAGCTAGTTTAGAACGACGCTATACTCATCCTCCTGTCGGGTTTCATAGTCTGGAACAACAACAATGGCAAGTATGGGTAAACAAGAACCTCCCTGTCACCGTCCTTGAGGCTACCGGAGTACCTCTCGGGTGGCTGAGGTTACCCACCATATCTGCGGAGTGGCTAATGGAATGTCAAACCTGATTGATGTTAGTGTATATGCCCTAGAGGTCATTACTGTATCATACTAGTTTGTATATTACTTAATGGAAGCTTGGGATATTCACAGTTGTATAGACAATCTTGCTTAAAATGGTAGTATGCTACTTGGTTTGTTTCTACTTTAATGTGTGCATGTGTTTCTTTTAGCATATCGCCTATACACATTAGTGGAGCCCTTAAAGATCTTTGCTTGATTACCAGCGTTGTGATGGCAGTCACACTAGTGGGGGCTGGGTAATCTACAAGCACATCCTTATACAGGTCCCTAGTCATTGGATTATCGAGACGGGGCATCGATACTCCGGAGTAGACTAGCGTATGCGTATCTCATCCCAGCAGGGGAGATGGTCTGTCCCACAGCTTTTAGTACATCGTACTTGAGATAGTATGTGGGTTCTCGTTAGGTTATGAGTACACTGGACAGGACTCGTCGGGAACTGTTGGTTGGTATTATACCTATCATCAGTTATCCGTTCCTAGGTGACATGAATACAGCTTAGTCCGCTGACTTGACACTGTCACTTTGCCTCGAGTGTGTTCCCACTGTTCTTAGATTGCTACCCTACCACGGCTCAAATGAGTCGTGCAAACAGGTAGCAGTTGGGTGCAGTCCCGAAGCACTTAGAGGCAGTGACGGTTAAACATGATTCGTCTCTCACGGTATTGGGGGTTGATATCGCGCTGTTCTAGGAGAGCCATTACATAGTCGTCCTTGGCCAGGGCAAGCGAGATATACTGGTAGGTTTTCCAGTGTTATCTCAGGGTGTTCTGGGCTACACTCCGACACGACTTGTACCGCTATTAGGGGACTGACGTTTACCGTCCCCCTAGGCCTGCTATGCGATATTCTCAGACGAACAGACCGGACTGTACAGAGATTGTCACATTCAGGCTCAGTAGGAGTTCAGATGGGTTCACCTCATCAGTCTTCTTATCAGCATCTATCTGGGGACCGTTACGTACAGCTAGTACCGCTTGCGTCCTGTGGTTAAACCCACTGCCAGCGTAGTGTCGAGTCTTTAGAGTCCCACACATAGGGCTATTCATTTTTGGGCAAAACAGAGTAGAGGTCGCATGGTTTTGCGACAGGGTTCGTTCACATCCGCGCACTTGTGCACGTTTGGTGTCCGGGAAGTTATTACTAGCGGGCTTTGGTTTAAGCCAGATCCTAGTATATGTTTTGGGATTGGTTTTATCTCATTGTATTCGTGTTCCCCGAAACACGGATGCGGGTGTGTATGCACAGTTGACAGACGCAGAGGGAGAGGATTCTCATTAGGGTTGTTGACCGTTGACTTTTTCTAAACCCTAATGAGAATGAGAAATATGATTAATAATATTAATTAAGGATTATTGTGCCATGGTTTAGTTGAACATTTGACTTTTGTTGACTTTGTTGACAGGTTGACCATTGTGGACTTGTTGACCATCATCATTTCATTTCAAAGATGCTTCTTGTTCTTTGCAAAATGCATTAAATGAATGAAATGATAATGGTCATTCATAAACTAACCATCACATTTTCTTAATTATTATTTTTATTATCATTATTCTTACTTTTGTGAGCATGGATGTAAAAAGTTATCTCATTCTCACTTGCTCACTCTCTCTCATCAAAAGCTCATCCTCTTTCTCTCTCTCAAAGCTCTCATGTCTCATGTGTTGAGAACCATGAGCTATTGAGATAAAACCTTTAAAACTCCTCTGTACTCATTCTAGAGTTCTAGGTTTAGCAAGCCAAGCACTTTAGTTACCTCTAGGTTGAGGTAGGAGCTCAAGATAGAGGCCTTCAGGTGGATCCTTCTTCGACAAAGAGAAGACTACGAGGAGAAGCCGTTCAAACCACTACAAAGAGCAAGAAGAGAAGGAGTTCAAGACCTAGGTATAACCTCCTTACCGAGTAGCTAAACTTGTAGCTAGTTTGCTAGGTTTTTGTTTAGCAAAGATCCTCCTTTTAGTCCATGTTGCCTTGTGTCAAAAAATCGTTTTTTACCGTTTCCGCCTCCCCGTAAGAACCGGGGTGGGCAACATAGACTTACAGTGGTACCAGAGCCTGGCTAAACAACAACTTGCATGTTAGTAAAGTATTTAGTATTTCGATCCGAGAAGAAATCGTAAAACACGTCAAAATCCTCAAGTTTCTGCCGATTTTTTAAACTGCTCCAAAAATAATTCCACATACCTTAAAAATCGGTTCAGGGTTTTCTAAGAACATGCAGCAAAAACGAGCCCCTGACTCGGTCAACTCACCGTGGAACCGCGGCGAAACCATGCGTTTCGCCGCGGATCCGCGGCCGAGTTGACTCGGCCGCGACTCGTGTTTGCTGCAGTTTGTTCAGTGTTCTGTTTTGGGATTTTTAAAGTATTTTGTTTCTGCCCAGAATTTCCAGAGAACAAAGTTGTGTTTGGGGTAGTTACAAATCCGTATTGTTGATCGATGTTCTGTAGACTTTTGCTAAATGGTTATATCTGTAATGTGATATATGCACTGAACGTCGACTAATCGCTATACATTGGTTAGCGGGGATTGTGCATATCTTTGATCTGTAATGTTGTTGGATTGTGTATATGAACTCGTTGGATTGTCGCGGATGAATAGCCGGGGGTTGTGAGATGAGAGTTTTCTTTATCTTTCATTTGATGTAATATGTAAATTGATGTAATATTATTTTTATGGCCGCACATCCGGGATGAGGTTGTAGCTGCCATTGTATATTATTTCTTTTACTGTTTTTGCTCCTAGGATAGACCCAAGGTGGGGTGCACAAACTACCGGGTACCTCGAAGTGCCGAGTGGCCTACTCACGTTGTTGAGGGAGGTTGCTTCACTTCGGGTACTTGGCGGGTAGTTTGCCGCACCCGTAGGGGTCTAGGGTGGGGTTTGGCTATTCATCGCGATCGTGTAATCCGTCTTTCGTTGCAGGCTCGAACGAAACACGGATTCCTAGCATATCCAATGCGTTCATCTGTGATCTGGAATGGCTATCATTGCATCTGACGAATGTATATATTTATATATGATATCTAGTAGGCGTTGCTTATGTTTTGCATCCGCGCTAGTCCAGCCCCCGCTCTGTCATTAGTTAAGTAACCTAACGGGTGATGATGGGGCCCCGTGGCGACTGCGGATGGCATAAGCGTACGTCATATTTTCGTTGTTTTCTGCAATGGTAGGACTAATTGATGGGACGCATTAAATTAATGCAAGAAAATAAACCAAAGTAAAGTCGTTGGAACAATTTCAAAACCACTCAGTTTCTTTTCAAAACAGAAAACTTTTAAAAATGCGGAGCTTAAACCACTCCTTTTAGAAGCTATCAAGGTTCCTTTGATTATATCAAGTTCACTACGTTCACGGTTTCGCCAAAATCATTCGTAGCCTTCCGTCATTTTATATGAATATTCATTAGTATTCAAGCTATGTTTGTTGACCTTCGTCAAGGCATAGTGATTGGTAGCTGTTGTGTGTTCATATGTAGCATAGATAGATGCGTTGGTTTGGGACAGTCGTATTACCTTGTTGACCTTCGTCAAGGGTATATACGGGTGGGTTCAAATTAACCTGGACAATGATGGGTAGAACTTGACATGCGACTTATGATTTGTTGACCTTCGTCAAGGTCATAAGAGCATGGGACAAAAATCCATATCGGGAGTTTCTAAAGAAACTGAAACTTACTAGCGTTGCATACCATTTGGAGTGTGATGATTCTGGTAGGATTCCTTCAGTTTTATCACACGATGCTATTTGGATCCCGAACCTACTGTGAGTATATTCTACTCCTCAGGAACTTTCTCAATTAACGATCAATGCTATAAACAAAGTAGATGTCTAGAAAGGTGTTAGCGGGGCTACGCCCACAGGGAAAAGAGGTTATTTAATTAAGGAACTTCACGAAAGCGTTGGAAAACCTCTCTCGATGTACCAACACTGGCCTGGCTGAACGGTTAAGCAAGTATTGTACGGTAAGATTGATCCCGACTAATTCTCCCTTTTTTTGGTTTGAGGAAGGATTCGAGAAACAGTGGAAGCCATCCTATTTAGATAAAATAAAAACCAATCTAAACTTGCAAGAGCATCATGCTAAGTGTTTTCTTCTCTCTCTCTTAATTGCAGCAACCCAGTGACCAGACATAGGTTACATTTAGATAATAAAATGACTGAATCTGACTGTTATGACTGGCAAAGGTCTGTCCAGATGTCCATTGCCCATGACAAGCTGGGACACCTCTTAACTAATCAAACCCCTGCCGTCTCAGGACCAGTTTCCCCTGTCACGGATATTGATATCCGTAAGACATCGGAAAAAGACTGTGTGGATGCCAAGTACCTCGTGTTGGCCTCAGTTGATGGTGCATACCAGAGGCAGCATGAGAAGATGGACTTAGTTTCTATCATCCTCCATAACAGAGATTTATATGGAGAGCAATCTCGTATCGCAAGATATGAGACCTCGAACGAATTGCTTTAAGCGAGGTTGGCTATAGGGTCATCTGTAGGGGCAACGTCCTTACAAAGACAAGCTATTTTGATGAGCTCACGGACCTGAAGACCACGTTGAAGAACGGGTCAAATACTGACTTGATTCTACAGTCTCTGCCCTCTACTTATACCCTGAAGGAAACCAAGGTAGTAGAAGGAAAGGGAAGGGCAAAAGTTTCGGGACTGGATGTAGTAAAGGAGGGACGTTCCTATTATCACGGGAATGAACATTGGCAGAAGGATTGCAGGGCTAGCAAAGCCAGTAGCCAGGATTCGAAGCAAGTTGTGGCTTCGGCTTCCGGTGTGTTCGTAGTAGAAAACTGTATGTCAGTTAACCCTACTTCCTGGGTATTGGATACCGTATCAGGATCTCACATCTGTAATTCATTACAGGCTCTGAGAAACCGTAGGGTTATCAGGATAGGTGATATGACTCTCAGGGTTGCCAACGGAATGGGCATGGACGCTGAATTCGTAGGGGAATATCATCTTGGACTGACAACTGGGCAGATATTGATTCTGCGTGACTATTTGTATGTACCTAGTGCGACTTGTAATATCATATCTGTATCCTTACTTTCTAAGGAATGATATGATTTTACTTATGTAAGCGATGTAGTCCATATCCACCTAAATCAAGTTCTGATTGGGTCAGGTACATTAGAAAACAGGATATACGTATTGAATCAAGCTCAGATTTTCAGTGTCCAGAACACACTTAAAAGAAAGTCTCGGGAAACAAATCAGGATTTCTTATGGCATTGTACACTGGGTCACATTAATGAGATACGGTTAACAAAGTAACATAAAGAGGGTTACTTGAATACGTTCAAGTATCAGTCTTATGCTACTTGTGAATCTTGTCTCATGGGAAAGATGACAAAGACTCCGTTCACTGGACACGGAGGAAGAGCGAGCGAGCTCTTGGGACTCATACACAGTGACGTGTGTGGTCCAATGTCTACACATGCACGAAGTGGTTATTCATACTTCATTACTTTTACAGATGATTTCTCTAGGTATGGACATGTCTTCCTGATGAAGCATAAATCCGAGGCCTTTGAGAAATTTCGAGAATACAAGAATGAAGTTGAAAACAAACAGGCAAAAGTATCAAGACACTGAGATCTGATCGAGGTGGTGAATACTTGAGTGCCGAGTTTCTGGGCTACTTAAAAGAGAATGGAATTCTCTCTCAGCTTACTCCTCCATACACACCACAACAAAACGGTGTATCGAAAATACGGAATCAAACTCTATTGGATATGGTTCGTTCCATGATGAGTAAGGCTGAGTTACCGCGATCTTTCTGGGGTTATGCACCAGAAACAACTGCATATCTTTTGAACAAGGCTCCAACCAAAACTGTGTAGGGTTACTAGGCACTCTAACAAGGGTTAAGAAAGCATCAACCATGCCCGATTAAAACTTTAGCCGTGCCTAACAATCCTAAACAAGATCTTTGCTAGAAAATTAGGGTTTCACATGCAAGTAAATAACATCTATGACTAAGTGAATACGAAATACAACCTTTGTAGATCGGTCCTTCACTTCTTTAGCTCCTTGTCGAAGTCCCTTCGCTATGATCATGGTTCTCCCGGTGTAACATTTCAAAATAATAAAATATTAATTTTGGGAATTTTTATAATTTAATATTATTTTAATGAATATTTTAATATTTCGGTATAATTAAATATAAATAAATGGGGAAAATTTTGGAAAAATTATAGGAAATTCCAAAAAACGGTATTTTATGGGATTAAGCCATTTTTAAGTTTTTATGATTAATTATATGCTAATTTAGTGCTAATCGCGATTAAAAATCGCTAATTGGATTTTGGGGGTGTTTTGTGCAAAACATGCACATATCATTTTTCTACACTTGTTTTTTATTTTCTACCATGTTGTTTGGGTTTACTATTTGAGTGAGAAAGGATTTAGAGGGAAAAAAAAGAAAAGAAAAAGAAATGGGAATATGGTAGTAGGTATGGGTGAGAGAGAAAAGAGAAGAGTTAGTGTTGACTTAGCCATTTCCTTCACCATTTCCTCTCCCTCCTCTTCTCCTTCAGCTGCTGCCTCTCCCTCTTCTCCCTCCCCTCTTCAAGTCCCAAATCACCTCAAAAACAAACTCAAAACCCCACTCCCTTTTCACAAAAAGTGTGCACAAGCTCAAGATCTACACATTGGACCCAGAAAGCAAGGAATTTGGCCACTTGGGGCAACTCAAGAAAATTCTTGAGTTACCAAATGAGGTATTTACTGAACCATTAGCTTAGTTTTTGCATTAATTATACCCCCATGCTAGATTAGAATCGATATCGTGTGATTTTGTGGATTTAAGAAAAATCTAGTTAGGGTTATGAGAATTTGAGAGTTGTAATGTGAAATTGAGCACATTAGAGGCTGAACAAACACCCTAGTGCTTAAATTAAGACCCAAAGCTGAGACTTGAAACCCTAAAACACGGATTTAGAAACCCCGACATCGGATAAATGTGTGATTTGTGAGGGTATTTTGGAATCTGGAGCAACCCGGGGCCACTAGAATTGATTTTGGGATTACTGGGAGTCGTGCAGGCACCTAGGAAGCTACCACAGAGACCCGAGCCCCTAAATCTAACCCCAGGCCGCAGATATATTCATTCTGGCCGCAATTTGCGGTCAGATCAGGGAAATTGGGTCCCAGATTTGGTTCATGGCTCCTTTTGCACTAAAATAGACCCCTCCTATATGCAGTTTTGGCTAATTGTCACCTGGGGAATATCTAGGAGCATTTTGGTGTGTTTTAAGCTATGTTTTCCGTATTTTAAAATGAATTTTCCTGATATTTGGATTTGTATTTGGTTGTCGGGTGTTCGTACATCGACAACAGGGATTGTTTGATTGATTTGCACATTTAGGCCATAAGTTCCAACCTATGAGCACACTATGTGCTGTATTGGTTTTCTACCTCGATTCTAATACGTATTGCGATTGTTTATTATTATAGGTACCCTCGCAAGGATTCCGAGGCGAAGAAGCGTGGCGTCATCGATTTCGGCGAGCGAAGACCATGTGAGTAGATTATATCTACGGGGGAAATCGGGTGGATGGCTTATAGCACCCCCGCATTTTGATGTCTAGTATACTATATATACTATATATGATAGCTTATTGAGTGACATGGAGATCATAGATGTGTTAGGTGTACTATGGATATTTAGGGTTAGAAGTGAACAAGTGTATTTTCCTAGTTGCGAACCCTAGCATAGGTTTACACCCACATGCACACACATGCTTATTGCTACACTTATATCATGATGATGAGGATAGTGTATGATACTGAAGATGAGTCGATGAGTTTTGGGCATGGTGCCGTGAGATCGGCGATATGATGTGATTCGTATTCGGGATATGATACGAGATTTTAGTGGGCTTTTGGACGTGTCTTTTACACACGCGGTTAAATTTGTTTAGATGGTATCGATTGTACTGGACTTAGATCAGTACCCCAGATCACATGATATGATGATAAGGATACCAGATATTGATGAGATGAATATGAGATTGACCCGTACCCAGCTATTGGGATGCCGTACGACGATTTACCGTACGAGCTTTATATTGATGATAGATCCGCACTCATGACTCGAGTATATTATACGATGTAGATTGTATCGTATGTGATACTATTGAGGCGGGATCACCGACTATTATATTTATATACATATATCGACTCAGATGTAGGTGGTTTCCATACCCCTCCCGATTGACTTGATAGTTGGATGTAGATTACTTAGTAGACATGAGACTAGTCCCGGGTCATACCTATTTCAAAACTAACGAATCGGGGATATTTTAAAGATAGGGAAAAGGGATTCTACGGACATTTCCCGAACGACGCATCTTTTCTTAAAACACCGTATCCCTTATTTTACCAAAAACCCCGATCTGTCTTATTTCAAATGGCAAAGCTGCATGATATATTTATTGAGGTAGATTTCTTCACTGTTGCGTTTAATATTCGATTCCTCATATTCATGCTATTTGCATTGCATTGCTTGTGTTTATTGATATATTACTATCATGCTGCTAGGACACCAGCACCATTATCGATGATGCATATGTTCCACGTACACTGCTCGCCGGCTCACACACTTCATCATCGATAATTGCCATGTCACTACACTGTAGTACTGTTGCATTCAGGATATGACTCTTGCATGGCATACTTGTGTACCTACATACTGTGCACCCATACGTGCATACATACTTATTTGCACTTACATTGATGGTTCAGGATTGATGAGAGATTTGGGAACTACAAAATACCTTTATAAGCTGATTCATTTTAAAGAAGCGGTCTTCCCTACATATGTGCATATTACTATTCCATGTTGCATGACATACTGATATGTTTACAGTTCTTTTACATGTCGCATACATCATGCTTTCTGATTATACGCATTGAGATATGTTGTTTCCATGATATTTCTGGATTTGGGAACCGTGCGTATTTCAAAAGAGAATATGTAATTGTTTTAAAAACCCGGTTGCCCTTGATATGATATTTCAGTGCGTCCACCATGTGTTTTCTCGGTGCTAGAGTGATATATGAGAGGGGGGGGCTGACCCGGACTGACGGATGCCCGATATATGAGGATTTACGTGCCGATGCTGGGCACAGCTTTCATGATGTTTTCGAGTGTCGATGCTGGACACTCCGGTTCCATGATTTTGACGTGTCGCTAGGGACACAGATGTTGGAGATAGTGCCCTCAGAGTCAATTATTGGATCACAGACACGTGATTGCAATGATTGAGGGAGGACCTGTCCCAGTAGGACAGTCTTACTCAATATGATAGTATGCTATCTGGTTTATCTTTATCATCGTGTACTGCTTTAGGTGACCTTACGAGTCACTATTGTACGTTGATAGAGCCTCTAGGATTCTTGCTTGACTACCAGCAGTATGAGGGCGATCATATACTTGGGAGCTGGAGTCTATAAGCACATCCTTAAAAGGTCCCTAGTCGTGGGAGTTTCGACACAGGGCATCGATTCTCCAGAGTAGACTAGTGTATACAGTCGAGACCCCGACGAGGGGTGGTGGCCGGTCTCACAAGCCACTGGTGTCAGTTGGTTCACCTAAGATGTATACAGGTGCTCATTGGGTTATGAGTACACCGGACATGACTCGCCGGGAACCTGCTAGTTGGTATTATACCTGACGTCAGATAGCAGTTCCCTGGTGACATGTGTACAGGTTAGTTCATCGACCTGAGATCGTCATTTGTCTCGTGTGTGTTCCCACTGTGCTTTGATTACTACCCTACCACGCTCAAAGGAGACGTACAAACAGGTTTTAGTTGGGTACAGTCCCGAGCCACATGGAGGCAGTGAGCGGATCTGCAGGGGTTTGTCTCTCCCGGTATTGGAGGTGAGGTCGCGCTGTGTCCAGGAGAGCCAGTACATGAAAAGTCCTTGGCCAAGGCAGGAGATTTACTGGTAGGTATTCCAGTAGTATCTCAGGGTCTTCTGGGCTGCACTCCGACACGACTTGTACCGCTTTTGGGGGTCTGACTTTTACCAACCACCTAGGCCCGCCATGCAATGCTCATAGACGAACGGACCGGACTGTACGGATATTGTCACTGACAGGCTCAGTAGGGTGTCAGGATGAGTTCGCTCATCGACGTCCTTTTTGGTCAATACCTGGTAGCCCGTTACGTATTGGCTAATACCTCTGACGTGCTAGTGGTTAAATCCACAACCAAGGTATTGACGAGTCTTTAGAGTCCCCCACAGACTAGTTTTTCAAGTTTCGGGCGAAACGCTGTAGAGGCCGTATGGAGATATGGCAGGGTTCGATCAGATACGTGCGGTATTGCACGGATCGTAATCGGATGGTTTTTACTAGCAGGCTTTGGTTTAAGCCGGATCCTAGTATTAGACAGTGTAGATTTTGTCTCTTTGCATTTGTGTTCAGTGGGAATACAAATGCGGGCATGTATATGCAGTTGCGGGGTTTTCCTGTAATTTATTACGGGATCAGTTTTCTGAAGTTTCCAGTTTGCATTCCGTTCCGGCCAGTTTTCCTTTGTTCCTTCGCGGCCGGACTTTTCCGATGGAGGGGGTTATTTTCAGTTGTGCAAATTACCTTTGTGGAGGGGGTTATTTGTGAAATGGTTTATCATGATAATTCAAAGCATCTTTGCTTTTCTTGCATTAAAGAGATTTGAGTTGATTAGGATTAGATGTGACTTTGTTATCATCACTTTTGGATGTGGTCACCCTTTTGCTTTTCCTACACTCACCTCCCTTCTTAGTTTTGGGTTTTCTCTCCCATATTGGTAGGGGGCCGGCCACTTCATGAGTGAGGATGAGAGAGAGTTCATTTTTGATGAGGAAAAATCTATCATCTCATTTTCTTGCTAGAAAAATGAAAGCACCATTTTTCCTCCAAAGTTCTTTATCTTCATTTCCCTCCATCCAAAGGCAACTTCAAAACCCTCAAAGAGACAATGGTTTCTACACTAGTTTACAGCATTCCTTGGACGCGTCGGCTAGCCAACTTCGCGCTCGAGTTGCCTCGGTCCAGAGGTGGGAGCCCGTAAAAGAACCCGGCGACGTGGTGCCCGTTTCGACGAGGAGGCGACGACCGGAGATTCCACAAGGAGATCGGAGTGGAGACGAAGACCGAAGGACACGGATCGCTTGGTATATCTCTTCACCCATCTTTTAGTCTGCTAGTAGCTAGGTTAATGGCCCGATCCGGGTTAAAAGTGCGCGGTGGTGCCGGTTTGCAAGTTTCGCAAAGTTTTTCGTTTCCGCATTCCGGCGTCGGATTGACGGCCGGGGTGCCGCCGTGCACTTACAACAGATGGGTTATATCCTTATATTTCCATGCATATGCTTCATGATATTTACATGCATGATGGTTATTGTCATTGGGTGACGAATGGACGGGATCCACATACATACAGATTTGATTACATTCGATCATATCTCATATTTATGATATGCTATTACCTGAGATACTGGCACGAGCACTTGGCACTACACTTATGTATAGAGGTTACATTGCCAGTTTAGCATGCTTCAGACTTATTCATATTGAGGTTTATTTATATACCTGATCGTATTGACCTAGGATGGGTCATACATTCGATCTCTGCTTGTAGATATTTTCTATTCACGAGTTGGCAACTCACCCCCGTTGTGCCACAGTTCTTGCAGGTTTTGCTGTACAGGTTTCATTGCGGCTTTTCTGGCACATTGCTTCTATTACGGGTGACTTGCTTTGGTAGGTGGGTTCTTTTGCATCAGAACCACCATTTTACATGTATTATTCATTGTATCTAGAAATTCCATCAACCAAAACATGTATATTGTTTCAGACTTAGAAATCAGTTATGTATTATTTCGACCTTAGAGTCGCGCGTAGCAGTATCATGGTTTTCATGTTGATTTTGAGTTTCTTTCTGAGTTTTGATCCTCGCCTTACGGCGCTGTATATTATATTGCTTGCGTGGTTGTGACCGTCAATTGACGAAGAGCTAGCTCCCGCTTGAGGATGCCTTTTATCATTGCTTATATATTATCCTTGTTGTACCCTGTTCGGGGCCAGATTTTACAAAGGAAACTCTGCCGAAATTTTCAGGAAAGACTGTACATTTTAAAAATGCATATTCGGCTTAGTTATTTAAAAACCATGATTTAAAACATGTTTTCTTCATTCCTTTAAACCAGTTTTCTTTATTTACTCCCTAAAATGGTTTTAGATTTCTGGGCTTTTGGCTTACTTGGATTAGATGGGGTCCTATAGACTTCATATGATTCAAGTGCCAGTTACGGGTTATTTCGGGTCATGACACCCGGACTCTTGCATGGCTTCACGAGGCTAAAAGGAGCGTCCTTGCTTGAAGTCTTCGAGGCCGAAGATGATCTACGTCAAGGGGATGCCAACTCAAGCTTCTACTTCACTAACTTGATAATTAGTGAAGCAAACATCCTAAACTAAAGTGCTAGTCTAGTAGAGGATGGAGAAATAGGAAGTGGGTTCACTTTAGAATTTAGTTTCTCACAATGTTTCTCACTTTGGATCAAACCCTAGAGAGCTTTTTAGCTCAAGGAAGAAGATGAAGAAAATAAAATGAGAAAAGATAAATGATCAAGTGAGAAAGCTAACCATGGTGAGTGAGTATCATATACTAACTCATGTAGAGACATAACGATGGCTAATCCTTATGGTTGGGTTAACAAATATCCATAGTAAAAACAAACTTAGTGGACTTAGTCAATGCATCCACAAGCTTCCACAAGCTTCATGCGTTTATCTAATCCTCCACTAATTTTGTAATTACTTTAAATATAAAAACCCAACATAATAAATAGCATGGTGTAAGTCTCATACACCCAGGAATGATGTATCAACAACCATGATACAAAAAGAAAACACTTTTTAATATATATCACATATATATTAAAGTTGTGCACATGTGAGAAAAATCCATAAGTGAACATATGTTAGTTAATGTAAATTAGTATATCTAATAAACAATTATACACTAAATTATTAAATCAACACTTGACTTAATAATCCGGTCATATCGCATATAACCGACTAACATCCAATGTATCCACTTATCGAATCAACACTTGATTCGATAACCCGGCTATATCACATATAACCTCGCGATACAAAATGTCGCAAGAATAGAATACGGTATCACATACACGTATCATTCTCGGTCCCTCACATATCACATATGTGCTCCTATTTCGTTTTGCCTGAGCCTGTAAAACCTTTGTGTAGGACTCTAAAGACTCGTCAATATGCCGACAGTAGGTGATGATCACATCAAGCACGCATAAGCCGTTAGCGGTACTAGCTGGACGTAACGGCCACCCGGGTATTGAGCGATCAGAAGATCAGCAAGCAAGCCCACTCCAACTCCTGTAAATGCCTGCCGGTAACACTTCCCGTACAGTCCGGTCTCTTCGTCTGATATGTCGCATATCAAGTCTAGGGGTGGTAAACGTCAGACCCCAATAACTGATAAGTCGTGCCGATATGAGGCTCATAACGGGTCGAGAAACTACTGGTAACACTTATCAGTAAATCTCTATATTAGCCCTGGCCAGGGACTTCCCTGTTATGGCCAATCGAGCACAGCGCAACATCGACTCCCAATACCGGGAGAGACGAAACCCCTCCTATCGCTCATTACCTCCATGTGACTCGGGACTGTACCCAAATACCACCGTTTTGCACGCCCTCATGGACGTGGTAAGGTTGAAATCAAAGCACAGTGGGAATCACACAAGACTCTATGACGATCTCGGGTCTACAGACTAACCTGCACAAGTATCAGCAGAGAACTGCCATCTGACGTGAGGTATAATACCATCTGGGAGTTCTCGGCGAGTCCGTCCAGTGTACCCAGTCTCCACTGAGCACCCGTATATCATCTCTGATGTTAAACACCAATGGATATGGGATCATCCATCGCCCATCTATATGGGTCGAGAAGCTATACGCTAGTCTACTCTGGTATATCGATGCCCCATCTCAATACACCCACGACTAGGTATCTTGAAGAATGTACTTATGGACTACTATGTCCTCACTAGTATGATCCGCATCATAGTCCAGGTAGTCAAGTACACATCCTAAGGGCTTTATCAATATGTAACTATAATACAGTATCAAGAGACAAGTATACATGTTAAGATAAAGAACAACCAGATAGAATACTATCATGTCGAGCAAGAAAGTCCTCTCTCTATATATCCAAGCATCCAATATAATATACATCATCTGTACAATACTGGCCTCTAGGGCATACATACAACTAATAATCTCCCACTTGCACTAGGGCCAGCTACTGTAGTATCGCTTACCAAGCATCCCGAAGAGTCTTTCAAACTGTATCTGGGGAATGGATTTCGTGAGTGGATCCGCAGTGTTGTTCTTCGTATCAACCCTCCTGACCTTGATCTCCCGGCGATCAATTATCTCCCGGATCAGGTGATACCGCCTCAGAATATGCCTGAATCTCTGATGGGACCTGAGTTCCTTGGCCAAAGCCACCGCTCCATTGTTATCACAATACAAAGGTATTGGATGCTCAATGGATGGAACCACTCCAAGTTCAGTAATGAACTTCTTGATTCAGACAGCCTCTTTGGCAGCATCGTTGGCAGTGATGTATTCAGCCTCCATCATCGAGTCTGCCACGGTTTCCTGCTTGGAACTCTTCCAGCTAACCGCCCCTCCGTAAATGGTAAAGACAAATCCCGAGTGCGACTTAGAGTCGTCCTTATCACTCTGGAAGCTCGAATCGGTAAAGGACTCCACTTGGAGTTCTCCGTTACCATACACCAAGAGCATCTCTTTAGTCCTTCGTAAGTAATTGAGAATGCTCTTCACAGCTGTCCAGTGACTCTCTCCAGGACAAGCTTGATACCTACTCACTACACTTAGTGAGTATGCTACATTGGGTCTGGTACATAGCACCGCGTACATGATAGAACCTACAGCCGAAGCATAGGGTATCCCTTGCATGCGAGCTCTCTCCAAATCATTTTTGGGAGACATCTCTTTGGAGAGAGTGAGTCCAGAGATCGTGGGTAAGTTCCTACGCTTGGATTCTTCCATACTAAACCTCTTTAGTATGGTGTCAATGTACCTGAATTGGGACAATCCCAGTATCCGTTTGGATCTATCTCTATAGATCATAATCCCCAGTATGCAGGAGGCATCACCTAGATCTTTCATTGAGAATCTTTGTGATAAGAAGAGCTTGACCGATTGCAGCGTAGGAATGTCATTTCCTATCAAGAGTATGTCATCTACGTACAATACGAGGAAGAAAACCTTACTCTCTGCCACCTTCTTGTAGATACAAGGTTCATCTACGTTTTTGACGAAATCAAACTCTTTGATAACGACGTCAAAGCAGATGTTCCAACTCCGCGATGCTTGCTTTAATCCATAAATGGATTTAAGAAGTTTGCACACCTTCCCGCTGCTCCTACTATCTACGATGCCCTCTGGCTGAGTCATGTACACGCACTCTTCTAAATCACCATTTAGAAAGGCGGTCTTAACATCCATTTGCCAGATTTCGTAGTCATGATATGCAGCGATGGCAAGCATGATCCGGATGGATTTAAGCACAGCCACTGGAGAAAAGGTTTCGTCATAGTCCACACCTGGTCTTTGACGAAAACCATTTGCAACAAGTCTAGCTTTGAAAGTCTCCACTTTCCTATCTACACCATGTTTTTTCTTGAAGATCCACTTTCTCCCAATGGGTTTTACCCCTTCAGGAGCAACTTCCAAAGTCCATACTTTGTTGGTGTACATGGATTCCATCTCGGACCGCATTGCATCCAGCCATTTCACTGAGTCCCCACTCGTGATGGCCTGCTCGAAGCTAGTAGGGTCATCATCAACCATGATGCAATCCTCGCTCCCACCATCCATGAGAAAACCATAGTATCTCTCAGGTGAGTGAGGAACCCTACTAGATCGGCGGAGAGGCTGAGGTTCGTTGGGAACTACCGAATCCTCCGGTTCAACCAAATCTTCTGTCGTAGTCTGTATTGCTGGAACATCTTCCAGTTCTACCTCTTTGCCACCAATCTCTTTTTCAAGAAATTCCTTTTCTAAAAAGGTGGCATGTCGAGAAACAAACACCTTTTGTTCCTCGGTTTGGTAGAAGATATAACCGTGCGAATGTTTGGGATATCCAATAAACTTACACAGAATAGACCTTGCCGCGAGTTTGTCCGGATTTTGTGTTTTTACATATGCCGGACAACCCCATATCTTAACATAATTAAGATATGGTCTCTTTCCTTTCCATATCTCATATGGAGTGGTTGGCACAGATTTGGTGGGAACCATATTCAATAGGTCTGCAGCTGTTTCCAGTGCATACCCCCAGAAGGAAATAGGTAACTCAGCTGTGCTCATCATAGAGCGCACAATATCTAATAGGGTGCGGTTCCTCCGTTCCGATACACCGTTGTGCTGTGGTGTATATGGAGGAGTTAGCTGAGAGAGAATCCCATTCTCTTTTAGGAAGTCCAGGAATTCATTGCTCAAGTATTCTCCTCCTCGATCAGATCGAAGGATTTTAATACTTTTTCCGGTTTGGTTCTCGACTTCTTGTTTATATTCTCTAAATTTCTCAAAAGCTTCTGATTTGTGTTTCATCAGGAACACATATCCGAATCTAGAGAGATCGTCAGTGAATGTAATGAAGTACGCAGAACCATTCCTGGCATGTGTAGACATGGGGCCGAATACATCACTATGTACCAGTCCCAAGAGTTCTGTAACTCTCTCTCCGTGTCCCGTAAACAGAGTTTTGGTCATCTTGCCTTTGAGACATGACTGGCAAGTGCCATAAGATGAAAATTCAAACAGATTCAAATATCCATCCTTATGGAACTTAGCTAGTCGTGTCGCATTGATGTGACCCAGTCTACAATGCCACAAGAAGGATTCGTTCATTTCTGAACTCTTCCTCTTGTGTGTGTTTGTTATGCTCAGAACTGTTGATTGATTTAGAACATAAATACCATTGCACAACGTATCTGATCCAACCAACTTTTGGTTCAGAAAAATGTTCATAACATTATCCTGTAATAAAAAATTATATCCTTCTTTACTTAACAAAGAAACCGATATAATGTTGCATATCAGGTTCGGCATGTAATAGCATTCATTCAGAATCAATGTATTACCAGTTGGCAATACAAGGTGATATTCCCCGACGGTTCTAGCTGCAACAATTGCACCATTTCCAACACTTATGTCTTTATCACCTTCTCTAAGTTCTCTACCTTTTCTAAGCCCTTGTAACTGATTATATATATATTGGATCCTGACCCGGTATCTAATACCCAGGACGTAGAGAAAATGGAGAAACAGTTCTCTGTAACGAACAAACCCGAAGAAAATGCATCAACATGTACTTTCTTCATTCGGGTGGCATGGGAATCCTGGTATTCCCCTATATCCTTTTCAGTCTTATAACTTTTATAAGAAAGAACGGAACCAATGCTCCCCAGCACAGCATAACATGCGGGTTCGGTCAATACATCCATATTATTATCTTGATTAAGGCATGATATGGTCGCTACCTGGAGAGAGAGAGAGAGAAAAAAACACTTTAGCGTATGCTCTTGCAAGATCAGATTGGTTATTATTTTATCTAATCAGGATGGCTCCCACTGCTTTTATCAAATCTTCCTTCAAACCCTAAAAGGAAAGACTAGCCAGGATTAATTACACCCTTCAACTTCGCCAATCTTTCTGCCAGGCCAGTGTCGGTACATTGAGGGAGGTTCCCCGTGCTTTCGCACGGACCTAATTAAAGTAAACCTCATTTTCCTAGAGGCGTAACCCCGTTGACACCTTTCTAGACATCTACTTGATCGGCTAATTGTCCTGTGTAAAACTCTCCCAGGAGTAATAATTACTCGCAGTGGGTATCGGGATCCAACTATCTCATAGAAGGTATTCAATCTCATTGCAAATTTCAACACTTGAAATTCCCGATAATATTTTGCCCCTAGCGTCCCATGACCTTGACGCAGGCCAACAAACCATAGTGCGCTAGTCAAGTTCATCCCGTCATTTCTTGATTGAATTAAACCCACCCGTACGACCCTTGACGCAGGCCAACAAAGTCGCATGACTACTTTAATCCAATCTGCATCATATGCATAAGCAGATAAATACTAGTTAGCTACCGCACACTACGCCTTGACGCTGTTAGTGTATATGCCCTAGGGCCATTATTGTATCATACTAGTTTGTATATTACTTAATGGAAGCTTGGGATATTCACATGTATATAACAGTCTTGCTAAACATGGTAGTATGCTACTTGGTTTTTCCTATCTTAATATGTGAGTATACGTATTGATAGTGCTCTTAGGATCTTGCTTGACTACCAGCGTTGTGATGGCAGTCACACTAGTGGGGCTGGATAGTCTACAAGCACATCCTTATTCATGTCCCTAGTCGTTGGATTATCGAGACAGGGCATCGATACTCCGGAGTAGACTAGTGTGTACGTTTCTCATCCCAGTTGGGGAGATGGTCTGTCCCACAGCCGTCAGTACGTCGTACTGGAGATAGTATGCAGGTGCTCGTTAGGTTACGGGTACACCGGACAGGACTCACAGGGAACTGTTGGTTGGTTTTATACCATTCGTCAGTGAACAGTTCCCAGGTGACATGAGTACAGCATAGTCCGCAGACTTGACACTGCTACTTCGCCTCAAGTGTGTCCCACTATTCTTAGATTGCTACCCTACCACGGCTCAAAGGAGTCGTGCAAACAGGTAGCAGTTGGGTGCAGTCCCGAGCACTTGGAGGCAGTGGCGGTTAGACAGGATTCGTCTCTCCCGGTATTGGGGGTTGATATCGCGTTGTGTCAGAGAGCCATTACGCAAAGTCCCTGGCCAGAGCAAGCGAGATTTGCTGGTAGGTTCCAGTAGTTTCTCAGGGTGTAATGGGCTTCGCTCCGACACGACTTATACCACTATTAGAGGACTGACGCTTGCCGCCCCCTAGGTCTGATATGCGATAGTCTTAGACGAACGGACCGGACTATACGGAGATTGTCACATCAGACTCAGTAGGAGTTCGGATGGGTTTCCTCATCGGCCTTCTTATCGACATCTACCTGGGGACCGTTACGTACAGCTAGTGCCGCTTGCGGTCTGTGGTTAAACCCACTGCCAGCGTAGTAGTCGAGTCTCTAGAGTCCCACACAGAGAGTTTCCCTACTCCAGGCGAAACGATATAGAGGTCGTATGGTTTTACGATAAGGGTTCGGACGCATACTTGTGTTTACGCACGTACGACTTTCGGACAGTTTTTACCAGTCGGCTTTGGTTTAAGCCAGTTACTGGTATCCGGTAATGGATTTATACAGTCTAAAGTTTTTCCGTATTTTTGTGGAAAGGAGGGGCGTTCTCGTAATTGCGCGAGAAGCTTCTAGAAGGTGGTGACTAAGGAGGTTTAGGTGGCATGTACAATGAATGTGATTAGTGAGTCATATGGATGATTCATCCATGTCATTAATGCATCATAAATGCTTAATGACTCATGGAGATGAATCATCTCTAGATATTATCAAGCATGGTTGTTAAATTGATTTATTTTCTTTTCTTGATAAAAAGAAATGCTTGATATATATTATCATAACTCATTATTCTCACTTCATTATTATGTTCACCTTCTCTCTCCTCAAGCTCTCCCTCTTCAAACCCTAATCCTCCCCTCTCATGTGTTGAGTACAAGGATTAGTTAGACTTATTAAACCATAACCCTCACTCTATTTCACGTAGCTTCTTTGATTAGCACTTAAAGAAGTTTAGTTGCCTCAAGTTTAGAGGCTAAGCTTGGAGTAAAGCTCTCGGGTGGATCGTCTACTACTTCGAGAAGGCCGAGGAGGAGGTGGAGTTCGTAAAGACGAAGGACACGGTTCTTTAGGTATAATCCCTTTACATAGTAGTTGTTAACTTCTATGTTTGTTGTTAGTTATCGTTTAGCTTCGATTCATGCGGTTAGTCGATGTTTAGCATATAAACAAGATCGTTTTTCATATTTCCGCCTCCCCGCAAGTCGTAGGGTGTTGTACATCGACTTACAGTGGTATCAGAGCCTCGCTAAACAATAAATAACTTACTTGCAAATTTGTATGAATTTCGAACGGAAAAAACGAAACTGGAAAAGCCCGAAATCATGAGTTTCTGTCGTTTTTTAAATGAAGTCCAAAAATTTTTCAGGGATGTTCAGAAAGCTTGAAAAGACAGTAGAAGAACACCCAAGAAAATTAGGCCCCTGAATCGCCTAAAGCACCGCGGAACCGCGGCGGACCGATCCGCCGCGATTCCGCCCCCGAGTTGGTGATTCAGGAACCCAATTTTCCTGTGTTGCCTCTCTGTGATATTTGGTATTTTCTGGAATTTTTTATTTTTGCTCAGGTTTCAGATTTACAGAGAAGTATTGGAGCAAAATTAAAAGTGTTTAATCGATCGAAATTATACAGTATTTGATTGTTGGATTATATCTGTGTTTGTATAATGTGTTCGTAAACCTCCCCTTACTGCTAGTATGTCGGTTAGCAGGGGGTTGCACATTTCTGTAATGGATTTTGTCTGTTTGTGGATATGAACTGTGTTGGACTGTTGTGATGTATAGCCGGGGTTATGAGATGGGTTATTATTTAATTCATTTGATGTAAATGTAATTTGTTGTAATATTATTTTGCGGGGCACATCCAGGTTGCGGTTGTACCCACCGTTGTATTATTTCATTTTACTGTTTTTTGCTCCTAGGACAGACCCAAGGTGGGGTGCACAAACTGCCGGGCGGGTAGTTTGCCGTACCCGTTGGGGTCTTGGGTGGGGTAATGGCTATTCATCACAACTGTATAATCCGTCTTTTGTTGCAGGCTCAAAACAAATACGGATTGCTTGCAAATCCAATAAAGTTCATCTGTGATCTGGAATGCCTATTATTGCGTCTGACGAATGTACAATATCTATATATGATAGCTATTTAGACGTCACTTATGTTTTACACCCGCGCTAGCCCGGCCCCCGCTCTGTCGTTAGTTAAGTAACCTAACGGGTGATGACGGGACCCCGTGGCAAATGCGGATGGCATAAGAGGACGTTGTATTTTCGTTGTTTTCTGCAATGATAGGTTAATGATGGGACGCATTATTTATAATGCAAAGAAAATAAACCAAAAAGTTTAATCGTTGGAACAATTTAAAAGAAACCACTCGGTTAATTTTAAAAACAGATATTTTTAAATGCGGAGCTTTAACCACTCCTTTTAAAAGCTATCAGGTTCCTTCGGTTATATCAAGTTCACTACGTTCACGGTTTCGCCAAAACCATTCGTAGCCCTCCGTCATTTCATCTGGGTATTCAGTAGTATTCAAGCTATGTATTTGACCTAACGCCAAGGCATGGTGTTTGGTAGCTACTGGGTATTCATTTGTTGCATAGATAGATGAGTTAGTTTGGGACAGTCGTATTATCATTTTGGCCGAACGTCAAGGATATATACGGATGGGTTCAAATTGACAAGATAATGATGGGTAGAACTTGACATGTGACTTATGACATTTTGACCTAACGCCAAGGTCATAAGAGCATGGGGCAGAAAAATATATATCGGGAATTTCTAAAGAAACTGAAATTTGCAAAGAGTTGCATACCATTTGGAGTTTGATGAATGTTGGTAGGATTCCTTCAACATTATCATACAATGATATTTGGATCCCGATCCTACTGTGAGTATATGCTACTTATCAGGAAATTCGTCACTTAACGATCAATGCTATAAACCAAGTAGGTGTCAAGAAAGGTGTCAGCGGGGTTACGCCCCCAGAGAAAAGAGGTTATTTAATTAAGGAACTTCGCGAAAGCGTTGGAAAACCTCCCTCGAAGTATCGACACTAGCCTGGTTGAACGGTTAAGCAAGAATTGTACAGTGAGAATAGTCCTGGCTAATTCTTCTTTTATGGTTTGAGGAAGGATTCGAGAAACAGTGGGAGCCATCCAGTTTAGATAAACTAAAAACCACTCTAAACTTGCAAGAGCATCATGCTAAAGAGTTTTCTTCTCTCTCTCCTAATTGCAGCGACCCTGAAAATGACTGGACTTAAGTTACTTTTAGAGAAAAATATACTGACAAGGCCAAACTATAAGATTGGCTGCGGAATGTCAAAATGGCTTTGAACTATGACAAATTGGGGTACGTCCTCACCGCTACGGCACCTGCTGTCCCTGGTCCCAAATCCAGCAATGCGGATAAGGAAATCCGCAAAACCTGGGATTTAGATTGCGCGAAAGCCAAGTGCATCGTGCTTGCCTCGATGAACAATGAACATCAGAGGTGGCACGAGGATATGGACCTAGATGGCATATTTCTCCATACAAAGGAACTTTATGGAGAGCAATCTCGTATAGCAAGATACGAGACCTCTAAGAACTTGTTTCGAGCGAGGTTGGCTGTCGGGTCATCGGTAGGAGAACATGTCCTAAAGATGATCGGCTATATTGAAGAGCTCGCAGACCTTGGGACGACTTTGGATAATGAGCTCTATACAGACCTTATTCTCCAGTCATTTCCTCACACCTACGCCCAGTTTATCCTGAACTTCAACATTCAAAGAAAAGAAGTTGAACTTCCGGAACTCCTGAACATGTTAAGGAGTGCAGAGGGCACCTTGCAGAAGACAAGGGAAACACCCGCTATGTTTGTTGGCGGGGAATCTTCTTCCGGGTCCAAGGCAAGGGCCAAAGGAAGGAAGAAGAAGGCCGTCACCAAACCTAGAGGAGGTGTTAGTAAGGTGGGAGGGAAGGGAAAGAAAAAGTTTGCGGTACCGGTAGTTGGCCAGGATGAGTGCTTCCATTGTCACAGGAAAGGGCACTGGAAGAAGGATTGCAAGGCGTGGAACGCCAAGAACCAGGAACCGAAGCAAGCTGTGGCTTCGACTTCAGGTGTGTTTGTAATTGAGAATTGTCTGTCGATCAACTCTACTTCCTGGGTATTGGATACCGAATCAGGATCTCATATTTGCAATTCATTGCAGGCACTGAGAAACCGTAGAGTGCTGAAGGAAGGTGATATGACCCTAAAGGTTGCTAACGGAGCTAGTGTGGGAGCTGCGTCCGTCGGGGATTTTCACCTAGGATTGACGAGTGGACACATTTTGGTTTTACATAACTGTTTTTTTGTACCAAGCTTAACGTGTAATATCATATCAGTTTCCTTGTTATCAAATAAAGGTTATGATTTCACGTTTGTAAGAGATGTTGTTAACATCCACCTTAATCATAGTTTGATTGGGTTCGGTACACTAAATAACGGTATATATGTTTTAAACCAACTCCAAATTTTCAATGTCCAGAACACACTTAAAAGAAAGTCTCCAGATTTAAATAAAGCTTTCTTATGGCATTGTAGACTGGGTCACATCAATGAAAGAAGGTTGACTAAGTTGCATAGAGAATGATATTTGGACTCGTTCGAATATCAAACTTATGACACTTGTCAATCTTGTCTCAAAGGAAAGATGACAAAGACTCCATTTACTGGACATGGAGTAAGAGCGAGCGAGCTCTTAGGACTCATACACAGCGATGTATGCGGTCCAATGTCTACACATGCAAGAGGTGGTTTTTCCTATTTCATTAGTTTCACGGATGATTACTCAAGATACGGATTCATTTATCTGATGAAACATAAATCCGAGGCTTTTGAGAAATTCCAAGAGTATAAGAATGAAGTAGAAAACCAAACCGGAAAAAGTATCAAGACACTTAGATCTGATCGAGGTGGTGAATACTTGAGTGCCGAGTTCCTAGGTTACCTAAAAGAGAAAGGAATTCTCTCTCAGCTTACTCCTCCATACACTCCACAGCATAACGGTGTATCGGAGAGACGGAATCGAACCCTATTGGATATGGTACGATCCATGATGAGTAATGCTGAGTTACCGCGATCTTTCTGGGGTTATACGCTAGAATCAGCGGCATATCTTTTGAACATGGTTCCTACCAAGACTGTGCCTACCACTCCGTATCAGATGTGGAGCGGGAAGAAACCCCATCTACAGTATATAAAGATTTGGGGATGTCCAGCTTTTGTTAAAAGCAGCATGTGGAAAAGCTCGAGGCACGATCGGTAAAGTGTCAGTTTGTGGGATATCCAAAGAATTCCAGGGGATATCTATTCTATTACGCAGAGGAACAAAAGGTATTTGTTTCTCGTAATGCCCATTTTCTAGAACATCAGTTTTTAGAAAAGGAATCAAGTGGGAGCGAAATAGAACTGGAAGAAATTCCAGAACCACAAACTAATACTGAAAGTTTGGTAGAACCCATAGTTCAAGAAGAACAGGATATTTTCGCACCCCTCCGCAGGAGTAGTAGGCCGTCTCATCTGCCTGAGAGATACTACGGTTTTCTCATAGATGGGGATAGAGAGGATTGCATCATAGATGATGATGAACCTACTGACTGTTGGAGATAGTGCCCTCAGAGTCAATTATTAGGTCACAGGTACGTGATTGAAATGATTGATGGAGGACCTATCCCGGTAGGACAGTCTTACTTGAGATGATAGTATGCTATCTGGTTTACCTTTATCATCGTGTACTGCTTTAAGTGACCTGACAAGTCGCTATTACACGTTGATAGAGCCCCTAGGATTCTTGCTTGACCACCAGCAGTATGAGGGCGATCATATAAGTGGGAGCTGGGGGTCTATAAGCATATCCTTAAAAGGTCCCTAGTCGTGCGAGTTTCGAGACAGGGCATCGATACTCCATAGTAGACTAGTGTATACAGTCGAGACCCCGACGAGGGGCGGTGGCCGGTCTCACAAGCCACTGGTGTCAGTTGGTTCACCTAAGATGTATACAGGTGCTCATTGGGTTATGAGTACACCGGACAGGACTCGCCGTGAACATGCTAGTTGGTCATATACCAGACGTCAGATGGCAGTTCCCTGGTGACATGTGTGCAGGTTAGTTCATCGACCTGGGGATCGTCATTTGTCTTGTGTGAGTTCCCACTGTACTTTGATTACTACCCTACCACGGCTCAAAGGAGTCGTGCAAACAGGTTTTAGTTGGGTACAGTCCCGAGCCACATGGAGGCAGTGAGCGTATCTTCAAGGGTTCGTCTCTCCCGGTATTGGGGGTGAGGTCGTGCTGTGTCTAGGAGAGCCATTACACGAAGCCCTCGGCCGAGGCAAGGAGATTTACTGGTAGGTATTCCAGTAGTATCTCAGGGTGTTCTGGGCTACGCTCCGACACGACTTGTACCGCTTTTGGGGGTCTGACTTTTACCAACCCCCTAGGCCCGCCATGCGATGCTCATAGACGAACGGACCGGACTGTACGGATATTGTCACTGACAGGCTCAGTAGGGAGTCAGGCTGAGTTCGCTCACAGACGTCCCTTTTGGTCAATACCTGGTAGCCCGTTATGTATTGGCTTATACCTCTAACGTGCTAGTGGTTAAATCCACAACCAAGGTGTTGACGAGTCTTTAGAGTCCCCCACATTCTGTTACTCAGCTTTCAGGCGAAAGGTTGTAGAGGCCGTATGGAGATATGGCAAGGTCCGATCAGATACGTGCGGTATTGCACGGATCAGGATCGGACAGTTTGTACTATAGGCCGTATGGATATATGGCAGGGTTCGATCAGATACGTGCGGTATTGCACGGATCAGGATCGAACGGATATTACTAGCCGGCTTTGGTATAAGCCGGATCCTAGTATAGTACAGTGTAGATTTTGTCTCATTGCATTTGTATTTCAGTCGAAATACAAATGCGGGTGTGTATGCACAGTATTGGGGTTTTCCTGTAATTTATTACGGGACCAGTTTTCTGGAGTTGCCAGTTTGCTTTCCGTTTCGGCCGATTTCCATTGTTCCGTTCATTGGCCGAAGATTGGTGGAGGAGGGTTTATTTGCATTGTTGCAAATAGGCATTAGTGGAGGGGGTTCTTTGCATCTTGTTGCATCATGATGGCTTTCATGGTGCACCATCCATTGACCTTGACTTCTTGACTTCTTCATGATGGCTTGACTTTTTGAAGTCATCATGCTTGATGATGGGTTATGATATGGTTGTGGAGTGTTGGTTTTAGTTTGTTATCATGTTTTTTGCATGATAGTTTTTCTCCCTCTCTCTCTTGCATTATGAGGTTGATTATCTTTTGATACACTATCTTCACTCTCATTCTCTCCTCCCCCTCTAGTTATGGCCGGCCAAGCTTGGAGGAGGGGTTGCCCATTTTTGTAGTGGGGATTTTTGCTCTCTTGATGTTAGAAAAATCCCCAAGTTCCTCCACATTGTTCTTGTATCATCCCTCCACCTAAAATGGCATCTCCATGAACCCCAAAGTGAGACTTGAGGACTACATATTCTACAGCGAACCTTGGGCACGTCGAGTAGCCGGCTTCGTGCCCGAGTTGCCTCGGCATTGAGGTGGGAGCCCGTAAAAGAAGTAGGCGATGTGGTGCACTTCCGGCGACGAGGAGGAGACGGGACATTCCGCAGGAGATCGGGACGATGATGAGAAGACCGGAGGACTTGGATCGTCGGTATATCTCTCTTCCATTTCTTGTTGTTAGCTAGGACTAGTTAGTGGTTCGATTCGGGTATTAGTGCGCGGCGGTTTGCCAGTTCAAGAAAATTTAAGTTTATCACCGCTTCCGCATTTGGCCGTCGGATTGACGGCCGGGGCGCCGCCGTGCACTTACACTGGTATCAGAGACTCGCCATTAACTTGGTCTAGCTTTGTTTGATGTGTTTTTGAGTTCCGATCGACCAAAATTCCAAAATTCCAATTTTAGCTCACATCAGTTTTCTGTTAAGATTTTTTGGTGTCCAAAAATTTTTCAGGTTACATAAAACTGATGTACAAGATATTATAAGACCTCTGTAAAAATTCGACACTTTCAGTCGACGACTTGAGCGCGGAACCGCGGCCAAATCCCCCCTTGGGCCGCGGTTCCGCCGCACTCTAGTGTCCTCACTGTGTCCAATTTTTCCAGTGGGCTTGTGGGCTGATTTTGTGGGTTTTGGAATATTAAATTTGGGCCCAGAATCTCTGTGAGTGCTACAGTATTGCTTTGGGGCCCACTTGTTAATTTTTGATCAATCGGAAAATTTTAAACACATTATTTCACAGTATTTACATTATATCTGCGACCGTGAATGTCACTCGATCGGTAAATCCGGTCTAACTGCTATAGCCCGGTTAGACGGATTTGCGAACGTGACTTTCACGTTGATGTTCTGTTTTTGCTGTGATGTTGCGGATCGGTCGTGGGGGATAGCCTGGATGCAATGCTAGTACAGTTGTGGTTGTATTATGTACTTTTGATATTGCGGGGCGAGCGTCCGACATGTGGACTGCCGTCACTGCCTGATTGTATTATTATTTTGGGGCATGGCCAGGTTGCGGTCGATGTACCCGTTGTATGTATATTTTACTTTCTGTACTAGGATTGCCCCGCGGAGGGGTGCACGGATAGCCGGGTTCTAGAGGGCAGCAAGCCCGCATCTCATGGCATTGGGACGGAAGGGGCTTCACTCTAGGATTGGCGGGCTATTCGCCGCACTCGTAGGGGGTACAGGTTGACCCAGGAGGGGTGCCCAAGTTACCGGATTCCGTGAAGTGCTGGGTGGTCCATTCACGGCGCTGAAGGGGGCTGCCTCGCTTCAGGTTTTGGCGGGTGACTTGCCGCGCCCGTAGGGGTCTAGGATTTCATTGCACAGGCTATCCACACGACCAGGGGAACGTCGGGTTTCAGCGGCTCTGTGAAACCCGGGGATCCCAGATATCTGTATTGTTTCTGTGATGCTGTACATTTCTGTGATGTTGCATTTTATTCACGTCTTGAGCGAATATAATATATTGGTATATATATTAGTAGATGTTGTATATGTTTTACATCCGCGCTAGTCCAGTCCCCGCTCTGTCGTTAGTTAGCTAACCTAACGGGTAATGACGGGACCCAGTGGCGAATGCGGATGGCATATACGTACATCAGTATATTTTTGTTCTTTTTGGTGTGATCAATTGATGGGACTGCATTGATTCGGATCAATGCGAGTTAAAAACAAACCTAATCTGATGTTGTTGGAACACTTTTCAAAAAGGCTGTTATTGCAAGGACGTTCACTTTTGTTTTGCATCGTGATATTCAGTTGGAATATCCTGCTCCTCAGTCGACGAGGCAAGGGCCGAGATCCCTTCACCGGGAGTGACCCCTTGGACAAAAAGTTTGTGTCAGGGCAATAACTTCACTATAGCCGATTACTTTTGCTTTGCATCGTGGTATTCAGTTGGAATATCCTGCACCTCATTCTACGGGGAAAGAGCCGAGATCCCTTCACCGGGAGTGACCTCTTTAGCAACGGTTTTCGTCACTATATTTTTAAAAGCTATCCGTTCCTTCAACGATATCAAGTTCTTTACGTTAAAGGTTTTCGCCAGAAACCATTCGTAGCCCTCCGTCGTTTCATGTGGATAGTCAATAGTATTCAAGCTGTGTTTGTTGGCCATAGTCAAGGCACAGTGTTTGGTAGCTATTGGGTGTTCATATGCTGCATAGATAGATGCGTTGGTTTGGGACAGTCGTATAGCCTTGTTGGCCCTAGTCAAGGGCTTGTACGGGTGGGTTCAAATCAACCTGGATAATGACGGGTAGAACTTGACATGTGACTTATGATTTGTTGGCCTTAGTCAAGGTCATAAGAGCATGGGGCAAAAATCACATCGGGAGTTTCAAAAGAACTGAAACTTGCCAGATATGCGCATACCATCTGGAGTATGATGATGTGAGCGGATTCCGTCACGTTATCATGCGATGATAGTTGGATCCCGATTCCCACTGATGAGTTAGTATACTCCTCGGTTGATCCCGACTAATTCTTCTTTCAGGTTTGGAGGAGAATTTGAGGTACAGTGGGAGGTTTCCAGATTAGATAAATTGGTAACCATTCTGATCTAGGTTAGAGTGCACGCTGAGTGTTTCTTTTCTCTCTCTCTTTGGCAGCGACCATTGACCCGACCCTAAGACTATGACTCAGTGACCAAATTGACCGAACCTTCTTATCACTGGCTTTTGGATTGTCAGAGTTGCAAACCTCATTGCCACTCCTACTTTTAACCTTTTCTCCAGGACACCCCGTATTACTACGAACGTCCACTTCCATTGGACAAAACCATCGTATGGTTAGATACGAACTCGAAAGAATTTATTCAAGGATGGTTTCAGGTTCTGGAGGAAACGAATAGGACTATTCAGTTGTCTTTTCTTTTTACCTTCTCTCAGGTTGCGAGTACTCCTTGGTTTAGGAGATAGTACACCTATTACGCAAATTGGATAGTCTTCTTCCAAACCTTAGGCTGGTGCCGACCGGTAGGGAATGAAGGAAACCAATTAGCATAACGATGGTGTGCAGAAGGTATTAAGTTAAGACAAAGCAAGGGATTAGTAAGAGGGCAAAGTAAATTGCAACAGATATTCACGACCAAACCAAGTATTCCTTCGCCAATCCTAAAATCACCTTTGTATTTCTCCAGGACACTCCGTATCACTACGAAGATCCACAGTTTATTGGATACTCCATCGTATGGTTATATACGAACTCGAAAGGAACTTGTTCCAGTTCGGGGATGGATTCTGGTTCCGGAGAAATAGGAATAAGATTTATTCGGTTGTCTTTTATCTTCACCCTCTCTCATTGCGAGTGTTCCTAGGATTGGGACAGTACACCCATTATGCTTATTGGATAGTCTTCTTCCAAACCATAGGCTGGTGCCGAACGGTAGGGAAGGAAGAAAACCATTTGGCCTAAAGGGGTGTACAGAAGGTAAAGACTAAAGACATATGAAGGGATTTGGAGAGGTGGCAAAGAATTATACGGTTACAGTCGTGAATATGGAAGAGGCATTACTAGGAATACCAGTATACCCCATCGAAACATTTCGATGTTTCAGTCTCACTGTGTACTGTTAAAGGAAAACTGATTTCCCGATTAGACACTTGCTCCAGGGTATGTATTTACCAGGTATGATTCTCACATCTGTATGGTTTTACAGATGATGAGTGGGAGTAGGTTATTGGGAATTGGGTGATCATCCTCATTATATCGGGATTCGTTGTAATCGGTGATATTTGAGGAAGTCACCTGGATTGTTTGCCGGTCGGCAAATATTTGGTTTTGAATATCCGCTGTTATGCACCAATTTCAAATCGATATATCTGTACGTCTATTTTCATAGAGTGAGATATACCTTTCTGAAATTATGTCTACGACATTTACCTATATCAGTGGATGGTTAGGTAAGGAGCATTAAACAGCGGTGTAATTCTTCTTAACCATAAGTACAGTTTTCAACCTATGACACACAGTGAATGAGTTTTCAGACTCAAGGGACTTATACAGAGTATTGTATGTTGTCCAGGGTCCATCAGGACAGAGGGGTTGGTCCTCGTACTATATTCGGTTTACTTATGACTTCTCTAGTTTTTAGACAAGTGTTTCGCGGAAACACAGGGTCCGAATTTTGATAAGTTATAGGTATTTGAATAGAGTAGAGAACCAGGTGTAGCAAGTATCGGGATTCTTCAAAGAGATCGAAGATGTAGATACTTGTATATGGTATTCAGTTGATAGTAATGATTAAGAGAACTTGCTTCTCTTTCAGGTTACTCATAATTGGAAGCATTCCTAAGTTGAGTAACGCTGATCGGCCTCCTTCCATTTAGTTGACATGCACTGGAGACAGTTGCATGATTTGGATCTGGTTCAATTAATTCAGTGCCTCTGGTCCTATATGGGATATAGAACAGTTCATATCTTAACGATGTTAAGGTACGGGGAGTTGTCCGGCTTATGCTTAAAACCAGACACTGGACAACTCAAGGCACGTTTCTGTAATGGCTGTTTGTGGGTTGACCCAGGCTATGACGCGGGTTGATTTTCTACCATCTGGATGAACAATAGCAATATTGTTCTAGACTCGCCACAGTTTTAATAAAAATGGATTTTTTCAGAAAACAGTAGTGGGAGTATGGTAGAACTGGAAGTGATTCCAGAACCACAAACGATTACTGAAGATTTGATAAGGAACCTAAAGATTCAATCTGGATTGACATTCCATTGGCCACTCCGCAGATAAGGTGGGTAACTTCAGGCACCCGAGAGGTACTCCGGTAGCCTCAAGGACGGTGACAGGGAAGTTCTTGTTTACCCACAATTACCATTGCTGTTGTTCCAGGCTGCGAGACCCGGCAGGAGGATGAGTATAGCGTCGTTCTAAACTAGTTTTAGAAGTGTACGTGTATATGACTCTGCCAGAGGGTTGTCGTAGTCAGTGGGAGCAGCGGAAGCATTGGTGGACAGGTAGCTTATGTCTATTTACAGACTGAAGCACCAGTAGCGGAGAGAGATCATCTATTTCTGACATGACAGTCATGGGTTTGACTTCATCAGAATAGCGGATGGATCTGTTGAGAAGGTAGTAGGGTGTGATATCCTGGTATTTGGATGACATACACAGAGTAGGAAAAGAAACTCCTATACTACAATCGGTTATATTTTGGTCGTCACACAGTAGTTTCTCCATATGGGACTTGGACATTATATCAGACAAACTGGTTACTAGATCTATGGTTTTAGATCTAGATTTGGGTGGTTTCCCAATCAGGGTACTTAGACAGCATTCTAAGAGTATTTAGAATGGACGACTCCTGGCACGGTAGTGTACCTGCAGGTGATGGAGTCACCCTCTCCAAAGGTGTCTTACAGACTAAAGGGGAGAGGGACGTGCATGATTGGCAGATCACTTGCTCAGGCAATTGAGTCAATCGTGAGATGTCAAGTACCACACCAGATGTTGTTCTTTCACTATATGCAATAAGTTGACATTAATCCAATCCTGGAGAAACAGTCGGAAGCAGTTTTAGAACATAAGTGGATGTTCTAGGGATATGATAACGACAGCCTCATTCGAGAGACAGTTATCATTCCAGGCTTCCAAAGTGACCTGGACGACAGGGAGGTTGTCAGAGTTATAGTTTTTCCTTCTGACGAAGGGCAGTATTTTGGACAGGTAGTCCAAGGCAATACTGAGGGAGGCATGGCGCAGGATACTGATTAAGTTCAGTTGACGATACAGTCTAAGAAGTTTGGATTTGGAGTTCATTTATGAGCTATGTCCCATCAGACATCCAGACACATTCTAAGACAGGTATTGCTCATTTCGGGAGATGGGTTTCTCCGCGAACTTGAGATTTAGAGAGACATTGAAAGAGACAACAAAGCGGATCCACTCACTGAGGCTATTCCTCGAACGCAATAGTTTCGCAAACAAGTTTTGTGAGACTGACTAGTAGAGGAGTTGGGTGTTCGGTATCACACGGGCTGTGAGTATTGGACATCGCAATAATTAGCCTTGAGTGCAAGTGGGAGATTGTTGGAGATAGTGCCCTCAGAGTCAATTATTAGGTCACAGGTACGTGATTAAAATGATTGATGGAGGACCTATCCCGGTAGGACAGTCTTACTCGAGATGATAGTATGCTATCTGGTTTACCTTTATCATCGTATACTGCTTTAAGTGACCTGACAAGTCGCTATTACACGTTGATAGAGCCCCTAGGATTCTTGCTTGACCACCAGCAGTATGAGGGCGATCATATAAGTGGGAGCTGGGGGTCTATAAGCATATCCTTAAAAGGTCCCTAGTCGTGCGAGTTTCGAGACAGGGCATCGATACTCCATAGTAGACTAGTGTATACAGTCGAGACCCCGACGAGGGGCGGTGGCCGGTCTCACAAGCCACTGGTGTCAGTTGGTTCACCTAAGATGTATACAGGTGCTCATTGGGTTATGAGTACACCGGACAGGACTCGCCGGGAACATGCTAGTTGGTCATATACCAGACGTCAGATGGCAGTTCCCTGGTGACATGTGTGCAGGTTAGTTCATCGACCTGGGGATCGTCATTTGTCTTGTGTGAGTTCCCACTGTACTTTGATTACTACCCTACCACGGCTCAAAGGAGTCGTGCAAACAGGTTTTAGTTGGGTACAGTCCCGAGCCACATGGAGGCAGTGAGCGTATCTTCAAGGGTTCGTCTCTCCCGGTATTGGGGGTGAGGTCGTGCTGTGTCTAGGAGAGCCATTACACGAAGCCCTCGGCCGAGGCAAGGAGATTTACTGGTAGGTATTCCAGTAGTATCTCAGGGTGTTCTGGGCTACACTCCGACACGACTTGTACCGCTTTTGGGGGTCTGACTTTTACCAACCCCCTAGGCCCGCCATGCGATGCTCATAGACGAACGGACCGGACTGTACGGATATTGTCACTGACAGGCTCAGTAGGGAGTCAGGCTGAGTTCGCTCACAGACGTCCCTTTTGGTCAATACCTGGTAGCCCGTTATGTATTGGCTTATACCTCTAACGTGCTAGTGGTTAAATCCACAACCAAGGTGTTGACGAGTCTTTAGAGTCCCCCACATTCTGTTACTCAGCTTTCGGGCGAAAGGTTGTAGAGGCCGTATGGAGATATGGCAAGGTCCGATCAGATACGTGCGGTATTGCACGGATCAGGATCGGACAGTTTGTACTATAGGCCGTATGGATATATGGCAGGGTTCGATCAGATACGTGCGGTATTGCACGGATCAGGATCGAACGGATATTACTAGCCGGCTTTGGTATAAGCCGGATCCTAGTATAGTACAGTGTAGATTTTGTCTCATTGCATTTGTATTTCAGTCGAAATACAAATGCGGGTGTGTATGCACAGTATTGGGGTTTTCCTGTAATTTATTACGGGACCAGTTTTCTGGAGTTGCCAGTTTGCTTTCCGTTTCGGCCGATTTCCATTGTTCCGTTCATTGGCCGAAGATTGGTGGAGGAGGGTTTATTTGCATTGTTGTAAATAGGCATTAGTGGAGGGGGTTCTTTGCATCTTGTTGCATCATGATGGCTTTCATGGTGCACCATCCATTGACCTTGACTTCTTGACTTCTTCATGATGGCTTGACTTTTTGAAGTCATCATGCTTGATGATGGGTTATGATATGGTTGTGGAGTGTTGGTTTTAGTTTGTTATCATGTTTTTTGCATGATAGTTTTTCTCCCTCTCTCTCTTGCATTATGAGGTTGATTATCTTTTGATACACTATCTTCACTCTCATTCTCTCCTCCCCCTCTAGTTATGGCCGGCCAAGCTTGGAGGAGGGGTTGCCCATTTTTGTAGTGGGGATTTTTGCTCTCTTGATGTTAGAAAAATCCCCAAGTTCCTCCACATTGTTCTTGTATCATCCCTCCACCTAAAATGGCATCTCCATGAACCCCAAAGTGAGACTTGAGGACTACATATTCTACAGCGAACCTTGGGCACGTCGAGTAGCGGCTTCGTGCCCGAGTTGCCTCGGCATTGAGGTGGTTGCCCGTAAAAGAAGTAGGCGATGTGGTGCACTTCCGGCGACGAGGAGGAGACGGGACATTCCGCAGGAGATCGGGACGATGATGAGAAGACCGGAGGACTTGGATCGTCGGTATATCTCTCTTCCATTTCTTGTTGTTAGCTAGGACTAGTTAGTGGTTCGATTCGGGTATTAGTGCGCGGCGGTTTGCCAGTTCAAGAAAATTTAAGTTTATCACCGCTTCCGCATTTGGCCGTCGGATTGACGGCCGGGGCGCCGCCGTGCACTTACACTGACTTCCAGCAGGCCATCCAGAGCGGCGACTCGGTACGATGGCTAGATGCAATGTGGACCGAAATGGAGTCCATGTACACCAACAAAGTATGGACTTTGGACTTTGCTCCAGATGGGGTAAAACCCATAGGATGCAAATGGATCTTCAAGAAAAAGATTGGTGTAGATGGACAGGTGGAAACCTATAAGGCTAGACTTGTTGTAAAGGGTTTTCATCAAAGACCTGGTTTGGACTATGACGAAACTTTTTCTCCAGTGGCTATGCTCAAATCCATTCAGGTCCTTCTTGCTATTGCTGCCTTCCATGATTATGAAATCTGGCAGATGGACATAAAGGCGGCTTTTCTAAATAGAAATTTAGAAGAGTGCGTCTATATGGATCAGCCAGAGGGTTTCAATCAGAGTGGGAGCAGCGGGAAAGTATGCAAGCTGCTTAAGTCCATTTATGGACTAAAGCAAGCATCGCGGAGTTGGAACATCTGTTTTGATGAGACAGTCAAAGAATATGACTTTATCAAAAATCCAGATGAACCGTGCATATACAGTAAAGTTGTAGCCAGAAGTGTCGTATTCCTCGTCTTGTACGTGGATGACATTCTATTGATAGGAAATGACATTCCTATGCTACAATCTGTCAAAGGATTCTTGTCACACAGGTTCTTCATGAAAGACCTGGGTGATGCCTCTTACATTCTGGGGATCCGGATCTATCGAGATAGATCCAAGAGGATGTTGGGACTTTCGCAGTCCAGGTATATCGACACTATACTGAAAAGATTCAGTATGGAAGATTCTAAGCGTGGTAATCTACCGGCTTGTCACGGAATCACCCTCTCCAAAGAGATGTCTCCCAAGACTGATTTAGAAAGGGAACGCATGTCCATTATACCCTACGCTTCTGCGGTAGGCTCTATAATGTATGCGATGTTGTGCACCAGACCAGATGTAGCTTACGCACTGAGCGTGGTAAGCCGGTATCAGTCAGACCCAGGGGAGAAGCACTGGATAGCAGTAATGAACATTCTCAAGTACCTAAGAAGGACTAAGGAAATGCTCTTGGTTTACGGCGGAAAAGACCTCAGGTTGGAGGCATTTGCTGATTCCGGCTTCCAGAGTGATAAGGACGATTCCAAGTCCATGTCGGGTTATGTCTTTACCCTCAATGGAGGGGCGGTATGCTGGAAGAGCTCTAAGCAGGACACCGTTGCTGACTCGACGATGGAAGTGGAGTATATAGCTGCTTGCGATGCAGCAAAAGAAGCAGTCTGGATGAAGAAGTTCCTAACAGAACTTCAGGTGGTTCCTAACATAGTTGATCCAATACCTCTGTATTGCGACAACAACGGAGCTATAGCTTTAGCAAAGGAACCAAGGTCCCATCAGAAGTCCAGACACATCTTAAGGCGGTATCACCTGATCAGGGAGATCATTGATCGTCAGGAGATCAAGGTTCGGAGAGTTGCTTCTGAAGAGAACATTGCTGATCCATTCACAAAGGCCCTACCTCAGATTCAGTTCGAGAGGCTACTCGAGATCATCGGTCTTCGATATGCCAGTACTTGGCCCTAGTGCAAGTGGGAGATTGTTAGTGTATATGCCCTAGGGGCCATTATTGTATCATACTAGTTTGTATATTACTTAATGGAAGCTTGGGATATTCACATGTATATAACAGTCTTGCTAAACATGGTAGTATGCTACTTGGTTTTTCCTATCTTAATATGTGAGTATACGTATTGATAGAGCTCTTAGGATCTTGCTTGACTACCAGCGTTGTGATGGCAGTCACACTAGTGGGGGTTGGGTAGTCTACAAGCACATCCTTATTCAGGTCCTTAGTCGTTGGATTATCGAGACAGGGCATCGATACTCCGGAGTAGACTAGTGTGTACGCTTCTCATCCCAGTTGGGGAGATGGTCTGTCCCACAGCCGTCAGTACGTCGTACTGGAGATAGTATGCAGGTGCTCGTTAGGTTACGGGTACACCGGACAGGACTCACAGGGAACTGTTGGTTGGTTTTATACCAGTCGTCAGTGAACAGTTCCCAGGTGACATGAGTACAGCATAGTCCGCAGACTTGACACTGCTACTTCGCCTCGAGCGTGTCCCACTGTTCTTAGATTGCTACCCTACCACGGCTCAAAGGAGTCGTGCAAACAGGTAGCAGTTGGGTGCAGTCCCGAGCACATGGAGGCAGTGGCGGTTAGACAGGATTTGTCTCTCCCGGTATTGGGGGTTGATATCGCGCTGTGTCAGAGAGCCATTACGCAAAGTCCCAGGCCAGGGCAAGCGAGATTTGCTGGTAGGTTCCAGTAGTTTCTCAGGGTGTAATGGGCTTCGCTCCGACACGACTTATACCGCTATTAGGGGACTGACGCTTGCCGCCCCCTGGGCCTGATATGCGATAGTCTTAGACGAACGGACCGGACTGTACGGAGATTGTCACATCAGACTCAGTAGGAGTTCGGATGGGTTTCCTCATCGGCCTTCTTATCGACATTTACCTGGGGACCGTTACGTACAGCTAGTGCCGCTTGCGGTCTGTGGTTAAACCCACTGCCAGCGTAGTAGTTGAGTCTCTAGAGTCCAACACAGAGAGTTTCCCTACTCCAGGTGAAACGATATAGAGGTCGTATGGTTTTACGACAAGGGTTCGGACGCATACGAGTGTTTACGCACGTACGACTTTCGGACAGTTTTTACCAGTCGGTTTTGGTTTAAGCCAGTTACTGGTATCCGGTTATTGGATTTATACAGTCTAAAGTTTTTCCGTATTTTTGCGGAAAGGAGGGGCGTTCTCGTAATTGCGCGAGAAGCTTCTAGAAGGTGGTGACTAAGGAGGTTTAGGTGGCATATACAATGAATGTGATTAGTGAGTCATATGGATGATTCATCCATGTCATTAATGCATCATAAATGCTTAATGACTCATGGAGATGAATCATCTCTAGATATTATCAAGCATGGTTGTTAAATTGATTTATTTTCTTTTCTTGATAAAAAGAAATGCTTGATATATATTATCATAACTCATTATTCTCACTTCATTATTATGTTCACCTTCTCTCTCCTCAAGCTCTCCCTCTTCAAACCCTAATCCTCCCCTCTCATGTGTTGAGTACAAGGATTAGTTAGACTTATTAAACCATAACCCTCGCTCTATTTCACCTAGCTTCTTTGATTATCACTTAAAGAAGTTTAGTTGCCTCAAGTTTAGAGGCTAAGCTTGGAGTAAAGCTCTCGGGTGGATCGTCTACTACTTTGAGAAGGCCGAGGAGGAGGTGGAGTTCGTAAAGACGAAGGACACGGTTCTTTAGGTATAATCCCTTTACATAGTAGTTGTTAACTTCTATGTTTGTTGTTAGTTATCGTTTAGCTTCGATTCATGCGGTTAGTCGATGTTTAGCATATAAACAAGATCGTTTTTCATATTTCCGCCTCCCCGCAAGAAGTGGGGTATTGTACATCGACTTACAGAAGCAGGCCAATAAACGTAGCACGAATACTAAGTAGGACTTATCTGAAATGACGGAGGGCTACGACAGGTTTTTCTGAAAACCTATTGCATAATGAACTTGATATCGTTGTAGAATCGAGTGAATTTTGAAATGGAGTGATTTTGAGACTTTTATTAGTTTTGCTAAAGAGGTCACTCCCGGTGAAGGGATCTCGGCTCTTTCCTTATGGAATAAGGTGCAGGATATATCATATATATCGCTATGCAAAGTAAAAACTCCAAAAGTAATCAAAAACAAACCGAGTGTTGTAGCATCTTCCAGTTTTGCTAAAGAGGTCACTCCCGGTGAAGGGATCTCGGCTCTTTCCTCATCGAATAAGGTGCAGGATATATCATATATATCACTATGCAAAGCAAAAACTGTAGCTACCCTTTTTGAAAATTTGATTCTACAACATCTTTTAGGTTTCTTTTCTTTCATTAATCATATTAATGAAGTCCCATCATTTAAATCACCGAAACATCACAGATAAATATGACGTACACTTATGCCATCTGCATTCGTCTCGATGTCCCCTCGTGCACCGTTAGGTTAGGTAACTAACGACAGAGCGGGGCTGGGCTAGCACGGGTGTAAAATATAAGTAACGTCTATATAATATATCATATATACTATATACAGTATTTATCATAACATATCAACTGATCACATCACAGATATCGCAGCAGAAAAAACATATGAAAAATTGGATATACTAGGACGTCCATGAGCCTCTATAAAACATGGATTCCACGGTCGCGATGAATATCCAAACCCATACCCCTAGACCCCTACGAGAGCGTCAAGAAACCCTACCAATTCTAGAGTTAGGAGACCCAGACTCGACTCCTCGAGTTGGTCTCCCACTGGACTCTAGAACCCGGTTACTTGTGCTCTCCTCCTTGGGTCTATCCTAGTGCGGAAAAGTAAATAATATACAAATGGTGACATCAACCTCATCCCGGAAGTGCCCCAATAAAAGAATATTACATATATACATTTAATTTTACATGAATGAAAATAAAAACCCTCATCTCACATAAAAAAAACCCCGGCTATTCATAACATGACGATCTAATATAACATATCCAGCAACACATAACATCACATGTCATCAACGTAAGTAAATATGCGCATCCTAATTGTCGTTGACATATAGCAACGAAACCGGCGATAACACATATTACACTTACGGTCGCAGAAAATAAAGTGTAAAACTACAACATTTGGAATCCACAATCACTTTAGACATCGTAAATCCGAAATATCACATACTTCGCATTTCATGCCTAACTATATGAATTCCACATATTGTATCGCATTCCAGATAAATAGACAGTATTAAACTTTCCGATCGAATAATCAAATACCCAAGATTTCCTAAATAGCTGAACACTTGAGCGGAGTTCAAAAATTCGAGAATACGTCACAGTAGCAACGGTCCAGCCGTAGAAGGGTCAAGCCAACGCCTCACATGTGGCACGCCGTACTGCCCCAAACCCTAAGGTTCAAAAGGCAGTTCAAGATGGTCACATAATCGAGTTAAGGTTTGTTGTCTTCTAGAGGGTCCATCGTGTTACATGCACGTTTTTCCGAAAGATTTAAACTCAAGAAAAAATTCAACACTTGAAAGTTTTTCGTGCCGGGAAATAATGAGTTAATGATATCCGTTCGAACAATTTAATAGTTTCTAAATATCCGGAAAACATAACGAAATTAAATATTCCGATCGAATCAACGAATGCAAAATAATCCCCAGAACACTCAACACTTGAGTCATTTTAAAAATACCCAGAAAATACAAATCACAGAAATAAAAATTATAGTGTAAAAATTAGGGCATAAATACTCTGTTCTGCAGCGGATCCGCGGCCCAAGCGCGGTACGGCCGCGGTTCCGCCGCGGTTTATACAGTGTATGCTCTCGTTTTCACTACAATTCTTATATTTCCCTGCTTAATTTTTTAGGCATTTTTAATTCAGAAAAATCACAGTTTTTAAAATTTTTCCAGAGAGGGGGTTAAATTGACGTTACGGGGTTCGTTCGGAGTTTTAACTTCGTAAACACATCGTCTAATGCTCTAGCTAGGCTCTGATACCACTGTAGGGTTACTAGGCACTCTAACAAGGGTTAAAAAAGCATCAACCATGCCCGATTAAAATTTTAGCCGTGCCTAACAACCCTAAACAAGATCTTTGCTAGAAAATTAGGGTTTCACATGCAAGTAAATAGCATCTATGACTAAGTGAATACGAAATACAACCTTTGTAGATCGGTCCTTCACTTCTTTATCTCCTTGTTGAAGTCCCTTCGCTGCGATCGTGGTTCTCCCGGACTCTTGCATGGCTTCATGAGGCTAAAAGGAGCGTCCTTGCTTAAAGTCTTCGAGGCCGAAAATGATCTACGTCGAGGGGATGCCAACTCAAGCTTCTAATTCACTAACTTGAGAATTAGTGAAGCAAACACCCTAAACTAAAGTGCTAGTCTAGTAGAGGATGGAGAAATAGGAAGTGGGTTCACTTTAGAATTTAGTTTCTCACAATGTTTCTCACTTTGGATCAAACCCTAGAGAGCTTTTTAGCTCAAGGAAGAAGATGAAGAAAATAAAATGAGAAGAGATAAATGATCAAGTGAGAAAGCTAACCATGGTGAGTGGGTATCATATACTAATTCATGTAGAGACATAACCATGGCTAATCCTTATGGTTGGGTTAACAAATATCCATAGTAAAAACAAACTTAGTGGACTTAGTCAATGCATCCACAAGCTTCCACAAGCTTCATGCATTTATCTAATCCTCCACTAATTTTGTAATTACTTTAAATATAAAAACCCAACATAATAAATAGCATGGTGTAAGTCTCATACACCCATGAATGATGTATCAACAACCATGATACAAAAAGAAAACACTTTTTAATATATATCACATATATATTAAAGTTGTGCACACGTGAGAAAAATCCATAATTGAACATATGTTAGTTAATGTAAATTAGTATATCTAATATACAATTATACACTAAATTATTAAATCAACACTTGACTTAATAATCCGGTCATATCGCATATAACCGACTAACATCCAATGTATCCATTTATCGAATCAACACTTGATTCAATAACCCGGCTATATAACATATAACTTCGCGATACAAAATGTCGCAAGAATAGAATACGGTATCACATACATGCATCATTCTCGGTCCCGCACATATTACATATGCGCTCCTATTTTGTTTTGCTTGAGCCAGTAAAACCTCTGTGTAGGACTCTAAAGACTCGTCAATACGCCGGCAGTAGATGATGATCACATTAAGCACCCCCAAGCCGTCAGCGGTACTAGCTGGAGCTAACGGCCACCCGGGTATTGAGCGATCAGAAGATCCGCAAGCAAGCCCGCTCCAACTCCTGTAAAAGCCTGCCGGTAACACTTCCCGTACAGTCCGGTCTTCTCGTCTGATATGTCGCATATCAAGTCTGGGGGGGTAAATGTCAGACCCCAATAACCGATAAGTCGTGCCGATATGAGGCTCATAACGGGTCGAGAATCTACTGGTAACACTTACCAGTAAATCTCTATATTAGCCCTGGCCAGGGACTTCCCTGTTATGGCCAATCGAGCACAACGCAACATCAACCCCCAATACCGGGAGAGATGAAACCCCTCCTATCGCTCATTGCCTCCATGTGACTCGGGACTGTACCCAAAAATCACTGTTTTGCACGCCGTCATGGACTTGGTAAGGTGGAAATCAAAGCACAGTGGGAATCAGATAAGGCTCTATGACGATCTCGGGTCTACAGACTAACCTGCACAAGTGTCACCAGAGAACTGCCATCTGACATGAGGTATAATATCATTTGGGAGTTCTCGGCGAGTCCGTCCCGTGTACCCAGTCTCCACTGAGCACCCGTATATCATCTCTGATGTCAAACACCACTGGATATAGGATCATCCATCACCCATCTATATGGGTCGAGAAGTTATACGCTAGTCTACTCTGGTATATCGATGCCCCATCTTGATACACCCACGACTAGGGACCTTGAAGGTTGTACTTATGGACTACCATGCCCCCACTAGTATGATCCGCATCATAGTCCAGGTAGTCAAGTACACATCCTAAGGGCTTTATCAACATGTAACTATAAGACAATATCAAGAGACAAGTATACATGTTAAGATAAAGAGCAACCAGATAGCATACTATCATGTCGAGCAAGAAAGTCCTATCTATATATGTCCAAGCATCCAATATAATATACATCATCTGTACAATACTGGCCTTTAGGGAATACATACAACTAACAGACTGTGCCTACCACCCCATATTAGATGTGGAGTGGGAAGAAACCCTGTCTTAAGTATCTTAAGACATGGGGATGTCCATCTTTTGTAAAGAAGCAGCATGCGGACAAGCTCGAGGCATGCTTAGTACTGTGTAAGTTTGTGGGATACCCCAAGAACTCTAGGGGGTATCTTTTCTATTCCGCAGAGGAACAAAAGGTTTTTGTTTCTCAGCATGCCCACTTCTTGGAAACTGAATTTTTAGAAAGTCAGATAAGTGGGAGCGCAATAGAACTGGAAAAAAATCCAGAACCACAAGCTTGGAAGAACCAGAAGTTTCAGGAGAACCGGACATCCCAGGGCCACTCCGCAGGAGTAGTAGGCAGTCTCATCCGCCCGAGAGATACTACGGTTTTCTCATAGACGGGGATAGAGAGGATTGCACTATTGATTATGATGAGCCTACTAGATTCCAGTAAGCCATTCAGAGTGGTGACTCGGTAAAATGGATGGATGCAATGCGGACCGAGATGGAGTCCATGTACACCAACAAAGTTTGGACTTTGGACTTTGCTCCAGAAAGGGTAAAACCCGTAGGATGCAAATGGATCTTCAGAAAGAAGATTGGTATAGATGGGCAGGTTGAAACCTATAAAGCTAGACTTGTTGCAAAGGGTTTTCGTCAAAGACCTAGTTTGGACTATGACGAGACCTTTTCTCCAGTGGATATGCTCAAATCCATTCGGATCCTTCTTGCCATTGCTGCCTTCCACGATTATGAGATCTGGCAGATGGACGTAAACACGGCTTTTCTAAATGGAAAATTGGAAGAGTGCGTCTATATGGATCAGCCGGAGGGATTCATTCAGAGTGGGAGCAGCGGTAAAGTGTGCAAGTTGCTTAAGTCCATTTATGGGCTGAAGTAGGCATCGTGGAGTTGGAACATTTGCTTTGATCATACTGTCAAAGAATTCGACTTTATCAAAAACCCAGATGAACCATGCATTTACAGTAAGATTGTAGGGAGAACTGTGGTATTCCTCGTCTTGTACGTGGATGACATTCTCCTAATAGGAAATGATATTCCTATGCTATAATCAGTCAAAGGATTCTTGTCACAGAGGTTCTCCATGAAGGACCTGGACGATACAAACTACATTCTGGGGATCCAGATCTATCGTGATAGATCTAAGAGGATGTTGGGACTTTCGCAGTCCAGGTACATCGACACCATACTGAAACGATTCAGTATGGAAGATTCAAAGCGCGATAATCTACCGGCTTGTCATGGAATCACCCTCTCCAAAGATATGTCTCCCAAGACTGATTTGGAAAGGGCTTGCATGCCATCTATACCCTACGCATCAGCGGTAGGCTCTATAATGTATGCGATGTTGTGTACCAGACCAGATGTAGCATACACATTGAGCGTTGTAAGCCGGTATCAGTCGGACCCAGGGCAGAAACACTAGATAGCAGTAAAGAACATTCTCAAGTACCTGAGAAGGACTAAGGAGATGTTCTTGGTGTATGGTGGAAAAGACCTCCAAATCGAGGCCTTTGCTGACTCCAGCTTCCAGAGTGACAAGGATGACTCCAAGTCCATGTCGGGTTATGTCTTTACCCTCAATGGAGGGGCGGTTTGCTGGAAGAGCTCCAAGCAGGAAACCGTTGCTGACTCAACTATGGAAGCGAAGTACATAGCTGCTTGCGATGCCGCAAAGGAAGCTGTCTGGATGAAGAAATTCCTCACGGAGCTTTAGGTGGTTCCTACTATTGTTGTTCCAATACCGCTGTATTGTGACAACAACGGCGCTATAGCTTTAGCGAAGGAACCCAGGTGCCATTAGAAGTCCAGGCACATTTTGAGGTGGTACCACCTGATCAGGGAGATCGTAGATTGCCGGGAGATCGAGGTGAAGCAAGTAGAATCGAAGAATAACACTGCAGATCCACTCACGAAGGCCATATCCCAGACTCATTTCGAGCGGCTGATCGAGATGATAGGTCTTCGATACGCCAGTACATGGCCCTAGTGCAAGTGGGAGATTGTTAGTGTATATGCTCTAGAGACCATTACTGTATCATACTAATTTGTATATTACTTAATGGAAGCTTGGGATATTCACAGTCGTATAGACAATCTTGCTCAAAATGGTAGTATGCTACTTGGTTTGTTTCTACTTTAATGTGTGCATGTGTTTCTTTTAGCATATCTCCTATACACATTAGTGGAGCCCTTAAGGATCTTTGCTTTATTACCAGCGTTGTGATGGCAGTCACACTAGTGGAGGCGGGGTAATCTACAAGCACATCCTTATACAGGTCCCTAGTCGTTGGATTATCGAGACGGGGCATCGATACTCCGGAGTGAACTAGCGTATGCGCTTCTCATCCCAGCAGGGGAGATGGTCTATCCCACAGCCATTAGGACGTCGTACTTGCGATAGTATGCGGGTGCTCGTTAGGTTACGAGTACACTGGACAGGACTCTTCGGGAACTGTTGGTTGGTACTATACCTATCGTCAGCTATCAGTTCCCAGGTGACATGAGTACAGCTTAGTCCGTTGACTTGATACTGTCACTTCGCCTCGTGTGTGTTCCCACTGTTCTTAGATTGCTACCCTACCACGGTTCCAATGAGTCATGCAAACAGGTAGCAGTTGGGTGCAGTCCCGAAGCACTTGGAGGCAGTGACGGTTAAACAGGATTCGTCTCTCCCGGTATTGGGGGTTGATATCGCGCTGTGTCTAGGAGATCCATTACACATAGTCGTCCCTGGCCAGGGCAAGCGAGATATACTGGTAGGTTTTCCAGTGTTATCTCAGGGTGTTCTGGGCTACACTCCGACACGACTTGTACCGCTATTAGGGGACTGACGTTTACCGCCCTCCTAGGTGTTAGGTCTACGTTACCCACCCCGGTTCTTTCGGGGAGGCGGAATAGGTAAAAATAAAATTTTTCCTTACTAGGTAACATAGACCATCCATGAAGGATCTTTGCTAAACAAAAACTAACAAATAAACTACAAGTTTTAGCTACTATGTAGAATGGTTATACCTAGGTCTTGAACTCCTTCTCTTCTTTTTATGGTTCTCCTCCTTGCTTGCTCCTTGTAGTGGTTTGAACGGCTCCTCCTCGTCGTCTCCACTTTGCCGTAGATGGATCCACCCGAAGGCCTCGAACTTGAGCTCTTATCTCAACCTAGAGATAACTAAGGTGCTTGGTTTGCTAGACCTAGGACCTTAGAATGAGTAGAGAAGAGTTATGGTGGTTTTGTTTCTCAAGTTTATGATTTCCAACTCATAGAACACTTAAACTTTTTGGAGAGGAAGAGGGAGAGCTTTCTTTCAAGAGAGAGAAAGAATATGATAGAATGAACTCTCATAATGCAACCATGCTCACATCTTTTGGAATAATGATGATAATAATAATAATTAAGAATTGTGATGGTTAGTTTATGAATGACCACTATCATTACCTTCATTTAATGCATTTTGCAAATAACAAGAAGTATCATTGAAATGAAATGATGATGGTCAACAAGACCACAATGGTCAACCGGTCTACAAAGTCAACAGGTCAACAAAAGTCAAATTGTCAACAACCCTAACCATGGCACAATTATCCTTAATTAATATTATTAACCATATTCCTCATTCTCATTAGGGTTTGGAAAAGTCAACGGTCAACAAGTCAACCAAAGTCAAATGGTCAACAAGTCAACCAAAGTCAAATGGTCAACAACCCTAATGAGAATCCTCTACCTCTGCCTCTGTCAACTGTGCATACACACCCGCATCCGTGTTCTGAGGAACAAGAATACACTGAGACAAAACCAATCCCAAAACAAATACTAGGATCTGGCTTAAACCAAAGCCCACTAGTAATAACTGCCCGGACACCAAATGTGCACAAGTGCGCGGATGAGAACGAACCCCGTCGCAAAATCATGCGACCTCTACTCTGTTTTGCCCAAAGGCGAGTAACTCTTTGTGTGGGACTCTAAAGACTCGACACTACGCTGGCAGTGGGTTTAACCACAGGCCATAAGCGGTACTAGCTGTACGTAACAGTCCCCAGGTAGATGCCGATAAGAAGACTGATGAGGTGAACCCATCCGAACTCCTACTGAGCCTGAATGTGACAATCTCCGTACAGTCCGGTCTGTTTGTCTAAGAGTATCGCATGGCGGGCCTAGGGGGGCGGTAAACGTCAGTCCTTTAATAGCGGTACAAGTCTTGTCGGAGTGTATCCCAGAACACCCTGAGAAACTACTGGTAACACTACCAGCAAGTCTCGCTTGCCCTGGCCAGGGACGACTATGTGTAATGGCTCTCCTAGACACGGCGCGATATCAACTCCTAATACCGGGAGAGAAGAATCTTGTCTAACCGTCACTGCCTCCAAGTGCTTCGGGACTTCACCCAACTACTACCTGTTTGGACGACTCAATAGAGCCGTGGTAGGGTAGTAATCTAATAACAGTGGGAACACACTTGAGGCGAAGTGACAGTGTCAAGTCAACGGACTAAGCTGTACTCATGTCGTCTGGGAACTGTTAACTGACGATAGGTATAATACCAACTAACAGTTCCATATGAGTCCTGTCCAGTACTCGTAACCTAACGAGCACCTGCATACTATCTCCAGTACGACGTACTGATGGCTGTGGGACAGACCATCTCCCCTGCTAGGACGAGAAGCGTATGCACCAGTCTACTCTGGAGTATCGATGCCCTGTCTCGATAATCCTACGACGAGGGACCAAAATAAGGATGTTCTTATAGACTACCCAGCCCCCACTAGTGTGATCTCCATCACAACTCCGGTAGTCAAGCAAAGATCCTAAGGGCTCTATCAATATTTTTTTAGCGATATGTTAAAAGAAACATATACACATATTAAGATAGATACAAACCAAGTAGCATACTACTATATCGAGCAAGACTGTCGTAAACCCGTGTTTATATCCTAAGCTTCCAGAATGTATTATACATACTAGTATTATACAATAATGGCCTCAAGGGCATACATATCCAACAATCCCCCACTTGCACTAAAGGCCAGTAATTGGTGTACCGCATACCCAACGTCTGCTTTATGGCCAGCTGCTGGCGTACCGCATACCCAATAGCTCAAAAGGTCGCTTGAACTGTGTTTGAGGGAGGGCCTTTGTGAATGGATCCGCTGTGTTGTCCTTTGTGTCCACTCTCCGTACCTCGATCTCCTGGCGATCAATGATCTCCCTGATCAGGTGATACCGCCTTAAGATGTGTCTGGATTTCTGATGGGACCTTAGTTCCTTCGCTAAAGCTATAGCCCCACTGTTATCGCAATACAAAGGTATTGGGTCAACAATGGACGGAACCACCTGAAGTTCACTAATGAAATTCTTCATCCAGACCGCCTCTTTTGCGGCATCGCTTGCCGCAATGTATTCAGCCTCCATCGTCGAGTTTGCGACGGTATCCTGTTTGGAACTCCTCCAACACACCGCCCCTCCGTTGAGGGTAAACACAAAACCCGAGACAGACTTGCTGTCATCTTTGTCACTCTGGAAGCTTGAATCGGTAAAGGACTCGACCCTGAGGTCTCCATTACCGTAAACCAGGAACATTTCCTTAGTCCTTCTCAGGTACTTAAGAATGTTCTTCACTGCCGTCCAGTGGTTCTCACCTGGGTCTGACTGATACCGGCTCACTACGCTCAACGCGTAAGCTACATCTGGTCTTGTACATAGCATTGCATACATTATAGATCCTACCGCCGAAGCGTAGGGTATAGTGCTCATGCGAACCCTCTCCTCGTCAGTCTTAGGAGACATCTTCTTGGAGAGGTTGATTCCGTGCAATGCGGGTATATTACCGTGCTTGGAATCTTCCATACTAAATCTCTTTAGTACGGTCTCTATGTACCTGGACTGCGAAAGTCCCAGTAATCTCTTGGATCTATCTCTATAGATTTTGATCCCCAGAATGTACGAGGCATCATCCAGGTACTTCATGGAGAACCGTTGTGACAAGAATAGCTTGACCGATTGTAGCATAGGAATGTCATTTCCTATCAAAAGAATGTCGTCCACGTACAAGACTAGGAACACGACAGTTCCTCTTACAATCTTCTTATAGATACAACGTTCATCTTCGTTCCTTATGAAATCAAATTCCTTGATTGCCTCATCAAAATAGATGTTCCAGCTCCGCGATGCCTGTTTTAATCCACAAATGGATTTAAGCAACTTGTACACCTTCCCGCTGCTCCCACTGTCTACGAAACCTTCTGGATGATCCATGTAAACGCACTCTTCCAAACAGCCGTTTAGAAAAGCCGTTTTTCATCCATCTGCTAGATTTCATAGTCATAGAAGGCAGCAATGGCAAGTAGGATCCGAATGGATTTGAGCATAGCCACTGGAGAAAAAGTCTCGTCATAGTCCACACCAGGTCTTTGACGAAAACCTTTTGCAATGAGTCTAGCCTTATAGGTTTCCACCTGCCCATCTACACCAAGTTTCCTTTTGTAGATCCATTTGCATCCAACGGGTTTTACCCCAAGTGGAGCAATATATAAGGTCCACACTTTATTGGTGTACATGGACTCCATTTCGGATTGCATAGCTTCTAGCCACTTATCAGAGTCCCTACTGATAATGGCCTGCCTGAAACTGGTAGGGTCATTTTCTTCTAAGATGCAATCCTCTCGATCCCCGTCTACGAGAAAACCATAGTATCTCTCGGGCGGATGAGAAATCCTACCAGATCTGCGGAGTGGCTGAGGTTCGTCTGGGGTTATTGAATCCTGAGGTTCTGTCAAATCTTCAGTTTCATTTTGTGGTCGCTGAATTTCTTCCAGTTCTACCGAACTCTCACTAGTTTCTTTTGCAAGAAATTGCCACTCTAAAAAGGTGGCGTGGCGAGATACAAACACCTTCTGTTCTTCGGTGTGGTAGAACGGATATCATACAGAGTTCTTAGGATATCCTACAAATTTACATAGAACTGAACGTGCCTGAAGTTTGTCAGGATTTTGTACTTTTACATAGGCCGGACAACCCCATATCTTAATGCGCTTAAGATACGGCCTTTTACCATTCCATATCTCAAATGGTATCTTAGGCACTGATTTAGACGGAACATCATTCAATAGATATGCCGCTGTCAAAAGCGCATGTCCCCAAAATGAAAGAGGCAACTCGGCACTACTCATCATGGAGCGAACCATATCCAATAGGGTATGATTCCTACGCTCCGATACACCGTTGTGCTGTGGTGTATAAGGAGGAGTAAGCTGAGAGAGAATACCATTCTCTTTTAAGTAATCTAGGAATTCCTTGCTTAAGTACTCCCCTCCCCTATTTGATCGGAGGATCTTCATACTTTTGCCAGTTTGGTTCTCTAGTTCGTTTATGAATTCCTTGAATTTCTCAAAAGCTTCAGATTTGTGTTTCATAAGATACACATATCCGAATCTAGAGAGATCGTAAGTGAATGTGATGAAGTATGAGAACCCACCCCTTGCATGTATAGACATCGAACCACATACATCACTGTGTATGAGTCCTAAGAGCTCTATTACACTTTCTCCATGTCCGGTGAACGGAGATTTGGTCATCTTTCCTTTGAGACAAGACCGACAAGTTTCATAAGATGAAAACTCGAATGTATCCAAGAGTCCATCTTTATGCAACTTACTTAGTCTTTTCTCTCCGATATGACCAAGTCTACAATGCCATAAGTAGGATTCGTTCGTATCTGAACTCTTCCTCTTGCGTGTGTTTTGTACATTGAGAACTGTATTTTGATTTAGAACGTAGATACCATTACACAGTGTACCTTCTGCAACCAGTACCTTATGAAGGTAGATGTTCATGATATTTCTATCAAGAACAAAGTTATATCCATCTTTATCGAGTAAAGAAACTGATATGATGTTGCAAACCATGGAAGGTACATAGTATCAATCGTTCAAAATCATAGTATTGCCATTGGGCAACACCAGGTGATATTCACCGACGGCTGCAGCATTAACTTGTGCTCCGTTCACTACTCTGAGCGACATGTCATCAGGTGCAACTCTCCTACTTTTTCTCAGTCCCTGCAATATATTACAGATATGAGATCCTAATCCGGTATCAAGTACCTAGGAGGTAGGGCTGACCGTAAAGCAGTTCTTAATTACAAGAACACCTGAAGTAGATGCAAAGCTATGCTTCATCTTCAACTGGGTATCCTTGGAATCCATACAATCCTCTTTCCCTTACTCATACATATGACCGTTGTCATAAGTTAGAGCCGAACCGACGTTCCCCAGCCCCGAATAAGAATTCGGATCGGTCAAGAGATACATTTTATTTTCTTGATTAGGGCATGAAATGGCTGCTACCTGGAGAGAGAGAAAAGAAACACTCAGCGTGCGCTCCTGCAAGATTAGATTGGTTTATTAATTTATCTAATCAGGATGGCTCCCATTGTTTCCTCAAATTCTTCTTCAAGCCTTTAAAAGAAGAACTAGTCAGGATTAATTGCACATCACAATACTTGCTTAATCTTTCAGCCAGGCTAGTGTTGGTACTTCGAGGGAGGTTTTCCAACGTTTTCGCGAAGTTCCTTAATTAAATAACCTGTTTTCCATGGAGGCATAGCCCCGCTAACACCTTTCTAGACACCTACTTGGTTTATAGCATTGATTGTTAAGTGAAATAATCTCCCGAGAGTAATCCAATTCATCAGTGGGATCGGGATACAACTATCATTGTGTAATGACTTAGATGGAATCCACTCTAGTCACTACACTCCAGAAGGTATGCTAAATCTGCAAGTTTCAGTTTCTTTAGAAACTCCCGATGTGGTTTTTACCCCTAGGACCCAAGTGACCTTGACTGAGCCAACATATCAAAGGATCCTAGTCAAGTTCTACCCGTCATTATCTTGATTGCATTAGACCCACCTGTACGAGTACTTGACTGAGCCAAAATGACCGCACAACTGTCCTAACCAATCACATTATATGCTACAGAAAAATATTACATAGCTACCGTTCACTACGCCTCAGCTGAGCACGAAATACGTAGCACGAATACTAAGCAATACCAATCCGAAATAACGGAGGGTTGCAGCTGGGTTTTGGCGAAAACCCGTTAACGTAATGAACTTGATGTAGTTGAAGGAACATGATAGCCTTTTTGAAAATATAGAGGTGAAAACTTTTGCTAAAGAGGTCACTCCCTCTGAAGGGATCTCGGCTCTTTCCTCGTCGAATGAGGTGCAAGATATTCCAAACTGAATACCTCGACGCAAAGCAAGAATAATCGACTATTGTGAGGTTATTAACCTGACGGACTTTTGTCCAAGGGGTCACTCCCGATAAAGGGATCTCGGCCCTTGCCTCGTCGAATGGGGTGCTGGGCATTCATAACCGAATACCTCTGTGCAAAACAAAAGAGAACGTCCTTGCAATAACAGCCTTTTGAAAATTGTTCGAACAAAATCTTTTTGGTTTATTTTCTTTGCATTAATATAATGCGTCCCATCAATTAATCCTACCATTGCAGAAAACAACGAAAATATGACGTACGCTTATGCCATCCGCATTCGCCATGGGGCCCGTTATTACCCGTTAGGTTACTTAACTAATGACAGAGCGGGGGCTGGACTAGCACGGATGCAAAACATAAGCAACGCCTACTAGATATCATATATAGATATGTACATTCGTCAGACGCAATGATAGCCATTCCAGATCACAGATGAACACATTGGATATGCTAGGAATCCGCGTTTCGTTCGAGCCAGCAACGAAAGACGGATTACACGGTCGTGATGAATAGCCAAACCCCACCCTAGACCCCTACGGGTGCGGCAAACTACCCGCCAAATACCCGAAGTGAAGCAGCTTCCCTCAACAACGTAAGTAGGCCACCCAGCACTTCAACGCACCCGGTAGTTTGTGCACCCCACCTTGGGTCTATCCTAGGAGCAAAAACAGTAAAAGAAATAATATACAATGGCGGCTACAACCTCATCCCGGATGTGCGGCCATAAAAATAATATTACATAAATTTACATATTACATCAAATGAAAGATAAAGAAACTCTCATCTCACAAAACCCCGGCTAATCATCCGCGACAATCCAACAAGTTCATATACACAATCCAACAACATTACAGATCAAAGATATGCACAACCCCCACTAATCGACATATAGCGATTAGGCGACGTTCAGTGCATATATCACATCACAGATATAACCAAATAGCTAAAGTTTATAGAACGCCGATCAAAATACCAATTTGTAACTACCCCAAACATAACATTGTTCTCTGGAAAATCTGGGCAGAAACAAAACATCTTAAAAATCACAAAACCATAACAGAGAACCCCTGGAAAAATTTGGTGCGCCGCCGAGTCAACTCGGCCGCGGAACCGCGGCGGATCGCTTGGATCGGCCGCGGATCAGCGGTCATTTATGGGACTCACGAGCCTAAATTTCTGCAGTTTTCTTAAAAAACCCTGCTTGTATTTTTCATGTCAGTTAAAATATTTTTAGGCCTGTTTTACAAATTGACAGAAAACACAAGTTTTTAGACAGATTTTGTGATTTTTTCCGGATCGAAGTTCTAAACACTTTGCTAACGGTTAGTTATTGTTTAGCCAGGTTTTGATACCACTGTTAGGTCTACGTTACCCACCCCAGTTCTTTCGGGGAGGCGGAATAGGTAAAAATCAAAATTTTCCTCACTAGGTAACATAGACCATCCATGAATGATCTTTGCTAAACAAAAACTAACAAATAAACTACAAGTTTTAGCTACTATGTAGAATGGTTATACCTAGGTCTTGAACTCCTTCTCTTCTTTTTGTGGTTCTCCTCCTTGCTTGCTCCTTGTAGTGGTTTGAACGGCTCCTCGTCGTCGTCTCCTCTTTGCCGTAGATGGATCCACCCGAGGGCCTCGAACTTGAGCTCCTATCTCAATCTAGAGATAACTAAGGTGCTTGGTTTGATAGACCTAGGACCTTAGAATGAGTAGAGAAGAATTATGGTGGTTTTGTCTCTCAAGTTTATGATTTCCAACTCATGGAACACTTAAACTTTTTGGAGAGGAAGAGGGAGAGCTTTCTTTCAAGAGAGAGAAAGAATATGACAGAATGAGCTCTCATAATGCAACCATGCTCACATCTTTTGGAATAATGATGATAATAATAATAATTAAGAATTGTGATGGTTAGTTTATGAATGACCACTATCATTACCTTCATTTAATGCATTTTGCAAAGAATAAGAAGCATCATTGAAATGAAATGACGATGGTCAACAAGACCACAATGGTCAACTGATCAACAAAGTCAAATTGTCAACAACCCTAACCATGGCACAATTATCCTTAATTAATATTATTAACCATATTCCTCATTCTCATTAGGGTTTGGAAAAGTCAACGGTCAACAAGTCAACCAAAGTCAAATGGTTAACAAGTCAACCAAAGTCAAATGGTCAACAACCCTAATGAGATCCTCTGCCTCTGCCTTTGTCAACTGTGCATACACACCCGCATCCGTGTTCCAAGGAACACGAATACACTGAGATAAAACCAATCCTAAAACAAATACTAGGATCTGGCTTAAACCAAAGCCCGCTAGTTATAACTGCCCAGACACCAAATGTGCACAAGTGCGCGGATGTGAACGAACCCCGTCGCAAAACCATGCGACCTCTACTCTGTTTTGACCAAAGGCGAGTAACCCTCTGTGTGGGACTCTAAAGGCTCGACACTACGCCGGCAGTGGGTTTAACCATAGGCCGCAAGCGGTATTAGCTGTACGTAACGGTTCCCAGGTAGATGCCGATAAGAAGACTGATGAGGTGAACCCATCCGAACTCCTACTAAGCCTGAATGTGACAATCTCCGTACAGTCTGGTCTGTTCGTCTAAGAGTATCGCATGGCGGGCCAAGGGGGGCGGTAAACGTCATTCCCCTAATAGCGGTACAAGTCATGTCGGAGTGTAGCCCAGAACACCCTGAGAAACTACTGGTAACACTACCAGCAAGTCTCGCTTGCCCTGGCCAGGGACGACTATGTGTAATGGATCTCCTGGACACATCGCGATATCAACTCCCAATACCGGGAGAGACGAATCCTGTCTAACCGTTACTGCCTCCAAGTGCTTCGGGACTGCACCCAACTACTACCTGTTTGCACGACTCAATAGAGCTTTGGTAGGGTAGTAATCTAATAACAGTGGGAACACTCTTGAGGTGAAGTAACAGTGTCAAGTCAACGAACTAAGCTGTACTCATGTCTCCTGGGAATTGTTAACTGACGATAGTTATAATACCAACTAACAGTTCCCTATGAGTCCTGTCCAGTGTACTCGTAACCTAATGAGCACCTGCATACTATCTCCAGTACGACTTACTGATGGCTGTAGGACAGACCATCTCCCCTGCTGGGACGAGAAGCGTATGCACCAGTCTACTCTGGAGTATCGATGCCCTGTCTCGATAATCCTGCCACCAGAGACCAAAATAAGGATGTGCTTATAGACTACCCAGCCCCTACTAGTGTGATCGCCATCACAACGCCGGTAGTCAAGCAAAGATTCTAAGGGCTCTATCAATATGTTTTTAGCGATATATTAAAAGAAACATATACACATATTAAGATAAATACAAACCAAGTAGCCTACTTCTATATCGAGCAAGACTGTCGTAAACCCGTGTATATATCCCAAGCTTCCAAAATGTATTATACATACTAGTACTATACAATAATGGCCTCTAAAGCTTACATATCCAACACTAGGCCCGCCATGCGATATTCTCAGACGAACAGACCGGACTGTACGGAGATTGTCACATTCAGGCTCAGTAGGAGTTCGGATGGGTTCACCTCATCAGTCTTCTTATCGGCATCTGCCTGGGGACCGTTACGTACAGCTAGTACCGCTTGTAGCCTATGGTTAAACCCACTGCCAGCGTAGTGTCGAGTCTTTAGAGTCCTACACAGAGGGCTATTCGCCTTTGGGCAAAACAGAGTAGAGGTCGCATGGTTTTGCGACAGGGTTCGTTCACATCCGCGCACTTGTGCACGTTTGGTGTCCGGGCAGTTATTACTAGCGGGCTTTGGTTTAAGCCAGATCCTAGTATATGTTTTGGGATTGGTTTTATCTCATTGTATTCGTGTTCCTCGGAACACGGATGCGGGTGTGTTTGCACAGTTGACAGAGGCAGAGGCAGAGGATTCTCATCAGGGTTGTTGACTGTTGACTTTTTCTAAACCCTAATGAGAATGAGAAATATGATTAATAATATTAATTAAGGATTATTGTGCCATGGTTGAGTTGAACATTTGACTTTTGTTGACTTGTTAACTTTGTTGACCGGTTGACCATTGTAGACTTGTTGACCATCATCATTTCATTTCAAAGATGCTTCTTGTTCTTTGCAAAATGCATTAAATGAATGAAAAGATAATGGTCATTCATAAACTAACCATCACAATTTCTTAATTATTATTATTATTATCATTATTCTTACTTTTGTGAGCATGGTTGTAAAAAGTTATCTCATTCTCACTTGCTCACTCTCTCTCATCAAAAGCTCATCCTCTTCCTCTCTTTCAAAGCTCTCATGTCTCATGTGTTGAGAACCATGAGCTATTGAGATAAAACCTTCAAAACTCCTCTCTACTCATTCTAGAGTTCTAGGTTTAGCAAGCCAAGCACTTTAGTTAACTCTAGGTTGAGGTAGGAGCTCAAGGTAGAGGCCTTCGGGTGGATCTTTCTTCGACAAAGAGAAGACTACGAGGAGAAGCCAGTCAAACCACTCTAAGGAGCAAGAAGAGAAGGAGTTCAAGACCTAGGTATAACCTTCTTACCGAGTAGCTAAACTTGTAGTTAGTTTGCTAGGTTTTTGTTTAGCAAAGATCCTCCGTTTAGTCCATGTAGCCTTGTGTCAAAAAATCGTTTTTTACCGTTTCCGCCTCCCCGTAAGAACCGGGGTGGGCAACGTGGACTTACAATTGAATCTTTAAGTTCTATTAAATTTTCTGTAATCGTTTGCGGTTCTGGAATCTCTTCCAGTTCTACCATACTCCCACTACTGTTTTCTGAAAAAATCCATTTTACTAAAAACTGTGGTGAGTCAAGAACAATATCACCATTGATCTTCCAGATGGTAGAAAGTCAACCCTCGTCATAACCTGGGTCAACCCACAAACTGCCATTACAGAAACATGCCTTGAGTTATCCAGAGTCTGGTTTTAAGTATATGCCGGACAACTCCCCGTACCTCAACATCGTTAAAATACGAACCATTCTATATCCAATATAGAAATTTTGGCACTGATTTTATTGGAACTAGATCCAAACCATGCAGCTGTCTCCAGTGCATGTCAACAAAATGGAGAGAGGCGAATCAGCATTACTCAAAATAGGAGTTCATCCAATTATGAGTAACCTGAAAGAGAAACAAGTTTCTCAAAACCATTACTATCAACTGAATACCAATCACAAGTATCTACATCTTCGATCACCTTGAAGAATCCCGATACTTGCGACACCTGGTTCTCAACTTCATTCTTGTACCTATAACTTCTCAAAACTTAGACCTTGTATTTCTACGAAACACTTATCTAAAAACTAGAGAAGTCACAAGTAAATAGAATATAGTACGAGGACCAACCCCTTTGTCCTAATGGACACTGGACAACATACAATACTTTGTATATGTCCGCTGAGTTGAATAACTCAAACACTGTGCATCGTAGGTTGAAAACTGTACTTATGGTTAAGAACTACTCCGCTGTTCAATGCTCCTTACCCAATCGTCAACTGATATAGGTAAATGTCATGGACATAATTTTAAAAAGTTATATCTCACTTTATAAAAATAAATGTACAGATATATCAGTTTGAAATTGGTGCACAACAAAGGATACTCAAAACCAAATACTTGCCGTCTGGCAAAAACCCAGGCGATTTCCTCAAATATCACCAATTACAACGAATTCCGATATAATGAGGATGATCACTATATTCCCAATAACCTACTCCCACTCATCATCTTTAAAACCATACAGATGTGAGAATCATACCTGGTAAATACATACCCTGGAGTAAGTATCTAATCGGGAAATCAGTTTTTCCTTTAACAATGCACAGTGAAACTGAAACATGAATATGTTTGAAAGGGGTATCCTGGTATTCCTAGTAATGCCTCTTCCATAATCCAATTCTTGACTGTAACCGTATAATTCCTTGCCATCTCTCCAAATCCCTTTATTTGTCTTTAGTCGTTACCTTCTGTACACCATCGTTAGGCTTAATGGTTTTCTTCCTTTCCTACCGTTCGGCACCAGCCTATGGTTTGGAAGAAGACTATCCAATAAGCGTAATAGGTGTACTCTCTTAATCCTAGGAGTACTCGCAACCTGAGAGAAGGTGATGATAAAAGAAAACTGAAAAAACTTTATTCTATTCCTCCTCAACTAGAGAAAAGAAAAGGTGAAATAGGAGTAGCCATGAAGCACGCGGTTTGGTCTTGAATGATACTTGTGGCATTTTACTTTGCTCTCTTTCTAATCCCTTCATATGTCTTTACTTATTATCTTCTGTACACCCTACTTAGGCTAATTGGTTTTCTCCTTTCCCTACCTTTCGGCACCTGCCTATGGTTTGGAAGAAAACTATCCAATAAGCATAATAGGTGTACTCTCCTAAACCAAGGAGCCCTCGCAACCTGAGAGAAGGTGATGATAAAAGAAAACTAAATATACCAATTCAATTTCTCTTGAACCTTAATCCATCCTCGAAGAAGTCCCTTTGAGTTCGTATATAACCATACGATGGATTTATCCAATGGAAGTGGATGTTCGTAGTAATACGAGGTGTTCTGGAGAAATGCAACGGGTAAAAGTAGGAGCGGTGTTCAGACCATAATATTGCATTTATCATTCCCCTATTCTTATCCTTTTTTTATAAATAAACAGGTACTCTTGACGCACGTTTGTTGCATATTACAGGTTACAGGTTTCTGGAGCAAATACAGTGAGAAAGACACAAAACAACAGAAAAAGGGACTTTTGACCAACAATTAGACGGACCTTACTCAAGCCGAGATGAAGAACAGTACAAAGGTCCAAAAAGTCAAGTGAACGGTTAAAAGATACGTACAAGTCTTCACTGAACATCTGGAGAATAATCAGAAACCAAACAGAGAAGTTATGTGTAGAGACAGAAGCCCAAAGATCCAAGCAGAAGCCCATAAAAATAACAGAGCCTATCTCCTCAGTTTGGCCGCGGAACCGCGGCCAAACCTAGCCTGGTGCCGCGGTTCCGCGGCCTTACAAAGAGCTTGTCGGTGGAATTTTGGCGTATTGTTGCGTCGGTGCAGATGTTAGGATTCTTAGGGGTCAAATCAGTAATTTTGCAAGTGCGAGAGTCTGTAACCCTAGTTTTTTTAGTTTCCTATAAATTGTAATTTTAGATCTAGAAATTGCATGCCTCTTTTCAATCAATAAAATTCAGAAATTCTGGGAATAAATTTCAGATCTGTTCTTCTTGTTTGGAGGGAGCCATCGAATCAGTAAGTATTTTATTTCTGTTCTTTTAATTAAAATGTTATTTCATCCCCTAATGAGCGAGTAGTCTCCTCGCTTGTTAGGGTTAGCCTTAGGGAAAGGGTTGAGAGATGAGATCTCTCGCCCCTTTCAATGCCACCTTCACCTAATGAATTAGTACTTCACGCATACGAGCACAACCGCTCCCTGCGGCATCCTACCCTTCGAGGTAACGATGAACCGTAGTATAAAGGGCCGGTTGCGCACGTTTTCCGTGAGGGTTAGGATAATTATCAACAAAGTAAGGATACAAATCTAGAGGAAGAAACATCTTCCCAAGAGATTCGTATCCACTTTATTAATAATTAACTTAACATCTAATAGATCTATAAAAAATGGCATTGAAAGCGGTGAGGAAGAACCTTAATCTCCAAAACTTCCCCTAAACCTAACCCTAGCAAGATTCTTAATTAGATTAATTAGATCTCATTTTCATAGATTTTTTATAAACCAATCAAAACCACAAATAGAATCAACTCGTTAAAGCACACTAAAGGAATTTACCCGTCTCTGTGGATTGACCCGCACTCACCGGCTAGCTGCGAAGCGACGCCGTTTTCTTGATTGCGGTAAATTTACAATTTTTGACTCAATCAAATGGCGCCGTTGCCGGGGATCGAACCCGGGTCACCCGCGTGATAGGCGGGAATACTCACCACTATACTACCAATCAAATGGCGCCGTTGCCGGGGACGGCGTAATCTTTCTTTTTGTGAATTTTCGGGTTGATATAAATTTTTAAAAAAAAAATTATAAAAATCTGAAAATATAAAAAATATAAAAAAATATATCAAAGTTGATCTGTTTGAAGGGTGTATATTTTTGAATCTTGCAGGAATAGCTTCGAATCGCGGATCTGGAATTTTACAGAGGCCAAAACATAAATTGGTATATAAGAACAGAGAGGGATTGCAAGTCAAGAGCAGTGAAAATTTTTCCAGAGGCTGAACCAGTCTCCTTGCCGCGCTTCCGCCACAAAACAAGGTCCCTGACCGCGCTTCCGCCGCTCCCTGGACACGTCATCATCTAAAAATTTGCTGGTTTGATTCCTCCTTCTCCCCTCTGCAACCTCCATATCTCTGTCTGTGAAAATTTTCTGCAGGGTTCTTTGCGTAAAGAGTCTTTCTCCCCCTTCTAAATAACAGATCTCTGCAGACTTCTTTGCGCCGCGCTAAAAAATTCTGATTGCAAGTGAAATTTTATTTGTTTTGCATAATTTAACCGGATTCTAAGGGGCTATTTGACCAAACTCAGATTGGGTGGGGATTTCATCACCCTTCCCAGGACCCCAGAAAACACCTAAGCATTTTGCATCAACCACCTTTAATTAAAAAAGATTAGACTCAGACCTAAGGACAGCGAGCTCAATAGGAAAAGGACTAGGGTAGGCATCGGCCGTTTATCCTAACCGACATTGCGGTGTCTAGGCTAGTGGTTTTTAATTAGGCCCACTGTAGTGGTGGTTCCTTCCCACTTACCTGGCCGTATTTGTCCGTGAAGAGGCGGTTTGAGGTCTATTTCTAGCCCTAGTTAGGAGCTGTCTAGCAGACCTAGGCGACCCTAGATCTAGGCCTGATTGTGCATGTGTGGTTGAGTCAGTTGTGTCACGAGTCCGTTTTCAAAAACTTCTTTGCAAAACTCACACAAAAATAATAATAAAAAAAATATAAAAAAATCTTTTCAAAACTTGCAACTTGCCGCTAAAGAAAACTTGCAAACTCACTTCCACCACTTCTTCTCACTGACGTTATCTTACCCCCACATTCTGTTTTTCTCTTTTTTCTGACTGCACTACCCTTTAGTGTATGTCATTTTGGACTAGGGATACTAACGCCCGATTAGTCCGTGTTTCGTTGGTACCGACCAACGAACTTTTCGACACCGAAGTCGAAACTCCTTCCACTTTCTTACCTCCACCCTCAAATTCTTTCGAAGGTATGTCGGGACATGACCCCAACTATACCTTGCCGACGGGAATGATTCCACCTCCGCTAGGTGCGAATAACCCGAATCTACCGCCTGTTGTAGCGCCCGCACGAGTTGCGCTCCAGGATCTCTTCTACCCCGTTCGCACTTCTTTACCTACATGTCTTTCACCCCCACCGGCAAATGGGGACAACTTTGAAATAAAACCACAATTCATCAATATGCTGCCTAAGTTTCATGGTTTGGAATCCGAAGATGCATATATTTTCATTAATAAATTCCAAAACGTTTGCAGCATGATGAAGACAACCCAATTAAGTGATGACGCAATAAGGCTAAGGGTCATTCCATTTACCTTATGTGACCTAGCCGAGAAGTGGCTATACAGCACCGCATCACACTCCATTAGAAATTGGGACGAGTTTGTGAGAGCTTTTCTGAAAAAGTTCTATCCTCACCACAAAACTGCTAGAATCAGAAACGAAATCATACAATTTTCACAGCTTCCGTCCGAACCATTCTGGAAATGCTTCGAGAGATTTAAAGACCTACTTGTTCAATGCCCTCATCATGGGATAGAAAATTGGCAACTTTGCCAAACATTATACGAGGGATTGAACACAGCAACGAAGCAGTTGCTAGAAACAATTTGTCAAGGTCATTTTCTCTCCAAGTCTAGCGATGAAGCTTGGCAGTTTCTTGAGGACCTAAGTGAGCAAACAATTCAGTGGGAGAGTACCAAGACCACAGTTGGTCAATCTAGGGCAGGCATACATCAAATAGATATGTCAATTGCTATGAAGGCCGAGATGGCCTCACTTATGAAAAAGCTAGAAGCCATTGAGACCAAAATCTCATCGACTTCTCCTGCCCCTACTCTACCCACAAGAACTGTTTGTGCTTGTTGTTCGAACCCGTCGCACCTAACCGAAGAGTGTCCTTATAATGCACCTATTCAAGGACAGGATCAAGTCAATGCTGCATTTCAGCAACGACAAAGAAATGATCCTTACTCTTCGGCATACAATCAGGGGTGGAGGAGTCACCCAAATCAACAGTTCCAAGGGAATAACAATTTTCAAAGAGCTCCTCCACAACAACAACAAGCACCCTTACAAACTCAAATACAGCAACCTTTCCAACAACAACCTTATACAAATCAAACGAACAATTTGGTTCAACCTAATGATGATAAGGTTAGCTCGCTCGAGAAAAGTCTTGAAGCATTTCTCAAGCAAACCACAGAATCCGCAGCAAGATTTGAAAGTTATGTGCAATCTTTAATGAATAACAATGCCTCACACGATCAAAGTATCAAATCTATTGAGGCACAAATTGCACAATTGACTGCTGCATTGAGCGAGAGAGAAAAGGGAAAGCTTCCATCTCAACCATTGCCCAATCCCGGTCACCCACAAAACGCATATCACAATCACAATGTAAATGCGGTGACCACGTTGAGATCCGGAAGAGAGTTGCAAAATAATGTGGAAACTAGTGATGACATCCCCGCCGGTGGTTCTTCTTCCCCTTCTTCATTTTCTTCACTTCCTTCTTCACCTTTTTCTTTAGAGCCTATTCTCCACCCTTCACACGGCTCTACTTCTTCTGACTCGAACGGACCCATTTCTAACAACACGAACACATCCACACTGGGATCCGTTCCTATTCCACATTCTACTCCACAGACTTGTGACTCAACAAATTTTCAAAATGCACCATTTCCAAACAGGTTGAGTCCTAATAAACCAAATGCACAAGTGGAGAAGATTGTGGAATTATTTAAACAGGTTAGCATAAATATACCTCTCTTGGATGCTATCCAACAAGTCCCTTCATACGCAAAAATCTTAAAGGGATTATGCACTTCAAAGAGAAAGGCATCTCAAGTACCCAAGAAAGTGCTAGTGGCTAGTGCAGTGAGCAATGCTATTAACCACCATCAAACCTTACCCCAAAAACGAAAGGACCCCGGCTGTCCTACTATTTCAATCACGATTGGGGATAAGCAAATTAATCGTGCACTTTTAGATCTTGGGTCTAGTGTTAACCTGATTCCTTACTCAGTGTACGAACAATTAGGGGTTGGAGAGTTGAAACCCACTCGTTGCACTCTCCAAATGGCTGATCGATCAATCACCTATCCAAGGGGTCAACTAGAGGATGTGTTGATCAAAGTCGGGGAATTCATATTCCCCGTTGACTTTATCGTTATGGATACACAACCTGTTGTTAACCCAAGAAACCAAATTCCGGTGATTCTTGGTCGACCATTTTTGGCCACTTCCAATGCCATAATAAATTGTCGCAATGGCTCCATGACTCTATCCTTCGGAAAGAGGTCTAGTGAGTTCAATATTTATAAGATGGGAAGTCTGCCCCCCGTGCCTAAAACTAGTACACGAGAAGTTTGCTCTATTCACGAAATCACGCAGGAGGACTGCGAGCTTGAAGGATTTCTATTTGATGAAAACAGTTTTGACGCCACTAGTGCGTCCCTCCTTGAGCCTACTACTGTTGACACAACCGATGCTGATTATCAATGTTTCACTTTTTCGGATGACGACGACTCACAGCCCGAATATGAGTCGTTTGAATTTTTGGATGAATCAGTCGAACCATCCGACTCGGTTGTTTGCAGTGATTTCGAACCTGTGTTAGAGTCCTTTGAGTTCGAGGTAGATTCCGCAATGGTTCTTTCGCCTCAGAAATTCGAACTCATGCCCTTGCCGTCTCACCGTAGATATGCTTACATAGGTGAGAATGAGACTTTTCACATGATCATATCAGCCTCTCTAGCCTTCGAGCAAGAGAACGCTATTTTAAAAGTCTCACAAGATAGACGGCAAGTTTCCAGTTGGACCATGGCGGACATCGAGGAGATAAGTTCCCTCATAAGTGAATATCATAAACATGTGATGGATGATGCCATGTCAATAGAGGACCCATAGGAACATCTTGGGGGTATTGTGGTGAGTCAACTTCCTCCCTTAGAAGTTGAAATACCCCCCTTTCTTTTAATAAGATACGAGAATGCTAACACTCCACTTATTGCTGATCATTTACATTCTCGTTTCGATGCATCACCATCACCTGTATATTCACCTCCACACTTCCCATTCCACTACTTCTATCTTCCCCAATTCTTTGCGGACCACCACAACTTAATTTTCCACCAACCAATATTCTTTACTGATAAATTTTTCAAATGGTTGGTGTTGACTTTTGGCCGATGCAAAGTTTGGCAGTCATGTCTAACATAGTTTAAATGAAGTTTGGGGGAGGGCCCTTTTGTACATATTTTTGTTTTTCTTAAATAAAATATAAAAATTATAAATAAATAAACAGGGAAGTGCCGGTGTTTTGACCCTCTTGGTTTAGCATGACAGTGAGAACACTGTCAAGTTCAAGTTTGGGGGTATGCTCGGTACGTCTTCTTCCTTCGCATTCATTTGTACATATTTTTGCATTTGCATACTTATTTGAAAACCCATAAAAATTTGAAAAATTTGAAAAATTATAAAAAATAATGTATTCAATTTTGGCTAATTGACTTGAGTTTGACAAATAGGTTAACTGGCTAGGAACAACTAGATCTTAGACTTAGTGAATTAAAAACCCTGAAAATAACATTTCTTAAAGTTTAACAGTAGAAAGTATATGCCTTATAGTTTATTTAGAAATAGGCAAAAATTTTGGGTTCACTTTTTGGGCTAAGTCGAAACAAGGGAAGAGTATTGATGTTCTAATTAAAGTATAAGTTTGAAAGATAGTTCCTAGCTTAAGTCTAGATTCTGAAAATGTATACCCTACAAAATTGCACAATCACGCACCTTGAAACTTGGAATAGTAGAAGAGACCTTGAAATGCTCTTGTCTAAAGTCCTTAGTGCAATGAAAATGAAAAAAAAATATATAAGTGTGAATGAATAATAAAAAATGGACACTAGTTTTTGTGATTACTTAAGGCTGTAAAAAATAGAAAAATATTTAGCGAGGGTGCTTCATCACCTAGTGCCTTAGACCAACTGGTTTGGGAGTCACTGCTAAAGCCTTGGGTGTTGCAAGGACTAGGAAGTACGCTTTAAAGTGCAAACGCATTTTGTAATCGGTCGTTGGTACCTCAAGAAGTATTAACGGTCGCATGAAGGATGTGTAAGCAAATTTCATTCACCAACTAATTAGTACTTTGGACAATGGACAAGGGCATGATTGCTTGAATTGAATTTCCAAGTGTAGGGGTGATCTATACACACACGTAGGGGTACGTGATTGGAATTTAGATAAGAGAAAGGAATGAAAGATAGAACTTGTATCTTTAATAGAGTTGATAGAAGTTCCTAAGTGGAGATGTAACCCTAGAAGGAAAACTTAAGAAATGCCGAAAGCTAAGTAAGTCTACATAACATATATAATCTTAAGTTAAATAATGAGGAAGCGTGAAGAATATGGGTGGATAATTTACAAGTATAAGATAATAGAATTCCTTATTAGGAGACCTAATTGGAGAACAAAAGTCAAGGGGCCGAGTTGATAGGATTTTGTGGGTGTAATCCGCTGAAAACCCTCAGGAGACAACACTCCTCCTACTAGGGACACCTAGAGGTTTAACGGCTTGTTGCACGTGCTCAGTGCAATCGCGTTTCCCTGCGAAAGTGCGGTTAGTTTTTTTTTTTTTTTTTTGTAGTGAATAAATAATAAGTTTGCTCGAGGACGAGCAAAAGGTAAGTTTGGGGGTATTTGTTCAGACCATAATATTGCATTTATCATTCCCCTATTCTTATCCTTTTTTTTTATAAATAAACAGGTACTCTTGACGCACGTTTGTTGTATATTACAGGTTACAGGTTTCTGGAGCAAATACAGTGAGAAAGACACAAAACAACAGAAAAAGGGACTTTTGACCAACAATTAGACGGACCTTACTCAAGCCGAGATGAAGAACAGTACAAAGGTCCAAAAAGTCAAGTGAACGGTTAAAAGATACGTACAAGTCTTCACTGAACATCTGGAGAATAATCAGAAACCAAACAGAGAAGTTATGTGTAGAGACAGAAGCCCAAAGATCCAAGCAGAAGCCCATAAAAATAACAGAGCCTATCTCCTCAGTTTGGCCGCGGAACCGCGGCCAAACCTAGCCTGGTGCCGCGGTTCCGCGGCCTTACAAAGAGCTTGTCGGTGGAATTTTGGCGTATTGTTGCGTCGGTGCAGATGTTAGGATTCTTAGGGGTCAAATCAGTAATTTTGCAAGTGCGAGAGTCTGTAACCCTAGTTTTTTTAGTTTCCTATAAATTGTAATTTTAGATCTAGAAATTGCATGCCTCTTTTCAATCAATAAAATTCAGAAATTCTGGGAATAAATTTCAGATCTGTTCTTCTTGTTTGGAGGGAGCCATCGAATCAGTAAGTATTTTATTTCTGTTCTTTTAATTAAAATGTTATTTCATCCCCTAATGAGCGAGTAGTCTCCTCGCTTGTTAGGGTTAGCCTTAGGGAAAGGGTTGAGAGATGAGATCTCTCGCCCCTTTCAATGCTACCTTCACCTAATGAATTAGTACTTCACGCATACGAGCACAACCGCTCCCTGCGGCATCCTACCCTTCGAGGTAACGATGAACCGTAGTATAAAGGGCCGGTTGCGCACGTTTTCCGTGAGGGTTAGGATAATTATCAACAAAGTAAGGATACAAATCTAGAGGAAGAAACATCTTCCCAAGAGATTCGTATCCACTTTATTAATAATTAACTTAACATCTAATAGATCTATAAAAAATGGCATTGAAAGCGGTGAGGAAGAACCTTAATCTCCAAAACTTCCCCTAAACCTAACCCTAGCAAGATTCTTAATTAGATTAATTAGATCTCATTTTCATAGATTTTTTATAAACCAATCAAAACCACAAATAGAATCAACTCGTTAAAGCACACTAAAGGAATTTACCCGTCTCTGTGGATCGACCCGCACTCACCGGCTAGCTGCGAAGCGACGCCGTTTTCTTGATTGCGGTAAACTTACAATTTTTGACTCAATCAAGCGGCAATGATGTATGCAACTCAGACAATCCAAAAGTCAGTATTTTAAGAAGGTTCGGTCAACTTGGTCACTGAGTCATAGTCTAGGGTCGGTCAATGGTCGCTGCCAAAGAGAAAGAGAAAAGAAACACTCTGCGTGCACTCTAACCTAGATCAGAATGGTTATCACTTTATCTAATCAGGAAACCTTCCACTGTACCGTCAAATTCTCCTCCAAACCTGAAAGAAGAATTAGTAGGGATCACCCGAAGAGTAAACCAACTCATCAGTGGGAATCGGGATCCAACTCTCATCGCATGATAACATGAAGGAATCTACTCACGTTATCACACTCCAGAAGGTATGCGCATACCTCGAAGGTTTCAGTTTCTTTAGAAACTCCCGATGTGGATTTTTGCCCCATGCTCTTATGACCTTGACTAAGGACAAACAAATCATAAGTCACATGTCAAGTTCTTCCCATCATTATCTTGTTAATTTGAACCCACCCGTACATACCCCTGACGTTGGCCAAATGGCAGAACGACTGTCCCAAACCAACGCATCTATCTATGCAACATGTGAACACCCCAGCAGCTACTAATCACTATGTCTTGACTACGGGACAAACAAACAAAGCTTAAATACTACTGACCATTCATATGAAATGACGGAGGGCTACGGCTGGTTTTTGGCGAAAAACCTTTAACGTAATGAACTTGATCTCGTTGAAGGAACCTGATAGCTTTTTACAAAATATATAGTGGCGAAAACCTTTGCTAAAGAGGTCACTCCCGGTGAAGGGATCTCGGCTCATTCCTTATGGAATGAGGTGCAGGATATTCCAACTGAATACCGCGATGCAAAGCAACAAGTAATCGACTATGGTGAAGTTATTACCCTGACGCAAACTTCTGCCCAAGGGGTCACTCCCGGTGAAGGGATCTCGGCCCTTGCTTCGTCGAATGAGGTGCAGGATATTCCAACCGAATACCACTGTGCAAAACAAAAGAAAACCACCTTGTAATAACACTTTTTCAAAATTGTTCCAACAACGTCAAACATGTTTGTTTTCCTTTGCATTGATCAAAATCAACGCAGTCCCATCAATTAATCACACTAGAAAAGAACGAAAATAAAATATACGTATATGCCATCCGCATTCGCCACTGGGTCCCGTCATCACCCGTTAGGTTACTTAACTAACGACAGAGCGGGGACTAGACTAGCGCGGGTGTAAAACATATACAGCATCTACTAGTATATATATCAATATACAATAATCGCTCTAGGACTGATAAATGCAACATCACAGAAAAGCAATAAGCATCACAGAATAATACAGATAATCTGGGATCCCCGGGTTTCACAGAGCCGCAACTGAAACCCAACATTCCTCGGGTCGTATGGATAGCCTGTGCAATGAAACCTAGACCCTTATAAGTGCGGCAAGTTACCCGCCAAAACCTGAAGCGAGGCAGTCCCTTACAGCAAAGTGAATGGACAACCCAACACTTCACAGAATCTTGTAACTTGAGCACCCCTCCTTGGGTCAACCTGTACCCCCTACGAGTGCGGCGAATAGCCTGCCAATCCTAGAGTGAGGTCACCTCCCTCTCAAAGCCATGAGATGCGGACCCGTTGCCCTTCAGAACCCGGTCGTGCCCCAAAAGAATAATATTCAAGTAGGCAGCGACGACAGTCCACATGTCGGACGCTCGCCCCGCAATATCAAATGTACAAATAAATCCAAACTGCACTACCATTGCACACAGCTATCCACCACGACAAATCCGCAACATCACAGCACAACACCGAACATCAACGCGAATGTCACGTTCGCAAACCCATCTAAAAGAACTATAGCAATTAGACACGATTTACCGCTCAAATGACATTCACGGTCGGAGATATAATGTAAGTACTGTAAACTAACATATTTAAAATCTCGATCGACAAAACTTCCCGAAGTGGGCCCTAAGTACATATTCAGTACTCAAACAAAATCTGGGCCCAAACAAAATATTCCAGAAACCACAATTTCACATGAAAGACATCCAGAAGAAAAATGGTGCACTGAAGCCCCAAAACGGCGGCGGAACCGCGGCCAATACAAGGTTTGTGCGGCGGTTCCGCGACGGTCTTGAAGGTTCAGTCGACCAAATTTCTACAGTAGTCTTAAAAAACCCTGCACGATTTTCTCACATACCCAAAATAATTTTTAGACCAGTTTAAAAATTCGACAGAAACTTTAACATTGAAAATGCGGTTTTTGAAATTTCGTTCGATCGATGTTTTAAACATGTTAGAACAAGCTAGTAAAGGTTAATGGCGTGGCTTTGATACCATGTAAGTCTACGGTAGCGCCCCGGCCGTCAATCAGAGGCCAAACGCGGAACAAAAACTTTTACAACTGGCGTTATTGCATACTATAACCCGGATCTTGCCATTAACGCTAAACTAACTAACTACAAAGATGATAGAATGGCTATACCGATCGATCCGTGTCCTTCGGTCTTTAGCCATCATCCCATGCTCCTCGCGGTATCTCCGATCTCCTGTGTCCTCGTCGAGGCGGCACCACGTCAACGAATCATTTTACGGGCTCCCGCCTCTATACCGAGGCAACTCGGAAATGAAGTATGCTAACCGACATGTCCAAGATGAAGTAGAGAATGAGTGGAATACTTTATCACAATATACCCTAGGGTTCTCATCACATGAGAGAGTTAGGGTGAAGGTTGAAGAAAATGCAAAGAGATGAAGAGTGTGAGCTCAAGAAAATCAAGTGAGCAAAAGAAAACCAAGCACAAAACCTTGTAATGGCTGTCCAAATTTGCAAGTGAGAAGATATCATGAGGTTTTGTGACTTCAAACATAGAAAAGATCTCACAAAAATATCCCACGCAAACCCTCAATAACATCTTTCCAAAAACAAAACACCATTAATTCTAACATGACTCACTTAGTGACTCATTAGCATGAGTCACTAGTGAACATGCTAGAAGAAATGTTTCATCCAAATGAGTCACACTTTCCAAATCCAATAATCATTTAAACCAAAATGATTAACCCAAAAAGAAATGCCTTTTCTAAAGTAATCTCGTAACGGAATACGAGAATACCCCTCACCTGTAAATACATACCTGTATCCGTATTCCGACCGAATACGAATACGATGAGACTAAAATATTCCGACTCAATATAATACTTGGATCCGGCTTAAATCAAAGCCCACCAGTATTATCTGTCCGAACCATGACACGTGCACAAGTGCACGTGCATGTTCGAACCCTGCCATAAAACCATACGGCCTCTACAACATTTCGCCTGAACTTGGAAAACTATCTTTGGGGGACTCTAATGACTCGTCAATACCCTGGCAGTGGGTTTAACCATAAGCCGTCAGTGGTACTGGCTGTACGTAACGGCTGCCCATATATTGACAGAAAGGGAAGCCGATGAGCGAACTCATCCTGGAACCTTACTGAGCCTATCAGTGACAATATCCGTACAGTCCAGTCCATTCGTCTATGAGTATCGCATATCGGGCAGAGGGGGCTGGTAACGTCAGACCCCCAATAGCGGTATAAGTCGTGTCAGAGTGTAACCCAGAATACCTTGAGATACTACTGGAGTACCTACCGGTAAATCTCCTGTCTCGGCCGAGGGCTTTGTGTAATGGCTCTCTTAGACACAGCGCGATCTCACCCCCAATACCGGGAGAGACGAACCCCTGCCGATCCGCTCACTGCCTCCATGTGGCTCGGGACTGTATCCAACTAAAACCTGTTTGCACGACTCCTTTGAGCCATGGTAGGGTAATAATCAAACCACAGTGGGAACTCACACGCGGCAAATAATGATCTCAGGTCGATGAACTAACCTGTACACATGTCACCAGGGAACTGCTATCTGACGCTGGGTATAATACCAACTAGCAGGTTCCCGGCGAGTCCTGTCCGGTGCACTCATAACCCAATGAGAATCTGTATACATCTTAGGTGATCCAACTGACACTAATGGCTTGTGAGACCGGCCACCGCCCCTCGTCGGGGTCTCGACTGTGTACACTAGTCTACTCCGAAGTATCGATGCCCTGTCTCGAAACTCCCACGACTAGGGACCACTTTTAAGGATGTGCTTATGGAGTACCCAACTCTTACGTATATGATCGCCATCATACTGTTGGTAGTCAAGCAAGAATCCTAAAGGCTCTATCAACGTGTAATAGTGATCAGTAATGTCACTTAAAGCTGTACACGACTGATAAAGGCAAACCAGATAGTATACTATCATCTCGAGTAAGACTGTCCTACTGGTATAGGTCCTCCCTCAATCATTGTAATCACATACCTGCGATCCAATAATTGACTTTGAGGGCAGTATATCCAACATTTGTTAGAGGGAATATTCTAGAATGAGGTTATTACAAGGAAGATTCTAGATTGAGTTTGTTATGCAGAGCCTTCTGGAAGAAGCCACGTGTTTTCAGAGAGTCTTCTAGAAGCAAGGCCGTTACGATGAAGTATTCTGGAGAATTTTCGCTGATGACGTGCCAAGTAGGCCACGGATCTGCGGCGGATCAGCCAACTCGACTGCGGATCCGCGGCCATTTAGTGTCTTTGATAGCTCATTCTCTCTGAATTGCTTAGTTTTGGCTTTTAGGGAATCTTCTGATGTCTGGAATCTCATTATTCTTTCTTGTTTGCTTCCAGATCTCAAGTCTTTGACTTAATGCATTTTATCTGCACTTTCGTGATTTCGACTCTTTGACCTGAAGGAGTTCTGCACACAATCTTGATAAACAGTGTTGAGATATACAAAATCATGCGTGTAGTAATAAACACACAATTTCTCTCATAATGCTGGTTATAATGTATAACACATGTTATTTGATATTTTGCAGACGGATTGCTAATATGTGCTATATTTATACCAAACACCTTTAGATGATTACAAAAAGTAGGGAAATTGATGTGTTAAGAATGCAATATTTTCGACTGATCAAATTCCCCTAAACTTAATTTTGGTCGTCTCAAGCAAACATCTTTTATTCAAGAGAAAGAGAAAATATGAAAGAGAAAATATAAGAAAAAGAAAAACTAACTAGCACAGTTTCGTAGGCAATACGATTGCACTGAGCACGTGCAACAAGCCTTTAAACCTCTAGGTGTCCCTAGTAGGAGAAGTGTTGTCTCCTGAGGGTTTTTAGCGGATTGCACCCATAAAATCCCATAATAAAAGGAAGACTGTGAAAGTTACATATAAAGATAAGAACTGTAAAAGAAAGACTTTGAAAATTAGAGTTTCCAACTAATACTAGCTTTTCAGTTGCTATGAGCCCTATCTTAATAGTCATGAAAAGATGTTGGAAATCACATCATCCCTCAATAAAACATCGCCTTTATTCTTCATTCCTATCTTTCTTCTAAATATCGATCATATACCACTGCGTGTGTGTAAAGAACATCCCTACACTCGGAGAATTCAATTCAAGCTATCATACTCTTGTCCGTCTACCACGGTACTTTTTAATTGATATTTAGATGGAATTTGCTCACACACTTTTCATGCGACCGTTAATACTTCTTGAGGTACTAACCGACCGATTACTCATGTGATCGCTTATACGGTGAATTTAGTATTTTCCTCATCTTGAGACACTTAAGGCTTAGCAGTGACTCCTAAACCAGTTGGTCTAAGGCACTAGGTGATGAAGCACCCTTACTATATTTTTTTATTGCTGCCTTGGCGATAACAAAACCAGTGATCATTTTTCTCAACATTTTATATTTTATTTTCCATTTAGAATTTCCTTCTTACTTTGGCTTTTAGACAAGAGCATTTCACGGTATCCTCTACTATCCCAAGTTTCAAGACGTGTGTAAGTGCGTAAAGTAGGGTATCAACGTTCAAATGTTTGGCTTCCAGAATAGGAACTATTTTTCAGACTTATTTTTATCCTCAGATTAGTGACTTCTTTCATCTTACTGACCCTTGGGACAATGGCTCATAACTACTTATTACTAGTTCGTTTAAGAAAACTTCTAACTTTCTAGGTTTTCTAAAATTTTTCCAATCTTTTGGATGTAATTTTTCACTATCTAATCTTTTATTATCTTATTTATGTACAAAAATATTTTTTTTATTTTTTATATGTTTTGTGCTTATGCAAAATATGATGCAAAGTGATGCGCAAATAAGCACAAACCTCCCCCAAACTTGTTTAGAACAGTATCCTCACTGATGTCTTCTGGTAGATCATAAAAACCTGTATGCTTGGGAGGACAATTTATTAATGTAACGTTTTGAAAATCGTTTCGGTGAAATTTCGGAAAATCGGTAAAACAAGGGGGTTTTCCGTAAAAAGTTAAAATATAAATATCTTTAAAATAAAATTAAATATACATATTCTAGCTATGTAATTTCTAGTATTTGGTGTTTATTGAGCCCCTGGTAAAATTTCTAAATTTCTGAAAATCTTTCCGAAATTAATTAATTTAATATTATTTTAAGCCGTCACTAATACATTTAATTAGGGAAAATAATAAATTGGAATGGGTTGAAACAAATTTTGTGCATCATAATAAATTAAACATAATTTTAACACGTTGTTTTTGGAATGAAATGAAGTTGTTAATCGATTTTAGAAAATATTGAAGAAAAAGGTTTATTTGGTGAAATTGTAAGTGGAAGTGGGGTATAACATTTATCATTGTTTCTCACCCAAACAAAACCCACACCCATCCCCAAAATTTCTGGGCCGAGCCTATGCTGCCCCCCTCCACCTCACACTCCAATTTGGGAATGAATGTTAAAGCTTAAAAGGTAAGAGAAAAAAATAAAGGTAAAAGGTATGGGGTTAAATATGTTAGTATGGGTTTCTTTGACTTTGACATTTTCTCTCTCCACACCCACACTCCCATCCCCCTCTCAGCCGAAAATTCCAGCAGCCCCCTTTCTTTTGTTCTCCTTCATTTCTTGTAAAATCCCAAAGTATTTTCATCAAAATCCAAATCAAAAACCCCATAAACTCCAAATCCAATCCCTACCCATTATTTCTTTGCCCAAGCTAGCATGGATCTTGGAGGAAATTTGGCATTTTGGAGGCTATGATGTTCATGTTGATCTCTTGATCATGAGGTATAAAGATTCATCCATATTTGTTAGTTGTTAATTGAATGTTTAAATCAAGCTTAATTAGGTGTTTTAAAAAAAAACAAAAAGGGGTTTTGAATTCAAGTTTGAAATTTCAAGTGGATGGTTTTGAATGAAGGTTAGGGTTTGATTATTGGATTGTGGTTGTGATGGGTAGATTAACATGTAATTGCTTGCTAAAATTAATCTAGTAGCTAGTTTGCATTTTTGTTAAATTAAATTTGTAATAATTAAGCTATATTGCTAACTAGGTTTCTGTAAACCATGAAATTGATTAAGAGAAAAATCTAATTAGCTTATTCATAAAATTATTAACATTTTAAAATGTAGTTTAATGCTTTAGATCATGAAAATCCAAGCTAAATTGTTGTATGTGCATTTTTGCTATAAAATTTATAAAATTGGTTAATTTGTAAACTAGAATTTTGTGGCTAATGAAATTTAATGAGATTAAATTATGGAAATGGTTTTTATGACTTATTTAAGATGTTTAATAAGTATTATGGCAATTAGAATTGTTAAAACATCAAGTTTTGTACTAAAACGGTAAATTTTTGCTTGCTAGATTTTCGGAAAAATGGATTTTAAAGTGAGTTTGGGGTTTTTGTGAATTTTAACCTATTTTGTATTATAATTAGTGTTCGTGAATGTGCAAATGAGCATGTTTGGGTTTTTCTCGATAGTTTGACGTTTGTACATCGACATCGAGGGTTGGTTTGGTTATTCTTTCATGCGTAGGCGATAGGTTTTGACCTATGCGTGATACGCGTGCCGATTTCATTTTCGTATGCCGTTTCGATTTCGAATTTGGTTTTTAATGCGATACGGTGCGTTATGAAATATAGGTACCCTATGTGGACTTCGAGACGACAAGCAAGCGCGTGACGACGTCAGCATCGGCGAGCGAGGACCAGGTGAGTAGATTTATATCTACAGGGAGAAGTCGGGTGGATGGCGTATAGCACCCCCGCAGTTCATGGTGATGTATACGAATACGTATACACACATATATTGATTATATATATTGTTTGAGAGTATTGATGACATAGATGGATTTTGGGTGTGATCGGATTAGTTTAGTGTTGCAAGACCCTAGAGTAGAGGTTGTACCACATTTACACACACACACCCATACTTGCATACATTCTTCTTTCATATGTACTTATATGGGGTTATATTGTTATGTGTTCACATGGGTATGGGACTATGTGTTCACATACTGGATTTGAGGACAGTATTTGGGATTTGAGATGAGTCGATAAGATTTGATTGAGACCGCGAGAACGGTGATATGACAGGATTCGTACTTGAGATACGTCCTGATGTTATAGCGGATCTTGGGACGACGATACATGTGAATAGTGTTATACATTGAATGGTTGACATGTGATCGTGATATGAGATAAGATATGTTAAGATATGAGATAAGATATGTCGCATTAGGCGATGTATACCTCTTTATGACGATATATGATGATGATATCGGTTTGTATGAGGCTGTAGATCAGCAGTCAGATCATGATTAGATTGATGATATTAGTATTGTACTAGACGTAGATCAGTAGCCCGGATTATGATCTTTGATAAAGAGGATACGAAATGATTAATTTGATGAATGTGATACTGACCTGTACCCAGATTTGGGAATGTCGTACGGCAGATTTACGTACGAGCTATATATTGATGTTTGATCCGCACTCTTGACTTGGGAATGTCTGATTATAAATATGGTATCGGATGTGATATTATTGAGGCAGGATCACCGAGTAACATATACATGTAGGTATATGTATCGACTCAGAGGTTAGGCGGTTTCCTTACCTTCAGTAGCCAGTTAGCTTAGCCCTTTAGTTTAGTGTAGGTATTAAACTAGATTTATATTAAATATAGATTTGTTATCTTTGTGTCTAGTATTTAGCTCCCGCTCATTATTGTTGTTGCCCCGCATCGCATACTTATTGTGATTCATATTCCATTATTGATATCATGCTGTTAGGACACCAGCACTATTACCGATGATGTATGTACAACGTACACTTACTTGCCGGCTCACACACATCTTCATCGGTAATTGCCATGTCACGTACACTTAGAGAATATTATTGCTTGACTTAGCTTGTTAGATAGTAGTTTTGACATGATATTAGTGTACTTGTCTTATATGCCAGTTTAGACATTGTAGTTATTACTTGTCAGTTCATGCATACAGTTATTCATTGTTATGCTGCATTCATGGATTCTCATGCATATATTCACTATTTTACGTGCTATTGAGGTTTTGGATTCGAATTTCCATGAGATTTTCAGGATTTGGGGGAAAACCGCAAAACTTATACAAACTTCTTCTCTCTCTTTTTAAATGAAAAGCGCGGTTTTCCCATGATGTATGAGTCGTCCACCATGAGTTTGCTGATGGATTTCGAAACCCGATTCGAGGAGACAAATGAATCGTTTCGGGTACATGGTGGACCCGGTAAGGTACCCCGGGGCAAGAAGTGCGTGGTGATGACTATGTAAGCCTGGCAGGGGAGCGCTACCTACCGGTTACCCGATGCGTCGGATATCCGGATGATACCGTCGTGGTCTTGAGATTGATGGTAGGGGCCGATCTGGATTGACGGCGCCCTAGATAGTGAGATTGAGACATTGAGATTTTGAGATATTGAGGTACAGAGATTGCGACACAGAGATATTGAGATATTTGGATACTTGTTTTGTGTCGATGCTAGACACTGTTTATGCTGATTTCATTTATGATACCTCGTTTTTAAAAAGATACAGAAATCTCACTAAATTATGAAAGCAGTTTTCTTCAGTACATGCATTCTGTTTCATGCATTCATACATCATCCATATGATATATTGCTACCTGAGGCACTGACACGGACACATGGGATTACGCTTGGGTTAGACATGTACCCTAGCCATTGTTATAGGTTGCTGGTTATATATTTGAGGATATATTATGATCATATGACCTAGGATTGCGTTGTTCATGCGGTTTCTGTTCGTACATGTTTTTCTACTCACGAGTTGGCAACTCACCCTCGTTGTGCCACAGTTTCTTGCAGGTTTTGCCGTCCAAGTTTCATTACGGCTTTGCTGGCACTGCATCTTTTTCGGGTGACTTGTTAGTTGGTGGGTTTATTTGTATCGTACCCATCATTATACCTTGTATATTATTATTCTGTTGTATCTAGAAGTTCCATCAACCAAACATGTATTTTATTTCAGAGATAGAAACCAGTGATGTTTATTTTTTCGACCTTAGAGTCGCGCGTTGTATTTCTATAGATTTATTGTTGTTTTGAGTTTCCTTTTGAGTTTTGATCCTCGCCCTTGGCGTTGTATATTATATTGCTTATGTGGTTGTGAACGTCGATTGACGAAGAGCTAGCTCCTGCTTGGGGATGCCTTTTATTGATTTCGTATACTATTCATGTTGTATCCCGTTTGGGGGCCAGTATTTACAAAGGAGACTCTGCCGAAATTTTCAGGAAATATTTGATGTTTTTAAAAACGCATAATTCGGCTTATGCTATTAAAACTACTTGATTTAAATTGGTTTTCCTTCACTCTACTACTTTTCTTGTTTTGGTTTTCTGGGTTTTCGGCCTACTTAGAGTATGTACGCCTCGAGGCGTTTCGTAGTCTAAGTGCCGGTCATGTTCCGTACTTTCGGGTCGGGACAAAGTTGGTATCAGAGCGTTAGGTTTTACCTTCGAAGCGTAGGATGACCCTTGGTTGATGGAATAGGTGACTAAAGTAGAGTGACGTACCGTGGGTATGTTCCGCCGCATACTTACGATGCGCTACTCCACTTAAGAAGCCTTAGGGTGTACATTTCTTTGTTCAGTATTATATTCATTCCTTATTTAGCCTTATCGGTATCAGTTATGGTTTTGCTGCCACGATTACGGGCAGGGAGAGCTACGGCTAGAGTTGCGGTCAGCACAAGCTCGTTACGAACGAGGACTGACTAGGGCGTGATTCCGGCGACACACGATTGCAGAGATGTGTCTTTTTATTGTGTTTTCGCGCCACGAGCGTTGGGTGGATTGCTGTATGAGATTACTCAGACGTGCAGATCAGCCCTAGAGGATTGAGCCACTGATAGAGGCCAACCAGATTTTGATGACCGTTGATGTATTGCTTATTCATGATGATTAAGGCATGGTTCAGCGTGCAGACGAGTGAGCCAGTTGTTGCTGCGAACGACGAGATATCGCCCCAGATGTTGGAGCTATTGCAGTACGAGTTGTACTAAGAGATGAGAGAAGGTCGCTAGTCACCGAGGATGAATGACTAGGACATGTCGTTCGTTCGCTACCCCGATGCGAGGTCATCAGATAGATTGATTCTAGCTAAAGACGACTTCACGCGGATACGTTGAGAGTCGGTAGAGATGATCGAATGTCAGAAACCTATTATTCCAAGTTTAAAGTATTCAGAAAGACATGCAGGCAATTCTATGGACCCTCTAGAAGAATGAAACCCTGACTCGACTTAATGACCGTGTGCAAGCCTTTGAACCTTAGGGTTTGCGGCAGTTTCGCGGCGCCATTAGTGGGGCTTGGGTTTTCCCTTCTACGACTGGACCATCGATACTGTGGTACGTACTCGATACTATTAAACTGTACCCAGGATATTGAGCTCTTGGGGGATTATGAGGTTTTGACGAATCGATCAAATGGTTTGACTTCATTCGGATGCCAGGTGGTGAGATGCATTTCTTGGGAGACTCCAGATAAGAAGATAGCCGTTGGAGCTCAGTCCATGCAGCCACGACGAGACGAGTCCGAAGCAGTCAACATTAGAGAAAGTGGAGTAAGAGGTTCGTACGAGATCTTGATGAGACGACGTTCCACTCCGCCGACATCAGAGATGCAATACGCATGCCGAGGCATTGTACTTGGATATACCTTCCTGAAGGAGTCGCGATGAGTATGCAGCCGTTCCGGAACAAGAAATTTCTTAGTAAAGGACGATGAATTCTGGACAATCCTGCAGAGATGAGATTTGGGAGAGATCTCGACAGGACCTTTCTGGGATGAATTATGAGAAGACTTGGACTCAGGAGTGGTCATGTTACGTACACCGGCAGGCCAGAGTTCATGATCGTCGACGAGACATGCTATGAGTGACCACGACAGTTGGCCAGAGATTCTTAGAGGATGTGCTTGAGCGAGACTATTCCGCCATATTTGATTTCGGTATTTTGGGCGGTCTATTTGCATGATTGATTTTGATGATGGAGTTTCTTGATATTTGTTTTCATGCACTATGGTTGCACCTACTGAGTATTTACGATTTTTCGCACAGTTGTTGCACCTGATATCGTTTTCGTGCCTTGGTTTCACATGTTTATGATTTTATGGGTTTCATACAGTAAGATGATTTTGTGCATATGTACGCACACGATTTGGTTTTCGCACTCGGTATAGTTCACATATGCTTGCAGTGCAGTGATACGCATTTTGTGCATTACAGTTGCACTAGACTTCGATTTCGATGGTGATGTTCGATATTTGTTTTGTGCACCTTGTGCACCTGATTGGATTTTTCGCATGTTCGGCGCTTGATATTGGATTTCATGATTTCGTGCATGATGGATGCTCCTGATTTGGGTTTTCACGCATGTTGGGCGCATGTTATGAGATACGATTTTGGTGCATACCAGATGTACTAAATCGAGATTCTTCGTGCATGTCAGATGCACCTGTTTTGCTGTCAGGCACACCTGTTGCCCTTAACAGATGTTTCGTGCACACCCGATGCACTTAGATGTTGTTTCTATGCATATGTATAGCACATTCATGGATTTCGATTTCCGTGCGCACCAGATGCACATGACATTCATATATATATATTTAGGACTGATTTATGTTGGAGCAGTATATTTTTTGATGTTTTCTATTTGGTTTAGTACTGGCAGGACTAGTCACAGGACAGTACCTTAGTATATTTTTGCATGCATTGATAGTTATCGAAGGGATTTCCAAAGAAGAGCTATAGTCTCAGTATTTACCTACGTGTTTGACATGACACGAAAGGTTTAAAATAAGCAACCTTTCTGAATTGCTTTCAAAACGGCGGGACGTGCATATTAAATAAAGGATATAAATATATGTAGTTATTTTCTTACAATAGACGTCCGCCACTGTGCAGTGTTGCGAACATCGCACGACGATTTGAAAAAGGTTTGTCATGCATTGCTTCTAGATGCTTTAATGATGTATATCATGTTGGTTTTCGTATTGGATCTTGACATTGATGTCTTCCCCATGACTCCGATGATTGCGGGATGCTTGACGATGTTTTGATTTTGAGTTATATGCTCATTTTTCATGCGCATGCATTGCGCTACGATTTGTTTTATGTATTTATGATTTCGGAGCCCCGACGACTTGATGGTTTTGCTGAAATGTTTTAGTATTTGGGGAGAGTTTTAAATTAAATTCGGGGACCGAATTTCTTTATGGGGGAAGACTGTAACGTTTTGAAAATCGTTTCGGTGAAATTTCGGAAAATCGGTAAAATAAGGGGGTTTTCCGTAAAAAATCAAAATGTAAATATCTTTAATATAAAATTAAATATACATATTCTAGCTATGTAATTGCTATTATTTGGTGTTTATTGATCCCTTGGTAAAATTTCTAAATTTCAGAAATTTTTTCCGAAATTAATTATTTTAATATTATTTTAAGCCATCACTAATACATTTAATTAGGGAAAATTACAAATTGGAATGGGTTGAAATTTTTTTTATGCAACATAACAAATTAAACAAAATTTTAACATGTTGTTTTTGGAATGAAATGAAGTTGTTAATCGGTTTTAGAAAATATTGAAGAAAAAGGCTTATTTGGTGAAATTAGTGGAAGTGGAAGTGGGGTATAACATTTATCATTGTTTCTCACCCAAACAAAACCCACACCCATCCCCAAAATTTCTGGGTCGAGCCTATACTGCCCCCCTCCACCTCACACTCCAATTTGGGAATGAATGTTAAAGCTTAAAGGGTAAGAGAAAAAAATAAAGGTAAAAGGTATGGGGTTAAATATGTTAGTATGGGTTTCTTTGACTTTGACATTTTCTCTCCCCACACCCACACCTACACCCACACTCCTATCCCCTTCTCAGCCGAAAATTCCAGCAGCCCCCTTTCTTTTGTTCTCCTTCATTTCTTGCAAAACCCCAAAGTATTCTCATCAAAATCCAAATCAAAAACCCCATAAACTTCAAATCCAATCTCTACCTATTATTTCTTTGCCTAAGCTAGCATGGATCTTGGAGGAAATTTGGCATTTTGAAGGCTATGATCTTCATGTTGATCTCTTGATCATGAGGTATAAAGATTCATCCATATTTGTTAGTTGTTAACAGAATGTTTAAATCAAGCTTAATTAGGTGTTTTAAAAAAAAACAAAAAGGGGTTTTGAATTCAAGTTCGAAATTTCAAGTGGATGGTTTTGAATGAAGGTTAGGGTTTGATTATTGGATTGTGGTTGTGATGGGTAGATTAACATGTAATTGCTTGCTAAAATTAATCTAGTTACTAGTTTGCATTTTTGTTAAATTAAATTTGTAATAATTAAGCTATATTGCTAACTAGGTTTTTGTAAACCATGAAATTGATTAAGAGAAAAATCTAATTAGCTTATTCATAACATTATTAACATTTTAAAATGTAGTTTAGTGCTTTAGATCTTGAAAATCTAAGCTAAATTGTTGTATGTGTATTTTTTCTATAAAATTTTTAAACTTGGTTAATTTGTAAACTAGAATTTTGGGGCTAATGAAATTTAATGAGATTAAATTATGTAAATAGTTTTTATGACTTATTTAAGATATTTAATAAGTATTATGGCCATTAGAATTGTTAAAACATCAAGTTTTGTACTAAAACGATAAATTTTTGCACTAAAACGGTAAATTTTTGCTTGCTAGATTTTCGGAAAAATGGCTTTTAAAGTAAGTTCGGGTTTTTTGTGAATTTTAACCTATTTTGTATTATAATTAGTGTTCGTGAATGTGAAAATAAGCGTGTTTGGGTTTTTCTCGATGGTTTGACGTTTGTACTTGTACATCGACATCGAGGGATGGTTTGGCTATTCTTGCATGCGTAGGCGATAGGTTTTGACCTATGCGTGATACGCGTGCCGATTTGATTTTCGTATACCGTTTCGATTTCGAATTTGGTTTTTAATGCGATACGGTGCGTTATGACATGTAGGTACCCCATGTGGACTTCGAAACGACAAGCAAGCGCGTGGCGACGTCGGCACCGGCGAGCGAGGACCAGGTGAGTAGATTTATATTTACGGGGAGAAGTCGGGTGGATGGCGTATAGCACCCCCGCAGTTCATGGTGATGTATACGAATACATATACACACATATATTGATTATATATATTGTTTGAGAGTATTGATGACATAGATGGATTTTGGGTGTGATCGGATTAGTTTAGTGTTGCAAGACCCTAGAGTAGAGGTTGCACCACATTTACACACACACACACACACCCATACTTGCATACATTCTTCTTTCATATGTACTTATATGGGGTTATATTGTTATGTGTTCATATGGGTATGGGACTATGTGTTCACATACTGGATTTGAGGATAGTATTTGGGATTTGAGATGAGTCGATAAGATTTGATTGAGACCGTGAGAACGGTGAAATGGCAGGATTCGTACTTGAGATACGTCCTGATCTTATAGCGGATCTTGGGACGACGATACATGTGAATAATGTTATACATTGAATGGTTGACATGTGATCGTGATATGAGATAAGATATGTTAAGATATTCATAATAGGTCGCATTAGGCGATGTATACCTCCTTATGACGATACGATATATGATGATGATATCGGTTTGTATGAGAGATTTCGGCCTACAAACGTTCTATAGATCAGCAGTCAGATCATGATTAGATTGATGATATTAGTATTATACTAGACGTAGATCAGTATCCCGGATTATGATCTTTGATAAAGAGGATACGAAATGATTAATTTGATGAATGTGATACTGACCTGTACCGAGATTTGGGAATGCCGTACGACGGATTTACGTACGAGCTATATATTGATGTTTGACCCGCACTCTTGACTTGGGAATATCTGATTATAGATATGGTATCGGATGTGATATTATTGAGGCAGGATCATCGACTAACATATACATGTAGGTATATGTATCGACTCAGAGGTTAGGCGGTTTCCTTACCTTCAGTAGCCAGTTAGCTTAGCCCTTTAGTTTAGTCTAGTTGTTAGACTAGATTTATATTAAATATAGATTTGTTATCTTTGTGTATAGTATTTAGCTCCCGCTCATTATTGCTGTTGCTCCGCATCGCATACTTATTGTGATTCATATTCCATTATTGCTATCATGCTGTTAGGACACCAGCACTATTACCGATGCGTATGTACCACGTACACTTACTTGCCGGCTCACACACATCTTCATCGGTAATTGCCATGTTACGTACACTTAGAGAATATTATTGCTTGACTTAGCTTGTTAGATAGTAGTTTTGACATGATATTAGTGTACTTGCCTTATATGCCAGTTTAGACATTGTAGTTATTACTTGTCACTTCATGCATACTGTTATACATTGTTATGCCGCATTCATGGATTCTCATGCATATATTCACTATTTTACGTGCTATTGAGGGCCGAGTCTAGTATTTTTTAATTAAACAATGGTCAATGCATATGCTTTTTTTGTGATTTCTGGGGTCCTGGGAAGGGTGATGAAATCCCCACCCAATCTGGATTGGTTTCAAGCCCCTTAAAGTCCGTATTAATATATGCAAAGCAATAACAATCAACTGAACTCAATTTTTATTTTTTAGCGCGGCGCAAAGAATCCTGCACAAAAATAATTTATCGGAAGTGGGAAGAGAATTTGCGCAAAGAATGCTGCAGAAAACACAGTTCAGTGGAGTTCAGAGGAGTGAGGATGAGGCTAGAGACACTTATAGGGAGTTTTGGGAGACGACATCACCAAGTGGCCGCGGTTCCACGGCCTAAGCTTGCTTATGCCGCTGTTCCGCGGCAATAAAATGGAATTGGGCCTCTGGATTTCTTGTGTGTGCTGCCTTGGCTGTCCTCTTCTTGTCTGAAGCTCCTGAATCTTGATTTGCTCACTGTATCTGCTCCAGATTTTTACAGTAGACCGTTGGCTCCGTCTTGATCCGTCGCGGTGTAGCCGCGAGATATGGGTCTAACTTCCCACATCTTTGGCACTGAACTCGACCGTCTTTTTATCCTGCACACTTGCATAAAAACTAATCAAAAATAACAAGATGGATTTTTTTACAATGTATATATATTTTTTTGTTTTGTTTTTTTGTTAGATTTATATTCACAAATTAACCCGAAATTACACAAAGAAATAAACTACCGTCTTCCCGGCAACGGCGCCATTTGATTGGTAGAGTTTATTACCGCAATCAAGATGGTTTCGCTTGTAGCTAGCCGGTTGAGTACGGGTCGTCCCCAGGGAGATGAGAATCTTTTTCTATTTGTTTTAACGAGTTAAGTCCAAATGTCCAGGTTTGTTTTTAGATTAACTATATGCTAAAATGATATATCAAGAGAGCTTGTTAAGGTTAGGATTATGTTAGTTTGAGTTAGGAGTCGTTCACTTCTTTCGTTGCCACTCTTAATATCGGTGTTACGGTAATCGGCAACAACAGGGATTAGCACGACTAGGAAGGAACTTGCGAGTATAAGCTAGGCTTTCCAACGCTTAAGTTCTTCCTTTTGGTGCTTATCCGTCCGTTCTTGGCTCTTAGCCTTAGCCTCCGGTTAATTCAACCACAACCGGTCTCACTAAGGAATCACCGCTATCATGTAGGATAGGGTGCCCTAGGGAGAGGATTGTGGTTCAATTAACGGGAGTCCGAATTAAGATGTTGGGCAAGAAAAGAGTGAGAGAGATTTCCTTCTCTCAAACTTTCCTTATCCTACCCTAACAAGTGAGAAAACTTCTCACCCATTACAAGAAAAAGGAAAATAAAACAAAGGAGGAAGATAGAAAGAAAGAGGTTAGAAGATTAAAACTAACTATTTGAGACCTCAGTTTGGCAAGGATCAAGCTTAAGCATCATTGTTGTTTAAGGATAAAGAAAAAAAGAACAAGAAAGAAACAAACAACAAATAACAACAACTAGATTAGCAAATGAAAAATACAAGAATTATAATTAACAATAAGACAAGCATGGTAACAAAGAGAACTCTTTATTCATCACTTCACTCACAAAAGCTCACTACAAGGTTTTAATGGAGAAGAGATGAGAAGAGGAAGAACAACAACAACATGTATTCTAAAATCTAAATACAAGAATAAGCACCCTTGGCTTTGGCAAGTTCTGAACTATTTATAGGCAGGCAACAGAAAACCTAGGGCAACAATCTGTCCCCATATGAAATACCAAAACTACCCCCAAAAGATCATACGCTGCGGAGTCTATCAGGCCGCGGATCCGCGGCCTAAGCGCGCTTATGCCGCGGAACCGCGGCCCTTTAGAGGAATTGGCTCCTCCAATTTTTTGTGCTTCTCAGTGTTGATATTTAGATCAGTTTGGTACACTTTGTTTCTCAGAATCTCTCCACATTTCTTCCAGATTTGCAGCAGGTAAAAAGATGATTTGATGTGGATCTTTTGCCATGATTTCCTTGAGCTCCGCGTAGATATGTTGGATCTTGTGCTGACATTGAGCTTTGTGCATGAAAATGACATCGATTTGCCATTTTGTCCCTTAAACTGGTGTGCGGCAACATACGGATAGAGAGCGGAGACCCGTGTTTTATCTGTGGTTGGCAGTAATCCGGAATTTGTCGTGCTTTTCCATGAATTTCACTGTTTAGAGCTGAGAACCTGTATCCTGCAATTGACTAGCAAACACGGCTCAAGAGTACCTACCGATAAGCAATGTGATAAAAATTGGGCGGTATAAAAATGCAAAAATCTGATATGAACAATCACCCAAATGGAGTCATACCCTCGACTAGTCCTGGGTAGACCCACAATGAAGTCCATAGAAATCTGTTCCTATTTCCACTCCGGAATAGGTAACGGCTGTAGCTCTCCCACGGGCTTCTGGTGCTCAGCCTTGACCTGCTGACAAGTCAGGCATCTCGACACAAAATCTGCGCTGTTTCTCTTCATTCCGTCCCACCAGTAAACACCTCTCATGTTATGGTACATCTTGGTGGAACCGGGATGAACATTATATACCGATCGATGTGCCTCCTCAAGAATCTCACGCCGCAGTCCCTCAGCATCTGGTACGCACAGTCTAGCCCCAAATCGTAGTATGCCCTGATCATCGATCACGAACTCGGGAAATCTGCCCTGTCCAATCTTTGTCCTAATCTCTGAACATCGGTCATCACTGTGCTGTGCCTCATGTATACAGTCGAGCAACTGTGGGCGTGCATGAACATGCGCAATCTGTCCTCCGATCGGCGTAAACTCGAACTGTACCCGGCTGTCGCATAAAATATGCCAATCTACCGACGACTGCCTCTGTACTGCGCTCAAACAAGATAGACTACCTCCGGGCCTCCTGCTCAAGGCATCCGCCGCTACATTAGCCCTGCCCGGGTGATACAAGATCTCACAATCGTAGTCCTTCACTAACTCCATCCATCGGCGCTGTCTAAGGTTCAGGTCGCGCTGCTGAAATATATACTTTAAGCTCTTGTGATCAGTGAATATCTGGCATGACTCGCCATATAGGTATTGTCGCCAGATCTTAAGTGCAAAGACCACTGCAGCCATCTCCAAATCGTGAGTGGGGTAGTTCTGTTCATGTTTCTTCAATTGCCGTGAAGCATACACGATCACCCTGTCATGCTACATCAAAACGCACCCTAGCCCCACTCGTGAAGCATCACAGTAAACCACAAATCTGCCTGATCCTGAAGGCAAAGATAGCACTGGTGTCGTAGTCAGTAGAGCCCGTAGCTGCTGAAAACTGTGCTCACACTTCTCCGTCCAATCGAAACGAACTCCCTTCCGGGTCAACCCAGTCAAAGGTGTAGCAATGCGAGAGAAGTCCTGCACGAATCGCCTGTAGTAGCCTTCCAGCCCTAGAAAGCTGCGAACCTCCGTCACTGACGTGGGTCTAGGCCAACTCCAAACGTACTCAATCTTCCTCGGGTCTACACATATACCATCTCGTGTAATCACGTGCCCCAAGAAGTCTTCGTTTTCCAGCCAGAAAGCACACTTGGAGAATTTGGTGAAAAGCTGATGCTCCCTCAAGGTCTGTAATGTAATCCGCAGGTGCTGCTCGTGCTCCTCTCTACTCCGAGAATACACCAAGATATCGTCAATGAATACTATGATGAACAAATCAAGATACAGCCGGAAAATACGGTTCATCATGTCCATAAATGCTGCTGGCACATTGGTGAGTCCGAACGACATCACCAAAAACTCATAATGGCCGTAACGCGTGCGGAAAGCCGTCCTAGGAATATCCTCCTGTCGAACCCGCAGCTGATGGTAGCCTGATCGCAAATCGATCCTCGAAAAGTATCCTGCCCCCTGAAGCTGGTCGAAAAAATCGTCGATGCGTGGCAAAGGATACCTGTTCCGCACTGTAGCCCTGTTCAGCTGGCGGTAGTCGATACACAAACGCATACTGCCGTCCTTCTTCTTGACAAATAGGACTGGAGCACCCCAAGGAGAAACATTGGGTCGAATAAGTCCTTTATCCAGCAAATCTTGCAACTGGCCCTTCAATTCTCTAAGTTCCGCCGGGGCCATCCGATCAGGCGGTACAGAAATAGGCCCCGTGCCAGGGACCAAATCAATACAGAAAGAAATATCACGCTCGGGCGGTAGCCCAGGGAGCTCATCAGGGAACACATCAGGGAACTTGCTAACAACCGGAACCTGATCCAATAGAACCTCTGTAGCTCTAGTATCGCAAACATAGGAGAGAAACCCCTGACATCCCTTCCTCAAAAGCTGCCTAGTGCGAAAAGAAGAAATCACACTGTGAGGGGTGGCACCACGGTCCCCCAACACAACAAAAACCGACTCGCCGGGAAAACAAATCTAACTGTCTTCTCGCAGCAGTCAACAGAAGCATAGCACGTGGCTAACCAATCCATGCCCAAAAGAACGTCGAAGTCCAACATCTCAAGAAGGATCAAATCGACCGGCAACTCTCTCTTGCCAATACGGACGGTACAGGATCGAAACACGTGCCTAGCGACAAACGACTTTCCCACAGGAGTAGTCACAACAAGCGGCTGATCAAGCAAGCCGGACTCTCTACCCAAACTCAGCACAAAGTGTGTGGATACGTACGAGTGCGTGGATCCGGGATCGAATAACACGTGTGCATCAACCGAACATACTGGAAGGATACCTGAGACCACCGCATTGGACGCCTGCGCGTCCTGATGCGTCAAAGCAAAAACTCGCGCCTGTCCTCCACCTGCGACTGACTGTCCCCTGCCGGGAGCTGGCTGTCCTCTGCCTCAATCACCTCGTCCTCTATGAACAAATCCTCTACGACCATGACCTCTCTGTGCATGAGTCTGACGCTGAGTAACAGTAGGTACAATAGGCAACGCCCTGTAGGGTGGTGAAGGTGGTAATGTGACATGCGGTGCTGCCGCCTCCCTCCGGGGTATCTTAGGACAATCTCGCATACGATGATAAGAACTCCCGCAACGGAAACATCCCGATGATGGTCGCTGACCCTCCTGGGGATAAGAGCTAAACAAACTGCCTCGCCCCGAATCTCTGCCACCTGCAAGGTGCCTATCACGGCGCCGAAAAGGCTGCCTCTGCGCTGATGTATCCGCACGAACTCTCTTCGGCTCTGGAACTACCGAAGTCTCGGCAAGGCGCTCCTCAACCAATAAGGCTGCATCTACAGCTGCTGCGTATGTCTCGTAATGCAGCGCGCTGATCGCAAGGAACAGTGGTGTGAGCAAGCCTCGGACAAATCTCTTAACTCGCATCTCCTCGGTAGCCACTAAGTACGGAGCATAAACTGATAGCTCGGTGAACAACACATCGTACTCTACCACTGACATCTTCGGAGTCTGGCGTAAGGACTCGAACCTGCGTGCTCTAGCATCTCTGACACTCAGTGGGAGAAAGCGGGCAAGGAATAGCGCCACGAACTCTGTCCAGGTCATAGGAGGAAGACCTGCCGCTCTACCCTTCTCGACTGATTCGCACCATTTCTGCGCAAGACCTTCCAGGCGAAAGCTCGCGAACTCAACCCATCTCGCATCTGCGCATCTGAGGGAACGACATATCCAAGTCATCCTATCAATGAAAGACTGTGGGTCCTCGGCTGCATCGGTGCCTGTGAAGACAGGAGGCTTCAGCCTCATAAACTCTGACAGCGATACTGTAATAACCTCTGTAGCTGCAGGGGCAACTGCCTGTACTATGGGTACCACCGCGGTCTCTGTAACGGGTGGAACTACCTCTGGTCGCTGCGTTCGAAGTGTCTCAACTAGAGATCCCATCATTTGGCGCATCTCCTGCATACTGGATCCCACCGTCTGGCGCATCTCCTGCACACCAGCTCCTAACATGGCAATCTTATCTGTCACGGCAGGAACAGCCTGCTCGGGCACAACCGGTGTACTATCCGAATCAGTCCTCGTCTCGGACGAGTCAACTCGAATCTCGGCCCTCGCGGCCGCTCTCTGTACCCTCGTAGTCTTTGGCGGCATAATAGCTGAAAGGAATAGTAGGATTTGATAAAGGTACGGATATCGAATCACAAGAATGTATATACTCGAGAAGGAATTTAAATCAATAAGTCCTAAGGTCGCTTAGGCGGAGTACCGTGTCGTGAGTATGCCGCGGAACATACACACGCTACGTCATTCTGCTTCAGCTACCTACTCCATCATACCAGGGTCATCCTACACTCCGAAAGGTAAAACCTACGCTCTGATACCAAGTTTGTCACGACCCAAAGTTTGGCCCGTGACCGGCACTTAACCACGTAACGTGTACAGGCATAACGCGACTAAGCGAACCGGAAACCAAGAAATCAAACCAGTAAAAATATATAGTGTTTTAAGTTTTAAATGGAAGCATTTAAAAAGTGATAAGAAATCTTAAGTAAACAATCACCAAGATAGCAATATACGACGCCGTAACGAAGATCAAGAACAACAAGTGGGAACATCACAGATAGAATAAACTGCATATGTAAAGTCGGCTCACAATGAGCTCGACACCAGAAAACCAATAATATACATCATCGTCCTCACACTGTCTCTAAGTCAAATACATATATGGTAGATGGAGAATACTAGATACAACAGTGTGTACAAAAGAAGTAACCAGATACCACAACCCACCTATCAGCAAAACAGCTCTCGCACCAACTGTAGTGGTATCTGTAGCCAAAAGATGTAAGAAAGCAGCCTGCCGCGACTACTCCGAAGGGCAACCTGCAAATACTATGGCACAACGGGGGTGAGTTACCAACTCGTGAATAAAGATAACATATAAAGGTAATCGCGAGCATGCACGTACTGCGCTACTCTATCATATGCCAGCAGATGATATTAATGCGTGATAAGCAGTATGTGCAATAATCATGCAAGTGCTCTATCTGGTAATATAACTACAGGATGAGATACAATAATGAATGCTGAGCATGGGAACATAACATCTACACGGAATGTCAACGTGGAATATATAATCGGTGTCCATCAATGCACCCAGATCCCCCCCCAAATAGCTCAGGCGCCGGCACTCTCATCGGCCCTCCAATCCTGTAAATCTCTGAGAATCACGAGTGCCCAACATCATCACCCAAATATCATAAGTACTCGTGTCCATCATCGACACGCAAATCCTCATCCATCGGGCCCCGTCAGTCCTGGTCAGCCCACGGGCTCCGTCTGCGGTATCGGCCCTCAGCCCCGGCAGTACGGATCATCCCGCATCCATCTATCGACTCTGGTCAGCATCCTCTAGATAACCGCCAGGTCCAACCAATCACCGGTAGGTAGTAGTCCCTCTGCCAGGCTCACCGTCTACTACACAGCGAAACCGTTCTCGCCCCGGGGTACCATACCGGGTCCACCATGTACCCATAATCGGCCTCATCCAACTCCTCGATTCGGGTTCACATGTATCACTCTCGCACCGAGAAAACACATGGTTGACGCATCGAAATATCATATCAAGGGAAACCGGGTTTTTAAATAATTACATATTCTCTTTGAAACAGCCACGGTTCCCAAATCCAAAAATCACATGTAATCCAAAACCAATATGCAAGTCAATACGATGTGATATATGCATCAAGTATGAATATCATGTCAATCACATAAAAGATGAGCTACAGTATAACGATCATGGAAATTCTACAGTGAGTGTGTCATGGAAATTACTAACGGTGTGTGTGTAACATGCAGATTAGTGCTCGTGCAACATGAACCGTTAGTAATAGTGCAGTGTTCTATCAATTCTAAGTTTACATACATATAGAAGGGAATGCAGTATGCAACAACAGTATCCATGAACAGTCAATGTAGGTAAATGCAATATGTAGCTATAAGGTCCTATCAGCCCTGACGCATAACGCCATGCGGGCGATATACCCGTAGATGTTAAATCTACTCACCGTAGTCTCGCACTAGGTATAGCCGACGACTTGTTTCCCCTTCTTCGCGGCGTCCGTCGCACTCGCCTGCGAACCTAGAATTTCACAATATATCACACATAAGCTCAAAACCATACAAACACGACATTTAAAGTCAACTAGAAACCCATGTCGCAAACCAAGCGTGCGTGTGCGCGATACGCTAAAACGTGTGATTACGCACCTGAAGCTAACCCGACACGTCGCGATACGCAGAAACCCCAAACCCACACACACGTATCACGTGTGTCGCGAAAGTTTAAAATACGAAAAATAGGGTATTAGATCCCAGATTTTTATACAGGAAAGATATTATAAAAATATATATACCAAAATACTCCACATAACAGCAGACACCAGTCACCCCAAACCCCAACCCAAAACACCCCCATCTGGCCGCAATTTGCGGCCAGAATGTATTTTTCGGCGGCCTGGGTAGGGAGAGGAGCTCCCATGTTTTGTGTGTGCACTCTATACCCCTATACATGCTACAGTAAATCCAATTTTATTCTGAAATAACTCGGGCAGCAGCAGATCCTACAGAGCCCTATTTCTAGTTAAAAACCATACTTTTACACTAAAATGATACTTTATGGTATTTCTGTGCAAACTGAAACAAAAACCTGGCTTAAATAGCTCTAATAGCACATAATAGAGTTAACCAAGCTAACAAAACCCCAATCTAACATATGCATCACAAATATCCTTTAATATCACTAAAATGCACAAAAATGAGATTTTTAGCAACCAAACACACAAGTTATGGAAATAGGGTGCTAGACATGAGTGGATACCTTCTAAAAACCTTATAAAACACCAAAAGTTCCAGCTCCCTCCTCAAGTATGCAGATTTGCTCCCAAACACCTCAAAAGGTCCCTTTTCCCATGGCTTTAGTGAAGAAAATGTGTGGTTTTGTGTAGGATTTTGTATGGATTCAAAAGAGAAATGAAAAGGTGATGAATATATTGTGTTGTTGCTGCTTTTCTGCAGAATTTTTCAGCAAGAGAGCAAGAGAGAAAAGAGAGAGAATGGGTCAAAAGTCAATCTTCTCACCTAACACCATGCTCTAATTTACCATTCAAAAAATTGATTTATTAAAAGGGTTTGACTTGATTAGAAAAGGGTGGGGGATTAAAATGAACCATGCAAGGAAAGAAATGGCTAACAGTTTAACCTAGGTCACAAAATGGCTAAGTGTGCATGAGTACACAACAAAATGGAAAATTTTCCAATTAGGGTAACACGACTAAATATAATTAGTAAACCCTATAATTACACATAAATATATATATAACACTTCACAACACAATTATCCCTAGCCAAGAAGGAAAATACGATACTCGGGCTATTATGAAAAACACGCAAATTTGCTAATTATCACGAAAACATCCTAAACGAATTTCAAAGTGTTACAACTACTAATGTTGTTTTATGCTAATCTAATCACTCGATATTTTGTTAAACCATACATTCCAAATATCTAGATTTTTTTGTGTTTAAAATGAATTTTTAATGAAAAGAAAAGAAATAAAAAGTTGGCAATTTGCATTTAATGATGCATTTAATGCTTTTTGCTAGAATTTTCTTCTCAATTTGCACAAAACACCCCCCCCCCCCACTCCCTCATGGCCGGCCTCCCTCATTCCTTGCTGCCCTCTTCTTCTTCTTACCTCATTTCATCATTTTCTAGCACATATAAATCTTGAAAAATCCAAATAAATTCATACAAATTCAAATATAAATCAAACCCATCATTCTTCTTCTTCAATCTTGCTTGGATCTTCATTCTAGTGGGGATTTTGGAGGCTAAAGTTTGGATTGTTCTTGTCTCAAATCTTGTCTCTTTGATGGTATAAACCCTAACCCTAATTTCTTTTATGTTATTATTACTTTAATTAGCTTAATTAGATGTTTAAATTATGCTTTTAAATTCATATTTGGAAATTCTAGTAAGGGTTTTGTTAATCAAATTAGGGTTTTGATTAGTGAAATGGTTAATTAATATGTTAAGCTTGAAGAAAATTAAACCAAGTTACTAATTTGTTAAATGATATTTTCCTAATCGGTTAATTAAGCTAATTAACAAACTAAACTTTTGCTAATCCTAATTAGTGAAATCTAAAATTTTAGTAAAGGTTTAAATGGTTTAACCTTTATATTTTGAGATGTTTGCAAATTCAAGTTTTGGTAAAAAGTTGTAGTTTTGTGATAAAATGTTATATGCTGCTTACTAGATTTCGGTATGTTTTAGGCGTGGGTTTCTTTTGACGTTGCGACGTTAATTATATTGATTCCACGTTTATTATTGTGTTTTGAATGCACGATCTGTACGATCAGGGTCTAGGCTTGGCAGTTGTATCGCTTTGCGTTTCTAGCTAGGGTCGTGCCGATGTCGTTCGTGACTTTGTGTAGCTTTTGCTCTTGAGTTCGTTTCGTAGTGTCGCTACGCACGTTAGCCGCTAAACGGACACTCGAGAGTATGTTTGGAGTTGGTGCGTCGGTTAAACGTAGTTGTACGTATTTTTTGTCGATTGCTTATATACGCTTGCTTTATTGTTATATATGTTCAGGATCGCGTGCGGGGACTTCGGGCGCTGCGAACAGGGGAAAGCGAGTGGTAGGTTTTACTTAGCCAGGAGTGTTAGTGAGTAGATTTATTATCTACAGGGGGATCGCCCGCATGGCGTTATGCGTCAGGGCTAGATCAAATGACATGATATTGTCACATATTCTATTTCATATATAGAGTTGCGCATACACATTATTGCTTAGTTACTTGTTGTGCTTGGACTAGTACCTTTAAGACACTGCACTATTATTGACGACTCATGTTGCACGAGCACTGATTGTATGCCACACACACCATCAATAATTGTCATGACACGCACAACACACATACCTATATGATATTGTTTAGTTAGGGACATTGAGATATTGATTCATATTTCTTTATGCATATGACATATAGCATACCTGTATACCTACATGCTTACACATATGCCTTGACATGCTTACATGCTAGTTACCTGTATACCTATTGGGTATTGTACCATTAGCGATAGGTACATATACACATAAATACATAGTTACATGTATACCTTGCATACATGCTTCACTTATACCTGGTGGGTATATTACATCATTAATGATAGGTAGATCCATATACCTTGCTATACCTTCATGTTTATGCACATATCTGGTTATATCTACATGTTTACCTATATTTGATGTTATATAGAATTGGAGAAATTAGGAACCGCATGATATATTATATTAACTTGTTGCAGTTAAATAGCGGCTTTTCCTTTATATGCTCGCATTGCAGTTTTATGTTGCATATATTATATTCATGGATTTACGCATTGAAATATGGATTTTTCATGATGTTTTCTGGATTTGAGGACTGTGGTAGTTTCATGAAATTATGCATTATTTGAAAAACCCGGTTTCTTTTGATATGATATTTCAGCAGCCACCATGAGTTTTTTCGGTTCTGATATATATACCCCATGCGAGGAGCGTCGTGGGCCGTGTGAGGGTACATGGTGGGGCCCAGTACGGTTCCCCTCGGCAAATAGATCGACGGTCCATGCCGATTGAGCCTGGAAGGTGGGCAAGTACCTACCGGTGACAGTACCTATGACTCGGCGGTTATCATGGGGATACCGACGGGAGTCATGTACGTATGGATACGTTGAAGGGCAAGGGTCAGAGCTAGTCACTCGAGCTTTCGGTATAGCGTATGATACGTACTATCAGGATGCTGGTCATGATGACAACACCTGATAGATCAGCATTTCTGTGTCGATACTTAACACATTGGTTTCATCTTATTTTACTCCTAAGTATATATAACAGTGGAATAGGACGCTGTTATATATGCCAATATATATATATATATATATATATATATATATATAGTAGTGGAATGGGACGCTAATATATATGTATACATATCAATTTATATACATCATCATATTTATTCATGCAAATATACTTAGGATATATGAGATTCACTGGATATTTGATTTAGGACATTTGAGATTTACTTCATATTGGATTCAAGATATACGAGATTCATTTGATATTGGATACAGGATATATATATGAGATTTACTTGATGTTGTACATTCAGGATTTGTGAGACGTATATGATATGAGAGCCAATTTGGAGGCTGATTTGAGGAAATTGGGATTTGGATTCTCTTGATGGACTTTGGTCCTACCACGATGTCAGGATTCCATGAAATTGACATGTTTCCTCCCATACTCCGCATTTATTGTTTATGCACTGTTTCATGTATTAGTTGTACCTGATAGAGTACCTTCCATGACCGTTGCATTTACATACTGTTATTTTATATGCATTGTTTCATGTATTAGTAGTACCTGATAGAGTACCTTTCATGACTTTTGCATATACATTCAGATTGTCATATTATTGCTTCATGTATTAGTAGTACCTGATAGAGTACCTTTCATGACTGCTGCATTCATATGACCTCTTATTGCTATTAGTTGCTTATGTTAGATTCGTGCTGTACGTGCATACTTGCGATTACCTGCATATGTTATTTATTATACACGAGTTGGCAACTCACCCCCGTTGTGCCACAGTGTTTGTAGGTGTTTTCCTCAGGGCAGTCGCGGCAGGCTTTCCATCTTTCGTATCATCTTTTGTTGCAGATACCGCTTCGGCTGAATGTGCACGGTTTTGCTACAGGTGGGTTTTGCGGCTATCTGTTGTTATTTATTGTTATCTTGTACCTTGTACTCTCCATCTACCATTATCATGTATTGACTTAGAGACAAGATGTGAGGATGATATTGTATATATTTTTGACTCTATTGGTGTTTTATATACAGTTTTAATTTTATCGTCTTTTTCTTCGCTACGGTGTCGTATATTTGCTTGTGGTGGTCGTTTTCCGCCGTTTGGCGTGGATTTGCTCCTGTTGGGGATGCTTTACTTTTATCTTTGTATGTACCCATTTTGGGGCTAGTTTTTACAAAGGAGGTGCTGCCAAAATTTTCAAGAAAGTAAATTGGACTTAAAGAATTTATACTTGAGATTTTCACATGTTTAAACAATGTTTCTTATCTTTTATTGCTTTTGATGGTTTAGATTTCTGGGTTTTTGGCCTTCTTAAATTGCGTTACGCCTATAGACGTTGCGTAGTTTAAGGGCCGTCACGTGCAATTTTCGGGTCGTGACAAAGTTGGTATCAGAGCGCTAGGTTTTACCTTTCGGAGTATAGGATGACCTTGGTAGATGGAGTAGGTAGCTTAAAGCAGAGTAACGTAGTGTGGGTATGTCTGCGCCATACTCACGATGCGGTACTCCGCCTAAAGTGACCTAAGTACAAATTGTTTGAAATTCCTTCCTTGATGATACATATCCTTGTGATTCGATTTTCGTGTTCTTATCGAATCCTTTTTTCATCTATAGCCTTTGCCGCCGATGACTATGGGGACTCAGAGTGATGCAGCGAAGGCCGAGGTCAGAGTAGACTTGGGTGGTATGAGGACTGACCAGGATGGCACGCTTGTTGCACAGGAGAAGATGGATCCTCCATCGACAGAGTGTATCAATAGGCTTGTGGCAGAGATGCAGGACTTGCGCCAAACGATGAGTTCATAGGTTGAGGCCATTCGAGAGTAGCGACGGGAGGTTGTCACCCCAGTTACCCAGTTGTTCCTTGCGATCAGCACGCAGCATTTCGTCACTTACACAGCACCAGTGGTTGCAGCCCTAGTTAACGAGACACGTATTCCAGAGACCTTGGGAGTTCGAGGACTGAGGAGGGATAGTACAGGTGTGTCAGCCCCGAGACAGAGGTTCATTCGTCGAGACAGATTTCGTGACCGTCGTAGGAGTAAAAGAGGTTTGGGACGAGGACAGTCGTTCAGCTCTCATCCCCAGGAGGGTCGGCAGTTCTTATCTGGATGCTATCGGTGCGGGAGTTTGGATCATCGGGTTCGAGTTTGTACAGAGCCACGTGAGCGTGGGGCAGCTGTACCGCAGAAAGGAAGAGTTCAGCCAGTTGCGGGTAGGGGGCAGACACGAGAGTTTGCTTCTACTCATCGGGACGCGCGGGCGTCCAATGCAGAGTTTTCAGCTATTCTTAATTCGTATGTTCTTTGGATGTACTTGTCTGTTTTACACACTTTGTGCCGTGGTACGGACGAGAGTCGTGTTAGCTAGATCAGCCGTTCGTTGTGTTAATTTCTGTCAGCGATTCTTTTGTTGCGCGACACGTATTTCGGTTGTGTACCAATCGGATAGGAGATAGAGATTCGTCCGTCGTTTTAATCATTCTAGAGATGTGGGATTTGACGTTCTCCTGGGCACGGACTGGTTAGCTACGTGCTAGGTGTCTGTGGACTGTCGCGAGAAAACAGTCAGGTTTTGTTTTCCCGGCGAGTCGGTTCTTGTTGTGGAGGGGGACAGTGGTGCCGCCTCTCACAGCTTGAATTTAGCCTTTTTCGCTAGTCGGCTTTTGAGGAGAGGATGTCGAGGATTCTTGGCTTTCATTCGTGATACCGGAGCCACAGTGGGTTTGTTGGACTGGGTTCCTATCGTGCGAGAGTTTTTCGACGTTGTTCCAGATGAGCCGGCGGAGCTTAGGGAGCTTAAGGATCTGCTGCAGAGTTGCAAGATAGGTGGGGCTTGTGCGTCTGAGTGTTTCGCATTGGGGAGCTCCTATTTCTGTTCGTCAAGGAGAAGGATGGCGGTTTGAGGTTGTGTATCGATTTGTCGTCAATTAAACCGAGTTACTGTGTGGATAGGTATTGATCAGTCAAAAATAATGCATTCTCAACACGTTAATTTCTCTACTTTTATCATTCATATATAAGTGTTTATTGTAATTATAACACGGATTACGAATTCATCTGTAAAATACAAAATAACCTATGTTATAGTTATAATCGGCATTCTAAAGGGAAATTACGTGTTTTATTACTAATCGCATTGATCTGTATATATCAATCCTTGTCTCGAGACTGTGTGCAGGAAATTCTTCAGCTAAAAGAGCCAGAACTACTAAAAGTGCTGATAAAATACATCAAGTCCATGACTTGGAATCTGGCAATGATTCAGAAAGTATAAAAATATTCCAAGCATCCCATGAAGACCCAAAATCCAGCACCAAACCAACCTGAGAAAACCATCCATCAACTCACCTATATGGCCGCGAATCCGCGGCCAGTTGGCCGAGTTGCCGTGGATCCGCGGCTTGGTAGACACTTCAGCAGCTAAATTTCCTCCACGTGTCTTCATCGTAATAGCCAGGCTTCCAGAAGACTCTCAAAGAGCACGTGGCTTCATCCAGAAAGCTCGGCCTAACAACCTTATCCTAGAATATACCTTATTCTAGAATATTCCCTCCAACAAACTTCTTCTAGAAGACTCTCCTTAACAACCTAGCTTTGGAGGGAAGATTCAAATGAATAGTTATAAAAAGGGATCGAGATCTACACTTTTAAAGTTACACAATTGTTGTTCACCATTTAGGGCAAAAATCTAGTGAGATTCAAATCAATTCTAAGAAAATTGAGTGACACAATTTGATCCAAATCAAGATTCATTGAGTACCAAATCGAGCAAGCATCCAACGAGCTTTTTTGAAGCTACACCGATCTTCATCCGAGCAAGAGATCCACGACGATCCGCGACTCAAGAATATGATGCGAAGCTAATTCGATGATTTAGTTCTTCCTCAAATCTTGTATTCTTTGAGTGTATTGTAACAAAACATCGAATAATAAAAGGTGAAGATCTTTATTCTTGTTTTCTATTCATTCTCGCATTATGATATTTTTAGTTCTTGATTTCTTTATAATGATGCGTGAGTAAAACTCCGCTTGCATCGGAATAAAAAGAATAGTTAGATGATGTTGATGAATTCTTGAACGATTCTTAAGTCTTATGAGTTTTGTAAACCCTAAGAAATTGAATCAAATATGACCAGTTTTGAGCGAGATGCTTTCTTGAATATTCTCGCTCTAAATTAGAGATCAACAATCGATGATTGAATTTCCTAGAGGCTAGAATTTGAAATGCTAATCAACGAAAGGACAATGGATGAGGATGAAGAAACCCTAGTTTCTTCAAAAGATCCCTAAACCTCGTTGATTGTCATCCATCTAGCATCTAATCTTCAATAGATAAGAATTTGAAATTATAAGCATCATACATCACTAACGATTCAATTGATTCCGACAAGCCTCTCTATAAATCTTGAAATTCAAACGATTTAAATATTTTCTTGATTTCTACCATTTCTTGATTTTAGATCTAGTTTGTGATGATTCTTAAAACTAAATTTCATAATTCTTGAATCATTTTCTTTTATGTTCTAATTTCCAACGCAACTAAAACAAGATCGATCAAATCACACTTTCCCTGTGGGCGATCCGCATTCACTTCGAACCTACAAAAGACACCGATTATTGATTGCGGATTTTACAAATTTCTTTAGTTGTGTTACATTTTACATTTTCCAAACACGACACGGAATTTTAGATCAATCAAATGGCGCCGTTGCCGGGGAAAGTGTGATTTGATCCAAAAAAAATAGGTTCGCAGCGCCGCAGAAAGAAAAAAATTGTTGCGTGTTTGATCTTGGTTGTTTGCATTTTTAACACGGAAATTAAGGGGCATGACCAAAATTTAGATTAGGTCGGGATTTCATTACCCGTCCTAAGCCCCAAAAATCACAAACTTGCATCCGCATCACCCTCATTAACTAAAAAATATCTAGACAAGACTCTAAGGACCGTCGCGCTCACTTAGGACAGAAGGAGGTCGTGGGTAATCTATTGCTTATCCGCGTTTCTTTTGTGGTGTCTAGGCAAGTGTGTCTAAGGCAAGTGGTTACTTAATTAGGCCCACTACTTACGTAGTGGAGAACCTCCCACTTACCTGGTACTTACCTGGCCACAGAAGGGGCAAAGAGACGGTAGAGGATCTATCTTGCGACTTGTCTTCTGGAAGTCTAGGAGCGGTCTAGAGCCTTGACCTAGGTGACCACTAGATTTAGGGTTGCTTGTGCATTGTTTGTGTGAATTTTTCAAAAAAATCCGTATTTTTCAAAAACAAACACCAAACTCATCTTTTCCTTAATTATCATTCAACGCTGCCACTTGTGCTATACCATTTAGTGCATGCTTGGCGGGACACGGGATTCTAGTGCGCGTCTTGTCCGCGTTCCTTCTATCGACTCCGAAGTCGGTATTTCTACGTCTACTTTTTCTACACCCCCTACCACACCCACTTCGATGGACGGTTCTCCATCGAACTTCTTTAACACTACTCTGCCACCGTCCGCAGGTGCGCAGAATCCGCCCCGCATCTCTCTCCAAGAAAGATGTTACCCTATGCGAGGTCCTCTTTCGACCCGTCTCATCTTTCCACCAGCCAATGGGGACAATTTTGAAATAAAACCCAAATACATCAATCTTCTACCAAAATATCACGGTCTCGAGTCTGAAGACGCATATGTCTATTACCAAATTTGAAAATGTATGCGCAAAGATAGGTACTTCACAGCTTTCTGTGGATGCTATGCGTTTGCGTCTTCTCCCATTTACCTTGTGCGACATAGCCGAGAAGTGGCTTTATAACACAGCCGCACATTCCATTTTGAACTGGGGAGAATTCGTAGCAGCATTCCTTAAGAAATTCTACCCTAATCATAAAACAACTCGAGTCCATAGCGAAATAAATCAATTTACCCAGCTTCCAAATGAACCATTCTCGAAGTGTTTTGAACGCTTCAAGGATCTGTTAGTTCAATGTCAACATCACGGAATTCCTAAATGGGATCTGTGCAGAATCATATATGAGGGCATTAATCGTACAACAAAACAGAACCTTGAATCCATGTGTCAAGGCACCTTCATGAATAAAGATGATGGTGAAGCTTGGAGATTTCTAGAAGATTTCGCTGAAAAATCTTTACAGTGGGCAAGTGTAAACCAGTCATCGTCTAGGGGTGGCATTCACCAAATTGATGTTTCCTTAGGCGTTAGAGCTGAAATGACAGCAATGCAAAAGAAACTCGAAGCTATGGAACATAAATATTTAGCAGCCTCCCTAAATCAGATGTCACTTTCCAAAACTGTATGTGGATGCTGTTCTGATCCATCTCATTTTACGGAAGAATGTCCTTTAAATTCTCCGTTTCGAGGTCAAGAACATACCAATGCTGCTTTCCAACAAAGACCTAGAAACGATCCGTATTCTTCCACTTATAATCAGGGTTAAAGGAATCACCCTAACTTTGCTTGGAACCAACAACAAACTCAAAACACGGTTCCAAACCAAAATAATTTTCAAAGGGCTCCTCCACCACAACAGCAACCACTTTAATTGACTCAGCACCCCTATCAATCACAAAACTTTCAAAATCCGGTCAACACTTCTGCACCGTCTAGTTCTTTGCAGTTGACCGGTACTGATGAATCCTCTGCACTCGCACAAACCATGAATTTGCGTTTGACAAATTTCATGCAAGTTTCGGCTGAAATAAAGACTTCTGTCGATAAAATCCAGAAAAATTCTGACGCCTATAGTGAGAGTATTAAATAGATGGAAGTATAAATTGCATGAATAAATGCCGAGATGAGTGCTAGAGAGAAAGGGAAACTTCCGTCTCAACCCCTACCGAATCCTGGGCATTCACAACACTACAATGTTAATGCCATTGCAACATTGAGATCAGGAAGAGTGCTGAACAATCACGTTGGGGAAGAGATTGATAATCATGAAGAATTAATCAATAACACCCCGGCTGAGATTTTTCCTTTGACACACACTTCTATTTCTACACCTACTTTATCTACCCCACCACCTTCTTGCGAGCCTATTCTCCGTTTTCCTCAAGGCTCGACACCTCAGCATACCTCTTCTACTCCACTAAAGACGATCCCCACTCCTATTCTGGGATCAGTTCCATACACACCACCTTCTCCAATGTTGGATCTAGCTATTATTGCTAAAGATCCTTATCCGAATCGGTTAAAGGGTAATAAATCAAGTCTACATATGGAGAAGATTATGGAAATGTTTAAACAGGTTAACATCAATATCCCTCTCCTAGATGCTATTTAAAAAGTCCCTGCTTATGCAAAAATTCTCAAGGACTTGTGCACTAGGAAGAGGAAGACTCAAGTGCCTAAAAAGGTTTTCAAATATAAGTAATGTTAGCACTGCTTTTACCCCATAGTTACCAAAGAAACGTAATGACCCAGGATGTCCTACAATATCGATTTCTATTGGGGGTAAAAACATTAACCGTGCTTTACTTGACCTGGGCGCAAGTGTTAACCTTCTTCCATACTCTGTTTATGAGCAGTTAGGGATTGGAGAGTTGAAACCAGCTCATTGTACTCTCCAAATGGCAGACCGTTCAATCACCAAACTTAGGGGCGAACTGGAGGATGTGTTGATAAAAGTCGGGGAATTCATATTCCCTGTGGACTTTATTGTTCTCGATACACAGCCTGTAGCAAACCCACAGAACCAAATTCCGGTGATTTTGGGTCGACCATTCCTTGCCACTTCTAATGCTGTCATTAATTATCGAAACGGTTCAATGAACCTATCTTTTGGAAAATTAACAATTGAACTGAACATCTACAAAATTGGAAGTCAGCCGTCTGAACCCTCTGCTCACATACTTGATGTTTGTTCTGTCCATAAGATTGCTCCCGAAAGTTGCGAAGTTGATGAACTTTGCTTTGAAGATCTCGACGACAGTAGCACATCAATGTTTGATCTGTCACATCTTAGTGAGGACACATTTTCCACGTTTGAGTCTGAAACTCTTGACTCATCACCTTCTGAGTCTGTATCCTATGCAGGCTACGAGCTTCTCCTTGACTCCGAATATCATTCGATGACCCCACCTTCTATAGTTTCTCCGCCCGCATTAGATCTCAAAATTTTACCTTCTCATCTTAAATATCCATACTTAGATGAGAATGAGTCTTTACCAGTGATCATATCCGCTTCTCTAGCCTTAGAGCAAGAGAACACTCTTCTGACGGTATTGAGATCTAATATCCAGGCATTTGGTTAGACTATGGCTGACATCAAAGGGATTAGTCTCTTGATTGTAGAACATCATATACATCTGATGGATGAAGCCAAGCCAACCCGAGAACCACAGAGACGGTTAAACCCCGTCATGAAGGATGCGGTTAAAAAAGAGATCGTCAAATGCCTTGACAATGGTATCATTTACCCAATCTCCGATAGCCAATGGGTAAGTCCTATTCATGTCGTCCCTAAGAAATATGGCATCACGGTCATAACAAATGAGGCTAATGAGTTAATCCAGACACACACTCAAACTGGGTGGCGTGTATGTATTGATTATAGAAAACTCAATGCCGCCACGAGAAAAGACCACTTTCCTCTACCTTTTATTGACCAGATGCTGGAACGCTTAGCTGGACGAGATTATTACTTCTTCATGGACGGATACTCTGGCTTTAACCAGGTCCATATTGCCAAAAAGGATCAAGACAAAACCATATTTACTTGTCCTTTTGGTACTTTTGCTTATAGACACATGCCTTTTGGGTTGTGCAATGCTCCCGCTAAATTTCAGCGGTGTATGATGGGGATATTCTCGGACATGGTCGAGAATTTTCTGGAGATGTTCATGGACGATTTCTCAATATTCGAAGATTCTTTTGCTGACTGCCTATTTCATCTTGACGCAGTTCTTACTCGTTGTAAAGAGAAGAACTTAACCTTGAATTTGGAAAAATGCCATTTCATGGTCCAAGAGGGAATTGTGCTTGGACATGTTATTTCACGGAAAGGCATTGAGGTTGACAGAGCTAAAATAGATGTCATTCAAAACCTCCCTCATCCCAAGTGCGTCAAAGAGATAGGATCTTTTCTTGGCCATGCAGGCTTTTACACGAGATTCATTAAGGATTTTAGAAAAATTGCTAGACTTTTAACTTTTCTTTTGGCCAAGGACACGACCTTTCACTTTGACTCGGATTGTGAGGCAGCCTTTGATTCACTGAAACAGTCTCTCACTACAGCCCACGTTTTATCATCTCCAGATTGGAACCACCCGTTTGAGCTTATGTGTGATGCATCAGATTTTGCAGTTGGTGCAGTCTTAGGACAACACATTGAAAAGATGCCACACGTGATCTATTATGCAAGTAAGACCCTGAACGATGCTCAAATTAATTATACAACTACCAAAAAAGAACTTTTGGCAGTTGTATTTGCATTAGAAAAATTCAAGCCTTACTTGATTGGCTCACCAATTGTTGTATACACTGACCACTCCGCCTTGATATATCTTTTGGCGAAGAAGGATGCTAAAGGTAGGCTAATACGTTGGATCCTTCTAATACAGGAATTTGATCTTGTTATTAAAGATAAGAAAGGATGTGAAAACGTTGTAGCCGACCATCTGTCTCGCATCACTTCTTCACCTATGACCCTGCCGATCAATGATTCTTTTCCTGACGAACAGCTCTTGAAGGTATCCACTGAACCTTGGTTCGGGGATATTGTGAATTATCTTGCTACGGGACTTATTCCCTGTGAATGGTCGAAACAAGACAAACATCGATTTCTATCCAAAGTACAACATTTTTACTGGGATGAACCATATCTGATTAAGTATTGTCCTGACCTGATCATTCGCAGATGTGTCCCCAATGATGAATTCAAGAGTGTTCTATCTTTTTGTCATGACCAGGCATGTGGGGGTCATTTCGGTTCTCGAAAGACAGCGGAGAAGGTTTTGCAATGCGGTTTTTATTGGCCAACTTTGTTTAAAGACTCATTTGATCATTGCAAAACCTGTACACAGTGTCAACACACGGGTAGGATCTCCCGGAGAATGAGATGCCACTTCAACCCATCTTAGTGGTTGAAATTTTTGACGTTTGGGGTATAGATTTTATGGGTCCTTTTCCCAACTCTTTCGGAAATCTGTACATATTGCTTGCGGTTGATTACATCTCGAAATGGGTTGAAGCTATTCCTTGTCGCACTAATGACAAAAAGGTTGTCATTAGGTTCCTAAAAGAAAATATCTTTTCGCGGTTTGGACACCCACGAGCTATCATTAGCGATAACAGGACGCATTTCTGCAATCGGTCTTTCGAGACTTTGATGCGGAAATATGCAATCAACCACAAACTTTCCACACCCTATCATCCCCAAACGAGCGGGCAAGCTGAGATTTCAAACAGACAAATCAAACAAATTTTGGAGAAAACAGTTTCTAAAAATCGAAAAGATTGGTCAACCAAATTGACGGATGCTCTTTGGGCGTTCCGTACTGCATATAAAACAGATCTAGGTATGTCTCCTTACCGACTAGTGTTTGGAAAGGCTTGTCACCTTCCGGTCGAGATTGAGCACAAAGCAATGTGGGCCATTAGAGAACATAACTTTGACTTTCATCAAGCCTGCACTTTTGGAAGCTGCAATTAAACGAGCTAAGCGAACTCCGCGATGAAGCTTATGATAATGCTGTAATTATAAAGAATCGGACTAAGGTATTTCACGATAAAACCATTTTGAGAAAAACTTTTACACCGGGTCAACAAGTCCTTCTTTATGATTCACGACTCCATCTTCATGCGGGTAAGCTAAAATATCGGTGGAAATGACCTTTTGTTGTGCGGAATGTACACCCGCACAGGGCAGTTGAGGTAGAAAATATTAAAAACGGTACAATTTTCAAAGTAAATGGTCATAGACTAAAACCGTCACTACTACAAAGAGGGGTTGCCCCTACGGATTTATCCGTAGGGGCAAACCACTGCCCCTACGGATATATCCGTAGGGGCAAGAAAATAACCTGTAGGTGCAAACGCCGTAGGTGCAAGTTGAAGCCCTGAACTTGCCCCTACGGACAAAAACCTGCCCCTACGGATATAACAGTAGGTCCTGTAGCTCCTACGGAGTAGGCCGTAGGGATAAAAACATTATTTTAATTACAGTTTTTTTAAATATATTATTTGTACCTACAAATGAATCCGTAGGTCTAAGTCATAGCCCCTACGGATACATCCGTAGGTACAGATCCGTAGGGGCAAAATATCAGAAATCCTGATATTTGGCCCCTACGGATAACTTCGTAGGGGCTGTTGTTTGCCCCTACGGATATATCCGTAGGGGCACGGCCAACCCCTTGACACTGAGATCAGGGGGGAAATATGAGTTAATGTTGATATTGTGCGCCTACGGATGAATCCGTAGGGACAACATGTGTACCTACGGGTTAATCCGTAGGTATATATTATCTGTTTTTTTTTTAAAAAGGGCTGCCTGATTTTTTTCTCGCCCTGTGCATAATAATATATACATCAATCAAATATAAAATTAATCATCACACAACATATATCGCAGTATTCATAATCACATCTCATGCATATAATATACAAAAGAAATCAAAAAACTGAATATGATATAAATATAAACCAATATCGTTTCAAAATGTAGTACAATATGTATCATATAAATAAATACATGTTTCAAAAAATAAGAATCAAAAAGCTACCCTAGCTCGGTCCAGCTCCACCTGTGATAAACGCTAGAATCTGGCGCGCCATCTCCTCGGTCAATAAACCATGCAATTCGGCGCTGTACCCTGTCGCGTCTGGACCTAACACGTGTAATAAGCGTGTAAGAATTGTGTATTATTCGAATTCGTATCATTATCAAGTTATTTCGAAACCCCATTTGGATATCTAGTTTGGAAAACCGTTGTTTATTTTAATTAAATATGTATGTATGATTAATCAAACCTAAGTCTACAACCAAATAAGCTCAGGCTACGTACTAATTATGGATATGTTGATATCTATAATATGACATGATATTTTACTATAAAGTAGTATAAATACCAGCATTTCCTTCAACTCCTGAACGGTGGCCCTCAAGCTCTCCAGTTCCTGCTGGATACGTCGCTCACTGGAGACGGAGGAAGTAACCGCCGGGGTGGAGTCCAACCTCATATGGGCCCTGCTAGGGCCCAATCCTCGGCCGCTCTCCCAACCTCTGTGGTGCCGTCCGTGTGCGGCGTCCAGGAATAGGGTCAGCAGCCTCGAATGCTGCCTTCCCACTAGCAACTGTCAGAACATTATATTTAGCACATACTGGTCTATAAAATTGACAAGAAATACCAAAATCAACAAATTCAAAGCCTTACCTATAGAGATAGAAGATGTGCTCCTTTGGTATCTGCATGTATCAAAATTTGAATAATATTAATTAATTTCAGTACATACATATTAACAAGGTAAACTCGCATATAGCGCTGCTTACACATAAGACAGGGAGTGAACAAGCTCTTGTAGATCATCAGGTGCAAATCTAATCTCATCAAGCAGCACATGATAATGAGTTGGACGACTAGACAAGTTCCACGACTTACAATCATTCCTGCATGCGAGCACATATAAAAATCATAATTTCTAGGATGAAAAATTTTATTGTCAACTACTGTCACCACCTACAGCTAGACAATAATAAAAATTACTATCTAAGTAAGAGTAAAAGGAATGTGTGTATATTTATGATATAGCATTCTAAATCAATATACATGCACTATATGATATATAAACATACCTGAAGGAACGGGAGTGTCCTCTGTCCCTGATATGGACGCATCACCAACAACTAGACAATCAAACATTGACAATATAAGTAATTTTGACATTAACAGGCATGAATATCTATAATATTACATTCAAAATGGATATTAGAGAGCACACCTGCAGTGAGAAGTGGTAAAAGTATCACCCAACAAGGGTGTAATTTACAAAATCGGTTGAAACTCTTGAAAGTCATAGAAGAACCTGACCTGCACAAATCTGATGTATACTTTCCATTGGACACTAAGAAGTCTCTAAAAGGAAAAGCCAATGTGAAAACCATCATTAGTTCATATCAGAAGATTGATGCTGAAACAGAGAACAAGGAATGTTATTTTCTTCTTCTTCTGCCACATTACTGTCTTCTCCTTCTTCTTCTGCCACATTACTGTCTTCTCATTCTTATTATGTGCGTGTGCAAATTCAATGAAAGAAGAAACTCCAGTGACAAACTTAGGTTGCATACGTTGTTGCCAATTCACATACATCCAGTCCTTAATCCTGACGTACTCATGGGCCATGTTAGACTGTATCATATAAATTGTAGGTTATGATGACTATATTGAGAATATGGATTAATAGTGGGTAGGAAAAATATTTCTCAAGTGGATTTTGCATCTGAAAACCATAAACTACTAAGTAATAGCATATATAATTTTTTTAGTATAAAGGTTGTTATTTTAAGTTTTCCCTTATTAAATCAAATTTGTTTCACGTTTCAAGGAATATACCAAAACGTGCACAGGCATGCAATGTCTTGGTTTTCTAGTGTGTGATCTACCATACACAATATAACACAATACAATATTTCGTATAGTGATATGATCTAACTGCCTTTATAACTACATGTGTACAGAAAATTAAGATAAGAAACCATAAGAAAGGGTCGTAGCCATGCATAACCTTGAATCTACATACCAAATTTTGCACAAGCTTGCAATTATTGTCACCTTGCCTTGGAATATAAAATATCTTTAAAGACTACAAGCGGAGCATTTAAATCTTGATAACTTTTGACTTCAACATATATTTTTCTCAAGTACCACGAAATATACTTCCTCCGTATAAACCGTTTTCAGGAAGATGGATTAACAATGACAAGTTATCCATATTAGAAAAACACGATATTACCCTTCTTAAGATAATACATTGTATAAGCACACCATAGCCCAGAACATGTCCTTCTATCTACGCAAAACATAAACATCATATAGCAATAAAAGGAAAAGAACCACCATATCGGAGATGAAAGACAGAGAATTCAAGCATTGTTTCATACCTTTAGAGCACGCTGCCAAAAGAAATAGAAAGACAATAGAACAGATTATCACATAGGAATTGATTGATAAATAAACAATTAACTTATGCTGCTTAAAGAAGATGTGACATGTTATTATAATTTCTTTTGGGAGAACCTGGAAATATGAAATGGAAGGGAAGACATAGGCACATATCACATAAATAACAAATTAAAGTAAACTAACTAAGAGGCATGTTTGAGTTTTATACTTGGGATCACAAATAGCATAATGGCTGCAAACAGGTTGCTTGAATACTTGCAGACAATCCAATGTTGCCACGCCATTTCTATAAATTTTAAACTCCCTGGCAAATTATCTTCACTCAGGATTACTTTAGGGCCAGTTTGGCTGCTTCTTGCTTGTGATTCAACATTCAGCTTTTTGTTGATTTGGAACTCAGAGAGTGTTGCAAAACAAATCCAAAACTAAATAAACCTCAAACTAGCTACAGAGAAGGCAAACAACAAACCCCCCTGAAGTTTGGCTTTTAAGGGTTTTCCTACTAAAATACACTTAGATGCAGCACTTTAAGGAAGCTTGCAGCAATATAAAAACTTTTAGGTAGTTTAGTGAAAAACTGCAGTGCTTCAAGATTGTTTAAGTTTTATGTGAGCTTAAGCTGTCATACAGAAATTATCGTTGCAAAAATGTTCGCAACCCTAGCTTTTCATGCAACGATACTGGAATACGAGCCTCAGATATGCCAGCTTAGGAATCAAAATAAGAAAGAGATTTGGGGTTATCCTAAGTCCAAAGTCAAACGGGCTCTAGAAATATATAAACCCAAAAAAATGACTACATAAAGATCTCATAAAGATGAAAAAGATGTTATGCAAGCTCTGAACAAATCTTGAACGGAACTTTCACAAGAATTTACAATACCCGACCAGAATCCAATCCTGAGTTTGATGAAGCTTCAGGCCTTCAGCTTCCCCACAGAAAATAGTTAGGGGAAACCCTTTACAAAACCATAGCTTTCATGCAGAGATGACGCTCAGAACATGCCAGCTTCCAAACACATTGAATAATACATAATCTCTCATACTCTCTTTCTCTCTCAATCAGACAGTTTATATTTGGATTTGAATTTAGGAAAAGAAATAAGATGGCTACAAACCAGCTTGCCTCGCCAATCTCATAACTATAAAGCTCATAAAAGTGGAAGTTTGAGGGCAAGCCATCAACGCCTCCATTCAATTGAAGCCAAATCATCCACAAAAAATAGAAATAAATATAATAATTGATCGATAGGCAAAATTGCAAGAAACCTATTCATATTTCTGCATGAAAAAATAAGAGATGTAAAATAAGTAAAAGGTTACCAAATGAAATTATCCCATCACTTGAACCCCCTCTCAAGACATTTTAGAAAAAATTCCCCCAGTAATTTTCCTCGGTTTAACCGTTTTATATCATAGAAGAAAGATAAATTTCAACTGTATATACATACATACACACACACACACATTATATACACAGTTTTTGAATGTTGCCAGAATTTCAACAGTAATTCTAGATTTTTCCAAACTCTGAAGGCTTCACAAAAATTTTAAATACAGATAATAATATGATTGAAGAGATCAATCACCAATTTTTTAATGAGGATCAACTGAAACCCCAAACAGAGCAAGCAAATTACAAAGATCCCAAAAATTTGATGAGAGCATAAAGAATTTAACATCATGATAACAATATAACCAAAATGGCCGAAAGATCTACGATGTGAGACTCGAGTTCTGATACGAAACAGGGCAACCCCAACCATAATTCTAACCCTAACCTTAACCCCAGCCCCAGCCCCAGCCCCAACCGCAACCCCCTGCCGAACACCAACCCCAACCCCAACCGCAACCCCCTGCCAAACCCCAACCCCAACCGCAACCCTAGCCCCAGCCCCAACCACAACCCCAACCTTAACCCTAACGCTAACCCCAACGGATGCTTCATCGGTACCCAAACCATGAACCCTAGCCCTAAAATAATAAAAAATTTGTTTAATTTAAGATTTCCTAACCTGTGCAGTGGAGGCGTCGACGATCGATCGGAGGCGACGACGAAAACGGAGATGAGGATGAACCAGGCGGTGGCGACGAAGAATTGTCCTGCGCTGGCGACGATGATAACAGCGACGAAACACAGGCGATCGGCGGGAACGAGGGTTTGGGGATTTTGGGTTTGCGCGCGATATTGGGAAAATAATTTTTAGCTAATGAGCGTAGGGATCGATCCGTGCCTTTTTAATTAAATCTCTATTTAGTTGCCCCTACGGATAAATCCGTAGGTTCTTGGTTTGCGGCTCCGTAGGGGCAAACAACAATTTATGATTTAATATTTTTTAAATTAATATGTAAGGACCGTAGGGGCAACCTTTTGGCCCTACGAACTAATCCGTAGGGCCAAAACTAAATCTGCCCCTACGGATTTCGCTATCCGTAGGGGCAACCCCCTATTTTAGTAGTGCGTATTTTTCCACTGACCCCTCGGAGGAGCTCCTGTTTTTACAGGAGCCACTTTATATTGACTAATTTTCCTCCACCTCACCTCCATGACTTGGTAATTTTGTCACATCTTTAGAATGGAGGTGAGTCAATTTGTAAATAAATTTTAGAAAAATAAAATATATATATAAAACAAAATCATAAAAAGTTTTTGTACATGAATAAAAGAATAAGTTTGGGGGAGATTTTCCAGAATCATATTTCATGTCCCCTTTAACAACTTTTTGCCTCCGAAGTTTACAGGTTTCTGAGCTTTTAACAGATAGCAACAGTGAGGACACTGTTGAAAACAAGTTTGGGGGAGGTTTGTGCTTATTTGCGCTTCATTTTGCATCATATTTGGCATAAGCCCAAAACATTTGAAACATATAAAAAGAATTTTAAAAAAAATTTAAAGATAAAAATATTTAATAATTAATTTTATAATGAAAGATTATATAGTGAAAAATTACATCCAAATGATTACAAAAATTTAAGAAAACCAAGAAAGTTAGAAGTTTTCTTAAACGAAACTAGTAATAAGTAGTTATGAGCCGTTGTCCCAAGGGTTAGTAAGATGAAAGAAGTCACTAATCTGCGGATAAAAATAACTCTGAAAAATAGTTTCTATTCTGGAAGCCAAACATTTGAATGTTGATACCCTACTATTCGCACTTACACACGTCTTCAAACTCGGGATAGTAGAGGATACCTTGAAATGCTCTTGTCTAAAAGCCAAAGTATGAATGAAATAATAAATGGAAAATAAAATATATTATAGTGAAAAGAAAAATGAACACTGGTTTTGTTATCACCAAGGCAGCAATAAAAAATATAGAAAGGGTGCTTTATCACCTAGTGCCTTAGACCAACTGGTTTGGGAGTCACTACTAAGCCTTAGGTGTTGCAAGACGAGGAAAATTCTGAATACACCTTATAAGTAAGCACATGAGTAATCGGTCGGTTAGTACCTCAAGAAGTATTAACGGTCGCATGAAAAATGTGTGAGCAAATCTATCTAAATATTCACCGATTAAAAACTACTGAGGTGGAAGGACAAGAGTATGATTGCTTGAATTGAATTCTCCGAGTGTAGGGACGTCCTTTACAAACACGTAGGGGTATATGATCGTTGTTTGGAAGAAAGGTAGGAATGAAGAATAAAGACGATGTTTTATTGAGGGATGATGTGATTTCTAACATCTTTTCATGATTATTAAGATAGGGCTCATGACAACTGAAAAGCTAGTATTAGTTGGAAACTCCAATTTTCAAAGTCTTTCTTTTATAGTTCTTATCTTTAAATGTAACTTTTACGATCTTCCTTTTATTATGGGATTTTGTGGGTGCAATCCGCTGAAAACCCTCAGGAGACAACACTCCTCCTACTAGGGACACCTAGAGGTTTAAAGGCTTGTTGCACGTGCTCAGTGCAATCGTGTTGCATATGAAAGTGTGATAGTTAGTTTTTCTTTTCCTTAATTTTCTCCTTTTTTTTAAATAAAGATGTTTGCTCGAGACGACCAAAATTATGTTTGGGGGAATTTGATCAGTCGAAAATATTGCATTCTCAACACGTTAATTTCCCTACTTTTATCATTCATATATAAGTGCTTATTGTAATTATAACACGGATTACGAATTCATCTGTAAAATACCAAATAACCTGTTTTATATTTATAATCGGAATTCTAAAGGGAAATTACATGTTTTATTACTAATCGCATTGATCTGTATATATCAATCCTTGTCTCGAGACTGTGTGCAAGAAATTCTCCAGCTAAAAGAGCCGGAACTACTAAAAGTGCTGATAAAATACATCAAGTCCATGACTTGGAATCTTGCAATGATTCAGAAAGTATAAAAATATTCCAAGCATCCCGTGAAGACCAAAAATCCAGCACCAAACCAACCTGAGCAAACCATGCATCAACTCACCTATATGGCCGCAGATCCGCGGCCGAGTTGGCCGAGTTGCCGCGGATCCGCGGCTTGGTAGACACTTCAGCAGCTCAATTTCCTCCACGTGTCTTCATCGTAACGTCCAGGCTTCCAGAAGACTCTCAAAGAGCACGTGGCTTCATCAAGAAGGCTCGGCATAACAACCTTATCCTAGAATATACCTTATTCTAGAATATTCCCTCCAACAAACTTCTTCTAGAAGACTCTACCTAACAACCTAGCTTTGGAGGGATGATTCAAATGAATGGTTAGAAAAAGGGATCGAGATCTACACTTTTAAAGTTACACAATTGTTGTTCATCATTTAGGGTAAAAATCTAGCGAGATCCAAATCAATTCTAAGAAAATTGAGTGGCACAATTTGATCCAAATCAAGATTCATTGAGTACCAAATCGAGCAAGCATCCAACGAGCCTTTTTGAAGCAACGCCGATCTTCATTCGAGCAAGAGATCCACGACGATCCGCGACTCAAGAAGACGATGCGAAGCTAATTCGATGATTTAGTTCTTCCTCAAATCTTGTATTCCTTTAGTGTATTGTAACAAAACATCAAATAATAAATGGTGAAGATCTTTATTCTTGTTTTCTATTCATTCTCGCATATGATATTTTTAGTTCTTGATTGCTTTATAATGATGCGTGAGTAAAACTCCGCTTGCATCGGAATCAAAAGAATAGGTAGATGATGTTGATGAATTCTTGAACGATTCTTAAGTCTTATGAGTTTTGTAAACCCTAGGAAATTGAATCAAAGATGACCTAGTTTGAGATGTTTTCTTGAATATTCTCGCTCTAAATTAGAGATCAACAATCGATGATTGAATTTCCTAGAGGCTAGAATTTGAAATGCTAATCGACGAAAGGATAAGGGATGAGGATGAAGAAACCCTGGTTTCTTCAAAAGATCCCTAAACCTCGTTGATTGTCATCGATCTAGCATCAAATCTTCAATAGATAAGAATTTGAAATTATAAGCATCAATCATCAATAACGATTCAATTGATTCCGATAAGCCTCTCTACAAATCTTGATAATTCAAACGATTTGGAGATTTTCTTGATTTCTATCATTTCTTGATTTTAGATCTAGTTTGTGATGATTCTTAAAACTAAATTTCACAATTCTTGAATCATTTTCTTTTATATTCTAATTTCCAACGCAACTAAAACAAGATCGATCAAATCACACTTTCCATGTGGACGATCAGCATACACTTCGAACCTACAAAAGACACCGATTATTGATTGCGGTTTTTACAAATTTCTTTGGTTGTGATACATTTTACATTTTCCAAACACGAGATGGAATTTTAGATCAATCAGGTATCCTTTACCTCGCCTTGACGATTTGTTCGATCAACTCCAGGGTGCGAGACATGCTTTTCTAATTTTTTTTTGGGATTAGGTCATCATTTGTTGCGGGTTTGGAGTGAGGATATTCCGAAGACTGCTTTGTGTGTGCTACGGGCAGTATGAGTTTTGGTGGTGTCGTTGGACTCACCAATGCCCTAGCAGTATTCATGGATGTGATGAACCAGGTTTCTTCATGCCGTTCCTCGACCAGTTGATTGTTGTGTTATTGATGGCATTCTGGTCTATTCCAAGGTGTCGTGAGGAACTTGAGCAGCACTTGAGGATTTGCTTTGCAGATATTGGGAGAGCCCCAGCAGTTTGCTAAATTCTCGGAGTGTTCCTTCAGGATTGATTGTGTTGACTTCCTAAGGTCAGGTGGTTACGGGAGACGGTTTTCATACGGACCCGAGGGAGATCGAGGCCGTACAACTTTGGCCCAGATTTGTAGCAGCGACTGAAGTCCGCGGCTTTTTGGGCTTAGCCGGTTTTTACCGCCTTTTCGTTCATGTTTGCTTGTGTAGCGCTGCACCGTTGACCGGGTTAACCAGGAAAGGAGTTCCTTTTCTTAGACTGAGGAATGCGTGCGGAGTTTTCAGCAGTTGAAAACTCGGGTAACGACTGCACCAGATCTATCTTTGCTTCTGGATCGGGCGACTTTGTTGTGTAACTGTGATGTTTCGCGAGTGGGGCTCGATTTTGCGTTGATGTGGCATTATAGAGTTATCTCTTTTGCTTCCCAACAGTTGGAGGAAGTACGAGCAGGATATCCCACTCATAATCTGGAGATGGCCGCGGTGGTCGTGCGTTGATGATCTGAGGACACTACTTGTTCGGAGAGTCGTGTCAGATTTTCACGGACCACCAGAGCTTAATGTACATCTTCTTATAGCGGGTCTTGGATTATTAAGACAGTCTTCTGCAGATTTACAGTTCTTATGCGATCGTTGAGTACAACTTAAGTTCGCCTCTACTGGGGGGACAGCTTGCTCATGTCCGCGCCCGTCCACTTTTCCGTAATCGTTTTCGCGAGGCACAGCCCACCGATGCTCGTTCGTCAGAGATTCTTAAGCATACTTGGCTGGGTAAAGATGCTCGTTCATCAAAGATTCTTGAGCATACTCGGCTGGGTAAAGATTCGGAGTCCTTGATTTATGACCAGGGTGTGCTACATTTAGGGACGCGTTTTTGTGTACCTACTACTGCTGGGTAGAGACGCGAAATCCTAGAGCAGGCACATCAGTCAGCTTTCGGTGTTCATTCAAGTTCTATCAATTTGTAGCATGACTTGTGAGGTAGTTACGGGTGGACAGGGATCAAGAGTGAAGTTTCGGATTTTGTTTCAAGGTGTCTGTCTTGTTGTGATCTAAGGTTGAGCATCTGAGATCGGCTGAAGAGTTGCAACCTTTAACCGTTCCATAGTGTGAATGGGCGCAGATCTCCATGAATATTCGTTTTGGCGTCTACCCAGGTTTAGTCAGGATGTGACTCCATTTGGGTGTTTATTGTCCGGTTATGCTCAGTTTGCTCAGTTGTTCTTTGTTAGGTTGTGTGTTTGCACGGAGTTCCTTCATGCGTTGTATCCAATAGAGGCACCCTGTTCGCTTGCCGTCTTGGGCAGAAGCTTCAGGAAGCCTTGGGTACTGGTTGAGCTTTAGCTCCACTTTCCATCCGTTGGCTGGTGGTTAGACAGAACAGACTATACAGACTCTGGAGGATATGCTTGTTGTGTGCGAACTTTGTTGTCAGCAGTTAGGATCGTCGCTTGCCATTGTTAGGATTCTCTTTCGATAGCAGTTATCAGGAGACACTCCAATTGGCAACCTTTAGGTTTTGTTTGTTAGGTCGTGTCGATCACCATTCTGTTTTTCTGACTCTGCGAGAGTAGGATTTTTGGACCCCAGCTAGTGTAGAGGCTTCGGAGATGATCCAGTTGGTTCAGGTCAGGATGAGAGCAGCCCAGTGCAAACAGAGGTCTTATGCCGACCGTGGTGGTCGCAGACTTGAGTTCGCAGTGGGAGATCATGTATTCCTACGGATTTTCCGATGAATGACGTGTTTAGTTTTGGGAAGCTTATCCCAGGATTGTAGGTTCTTTTGAGATCCTCAAGCGAGTTAGTTCCGTTGCATATAAATTGGCACTTCCGCCCAGATTATTGAGTATTCACCCCGTATTTCCTTGTGTCGATACTTTACAAATACCTTCATGACCTTTCTCACATGATTCAGCATTAGACCATTTAGCTTAGGACGCGATCTTTCCGTTCACCGGCAGCCAAGGGTGTTAATGGCTTGGCAGGTAGAGAAACTTCGGTCAAGGGTCTTGCTATCTGTGGAGGGTTTTCTTGGACGTAGCCATATAGTGAGGTGATCACTTGGGAGGATGCGAGCGAGATTTGGGAGTTTTGTACTCTTCTCTTTGAAAATACGCTTAGCGAGAATTTTCAATTCGGGGACCGAATTTCTTTAAGGGGGGAAGATTGTAACGTTTTAGAAATCGTTTAGGTGATTTTCCATTTTTAGGGTAAAATAGTCAGTATTTTCCGTTTTAACCCGATTGTGATCAAACTTCAATTTAGACTTGCCGGCACCTAGTTTAGTGTCACGACCCGAAAGTACGGAACGTGACTGGCACTTAGATTACGAGACGTCTAAAGGCGTACCGTAACCTAAGTCAGCCAAAGCCGAGAAAATCTAAACCAAAATCAAAAGAGAGTGAAGGAAAACCTTTAATGAAAACGGTTTTTAAATCAATTAAGTTGCATAGAATCCCTTTTTAAAAACATCAAGAATTCCCGAAAATTTCGGCAGAGTCTCCCCTGTATTTTCTATCCCCCAAAATGGGTACAACAAGATATATATAACCTGTAATCCTAAAATGGCATCCCCAAGCGGGAGCTAGCTCTTCGCCCAAGGCGGATCACAACCACACGCAATATATAAGTAATATCAAGAAAAAGAGCATAAAAGAAATGCTAAATATCAGAAAACACAACGTCGGCTCAAGTGAGCTCGACCCAAAAGAAACCACAAATATACAAATCTCTCAGTCTCATCACTAGGTCGCATATACAATATAAAGTGGTAGATGGAGAATACTAGATACAATGATGGAGCAAAAAGAAATAAAGTGTGCTCGCAACCCACCTACGGGCGATGTCGCGAGTCTGAGCAAAAGGAACTGATGATAGGATAGCCCGCCGTTACAAGGATGACGGGTCCGACCTGCAAGACACTGTGTCACAACGGGGGTGAGTTGCCAGCTCGTGAGTATAATATAGCATCTAGTAAGGGAATCGTAAGAATGCACGCAAATACATCACAGCATGTATGTTCAGATGTGATATAATACCTCTAGTATGCATGCACATGTATGCAATGTCATTACTAAATCTTTAAGTGTTTTAAATGTTAAGAGTTCTGCATTCTTAACTTTAGAAAAAGAATATCTGTATAATAGCTAAATACCATCAAGAAATCATCTGAAAACCCGTGTCAAGCATCGACACCAAATATGAAATCACATCTGTCCCAATGTCTCACTGTATCAATGTCTCAAAATATCGGGCTCCGTCAGTACGGATCGGCCCATATCATCAAATCTCACAACAACGGTCGGTATCCTCCGGATATCCGCCACGCCAGACATCACCGGTAGGTAGTCCTCCCCTGCCAGGCTCATCGTCTACAACTCGATCTTCTTGCCCCGGGGTACCATACCGGGCCCACCATGTACCCGAGACGGTTCATCCACTCCTTGTATCGGGTCTCGAAATCCAACAGAAAACATGAAAACTCATGGTGGACGACACATACATCACGAGAAAACCGCAACTTTGTTTTAAAAAATGATAAATATAAGCTTTTGTTAAATTCATGCGGTTTCCCCAAAAATCCAGAAATCGCAGCAATACTGAAATCCTCAAGAAAATCATAATGTCCACATGTTATATATGATAAATTTCTATGATAACAAGGTATGCGATGTGAATTGTGGCTAGAAATCTATGTAAATATGATGATGATGCGAGGTATATACATGCTATGCAATTTCATATATCATGTATGAATGCAAGTGGCGATACTAAGTTAAACAGGTTCTATAGTGCACGTAGCATGGCAATTAACAAAGGCGTGTGTGTCACATGAATAGTGCGCGTGCAACTGATGCCAATGGTAATGGTGTTCGTGTCATACGAAGTGTTATCGCATATGTACATATGCATATCCATGCAATCTAACATACTATTAACTATAAGGGTATGCAATGTAAATGAAGGGGTAAGCTAACTAACAATGTAAATCTTGCAAGAAATAGGGTAATCCTAACTAGGGGGTGTTAGTTGTATGTATGCCCTAGAGGCCAGTATTGTACAGATGATGTATATTATATTGGATGCTTGGACATATATAGAGATGACTTTCTTGCTCGACATGATAGTATGCTATCTGGTTGCTCTTTATCTTAACATGTACACTAGTCTCTTTATACTGTCTTATAGTTACATGTTGGTAAAGCCCTTAGGATTTGTACTTGACTACCTGGACTATGATGCAGATCATACTAGTGGGGACATGGTAGTCCATAAGTACATCCTTCAAGGTCCCTAGTCGTGGGTGTATCGAGACGGGGCATCGATATACCAGTGTAGACAAGCGTATACGCTTCTCGACCCATGTGATGGGCGATGGATGATCCCATATCCATTGGTGTTTGACATCAGAGATGGTATACGGGTGCTCAGTGGAGACTGAGTACACTGGACGGACTCGCCGAGAACTCCCAGATGGTATTATACCTCACGTCAGATGGCAGTTCTCAGGTGACACTTGTACAGGTTAGTCTGTAGACCCGAGATCGTCATAGAGTCTTGTGTGATTCCCACTTTTCTTTGATCTCCACCTTACCACGTCTATGAGGGCGTGCAAAACGGTGGTCTTTGGGCACAGTCCCGAGTCACATGGAGGCAATGAGCGATAGGAGGGGTTTCGTCTCTCCCGGTATTGGGGGTTGATGTTGCGCAGTGCTCGATTGGCCGTAGCAGGGAAGTCCCTGGCCAGGGCTGATCAGAGATTTGCTGGTAAGTGTTACCAGTAGTTTCTCGACCCGTTATGAGCCTCACATCGGCACGACTTATCGGGTTATTGGGGTCTGACGTTTACCACCCCTAGACTTGATATGCGACATATCAGACGAAGAGACCGGACTGTATGGTAAGTGTTACTGGTCGGATTCGCAGGAGTGTGAGCGGGCTAGCTCGTCGATCTTCTGATCGCTCAATACCCGGATGGCCGTTATGTTTAGCAGACCGCTTGCGGCTTGTGGGTGCTTGATATGATCATCATCTGCTACCGGCGTATTGACGAGTCTTTAGAGTCCTACACAGAGGTTTCCTGGTTCAAGCGAAACGAAATAGGAGCGCATATGAGATATGTGCAGGACCGAGAATAATGCGTGTATGTGATACCGTATTTCATTCTCGCGATATATGTTTCGATTGGTTATATTCGATATGACCTAGTTATCGAATCATTGATTCGATAAATCGATACATTGGATTCTAGTCGGTTATGTGCGACATGACCGGATCATTGAATCAAATGTTGATTTAATGATTTAATGCATAATTATATATTTGATATATTGCATTGCATTAACTAGTATTGGTTCACTTTAAATGGATTTTCTCACATGATGTACATGTTGTATATGTGATATACTTTTGTGCACATCTTTGTATCATGTTTGATGATACATGATCTTGTTGTTAAGTATAAAGAATTAAACCATGGTTAAGTGTTGATTAGGGTTTTGCATTTTCATTTATTTATTTATTTGAAAAGGATTATGATGAGAATGGTGGCTTTTTTTGTTTTAAGTTGAAGCTTCATGAAGCTTTGACTTTTGTAACCATCCTTATCTTCATGCTTAACCCTAACCCTCTCAAGTGACCATGGTTTATTCTCTACACTTAACCTAGGTTAGAACATGATAAGTATTTGTTTTTATTATTCTTTTTCACACTACTTATCATATTCTATTTGCTTCTTCCTTCTTCTTCAAGATAGAAACCTTGATGCCATCAATGGCAACTTGAGTTTTAGTGAGAGAAATCCAAATCTAAAGTGAACCCACCTCCTATTTCTTCATCCTCTACCTCTTTCCAAGTGGTTTTGGGTGTCTTCTTCACAAGTTTCACAACTTGGTGAAGTCGGAGCTTGAACTTGTGCAACCTCGACGTAGATCGTCTTTGACACGAAGCCGACGACCTTGCTCGCCCGTTGTTCCGATGAAGCTGACGAATGAGTCTAGGATTCATGATGGACGGCGAGAGCACACCCACGTGGAGCTAAGGAAGTGGGGAACCGGATCTACAAAGGTTGTAGCATCTAACCTTTAGTTAATTTGTTAACTAGATTATCTTTTCGCCTAAACATCTAGTCTAAGATCCGTAGTCTAGGGTTTCTCGGCACCATAAAATTTTAAATTGGCATGTTCGATGCCTTGTGCGACCTCTATAGTTTGCCTAGGAACCCTACAGGGGGCGCCTCGCGCCATCCAGACGATTCCCCCATAGATGAATATATCTACTCACCTGAATGCCTCGCTAATCCGATCCGACCACCGCCTTGCCTTTGCGCGCCGTGTCCGATGTTTTCCCGACCGATCCTATATTTGCACAACACCAAGCATAAGATTACATATCCTAAAACGATGCAAGTCACAATATACAAATATCGACGCTCTCGAATTAAACATAACGTGCACTCGGTGCACGGGAAAACACACGAAAATCGCTAAATCTTTAACTAGAATCGTCATTTCGGGAAAATCGACAAAACTAAAACCCGACTAGACAAAACCCCGCATTCGTGCACACCAATAGTCGTATACGAAGCTAATTATATCGCTAATATAACGCAATTAGATCGTATCCTAATTTTTATAAAAATCTAGTAAGCAATTTCATACCGATTCGATGCAAATATCGAAATTTTATCGATCTAGCGAGCGTAACATCGCACAATTAACCATTCTAACTAATTAGATAACCAAACCCTAACTTAACTCCATCAACCATGCTACAAACCCTAATTTGGAATCAAATCCCTCTCTTGATTTTCATGAACAAGTAATTACAACTAAATTAATACTTCAAAATTCAATTTTAGCACATTTAAACTACAAGTTAACAAACTAGTTTAGAAATTTCACCTCACTAATTGAACCCTAGTTTGCTCAAGCCACCAAAGATGCCTCCTTTCTTCAAGTTTTGGACTAAATTGGTTTGAGGAAAGAGTGGATTAGGGTTGTGGTTTGAATTTATGAAGAAAATGGTGAATTTTTATGGATTTTTCTTGATTTTTCATGATTTTTGAAGCAAGAATTGAGGTGAAAAGAGGGGGAGCTGCAGCAGCTAGGCTCGGCCAGGAGCAAGGGAGGGAGGTTGTGGGATTTTTGTGGAAGTTTCTAGGTCAAAAAACCCTTTATGTTCTCATTTAATGCTTTTCACATCAACATTTTACAAAAAAAACCAATTTTACATCATTTTTTTCATAAATTTCAAACCTTAAAACTAAAATCTTATAAACTTATGTTACAATTTATTAACACTCTATTTTGGCTTATAAAGATTCCTAATTATGAAATTTACCTATTTAAATTTGTATTTATCACTAATTTAATGTATTTTTAAAAGCTTAAAATAATATTAAAAATAATTAATTACGAAATTTTTTTTATTTAACTAGAAAATTTTAAGTGACATTTTAGTGACAAAATTATAGTAATATCTTATCTAAATTTTGTATAATTAGGTCTACAATGAAGAATACCTTTTTGACTTTTTACGGAAAAAACTGAAAAATTAGCCAATTACCGAAAAACTGCCTGAACGATTTTCGAAGAGTTACATTTAGCTAGAATAAAGCTAGTGCGCAAACTTTGGGTGTCAATGGGAAGTTTTGGTTCACATAGAATTTTTCCATAATAAAATATTATTTTAATACTTTATTTGTGCACTTTATTAGTGATTATTACTTTTTGGCTTGGGTTAGTTACTACTAATAATGTTTTATGCTAATCTAATCACTGGATATTTTGTTAAACCATACATTCTAAATATATAGATTTTTTTGTGTTTAAAATGAATTTTTAAAGAAAAGAAAAGAAAGAAAAAGGTGGCAATTTGCATTTAATGCTTTTTGCTAGAATTTTCTTCTCATTTTGCACAAAACACCCCCCGCACTCCCTCATGGCCGGCCTCGCTCATTCCTTGCTACCCTCTTCTTCTTCTTACCTCATTTCAACATTTTCTAGCATAAATAAATCATGAAAAATCCAAATAAATTCATACAAATTCAAATATAAATCAAACCCATCATTCTTCTTCTTCAATCTTTCTTGGATCTTCATTCTAGTGGGGATTTTGTGTTAGTTATATGTATGCCCCAGAGGCCATTACTATACATAGGATGTATATTGTAGTGGATGATTGGACATATATAGGGAGGACATTCCTGCTCGACATGATAGTATGCTATGTGGTTGATCTTTACCGTAACGTGTACACTGATTGTCTCTCTGTTACATGTTGGTAAAGCCCTTAGGATGTGTACTTGACTACCTGGACTATGATGCGGATCATACTAGTGGGGACATGGTAGTCCATAAGTACATCCTTCAAGGTCCCTAGTCGTGGGTGTATCGAGACGGGGCATCGATATACCAGAGTAGACTAGCGTATACCTTCTCGACCCATACAGATGGGCGATGGATGATCCCATATCCATTGGTGTTTGACATCAGAGATGATATACGGGTGCTCAGTGGAGACTGGGTACACTGGACAGACTCGCCGAGAACTCCCAGATGGTATTATACCTTACGTCAGATGGCAGTTCTCTGGTGACACTGGTACAGAGTAGTTTGTTGACCCGAGATCGTCATAGAGTCTTGTGTGGTTCCCACTGTGCTTTGATTTCCACCTTACCACGTCCAAGAGGGCGTGCAAAATGGTGAATTTTGGGTACAGTCCCGAATCACATGGAGGCAATGAGCGATAGGAGAGGATTCGTCTCTCCCGGTATAGGGAGTTGATGTTGCACTATGTTCGATTGGCTATAACCGGAAATCCCTGGCCAGGGTTGCTGAGATTTACTGGTAAGTGTTACCTGTAGTTTCTCGAATTGTTATAGTCCTCATATCGACACGACTTATCGAGCTATTGGGGTCTGACGTTTACCACCCCCAGGCGAGATATGCGACATATCAGACGGCGAGACCGGACTGTACTGTAAGTGTTACTGGTTGGATTCACAGGAGTGTGAGCGGGCTTGCTGGTCGATCTTCTGATCGCTCAATACCCGGGTGGCCGTTACGTTTAGCAGACCGCTTGCGGCTTGTGGGTGATTGATATGATCATCACCTGCTGCCGACGTATTGACGAGTCTTTAGAGTCCTACACAGAGGTTTCCTGGCTCAAGCGAAACGAAATAGGAGCGCATATGAGATATGTGCGGGACCGAGAATAATGCGTGTATGTGATACCATATTCTATTCTCGCGATGAATGTATCGATTGGTTGTATGCGATATAATCTAGTTATCGAATCGAGGATTGATTCGATAAGTCGATACATCGGATATTAGTCGGTTATATGCAGTATGACCGGATCATTAAATCAAGTGTTGATTTAATGATTAAATGTATAATTATATATTTGATATATTACTTTGCATTAACTAGTATTGGTTCACTTAAAATGGATTTTCTCACTTGAAATACACAAATTGTATATGTGATATACTTTTGTGCACTTGTTTGTATCATGTTTGATAATACATGCAAACTTGGGTTTGTGTACAGAATTAAACCATGGTTATGTTAATGGTTAGGGTTTTGATTTACTTATCTATTTATTTATTTATTTATTCATTTTTGAAAGATAAAGAGAAATGGTGGCTTGATTTGTTTTCTAGTTGAACCTTCATGAAGTTTTGAATAAGTCCACCATTTTTGTTTCATACTTAATCCTAACCATTCAACCTAACCTAAGTTAATTCTCTACACCTAACCATGGTTGTAAATATGATAAGTATCATTTTATTTCCTATTTTTCATATACTTATCATATTCTTTCTTCTTCTTCTTCTTCTTGAACAAAGAAGAAAGCTTGCTACCATTAATGGCAACTTGAGAAAAAGAGTGAGAAATCCAATTCTAAAGTTAACCCACTTCTTATTTCTTCATCCTCTATCTCTTGCCAAGAAGTATAGGGTGTTTTATTCACAAGTTTCATGACTTGGTGAAGTGGGAGCTTGATCTTGTGTTACCTCGACGTAGATCATCTTCGGCATCGAAGTCGACGACCTAGCCCGATCATTCTTTCGATGAAACCACCGTGAGAGTCCAGGATCCGATGGGTACAGCGGAGGGATTTCATCATGGAGCTATGGAGGTGGAGGACCGGATCTACAAAGGTTGTATTTTCGTTCACTCTTAGTTAAGTTGTTAACTAGTTGCTTGTTTTGCCTAAAATTCTAGTTAACGATCGCATTAGGATTTCTCGGCACCGGAAATTTTTGAATTTGGCATGGTTGATGCCTTGTGAGACCTCATTAGTGTTCCTAGGAACCCTACAGTGGTATCAGAGCCTAGCTAGAGCCTTAGTCGAAGTGTAGACGATGTTAGAATTCCGATCGAACCACGAAACCCTAAAAATCACCCCTCTATGTACATTTTTAAAAAACTGGGTTTTTTCCAGATTAAAAATTCTTTAAAAATTCAGCAGGAAATTCTAAGAATTACGGTGCAAAATTAACCAAGTGATACGGCTAAAGCGCTGCGGAACCGCGGCAGAAGCTTGGCTTCTGCGGCGGTTCCGCGGCCAAATAATGAGATTAGACTTACATTTTTTGCACAGTAATTTGTCTCTTCAGGTGCTGAGTTTTCTGGGAATTTTTAATTTGCACTCAAGAGTTGAGTTTTCTGGGGTGTTTTGGAGCTTCGTGGATTCGATCGGATTGTCTAATCTTGTCTATGTGTTTTCCGGATAATTTTAGAATATGTTAAAAAGTTCGACCGGATATAAATACCCACTTTTTCCCCTGCCGGGAAATTTCCAAGTGTTGGATCTTTCCTTAGTTTAATGACGTTCTAAGTAGTGCAAGTAACGCGATGGTCCCTCTAGAAGACAACAAACCTTAACTCGATTATGTGACCGTCTTGAACTGCCCTTTGAACCTTAGGATTTGGGGTAGTACGGCGTGCCACATGTGAGTCGTTGGCTTGACCCTTCTACGGCTGGACCGTTGGTACTGAGGCTTGAAGTGAATGTTTTTAAACTTGTTTCATGTGTTGAGCTGTTTTGGGAAAACTTGGGTGTTCGATTGTTCGATCGGAAAGTTTGACATTTTCTATTTATCCGGAATGTGATACAATATTTGGAATCCACAAGTAGTTATGAGATAACCGAATGAATGTTATAAGCATCGCACTTTAGTCTCACTTGATCGGTTGCCACGGAATTTTGATGTGATCAAAAGTCCGTCGCAATCTCGTAGCGTACGCGGATACTCGCCGGTAAACCTAATAGACAGCCTCACCACATAGCCCCGACCAAGTGACTGTAGGAGAACCCCGTCGCCGAAAGCATCCGTTTGGGTCCTGGCGGCAGCGGTGTTCCGCCTTAGTGCACTTCGTCGACGGTATCGGGGGTGCGGCTGCCTACTAAAGTTTGAGACAAGCATTCGATCAGGATGTCGGGAATCTTGTTGAATTACCGGACTTGATATTGAAAAGTGTTTTTGATAATGAGACTAAAATGCGGGGTTTATAATTGTTAGGCATGCGATATCTAAGGAATTCATTTGATTAGGCATGTGATGTCTATGGAGGTTGCGGATTCCAACTGTTGTAGTTTTACACTTTCTTTTCTGTGACCGTAAGTGTAATATGTGATATCGCCGGTTTCGTTGCTATATGTCAATGACAATTGGGATGCGCATATTTACTTACGTTGATGACATGTGATGTTATGTGTTACTGGATATGTTATATTGGATCGTCGTGTTTGAATAGCCGGGTTTTTTTTATGTTAGATGAGTGTTTTTCCTTTTCATTCATGTAAAAACTTGTATGTAATATTCTTTTATTGGGGCACTTCCAGGTTGCGGAAGATGTTACCTTTGTATATTATTTATTTTTCCGCACTAGGATAGACCCAACGAGGGGATCATAAGTAACCGGGTTCTGGAGTCCAGTGGGAGACCAACTCGAGGAGTCGAGTCCGGGTCTCCTAACTCTAGAATTGGTAGGGTTGCTTGCCGCTCTCGTAGGGGTCTAGGGGTGTGGGTTTGGCTATTCATCGCGACCGTGGAATCCGTGTTTTATACTGGCTCGTATTAAAAACACGGACGTCATAATATATCCAATATTTCATATGATATTTTCTGCTGCGTTATCTGTGATGTGATCATGTGATATGTTCTGTGATAAATACTGTATATAGTATATACGATATATTATATAGACGTTACTTATGTTTTACACCCGCGCTAGCCCTGCCCCGCTCTGCCGTTAGTTACCTAACCTAACGGTGCACGAGAGGACATCGAGGCGAATGCGGATGGCATAAGTGTACGTCGTACTTATCTGTGATGTATAGGTATTTAAATGATGGGACTTCATTAATATGATTAATGAAAGTAAAAGAAACCTAAGATGTTGTGGAATCGAATTTCAAAAATAAAACAGGTAGCTACAGTTCTTGCTTTGCACAGCGGTATATATGATATATCCTGCACCTTATTCGATGAGGAAAGGGCCGATGATCCCTTCACCGGGAGTGACCCATTCAATAACTGGCAGATGCTACACACTCTGTTTGTCTTTTGATAGCTTCTATAGTTTCTGCTTTGCACAGTGATATATATGATATATCCCGTACCTCATTCGACGAGGAAAGGGTCGACGATCCCTTCACCGGGAGTGACCCCTTTAGCAAAACTAGAAAAGCCTCAAAAACACTCCATTTTAAAATCATTTGATTCTACAACGATATCAAGTTCATTACGCAATAGGTTTTCAGAAAAAACTGTCGTAGCCCTCCGTCATTTCAGATAAGTCCTACTTAGTATTCGTGCTACGTTTGTTGACCTTCGTCAAGGCGTAGTGTGCGGTAGCTAACTAGTATTTATCTGCTTATGCATATGATGCAGATTGGATTATGGTAGTCGTGCGGCCTTGTTGATCTCCGTCAAGGGTCGTGCGGGTGGGTTTAATTCGATCAAGAAATGACGGGTTGAACTTGACTAGTAGCCTATGGTTTGTTGACCTCCGTCAAGGTCATAAGATGCTAGGGGCAAAATATTATCGGGAATTTCAAGTGTTGAAATTTGCAATGAGATTGCATACCTACTATGAGATAGTTGGATCCCGATAGCCGCTGGGAGTGAGAGTTACTCCTGGGAGAGTTTTACACATTACAATTAGCCGATCAAGTAGGTGTATAGAAAGGTGTTAATGAGGTTACGCCTCTGGGAAAACGAGGTTTACATTAATTAGGTTCGTGCGAAAGTACGGGGGACCTCCCTTAAAGTACCGACACTGGCCTGGCTAAAAGAATGGCGAACTTGTAGTGTGTAATTAATCCCGGCTAGTCTTTCCTTTTAGGGTTTGCAGGAAGATTTGATAAAAACAGTGGGAGCCATCCTGATTAGATAAAATAATAACCAATCTATTCTTGCAAGAGCGCACGCTGAGTGTTTTCTTCTCTCTCTCTCTCTCCAGGTAGCGACCATATCACGCCTTAATCAAGATAATAATACGGATATATTGACCGAACCCGCTTGTTATACTGAGCTGGGGAACGTTGGTCCCGCTCCCACTTATAATAGTTATAAGACAGAGCAGGAAATTAGGGAATACCAGAATTCCCGTGCCACCCAAACGAAGAAAGTGCATATGATGCATCTCCTTCGGGTGTGTTCATTACAAAGAACTGTTTCTCTGTATCCTCTACGTCCTGGGTATTTGATACCAGATCAGGATCCCAGATATGTAATCTGTTACATAGGGCTATAGAAAGGTAGAGAACTGAGAACGGGTGATAAGTTTCATGAGGCAGAAAACGGGGCAAGTGTTGCAGCCAAGTCTGTTGGTCACTGTCACCCTGTATTCAAAATACATTGATTCTGAATGAATGTTATTAGATACCGAACCTGATATACAAAATCATATCAGTCTCTTTATTAGTAAAGAAATGATAAAATTTTGTATTGTTGGATAATGTTTTGAACATTTCCTATATCAAAAGTTGATCGGTTCAGGCACGTTATCTAAAAACATTGATGTTCTAAGTCAAACTAAAGTTCTGAGTATACAGAACACACACAGGAGGAAGAGTTCAGAAATGAACGGATCCTTCTTGAGGTATTGTAGACTAGGTCATATCAATGCGACCCGACTAGCTGAAGTTACATTTAGATGCATATTTAAATCAGTTTGAATTTACATCTTGTGAAACTTGCCATTCATGTCACAAAGATATAATGACACCAGCTCTGTTTATTGGAAACAGAGAAAGAGTTAGTGAACTCTTGGGATGATACATGTTGATGTATAAAGGTCCCCTGCCTACACAAGCCAAGACCGGTTTTTTGTACTTCATTACATTCTCTGATAATCTCTCTAGATTCAGACATATGTTCCTGTTGAAACACAAGTCCGAACCTTTTGAGATATTCACAGAATATAAGTTAGAAGTAGATAACCAATACGGGTAAAAGTATTATGTCCTTTGATGCGATCAGGGAGGAAAATACTTGTGCATAGAATTCCTGGACTATTCTAAAGGAGAATGAGATTCTCTCTCAGCATTACTCCTCCGTATACACCATAGCACGATGGTATATCAGGGCGGAGAAATAACACCCTATATGATATGGTGTGCTTTATGATGAGTACTACTGAGTTACCTATTTCCTTTTGGGAGTTATGCACTTATGAAGTTGCATACCTATTGAATAGGGTTCAAATCAAATCTGTTGCCTACCACTTCATATGTGATATGGAAAGGGAAGAGCCCATATCTTAAGTTGGTTAAGATTTGGGGTTGTCCGGGCTATGTCTAAAAGCAAAATCCGCACAAGCTCAAGGCAAGGTCTGTTATGTAGAACTGGAAATGTTCCAACTATACAAACTGCAGCTGATGATTTAAAAGAAACAAATGATTCAATAGTTACCAACGAAGCTCAGCCTCTCCGCCGATCTAGTAGGGTTCCTCACCCACATGAGAGATACTTCTGTTTCTCTATGACAGTGGGAGCGAGGATTGCATCATGAGATGATGACCCAACTAGTTTCGAGCTGGCCATCAGGAGTGGGACTCTGTAAGAATGGCTGGATGCTTAGTGATCTGAGATGGAATCCTTAAACACCAACAATGTATGGACTTTGGTTGCTATATCTGAATGGTTAAATCCCCATCAGGAGCAAGTATATCTTGAGAAGATTACTTGGTGTACATGGAAAAGTTGAGACTTTCAAAGCTAGACTTGTTAAAGGTTTGCATCATTGACCAGGTATGGATTTTGTTGAAACCTTTTCTAAGTAGCTATGCTTAAGTCCATCCAGATCCTACTTGCAACGGCTACATACCATGACTACGATATCTGGTGGTTGGGTGTCATGACAGCTTTTCTAAATGATGTTTTAGAAGAGGGCGTCTATAAGTACACAGCTAGAGGGCTTCGTAAAAAGTGGGAGCAGCAGAAACGTGTACAAGATGCTTTATAGGATAAAGCAAGCATCGCGGAGTTGGAACATCCGTTTTGATGTGTTAGTCAAAGAGTTTGACATCATCAAAATGGTAGATGAACCTTGTATATACAAAAAGGTAGTAGGGAGTATGGTGGTGATCCTCGTAAAGTACGTGGATGACATACTCTTGATAGGGAAGGAGTTTCCTATGCTACGCTCGGTCAATCTTCGCTTATCACCAGGATTCTCCATATAGGATCAAAGTGATACCTACTAAATCCTGGATTTTGGATCTATGAGATAGATCTAATTGAATGTTAGGATACTCACTAGTTGTAGTGAGATGGTATCAATCGATCCTGGGGAGAATCACTGGAAGGGTTCCAGGGTGATAAGGACGACTGAAAGTCAGTCACAGGCATTGTCTTTACCCTCAGTAAAGGGACGGTATGTTGGAAGAGTTCCAAGCTAGATACCGTGACATACTAGAAAATTAAAGGCAAGATACATCGCTACTTATGATGCAACCAAAGAGGCCGTTTGGGTGCATATTGGTTCATGAGATGAACCAGGTCCTTACCATTGTGTGACAATGGAAGTGTGGCTTTAGCCCGGGAACCACGGTCCCATCAGTGACCCAGACATAATCTAAGGCAGTATCACCTTATCATGGAGATGGTTGATCTCCAGGGTGATCGAGGTTAGGAGAACAGACTCAGAGGAAAACGCGGCGGATCCACTCACAAAGGCATTTTCCCAGAGAGAGACTTTTATGGGATGGTTGAGTATGAGATACTACAACCACTGGTATGAGATGGCCCTAGTGCAAGTGGGAGATTGTTAGTTATATGTATGCCCTAGAGGCCATTACTATACATAGGATGTATATTGTAGTGGATGCTTGAACATATATAGGGAGGACTTTCTTGCTCGACATGATAGTATGCTATCTGGTTGATCTTTACCTTAACGTGTACACTGATTGTCTCTCTGTTACATGTTGGTAAAGCCCTTAGGATGTGTACTTGACTACCTGGACTATGATGCGGATCATACTAGTGGGGACATGGTAGTCCATAATTACATCCTTCAAGGTCCCTAGTCATGGGTGTATCGAGACGGGGCATCGATATACCAGAGTAGACTAGCGTATACCTTCTCGACCCATACAGATGGGTGATGAATGATCCCATATCCATTGGTGTTTGACATCAGAGATGATATACGGGTGCTCAGTGGAGACTGGGTACACTGGACAGACTTGCCGAGAACTCCCCGATTGTATTATACCTTACATCAGATGGCAGTTCTCTGGTGACACTGGTACAGAGTAGTCTGTTGACCCGAGATCTTCATAGAGTCTTGTGTGGTTCCCACTGTGCTTTGATTTCCACCTTACCACATCCAAGAGGGCGTGCAAAATGGTGGTTTTTGGGTACAGTCCCGAATCACATGGAGGCAATGAGCGATAGGAGGGGATTCGTCTCTCTCGATATAGGGAGATGATGTTGCACTGTGTTCGATGGGCTATAACCGGAAATCCCTGGCCAGGGTTGCTGAGATTTACTGGTAAGTGTTACCTGTAGTTTCTCGAACTGTTATAGTCTTCATATCGACACGACTTATCGAGCTATTGGGGTCTGACGTTTACCACCCCTAGGCGAGATATGCGACATATCAGACGACGAGACCGGACTGTACGGTAAGTGTTACTGATTGGATTCACAGGAGTGTTAGCGGGCTTGCTCGTCGATCTTCTGATCGCTTAATACCCGGGTGGCCGTTACGTTTAGCAGACCGCTTGCGGCTTATGGGTGTTTGATATGATCATCACCTGCTGCCGGCGTATTGACGAGTCTTTAGAGTCCTACACAGAGGTTTCCTGGCTCAAGCGAAACGAAATAGGAGCGCATATGAGATATGTGCGGGACCGAGAATAATCCGTGTATGTGATACCGTACTCTATTCTCGCGATGAATGTATCGATTGGTTGTATGCGATATAACCTAGTTATCGAATCGAGGATTGATTCGATAAGTCGATACATCGGATATTAGTCGGTTATATGCAGTATGACCGGATCATTAAATCAAGTGTTGATTTAATGATTTAATGTATAATTATATATTTGATATATTACTTTGCATTAACTAGTATTGGTTCACTTAAAATCGATTTTCTCACTTGAAATACACAAGTTGTATATGTGATATACTTTTGTGCACTTGTTTGTATCATGTTTGATGATATATGCAAACTTGGGTTTGTGTAAAGAATTAAACCATGGTTATGTTAATGGTTAGGGTTTTGATTTACTTATTTATTCATTTATTTATTTATTCATTTTTGAAAGATAAAGAGAAATGGTGGCTTGATTTGTTTTCTAGTTGAAGCTTCATGATGTTTTGAATAAGTCCACCATTTTTGTTTCATACTTAACCCTAACCATTCAACCTAACCTTAGTTAATTCTCTGCACCTAACCACGGTTGTAAATATGATAAGTATCATTTTATTTCCTATTTTTCATATACTTATCATATTCTTTCTTCTTCTTCTTCTTCTTGAACAAAGAAGAAAGCTTGCTACCATTAATGGCAACTTGAGAAAAAGAGTGAGAAATCCAATTCTAAAGTGAACCCACTTCCTATTTCTTCATCCTCTACCTCTTGCCAAGTAGTATAGGGTGTTTTCTTCACAAGTTTCATGACTTGGTGAAGTGGGAGCTTGATCTTGTGTTGCCTCGACGTAGATCATCTTCGGCATCGAAGTCGACGACCTAGCCCGATCATTCTTTCGATGAAACCACCGCGAGAGTCCGGGATCCGATGGGTACAGCGGAGGGACTTCATCATGGAGCTATGAAGGTGGAGGACCGGATCTATAATGGTTGTATTTTCGTTCACTCTTAGTTAAGTTGTTAACTAGTTGCTTGTTTCGCCTAAAATTCTAGTTAACGATCGCATTAGGGTTTCTCGGCACCGGAAATTTTTGAATTTGGCATGGTTGATGCCTTGTGAGACCTCATTAGTGTGCCTAGGAACCCTACATTTTGGAGTCTAAAGTTTGGATTGTTCTTGTTTCAAATCTTGTCTCTTTGATAGTATAAACCCTAACCCTAATTTCTTTTGTGGTATTATTACTTTAATTCGCTTAATTAGATGTTTAAGTTAAGCTTTTAAATTCATATTTGGAAATTCTAGTAAGGGTTTTGTTAATCAAATTAGGGTTTTGATTAGTGAAATGGTTAATTAATATGTTAAGCTTGAAGAAAATTAAACCAAGTTGCTAATTTGTTAAATAATATTTTCCTAATCGGCTAATTAAGCTAATTAACAAACTAAACTTTTGCTAATCCTAATTAGTGAAATCTAAAATTTTAGTAAAAGTTTAAATGGTTTAACCTTGCTATTTTGAGATGTTTGCAAATTCTAATTTTGGTAAAAAGTTATAGTTTTGTGATAAAATGTTATATGCTGCTTACTAGATTTCGGTAAGTTTTAGGCGTGGGTTTCTTTTGACGTTACGACGTTAATTATATAGATTCCACGTTTATTATTATGTTTTGAATGTGCGATTCGTACGATCAGGGTCTAGGCTTGGTAGTTGTGTCGCTTTGCGTTTCTAGCTAGTGTCGTGCCGATGTCGTTCGTGACTTTGTGTAGCTTTTGCTCTTGAGTTCGTTTCGTAGTGTCGCTACGCACGTTAGCCGCTAAATGGACACTCGAGAGTATGTTTGGAGTTGGTGCGTCGGTTAAACGTAGTTGTACGTATTTTTTGTCGATTGCTTATATACGCTTGCTTTATTATTATATATGTTCAGGATCGCAGGCGGGGACTTCGGGCGCTGCGAACAGGGGAAAGCGAGTGGTAGGCTTTACTTAGCCAGGAGCGTTGGTAAGTAGATTTAACATCTACAGGGGGATCGCCCGCATGGCGTTATGCGTCCGGGCTAGATCAAATGACATTATATTGTCGCATATTCTATTTCATATATAGAGTTGCGCATACACATTATTTCTTAGTTACTTGTCGTGCTTGGACTAGTACCTCTAGGACACTGCACTATTATTGATAGCTCATGTTGCACGAGCACTAATTGTATGCCACACACCGTCAATAATTGCCATGACACGCACAACACACATACCTATATGATATTGTTTGGTTAGGGACATAGAGACATTGATTCATATTTCATTATGCATATGACATATAGCATACCTGTATACCTACATGCTTACACATATACCTTGACATGCTTACATGCTAGTTACCTGTATACCTATAGGGTATTGTACTATTAGCGATATGTACATACACACATAATGACATAGCTACATGTATACCTTGCATACATACTTCACTTTTACCTGGAGGGTATATTACATCATTATTGATAGGTAGATACATATACCTTGCTATACCTTCATGTTTACGCACATATCTGGTTATAGCTACATGTTTACCTTTATTTGATGTTATATAGAATTGGAGAAATTAGGAACCGCATGATATATTATATTAATTTGTTGCAGTTAAATATCGGCTTTTCCTTTATATGCTCGCATTACAGTTTTATGTTGCATATATTATATTCGTGAATTTTCGCATTGAGATATGGATTTTTCATGATGTTTTCTGGATTTGAGGACCGTGGTAGTTTCATGAAATTATGCATTATTTGAAAAACCCGGTTTCTCTTGATATGATATTGCAGCAGCCACCATGAGTTTTATCGGTTCTGATATATATACCCCATGCGAGGAGCGTCGTGGGCCGTGTGAGGGTACATGGTGGGGCCTGGTACGGTTCCCCTCGGCAAGAAGATCGACGGTCCATGCCTATTGAGCCTTGAAGGTGGGCAAGTACCTACCGGTGATAGTACCTATGACTCAGCGGTTATCGTGGGGATACCGACGGGAGTCATGTACGTATGGATACGTCGAAGGGAGAGGTTCAGAGCTAGGCACTCGAGCTTTTGGTATAGCGTATGATACGTACCTATCATGGTGCCAGTCGTGGTGACAGCACCTAATGGATCAGCATTTCTGTGTTGATGCTTGACACATTCGTTTCATAATATTTTACTCCTAAGTATATATAACAGTGGAATGGGACGCTAATATATATGTATACATATCAATTTATATACATCATCATATTTATTCATGCAAATATACCTAGGATATATGAGATTCACTGGATATTGGATTTAGGACATTTGAGATTTACTTGATATTGGATTCAGGATATACGAGATTCATTTGATATTGGATACAGGATATATATATGAGATTTACTTGATATTTTACATTCAGGATTTGTGAGACGTATATAATATGAGAGCCAATTTGAGGAAATTGGGATTTGGATTGTCTTGATGGAATTTGGTCCTACCACGATGTCGGGATTCCGTGGAATTGACATGTTTCCTCCCATACTCCGCATTTATTGTTTATGCACTGTTTCATGTATTAGTTGTACCTGATAAAGTACCTTCCATGACCGTTGCATTTACATACTGTTATTTTATATGCATTGTTTCATGTATTAGTAGTACCTAATAGAGTACCTTTCAAGACTGTTGCATATACATTCAGACTGTCGCATATACATTCAGACTGTCATATTATTGCTTCATGTATTAGTAGTACCTGATAGAGTGTAGGGTTCCTAGGCACGCTAATGAAGTCTCACAAGGCATCAACCATGCCAATTTCAAAAATTACTAGTGCCGAGAAACCCTAATACGGATCGTTAACTAGATTTTAGGCGAAACCGATAACAAGTTAACAAATTAACAATGAGTTAAACGGAAATACAACCTTTGTAGATCCGGTCCTCCTCCTCCATAGCTCCGCAACGAAGTCTCCTCGCTGTTCAAATCTAATCCCGGGCTCTAGCGTCGGCTTCATCGGAGAAATAGGCGGGCAAGGTCGTCGGCTTCGTGCCGAAGATGATCTACGTCGAGGCATCGCTAGATCAAGCTCCCACTTCACCAAGTCATGAAACTTGTGAAGAAAACACCCTATACTAGTTGGCAAGAGGTAGAGGATGAAGAAATAGGAAGTGGGTTCACTTTAGAATTGGATTTCTCACTCTTTTTCATCAATCACCATTGATGGTCAAGCTTTTTCTTCTTGTAAAGAAGAAGAAGAAGAAGAAGATAATGATTGATAAGTTAATTCAAAAAGAAAAGAATATGAATACTTATCATATACAAACCATGGTTTAGTGTAGAGATTTAACTAAGGTTAGATGGAGTGGTTAGGGATAAGCATGAGACAAAATGGTCACTTAGTCAAAGCTTCATGAATCTTCAAGATGCAAACAAAGAAAGCCACCATTTTTCTCATTATGCCATTCAATTTCCAAAAAGAATAAATAAATATGTAAATGAATAAGAAAAGAAAACCCTAACCATTTATATAACCATGGTTTAATCTTTACACAAACCCAAGTTAACATGTATCATCAAACATGATACAATCAAGTGCACAAAAGTATATCACATATACAACTTGTGCAATGCAAGTGAGAAAATCCATTTAAAGTGAACCAATACTAGTTAATGCAAAGTAATATATCAAATATATAATTATACATTAAATCATTAAATAAACACTTGATTTAACGATCCGGTCATATCGCATATGACCGACTAATATCCAATGTATCGGCTTATCGAATCAATCCTTGATTCGATAACTAGGTTATATCGCATACAACCATTCGATACATACATCGCGAGAATGAAATACGGTATCACATACACGCATTATTCTCGGTCTCGCACATATCTCATATGCGCTCCTATTTCGTTTCGCTTGAGCCAGGAAACCTCGGTGTAGGACTCTAAAGACTCGTCAATACGCCGGCAGCAGGTGATGATCATATCAAACACACACAAGCCGCAAGCGGTCTGCTAAACGTAACGGCCACCCGGGTATTGAGCGATCAGAAGATCGACGAGCAAGCCCGCTCACACTCCTGTGAATCCAACCAGTAACACTTACCGTACAGTCCGGTCTGATCGTCTGATATGTCGCATATCTCGCCTAGGGGTGGTAAACGTCAGACCCCAATAGCTCGATAAGTCGTGTCGATATAAGGTCTATAACTATTCGAGAAACTACTGGTAACACTTACCAGTAAATCTCAGCAACCCTGGCCAGGGATTTCCGGTTATAGCCAATCGAACACAGCGCAACATCAACTCCCTATACCGGGAGAGACGAATCCCCTCCTATCGCTCATTGCCTCCATGTGATTCGGGACTGTACCCAAAAACCACTGTTTTGCATGCCCTCTTGGACGTGGTAAGGTGGAAATCAAAGCACAGTAGGAACCACACAAGACTCTATGACGATCTCGGGTCAACAGACTACTCTGTACCAGTGTCACCAGGGAACTGCCATCTGACGTAAGGTATAATACCATCTGGGAGTTCTCGGCGAGTCCGTCCAGTGTACCCAGTCTCCACTGAGCACTCGTATATCATCTCTGATGTCAAACACCAATGGATATGGGATCATCCATCGCCCATCTGTATGGGTCGAGAAGGTATACGCTAGTCTACTTTGGTATATCGATGCCCCGTCTCGATACACCTATGACTAGGAACCTTGAAGGATGTACTTATGGACTACCATGTCCCCACTAGTATGATCTGCATCATAGTCCAGGTAGTCAAGTACACATCCTAAGGGCTTTACCAACATGTAACAGAGAGACAATCAGTATACACGTTAAGGTAAAGAGTAACCAGATAGCATACTATCATGTCGAGCAAGAAAGTCCTCCCTATATATGTCCCAGCATCCACTACAATATACATCCTATGTATAGTAATGGCCTTTAGGGCATACATATAACTAACAATCTCCCACTTGCACTAGGGCCATCTGTAGCAGTGGTTGTAGTATCTCATACTCAACCATCCCATAAAAGTCTCTCTCTGGGAATAGGCCTTCGTGAGTGGATCCGCCGTGTTGTTCTCTGAGTCTACTCTCCTAACCTCGATCACCCTAGAGATCAACCATCTCCATGATCGGGTGACACTACCTTAGAATATGTCTGGATCACTGATGGGACCGGCGTTCCTTCGCATAAGCCACAACTCCATTGTCACACAATGGGTGGAACAAAGTTCATCTCATGAACTAATATACACCCAGACTGCCTCTTTGGTAGCATCTTAAGTAGCGATGTATCCTGCCTTTATCGTCTAGTTAGCCACGGTATCTAGCTTGGAACTCTTCCAACATACCGTCCCTTTACTGAGGATAAAGACAATGCCTGTGACTGACTTTCAGTCGTCCTTATCACCCTGGAACACTTCCAGTGATTCTCCCCAGGATCGATTGATACTATCTCACTAAAACTAGTGAGAATCCTAACATCCAATTAGATCTATCTCATAGATCCAAAACCCAGGATTTAGGAGGTATCACTTTGATCCTATATGGAGAATCATTGTGATAAGCGGAGATTGACCGAGCGTAGCATAGGAAACTCCTTCCCTATCTAGAGAATGTCATCCACGTACTCTACGAGGATCATCACCATACTCCCTACTACCTTTTTGTATATACAAGGTTCATCTACCATTTTGATGATGTCAAACTGTTTGACTACTTCATCAAAACAGATGTTCCAACTCCGCGATACCTGCTTTATCCTATAAAGCATCTTTCACACGTTTCCGCTGCTCCCACTGTCTACGAAGCCCTCTGACTGTGTACTTATAGACTCTCTCTTCTAAAACATCATTTAGAAAAGCAGTCATGACACCCAACCACCAGATATCGTAGTCATGGTATGTAGCCGTGGCAAGTAGGATCTGGATGGACTTAAGCATAGATCTTTAGAAAAAGTTTCATCATGATCCACACCTGGTTAATGATGCAAACCTTTAACAAGTCTAGCTTTGAAAGTCTCAACTTTTCCATGTACACCAAGTAATCTTCTCAAGATATACTTGCTTCTGATGGGGATTTAACCCTTCAGATAAAGCAACTAAAGTCCATACTTTGTTGGTGTATAAGGATTCCATCTCAGATCACTAAGCATCCAGCCATTCTTACAGAGTCCCACTCCTGATGGCCAGCTCGAAACTAGTTGGGTCATCATCTTATGATGCAATCCTCGCTCCTACTGTCATAGAGAAACCGAAGTATCTCTCAGGCGGGTGAGGAACCTTACTAGATCGGCAGAGAGGCTGAGGTTCGTTGGTAACTATTGAATCCTTTGGTTCTGTCAAATCGTCAGCTGCAGTTTTGTATAGCTGGAACCTTTCCAGTTCTACATTACAGACCTTACCTCGAGGTTGTCCGGATTTTGCTTTTAGACATAGGCCGGTCAACCCCAAATCTTAACTAGCTTAAGACATGGGCTCTACCCTTTCCATATCACATATGAAGTGGTAGGCAACTGATTTGATTTGAACCCTATTCAACAGGTATGCAGCTTCTCAAGTGCATAACTCCCAAAAGGAAATAGGAAACATAGTAGTACTCATCATAGAGCACACCATATCACATAGGGTGCTATTGGTCCGCCCCGATATACCATCGTGCTATGGTGTATTCGGAGGAGTAATGCTGAGAGAGAATCTCATTCTCCTTTAGAATAGTCCAGAAATTCCGTGCTCAAGTATTCTCCTCCCTGATCACATCAAAGGACATAATACTTATACCCGTGTTTTGGTTTTCTACTTCTAAATCATATTCTGTGAGTATTTCAAAAGGTTCGGACTTGTGTTTCAACAGGAACATATGTCTGAATCTTGAGAGATTATCAGAGAATGTAACGAAGTACAAGGAACCAGTCCTGGCATATGTAGACAGGGGACCTTACATACATCAACATGTATCATCCCAAGAGTTTACTAACTCTTTCTCTGTTTCCAATAAACAGAGCTGAGGTCATTTTATCTTTGTGACATGACTCGCAAGTTTCATAAGATGTAATTTCAAACTAATTTAAATATGCATCTAAATGTAACTTCAGCCAGTCGGGTCGCATTGATATGACCTAGTCTACAATGCCTCAAGAAGGATCCGTTCATTTCTGAACTCTTCCTCTTTTGTGTGTTCAGTATACTAAGAACTGTAGTTTTATTTAGAACATTAACGCTTTTAGATAACGTGCCTGAACCGATCAACTTTTGATATAGGAAATGTTCAAAACATTATCCAACAATACAAAATTATATCCTTTCTTTACTAATAAAGAGATTGATATGATTTTTTATATCAGATTCGGTATCTAATAACATTCGTTCAGAATCAATGTATTGGTAATACAGGGTGACAGTGACCAACAGACTTGGCTGCAACACTTGCCCCGTTTTCTGCCTCATGAAACTTATCACCCGTTCTCAGTTCTCTACCTTTCTGTAGCCCTATGTAACAGATTACATATCTGGGATCCTGATCTGGTATCACATACCCAGGACGTAAAGGATACTGAGAAACAGTTCTCTGTAATGAACACAACCGAAGATGATGCATCAACATGCACTCTCTTCGTTTGGGCGGCACGGGAAATCTGGTATTCCCCAATTTCCTGCTCTGTCTTATAAAAATTATAAGTTGGAGCGGGACCAACGTTCCCCAGCTCAATATAACAAGCGCGTTCGGTCAATATTCCGTATTATTATCTTGATTAAGGCGTGATATGGTCGCTACCTGGAGAGAGAGAGAAGAAAACACTCAGCGTGCGCTCTTGCAAGAATAGATTGGTTATTTATTTTATCTAATCAGGATGGCTCCCACTGTTTTTATCAAATCTTCTTTCAAACCCTAAAAGGAAAGACTAGCCGGGATTAATTACACACTACAAGTTCGCCAATCTTTCAGCCAGGCCAGTATCGGTACTTTGAGGGAGGTCCCTCGTGCTTTCGCACGAACCTAATTAATGTAAACCTCGTTTTCCCAGAGACGTAACCTCGTTAACACCTTTCTAGACACCTACTTGATCGGCTAATTATAATGTATAAAACTCTCTCAGGAGTAACTCTTACTCGCAGCGGGTATCGGGATCCAACTATCTCATAGAAGGTATGCAATCTCATTGCAAATTTCAACACTTGAAATTCCCGATAATTTTGCCCCTAGCGTCCTATGACCTTGACGCAGGCCAACAAACCATAGTGCGCTAGTCAAGTTCAACCCGTCATTTCCTGATTGAATTAAACCCACCCGCACGACCTTGACGCAGGCCAACAAAGTCGCACGACTACCCTAATCCAATCTGCATCATATGCATAAGCAGATAAATACTAGTTAGCTACCGCACACTACGCCTTGACGCAGGCCAACAAACGTAGCACGAATACTAACTACCACTTATCTGAAATGACAGAGGGCTACGACAGGTTTTTCTGAAAACCTATTGCGTAATGAACTTGATATCGTTGTAGAATTAAATGATTTTAAAATGGAGTGTTTTTTAGGCTTTTCTAGTTTTGCTAAAGGAGTCACTCCCGGTGAAGGGATCGTCGGTCCTTTCCTCGTCGAATGAGGTGCGGGATATATCATATATATCACTGTGCAAAGCAAAAACTCTTAAAAGCAATCAAAAGACAAACCGAGTGTGTAGCATCTGCCAGTTATTGCTAAAGGAGTCACTCCCGGTGAAGGGATCTCGGTCCTTTCCTCATCGAATAAGGTGCAGGATATATCTCATATACCGCTATGCAAAGCAAGAACTGTAGCTACCTGTTTTATTTTTGAAATTCAATTCTACAACATCTTTAGGTTTCTTTTACTTTCATTAATCACATTAATGAAGTCCCATCTTTTAAATTTACCTAAACATCACAGATAAATACGACGTACACTTATGCCATCCGCATTCGCCTCGATGTCCCCTCGTGCACCGTTAGGTTAGGTAACTAACGGCAGAGCGGGGCAGGGCTAGCGCGGGTGTAAAACATAAGTAACGCCTATATAATATATCATATATACTATATAAAGTATCCATCACAGAACATATCACATGATCACATCACAGATATCGCAGCAGAAGAATCATATGAAACATTGGATATACTAGGACGTCCGTGTTTTCAATACGAGCCAGTATAAAACACGGATTCCACGGTCGTGATGAATAGCCAAACACACACCCCTAGACCCTTACGAGAGCGGCAAGCAACCCTACCAATTCTAGAGTTAGGAGACCCGGACTCGACTCCTCGAGTTGGTCTCCCACTGGACTCCAGAACCCGGTTACTTGTGCTCCCCTCCTTGGGTCTATCCTAGTGCGGAAAAAGAAATAATATACAAATGGTGACATCATCCGCAACCTGGAAGTGCCCCAATAAAAGAATATTACATACAAGTTTTTACATGAATGAAAATGAAAAACACTCATCTCACATAAAAACCCCCCGGCTATTCAAACACGACGATCCAATATAACATATCCAGCAACACATAACATCACATGTCATCAACGTAAGTAAATATGCGCATCCCAATTGTCGTTGACATATAGCAACGAAACTGGCGATATCACATATTACACTTACGGTCACAGAAAAGAAAGTGTAAAACTACAACAGTTGGAATCCGCAACCTCTTTAGACATCACATGCCTAATCAAATGAATTCCTTAGACATCGCATGTCTAACAATTATAAACCCCGCATTTTAGTCTCATTATCGAAAAATCTTTTCAATACCAAGTCGGGCAATTCAACAGGATTCCCGACATCCTGATCGAATGCTCGTCGCAAACTTTAGTAGGCGGCCGCGCCCCCGACACCGTCGACGAAGTGCACCAAGGCGGAACACCGCTGCCGTGAGCACCCGAACGGATGCTTTCGGCGACGGGGTTCTCCTACAGTCACTTGGTCGGGGCTATGGAGCGAGGCTGTCTATTAAGTTTACCCGGCGAGTATCCGCGTACGCTACGTGATTGCGACGGACTTTTGATCATATCAAAATTCCGTGGCAACCGATCAAGTGAGACTAAACTGCTATGTTTATAACATTCATTCAGTTATCTCATAACTTTATTGTGAATTCCAATTATTGTATCACATTCCGGATAAATAGAAAATGTTAAACTTTCCGATCGAACAATCAAACACCCAAGTTTTCCCGATACAACTCAACACATGAAATAAGTTTAACAGCATTCAGTTCGTGCTTCAGTACCAACGGTCCAGCCGTAGAAGGGTCAAGCCAACGCCTCACATGTGGCACGCCGTACTGCCCCAAACCCGAAGGTTCAAAGGGCAGTTCAAGACGGTCACATAATCGAGTTAAGGTTTGTTGTCTTCTAGAGGGACCATCGCGTTACTTGCACTACTTAGAACGTCTTTAAACCATGGAAAAATCCAACACTTGGAATTTTTCCGGCAGGGGAAAGATTGGGTATTTATATCCGGTCGAACTTTTTTAACATATTCTAAAATTATCCGGAAAGCCACATAGACAAAGTCTGATAATCCGATTGAATTTTTGATTCCCAAATCAACCCAGAATACTCAACTCTTGAATAAATATTAAAAATTCCCAGAAAATCCAGCACCATAAAATAGGAATTACTGTGCAAAAATGGTTGGCTGATGAGACATATTGGCCGCGGGACCGCCGCAGAAGCCATGCTTCTGCCGCGGTTCCGCCGAGCTTTGGAGGAATCATTAGTACGGGCTCCACAGTAATTCTTCAAATTCCCTGCTGATTTTTCTGCATATTTTTAATATCGAAAAATCCCCGAAATTGAAAAATGTACAGAGAGCATTTTTTGGGTTAGAGTTTCGGTTCGTTCGGATTTCAAACGTCGTCTAGACTTCGGCTAAGGCTCTATCTAGGCTCTGATACCACTGTAGGGTTCCTAGGCACGCTAATGAAGTCTCATAAGGCATCAACCATGCCAATATCAAAAATTACTAGTGCCGAGAAACCCTAATACGGATCGTTAACTAGATTTTAGGCGAAACCGATAACAAGTTAACAACTTAACAATGAGTTAAATGTGTTAGTGTATATGCCCTAGAGGCCATTACTGTATCATACTAGTTTGTATATTACTTAATGGATGCTTGGGATATTCACCTTGTATATACAATCTTACTCAAAATAGTAGTATGCTACTTGGTTTGTTTCTACTTCAATGTGTACTTGTGTTTATTTCAGTATATCACTTATACGCATTAGTGGAGCCCTTAGGATCTTTGCTTGATTACCAGCGTTGTGATGGCAGTCACACTAGTGGGGGCTGGGTAATCTATAAGCACATCCTTATTCAGGTCCCTGGTCGCAGGACTATCGAGACAGGGCATCGATACTCCGGAGTAGACCAGCGCATGCGCTTCTCATCCCAGTGTGGGAGACGGTCTGTCCCACAGCCGTCAGTACGTCGTACTTGAGATAGTATGCGGGTGCTCGTTAGGTTACGGGTACACTGGACAGGACTCGTCGGGAACTGACTAGTTGGTATTATACCTATCGTCAGTTATCAGTTCCCAGGTGACATGAGTACAGCTTAGTCCGCTGACTTGACACTGTCACTTCGCCTCGGGTGTGTTCCCACTGTACTTTGATCACTACCCTACCACGGCTCAAAGGAGTCGTGCAAACAGGTGGTGGTTGGGTGCAGTCCCGAAGCACTTGGAGGCAGTGACGGTTAGACAGGATTCGTCTCTCCCGGTATTGGGGGTTGACATCGCGCTGTGTCTAGGAGAGCCATTACACGAGTAGTCCCTGGCCAGGGCAAACGAGATATACTGGTAGGTTTCCAGTGTTATCTCAGGGTGTATTGGGCTTCACTCCGGCACGACTTGTACCGCTATTAGGGGACTGACGTTTACCGCCCCCTAGGCCCGCCATGCGATGTATCAGACGAACAGACCGGACTGTATGGAGAATGTCACGCTCAGGCTCAGTAGGAGTTCAGATGGGTTTCGCCTCGTCGGTCTTCTTGTCGGCATTACCTGGGGACCGTTACGCACAGCTAGTGCCGCTTGCGGTCTGTGGTTAAACCCACTGCCAGCGTAGTGTCGAGTCTTTAGAGTCCCACACAGAAAGCTTTTCGCCTTTAGGCAAAAGAGTAGAGGTCGCATGGTATTGCGACAGGTCGCATGGTTTTGCGACAGGGTTCGGTCACATCCGTGCACTTGTGCACGTACAGTGTCCGGACAGTTTACACTAGCGGGCTTTGGTTTAAGCCAGATCCTAGTGTACCTTATGGGATTGGATTTATCCAGTTTGCATTCGTGTTCCTCGGAACGCGGATGCGGGTGTGTATGCACAGTTGACAGGAAGGCAGAGGCAGCGGATTCTCATTAGGGTTGTTGACAGTTGACCGTTGACTTTTTGACTTTATGCTCAACCCTAATGAGAATATGATATGTGATTAACTATTATATTAATTAAGTATTATGGTGATATGGTTGTTGACTTGTTGACTTTTGTTGACTTGTTGACTTTGGTGACTTGTTGACTTTTGTTGACTTGTTGACCGGTTGACTAGGCTTGACTAGTTGACCATCATGATAACCATGGTTATCATTTCATGCCAAAGACTTTTTCTTGCTTGTTCTTTTAAGTAAAATGAGTGCATGACATGATAAGGTTATGGTTACTTCAACCATCACATAAGACTTTTGTTGATATGATGAGTTATCATTGCTTTGGATTATGAGAGGGTGAGAGACAAAATACTTGCTCATTCTTTCTTGCTCATTCTCTCTCTTGTTCTTGAGCTCTCCTCTTGCTCTCACCCTCAACCTCTTGCTCCCTCTCTTGATCTATGGTTCTCTTGTCTCATGAGTTGAGAATCAAGAACCATAGATAAAATCCCATTCTAAATCATCTCTACTCATTCTAGTTCACTAGGTTTAGCAAACCAAGTGAACTAGTTTCTTCAAAGAACGAAGAAGGAGCTAAAGGTTGGAGCTTTCAAGTGGATCTATCTTCGGCGTACGGAGACAACGAGAAGGAGCCATCGAACCACCATCGGAGCTTGAAGAGAAGGAGTTCAAGTTTAGGTATAACCATCTTCATCTGAGTTGCTAACTCTCTTTAGCATAGTTTGCTAGTTTTAGTTTAGACAACGATCCCGACCATAGTTTAGTCCATGTTGCCTCTTGCGATAAAAATTCGTTTTTTATACCGTTTCCGCCTCCCCGTAAGAACCGGGGGTCGCAATATGGACTTACATTGGTATCAGAGCCTAACTAAACTTAAACTAGCTTAGTAGTGAAGTGTAACGAAGTTCGGAACCGAAAAAAATCACAAAACCGGATAATCACAAAAACTGAGTTTCTGTTGAAATTTTTTCTGCTCAAAATGAAAAACTTTACACTTGTAAATTCGGCTCAGGGTTTTGTGTGAACACCCAAGAAAAACGATACAGTGATTCGTCTAAAGCGCCGCGCTTCCGCCGCGTGATCCTTCTTAGACGCCGCGGAACCGCCGCGACTTGGTGTCTTCTCTGCATCGTTTTTCGTGCAGTGTGTTTGTGTGTTGGTTTTGGGATTTTTAAAATATATTATATGTGCCCAGATTTTCCAGAAAAGAAATTTCCTTTTGGGGTCCTATAATTCCGTATTTTTTCCGAACTTCACTGCACTTTGACTATGATGGTTATATCTGTGATGCTTGCATGTATTGAACGTCGGCTAATCGCTATAAGTCGATTAGTCGGGGTTATACATGATCTGTAATGTGCTGGAATGTGTATATGAATGTGTTGGACTGTCGCGGGTGAATAGCCGGGGTGGATGTGAGATGAGCTTTTGTTTTTCTTTCATTCATTGTAAATGTAAATTGATGTAATAATATTATTTGTTTGGCCGCACAACCGGGTCGGGGTTGTAGCCGTCATTGTATAATTCTTTTTACTGTTTTTGCTCCTAGGATAGACCCATGGAGGGGTGCACAAACTACCGAGTACTTGGCGGGTAGTTTGCCGCACCCGTAGGGGTCTTGGGTGGGGTATTTGGCTATTCACCGCGACCGTGTTATCCGCTTTTCGTTTCAGGCTCGAAAGGATTGCGGATTGCTAGTATATCCAATGCATTCATCTGTGATCTGTAATGTCTATCATTGCTTACTATTTAGGCGTTGCTTATGTTTTACAGACGCGCTAGCCCAGCCCCCGCTCTGTCGTTAGTTAAGTAACCTAACGGGTAATGACGGGGCCCCGTGGCGAATGCGAATGGCATAAGCGTACGTCATATTTTGGTTGTTTTCTGCAATGGTAGGATTAAATGATGGGACGCATTAAAAGAACTAATGCAAGAATATCACGCATTAAAAGAACTAATGCAAGATAATAAACCAAGTTAAAGTCGTTGGAACACTTTCGAAAAACCACTCGGTTCTTTTCAAAACAAACTTTTAAAATACGGAGTTTGAGCCACTCCATTTAAAAGCTATCTCGTTCCATCGACCAAATCAAGTTCACTACGTTCACGGTTTTGCCAAAACCATCCGTAGCCCTCCATCATTTCAGTTAAATATTCGGTAGTATTCAAGCTATGTATTTTGACCTCACGCCAAGGCATAGTGATTGGTAGCTGCCGGATATTTATCTGTTGCATAGATAGAATGCGTTGGTTTGAGACAGTCGTACTGCCATTTTGGCCTACGTCAAGGGTATGTACGGGTGGATTCAAATTAACCTGGATAATGATGGGACGAACTTGACATGTGACTTATGACATTTTGACCTCACGCCAAGGTCATAAGAGCATGGGGCAAAAATCCACATCGGGAGTTTCATAAGTACTGAAACTTGCTAGATTTGCATACCATTTGGAGTGTGATGATTCTGGTAGGATTCCTTCAGTTTCGTCACGCGATGATATTTGGATCCCGATCCTACTGTGAGTATATGCTACTCCTCGGGAAATTTCTCACTTAACGATCAATGCTATAAACCTAGTAGGTGCCTAGAAAGGTGTTAGCGGGGCTACGCCCCCAGGGAAAAGAGGTTCTTTAATTAAGGAACTTCGCGAAAGCGTTGGAAAACCTCCCTCGAAGTACCGACACCGGCCTGGCTGAACGGTTAAGCAAGTATTGTACGGTGGGATTGATCCTGACTAATTCTTCCTTTATGGTTTGAGGAGGGATTCGAGAAACAGTGGGAGCCATCCTGTTTAGACAAACTAAAAACCACTCTAAACTTGCAAGAGCATCATGCTGAGTGTTTCTTCTTCTCTCTCCTAATTGCAGCGACCAATCAACATGACTGGACTTAAGTTACTCCTAGATAAAAACAAACTGACAGGGCCAAACTACAAAGATTGGCTCAGGAATGTCAAGATAGCAATCACTTATGACAAGCTGGGGTATCTTCTTACCACCAAAGCTCCCCCTGTCCCTGGTCCAACTTCCAGCGTCGCGGATTAGGAAATCCGTAAGACTTGGGAGATTGATAGCGCGAAGGCTAAGTGCCTCCTGCTTGCCTCGATGGACAACGAACATCAGAGGAGGCATGAGAATATGGACATGGAGTCCATATTGCTCCATACAAAAGAACTGTATGGAGAGCAATCACGTATCGCAAGATACGAAGCGTCGAAAAAGTTATTTTCGACAAGAATGGCCGTCGGATCATCAGTAGCCGAGCACGTGCTAAAGATGATCGGCTTCATTGAGGAGCTTGCTGACCTAGGGATCACATTGGAGAGTGAGCTATATACGGATATAGTTCTCCAGTCCCTTCCTTCCACTTACGCCCAGTTTACACTGAACTTCAACCTACAAGAAAAAGAGGTTGAACTATCAGAGCTCCTCAACATGCTGAGGAGCGCAGAGGGCACCCTACAGAAAAGTAGGGATACATCCACTTTGTTTGTAGGAGGATCGTCTTCTTCTAGGTCCAAGGCGAAAGCCAAGGGAAAGAAGAAGAAGGCCCCCGCCAAACCAAGGGGCGGTGTTAGTAAAGTGGATACGAAGGGAAAAGGTAAAGCAACAAAGATAGCGGGGAAGCTTGTGGATAAGGAAGAATGCTTCTATTGTCATAAGAAAGGACACTGGAAGAATGATTGCAGGGCCTGGAAGGCCAGAACACAGGAATTGAAGCAGGTTGCAGCTTCAGCTTCAGGTGTGTATGTTATTGAAAACTGTCTTTCAATAAACTCTACTTCCTGGGTATTGGATACCGGATCAGGATCTCATATCTGTAATTCTTTGCAGGCGTTGAGAAACCGTAGTGTTTTGAAAGCAGGTGACATGACCCTCAGAGTTGCAAACGGAGCTAGCATGGATGCTAAAGCCGTGGGGGACTATCACCTGGGAATGTCAGATGGACATGTTTTGGTTTTGCGTAATTGCTTTTTTGTACCCAACGCAACTTGTAATATCATTTCTGTATCTTTAGTTTCTAAAGAAGGTTATGAATTTGCGTTTGTAAGTAATGTTGTAAACATTCACCTTAATCAAGTATTGATTGGGTCAGGTACTCTGAGTAATGGTATATACGTGTTAAACCAACCACAGATTTTTAATGTCCAGAATACACACAAAAGAAAGTCTCCAGAAATAAATCAGACTTTCTTATGGCATTGTAGATTGGGTCACATCAATGAGAGAAGGTTGACGAAGTTACATACAGAAGGGTATTTGAATGCGTTCGAATATCAGTCGTATGCCACTTGTCAATCCTGTCTCAAGGGAAAGATGACAAAGACTCCGTTTACTGGACATGGAGTAAGAGCGAGCGAGCTCTTGGGACTCGTACACAGTGACGTGTGCGGTCCAATGTCTACACATGCCCGAAGCGGACATTCTTACTTCATTACTTTTACGGATGACTTCTCAAGGTACGGTTATGTCTTCTTAATGAAACATAAGTCCGAGGCCTTTGGAAATTTCCAGGAGTATAAGAATGAAGTAGAGAAACAGACCGGCAAAAGTATTAAGTATCTAAGATCGGATCGAGGTGGAGAATACTTAAGTGCCGAGTTCCTGGACGATTTAAAAGAGAACGGAATTCTCTCTCAGCTTACTCCTCCATACACCCCGCAACATAATGGTGTATCGGAGAGACGGAACCGCACCCTATTCGATATGGTGCGGTCCATGATGAGTAACGCTGAGTTACCGCGATCGTTCTGGGGGTATGCGCTAGAATCAGCTGCATACCTTTTGAACCGAGTTCCGACTAAGACTGTGCCTACCACCCCATATGAAATGTGGAGTGGGAAGAAACCCTATCTTCAATATCTGAAGATCTGGGGATGTCCAGCTTTTGTCAAAAAGCAGCATGCGGACAAACTTGAGGCACGCTCAGTACTGTGCAAGTTTGTGGGATACCCAAAGAACACCAGGGGGTATCTTTTCTACTACGCAGAGGAACAAAAAGTCCTTGTTTCTCGTAATGCCCACTTTCTAGAACACCAGTTCTTGGAAAAGGAAATTAGTGGGAGCGCAGTAGAACTAGAAGAAATTCCAGAACCACAGACTATTACTGAAAGGTTAGTGGAACCAGAGGGTTCAACAGAACAGGACATTCCTACGCCGCTCCGCAGGAGTAGTAGGCAGTCTCATCCGCCCGAGAGATACTGCGGTTTTCTCATAGACGGGGATAGAGAGGATTGCATCATAGATTATGATGAGCCTACTAGCTTCCAGCAGGCCGTTCAGAGCGTTGACTCAGTGAAATGGCTGGATGCAATGCGGACCGAAATGGAGTCCATGTACAACAAGGTATGGACGTTGGACATTGCTCCAGACGGGGTAAAACCCGTAGGATGCAAGTGGATCTTCAAAAGGAAGATTGGTGTAGATGGACAGGTTGAGACCTATAAAGCTAGGCTGGTAGCAAAGGGTTTTCGTTAAAGACCTGGCTTGGACTACGACGAAACCTTTTCTCCAGTAGCCATGCTGAAATCCATTCGGATCCTTCTTGCCATTGCTGCCTTCCACGATTATGAGATCTGGCAAATGGACGTAAAGACAGCTTTTCTAAATGGAAATTTAGAGGAGTGTGTCTATATGGACCAGCCAGAGGGTTTCATTCAGAGTGGGAGCAGCGGAAAGGTGTGCAAGTTGCTTAAGTCCATCTATGGACTAAAGCAGGCATCGCGGAGTTGGAACATCTGCTTTGATGAGACGGTCAAAGAATTTGGCTTTATCAAAAATCCAGATGAACCATGCATCTATAGTAGATTTGTAGCGAGAACTGTAGTATTCCTCGTTTTATACGTGGATGACATTCTCTTAATAGGAAATGACATTCCTATGCTACAATCTGTCAAGGGGTTCTTGTCACACAGGTTCTCCATGAAAGACCTGGGTGATGCCTCGTACATTCTGGGTATCCGGATCTACCGTGACAGATCCAAGAGGATATTAGGACTTTCACAGTCCAGGTACATCGACACCATACTGAAGAGATTCAGTATGGAAGATTCCAAGCGCGGTAACCTACCGGCTTGTCACGGGATCACCCTCTCTAAAGAGATGTCTCCCAAGACTGATTTGGAAAGGGATCGCATGTCTATTATACCCTACGCTTCTGCGGTAGGCTCTATAATGTATGCGATGTTGTGTACCAGACCGGATGTAGCTTATGCACTGAGTGTGGTAAGCCGGTATCAGTCAAACCCTGGGGAGAAACACTGGATAGCGGTAAAGAACATTCTCAAGTACCTGAGAAGGACTAAGGAGATGTTCTTGGTGTATGGCGGAAAAGACCTCCAGATCGAGGCCTTTGCTGACTCCAGCTTCCAGAGTGACAAGGATGATTCCAAGTCCATGTCGGGTTTTGTCTTTACCCTCAATGGAGGGGCGGTGTGTTGGAAGAGTTCCAAACAGGAAACCGTTGCAGACTCGACGATGGAAGCGGAATACATCGCTGCATCTGATGCCGCAAAAGAAGCTGTCTGGATGAGGAAGTTCTTGAAAGAACTTCAGGTGGTTCCGTCCATTTTTGATCCAATACCTCTGTATTGCGACAACAACGGGGCTATAGCTTTAGCGAAGGAACCCAGGTCCCATCAGAAATCCAGGCACATCTTAAGGCGGTATCACCTGATCAGGGAGATCGTAGATCGCCAGGAGATCGAGGTTCGGAGAGTCGCTTCAGAAGACAACACTGCAGATCCATTCACCAAGGCCTTGCCCCAGACTCAGTTCGAGCGGCTGATCGAGATGATAGGTCTTCGATACGCCAGTACATGGCCTTAGTGCAAGTGGGAGATTGTTAGTGTATATGCCCTAGAGGCCATTACTGTATCATACTAGTTTGTATATTACTTAATGGATGCTTGGGATATTCACCTTGTATATACAATCTTGCTCAAAATAGTAGTATGCTACTTGGTTTGTTTCTACTTCAATGTGTACTTGTGTTTATTTCAGTATATCACTTATACGCATTAGTGGAGCCCTTAGGATCTTTGCTTGATTACCAGCGTTGTGATGGCAGTCACACTAGTGGGGGCTGGGTAATCTATAAGCACATCCTTATTCAGGTCCCTGGTCGCAGGACTATCGAGACAGGGCATCGATACTCCGGAGTAGACCAGCGCATGCGCTTCTCATCCCAGTGTGGGAGACGGTTTGTCCCACAGCCGTCAGTACGTCGTACTTGAGATAGTATGCGGGTGCTCGTTAGGTTACGGGTACACTGGACAGGACTCGTCGGGAACTGACTAGTTGGTATTATACCTATCGTCAGTTATCAGTTCCCAGGTGACATGAGTACAGCTTAGTCCGCTGACTTGACACTGTCACTTCGCCTCGGGTGTGTTCCCACTGTACTTTGATCACTACCCTACCACGGCTCAAAGGAGTCGTGCAAACAGGTGGTGGTTGGGTGCAGTCCCGAAGCACTTGGAGGCAGTGACGGTTAGACAGGATTCGTCTCTCCCGGTATTGGGGGTTGACATCGCGCTGTGTCTAGGAGAGCCATTACACGAGTAGTCCCTGGCCAGGGCAAACGAGATATACTGGTAGGTTTCCAGTGTTATCTCAGGGTGTATTGGGCTTCACTCCGGCACGACTTGTACCGCTATTGGGGGACTGACGTTTACCGCCCCCTAGGCCCGCCATGCGATGTATCAGACGAACAGACCGGACTGTATGGAGAATGTCACGCTCAGGCTCAGTAGGAGTTCAGATGGGTTTCGCCTCGTCGGTCTTCTTGTCGGCATTACCTGGGGACCGTTACGCACAGCTAGTGCCGCTTGCGGTCTGTGGTTAAACCCACTGCCAGCGTAGTGTCGAGTCTTTAGAGTCCCACACAGAAAGCTTTTCGCCTTTAGGAAAAAGAGTAGAGGTCGCATGGTATTGCGACAGGTCGCATGGTTTTGCGACAGGGTTCGGTCACATCCGTGCACTTGTGCACGTACAGTGTCCGGACAGTTTACACTAGCGGGCTTTGGTTTAAGCCAGATCCTAGTGTACCTTATGGGATTGGATTTATCCAGTTTGCATTCGTGTTCCTCGGAACGCGGATGCGGGTGTGTATGCACAGTTGACAGGAAGGCAGAGGCAGCGGATTCTCATTAGGGTTGTTGACAGTTGACCGTTGACTTTTTGACTTTATGCTCAACCCTAATGAGAATATGATATGTGATTAACTATTATATTAATTAAGTATTATGGTGATATGGTTGTTGACTTGTTGACTTTTGTTGACTTGTTGACTTTGGTGACTTGTTGACTTTTGTTGACTTGTTGACCGGTTGACTAGGCTTGACTAGTTGACCATCATGATAACCATGGTTATCATTTCATGCCAAAGACTTTTTCTTGCTTGTTCTTTTGAGTAAAATGAGTGCATGACATGATAAGGTTATGGTTACTTCAACCATCACATAAGACTTTTGTTGATATGATGAGTTATCATTGCTTTGGATTATGAGAGGGTGAGAGACAAAATACTTGCTCATTCTTTCTTGCTCATTCTCTCTCTTGTTCTTGAGCTCTCCTCTTGCTCTCACCCTCAACCTCTTGCTCCCTCTCTTGATCTATGGTTCTCTTGTCTCATGAGTTGAGAATCAAGAACCATAGATAAAATCCCATTCTAAATCATCTCTACTCATTCTAGTTCACTAGGTTTAGCAAACCAAGTGAACTAGTTTCTTCAAAGAACGAAGAAGGAGCTAAAGGTTGGAGCTTTCAAGTGGATCTATCTTCGGCGTACGGAGACAACGAGAAGGAGCCATCGAACCACCATCGGAGCTTGAAGAGAAGGAGTTCAAGTTTAGGTATAACCATCTTCATCCGAGTTGCTAACTCTCTTTAGCATAGTTTGCTAGTTTTAGTTTAGACAACGATCCCGACCATAGTTTAGTCCATGTTGCCTCTTGCGATAAAAATTCGTTTTTTATACCGTTTCCGCCTCCCCGTAAGAACCGGGGGTCGCAATATGGACTTACAAAATGGAAATACAACCTTTGTAGATCCGGTCCTCCGCCTCCATAGCTCCGCAACGAAGTCTCCTCGCTGTTCAAATCGAATCCCGGGCTCTAGCGTCGGCTTCATCGGAGAAATGGGCGGGCAAGGTCGTCGGCTTCGTGCCGAAGATGATCTATGTCGAGGCATCGCTAGATCAAGCTCCCACTTCACCAAGTCATGAAACTTGTGAAGAAAACACCCTATACTACTTGGCAAGAGGTAGAGGATGAAGAAATAGGAAGTGGGTTCACTTTAGAATTGGATTTCTCACTCTTTTTCATCAATCACCATTGATGGTCAAGCTTTTTCTTCTTGTAAATAAGAAGAAGAAGAAGAAGATAATGATATGATAAGTTAATTCAAAAAGAAAAGAATATGAATACTTATCATATACAAACCATGGTTTAGTGTAGAGATTTAACTAAGGTTAGATGGAGTGGTTAGGGTTAAGCATGAGACAAAATGGTCACTTAGTCAAAGCTTCATGAAGCTTCAAGATGCAAACAAAGAAAGCCACCATTTTTCTCATTATGCCATTCAATTTCCAAAAAGAATAAGTAAATATGTAAATGAATAAGAAAATAAAACCCTAACCATTTATATAACCATGGTTTAATCTTTACACAAACCCAAGTTAACATGTATCATCAAACATGATATAATCAAGTGCACAAAAGTATATCACATATACAACTTGTGCAATGCAAGTGAGAAAATCCATTTAAAGTGAACCAATACTAGTTAATGCAAAGTAATATATCAAATATATAATTATACATTAAATAATTAAATCAACACTTGATTTAACGATCCGGTCATATCGCATATGACCGACTAATATCCAATGTATCGGCTTATCGAATCAATCCTTGATTCGATAATTAGGTTATATCGCATACAACCATTCGATACATACATCGCGAGAATGAAATACGGTATCACATACACGCATTATTCTCGGTCCGCACATATCCCATATGCGCTCCTATTTCGTTTCGCTTGAGCCAGGAAACCTCTGTGTAGGACTCTAAAGACTCGTCAATACGCCGGCAGCAGGTGATGATCATATCAAACACCCACAAGCCGCAAGCGGTCTTCTAAACGTAACGGCCACCCGGGTATTGAGCGATCAGAAGATCGACGAGCAAGCCCGCTCACACTCCTGTGAATCCAACCAGTAACACTTACCGTACAGTCCGGTCTGATCATCTGATATGTTGCATATCTCGCCTAGGGGTGGTAAACGTCAGACCCCAATAGCTCGATAAGTCGTGTCGATATGAGGTCTATAACTATTCGAGAAATTACTGGTAACACTTACCAGTAAATCTCAGCAACCCTGGCCAGGGATTTCCGGTTATAGCCAATCGAACACAGCACAACATCAACTCCCTATACCGGGAGAGACGAATCCCCTCCTATCGCTCATTGCCTCCATGTGATTCGGGACTGTAAGTCAATGTACAACACCCCAATACTTGTGGGGAGGCGGAATTTTCAAAAACGAACTTGTTTAGTGAACAAACATCGACTAACCGCTTGAATCGAAGCTAAACGATAACTAACTACAAACATAGAGTTTCTATGCTACTATGTTTAGGGAATATACCTAATGAATCGTTTCCTTCGTCTTTGCGAACTCCACCTCCTCCTCGGCCTTCTCGAAGTAGTAGACGATCCACCCGAGAGCTTTACTCCAAGCTTAGCCTCTAAACTTGAGGCAATTAACCTTCTTTAAGTGCTAATCAAAGAAGCTAGGTGATATAGAGTGAGGGTTATGATTTAGTTAGTCTAACTAATCCTTGTACTCAACTCGTGAGAGGGGAGGATTAGTGTTTGAAGAGGGAGAGCTTGAGGAGAGAGAAGATGATAATGATAATGAAATGAGAATAGTGAGTTAACATGATATATATCAAGCATTTCTTTTTATCAAGAAAAGAATAGAAATGAATTTAACAACCATGCTTGATAATATATAGTGATGATTCACATCCATGAGTCATTAAGCATTTATGATGCATTAATGACATGGATGAATCATCCATATGACTCACCAATCACATTCATTGTATATGCCACCTAGACCTCCTTAGTCACCATCTTCTAGAAGCTTCTCGCGTAATTACGAGAACGCCCCTCCTTTCCGCAAAAATACGGAAAAACTTTAGACTGTATAAATCCAATAACCGGATACCAGTAACTGGCTTAAACCAAAGCCGACTGGTAAAAACTGTCCGAAAGTCGTACGTGCGTAAACACACGTATGCGTCCGAACCCTTGTCGTAAAACCATATGACCTCTATATCGTTTCGCCTGGAGTAGGGAAACTCTCTGTGTGGGACTCTAGAGACTCGACTACTACGCTAGCAGTGGGTTTAACCACAGACCGCAAGCGGCACTAGCTGTACGTAACGGTCCCCAGATAGATGTCGATAAGAAGGCCGATGAGGGAACCCATCCGAACTCCTACTGAGTCTGATGTGACAATCTCCATACAGTCCGGTCCGTTCGTCTAAGACTATCGCATATCGGGCCTAGGGGGCGGCAAGCGTCAGTCCCCTACTAGCGGTATAAGTCGTGTCGGAGGGAAGCCCATTACACCCTGAGAAACTACTGGAACCTACCAGCAAATCTCGCTTGCCCTGGCCAGGGACTTTGCGTAATGGCTCTCTGACACAGCGCGATATCAACTCCCAATACCGGGAGAGACGAATCCTGTCTAACCGCCACTGCCTCCAAGTGCTCGGGACTGCACCCAACTACTACCTGTTTGCACGACTCCTTTGAGTCGTGGTAAGGTAGCAATCTAAGAACAGTGGGACACACTCGAGGCGAAGTAGCAGTGTCAAGTCTGCGGACTATGCTGTACTCATGTCACCTGGGAACTGTTCACTGACGACTGGTATAAAACCAACCAACAGTTCCCTGTGAGTCCTGTCCGGTGTACCCGTAACCTAACGAGCATCTGCATACTATCTCCAGTACGACGTACTGACGGCTGTGGGACAGACCATCTCCCCAACTGGGATGAGAAGCGTACACACTAGTCTACTCCGGAGTATCGATGCTCTGTCTTGTTAGTTATATGTATGCCCTAGAGGCCATTACTGTACATTGGATGTATATTGTAGTGGATGCTGGGACATATATAGGTAGGACTTTCTTGCTCGACATGATAGTACGCTATCTGGTTGCTCTTTATCTTAACATGTATACTTTCTGTCTCTCTGATTACATGTTGATAAAGCCCTTAGGATGTGTACTCGACTTCCAGGACTATGATGAAGATCATACTAGTGGGGCCTGGGTAGTCAGTGAGTACATCCTTCATTGTTCCTAGTCGTGGGAATATCGAGACGGGGCATCGATATTCCAGAGTAGACTAGCGCATATCTTCTCGACCCATGCGATGGGCGATGGATGATCCCATATCCATTGGTGTTTGACATCGAAGATGGTATGCGGGTGCTCAGTGGAGACTGGGTACACTGAACGGACTCGCCGAGAACTCCCAGATGGTATTATACCTCACGTCAGATGGCAGTTCTCTGGTGACACTGGTACAGCTTAGTCTGTTGACCCGAGATCGTCATAGAGTCTTGTGTGTCTCCCACTGTGCTTTGATTTCCACCCTACCACGGCTCTACTGAGTTGTGCAAACAGGTGGTTTTTGGGTACAGTCCCGATTCACATGGAGGCAATGAGCGATAGGAGGGGATTCGTCTCTCCCGGTATTGGGGGTTGATGTTGTGCTATGCTCGACTGGCCATAACAGGAAATCCCTGGCCAGGGTTGCAGTGATATACTGGTAAGAGTTATCAGTAGTTTCACGAATGTTATGGACCTCAAGTCGGCATGACTTATCGAGCTACTGGGGTCTGACGTTTACCACCCCTAGGCGAGATATGCGACATATCAGACGAACAGACCGGACTGTACGGTAAGTGTTACTGGTTGGATTCACAGGAGTGTGAGCGGGCTTGCTCGTCGATCTTCTGATCGCTCAATACCCGGTTGGCCGTTACGTTTAGCAGACAGCTTGCTGCTTGTGGGTGTTTGATATGATCATCATCTGCTGCCGGCGTATTGACGAGTCTTTAGAGTCCTACACAGAGGTTTCCTGGCTCAAGCGAAACGAAATAGGAGCGCATATGAGATATGGGCGGGACCGAGAATAATGCGTGTATGTGATACCGTATTCTATTCTCGCGATGAATGTATCGAATGGTTATATGCGATATAACCTAGTTATCGAATCAAGGATTGATTCGATAAGCCGATACATATGATACTAGTCGGTTATATCCGATATGACCGGATCGTTAAATCAAGTGTTGATTTAATGATTTAGTGCATATTTATATATTTGATATATTACTTTGCATTAACTAGTATTGGTTCACTTTAAATTGATTTTCTCACTTGGATTGTGCAAGTTGTATATATGATATACTACTTTGTGCACATGATTGTATCATGTTTGATGATGCATGCTAGTTTGGGTTTGTGTAAAGAATTAAACCATGGTTACTTAAGTGGTTAGGGTTTCATTTCCTTTTCTCATTTATTTATCTATTTATTCATCTTGGAAAAAGAAAAGCATAAAGAGAAAATGGTTGCTCGATTTGTTTTCTAGTTGAAGCTTCTTGAACATTTGACCAAAGTGACCATTTTGTCTCATGCTTAACCCTAACCACTTCATTTAACCCTAGTCTATTCTCTACACCTAACCAAGGTTAGGATATGATAAGTATTCATTTTATTATTCATTTTGAATAATACATATAACACTTATCATCTTCTTCCTCTTCTTCTTCTTCATGAAGAAACCTTACTTCAACAATGGCAACTTGAGTATTTGAGTGAGAAATCCAATTCTAAAGTGAACCCAATTCCTATTTCTTCATCCTCTACCTCTTGCCAAGTAGTATAGGGTGTTTCCTTCACAAGTTTTCAAAGCTTGATGAAGTTGGAGCTTGTTCTTGCGATACCTCGACGTAGATCATCTTCGGCATCGAACCGACGATCAAGCTCGCCCATTCTTCGATGATACCGATGCTAGAGTCATGGGTTCATTTTGGACAGTGGAGAGACTTCATCACGGAGCCTAGGAGGTGGTGGACCGGATCTACAAAGGTTGTAGTCACTTTCCCTTAGCATTTAATTCGATTACTTGCTTGCTTCGCCTTGATTTCTAGTTAACGATCCGTTCTAGGGTTTGTAGGCACCCGTAATTTTTATAAATTAGCGTGTTTGATCACTTGTGAGACCTCACTAGGGTGCCTAGGAAACCTACAGTGGTATCAGAGCCTAGCTAGAGCCTTAGGCGAAGTCCCGACGGAATCAGAAGTCCGATCGACCTAAAACCCGACTAGAAAATTGCTCTCTGGACTTTTCTGTAAAATGTGGATTTTTCGAAATTAAAAATATCCAGAAAATTAAGCAGGGTTTAAGAAGAATTACGGTGCAAAATTTTAGTCGTAATTCCATCAATGAACCGCGGAACCGCGGCGTTAGCCCACGTGGCGCGGCGGTTCCGCGGCAACACTGTTGCATCGTTGACCAAAAGTTGCACAGTAATTCTCAGTTTGCTGTGCTCGTTTTCCTGGGAATATTTTAATATTTATTCCAGAGTTTTATTTTCTAGCTTGTATTGGGAACTCTGTATATTCGATCGGACTGTCTAATTTTGTCGGTGTGGCTTTCCGGGTAATTTTAGAATATGTTAAAAAGTTCGACCGGATATAAATACCCACATTTTCCCCTGCCGGGAAATTTCCAATTGTTGGATTTTTCCGTAGTTTGACGACGTTCTAAGTAGTGCAAGTAACGCGATGGACCCTCTAGAAGACAACAAACCTTAACTCGATTATGTGACCATCTTGAACTGCCCTTTGAACCTTCGGGTTTGGGGCAGTACCGCGTGCCACATGTGAGGCGTTGGCTTGACCCTTCTACGGCTGGACCGTTGGTACTGAGGCACGAACTGAATGTTGTTAGACTTATTTCATGTGTTGAGCTGTATCGGGAAAACTTGGGTGTTCGATTGTTCGATCGAAAAGTTTAGCATTTTCTATTTATCTGGAATGTGATACAATAATTGGAATTCACAAATAGTTATGAGATAACGGAATGAATATTATAAACATAGCAGTTTAGTCTCACTTGATCGGTTGCCACGGAATTTTGATGTGATCAAAAGTCCGTCGCAATCACGTAGTGTACGCGGATACTCGCCGGGTAAACTTGATAGACAGCCTCACTCCATAGCCCCGACCAAGTGACTGTAGGAGAACCCCGTCGCCGAAAGCATCCGTTCGGGTGCTCGCAGCAGCGGTGTTCCGCCTTGGTGCACTTCGTCGACGGTATCGGGGGTGCGGCCGCCTACTAAAGTTTGCGACGAGCATTCGATCAGAATGTCGGGAATCTTGTTGAATTGCCCGACTCGATATTGAAAAGTGTTTTCGATAATGAGACTGAAATGCGGAGTTTATAATTGTTAGGCATGTGATGTCTAAGTAATTCATTTGGTCAGGCATGCGATGTCTGAGGTGGTTGCGGATTCCAACTGTTGTAGTTTTACACTTTCTTTTCTGTGACCGTAAGTGTAATATGTGATATCGCCGGTTTCGTTGCTATATGTCAACGACAATTGGGATGGACATATTTACTTACGTTGATGACATGTGATGTTATGTGTTGCTGGATATGTTATATTGGATCGTCGTGTTTGAATAGCCGGGGGTTTTTATGTGAGATGAGTGTTTTTCATTTTCATTCATGTAAAAACTTGTATGTAATATTCTTTTATTGGGGCACTTCCAGGTTGCGGAAGTCGTCACCCGTTGTATATTATTTACTTTTCCGCATTAGGATAGACCCAAGGAGGGGAGCACAAGTAACCGGGTTCTGGGGTCCAATGGGAGACCAACTCGAGGAGTCGAGTTCGGGTCTCCTAACCCTAGAATTGGTAGGGTTGCTTGCCGCTCTCGTAGGGGTCTAGGGGTGTGGGATTGGCTATTCATCACGATCGTGGAATCCGTGTTTTATACTGGCTCGTATTGAAAACATGGACGTCCTAGTATATCCAATATTTCATATGATTCTTCTGCTGTGCTTTATCTGTGATGTGATCATGCGATGTTCTGTGACAGGTATTATATATAGTATATATGATATATTATATTGACGTTGCTTATGTTTTACACCCGCGCTAGCCCTGACCCGCTCTGCCGTTAGTTACCTAACCTAACGGTGCACGAGGGGACATCGAGGCGAATGCGGATGGCATAAGTGTACGTCATATTTATCTGTGATGTTTAGGTAATTTAAATGATGGGATAATCATTAATGAGATTAATGAAAGAAAATAAACCTAATTGATGCTGTGAAATCGAATTTCAAAATAAAACAGGTAGCTACAGTTCTTGCTTTGCATCGCGGTGTTCCTTGTAGAACATCCTGCACCTTATTCGATAGGGAAAGGACCGAGATCCCTTCACCGGGAGTGACTCCTTGAGCAATAACTGGCAGATGCTACACACTCGGTTTGTCTTTGATCGCTTCTATAGTTTCCGCTTTGCACAGTGATATATATGATATATCCCGCACCTCATTCGACGAGGAAAGGGCCGACGATCCCTTCACCGGGAGTGACCCCTTTAGCAAAACTAGAAAATACTCGAAAACATTCCATTTAAAAACCATTTGATTCCGCAACGAGATCAAGTTCAAAGCGTTAAAGGTTTTCACAAAAACCATTCGCAACCCTCCGTCATTTTAGGAAGTAGAGTACTTAGTATTCGTGCTGTGTTTGTTGACCATAGTCAAGGCACAGTGTACGGTAGCTAAGTGATGTTTTCCTACACCACATATGATGCGATTATTTAGGACAGTCATGTGGCTTTGTTGACCTTAGCCAAGGGTCATGTGGGTGGGTCTAATTAATCACGAAATGACGGGTAGAACTTGACTAGTACCTATGATTTGTTGACCTTAGCCAAGGTCATAGGTGCTAGGGGTAAAAACCTTTATCGGGAGTTTCAAGTGTTGAAATTTGCAATGAGATTGCATACCTTCTATATGATAGTTGGATCCCGATACCCACTGCGAGTAATTGTTACTCCTTGGAGAGTTTTGCACTTTGCAATTAGCCGATCAAGTAGGTGTCTAGAAAGGTGTCAACGGGGTTACGCCTCTGGGAAAACGAGGTTTACAGTAATTAGGTCCATGCGAAAGCACGGGGAACCTCCCTCAAAGTACCGACACTGGCCTGGCTGAAAGATTGGCGAACTTGTAGAGTGTAATTAATCCCGGCTAGTCTTTCCTTTTAAGGTTTGAAGGAAGATTTGATAAAAACAGTGGGAGCCATCCTGATTAGATAAAATATATAACCAATCTGATCTTGCAAGAGCGCACGCAGAGTGTTTTCTTCTCTCTCTCTCCTGGTAGCGACCATATCACGCCTTAATCAAGATAATAATATGGATGTATTGACCGAACCCGCTTGTTATACTGAGCTGGGGAACGTTGGTCCCGCTCCAACTTATAATTGTTATAAGACAGAGCAGGAAATTGGGGAATACCAGAATTCCTATGCCGCCCAAACAAAGAAAGTGCATATGATGCATCTTCTTCGGGTGTGTTCATTACAAAGAACTGTTTCTCAGTATCCTCTGCAACCTGGGTATATGATACCGGATCAGGATCCCAGATATGTAATCTGTTACATAGGGCTACAAAAGGGTAGAAAAACTGAGAACGGGTGATAAGTTTCATGAGACAGAAAACAGGGCAAGTGTTGCAGCCAAGTCTGTCGGTCACTGTCACCCTGTATTGTAATACATTGATTCTGAACGAATGTTATTAGATACCGAACCTGATATACAAAATCATATCAGTCTCTTTATCAGTAAAGAAATGATAAAATTTTGTATTGTTGGATAATGTTTTGAACATTTCCTATATCAAAAGTTGATCGGTTCAGACACGTTATCTAAAAGCATTGAAGTTCTAAATCAAACTACAGTTCCTAGTATACAGAACACACACAAGAAGAAGAGTTCAGAAATGAACGAATCCTTCTTGAGGCATTGTAGACTAGGTCACATCAATGCGACCCGACTGGCTGAAGTTACATTTTAGATGCATATTTAAATCAGTTTGAATTTACATCTTGTGAAACTTGCCAGTCATGTCACAAAGATTAGATGACCATAGCTCTGTTTATTAGAAACAGAGAAAGAGTTAGTAAACTCTTGGGACTGATACATGATGATGTATGTAAAGTCTCCTGTCTACACATGCCAGGATTGGTTCTTTATACTTCATTATATTCTCTGATAATCTCTCAAGATTCAGTCATATGTTCCTGTTGAAACATAAGTCCGAACCTTTTGAGATATTCACAGAATATAAGTTAGAAGTAGAGAACCAATAACCGGGTATAAGTATTATGTCCTATGATGAGATCAGGGAGCAGAATACTTGTGCATAGAATTCCTGGACTATTCTAAAGGAGAATGAGATTTTCTCTCAGTGTTACTCCTCTGAATACACCACAGCACAACGGTGTATCAGGGCGGAGCAATTGCACAATATTAGATATGGTGTGCTCTATGATGAGTATTACTGAGTTACCTATTTCCTTTTAGGGGTTATGCACTTGAGAAGCTGCATACCTATTGAATTAGGTTTGAATCAAATCAATGCCTACCACTCCATATGAGATATGGTATGGGAAGAACCCATCTCTTAAGCGAGTTATGATTTGGGGTTGTCCGGCCTATGTTTAAAGCAAAATCCGGACAAGATCGAGGCAGGATCAGTTCTGTAGAACTAGAACGGTTCCAGCTATACGAAACTGCAGTTGATGATTTGACAGAACCATAACATTCTATAGTTCCCGACGAACCTCAGCCTCTCCGCCGATCTAGTAGGGTTCCTCATCCGCCTGAGAGATACCTCGGTTTCTCGATGACAGCGGGAGCAAGGATTGCATCATGAGATGATGACCCAACTAGTTTCGAGCAGGCCATCGAGAGTAGGGACTCTGTAAGAATGGCTGGATGCTTAGCGATCTGAGATGGAATCCATGTACACCAGCAAAGTATGGACTTTAGCTGCTATATCTGAAGGGTTAAATCCCCATCAGGAGCAAGTATATCTTGAGAAGATTACTTGGTGTAGATGGAAAAGTTTAGACTTGTTAAAGGTTTTCGTCATCGACCAGGCGTGGATAATGATGAAACCTTTTTCCAGTAGCTATGCTTAAGTCTGTCCAGATCCTACTTACCATGGCTACATACCATGACTACGATATCTGGCGGTTGGGTGCCATGACTGCTTTTCTAAATACTGATTTAGAAGATAACGTCTATAAGAACACAGCCAGAGGTCCTCGTAAACAGTGGGAGCAGCGGAAACGTGTGCAAGTTGCTTTACATAATGAAGCAGGCATCGCGGAGTTGGAATGTCTTTTTTGATGTGACAGTCAAAGTGTTTGACTTCATCAAAATGGTAGACGAACCTTGTATATACAAAAGGGTAGTATGGAGTATGGTGGTCATCTTCGTATTGTACGTAGACAACATACTCTTGATAGGAAAAGAGTTTCCTATACTACGATCGATCAATCTCCTATTATCACTAGGATTCCCCAAACAGGATCAAAGTGATACCTCCTAAATCCTGAGTTTTCATCTATGAGATAGATGTAATTGGATGCTAGGATTCTCACTAGATGTAGTGAGAAGGTATCAATCGATCCTGGGGAGAATCACTGGAAGAGTTCCAGGGTGATAAAAACGACTGAATGTCAGTCACGGGCATTGTCTTTACCCTCAATAGAGGGACGGTATGTTGGAAGAGTTCCAAGCTAGATACCGTGGCAAACTAGACGATAAAGGCTGGTAACATCGCTATTGTAGATACTACCAAAGAGGAAGTTTGGGTGTATATTGGTTCATAAGATGAACTAGGTTCCTGCCATTGTATGACAATAGAAGTATGGCTTTGGCCCTGGAACCCTGGTCCCATCAGTGACCCAGACATATTCTGAGGAAGCATCACCTGATCATGGAGATAGTTGATCTCCGGGGTGATCGAGGTTAGGAGAGTAGACTCAGAGGACAACACGGCGGATCCACTCACGAAGGCCTTTTCCCAGAGAGAGACTCATATGGGATGCTTGAGTATTAGATACTGCGACCAATGCTACAGATGGCCCTAGTGCAAGTGGGAGATTGTTAGTTATATGTATGCCCTAGAGGCCATTACTGTACATTGGATGTATATTGTAGTGGATGCTGGGACATATATAGGTAGGACTTTCTTGCTCGACATGATAGTACGCTATCTGGTTGCTCTTTATCTTAACATGTATACTTTCTGTCTCTCTGATTACATGTTGATAAAGCCCTTAGGATGTGTACTCGACTTCCAGGACTATGATGAAGATCATACTAGTGGGGCCTGGGTAGTCAGTGAGTACATCCTTCATTGTTCCTAGTCGTGGGAATATCGAGACGGGGCATCGATATTCCAGAGTAGACTAGCGCATATCTTCTCGACCCATGCGATGGGCGATGGATGATCCCATATCCATTGGTGTTTGACATCGAAGATGGTATGCGGTTGCTCAGTGGAGACTGGGTACACTGAACGGACTCGCCGAGAACTCCAAGATGGTATTATACCTCACGTCAGATAGCAGTTCTCTGGTGACACTGGTACAGCTTAGTCTGTTGACCCGAGATCGTCATAGAGTCTTGTGTGTCTCCCACTGTGCTTTGATTTCCACCCTACCACGGCTCTACTGAGTTGTGCAAACAGGTGGTTTTTGGGTACAGTCCCGATTCACATGGAGGCAATGAGCGATAGGAGGGGATTCGTCTCTCCCGGTATTGGAGGTTGATGTTGTGCTATGCTCGACTGGCCATAACAGGAAATCCCTGGCCAGGGTTGCAGTGATATACTGGTAAGAGTTATCAGTAGTTTCACGAATGTTATGGACCTCAAGTCGGCATGACTTATCGAGCTACTGGGGTCTGACGTTTACCACCCCTAGGCGAGATATGCGACATATCAGACGAACAGACCGGACTGTACGGTAAGTGTTACTGGTTGGATTCACAGGAGTGTAAGCGGGCTTGCTCGTCGATCTTCTGATCGCTCAATACCCGGGTGGTCGTTACGTTTAGCAGACCGCTTGCGGCTTGTGGGTGTTTGATATGATCATCATCTGCTGCCGGCGTATTGACGAGTCTTTAGAGTCCTACACAGAGGTTTCCTGGCTCAAGCGAAACGAAATAGGAGCGCATATGAGATATGGGCGGGACCGAGAATAATGCGTGTATGTGATACCGTATTCTATTCTCGCGATGAATGTATCGAATGGTTATATGCGATATAACCTAGTTATCGAATCAAGGATTGATTCGATAAGCCGATACATATGATACTAGTCGGTTATATCCGATATGACCGGATCGTTAAATCAAGTGTTGATTTAATGATTTAGTGCATATTTATATATTTGATATATTACTTTGCATTAACTAGTATTGGTTCACTTTAAATGGATTTTCTCACTTGGATTGTGCAAGTTGTATATATGATATACTACTTTGTGCACATGATTGTATCATGTTTGATGATGCATGCTAGTTTGGGTTTGTGTAAAGAATTAAACCATGGTTACTTAAGTGGTTAGGGTTTCATTTCCTTTTCTCATTTATTTATCTATTTATTCATCTTGGAAAAAGAAAAGCATAAAGAGAAAATGGTTGCTAGATTTGTTTTCTAGTTGAAGCTTCTTGAACATTTGACCAAAGTGACCATTTTGTCTCATGCTTAACCCTAACCACTTCATTTAACCCTAGTCTATTCTCTACACCTAACCAAGGTTAGGATATGATAAGTATTCATTTTATTATTCATTTTGAATAATACATATAACACTTATCATCTTCTTCCTCTTCTTCTTCTTCATGAAGAAACCTTACTTCAACAATGGCAACTTGAGTATTTGAGTGAGAAATCCAATTCTAAAGTGAACCCAATTCCTATTTCTTCATCCTCTACCTCTTGCCAAGTAGTATAGGGTGTTTCCTTCACAAGTTTTCAAAGCTTGATGAAGTTGGAGCTTGTTCTTGCGATACCTCGACGTAGATCATCTTCGGCATCGAACCGACGATCAAGCTCGCCCATTCTTCGATGATACCGATGCTAGAGTCATGGGTTCATTTTGGACAACGGAGAGACTTCATCACGGAGCCTAGGAGGTGGTGGACCGGATCTACAAAGGTTGTAGTCACTTTCCCTTAGCATTTAATTCGATTACTTGCTTGCTTCGCCTTGATTTCTAGTTAACGATCCGTTCTAGGGTTTGTAGGCACCCGTAATTTTTATAAATTAGCGTGTTTGATCACTTGTGAGACCTCACTAGGGTGCCTAGGAAACCTACATATCTCGATAATCCAACGACCAGGGACCTGAATAAGGATGTGCTTGTAGACTACCCAGCCCCCGCTAGTGTGACTGCCATTACAACGCTGGTAGTCAAGCAAGATCCTAAGAGCTCTATCAATACGTATACTCACATATTAAGATAGAAAAACCAAGTAGCATACTACCATGTTTAGCAAGAATGTTATATACATGTGAATATCCCAAGCTTCCATTAAGTAATATACAAACTAGTATGATACAGTAATGGCCTTCTAGGGCATAAACACTAACAATCTCCCACTTGCACTAGGGCCATGTACTGGCGTATCGAAGACCGATGATCTCGAGTAGCCTCTCGAACTGAATCTGAGGTAGGGCCTTCGTGAATGGATCAGCAATGTTCTCTTCAGAAGCAACTCTCCGAACCTCGATCTCCTGACGATCAATGATCTCCTTGATCAGGTGATACCGCCTTAAGATGTGTCTGGACATCTGATGGGACCTTGGTTCCTTTGCAAAGCTATAGCTCCGTTGTTGTCGCAATACAGAGGTATTGGATCAACTATGGTAGGAACCACCTGAAGTTCTGTTAGGAACTTCTTCATCCAGACTGCTTCTTTTGCGGCATCGCAAGCAGCTATATACTCCGCTTCCATCGTCGAGTCAGCAACAGTGTCCTGCTTGGAGCTCTTCCATCACACCGCCCCTCCATTGAGGGTAAAGACATAACCCGACATGGACTTGGAATCGTCCTTATCACTCTGGAAGCCGGAATCAGCAAAGGCCTCCAACCTGAGGTCTTTTCCGCCGTAAACCAAGAACATCTCCTTAGTCCTTCTCAGGTACTTGAGAATGTTCTTTACTGCTATCCAGTGCTTCTCCCCTGGGTCTGACTGATACCGGCTTACCACGCTTAGTGCGTAAGCTACATCTGGTCTGGTGCACAACATCGCATACATTATAGAGCCTACCGCAGAAGCGTAGGGTATAATAGACATGCGTTCCCTTTCCAAATTAGTCTTGGGAGACATCTCTTTGGAGAGGGTGATTCCGTGACAAGCCGGTAGATTACCGCGCTTAGAATCTTCCATACTGAATCTTTTCAGTACAGTGTCGATATACCTGGACTGCGAAAGTCCCAACATCCTCTTGGATCTATCACGATAGATCCGGATCCCCAGAATGTAAGAGGCATCACCCAGGTCTTTCATGGAGAACCTGTGTGACAAGAATCCTTTGACAGATTGTAGCATAGGAATGTCATTTCCTATCAATAGAATGTCATCCACGTACAAGACGAGGAATACGACACTTCTGGCTACAACTTTACTATATATGCACGGTTCATCTGGATTTTTGATAAAGTCATATTCTTTGATCGTCTCATCAAAACAGATGTTCCAACTCCGCGATGCCTGCTTTAGTCCATAAATGGACTTAAGCAGCTTGCATACTTTCCCGCTGCTCCCACTCTGATTGAAACCCTCTGGCTGATCCATATAGACGCACTCTTCTAAATTTCCATTTAGAAAGGTCGTCTTTACGTCCATCTGCCAGATTTCATAATCATGGAAGGCAGCAATAGCAAGAAGGACCCGAATGGATTTGAGCATAGCCACTGGAGAAAAAGTTTCGTCATAGTCCAAACCAGGTCTTTGACGAAAACCCTTTGCAACAAGTTTAGCCTTATAGGTTTCCACCTGTCCATCTACACCAATCTTTTTCTTGAAGATCCATTTGCACCCTATGGGTTTTACCCCATCTGGAGCAAAGTCCAAAGTCCATACTTTGTTGGTGTACATGGACTCCATTTCGGTCCGCATTGCATCTAGCCATCGTACCGAGTCACCGCTCTGGATGGCCTTCTGGAAGTCAGTAGGTTCATCATCATCTATGATGCAATCCTCTCTATCCCCATCTATGAGAAAACCGTAGTATCTCTCAGGCGGATGAGACGGCCTACTACTCCTGCGGAGGGGTGCGGGAATGTCCTGTTCTTCTTGAACTTCCGGTTCTACCAAACTTTCAGTATTAGTTTGTGGTTCTGGAATTTCTTCCAGTTCTATTTCTCTCCCACTTGATTCCTTTTCTAAAAACTGATGTTCTAGAAAATGGGCATTACGAGAAACAAATACCTTTTGTTCCTCTGCGTAATAGAATAGATATCCCCTGGAGTTCTTTGGATATCCCACAAACTTACACTTTACTGATCGTGCCTCGAGCTTGTCCACATGCTGCTTTTTAACAAAAGCTGGACATCCCCAAATCTTTATATACTGTAGATGGGGTTTCTTCCCGCTCCACATCTGATATGGAGTGGTAGGCACAGTCTTGGTAGGAACCATGTTCAAAAGATATGCCGCTGATTCTAGCGCATAACCCCAGAAAGATCGCGGTAACTCAGCATTACTCATCATGGATCGTACCATATCCAATAGGGTTCGATTCCGTCTCTCCGATACACCGTTATGCTGTAGAGTGTATGGAGGAGTAAGCTGAGAGAGAATCCCTTTCTCTTTTAGGTAACCTAGGAACTCGGCACTCAAGTATTCACCACCTCGATCAGATCTAAGTGTCTTGATACTTTTGCCGGTTTGGTTTTCTACTTCATTCTTATACTCTCGGAATTTCTCAAAAGCCTCGGATTTATGTTTCATCAGATAAATGAATCCGTATCTTGAGTAATCATCCGTAAAAGTAATGAAATAGGAAAAACCACCTCTTGCATGTGTAGATATTGGACCACATACATCGCTGTGCATGAGTCCTAAGAGCTCGCTCGCTCTTACTCCTTGTCCAGTAAATGGAGTCTTTGTCATCTTTCCTTTGAGACAAGATTGACAAGTGTCATAAGTTTGATATTCAAACGAGTCCAAATATCCTTCTCTATGTAACTTAGTCAACCTTCTTTCATTGATGTGACCCAGTCTACAATGCCATAAGAAAGCTTTATTTAAATCTGGAGACTTTCTTTTTAGTGTGTTCTGGACATTGAAAATTTGGAGTTGGTTTAAAACATATATACCGTTATTTAGGGTACCGGACCCAATCAAACCATGATTAAGGTGGATGTTAACAACATCTCTTACAAACGTGAAATCATAACCTTTATTTGATAACAAGGAAACTGATATGATATTACACGTTAAGCTTGGTACAAAATAACAGCTATGTAAAACCAAAATGTGTCCACTCGTCAATCCTAGGTGATAATCCCCGACGGACGCAGCTCCCACGCTAGCTCCGTTAGCAACCTTTAGGGTCATATCACCTTCCTTCAGCACTCTACGGTTTCTCAGTGCCTGCAATGAATTGCAAATATGAGATCCTGATCCGGTATCCAATACCCAGGAGTAGAGTTGATTGACAGACAATTCTCAATTACAAACACCTGAAGTCGAAGCCACAGCTTGCTTCGGTTCCTGGTTCTTGGCGTTCCACGCCTTGCAATCCTTCTTCCAGTGCCCTTTCCTGTGACAATGGAAGCACTCATCCTGGCCAACTACCGGTACCGCAAACTTTTTCTTTCCCTTCCCTCCCACCTTACTAACACCTCCTCTAGGTTTGTTGGCGGCCTTCTTCTTCCTTCCTTTGGCCCTAGCCTTGGACCCGGAAGAAGATGCACCGCTAACAAACATAGCGGGTGTTTCCCTTGCTTTCTGCAAGGTGCCCTCTGCACTCCTTAACATATTCAGGAGTTCCGGAAGTTCAACTTCTTTTCTTTAAAGGTTGAAGTTCAGGATAAACTGGGCGTAGGTGTGAGGAAGGGACTGGAGAATAAGGTCTGTATAGAGCTCATTATCCAAAGTCGTCCCAAGGTCTGCGAGCTCTTCAATATAGCCGATCATCTTTAGGACATGTTCTCCTACTGATGATCCGAAAGCCAACCTCGCTCGAAACAAGTTTTTAGAGGTCTCGTATCTTGCTATACGAGATTGCTCTCCATAAAGTTCCTTTGTATGGAGAAATATGCCATCTAGGGTCATATCCTCGTGCCTCCTCTGATGTTCATTGTTCATTGAGGCAAGCACGATGCACTTGGCTTTCGCGCAATCTAAATCCCAGGTTTTGCGGATTTCCTTATCCGCATTGCTGGATTTGGGACCATGGACAGCAGGTGCCGTAGCGGTGAGGACGTACCCCAATTTGTCATAGGTCAAAGCCATTTTGACATTCCGCAGCCAATCTTTATAGTTTGGCCCTGTCAGTATATTTTTCTCTAAAAGTAACTTATGTCCAGTCATTTTCAGGGTTGCTGCAATTAGGAGAGAGAGAAGAAAACTCTTTAGCATGATGCTCTTGCAAGTTTAGAGTGGTTTTTAGTTTATCTAAACTGGATGGCTCCCACTGTTTTTCGAATCCTTCCTCAAACCATAAAAGAAGAATTAGCCAGGACTATTCTCACCGTACAATACTTGCTTAACCATTCAGCCAGGCTAGTGTCGATACTTCGAGGGAGGTTTTCCAACGCTTTCGCGAAGTTCCTTAATTAAATAACCTCTTTTCTCTGAGGGCGTAACCCCGCTGACACCTTTCTGGACACCTACTTGGTTTATAGCATTGATCGTTAAGTGACGAATATCCTGATAAGTAGCATATACTCACAGTAGGATCGGGATCCAAATATCATCGTATGATAATGTTGAAGGAATGCTACCAACATTCATCAAACTCCAAATGGTATGCATCTCTTTGCAAATTTCAGTTTCTTTAGAAATTCCCGATATAAATTTTTGCCCCATGCTCTTATGACCTTGGCGTTAGGTCAAAATGTCATAAGTCACATGTCAAGTTCTACCCATCATTATCTTGTCAATTTGAACCCATCCGTATATATCCTTGACGTTCGGCCAAAATGATAATACGACTGTCCCAAACTAACTCATCTATCTATGCAACAAATGAATACCCAGTAGCTACCAAACACTATGCCTTGGCGTTAGGTCAAAATACATAGCTTGAATACTACTGAATACCCAGATGAAATGACGGAGGGCTACGAATGGTTTTGGCGAAACCGTGAACGTAGTGAACTTGATATAACCGAAGGAACCTGATAGCTTTTAAAAGGAGTGGTTAAAGCTCCGCATTTAAAAATATCTGTTTTAAAATTAACCGAGTGGTTTCTTTTAAATTGTTCCAACGATTAAAACTTTGGTTTATTTTCTTTGCATTATAGATAATGCGTCCCATCATTAACCTATCATTGCAGAAAAAAACGAAAATACAACGTCCTCTTATGCCATCCGCATTCGCCACGGGGTCCCGTCATTACCCGTTAGGTTACTTAACTAACGACAGAGCGGGGGCTGGGCTAGCGCGGGTGTAAAACATAAGTGACGTCTAAATAGCTATCATATATATAGATATTTTACATTCGTCTGATGCAATGATATTCATTCCAGATCACAGATGAACTTAATTGGATTTGCAAGCAATCCGTGTTTGTTTTGAGCCTGCAACAAAAGACGGATTACACAGTTGTGATGAATAGCCATTACCCTACCCAAGACCCCCTGCGGGTGCGGCAAACTACCAGCCCGGCAGTTTGTGCACCCCTCCTTGGGTCTGTCCTAGGAGCAAAAACAGTAAAAATGAAATAATACAACGGTGGCTACAACCGCAACCTGGATGTGCCCCGCAAAAATAATATTACAACAAATTACATTTACATCAAATGAATTAAATAATAACCCATCACAAAACCCCGGCTATCCATCACAACAGTCCAACACAGTTCATATGCACAAACAGATAAAATCCATTACAGAAATGTGCAACCCCCTGCCAACCGACATACTAGCAGTTAGGGGAGGTTTACGAACACATTATACAAACACAGATATAATCCAACAAGCAAATACTGTATAATTTCGATCGATTAAACACTTTTAATCTTGCTCCAATACTTCTCTGTAAATCTGAAACCTGAGCAAAATTAAAAATTTCCAGAAAATACCAAATCAAACAGAGGACCCACACAAGAAATCTGGTTTCATGACTCACCAACTCGGCGGCGGAATCGCGGCGGATCGGTGGGATCCGCCGCGGTTCCGCGGCCGTTTGGTCGACTCATGACCCCAATTTTCTTGGGTGTTCTTCTGGTGTCTTTTTAAGCTTTCTGAACATCCCTGAAAAATTTTTGGACTTCATTTAAAAATCGACAGAAACTGGTGATTTCGGGCTTTTCCGGTTTCGTTTTTTCCGTTCGAAATTCATACAAATTTGCAAGTAAGTTAATTATTGTTTAGCGAGGCTTTGATACCACTGTAAGTCGATGTACAACACCCCAATACTTGTGGGGAGGCGGAATTTTCAAAAACGAACTTGTTTAGTGAACAAACATCGACTAACCGCTTGAATCGAAGCTAAACGATAACTAACTACAAACATAGAGTTTCTATGCTACTATGTTTAGGGATTATACCTAATGAATCGTGTCCTTCGTCTTTGCGAACTCCACCTCCTCCTCGGCCTTCTCGAAGTAGTAAACGATCCACCCGAGAGCTTTACTCCAAGCTTAGCCTCTAAACTTGAGGCAACTAACCTTCTTTAAGTGCTAATCAAAGAAGCTAGGTGATATAGAGTGAGGGTTATGATTTAGTTAGTCTAACTAATCCTTGTACTCAACTCATGAGATGGGAGGATTAGTGTTTGAAGAGGGAGAGCTTGAGGAGAGAGAAGATGATAATGATAATGAAATGAGAATAGTGAGTTAACATGATATATATCAAGCAATTCTTTTTATCAAGAAAAGAATAGAAATGAATTTAACAACCATGCTTGATAATATCTAGTGATGATTCACATCCATGAGTCATTAAGCATTTATGATGCATTAATGACATGGATGAATCATCCATATGACTCACTAATCACATTCATTGTATATGCCACCTAAACCTCCTTAGTCACCATCTTCTAGAAGCTTCTCGCGCAATTACGAGAACGCCCCTCCTTTCCGCAAAAATACGGAAAAACTTTAGACTGTATAAATCCAATAACCGGATACCAGTAACTGGCTTAAACCAAAGCCGACTGGTAAAAACTGTCCGAAAGTCGTACGTGCGTAAACACACGTATGCGTCCGAACCCTTGTCGTAAAACCATACGACCTCTATATCGTTTCGCTTGGAGTAGGGAAACTCTATGTGTGGGACTCTAGAGACTCGACTACTACGCTGGCAGTAGGTTTAACCACAGACCGCAAGCGGCACCAGCTGTACGTAACGGTCCCCAGGTAGATGTCGATAAGAAGGCCGATGAGGGAACCCATCCGAACTCCTACTGAGTCTGATGTGACAATCTCCATACAGTCCGGTCCGTTCGTCTAAGACTATCGCATATCGGGCCTAGGGGGCGGCAAGCGTCAGTCCCCTAATAGCGGTATAAGTCGTGTCGGAGGGAAGCCCATTACACCCTGAGAAACTACTAGAACCTACCAGCAAATCTCGCTTGCCCTGGCCAGGGACTTTGCGTAATGGCTCTCTGACACAGCGCGATATCAACTCTCAATACCGGGAGAGACGAACCCTGTCTAACCGCCACTGCCTCCAAGTGCTCGGGACTGCACCCAACTGCTACCTGTTTGCACGACTCCTTTGAGTCGTGGTAGGGTAGCAATCTAAGAACAGTGGGACACACTCGAGGCGAAGTAGCAGTGTCAAGTCTGCGGACTATGCTGTACTCATGTCACCTGGGAACTGTTCACTGACGACTGGTATAAAACCAACCAACAGTTCCCTGTGAGTCCTGTCCGGTGTACCCGTAACCTAACGAGCACCTGCATACTATCTCCAGTACGACGTACTGACGGCTGTGGGACAGACCTTCTCCCCAACTGGGATGAGAAGCGTACACACTAGTCTACTCCAGAGTATCGATGCTCTGTCTCGATAATCCAACGACCAGGGACCTGAATAAGGATGTGCTTGTAGACTACCCAGCCCCCACTAGTGTGACTGCCATCACAACGCTGGTAGTCAAGCAAGATCCTAAGAGCTCTATCAATACGTATACTCACATATTAAGATAGAAAAACCAAGTAGCATACTACCATGTTTAGCAAGACTGTTATATACATGTGAATATCCCAAGCTTCCATTAAGTAATATACAAACTAGTATGATACAGTAATGGCCTTCTTGGGCATAAACACTAACAGGGACTGTACCCAAAAACCACCGTTTTGCACGCCCTCTTAGACGTGGTAAGGTGGAAATCAAAGCACAGTGGGAACCACACAAGACTCTATGACGATCTCGGGTCAACAGACTACTCTGTACCAGTGTCACCAGAGAACTGCCATCTGACGTAAGGTATAATACCATCTGGGAGTTCTCGGCGAGTCTGTCCAGTGTACCCAGTCTCCACTGAGCACTCGTATATCATCTCTGATGTCAAACACCAATGGATATGGGATCATCCATCGCCCATCTGTATGGGTCGAGAAGGTATACGCTAGTCTACTCTGGTATATCGATGCCCCGTCTCGATACACCTACGACTAGGGACCTTGAAGGATGTACTTATGGACTACCATGTCCCCACTAGTATGATCTGCATCATAGTCCAGGCAGTCAAGTACACATCCTAAGGGCTTTACCGACATGTAACAGGGAGACAATCAGTATACACGTTAAGGTAAAGAGTAACCAGATAGCATACTATCATGTCGAGCAAGAAAGTCCTCCCTATATATGTCCCAGCATCCACTACAATATACATCCTATGTATAGTAATGGCCTCTAGGGCATACATATAACTAACATAGAGTACCTTTCATGACTGCTGCATTCATATGACCTCTTATTGTTATTAGGTTCTTATGTTAGATTCGCGTTGTACGTGCATACTTGCGATTACCTGCATATGTTATTTACTATTCACGAGTTGGCAACTCACCCCCATTGTGCCACAGTGTTTGCAGGTGTTTTATCCAGGGCAGTCGCGGCAGGCTTTCCATCTTTCGTATAATCTTTTATAGCAGATACCGCTTCGGCTGACTGTGCACGGTTTTGCTACAGGTGGGTTTTGCGGCTATCTGTTGTTGTTTATTGTTATCTTGTACCTTGTACACTGCATCTACCATTATCATATATTGACTTAGAGACGAGATGTGAGGACGATATTGTACATATTTTTCACTCTGTCGGTGTTTTATATACAGTTTTAATTTTATCGTCTTTTTCTTCGCTACGGCGTCGTATATTTGCTTGTGGTGGTTGTTTTCCGCCGTTTGGGGTGGATTTGCTCACGTTGGGGATGCTTTACTTTTATCTTTGTATGTACCCATTTTTGGGGCTAGTTCTTACGAAGGAGGTGCTGCCAAAATTTTCATGAAAGTAAATTGGACTTAAAGGATTTATACTTGAGATTTTCACACGTTTAAATAATGTTTCTTATCTTTTACTGCTTTTGATGGTTTAGATTTCTGGGGTTTTGGCCTTCTTAAATTGCGTTACGCCTGTAGACGTTGCGTAATTTAAGGGCCGTCACGTGCTATTTTCGGGTCGTGACATGATGTGAACCATGAAGTTTGAACACAAACTTATGAGCTTTTAACATCCCCTACTTCACCATCCTACACTTGACTAGCGATCGAGTGTAGCATGTTTACTACGCTAAAGAGTTTAGTGTAGAGGTAGCTTGAGTTGGAGGGACTTCGCATGGATCATCTTCGGCACGAAGGTCATCGGAGGAAGTTCGTCCAAAGCCTCAAGTGGAGTCACGGGACTACTACACGGAGCATGTGAAGTGAAGGACTCGATCTACGAGGGTATAGCCATCTTTCACTTCCTCTGGTTTACTAGATATCAAACCATAAACATAATATTCTAGCAAAGTTCTTGTATTGTCTAGCTTAGCACCTATTAAAATTTGAATTTGGCATGCTTGATGCTACTAAAACCTCATGGTGGTGCTAGGGTCAACTTTCATGGTATCAGAGCCAAACTAGAACATTAGGGTAGATTGTAGCGACGTTAGAAATCCACCGTTTTTGTCGCGCAAAAACTGCTGGTAAAAACAGTTTCCAAAATGATGTTTTGAGTTGTTTGTGTAAGTCCACGTTGCGACCCCCGGTTCTTACGGGGAGGCGGAAACGGTATAAAATCAAATTTTTAGCGCAAGGGGCAACATGGACTAAGCAAAGTCGGGATCTTTGACTAAACTAAAACTAGCATACATAGCTAAAGAGAGTTAGCTACTCGGATAGAGATGGTTATACCTAAACTTGTCTTGAACTCCTTCGTCTTCAAAGCTCCGATGGTGGTCCGATGGCTTCTTCTCGTCGTCTCCGTACGCCGAAGATAGATCCACCTGAAAGCTCCAACCTTTAGCTCCTTCTTCGTTCTTTGAAGAAACTAGTTCACTTGGTTTGCTAAACCTAGTGAACTAGAATGAGTAGAGAAGAAATAGAATGGGATTTTATCTATGGTTCTTGATTCTCAACTCATGAGACAAGAGAACCATAGATCAAGAGAGGGAGCAAGAGGTTGAGGGTGAGAGCAAGAGGATAGCTCAAGAACAAGAGAGAGAATGAGCAAGAAAGAATGAGCAAGTATTTTATCTCTCACCCTCTCATAATCCAAAGCAATGATAACTCATCATATTAACAAAAGTCTTATGTGATGGTTAGAAGCAACCACAACCATATCATTTCATGCACTCATTTTACACAAATGAGCAAGTAAACAAAAGTCTTTGCCATGAAATGATGGCTATGGTTATCATGATGGTCAACTAGTCAAGCCTAGTCAACCGGTCAACAAGTCAACAAAAGTCAACAAGTCAACAAAGTCAACAAGTCAACAAAAGTCAACAAGTCAACAACCATATCACCATAATACTTAATTAATATAATAGTTAATCACATATCATATTCTCATTAGGGTTGAGCATAAAGTCAAATAGTCAACGGTCAACTGTCAACAACCCTAATGAGAATCCGCAGCCTCTGCCTCCCTGTCAACTGTGCATACACACCCGCATCCGCGTTCCGAGGAACACGAATGCAAACTGGATAAATCCAATCCCATAAGGTACACTAGGATCTGGCTTAAACCAAAGCCTGCTAGTGTAAACTGTCCGGACACTGTACGTGCACAAGTGCACGGATGTGACCGAACCCTGTCGCAAAACCATGCGACCTGTCGCAATACCATGCGACCTCTACTCTTTTGCCTAAAGGCGAAAAGCTTTCTGTGTGGGACTCTAAAGACTCGACACTACGCTGGCAGTGGGTTTAACCACAGACCGCAAGCGGCACTAGCTGTGCGTAACGGTCCCCAGGTAATGCCGACAAGAAGACCGACGAGGCGAAACCCATCTGAACTCCTACTGAGCCTGAGTGTGACATTCTCCGTACAGTCCGGTCTGTTCGTCTGATACATCGCATGGCGGGCCTAGGGGGCGGTAAACGTCAGTCCCCCAATAGCGGTACAAGTCGTGCCAGAGCGAAGCCCAAAACACCCTGAGATAACACTGGAAACCTACCAGTATATCTCGTTTGCCCTGGCCAGGGACTACTCGTGTAATGGCTCTCCTAGACACAGCGCGATGTCAACTCCCAATACCGGGAGAGACGAATCCTGTCTAACCGTCACTGCCTCCAAGTGCTTCGGGACTGCACCCAACCACTACCTGTTTGCACGACTCCTTTGAGCCGTGGTAGGGTAGTGGTCAAAGTACAGTGGGAACACACTCGAGGCGGAGTGACAGTGTCAAGTCAGCAGACTAAGCTGTACTCATGTCACCTGGGAACTGATAACTGACGATAGGTATAATACAAACTAGTCAGTTCCCGACGAGTCCTGTCCAGTGTACCCGTAACCTAACGAGCACCCGCATACTATCTCAAGTACGACGTACTGACGGCTGTGGGACAGACCGTCTCCCACACTGGGATGAGAAGCGCATGCGCTGGTCTACTCCGGAGTATCGATGCCCTGTCTCGATAGTCCTGCGACCAGGGACCTGCATAAGGATGTGCTTATAGATTACCCAGCCCCACTAGTGTGACGGCCATCACATCGCTGGTAATCAAGCAAAGATCCTAAGGGCTCCACTAATGTGTATAGGCGATATACAAAATATAAACACATGTACACATTGAAGTAGAAACAAACCAAGTAGCATAGTACTATTTTGAGCAAGATTGTATATACAAGGTGAATATCCCAAGCATCCATTAAGTAATATACAAACCAGTATGATACAGTAATGGCCTCTAGGGCATATACACTAACAATCTCCCACTTGCACTAAGGCCATGTACTGGCGTATCGAAGACCTATCATCTCGATCAGCCGCTCGAACTGAGTCTGGGGCAGGGCCTTGGTGAATGGATCTGCAGTGTTATCTTATGAAGCGACTCTCCGAACCTCGATCTCCTGGCGATCTACGATCTCCTGGCGATCTACGATCTCCCTGATCAGGTGATACCGCCTCAAGATGTGCCTGGATCTCTGATGGGACCTGGGTTCCTTCGCTAAAGCTATAGCCCCGTTGTTGTCGCAATACAGAGGTATTGGATCAACAATGGACGGAACCACCTGAAGTTCTTTCAAGAACTTCCTCATCCAGACAGCTTCTTTTGCGGCATCAGATGCAGCGATGTATTCCGCTTCCATCGTCGAGTCTGCAACGGTTTCTTGTTTGGAACTCTTCTAACACACCGCCCCTCCATTGAGGGTAAAGACAAAACCCGACATGGACTTGGAATCATCCTTGTCACTCTGGAAGCTGGAGTCAGCAAAGGCCTCGATCTGGAGGTCTTTTCCGCCATACACCAAGAACATCTCCTTAGTCCTTCTCAGGTACTTGAGAATGTTCTTTACCGCTATCCAGTGTTTCTACCCTGGGTTAGACTGATACCGGCTTACCACACTCAGTGCATAAGCTACATCCGGTCTGGTACACAACATCGCATACATTATAGAGCCTACCGCAGAAGCGTAGGGTATAATAGACATGCGATCCCTCTCCAAATCAGTCTTGGGAGACATCTCTTTAGAGAGGGTGATCCCGTGACAAGCCGGTAGGTTACCGCGCTTGGAATCTTCCATACTGAACCTCTTCAGTATGGTGTCGATGTACCTGGACTGTGAAAGTCCTAATATCCTCTTGGATCTGTCACGGTAGATCCGGATACCCAGAATGTATGAGGCATCACCCAGGTCTTTCATGGAGAACCTGTGTGACAAGAACCCCTTGACAGATTGTAGCATAGGAATGTCATTTCCTATTAAGAGAATGTCATCCACGTACAAAACGAGGAATACTACAGTTCTCGCTACAAATCTACTATAGATGCATGGTTCATCTGGATTTTTGATAAAGCCAAATTCTTTGACCGTCTCATCAAAGCAGATGTTCCAACTCCGCGATGCCTGCTTTAGTCCATAGATGGACTTAAGCAACTTGCACACCTTTCCGCTGCTCCCACTCTGAATGAAACCCTCTGGCTGGTCCATATAGACACACTCCTCTAAATTTCCATTTAGAAAAGCTGTCTTTACGTCCATTTGCCAGATCTCATAATCGTGGAAGGCAGCAATGGCAAGAAGGATCCGAATGGATTTCAGCATGGCTACTGGAGAAAAGGTTTCGTCGTAGTCCAAGCCAGGTCTTTGACGAAAACCCTTTGCTACCAGCCTAGCTTTATAGGTCTCAACCTGTCCATCTACACCAATCTTCCTTTTGAAGATCCACTTGCATCCTACGGGTTTTACCCCGTCTGGAGCAATGTCCAACGTCCATACCTTGTTGGTGTACATGGACTCCATTTCGGTCCGCATTGCATCCAGCCATTTCACTGAGTCAACGCTCTGAACGGCCTGCTGGAAGCTAGTAGGCTCATCATAACCTATGATGCAATCCTCTCTATCCCCGTCTATGAGAAAACCGTAGTATCTCTCGGGCGGATGAGACTGCCTACTACTCCTGCGGAGTGGCGCAGGAATGTCCTGTTCTGTTGAACCCTCTGGTTCCACTAAGCTTTCAGTAACAGTCTGTGGTTCTGGAACTTCTTCCAGTTCTATTGTGTTCCCACTTATCTGGGTTTCTAAAAACTCAGTTTCCAAGAAGCGGGCATGCTGAGAAACAAAGACCTTTTGCTCCTCAGCGGAATAGAAAAGATACCCCCTGGAGTTCCTTGGGTATCCCACAAACTTACACTGTACTGAACGTGCCTCAAGCTTGTCCGCATGCTGCTTTTTTACAAAAGCTGGACATCCCCATACCTTAAGATACTTAAGACAGGGTTTCTTCCCAGTCCACATCTCATATGGGGTGGTAGGCACAGTCTTGGTGGGAGCCTTGTTCAAGAGATACGCAGCTGCTTCTAGTGCATATCCCCAGAATGATCGCGGTAACTCAGCGTTACTCATCATGGACCGAACCATATCCAATAGGGTTCGGTTCCGTCTTTCCGATACACCGTTATGTTGCGGAGTGTATGGAGGAGTAAGCTGAGAGAGAATACCATTCTCTTTTAAGTAATTCAGGAATTCGGCACTTAAGTATTCTCCACCTCGATCCGATCTTAGAATCTTAATACTTTTGCCGGTCTGTTTCTCTACTTCATTCTTATACTCCTGGAATTTTCCAAAGGCCTCGGACTTATGTTTCATCAAGAAGACATAACCGTACCTTGAGAAGTCATCCGTAAAAGTAATGAAGTAAGAATGTCCGCTTCGGGCATGTGTAGACATTGGACCGCACACGTCACTGTGTACGAGTCCCAAGAGCTCGCTCGCTCTTACTCCTTGTCCAGTAAACGGAGTCTTTGTCATCTTTCCTTTGAGACAATATTGACAAGTGGCATACGATTGATATTCGAACGCATTCAAATATCCTTCTGTATGTAACTTAGTCAACCTTCTCTCATTGATGTGACCCAATCTACAATGCCATAAGAAAGTCTGATTCATTTCCGGAGACTTTCTTTTGTGTGTATTCTGGACGTTGAAAATCTGTGGTTGGTTTAACACGTATATACCATTACTCAATGTACCTGACCCAATCAAAACTTGATTAAGGTGAATGTTTACAACATTACTTACAAACGCAAATTCATAACCTTCTTTAGAAACTAAAGATACAGAAATGATATTACAAGTTGCGTTGGGTACAAAAAAGCAATTACGCAAAACCAAAACATGTCCATCTGACATTCCCAGGTGATAGTCCCCTACGGCTTTAGCATCCATGCTAGCTCCGTTCGCAACTTTGAGGGTCATGTCACCTGCCTTCAAAACACTACGGTTTCTCAACGCCTGCAAAGAATTACAGATATGAGATCCTGATCCGGTATCCAATACCCAGGAAGTAGAGTTTATTGAAAGACAGTTTTCAATAACATACACACCTGAAGCTGAAGCTGCAACCTGCTTCAATTCCTGTGTTCTGGCCTTCCAGGCCCTGCAATCATTCTTCCAGTGTCCTTTCTTATGACAATAGAAGCATTCTTCCTTATCCACAAGCTTCCCCGCTATCTTTGTTGCTTTACCTTTTCCCTTCGTATCCATTTTACTAACACCGCCCCTTGGTTTGGCGGGGGCCTTCTTCTTCTTTCCCTTGGCTTTCGCCTTGGACCTAGAAGAAGATGATCCTCCTACAAACAAAGTGGATGTATCCCTACCTTTCTGTAGGGTGCCCTCTGCGCTCCTCAGCATGTTGATGAGCTCTGAAAGTTCAACCTCTTTTTCTTGTAAGTTGAAGTTCAGTATAAACTGGGCGTAAGTGGAAGGAAGGGACTGGAGAACTATATCCGTATATAGCTCACTCTCCAATGTGATCCCTAGGTCAGCGAGCTCCTCAATGAAGCCGATCATCTTTAGCACGTGCTCGGCTACTGATGATCCGACGGCCATTCTTGTCGAAAATAACTTTTTCGACGCTTCGTATCTTGCGATACGTGATTGCTCTCCATACAGTTCTTTTGTATGGAGCAATATGGACTCCATGTCCATATTCTCATGCCTCCTCTGATGTTCGTTGTCCATCGAGGCAAGCAGGAGGCACTTGGCCTTCGCGCTATCAATCTCCCAAGTCTTGCGGATTTCCTTATCCGCGACACTGGAAGTTGGACCAGGGACAGGGGGAGCTTTGGTGGTAAGAAGATACCCCAGCTTGTCATAAGTGATTGCTATCTTGACATTCCTGAGCCAATCTTTGTAGTTTGGCCCTGTCAGTTTGTTTTTATCTAGGAGTAACTTAAGTCCAGTCATGTTGATTGGTCGCTGCAATTAGGAGAGAGAAGAAGAAACACTCAACATGATGCTCTTGCAAGTTTAGAGTGGTTTTTAGTTTGTCTAAACAGGATGGCTCCCACTGTTTCTCGAATCCCTCCTCAAACCATAAAGGAAGAATTAGTCAGGATCAATCCCACCGTACAATACTTGCTTAACCGTTCAGCCAGGCCGGTGTCGGTACTTCGAGGGAGGTTTTCCAACGCTTTCGCGAAGTTCCTTAATTAGAGAACCTCTTTTCCCTGGGGGCGTAGCCCCGCTAACACCTTTCTAGGCACCTACTAGGTTTATAGCATTGATCGTTAAGTGAGAAATTTCCCGAGGAGTAGCATATACTCACAGTAGGATCGGGATCCAAATATCATCGCGTGACGAAACTGAAGGAATCCTACCAGAATCATCACACTCCAAATGGTATGCAAATCTAGCAAGTTTCAGTACTTATGAAACTCCCGATGTGGATTTTTGCCCCATGCTCTTATGACCTTGACGAAGGTCAACAAATCATAAGTCACATGTCAAGTTCTGCCCGTCATTATCCAGGTTAATTTGAATCCACCCGTATATACCCTTGACGAAGGTCAACAAGGTAATGCGAATGTCCCAAACCAACGCATCTATCTATGCTACATATGAATACCCAATAGCTACCAATCACTATGCCTTGACGAAGGTCAACAAACACAGCTTGAATACTATTGAATATTCATACGAAACGACGGAGGGCTACGAATGGTTTTGGCAAAACCGTGAACGTAGTGAACTTGATTTGGTCGATGGAACGAGATAGCTTTTAAAAAGAGTGGCTCAAGCTCCGCATTTAAAAGTTGTTTTTGAAAAGAACCGAGTGGTTTTTCGAAAGTGTTCCAACGACTTTAACTTGGTTTATTATCTTGCATTAGTTCTTTTAATGCGTGATATTCTTGCATTAGTTCTTTTAATGCGTCCCATCATTTAATCCTACCATTGCAGAAAACAACCAAAATATGACGTACGCTTATGCCATTCGCATTCGCCACGGGGCCCCGTCATTACCCGTTAGGTTACTTAACTAACGACAGAGCGGGGGCTGGGCTAGCGCGTCTGTAAAACATAAGCAACGCCTAAATAATATCATATATAGATATACTGCAATGATAAACATTTCAGATCACAGATAAATACATTGGATATACTAGGAATCTGTAATTTGTACGAGCCTGTAACAAGAACAGATTACACGGTCGCGGTGAATAGCCAAAACCCCACCCAAGACCCCTACGGGTGCGGCAAACTACCCGCCAAGTACCCGAAGCGTAGCAACCTCCCTCATCTCCATGAGTAGGCCACTCGACACTTCGGCATACCCGGTAGTTTGTGCACCCCTCCATGGGTCTATCCTAGGAGCAAAAACAGTAAAAAGAAATTATACAATGACGGCTACAACCCCAACCCAGTTGTGCGGCCATACAAATAATTATTACATCAATTTACAAATTTACATGAATTGCAAGAAAAGAAAACTCTCGTCTCACAACCCCCGGCTATTCACCCGCGACAATCCAACATATTTATATACACATTTCAGCACATTACAGATCATGTATAACCCCGACCAATCGACTTATAGCGATTAGCCGACGTTCAATACATGCAAACATTACAGATATAACCATCATAGTCAAAGTGCAGTGAAGTTCGGAAAAAATACGGAATTATAGGACCCCAAAAGGAAATTTCTTTTCTGGAAAATCTGGGCACATATAATATATTTCAAAGATCCCAAAACCAACACAGACACACACTGCACGAAAAACGATGCAGAGAAGACGACAAACTGCGGCGCTTCTGCGGCACATGCCTACCTCGTGCGGCGGAAGCGCGGCGGTTTGAACGAATTAGGGCAACGTTTTTCTTGGGTGTTCACACAAAACCCTGAGCCGAATTTAGGAGTATAAAGTTTTTCATTTTGACCAGAAAAAATTTCAACAGAAACTCAGGTTTTGTAAAAGTTAGGTTTTTGGATTTTTTCCGGTTCCGAACTTCGTTACACTTTACTACCAAGCTAGTTTAAGTTTAGTTAGGCTCTGATACCACTGTAAGTCCACGTTGCGACCCCCGGTTCTTACGGGGAGGCGGAAACGGTATAAAATCAAATTTTTAGCGCAAGGGGCAACATGGACTAAGCAAAGTCGGGATCTTTGACTAAACTAAAACTAGCATACATAGCTAAAGAGAGTTAGCTACTCGGATAGAGATGGTTATACCTAAACTTGTCTTGAACTCCTTCGTCTTCAAAGCTCCGATGGTGGTCCGATGGCTTCTTCTCGTCGTCTCCGTACGCCGAAGATAGATCCACCTGAAAGCTCCAACCTTTAGCTCCTTCTTCGTTCTTTGAAGAAACTAGTTCACTTGGTTTGCTAAACCTAGTGAACTAGAATGAGTAGAGAAGAAATAGAATGGGATTTTATCTATGGTTCTTGATTCTCAACTCATGAGACAAGAGAACCATAGATCAAGAGAGGGAGCAAGAGGTTGAGGGTGAGAGCAAGAGGATAGCTCAAGAACAAGAGAGAGAATGAGCAAGAAAGAATGAGCAAGTATTTTGTCTCTCACCCTCTCATAATCCAAAGCAATGATAACTCATCATATTAACAAAAGTCTTATGTGATGGTTAGAAGCAACCACAACCATATCATTTCATGCACTCATTTTACACAAATGAGCGAGTAAACAAAAGTCTTTGCCATGAAATGATGGCTATGGTTATCATGATGGTCAACTAGTCAAGCCTAGTCAACCGGTCAACAAGTCAACAAAAGTCAACAAGTCAACAAAGTCAACAAGTCAACAAAAGTCAACAAGTCAACAACCATATCACCATAATACTTAATTAATATAATAGTTAATCACATATCATATTCTCATTAGGGTTGATCATAAAGTCAAATAGTCAACGGTCAACTGTCAACAACCCTAATGAGAATCCGCAGCCTCTGCCTCCCTGTCAACTGTGCATACACACCCGCATCCGCGTTCCGAGGAACACGAATGCAAACTGGATAAATCCAATCCCATAAGGTACACTAGGATCTGGCTTAAACCAAAGCCCGCTAGTGTAAACTGTCCGGACACTGTACGTGCACAAGTGCACGGATGTGACCGAACCCTGTCGCAAAACCATGCGACCTGTCGCAATACCATGCGACCTCTACTCTTTTGCCTAAAGGCGAAAAGCTTTCTGTGTGGGACTCTAAAGACTCGACACTACGCTGGCAGTGGGTTTAACCACAGACCACAAGCGGCACTAGCTGTGCGTAACGGTCCCCAGGTAATGCCGACAAGAAGACCGACGAGGCGAAACCCATCTGAACTCCTACTGAGCCTGAGTGTGACATTCTCCGTACAGTCCGGTCTGTTCGTCTGATACATCGCATGGCGGGCCTAGGGGGCGGTAAACGTCAGTCCCCCAATAGCGGTACAAGTCGTGCCGGAGCGAAGCCCAAAACACCCTGAGATAACACTGGAAACCTACCAGTATATCTCGTTTGCCCTGGCCAGGGACTACTCGTGTAATGGCTCTCCTAGACACAGCGCGATGTCAACTCCCAATACCGGGAGAGACGAATCCTGTCTAACCGTCACTGCCTCCAAGTGCTTCGGGACTGCACCCAACCACTACCTGTTTGCACGACTCCTTTGAGCCGTGGTAGGGTAGTGGTCAAAGTACAGTGGAAACACACTCGAGGCGGAGTGACAGTGTCAAGTCAGCAGACTAAGCTGTACTCATGTCACCTGGGAACTGATAACTGACGATAGGTATAATACCAACTAGTCAGTTCCCGACGAGTCCTGTCCAGTGTACCCGTAACCTAACGAGCACCCGCATACTATCTCAAGTACGACGTACTGACGGCTGTGGGACAGACCGTCTCCCACACTGGGATGAGAAGCGCATGCGCTGGTCTACTCCGGAGTATCGATGCCCTGTCTCGATAGTCCTGCGACCAGGGACCTGCATAAGGATGTGCTTATAGATTACCCAGCCCCACTAGTGTGACGGCCATCACATCGCTGGTAATCAAGCAAAGATCCTAAGGGCTCCACTAATGTGTATAGGCGATATACAAAATATAAACACATGTACACATTGAAGTAGAAACAAACCAAGTAGCATACTACTATTTTGAGCAAGATTGTATATACAAGGTGAATATCCCAAGCATCCATTAAGTAATATACAAACCAGTATGATACAGTAATGGCCTCTAGGGCATATACACTAACAGTTTGCACACCTCGCGGGCTCACGGTTTGAACCAAGAAGCCGCAGGGTAAAGCGTGCGCACCCCGGGGACACCCCAGGGTGGACCAGAGGTCAGACCCACACCCCAAGACCACCACATGGTGGCCTTGGGGGTGGGTGACCCGAGAGCGCCCCAACTGGGTGCTCTCGGGTCTGCCTTCCCCTAGGGGCCACTTCGAAGTAGCCCCCGGGGGTGGGTACCCCCCCGAGGACCCCATTCAATAATTAATTTTGGGATCTTCTCCTCCGTGAAGATTCGGGCGGGTTTCGAGTTCGTTTCGACTCCCGGATTGGCTTAAAACGATCGGTTTTGGAACTTTAGCTCACTGGATTTTTCATGTCTTTGAAAAATTGGTTTAGTTTGGTAATTGCGTGCGGAATTGTAATGTTGCGGTTACTTTACAAGATTTGTGATGTGTGATACAATTATTAGAATCCAGATTAATTAGTTTTATGAAAACTAGTTAGTATATTGTAAACCTAGCCGTTTAGTCTCAATTGATCGATTGCCATGAAGTTTTGATTCGGATCAAAACTCCGTCGCAGTTGCGTATTGTACGCAGTCACTAAGTCGAGAATCATGTTGAATTATCCGACAACCAATTGAAAAGAGTTTTCAATTTGAGACTAAAATGCAAGTTTTATAAGTTAGGCATGAAATCCGGAATATGAGATATTCCGGGTTTATGATGTCAAAGGATATTGCGGATTCTAATTATTGTAGTTTTCTGTTTTCTTTTCTGCGACCGTAAGTGTAATATGTGGGGTATCGCAATCTTGTTGCTATATGTCAATAAGTTTTAGGGATACACATATTTGCTTACGTTAATGATATGTGATATCATATGTTACTGTTGATATGATTTATTGGATCGTCGTGAAATAATAGCCGGGGGGTTCTATGTGAGATGAGAGTTTTTATTTTCATTCATGTAAAATATGTATGTAATATTCTTCTATTGGGGCACTTCCGGGCTGAGGATGATGTCACCATTGTTGTATGTTATTTACTTTTCCGCATTAGGATAGACCCAAGGCAGGGAACACAAGTAACCGGGTTCTAGAGTCCAGTGGGAGACCATCTCAAGGAGTTGAGACCGGGTCTCTGTTAGTTATATGTATGCCCTAGAGGCCATTACTGTACATTGGATGTATATTGTAGTGGATGCTGGGACATATATAGGTAGGACTTTCTTGCTCGACATGATAGTTCGCTATCTGGTTGCTCTTTATCTTAACATGTATACTTTCTGTCTCTCTGTTACATGTTGATAAAGCCCTTAGGATGTGTACTCGATTTACAGGAATATGATGTAGATCATACTAGTGGGGCCTGGATAGTCCATGAGTACATCCTTCAATGTTTCTAGTCGTGGGAATATCGAGACGGGGCATCGATATTCCACAGTAGACTAGCGTACATCTTCTCGACCCATATGATGGGCGATGGATGATCCCATATCCATTGGTGTTTGACATCAGAGATGGTATACGGGTGCTCAGTGGTGACTGGGTACACTGAACGGACTCGCCGAGAACTCCCAGATGGTATTATACCTCACGTCAGATGGCAGTTCTCTGGTGTCACTGGTACAGCTTAGTCTGTTGACCCGAGATCGTCATAGAGTCTTGTGTGTTTCCCACTGTGCTTTGATTTCCACCCTACCACGGCTCTACTGAGTCATGCAAACAGCAGGTTTTTGGGTACAGTCCCGATTCACATGGAGGCAATGAGCGATGGGAAGGGATTCGTCTCTCCCGGTATTGGGGGTTGATGTTGTACTATGCTCGACTGGCCATAACTGGAAATCCCTAGCCAGGGTTGCACTGATTTACTGATAAGTGTTATCAGTAGTTTCGTGCTTGTTATGGACCTTACATCGGCATGACTTATCGAGCTACTGGGGTCTGACGTTTACCACCCCTAGGCGAGATATGCGACATATCAGACGAACAGACCGGACTGTACGGTAAGTGTTGCTGGTTGGATTCACAGGAGTGTGAGCGGGCTTGCTCGTTGATCTTCTGATCGTTCAATACCCAGGTGGCCGTTACGTTTAGCAGACTGCTTGCGGCTTGTGGGTGTTTGATATGATCATCACCTGCTGCCGGCGTATTGACGAGTCTTTAGAGTCCTACACAGAGGTTTCCTGGCTCAAGCGAAACGAAATAGGAGCGCATATGAGATATGTGCGGGACCAAGAATAATACCAGTATGTGATACTGTATTCTATTCTCACGATTTGTATCATCGGCAGGTTATATGTGATATAGCCGGGTTACCGAATCAAGTGTTGATTTGATACATTGATACACTGATATTAGTCGGTTATATGTAGTATGACCGGATCATTAAATCAAGTGTTGATTTAATGATTTAATGTATAATTATATATTAGATATATTACTTTACATTAACTAGTATTTGTTCACTTAAGATGGATTTTCAAACTTGATTGTGCACATTGTATATATGATATATTTTTGTGCACTAGTTTGTATCATGTTTAATGATACATGCAAACTTGGGTGTATGTTTACTTTAAACCATATTTAAGTGAATGGTTAGGGTTTTATTATCTTTTCTTATTCATTTATTTATTTATTCATTTTGGGCAAAAATGAAATGGTGGCTTAGTTTGTTTTGTTGTTGAAGCTTAATGAAGCTTTGAATAAGTCCACCATTTTGTCTTTTTCCTTAACCCTAACCATTTACCTAAACTCTAGTTTATTCTTTACACTTGTTAAACTAACCCAAGGTTGCATTATGATAAGATCAATTGATTTTATTATTCTCAATATATTCTTTCTCTTCTTCTTCTTCTTCTTCAAGAAGAAAGAACCTTGCTACCAACAATGGTGCCATAAGTAAAAGAGTGAGAAATCCAATTCTAAAGTGAACCCACTTCCTATTTCTTCATCCTCTACCACTTGCCATGTAGTATAGGGTGTTTTCTTCACAAGTTTCATGACTTGGTGAAGGTGGAGCTTGAGTTTGAGTTGCCTCGACGTAGATCATCTTCGGCATCGAAGTCAACGACCTAGCCCGACCATTTTTCCGATGAAACCAACGCTAGAGTCCGGGATCCGATGATCGCAGTGAAGGCACATCGTCATGGAGCTATGGAGGTGGAGGACCGGATCTACAAAGGTTGTATTTTCCGTTCACTCTTAGTTAAGTTGTTAACTTATATCGTTTTCGCCTATCCTCTAGTTACGATCTTGCTTAGGGTTACTTGGCACATAGAATTTTTTTTATTTTGCCAAGTTTGATCTGTTGTAGAACTTCATGGGTGTGTCTAGGAACCCTACAGTGGTATCAGAGCCTAGCTAGAGCCTTAGGCGATGCGTAGACGATGTTAGAAGTCCGATCGAACCCGAAACCCTAATTTTCAACCCTCTCTGGACTTTTTCTGAAAATGTGGATTTTTCTGAGTTAAAAATACCTGAAAAATTCAGCAGGGAAATATAAGAATTGTGGTGAAAAACGACAGCCTAATATGTACATTACACGGCGGAACCGCGGCAATACCCTGCTTGGGCCGCGGTTCCGCGGCCGTACAGAGGAGATAGGTCATAATTTTTTCACCATAATTCCTATTTCTGTGATTTATATTTTATGGGTATTTTTATTATGACTCAAGAGTCGAGTGTTCTGGGGTTGTATTGGGGACTCGATGATTCGATCGGATTATTTAACTTTGTTTACTGTGTTTTTCCGGGTATCTTTAGAACATGTTAAAAGGTTCGACCGGATATAAATACCCACTTTTTCCCCTGCCGGGAAATTTCCAAGTGTTGGATTTTTCCGTGTTTTAAGGACGTTCTGAGTAGTGTAAGTAATGCGACGGTCCCTCTAGAAGACAACAAACCTTAACTCGATTATGTGACCGTCTTGAACTGCCCTTTGAACCTTAGGGTTTGGGGCAGTACGGCATGCCACATGTGATGTGTTGGCTTGACCCTTCTACGGCTGGACCGTTGGTACTGAGGCATGAAGTGAATGTTTTTTTAAACTTATTTCATGTGTTGAGCTGTTTCGGGAAAACTTGGGTGTTCGATTGTTCGATCGGAAAGTTTAACATTTTCTATTTATCCGGAATGTGATACAATATTTGGAATTTACAAGTTGTTATAAGATAACTAATATGAATGTTATAAACATAGCACTTTAGTCTCACTTGATCGGTTGCCACGGAATTTTGATGCGATCAAAAGTCCATCGCAATCACGTTGATTACACGGATACTCGCCGGTAAACTTAATAGACAGCTACACCCCATAGCCCCGACCAAGTGACTGTAGGAGAACCCCGTCGCCAAAAAGCATCCGTTCGGGTGCTCGCGGCAGCGGTGTTCCGCCTTAGTGCACTTCGTCGACGGTATCGGGGGTGCGGCCGTCCACTAAAGTTTGCGACGAGCATTCGTTCTGGATGCCGGGAATTTTGTTGAATTGCCTGACTTTATATTGAAAAGTGTTTTCGATATTGAGACTAAAATGTGGGGTTTATAATTGTTAGGCATGCGATGTCTAAGGAATTCATATGGTTAGGCATGCGATGTCTAAAGAGTTTGCAGATTCCAACTGTTGTAGTTTTACACTTGCTTTTCTGTGACCGTAAGTGTAATATGTGATATCGCCGGTTTCGTTGATATATGTCAACGACAATTGGGATACGCATGTTTACTTACGTTGATGACATGTGATGTTATGTGTTGCTGGATAAGTTATATTGGATTGTCGTGTTTGAATAGCCGGGTTTTTTTATGTGAGATGAGTGTTTTTCATTTTTATTCATGTAAAAACTTGTATGTAATATTCTTTTATTGGGGCACTTCCAGGTTGCGGAAGATGTCACCGTGGATGTAGATTATTTACTTTTCCGCACTAGGAGAGACCCAAGGAGGAGGGCACAAGTAACCGGGTTCTGGAGTCCAGTGGGAGACCAACTCGAGGAGTCGAGTCCGGGTCTCCTAACTCTAGAATTGGTAGGGTTGCTTGCCGCTCTCGTAGGGGTCTAGGGGTGTGGGATTGGCTATTCATCGCGACCGTGGAATCCGTGTTTTATACCGGCTCGTATTAAAAACACGGACGTCCTAGAATATCCAATATTTCATATGATATTTTCTGCTGCGTTATCTGTGATGTGATCATGTGATTTGTTCAGATAGATATAATATATAGTATATATGATATATCATATAGACGTTGCTTATGTTTTACACCCGCGCTAGCCCTGCCTCACTCTGGTGTTAGTTACCTAACCTAACGGTGCAGACGGGACATTGAGGCAAATGCGGATGGCATAAGCGTACGTTATATTTATCTTTGATGTTTAGGTGGACTTAAATGATGGGACATTCATTAATGAGATTAATGAAAGAAAATAAAGCTAAAAGATGTTGTGGAATCGAATTTCAAAATAAAACAGGTAGCTACAGTTCTTGCTTTGCATCGCGGTGTTCCTTGTAGAACATCCTGCACCTTATTCGATAAGGAAAGGACCGAGATCCCTTCACCGGGAGTGACTCCTTTAGCAATAACTGGCAGATGTTACAACCCTCGGTTTGTCTTTTGATTGCTTCTATATTTTTCGCCTTGCACAGCGGTATATATGATATATCCAGCACCTTATTCGATGAGGAAAGGGCCGACGATCCCTTCACCGGGAGTGACCCCTTTAGCAAAACTAGAAAAGCCTAAAAAACATTCCATTTAAAAACCATTTGATTCCGCAACGAGATCAAGTTTAGAGCGTTAAAAGTTTTCATAAAAACCATTCGCAACCCTCCGTCATTTTAGGAAGTAGAGTACTTATTATTCGTGATGTGTTTGTTGACTATAGTCAAGGAACAGTGTACAGTAGCTAAGTGATGTCTTCCTGCACCGCATATGATGCGATTAGTTAGGACAGTCGCGTGACTTTGTTGACCTTCGTTAAGGGTCATGTGAGTGGGTCAAATTAATCACGAAATAACGGGTACAACTTGACTAGTGCTTATTGTAAGGTTCCTGGGCACACTAATGAAGTCTCACAAGTGATCAAACATGGCCAATTCAAATTTTTCATGTGCCTACAAACCCAAATACGGATCGTTAACTAGATGTATAGGCGATGCAAAGCGAGTTAACTACTTTAACTAAGAGGAAAGTGATTACAACCTTTGTAGATCCGGTCCTCCACCTCCTAGGCTCCGTGATGATGTCCCTCCGCTGTCCATATCGAATCCCGAACTCTAGCATCGGCTTCATCGGAGAAATGGACGGGCTAGGTCGTCGACTTCGATGCCGAAGATGATCTACGTCGAGGCAACTCAAGATCAAACTCCAACTTCACCAAGTCATGAAACTTGTGAAGAAAACACCCTATACTACTTGGCAAGTGGTAGAGGATGAAGAAATAGGAAGTGGGTTCACTTTAGAATTGGATTTCTCACTCTTTTTCTCAAGTTGCCATTGATGGAGGCAAGCTTTTCTTCTTGTTGATGAAGAAGAAGAAGAAGAGAGAATAAGATAAGTATTTTTCAAATAGAAAATAAAATGAATACTTATCATATACCAACCATGGTTAAGTGTAGAGACTAAACTAGGGTTAGGTGAATGGTTAGGTTAAGGGAAGCAAACAAAATGGTCAAGCTTTCAACACTTCATGAAGCTTCATGAAAGAAACAAAGAAAGCCACCATTTCTATTTATCTTTCCCAAAATAAATAAATAAATAAGTGAATAAGTAAATAAACAAAACCCTAACCATTACATAACCATGGTTTAATCATACACACAAACATTCATGTATCATCAAACATGATACAATCAAATGCACAAAAATATATCACATATACAATGTGCACATCAAATGAGAAAATCCTTTTTAAGTGAACCAATACTAGTTAATGCAAAGTAATATATCAAATATATAATTTTACATTAAATCATTAAATCAACACTTGATTCAATGATCCGGTCATGTCGCATATAACCGACTAGTATCCAATGTATCGACTTATCGAATCAATCTTCGATTCGATAACTAGGTTATATCGCATACAACCAATCGATACATTCATTGCGAGAATAGAATACGGTATCACATACACGCATTATTCTCGGTCCCGCACATATCTCATATGCGCTCCTATTTCGTTTCGCTTGAGCCAGGAAACCTCTGTGTAGGACTCTAAAGACTCGTCAATACGCCGGCAGCAGATGATGATCATATCAAGCACACACAAGCCGCAAGCGGTCTGATAAACGTAACGGCCACCCGGGTATTGAGCGATCAGAAGATCGACGAGCAAGCCCGCTCACACTCCTGTGAATCCAACCAGTAACACTTACCGTACAGTCCGGTCTGTTCGTCTGATATGTCGCATATCTCGCCTAGGGGTGGTAAACGTCAGACCCCAGTAGCTTGATAAGTCATGCTGACGTGAGGTCCATAACATTCGTGAAACTACTGATAACTCGTACCAGTATATCACTGCAACCCTGGCCAGGGATTTCCTATTATGGCCAGTCGAGCATAGCGCAACATCAACCCTCCCAATACCTGGAGAGACGAATCCCCTCCTATCGCTCATTGCCTCCATGTGAATCGGGACTGTACCCAAAAACCATCTGTTTGCATGACTCAGTAGAGCCGTGGTAGGGTGGAAATCAATGCACAGTGAGAGACACACAAGACTCTATGACGATCTCAGGTCAACAGACTAAGCTGTACCAGTGTCACCAGAGAACTGCCATCTGACGTGAGGTATAATACCATCTGGGAGTTCTCGGCGAGTCCATTCAGTGTACCCAGTCTCCACTGAGCACCCGCATACCATCTCTGATGTCAAACACCAATGGATATAGGATCATCCATCGCCCATCACATGGATCGTGAATATATACGCTAGTCTACTTTGGAATATCGATGCCCCGACTCGATATTCCCACGACTAGGAACATTAAAGGATGTACTCATGGACTATCCAGGCCCCACTAGTATGATCTGCATCATAGTCCTGGAAGTCGAGTACACATCCTAAGGGCTTTATCAACATGTAATCAGAGAGACAAAAAGTATACATGTTAAGATAAAGAGCAACCAGATAGCGTACTATCATGTCGAGCAAGAAAGTCTTACCTATATATGTCCCAGCATCCACTACAATATACATCCAACGTACAGTAATGGCCTCTAGGGCATACATATAACTAACAATCTCCCACTTGCACTAGGGCCATCTGTAGCAGCAGTTGTAGTATCTAATACTCAACCATCCCCTAAATTTCTCTCTTTGGGAAAAGGCCTTCGTGAGTGGATCCGCCGTGTTGTCCTCTAAGTCTACTCTCCTAACCTTGATCACCCTGGAGATCATCTATCTCCATGATCAGGTGATGCTGCCTCAGAATATGTCTGGGTCACTGATGGGACCAGGGTTCCAGGGCCAAAGCCACACTTCCATTGTCACACAATGGTAGGAATCTAGTTCATCTTATGAACCAATATACACCCAAACTGCCTCTTTGGTAGTATCTTTAATAGCGATGTTACCAGCCTTTATCGTCTAGTTTGTCACGGTATCTAGCTTGGAAATCTTCCAACATACCGTCCCTTTACTGAGGGTAAAGACAATGCCTGTGACTGACATTCAGTTGTCTTTATCACCCTGGAACCCTTCCAGTGATTCTTCCCAGGATCGATTGATACCACCTCACTACATCTAGTGAGAATCTAGCATCCAGTTACATCTATCTCATAGATGAAAACTCAGGATTTAAGAGGTATCACTTTGATCCTATTGGAGAATCCTTGTGATAAGCGGAGATTGACCGAGTGTAGTATAGGAAACTCTTTTCTTATCAAGAGTATGTTGTCCACGTACAATACGAGGATGACCACCTTACTCTCTACTACCTTTTTGTATATACAAGGTTCATCTACCATTTTGATGAAGTCAAACACTTTGACTACCACATCAAAACAGACGTTCTAACTCCGCGATGCCTGCTTTATTCTATAAAGCAACTTGCACACGTTTCCGCTGCTCCCACTGTTTACGAAGCCCTCTGGTTGTGTTCTTATAGACGTTCTCTTCTAAATCACTATTTAGAAAAGTAGTCATGGCACCCAACCACCAGATATCGTAGTCATGGTATGTAGCAATGGTAAGTATAATCTGGATGGACTTAAGCATAGTCCCTGGAAAAAGGTTTCATCATTATCCATGCTTGGTTGATGACGAAAACCTTTAACAAGTCTAGCTTTGAAAGTCTCAACTTTTCCATCTACACCAAGTAATCTTCTCAGGTTATACTTGCTCCTGATGGGGATTTAACCCTTCAAATATCGCAACCAAAGTCCATACTTTGTTGGTGTATATGGATTCCATCTCAGATCGCTAAGCATCCAGCCATTCTTACAGAGTCCCTACTCTCGATGGCCTGCTCGAAACTAGTTAGGTCGTCATCTCATGATGTAATCCTCGCTCCCACTGTCATCGAGAAACCGAAGCATCTCTCAGACGGAAGAGGAACCCTACCAGATCGGCGGAGAGGCTGAGGTTTGTCAGAGACTATTGAATCCTTTGGTTCTGACAAATCATCAGCTGCAGTTTTGTATAGCTGGAACCTTTCCAGTTCTACAGAACTGACCTTGTCTCAATCTTGTCTAGATTTTGCTTTAGACATAGGCCAGACAATCCCAAATCTTAACTAACTTAAGAGATAGGCTCTTCCCATACCATATCTCATATGGAGTGGTAGGCACTGATTTGATTCGAACCTAATTCAATAGGTATGCAGCTTCTCAAGTGCACAACTCCCTAAAAGGAAATAGGAAACTCAGTAGTACTCATCATAGAGCGCACCATATCATATAGGGTGTGATTGCTCCGCCCCGGTATACCATCGTGCTATGGTGTATACGGAGGAGTAATGCTGAGAGAGAATCTCATTCTCCTTTAGAATAGTCCAGGAATTCCATGCACAAGTATTCTCCTCCCTGATCTCATCATAGGATATAATACTTTTATCCGGTTTTTGGTTCTCTACTTCTAACTTATATTCTGTGAATATCTCAAAAGCTTCGGGCCTATGTTTCAACAGGAACATATGTCTGAATCTTGAGAGATCATCAGAGAACGTAATGAAGTACAAAGAACCGGTCCTGGCATATGTAGACAGGAGACCTTACATACATCATCATGTATCAGTCTCAAGAGTTCATTAACTCTTTCTCTGTTTCCAATAAACAGAGCTATGGTCATCTAATCTTTGTGACATGACTGACAAGTTTCACAAGATGTAAATTCAAACTGATTTAAATATGCATCTAAAATGTAACTTCAGCCAGTCGGGTCGTATTGATATGACCTAGTCTACAATGCCTCAAGAAGGATTCGTTCATTTCTGAACTCTTCCTCTTGTGTGTGTTCTGTATACTAGGAACTGTAGTTTGATTTAGAACGTCAATTCTTTTAGATAACGTGCCTGAACCGATCAACTTTTGATATAGGAAATGTTCAAAATATTATCCATCAACACAAAATTTTACCATTTCTTTACTAATAAAGAGACCGATATGATTTTGTATATCAGGTTCGGTATCTAATAGTATTTATTCAGAATCAATATATTGGTAATACAGGGTGACAGTGACCAACAGACTTGGCTGCAACACTTGCCCCGTTTTCTGTCTCATGAAACTTATCACCCGCTCTCAGTTTTCTACATTTTTGTAGTCCTATGTAATAGATTACATATCTGGGATCTTGATCTGGTATCAAATACCCAGGATGCAGAGGATACTGAGAAACAGTTCTTTGTAATGAACACACCCAAAGGAGATGCATCATATGCACTTTCTTCATTTGGGTGGCATAGGAATTCTGGTATTTCCCTATTTCCTGCTCTGTCTTATAACAATTATAAGTTGGAGCGGGACCAACGTTCCCCAGCTCAGTATAACAAGCGGGTTCGGTCAATGCATCCATATTATTATCTTGATTAAGGCGTGATATGGTCGCTACCTGGAGAGAGAGAGAAGAAAACACTCTGCGTGCGCTCTTGCAAGATTAGATTGGTTATATATTTTATCTAATCAGGATGGCTCTCACTTTTTTTATCAAATCTTCCTTCAAACCCTAAAAGGAAAGACTAGCCGGGATTAATTACACTCTACAAGTTCGCCAATCTTTCAGCCAGGCCAGTGTCTTTACTTTGAGGGAGGTTCCCCGTGCTTTCGCACGGACCTAATTACAGTAAACCTCGTTTTCCCATAGGCGTAACCCCGTTGACACCTTTCTAGACACCTACTTGATCGGCTAATTGCAAAGTGCAAAACTCTCCCAAGAGTAACAATTACTCGCAGTGGGTATCGGGATCCAACTATCACATAGAAGGTATGCAATCTCATTGCAAGTTTCAACACTTGAAACTCCCGATAATGGGTTTTACCCCTAGCACCTATGACCTTGGCTAAGGTCAACAAATCATAGGCACTAGTCAAGTTCTACCCGTCATTTCGTGATTAATTAGACCCACCCACATGACCCTTGGCTAAGGTCAACAAAGCCACATGACTGTCTTAACTAATCGCATCATATGCTGTGTAGGAAGACATCACTTAGCTACCGCATACTACGCCTCGGCTATGGTCGACAAACGTAGCACGAATACTAAGTACTCTACTTCCAAAAATGACAGAGGGTTGCGAATGGTTTTTAAGAAAACCTTTAACGCTTTGAACTTGATCTCGTTGCGGAATCAAATGGTTTTTAAATGGAATGTTTTTGAGGCTTTTCTAGTTTTGCTAAAGGGGTCACTCCCGGTGAAGGGATCGTCGGCCCTTTCCTCGTCGAATGAGGTGCGGGATATATCATATATATCACTGTGCAAAGCGGAAACTATAGAAGCGATCAAAAGACAAACCGAGGGTTGTAGCATCTGCCAGTTATTGCTAAAGGAGTCACTCCCGGTGAAGGGATCTCGGTCCTTTCCTCATTGAATAAGGTGCAGGATGTTCTACTAGGAACACCTCGATGCAAAGCAAGAACTGTAGCTACCTATTTTTATTTTGAAATTCGATTCCACAACATCAATTAGGTTTATTTTCTTTCATTAATCTCATTAATGAATGTCCCATCATTTAAGTCCACCTAAACATCACAGATAAATATAACGTACGCTTATGCCATCCGCATTCGCCTCGATGTCCCGTCTGCACCGTTAGGTTAGGTAACTAACGCCAGAGCGAGGAAGGGTTAGCGCGGGTGTAAAACATAAGCAACGTCTATATAATATATCATATATACTATATACCATATCTATCTGAACAAATCACATGATCACATCACAGATAACGCAGCAGAAAATATCATATGAAATATTGGATATACTAGGACGTCCGTGTTTATAATACGAGCCAGTATAAAACACGGATTCCACGGTCGTGATGAATAGCCAATCCCACACCCTTAGACCCCTACGAGAGCGGCAAGCAACCCTACCAATTCTAGGGTTAGGAGACCCGGACTAGACTCCTCGAGTTGGTCTCCCACTGGACCCTAGAACCCGGTTACTTATGCCCTCCTCCTTGGGTCTATCCTAGTGCAGAAAAGTAAATAATATACAAATGGTGACATCATTCGCAACCTGGAAGTGCCCCAATAAAAGAATATTACATTCAAGTTTCTACATGAATGAAAATGAAAAACACTCATCTCACATAAAAAAAACCCGTCTATTCAAACACGACGATTCAATATAACATATCCAGCAACACATAACATCACATGTAATCAACGTAAGTAAATATGCGCATTCCAATTGTCGTTGACATATAGCAACGAAACCGGCGATATCACATATTACACTTACGGTCACAGAAAAGAAAGTGTAAAACTACAACAGTTGGAATCCGCAACCTCCTCAGACATCGCATGCCTGACCAAATAAATTCTTTAGACATCGCATGCCTAACAATTATAAACCCCACATTTTAGTCTCATTATCGAAAACTCTTTTCAATATCTAGTCGGGCAATTCAACAAGATTCCCGACATCATGATCGAATGCTCGTCACAAACTTTAGTAGGCGGCCGCACCCCCGACGCCATCGACGAAGTGCACCAAGGCAGAACACCGCTGCCGCGAGCACCCGAACGGATGCTTTCGGCGACGGGGTTCTCCTACAGTCACTTGATTGGGGCTATGGGGTGAGGCTGTCTATTAAGTTTACCCGGCGAGTATCCGCGTACACTACGTGATTGCGACGGACTTTTGATCGCATCAAAATTCCGTGGCAACCGATCAAGTGAGACTAAAGTGCTATGTTTATAACATTCATACAGTTATCTCATAACTACTTGTGAATTCCAAATGTTGTATCACATTCCGGATAAATAGAAAAATGTTAAACTTTCCGATCGAACAATCGAACACCCAAGTTTTCCCGATACAGCTCAACACATGAAATAAGCCTAAAAACATTCAGTTCGTGCCTCAGTACCAACGGTCCAGCCGTAGAAGGGTCAAGCCAACGCCTCACATGTGGCACACCGTACTGCCCCAAACCCTAAGGTTCAAAGGGCAGTTGAAGACGGTCACATAATCGAGTTAAGCTTTGTTGTCTTCTAAAGGGACCATCGCGTTACTTACACTACTTAGAACGTGATTAAACTACAGAAATATCCAACAATTGGAAATTTCCCGGCAGGGGAAAAAGTGGGTATTTATATCCGGCCGAACTTTTTAACATATTCTAAAATTACCCGGAAAAACACACAGACAAAATTAGACAATCCGATCGAAACACCGAGTCCCCAATACAACCCAGAAAACTCAACTCTTGAGTTTAGATTAAAAATTCCCAGAAAAACCAGCACTGAAAAATAAGAATTACTGTGCAAAATTAAATGCAAGAGGAGACTAAACGGCCGCGGAACCGCCGATTTAGCCATGCTAATGCCGCGGTTCCGCCGCGCTTTGATGGACTCAGGAGTACGGGCTTCTCAGTAATTCTTAGAATCTCCTGCTGGTTTTTCTTCATATTTTTAATTCTCAAAAATCCCCGATTTCAAAAAATGTACAGAGAGCATTTTTGAGTTAGGGTTTCGGTTCGATCGGACTTCTAACTCCGTCTACGCATCGCCTAAGGCTCTAGCTCGGCTCTGATACCACTGTAGGGTTCCTGGGCACACTAATGAAGTCTCACAAGTGATCAAACATGGCCAATTCAATTTTTTCATGCGCCTACAAACCCTAATACGGATCGTTAACTAGATGTATAGGCGATGCAAAGCGAGTTAACTACTTTAACTAAGAGGAAAGGGACTACAACCTTTGTAGATCCGGTCCTCCACCTCCTAGGCTCCGTGATGACGTCCCTCCGCTGTCCATATCGAATCCCGGACTCTACCATCGGCTTCATCGGAGAAATGGGCGGGCTAGGTCGTCGACTTCGATGCCGAAGATGATCTACGTCGAGGCAACTCAAGATCAAACTCCAACTTCACCAAGTCATGAAACTTGTGAAGAAAACACCCTATACTACTTGGCAAGTGGTAGAGGATGAAGAAATAGGAAGTGGGTTCACTTTAGAATTGGATTTCTCACTCTTTTTCTCAAGTTGCCATTGATGGAGGCAAGCTTTTCTTCTTGTTGATGAAGAAGAAGAAGAAGAGAGAATATGATAAGTATTTTTCAAATAGAAAATAAAATGAATACTTATCATATACCAATCATGGTTAAGTGTAGAGACTTGAATGGTTAGGTTAAGGGAAGCAAACAAAATGGTCAAGCTTTCAACACTTCATGAAGCTTCATGAAAGAAACAAAGAAAGCCACCATTTCTATTTATCTTTCCCAAAATAAATAAATAAATAAGTGAATAAGTAAATAAACAAAACCCTAACCATTACATAACCATGGTTTAATCATACACACAAACATTCATGTATCATCAAACATGATACAATCAAGTGCACAAAAATATATCACATATACAATGTGCACATCAAGTGGGAAAATCCTTTTTAAGTGAACCAATAATAGTTAATGCAAAGTAATATATCAAATATATAATTATACATTAAATCATTAAATCAACACTTGATTCAATGATCCGGTCATGTCGCATATAACCGACTAGTATCCAATGTATCGACTTATCGAATCAATCTTCGATTCGATAACTAGGTTATATCGCATACAACCAATCGATACATTCATCGCGAGAATAGAATACGGTATCACATACACGCATTATTCTCGGTCCCGCACATATTTCATATGCGCTCCTATATCGTTTCGCTTGAGCCAGGAAACCTCTGTATAGCACTCTAAAGACCCGTCAATACACCGGCAGCAGATGATGATCATATCAAGCACCCACAAGCCGCAAGCGATCTGCTAAACGTAACGGCCACCCGGGTATTGAGCGATCAAAAGATCGATGAGCAAGCCCGCTCACACTCCTGTGAATCCAACCAGTAACACTTACCGTACAGTCCGGTCTGTTCGTCTGATATGTCGCATATCTCGCCTAGGGGTGGTAAACGTCAGACCCCAGTTGCTTGATAAGTCATGCTGACGTGTGGTCCATAACATTCGTGAAACTACTGATAACTTTTACCAGTATATCACTGCAACCCTGGCCAGGGATTTCCTGTTATGGCCAGTCGAGCATAGCGCAACATCAACACCCCAATACCGGGAGAGACGAATCCCCTCCTATCGCTCATTGCCTCCTTGTGAATCGGGACTGTACCCAAAAACCACCTATTTGCACGACTCAGTAGAGCCGTGGTAGGGTGGAAATCAAAGCACAGTGGGAGACACACAAGACTCTATGACGATCTCGGGTCAACAGACTAAGCTGTACCAGTGTCACCAGAGAACTGCCATCTGACGTGATGTATAATACTATCTGGGAGTTCTCGGCGAGTCCGTTCAGTGTACCCAGTCTCTATTGAGCACCCGCATACCATCTCTGATGTCAAACACCAATGGATATGGGATCATCCATCGCCCATCACATGGGTCGAGAAGATATACGCTAGTCTACTCTGGAATATCGATGCCCCGTCTCGATATTCCCACGACTAGGAACATTGAAGGATGTACTCATGGACTATCCAGGCCCCACTAGTATGATCTGCATCATAGTCCTGGAAGTCGAGTACACATCCTTAAGGATTTATCAACATGTAATGAGAGAGACAGAAAGTATACATGTTAAGATAAAGAGCAACCAGATAGCGTATTATCATGTCGAGCAAGAAAGTCCTACCTATATATGTCCCAGCATCCACTACAATATACATCCAATGTACAGTAATGGCCTCTAGGGCATACATATAACTAACACTTATGATTTGTTGACCATAGTTAAGGTCATAAGTGCTAGGGGTAAAAACCTTTATCGGGAGTTTCAAGTGTTGAAATTTGCAATGAGATTGCATACCTTCTATATGATAGTTGGATCCCGATACCCACTGCGAGTAATTGTTACTCCTGGGAGAGTTTTGCACTTTACAATTAGCCGATCAAGTAGGTTTCTAGAAAGGTGTCAACGGGGTTACGCCTCTGGGAAAACGAGGTTTACTTTAATTAGGTCCGTGCGAAAGCACGGGGAACCTCCCTCAAAGTACCGACACTAGCCTGGCTGAAAGATTGGCGAACTTGTAGAGTGTAATTAATCCTGGCTAGTCTTTCCTTTTAGCGTTTGAAGGAAGATTTGATAAAAACAGTGGGAGCCATCCTGATTAGATAAAATAAATAACCAATCTAATCTTGTAAGAACGCACGCAGAGTGTTTTCTTCTCTCTCTCTCCAGGTAGCGACCATATCACGCCTTAATCAAGATAATAATATGGATGTATTGACCGAACCCGCTTGTTATACTTAGCTAGGGAACGTTGGTCCCGCTCCAACTTATAATTGTTATAAGACAGAGTAGGAAATAGGGGAATACCAGAATTCCTATGCCACCCAAACGAAGAAAGTGCATATGATGCATCTCCTTCGGGTGTGTTCATTATAAAGAACTATTTCTCAGTGTCCTCTACGTTCTGGGTATCTGATACCGGATCAGGATCCCAGATATGTAATCGGTTACATAGGGCTACAGAAAGGTAGAGAACTGAGAACGGGTGATAAGTTTCATGAGACATAAATCGGGGCAAGTGTTGCAGCCAAGTCTGTTGGTCACTGTCACCCTGTATTACAAATACATTGATTCTGAACAAATGCTATTAGATACCGAATCTGATATACAAAATCATATCAGTCTCTTTATTAGTAAAGAAAGGATATAATTTTGTATTGTTGGATAATGTTTTGAACATTTCCTGCATTTCAAAATTTGATCGGTTCAGGCACGTTATTTAAAAGCATTGATGTTCTAAATCAAACTACAGTTCCTAATATACGGAACACACACAAGAGGAAGAGTTCAGAAATGAATGAATCCTTCTTGAGGCATTGTAGACTAGGTTATATCAATGCGACCCGACTAGCTTAAGTTACATTTTAGATGCATATTCAAATCAGTTTGAATTTACATCTTGTGAAACTTTCCAGTCATGTCACAAAGATTAGATGACCATTGCTCTGTTTATTAGAAACAGAGAAAGAGTTAGTGAACTCTTGGGATGATACATGTTGATGTATGTAGAACCCCTGTCTACACATGCCAAGACCGGTTCTTTGTATTTCATTACATTCTCTGATAATCTCTCAAGATTCAGACATATGTTCCTGTTGAAACACATGTCCGAACCTTTTGAGATATTCACAGAATATAAGTTAGAAATAGAGAACCAAAAACTGGGTATAAGTATTATGTCCTATGATAAGATCAGGGAGGAGAATACTTGTGCATGGAATTCTTGGACTATTCTAAAGGAGAATGAGATTCTCTCTCGGTGTTACTCCTCTGAATACACCACAGCACAACGGTGTATCAGGGCGGAGCAATTGCACCATATTAGATATGGTGTGCTCTTTGATGAGTATTACTGAGTTACCTGTTTCTTTTAAGGGATTGTGCACTTGAGAAGCTGCATACCTATTGAATTGGGTTCGAATCAAATCAGTGCCTACCACTCCATATAAGATATGGTATAGGAAGAACCTATCTCTTAAGTATGTTAAGATTTGGGATTGTCCGGCCTATGTCAAAAGAAAAATCCGGACAAGATCGAGGCAAGATCAGTTCTGTAGAACTGGAAAGGTTCCAACCATACAAAACTGCAGCTGATTTGACAGAACCAGAGGATTCAATAGTCCCCAACGAACCACAGCCTCTCCACCGATCTAGCAGGGTTTCTCACCTGCCTGAGAGATACTTCGGTTTCTCGATGACAGTGGGAGCGAGGATTGCATCATGAGATGATGACCCAACTAATTTCGAGCAGGCCATCAAGAGTAGGGACTCTATAAGAATGGCTGGATGCTTAGCGATCTGAGATGGAATCCATGTACACCAACAAAGTATGGACTTTGGATGATATATCTGAAGGGTTAAATCCCCATCAGGAGCAAGTATATCTTGAGAAGATTACTTGGTGTAGATGGAAAAGTTGAGACTTTCAAAGCTAGACTTGTTAAAGGTTTTCGTCATCGACCAGGCGTGGATAATGATGAAACCTTTTCCAGGGACGATGCTTAAGTCCATCCGGATCCTACATAATATTGCTACATACCATGACTACGATATCTGGTGGTTGGGTGTCATGACTATTTTTCTAAATACTGACTTAGAAGAGAACGTCTATAAGTACACAGCTAGAGAGCTTCGTAAATAGTGGGAGCAGCGGAAACATGTGCAAGTTGCTCTACAGGATAAAGCAGGCATCGCGGAGTTGGAACATCTGTTTTGATGTGGTAGTCAAAGAGTTTGACTTCATCAAAATGGTAGACAAACCTTGTATATACAAAAAGGTAGTAGAGAGTAAGGTGGTCATCCTCGTATTGTACGTGGACAACATACTCTTGATAAGAAAAGAGTTTCCTATGCTACGCACAGTCAATCTCCTCTTATCACATGGATTCTCCATATAGGATAAAGTTGATACCTCCTAAATCCTGGGATTTGGGTCTATGAGATAGATCTAAATGGATGTTAGGATTCTCACTAGCTGTAGTAAGATAGTATCAATCGATCCTGGGGAGAATCACTGGAAAGGTTCCAGGGTGATAAGGACGACTGAATGTCAGTCGCAGGCATTGTCTTTACCCTCAGTGGAAGGACGGTATGTTGGAAGAATTCTAAGCTAGATATCGTGGCAAACTAGGCGATAAAAGCTGGTAACATCGCTATTAAAGATACTATCAAAGAGGCAGTTTGGGTGTATATTGGTTCATGAGATGAACTAGGTTCCGACCATTGTGTGACAATGGAAGTGTGGCTTTGGCCCAGGAACCCTGGTCCCATCAGTGACCCAGACATATTCTGAGGCAGCATCACCTGATCATGGAGATAGTTGATCTCCAGGGTGATCGAGGTTAGGAGAGTAGACTCAGAGGACAACACGGCGGATCCACTCACAAAGGCTTTTTCCTAGAGAGAGACTTACATGGGATGGTTGAGTATGTGATACTGCAACCACTACTACAGATGGCCCTAGTGCAAGTGGGAGATTGTTAGTTATATGTATGCCCTAGAAGCCATTACTGTACATTGGATGTATATTGTAGTGGATGCTGGGACATATATAGGTAGGACTTTCTTGCTCGACATGATGGTACGCTATCTGGTTGCTCTTTATCTTAACATGTATACTTTCTGTCTCTCTGTTACATGTTGATAAAGCCCTTAGGATGTGTACTCGACTTCCAGGAATATGATGTAGATCATACTAGTGGGGCCTGGGTAGTCCATGAGTACATCCTTCAATGTTCCTAGTCGTGGGAATATCGAGACGGGGCATCGATATTCCAGAGTAGACTAGCGTATATCTTCTCGACCCATATGATGGGTGATGGATGATCCCATATCCATTGGTGTTTGACATCAGAGATAGTATACGGGTGCTCAGTGGTGACTGGTTACACTGAACGGACTCGCCGAGAACTCCCAGATGGTATTATACCTCACGTCAGATGGCAGTTCTCTGGTGACACTGGTACAGCTTAGTCTGTTGACCCGAGATCGTCATAGAGTCTTGTGTGTCTCCCACTGTGCGTTGATTTCCATCCTACCACGGCTCTACTGAGTCATGCAAACAAGTGGTTTTTGGGTACAGTCCCGATTCACATGGAGGCAATGAGCGATAGGACGGGATTCGTCTCTCCCGGTATTGGGGGTTGATGTTGTGCTATGCTCGACTGGCCATAACTGGAAATCCCTGGCCAGGGTTGCACTGATTTACTGGTAAGTGTTATCAGTAGTTTCGTGCTTGTTATGGACCTTACATCGGCATGACTTATCGAGCTACTGGGGTCTGACGTTTACCACCCCTAGGCGAGATATGCGACATATCAGACGAACAGACCGGACTGTACGGTAAGCGTTGCTGGTTAGATTCACAGGAGTGTGAGCGGGCTTGCTCGTTGATCTTATGATCGCTCAATACCCGGGTGGCCGTTACGTTTAGCAGACCGCTTGCGGCTTATGGGTATTTGATATGATCATCACCTGCTGCCGGCATATTGACGAGTCTTTAGAGTCCTACACAGAGGTTTCCTGGCTCAAGCGAAACGAAATAGGAGCGCATATGAGATATGTGCGGGACCGAGAATAATACCATTATGTGATACTGTATTCTATTCTCGCGATTTTTATCATCGGCACGTTATATGTGTAAGTGCACGGCGGCGCCCCGGCCTCCATCCCGAGGCCAAATGCGGAAGCGATGGTTAACTTTAATTTTCTTGAACCGGCACCACCGCGCACTAAAACCCGGATCGGGCCATTAACTAGTCCTAGCTAACTACAAGATGGGGAAGAGAAATATACCGAGCGATCCGTGTCCTCCGATCTTCTCGTCGTCGTTCCGATCTCCCGCGGAATGTCCGGTCTCCACCTCCTCGCCTGAAAGGGCACCACGTCGCCGGCTTCTTTTACGGGCTCCCGCCTCTATACCGAGGCAACTCGGGCACGAAGTTGGCGAGCCGACGTGCCCAAGGTTTGCTGTAGAATGCGTGTAGTGATATGTCTCATTTGGGGTTTAGGATGTTGCCTTTTTGGTGGAGGAATGAGATGTAGTTTGGAGATGGAACTTGTGGGAATTTTGCAAAGCCAAATGAACAAAAACCCACTCTCCAATTTTGGGACAGCCCCCTTCCAAGAGCTTGGCCGGCCTCACCAAAAAATGAGAGAGGAGGAATGAGAGTGAGTGAGAGAGTGTAACAAAAAGGTAGCCACAAAAATAATCCGAGAGAGAGAGAGAGAAAAGGCTATCATGCTCAAGCATGATAACAAGCTAAAACCAACACTCCACCACAACCATCATGATGTCCAAAGTCAAGCAATCATGAAAACCATCATGAAGCAAAAAGTCAAGTCAATGGATCGTGCACCATCATGATACAAGAATATGCAAAGACCCCCTCCACAATTGCTTATTTGCACAAATGCAAATAAGCCCTCCTCCACCAATCTTCGGCCAATGAACGATACAAAGGAAATTGGCCGAAACGGAAAGCAAACTGGCAACTCCAGAAAACTAGTCCCGTAATAAATTACAGGAAAACCCCGATACTGTGTATACACACCCGGATTTGTATTCCGACCGAAATACAAATGTAATGAGACAAAATCTCCACTGTACTATACTAGGATCCGGCTTAAACCAAAGCCGGCTAGTATTATCCTTTCGATCCTGATCCGTGCAATACCGCACGTATCTGATCGAACCCTGCCATATCTCCATACGGCCTCTACATCTTTTCGCCCGAAAACTTGAGCAACTGAATGTGGGGGACTCTAAAGACTCGTCAACACCTTGGTTGTGGATTTAACCACTAGCACGTCAGAGGTATAAGCCAATATGTAACGGGCTACCAGGTATTGACCAAAAGGGACGTCGATGAGCGAACTCATCCTGACACCCTACTGAGCCTGTCAGTGACAATATCCGTACAGTTCGGTCCGTTCGTCTATGAGCATCGCATGGCAGGCCTAGGGGGTTGGTAAAAGTCAGACCCCCAAAAGCGGTACAAGTTGTGTCGGAGTGTAGCCCAGAACACCCTGAGATACTACTGGAATACCTACCAGTAAATCTCCTGCCTCGGCCGAGGGCTATGTGTAATGGCTCTCCTAGACACAGCGCGACCTCACCCCCAATACCGGGAGAGACGAACCCCTGAAGATCCGCTCACTGCCTCTATGTGGCTCGGGACTGTACCCAACTAAAACCTGTTTGCACGTCTCCTTTGAGCGTGGTAGGGTAGTAATCAAAGTACAGTGGGAACTCACATGAGACAAATGACGATCCCCAGGTCGATGAACTAACCTGTACACATGTCACCTGGGAACTGCTATCTAACGTCTAGTATAAGACCAACTAGTATGTTCCCGGCGAGTCTTGTCCGGTGTACTCATAACCCAATGAGCACCTGTATACATCTTAGGTGAACCAACTGACACCAGTGGCTTGTGAGACCGGCCACCGCCCCTCGTCGGGGTCTCGACTGTATACACTAGTCTACTCTGGAGTATCGATGCCCTGTCTCGAAACTCCCACGACTAGGGACCTTTTAAGGATGTGCTTATAGACTACGAGCTCCCATTTATATGATCGCCCTTATACTGCTGGTGGTCAAGCAAGAATCCTAGGGGCTCTATCAACGTGTAATAGCGACATGTCAGGTCACCTAAAGCAGTACACGATGATAAAGATAAACCAGATAGCATACTATCATCTCGAGTGAGACTGTCCTACTGGGACAGGTCCTCCCTCAATCATTGCAATCACGTGCCTGTGATCCAATAATTGACTCTGAGGGCACTATCTCCAACAATCTCCCACTTGCACTCAAGGCTAATTATTGCGATGTCGCATACTCACAGCCCGTGTGATACCGAACACCCAACTCCTCTACAAGTCAGTCTCACAAAGCTAGTTTGCAAAACTATTGCGTTTGAGGAATAGCCTCAGTGAGTGGATCCGCCTTGATGTTTCTTTCTATGCCTCTCTATATCTCATGTTCGCGGAGAAAGCCATCTCCCGAAATGAGCAATACCTGTCTTAGAATGTGTCTGGATGTCTGATGGGACCTAGCTCATAAATGAACTCCAAATCCAAACTTCTTAGACTGTATCGACAACTGAACTTAATCAGTATCATGCGCCATGCCTCCCTCAGTATTGCCTTGGACCACCTGTCCAAAATACTGCCCCTCATCAGAAGGAAAACTATAACTCTGACAACCTCCTTGTTGTCCAGGTCACCTTGGAAGTCTGGAATGATAACTGTCTCCCGAAAGAGGCTGTCGTTATCATATCCCTAGAACATCCACTTATGTTCTAAAACTGCTTCCGACGTTTCTCTAGGATAGGATCAATGTCAACTTATTGCATCTAGTGCAAGAACAACATCTGGTGTGGTACTTGACATCTCATGATTGACTCAATTGCCTGAGCAAGTGATATGCTAATCATGCACATCCCTCTCCCCTTTAGTCTATAAGACACCTTTAGAGAGGGTGACTCCATTACCTGCAGGTACACTACCGTGTCAGGAGTCGTCCATTCTAAATACTCTTAGAATGATGTCTAAGTACCCTTAATTGGGAAACCACCCAAATCTAGATCTAAAACCATAGATTTAGTAACCAGTATGTCTGATATAATGTCTAAGTCCTGTGTGGAGAAACCACTGTATGACGACCAAAGTATAACCGATCGTAGTATAGGAATATCACTTTCTACTCTGTGTATGTCATCAAAATACCATGACATCACACCCTACTACCTTCTTAACAGATCCATCCCCTATTCTGATGAAGCCAAACCTATGACTGTCACATCAGAAATTGATGATCTATCTCCGCTACTGCTGCTTCAGTCTATAAATAGACATAAGCTACCTGTCCACCAATGCTTCCGCTGCTCCCACTGACTACGACAACCGTCTGGCAGAGTCATATAGACGTACACTTCTAAAGCCAGTTTAGAACGATGCTATACTCATCCTCCCACCGGGTCTCGCAGCCTGGAACAACAGCAATGGCAAGTGTGGGTAAACAAGAACTTCCCTGTCACCGTCCTTGAGGCTACCGGAGTACCTCTCTGGTGCCTGAAGTTACCCACCTTATCTGCGGAGTGGCCAATGGAATGTCAAACCAGATTGAATCTTTAGGTTCCTATCAAATCTTCAGTAATCGTTTGTGGTTCTGGAATCACTTCCAGTTCTACCATACTCCCACTACTGTTTTCTGAAAAAATCCATTTTTATTAAAACTGTTGCGAGTCTAGAACAATATCTCTATTGTCCATCCAGATGGTAGAAAGTCAACCCGCGTCATAGCCTGGGTCAACCCACAAACTGCCATTACAGAAACATTCCTTGAGTTATCCAGAGTCTGGTTTTAAGCATAAGCCAGACAACTCCCCGTACCTTAACAACGTTAAGATATGAACTTTAATTGAACCAGATTCAAATCATGCAGCTGTCTCCAGTGCATGTCAACTAAATGGAAAGAGGCCGATCAGCGTTACTCAACTTAGGAATGCTTCCAATTATGAGTAACCTGAAAGAGAAGCAAGTTCTCTTAACCATTACTATCAACTGAATACCATACTCAAGTATCTACATCTTCAATCAACTTGAAGAATCCCGATACTTGCAACACCTGGTTCTCTACTTTATTCAAATACCTATAACTTCTCAAAATTCGGACCCTGTGTTTCTACGAAACACCTGTCTAAAAACTAGAGAAGTCATAAGTAAACCGAATATAGTACGAAGACCAACCCCTATGTCCTGATGGACCCTGGACAACATACAATACTCTGTATAAGTCCCTTGAGTCTGATAACTCATTCACTGTGTGTCGTAGGTTGAAAACTGTACTTATGGTTAAGAAGAATTACACCGCTGTTTAGTGCTCCTTACCTAACCATCCACTGATATAGGTAAATGTCATCGACATAATTTCAAAAAGGTATATCTCATTCTATAAAAATAGACATACAGATATATCAATTTGAAAATAGTGCATTATAACGGATATTCAAAACCAAATATTCGCCGACCGGCAAACAACCCAGGCGATTTCCTCAAATATCACCGATTGCAACGAATCCCGATATAATGAGGATGATCACCTAATTCCGAATAACTTACTCCCACTCATCATCTGTAAAACCATACAGATGTGAGAATCATACCTGGTAAATACATACCCTGGAGCAAGTGTCTAATTGGGAAATCAGTTTTCCTTTAACAGTACACAGTGAAACTGAAACATTGAACTGTTTCGATGGGGTATCCCGGTATTCCTAGTAATGCCTCTTCCATTATCCATATTCACAACTGTAACCGTGTAATTCTTTGCCACCTCTCCAAATCCCTTCATATGTCTTTAGTCATTACCTTCTGCACACCCCTTTAGGCCAAATGGTTTTCTTCCTTCCCTACCGTTCGGCACCAGCCTATGGTTTGGAAGAAGACTATCCATTAAGCATAATGGGTGTACTATCCTAATCCTAGGAGCACTCGCAATGCAAGAGAAGGTGAAGATAAAAGACACCTGAATAAACCTTATTCCTATTTCTCCTGAACCAGAATCCATCCCCGAACTGGAACAAGTTCCTTTCGAGTTCGTATATAACCATACGATGGAGTATCCAATAAACTATGGATCTTCGTTGTGATATGGAGTGTCCTGGAGAAATACAAAGGTGACTTTAGGATTGGCGAAGAAATACTTGGTTTGGTCGTGAATATCAGTCGCAATTTACTTTGCCCTCTTACTAATCCCTTTATATATCTTTACTTAATACCTTCTGTACACCATCGTTAGGCTAATTGGTTTTCTTCATTCCCTACCGGTCGGCACCAGCCTAAGGTTTGGAAGAAGACTATCCAATTTGCGTAATAGGTGTACTATCTCCTAAACCAAGGAGTACTCGCAACCTGAGAGAAGGTAAAAGGAAAAGACAACTGAATAGTCCTATTCGTTTTCTCCAGAACCGGAAACCATCCTCGAATAAATCCCTTCGAGTTCGTATATAACCATACGATGGTTTTGTCCAATGGAAGTGGACGTTCGTAGTAATACGGGGTGTCCTGGAGAAAAGGGTAAAAGTAGGAGTGGCAATGAGGTCTGCAACTCTGACAATCCAAAAGCCAGTGTTAAGAAGGTTCGGTCAACTTGGTCACTGAGTCATAGTCTTAGGGTTGGGTCAATGGTCGCTGCCAAAGAGAGAGAGAAAAGAAACACTCAGCGTGCACTCTAACCTAGATCAGAATGGTTACCAATTTATCTAATCTGGAAACCTTCTACTGTACCGTCAAATTCTCCTCCAAACCGGAAAGAAGAATTAGTCGGGGTCACCCGAGGAGTAAACTAACTCATCAGTGGGAATCGGGATCCAACTATCATCGCATGATAACGTGACGGAATCCGCTCACATCATCACACTCCAGAAGGTATGCGCATATCTGGCAAGTTTTAGTTCTTTTGAAACTTGACGAAGGTCAACAAATCATAAGTCACATGTCAAGTTCTACCCGTCATTGTCCAGGTTAATTTGAACCCACCCGTACAAGCCCTTGACGAAGGTCAACAAGGCTATACGACTGTCCCAAACCAACGCATCTATCTATGCAGCAGAAAGGTAACAAGCAGCTACCATTCAATATGCCTTGACGAAGGTCAACAAACATAGCATGAATACTACGTGCTACCCGTCTGAAATGACGGAGGGCTACGAATGGTTTATGGCGAAAACCTTTAATGTAATGAACTTGATATCGTTGAAGGAACTGGATAGCTTTTAAAAATATAGTGACGAAAACCGTTGCTAAAGAGGTCACTCCCGGTGAAGGGATCTCGGCTCTTTCCCCGTAGAATGAGGTGCAGGATATTCCAACTGAATATCACGGTGCAAAGCAAAAGTAATCGGCTATAGTGAAGCAATTGCCCTGACGCAAACTTTTTGTCCAAAGGGTCACTCCCGGTGAAGGGATCTCGGCCCTTGCCTCGTCGACTGAGGAGCAGGATATTCCTACTGAATACCACGATGCAAAACAAAAGTGAACGTCCTTGCAATAACAGCTTTTTGAAAAAGTTCCAACAACATCAGATTAGGTTTGTTTTTAACTTGCATTGATCCGAATCAACGCAGTCCCAACAATTGATCACCCCAAAAAGAACGAAAATATACTGATGTACGTATATGCCATCCGCATTCGCCACTGGGTCCCGTCATTACCCGTTAGGTTAGCTAACTACCGACAGAGCGGGGACTGGACTAGCGCGGATGCAAAACATATACAACATCTACTAATATATATACCAATATATTATATTTGCTCAAGGCGTGATAAAATGCAACATCACAGAAATATACAGCATCACAGAACAATACAGATATCTGGGATCCCCGGGTTTCACAGAGCCACTACTGAAACCCGACGTTCCCCTGGTCGTGTGGATAGCCTGTGCAATGAAATCCTAGACCCCTACGGGCGCGGCAAGTTACCCGCCAAAACCTGAAGCGAGGCAGCCCCCTTCAGCTGTTAGTTGTATGTATGCCCTAGGGCCAGTATTGTACAAATGATGTATATTATATTGGATGCTTGGACATATATAGAGATGACTTTCTTGCTCGATATGATAGTATGCTATCTGGTTTTTCTTTATCTTAACATGTACACTAGTCTCTTTAAACTGTCTTATAGTTACATATTGGTAAAGCCCTTAGGATGTGTACTTGACTGCCTGGACTATGATGCAGATCATACTAGTGGGGACATGGTAGTCCATAAGTACATCCTTCAAGGTCCCTAGTCGTAGGTGTATCGAGACGGGGCATCGATATACCAGAGTAGACTAGCGTATACGCTTCTCGACCCATGAGATGGGCGATGGATGATCCCATATCCATTGGTGTTTGACATCAGAGATGATATACGGGTGCTCAGTGGAGACTGGGTACACTGGACGGACTCGCCGAGAACTCCCAGATGGTATTATACCTCACGTCAGATGGCAGTTCTCAGGTGACACTTGTACAGGTTAGTCTGTAGACCCGAGATCGTCATAGAGTCTTGTGTGATTCCCACTGTGCTTTGATCTCCACCTTACCACGTCCATGAGGGCATGCAAAACGGTGGTCTTTGGGTACAGTCCCGAGTCACATGGAGGCAATGAGCGATAAGAGGGGTTTCGTCTCTCCCGGTATTGGGGGTTGATGTTGCGCTGTGCTCGATTGGCCGTAACAGGGAAGTCCCTGGCCAGGGCTGATCAGAGATTTGCTGGTAAGTGTTACCAGTAGTTTCTCGACCCGTTATGAGCCTCACATCGGCACGACTTATCGGTTATTGGGGTCTGACGTGTACCACCCCTAGACTTGATATGCGACATATCAGACGAACAGACCGGACTGTATGGTAAGTGTTCCTGGTTGGATTCACAGGAGTGTGAGCGGGCTAGCTCGTCGATCTTCTGATCGCTCAAAACCCGGGTGGCCGTTACGTTTAGTAGACCGCTTGCGGCTTGTGGATGCTTGATATGATCTTCGTCTGCTACCGGCGTATTGACGAGTTTTTAGAGTTGTAGCGTTTTGAAAATCGTTTCGATAAAATTTCGGAAAATCGTTAAAATAAGGGGGTTTTCTGTAAAAAGTCAAAATGCAAATATCTTATTATAAAAATTAAATATACATATTCTAGATATGTAATTGCTAGTATTTGGTGTTTATTGAGCCACTGGTGAAATTTCAAATTTTCTGAAAAAAAAATTATTTTATTATTATTTTAAGCCGTCACTAATACATTTAATTAGGGAAAATTACAAATTAGAATGAGTTGAAACAAATTTTGTGCATCATAAAACTATAAATAAAATTTTATCATGTGGTTTTTGAAACGAAATCGTTTGCCAAAACGGTTTAGAAAATATCGAAGAAAAAGGCTTTTTTTCGGTGAAATTAGTGCTAATAGGAATTGGGGTATAACATTTATCATTTTTTCTCACCCATACACCCATAACTTACCCTCTCTCCCTCTCCCCATGTGGCCGACCCCACCATGACAGCCCTCCCCCCTCTCTCTCTCCAATCACAAAGAAAAGAGAAGAAAATGATAAAAGAAAATGTGGACTTTGACTTTCCCACTTTCTCCACCTCACTCATTTCCCCTCCCCATAATGGCCGAAAACTGCAGATTTCCTACAGCCCCTCCCCTCTAAATTTCCTCACCTCATCTCTCTCCAAAAATCTACAAAAAAATTCCATGAAAAATCAAGCAAACCTCACCGAAATCAAAATCTAACTCCTACCCATTATTCTTTATCTCATCTAGCATGGATCTTGGGGCATAGAAGCTAATTTGGGAGGCTAAATTGCATGTAGATCTACAAGTCTTAAAGGCATAAATCTTGTCCAAATGGTTAAATTGTTGGTATTTTGCTTAAGCTAAAGTAGTTAAAAGTTGTTTGGGTTTCTAATTTAAAGTGAGGGTTTGTGAAATTCAAGAGAAGGATTTGAATCATGTTAGGGTTGTGATAAATTGATGATGGTTGTGATATGTATTTTAGCATCTTATGATATGCAAATCTAGTCTAGTAGTTGTTTTGTATATTGTCACTTAAAATTGTTAAAATTGGAGTTTTAACAAACTAGGTTTTTGAAAATGGTTAAATAATTGGGTTTAAAAATGTAATTAGGTTTTTCATGACTTCATTAACATTATTAAGTGTAGCTTAATACTTTAGTTCATGAAAATCCAAGCTAAATTGTTGTTTGTGCTTTTTGCTATTAAATTATTAAAATTTGGGTATATTGTAAACTAGAATTTTGGGATTAATGGAATTTAATGAGATTAAATTATGAAAATTGTTTTTAGGACTTATTTAAGATGTTTAATAAGTATTATGGCCATTAGATTGTTTAAACGTCGAGTTTGGTACTAAAATGGGTAATTTGTGCTTGCTAGATTTTCGGAAAAATGGCTTTCAAAGTGAATTTGGGGTTTTTGTGAATTTTTAAGCTAT